>CM057347.1:249452590-250772543 GCA_030015575.1 Agapanthus africanus | reverse complement strand
TCTATTTATCTGGAATGGGATACAATAATTGGAATTCACAATAGTTATGTGATAACTGAATGAATGTTATAAACATAGCAGTTTAGTCTCACTTGATCGGTTGCCACGGAATTTTGATGTGATCAAAAGTCCATCGCAATCACGTAGCGTACGCGGATACTCGCCGGGTAAACTTGATAGACAGCTTCACTCCATAGCCCCGACCAAGTGACTGTAGGAGAACCCCCGTCGCCGAAAGCATCCGTTCGGGTGCTCGCGGTAGCGGTGTTCCGCCTTGGTGCACTTCGTCGACGGTATCGGGGGTGCGGCCGTCTACTGAAGTTTGCGACGAGCATTCGATCAAATGTCGGGAATCCTGTTGAATTGCCCGACTTGATATTGAAAAGTGTTTTCTATAATGAGACTAAATGCGGGGTTTATAATTGTTAGGCATGTGATGTCTAAAGAATTCATTTGGTCAGGCATGCGATGTCTGAGGTGATTGCGGATTCCAACTGTTGTAGTTTTACACTTTCTTTCTGTGACCGTAAGTGTAATATGTGATATCGTCGGTTTCGTTGCTATATGCCAACGACAATTGGGATGCGCATATTTACTTACGTTGAAGACATGTGATGTTATGTGTTGCTGGATATGTTATATTGGATCGTCGTGTTTGAATAGGGGTTTTTATGTGAGATGAGTGTTTTTCATTTTCATTCATGTAAAAACTTGTATGTAATATTCTTTTATTGGGGCACTTCCAGGTTGCGGAAGTCGTCACCCGTTGTATATTATTTACTTTTCCGCACTAGGATAGACCCAAGGAGGGGAGCATAAGTAACCGGGTTCTGGAGTCCAGTGGGAGACCAACTCGAGGAGTCGAGTCCGGGTCGCCTAACTCCAGAATTAGTAGGGTTGCTTGCCGCTCTCGTAGGGGTCTAGGGGTGTGGGTTTGGCTATTCATCACGACCGTGGAATCCGTGTTTTATACTGGCTCGTATTGAAAACACGGACGTCCTAGTATATCCAATATTTCATATGATTCTTCTGCTGCGATATCTCTGATGTGTTTCTGTGATGGATATAGTATATAGTATATATGATATATTATATAGACGTTACTTATGTTTTACACCCGCGCTAGCCCTGCCCTGCTCTGTCGTTAGTTACCTAACCTAACGGTGCACGAGGGGACATCGAGGCGAATGCGGATGGCATAAGTGTACGTCGTATTATCTGTGATGTTTAGGTACTTATATGATGGGACTTCATTAATGTGATTAATGAAACTAAAAGAAACCTAAGATGTTGTAGAATCGAATTTCAAAAATAAAACAGGTAGCTACAGTTCTTGCTTTGCACAGAGGTGTATGTAATATATCCTGCACCTTATTCGATGAGGAAAGGACCGAGATCCCTTCACCGAGAGTGACTCCTTTAGCAATAACTGGCAGATGCTACACACTCGGTTTGTCTTTTGATTGCTTTTAAGTGTTTTTGCTTTGCACAGTGATATATATGATATATCCCGCACCTCATTCGACGAGGAAAGGACCGACGATCCCTTCACCGGAGTGACTCCTTTAGCAAAACTAGAAAAGCCTAAAAAACACTCCATTTCAAAATTCATTCGATCCTACAACGATATCAAGTTTCATTACGCAATAGGTTTTCAGAAAAACCTGACGTAGCC
Organism: Agapanthus africanus; assembly: GCA_030015575.1. Classification (NCBI taxonomy): domain Eukaryota; kingdom Viridiplantae; phylum Streptophyta; class Magnoliopsida; order Asparagales; family Amaryllidaceae; genus Agapanthus; species Agapanthus africanus. The sequence goes on along the minus strand of CM057347.1, from coordinate 250,770,868 downwards.
CTCCGTCATTTCAGATAAGTAATAGTTAGTATTTGTGCTGCGTTTGTTGACTCAGTCAAGGCGTAGTGTGCGGTAGCTGATTACTATTTATCTGCTTATGCATATGATGCAGATTGGATTAGGGTAGTCGTGCGGCCTTGTTGACTCAGTCAAGGGTCGTGCGGGTGGGTTTAATTCAATCAGGAAATGACGGGTTGAACTTTACTTGCGGTCTATGGTTTGTTGACTCAGTCAAGGTCATAGATCGCCTGGGGCAAAATATTATCGGGAATTTCAAGTGTTGAAATTTGCAATGAGATTGCATACCTTCTATGAGATAGTTGGATCCCGATACCTGCTGCGAGTAAGAGTTACTCCTGGGAGAGTGTTCATAACAGAATACTGCATTTTATACCGCCCATTCTTATGCTCGTGTGTTTATAGGTAGGTGCTTGTAATCCGTGTTTGTTACATAATTGCAGAATACAGGTTCTCGGTTCTAAAATGGTGAAATTCATGGAAAACACGACAAAATCCGGGTTCCAGCCACCCACAGATAAAACACGGTCTCCGCTCTTCATCCGTATGTTGCCAGATACCAGTTTAGGGAGACGAAACGTCAAATCAATGTCGTTTTCATGCACAAGGCTCAATGGCAACAACAAGTTCCAAGAAATCTACGCGGAGCTCGAGGCAATCATGACAAAAGCATCCACAAAAGTCCACCTTTCCTCAACAGAAATTCTGGAAGAAATATGAGAGTATTTTCAGAAAATATATGTACCAGACAACAGGGGACAGCAAACCAGGAAACCACCCGAAATCCCACGACACGACTCCACTATATGGTCGCGGATCCGCGGCCAATAGGGGGTATTGGCCGCGGAACCGCGGCCTTATGGGCGCCTCATTTCGTCGTTTTTCTGGGGCATTTTGGGTACTTCATTTTATTGCAGATGGTTGCCCTAGGTCTTCATTTCCCTGCCTATAAATACAGCAGAACATGCCAAAGCCAAGGGTAATTCTTTTGTTCCTCTTTCTTTTGTAGTTTTAGTTCTTTTTCTTCTTCTTCTTCATTCCTCTTCCATGAATTGTAGTGAGAGCTTTTTGTGGATGTGAATAAAGATGAAGGTTTATGTATTATTCTTTTTGTTTAGCTTCCCCCTTGAGCTCTCTACCTTAACTTGATCTTGCAACCTCTTAAGTGAGCTTGCAAGTTTAAGTTTTGGTCATTGGTCTCAAGGGGTTGTGTCATTTCGTTCTCGCCTTAGCGCTTCAATTCACATGCGTTCTCTACCCTTCCCTTGATCTTGCAACCTCTTGATTGAGCTTGCAAGTTTAAGGGTTGGCTATTGATCCCATGCTTGTTTTGAGTTCTATGGTTCTTATAATTTATTACTTGCTTTTTATTACCTTGCTTTACTTTCTTGCAGTTTATATTCATGCACTTTAATTACTTGTTTGTAATCTTTTCTTTTCTTGTTCTTTTCTTTTTGTTCTCTCTTTTTGGTTCTTTCTTGTGAATGAATGTAATTATCTTTGTTAAGAGAAAAATACGGTATTCTAAGTTAATGTTTCTTTGCCCATTTCCTTTTCCCGTATTTTCCATTGAACTCCGCCCAAACCATACGCAAGCGCTCCGTTAGGCACCGTACCCTGACAAGGTAACGGTGATTCCTAACCGCGACCGGTTGCATTCGGTTTGGCCGGAGGCGAAAGCAAGAGACAAGAACGGAAGGACAAGGGTAAATAAGCCGTATTCAACGAATACCGCGCTTAAATCCCCTAATCCACGTTGTTGCCGATTGCTTAGCTTCAATTGGTCAAGATTCGGCTCAAAGGTTTTGAGTACGGATTTCTTTAGCTTATAATCTCGTATCTTTTTCTTAACAACTTTATACTTGCAAATATTACACATAGGATAGTCTCGAACATACACAAATTCTTTATTGACTCGTCTAAAACAAGAGAGGAAACACAACCATCTCCCTGTGGATCGACCCGTGCTCAACCGGCTAGCTGCATAGCGACACCGTCTTGATTGCGGTTAACTTCAATTCTTCCAAACAAATGGCGCCGTTGCCGGGGAGACGGTAACGTATTTCTTTTCTTGTTATTCGGGTTAATATTCTTTTTGTATATATTTTAAAAAATATATATATATATAAAAAATAAAAATAAAAATCTTTTTGTTATTTTTGATCATTTTTGTGGGCAAGAGTGCAGATTTTTGCGGATTTGCAAACTGCGATTGTGGGAGCAAAGTGTGCATTCAAGCCAAAGGTGATTACGAAGTACAGTGCCAAAGATCCGGGTAGTTTGACCCGCGCAAGCGAATCTTTCAAGCTTACCGGATTTGATTCAACGGGGGTTTCCTAACCCAAAAACTTAACGGTACGTACTTTCCTAACACCTTCTTCTCAAATCCGACGCATCCAATATACTATTCTTTGCAGGATTCTTTGCAAGTTCGCTAGCAAACGCTAAAAAATTGACTAACCCGTATTTGTTGCAGTGCCGCGCTTAAACTAAAAAAAAAACATTTTTTTGATTCTTTATAGAATTTTTATTGAATTGTGCATTGCATTAATTAATACGGACTTAAGGGCAAGCGAACCCTACAACATACGGTAAAGGATTTCATCACCTTTTCCGTGGCCCACAAATCACGAACTTGAGCATAACGTTTACCCGCACAAAATTTAAAAGAAACTAGACTTTAAGCCTTAAGGACTTCGCGCTCACTAGGAGAAGTTAACTGTATTTAGAACCTTGCTTAACGGTATATTGTTTACGGGGTGTCTAGGAAAGTGTTAATGGTGAAACCGCCAAAAGAGAAAGGGTTATTTAATTAAGGAACTTCGCGAAAGCGTTGGAAAACCTCCCCTTATCTCTGCACTTACCTGGCCTCGTGATCAGTGTATCTTGAGCCTGTTTCTCGACACAGTTTTACTTCGACAATCAAGTTCTGGAGCAGGTCTAGTTGACCTAGGTTAACCCTAGAACGATTAGGTGTGTGGTATTTTTTGTGTCGTGATTGTTTTTGTCCATATTCTTTTTGTGTGTATACTTCATTCTTTTGTTAATATATAACTAAAAAAAAAAAAATTATCACATTCTTTTTCCCCTCCTTTTCTCTGTCTTTCTTTCTTTCTCTCTTCATATCATGGGTACTCCACCTCGCAAAACTCTTGCCGAACTTTGGTACCCACAACCAGACATTACTTCCTACGGTTCTTGTTTTGGTCGAACTTCGAACGATCCATCCATGCCAAAAATTTCTTTGAAAGATCGGATAGACGCGTCTAGGACGAACAACTGGACCCCGCAATCCACTTCGTATCAACCGTTTCAAACATTCACACCTTCTTGCGTTGATACCCCTTTTGAAAATCCAGTTGTAACCCCGAGACCTATGTCTATTGCTAAACGTATTGAACAATCTCATAGCCGATCTTTCACTCCTTTCACCACTACAAATTCTTGGGATCAACAATTCCATTCACCTTCTTATCCCAATGTTGATCCCACTCCTGTCCAGCCATTCAATTCCTACCAATCCTACCCTACTTTTGCACCTTCCGTAGACATTGCATCAGAACCACAATTTGGGAGTTTTCAGTATCCAAACAACTTTGAATCTTTTACTGAAACCCCTTCACAACCAATGTCTAGTCTAGAACAGTCCTTGGAAGACTTTAGGGTAGCGTCAAGCCAACAGATGATGGATTTGAATGCGTCCATGGCCGCTCTCATACAACCTACTGACCTGGTAGCTAGTTTCCAGCTAGCTCCAAATTTTCCAATGTATGATGAGGCGGTAGGACAGGCTGTGAATTTGAGTGGAGAGAGTGAGCTGTACCCCCTTCCGAATCAAGCCTACCCCGTCCAAATTGAATCCCACAACTCCTGTGTTGAAAGTCTATCAAGTGTCCCAAATGAATTATCAGTTGAAGATAGAATGTTTAATGAGTTGTTCGACTTTGTAGTATTTGATTTGCCAGATTGTGAAGGGACCTTGCCAAGTGAAACCATACCCAAACCTTTTGACCTCTACACCTCCACTCTAGAACCTGAATTGATTAATATCCATGCTTTTGAGGAGGTGTCTGAGAATATTGATTTTCACTTGATTAAGGATATTGACGCGGGGAATAATTTGGATGATGAACCCATAGATTTGGCTGAGTTTTTCTCTTCAAATCATCATCCCGAGTCATTAAATGTTTTTCCCGAGCCCCATATGCGTCTGGATTTTGAAGAGAAGTGCATGGATGTGCTAAATTTTGAGGAGAATATTAAGGATAGTTTTGAGGATGAACCAGTTCTGCTTGATGAGTCGGATTTTCCATTTCGTCCTGTTCCTTCCACTGACTGTGTACACCCTCCTGAACCTTTAACCGATAACCTTCCTCAACCACTTCCCTCCACCCTTTCCATCATTCCGACCATGCAAGAAACCGTCTCACTTTCATTTCCTGTGTCTGGTTTACCAAGTTCGGCGTACCCATGGTTTCTTACAAATCTTGAGGGATTTGACCCAATCTCTCGCCGGATAAATATATTAGCACAATCGCTTTTCACACATCGGTCATCACAAATTGTGCTAATCTATTTACTCCATTTGCACCCTCAAGTTCGTATTCCACTTCTTTTTCCCTTCCGCCATTCTTCTTCCTCTCATATACCGAGACCATATCCCGCTTCTCTCCGCATATGGTCTCGCGTATTCTCCATTTCTTTTCTCTACGCCTTCTTTGATCAACCACTGCTTTATCACGATAAAATCTTTGAATGGTTGGTGTTAACTTTCGGCCTGTGTAAGGCCTTGTATAGCCTGATACTGTTCTCTTTCCCCCCTAATCCTGAATTTCAACGCTTAACAGTGGAAACACTGTTTTACTTAAGTTTGGGGGGGACACCTTTTTTGTATATATTTTTTGTTTTCTTTGTTGTATATAATTTGTTTTTAGGGAGCGCCGGCAATTTTGACCCTCTTGGTGTAGCCTGACAGTGAGGGCACTGTCAAGTTTAAGTTTGGGGGTGTGCTCGGTAAGCTTTCTTCCTTCGCATTCATATGTATATTTTGCATCTGCATATTAAATCCATAAAATCCATAAAAATCTGAAAATTTTCTAAAAATATATACACTTTTTTGTCAAGTTAGATTGTGGAAGAACTCTGATTCAACATTCGACGGTTTTTGTTTGAAAAAATAGGAATAACTAAATCTTATGTTTAGATTTTGAAAACCTGAAAGATAACTCTCCTTTGAAGTTAACTATAGCTGATATACGTCTTTACATCACACTACACGTGTCGTGAATTTTGGGAATTAGATGACAAGTCTTTCATGTTTAAACTTTTAAATAGATAAATGATTTTCTGAGGATCAAATAGGTTTGTTCTGAAATAAGTAATGTCAAGAATAGTTTATGAAGTAAAGCGAATATGAAGGAATGTTATTGATGCCGTAATTGGAGCTAAGTCTGAAAAATAACCCATCGGAAACTTGATTGGAATGATTACACACCAAACCCACTAAACACGTCTTTTATCCAAAAAAATAATTGAACTGCCGGTTATATCTCCGTTCGTATTAAATCATCTGATTTTCACGTCAAACTGTCTTTTGTTTTTGGACCTAGGTAACTTGAGTAATTAAGTCCGCTGGGGTGTTTCTACACCTAATGCCCTAAAACCAACTGGTTTGGGTGCATTGGCCCAAGGCTCGCTAAGAAGCCTAGAAAGTCCAGTTTAAAACAAAGTCAAGCAAGTGTTCTCTCCGAGTTAAAATTCCTAACGGTTCTTTGTGTGAGAATAATCTTGATAAAAGACAGGCTTTTATAAAAAAAATTTAACAGAGATATGAAGGTTTTATTCTATGATAAAGACTATTGCACGTTCACAGAGGTGTGTATGAAATGAAAACAAGAAAAAGGTGGAGTGAAAAATACGACTTAGTTTCCTGTTAAGGAAGATAGAAATTCTGAAGTTGAAACCTTACTGGAAAACGAAACTTGAAAAATGCTTAACTCTTTATAAAACTTATGTGATCCTTTTAAAATTGTTATCTGGGCTTTATTGTGCGACATGATGACTTTAATCGATCCTTCTGGAACTTAACGACACTAATTGCACTGCACGTAAAAACATATAAAATCTGTAGTTAAATAAGAAGCGAGGTGTGAAAAATAAAGGTTCGATAGTCTAGACTTAGGATTATAGAATTGTTATTTTCTGAAACAAAAACTTTAGGGTTTGAATCTTAGTTATTGTACAAAACCAACTTGACCGGATTTTGTGGGTAGTATCCGCTGAAAACCCTCAGGAGACAACACTCCTCCTACTAGGGACACCTAGAGGTTTAACGGCTTGTTGCACGCGCTCAGTGCAATCGCGTTCCCTGCGAATGTGCGGTTATCATTTTATTTTTGTTAATAATTGGTTTTGCTCGGGACGAGCAAAAGTTAAGTTTGGGGGTATTTGTTCATAACAGAATACTGCATTTTATACCGCCCATTCTTATGCTCGTGTGTTTATAGGTAGGTGCTTGTAATCCGTGTTTGTTACATAATTGCAGAATACAGGTTCTCGGTTCTAAAATGGTGAAATTCATGGAAAACACGATAAAATCCGGGTTCCTGCCACCCACAGATAAAACATGGTCTCCGCTCTTCATCCGTATGTTGCCAGATACCAGTTTAGGGAGACGAAACGTCAAATCAATGTCGTTTTCATGCACAAGGCTCAATGGCAACAACAAGTTCCAAGAAATCTACGCGGAGCTCGAGGCAATCATGACAAAAGCATCCACAAAAGTCCACCTTTCCTCAACAGAAATTCTGGAAGAAATATGAGAGTATTTTCAGAAAATATATGTACCAGACAACAGGGGACAGCAAACCAGGAAACCACCCGAAATCCCACGACATGACTCCACTATATGGCCGCGGATCCGCGGCCAATAGGGGGTATTGGCCGCGGAACCGCGGCCTTATGGGCGCCTCATTTCGTCGTTTTTCTGCGGCATTTTGTGTACTTCATTTTATTGCAGATGGTTGCCCTAGGTCTTCATTTCCCTGCCTATAAATACAGCAGAACTTGCCAAAGCCAAGGGTAATTCTTTTGTTCCTCTTTCTTTTGTAGTTTTAGTTCTTTTTCTTCTTCTTCATTCCTCTTCCATGAATTGTAGTGAGAGCTTTTTGTGGATGTGAATAAAGATGAAGGTTTATGTATTATTCTTTTTGTTTAGCTTCCCCCTTGAGCTCTCTACCTTAACTTGATCTTGCAACCTCTTAAGTGAGCTTGCAAGTTTAAGTTTTGGTCATTGGTCTCAAGGGGTTGTGTCATTTCGTTCTCGCCTTAGCGCTTCAATTCACATGCGTTCTCTACCCTTCCCTTGATCTTGCAACCTCTTGATTGAGCTTGCAAGTTTAAGGGTTGGCTATTGATCCCATGCTTGTTTTGAGTTCTATGGTTCTTATAATTTATTACTTGCTTTTTATTACCTTGCTTTACTTTCTTGCAATTTATATTCATGCACTTTAATTACTTGTTTGTAATCTTTTCTTTTCTTGTTCTTTTCTTTTTGTTCTCTCTTTTTGGTTCTTTCTTGTGAATGAATGTAATTATCTTTGTTAAGAGAAAAATACGGTATTCTAAGTTAATGTTTCTTTGCCCATTTCCTTTTCCCGTATTTTCCATTGAACTCCGCCCAAACCATACGCAAGCGCTCCGTTAGGCACCGTACCCTGACAAGGTAACGGTGATTCCTAACCGCGACCGGTTGCGTTCGGTTTGGCCGGAGGCGAAAGCAAGAGACAAGAACGGAAGGACAAGGGTAAATAAGCCGTATTCCACGAATACCGCGCTTAAATCCCCTAATCCACGTTGTTGCCGATTGCTTAGCTTCAATTGGTCAAGATTCGGCTCAAAGGTTTTGAGTACGGATTTCTTTAGCTTATAATCTCGTATCTTTTTCTTAACTTTATACTTGCAAATATTACACATAGGATAGTCTCGAACATACACAAATTCTTTATTGACTCGTCTAAAACAAGAGAGGAAACACAACCATCTCCCTGTGGATCGACCCGTGCTCAACCGGCTAGCTGCATAGCGACACCGTCTTGATTGCGGTTAACTTCAATTCTTCCAAACAGAGAGTTTTATACATTACAATTAGCCGATCAAGTAGGTGTCTAGAATGGTGTTAACGAGGTTACGCCTCTGGGAAAACGAGGTTTACATTAATTAGGTTCGTGCGAAAGCACGGGGGACCTCCCTCAAAGTACCGACACTGGCCTGGCTGAAAGATTGGCGAACTTGTAGTGTGTAATTAATCCCGGCTAGTCTTTCCTTTTAGGGTTTGAAGGAAGATTTGATAAAAAGCAGTGGGAGCCATCCTGATTAGATAAAATAATAACCAATCTATTCTTGCAAGAGCGCATGCTGAGTGTTTTCTTCTCTCTCTCTCCAGGTAGCGACCATATCACGCCTTAATCAAGATAATAATACGGAATATTGACCGAACCTGCTTGTTATACTGAGCTGGGGAACGTTGGTCCCGCTCCAACTTATAATTATTATAAGACAGAGCAGGAAATTGGGGATTACCAGAATTCCCGTGCCGCCCAAACGAAGAGAGTGCATGCTGATGCATCATCTTCGGGTATGTTCACTACAAAGAACTGTTTCTCTGTATCCTCTACGTCCTGGGTATGTGATACCAGATCAGGATCCCGGATATGTAATCAGTTACATAGGGCTACAGAAAGGTAGAGAACTGAGAACGGGTGATAAGTTTCATGAGGCAGAAAACGGGGCAAGTGTTGTAGCCAAGTCTGTCGGTCACTGTCACCCTGTATTACCGATACATTGATTCTGAACGAATGTTATTAGATACCGAACCTGATATACAAAATCATATCTGTCTCTTTATTAGTAAAGAAACGATAAAATTTTGTATTGATGGATAATGTTTTGAACATTTCCTATATCAAAAGTTGATCGGTTCAGGCACGTTATCTAAGAGCATTAATGTTCTAAATCAAACTACAGTTCTTTTGTATACTGAACACACACAAGAGAAAGAGTTCAGAAATGAACGATTCCTTCTTGAGGTATTGTAGACTAGGTCAGATCAATGTGACCCGACTAGCTAGAGTTACATAAAGATGCATATTTAAATTAGTTTGAATTTACATCTTATGAAACTCGCCAGTCATGTCACAAAGATAAAATGATCATAGCTCCGTTTATTGGAAACAGAGAAAGAGTTAGTGAACTCTTGGGATGATACGTGTTGATGTATGTAGGTCCCCTGTCTACACATGCCAAGACCGGTTCTTTGTACTTCATTACATTCTCTGATGATCTTTCGAGATTCAGACCTCTGTTCCTGTTGAAACACAAGTCCGAACCTTTTGAGATATTCACAGAATATAAGTTAGAAGTAGAGAACCAAAATACGGGTATAAGTATTATGTCCTTTGATGTGATCGAGGAGGAGAATACTTGAGCACGGAATTCCTGGATTATTCTAAAGGAGAATGCGATTCTCTCTCAGCATTACTCCTCCGTATACACCATGGTACGATGGTACATCGGGGCGGAGCAATAACACCCTATATGATAAGGTGTGCTCTATGATGAGTACTACTGAGTTACCTATTTCCTTTTTGGGAATTATGCACTTGAAAAGCTGCATACCTATTGAATAGGGTTCGAATCAAATCAAGTTGCCTACCATTTCATATGTGATATGGAAAGGGAAGAGCCCATATCTTAAGATAGTTAAGATTTGGGGTTGTCCGGCCTATGTCTAAAAGCAAAATCCGGACAAGCTCGAGGCAAGGTCAGTTATGTAGAACTGGAAAGGTTCCAGGTATACAAACTACAACAGATGATTTGAAAGAACCAAAGGATTCAGTAGATTCCAACGAACCTCGGCCTCTCCGCCGATCTAGTAGGGTTCCTCACCCACCTGAGAGATACTTCGGTTTCTCTATGACAGTGGGAGCGAGGACTGCATCATGAGATGATGACCCAACTAGTTTCGAGCTGGCCATCAGGAGTGTGACTCTGTAAGAATGGCTGGATGCTTAGTGATCTGAGATGGAATCCTTATACACCAACAAAGTATGGACTTTGGTTGCTATATCTGAAGGGTTAAATCCCCATCAGGAGCAAGTATATCTTGAGAAGATTACTTGGTGTACATGGAAGAGTTGAGACTTTCAAAGCTAGACTTGTTAAAGCTTTTCGTCATCGACCAGGCGTGGATAATGATGAAACCTTTTCAAGTAGCTATGCTTAAGTCCATCCAGATCCTACTTGCCACGGCTACATACCATGACTACGATATCTGGTGGTTGGGTGTCATGACTGCTTCTCTAAATGATGATTTAGAAGAGAACGTCTCTGAGTACACAGCCAGAGGGCTTCGTAGACAGTAGGAGCAGCGGAAACGTGTGCAAGATGCTTTATAGGATAAAGCAGGCATCGCGGAGATGGAACATCTTTTTTGATGAGTTAGTCAAACAGTTTGACATCATCAAAATGGTATATGAACCTTGTATATACAAGAAGGTAGTAGGGAGTATGGTGGTGATCCTCGTAGAGTACGTGGATGACATACTCTTGATAGGGAAGGAATTTCCTATGCTACGCTCGGTCGATCTCCGCTTATCACAATGATTCTCCACTTAGGATCAAAGTGATACCTACTAAATCCTGGATTTTGGATCTCTGAGATAGATCTAATTGGATGTTAGGATACTCACTAGCTGTAGTGAGATGGTATCAATAGATCCTGGGGAGAATCACTGGAAGTGTTCCAGGGTGATAAAGACGACTGAATGTCAGTCACAGGCATTGTCTTTACCCTCAGTGGAGGGATGATATGTTGGAAAAGTTCCAAGCTAGATACCGTGGCATACTAGACGATAAAGGCTGGATACATCGCTACTTAAAATGCTACCATAGAGGCTGTTTGGGTGTATATTGGTTCATGAGATGAACTATGTTCCTCCCATTGTGTGACAATGGAGTTGCGGCTTATGCCAAGGAACGCCGGTCCCATCAGTGATCCAGACATATTCTAAGGCAGTGTCACCTGATCATGGAGATGGATGATCTCCAGGGGATCGAGGTTAGGAGAGTAGATTCAGAGGACAACACAGCGGATCCACTCACAAAGGCCTGTTCCCAGAGAGAGACACTTTTATGGGATGGTTGAGTATGAGATACTACAACCACTGCTACAGATGGCCCTAGTGTAAGTGGGAGATTGTTAGTTATATGTATGCCCTAGAGTCCATTACTGTACATATGATGTATATTGTAGTGGATGCTAGGACATATATAGGGAGGACTTTCTTGCTCGACATGATAGTATGCTATCTGGTTGCTATTTACCTTAACGTATATGCTGATTGTCTCTCTGTTATATGTTGGTAAAGCCCTTAGGATCTGTACTTGTCTACCTGGACTATGATGCGGATCATACTAGTGGGGACATGGTAGTCCATAAGTACATCCTTCAAAGTCCCTAGTCGTGGGTGTATCGAGACGGGGCATCGATATACCAGAGTAGACTAGCGTATACCTTCTCGACCCATACAGATGGGCGATGGATGATCCCATATCCATTGGTGTTTGACATCTGAGATGATATACGGGTGCTCAGTAGAGACTGGGTACACTGGACGGACTCGCCGAGAACTCCCAGATGGTATTATACCTCACGTCAGATGGCAGTTCTCTAGTGACACTGGTACAGAGTAGTCTGTTGATCCGAGATCTTCATAGAGTCTTGTGTGGTTCCCACTGTGCTTTGATTTCCATCTTACCACGTCCAAGAGGGCGTGCAAAACGGTGGTTTTTGGGTACAGTCCCGAGTCACATGGAGGCAATGAGCGATAGGAGGGGATTCGTCTCTCCCGGTATAGGGGGTTGATGTTGTGCAGTGTTTGATTGGCTATAACAGGAAATCCCTGGCCAGGGTTGCTGAGATTTACTGGTAAGTGTTACCAGTAGTTTCTCGAACAGTTATAGACCTCATATCGACACGACTTATTGAGCTATTGGGGTCTGACGTTTACCACCCCTAGGCAAGATATGCGACATATCAGATGATCAGACCGGACTGTACGGTAGTGTTACTGGTTGGATTCACTGGAGTGTGAGCGGGCTTGCTCATCGATCTTCAGATCGCTCAATACCCGGGTGGCCGTTACGTTTAGCAGACCGCTTGCGGCTTGTAGGTGTTTGATATGATCATCACCTGCTGCCGGCGTATTGACGAGTCTTTAGAGTCCTACACAGAGGTTTCCTGGCTCAAGCGAAACGAAATAGGAGCGCATATGAGATATGTGCGGGACCGAGAATGATACCAGTATGTGATACTGTATTTAATTCTCGCTATGTGACATTGATCGGTTATATGCGATATAGCCGGGTTATCGGATCAAGTGTTGATTCGATAAGTTGTTACTAATGATACTAGTCGGTTATATGCGATATGACCGGATCGTTAAATCAAGTGTTGATTTAATGATTTAATGCATAATTATATATTTGATATATTACTTTGCAATAACTAGTATCGGTTCACTTTGAATGGATTTTCTCACTCGGGCGTGCGCATTGCATATGCGATATGATTTTGTGCACTTGTTTGTATCATGTTTGATGATGCAAGCATGCTAGGGTTTTGTGTAATGAGTTAAACCTAGGTTAAGTAAATGATTAGGGTTTTCTTTTATTAATTCATTTATCTTTTCATTTGGATATAAAAGATAAATGAGAAGAAGAAGACAAAAGGGGTTTCTTTCATGAAGCTAAGTGAAGCTTCATGAAGCTTTGACTAATCTAACCCTTTTGTCTTCATCTATCAAACCCTAACCATTCATTTAACTATGGTCAACTCTCTACACATTACCATAGTTAAATTATGATAAGAAATGATTATTCATTTTCTATTCTATTATTCTTATCATAACATTATCTTCATCTTCTTCTTCTTCCTCACAAGAAGAAAGCTCTCTTCATCAATGGTGATTGATGTTTTAGAGTGAGAAATCCAATTCTAAAGTGAACCCAATTCCTATTTCTTCATCCTCTACCTCTTGCCAAGTAGTAGAGTGTGTTTCCTTCACAAGTTTTCAAGACTTGGTGAAGTTTGGAGCTTGATCTAGTGATGCTTCGACGTAGATCATCTTCGGCACATCGTCGACGACCTAGCCCGTTCATTCTCCGATGAAGCCGACGCTAGAGCCCGGATTTGTTTTAGACTGCGGAGAGGACCTCATCTCGGAGCTATGGAGGTGGAGAACCGGATCTACAAAGGTTGTATTTCCGTAACTCTTAGTTAATTGTTAACTAGTTAGCCTTTTCGCCTAGACATCTAGCCATCGATCCGTAGTCGGGTCTCTCGGCACCTAGATTTTTTGAAATTGGCATGTTCGATGCCTTGTGAGACCTCACTGGAGTGCCTAGGAACCCTACAGTTCCCACTGTGCTTTGATTACTACCCTACCACGCTCAAAGGAGACGTGCAAACAGGTTTTAGTTGGGTACAGTCCCGAGCCACATGGAGGCAGTGAGCGGATCTTCAGGGGTTCGTCTCTCCCGGTATTCGGGGTGAGGTCGTGCTGTGTCTAGGAGAGCCAGAACATGAAAAGTCCTTGGCCAAGGCAGGAGATTTGCTCGTAGGTATTCCAGTAGTATCTCAGGGTGTTCTGGGCTACACTCCGACACGACTTGTACCGTTTTTGGGGGTCTTGACTTTTACCAACCCCCTAGGCCCGCCAAGCGATGCTCATAGACGAACGGACCGGACTGTACGGATATTGTCACTGACAGGCTCAGTAGGGTGTCAGGATGAGTTCGCTCATCGACGTCCCTTTTGGTCAATAGCTGGTGGTCCGTCACGTATGGCTAATACCTCTGACGTGCGAGTGGTTAAATCCACAGCCATAGTATTGATGAGTCTTTAGAGTCCACCACACACAATTACTCAGGTTTCGGGCGAAACGCTGTAGAGGCCGTATGGAGATATGGCAGGGTTCGATCAGATACGTGCGGTTTTGCACGGATCGTGATCGGACGGATTTTACTAGCCGGCTTTGACTTAAGCCGGATCCTAGTATTAGGTAGTGTAGATTTTGACTCTTTGCATTTGTGTTCAGTGGGAATACTAATGCGGGCATGTTGCAGTCGCGGGGTTTTCCTGTAATTTATTACGGGATCAGTTTTCTGAAGTTGCCAGTTTGCATTCCTTTCCGGCCGGTTTTCCTTTGTTCCTTCCCGGCCGGATTTTCCGATGGAGGGGGTAATTTGCAATTGTGCAAATTACTTTTTTGTGGAGGGGTTTCTTGCATATGTGAGGCATCATAATAGTTTATTCATCATGAGATTCCATTTTGGTCATTCCATTGCCTTTATGAGAATGGAAATGAAAAGATTGATTTTGTGAAATGGGTGTAACTTTTTTTTTTCTAGCATTATCTTTTTTTTTTATCTCTTGGATATTTATTCTCATAATTCTCCACTTGGAAAAGTGGCCGGCCATTTTTTTGGGAGTGAGATGAGAGGATCATTTTTGAGTGGGGGCATTATTCTTCATCTCATTTTCTTGCCAGGAAATTGAAAGCACCAATTTCCTTAACCTCTTTCCTCCACATCCAAGGCAACTTCTATAACCCCAAAGAGACATGGCTACTACACTATTCTACAGCAAATCTTGGACGCGTCGGCTAGCCAACTTCGCGCCCGAGTTGCCTCGGTCTAGAGGTGGGAGCCCGTAAAAGAACTCGGCTACGTGGTGCCTTTTCCAACGAGGAGGAGATGAACGGAGTTTCCGCGGGAGATCGGAGTGGAGACGAAGACCGGAGGACACGGATCGCTTGGTATATCTCTTCACCCATCTTTTAGTTTGCTAGTAGCTAGGTTAATGGCCCGATCAGGGTTAAAAGTGCGCGGTGGTGCCGGTTTGCTTGTTTGCAAAGTTTTTAGTTTCCGCGTTTCCGGCGTCGAATCGACGGCCGGGGCGCCGCCGCGGACTTACAATGGTATCAGAGCCACGCCATTAACCATGCCTAGCTTGCTCTAGTATGTTTAAAACCCGATCGAACAAAAATCGCAAAAACCGTATTTTCAGTGCATGTGTTTTCTGTCGAAATTTTTTCTGCTCCAAATTTTTTTCAGGTTGTTGCAGAATACTTTGCATGGAAATCTAAGCAATCTGTGAAAATTTAGTCGCGAGATCTCACCATTCCACCGCGGAACCGCGGCCAAACCCCTACTTGGGCCGCGATTCCGCCGCGCTTTTGACCGATCATTTGACCAAATTTTTGCAGATTGCTTCTGAGTTTGAAATAGGGGTTTTGGGATATTCTTTTTGGGCCCAGTTTTTCTGTAAGTGCTACAGTAGTGCTTGGGGCCCACTTCGGTGAATTTGTTCGATCGGATATTTTAAATATGCTGGTTCACAGTATTTACATTATATCTGCGACCGTGAATGTCATTCGATCGGTAAATCCAGTTATATGTATGCCCTAGAGGCCATTACTGTACATAGGATGTATATTGTAGTGGATGTGGGACGTATATAGGGAGGACTTTCTTGCTCGACATGATAGTATGCTATCTGGTTGATCTTTACCTTAACGTGTATACTGATTGTCTCTCTGTTACATGTTGGTAAAGCCCTTAGGATCTGTGCTTGACTACCTGGACTATGATGCGGATCATACTAGTAGGGACATGGTAGTCCATAAGTACATCCTTCACAGTCCCTAGTCGTGGGTGTATCGAGACGGGGCATCGATATACCAGAGTAGACTAGCGTATACCTTCTCGACCCATACAGATGGGCGATGGATGATCCCATATCCATCGGTGTTTGACATCAGAGATGATATACGGGTGCTCAGTAGAGACTGGGTACACTGGACGGACTCGCCGAGAACTCCCAGATGGTATTATACCTCACGTCAGATGGCAGTTCTCTGGTGACACTGGTACAGAGTAGTCTGTTGACCCGAGATCGTCATAGAGTCTTGTGTGGTTCCCACTGTGCTTTGATTTCCATCTTACCACGTCCAAGAGGGCGTGCAAAACGGTGGTTTTTGGGTACAGTCCCGAGTCACATGAAGGCAATGAGCGATAGGAGGGGATTCGTCTCTCCCGGTATAGGGAGTTGATGTTGCGCTGTGTTCGATTGGCTATAACAGGAAATCCCTGGCCAGGGTTGCTGAGATTTGCTGGTAAGTGTTACCAGTAGTTTCTCGAATTGTTATAGACCTCATATCGACACGACTTATCGAGCTATTGGGGTCTGACATTTACCACCCCTAGGCAAGATATGCGACATATCAGACGATCAGACCGGACTGTACGGTAGTGTTACTGGTCGGATTCACTGGAGTGTGAGCGGGCTTTCTCGTCGATCTTCAGATCGCTCAATACCTGGGTGGCCGTTACGTTTAGCAGACCGCTTGCGGCTTGTGGGTGTTTGATATGATCATCGCCTGCTGCCGGCGTATTGACGAGTCTTTAGAGTCCTACACAGAGGTTTCCTGGCTCAAGCGAAATGAAATAGGAGCGCATATGAGATATGTGCGGGACCGAGAATAATGCGTGTATGTGATACCGTATTTCATTCTCGCGATGAATGTATCGAATGGTTGTATGCGATATAACCTAGTTATCGATTCAAGCGTTGATTCGATAAGCCGATACATTGTATACTAGTCGGTTGTGTGCGACATGACCGGATCATTGAATCAAATGTTGATTTAATGATTTAATGCATAATTATATATTTGATATATTGGTTTGCATCAACTAGTATCGGTTTACTTAAGATGGATTTTCTCACTTGGATTGTGCACATTGTATATGTGATATACATTTGTACATTTGATTGTATCATGATTGATGATACATGATAGTTTGGTGTATGGATTAAACCATGGTTGGTCAATGGTTAGGGTTTCTTTTGCTTCATTTATTTATCCATTTTGTTTATTTTAGCAAAAGGAAATAATGAAGAGATAATGGTGGCTTTCTTTGTTTGTTTATGAACCTTCATGAAGGTTTGACCTAAGTGACCATTTTGTCTTCATATCTTAACCCAACCATTCACTAACCCTTGTTAATTCTCTACACCTAACTATGGTTCAATTTATGATAAGTATTGATTTACTTTTGATTTTAAAATTAACATATCATAACATTATTCTTCTTCTTCTTCATCTTCTTCTTTGAAGAAGCTTGAGGTCATCAATGGTGATTGATGATAAAGAGTGAGAAATCCAATTCTAAATTGAACCCACTTCCTATTTTCTCATCCTCTACCTCTTGCCAAGTAGTAGAGTGTGTTTTCTTCACAAGTTTCTTGACTTGGTGAAGTCGGAGCTTGATTTAGCGATGCCTCGATGTAGATCATCTTCGGCATGGACATCGATGACCTAGCCCGTCCATTCTCCGATGAAGCTGACACTAGAGCTCGGGACTTGTTATGGACAGCGAGGAAACTTCATTGCGGAGCTATGGAGGTGGAGAACCGGATCTACAAAGGTTGTATTTCCGTATCTTTTAGTTAAGTGTTAACTAGTTTACTTTTCGCCTAGAATTCTAGCCAACGATCCGTTCTAGGGTTTCTCGGCACCGTTTAAATTTGAAATTGGCATGGTTGATGCCTTGTGAGACCTCATTAGGATGCCTAGGAACCCTACTATTGTGACAACAACGGGGCTATAGCTTTGGCAAAGGAACCCAGGTCCCATCAGAAATCCAAACACATCTTGAGGCGGGATCATATGATCAGGGAGATCGTTAATCGCCGGGAGATCGAGGTGCGGAGAGTTGATTCAGAGAACAACAAAGCAGATCCACTCATAAGGGCCATCGCTCAGACACAGTTTGAGAGGCTATTCGAGATAATAGGTCTGCGATATGCCAATATATGGCCCTAGTGAAAGTGGGAGATTGTTAATGATATATGCCCTAGAGGCTACTATTGTATAATACTAGTTTGTATATTACTTAATGGAAGCTTGGGATATTCACAGTTATATTAACAGTCTTGCTCAAAATGGTAGTATGTTACCTGGTTTGTATCTATCTAAATATGTGTATATGTTTTCATTAATGTATTGCAAAAACATATTGATAGAGCCCTTAGGATCTTTTGCTTGACTACCAGCATTGTGATGGCAGACACACTAGTGGGGGCTGGGTAGTATATAAGCACTTCCTTATTTTGGTCCCTAGTCGTAGGATTATCGAAACAGTGCATCGATACTCCAGAGTAGACTAGTGTATACGCTTCTCATCCTAGCAGGGGAGATGGTCTGTCCTACAGCCATTAGTACGCCGTACTAGAGATAGTATGCAGGTGCTCATTAGGTTATGAGTACACTGGACAGGTTTCGTGGGGAACTGTTGGTCGGTAATATACCTATCGTCAGGTTGCAGTTACCAGGTGACATGAGTACAGCATAGTCCGTTGACTTGACACTGCTGCTTTGCCTCGAGTGTGTTCCCACTGTTCTTAGATTACTACCCTACCACAGCTCAATTGAGTCGTGCAAACGGGTAGTAGTTGGGTGCAGTCCCGAAGCACTTGGATACAGTGGCGGTTAGATAGGATTCGTCTCTTCCGGTATTGGTGGTCGATATCGTGCGGTGTCCGGAAAGCCATTACACAAGTCCCTGTAAGACTGCGGTAGCGCCCCGGCCGTCTGTACGAGGCCAAAATGCGGAAACGAAAACTTTTCTTAACCTTAAAACCGGCGCTATCGTATGGTTAAAACCCGGATCGAACCATTAACCTACAACTAGCTATCTTGAGAAGGGATAGAAAGCTATACCGAGTGATCCGTGTCCTTCGGTCTTCAGCCACCATCCCGATCTCCTCGCAGAATCCCCGGTCTCTATCTCCTCGTCGGAAAATGGCACCACATCGAGAAGTCTTTTTACGGGCTCCCGCTTCGTACGAAGCAACTCGGGCATGAAGTGTGCTAGCCGACGTGCCCAAGGTTGAAGTAGAGTATGTTGTGATCACTTTGTCTCTTTACATCCATGGCATGCATGGAGGTTGAAGGTGTTGCCATTAATGGAGTTATGAGCTAGAGGAGGAAGACGAAGAAGAAGCTTTTTTTTTTCTTTTCTTTTCTTGTGTTGTTATAGAATAAGAGTGAGAGAGTGTGAGAAGAATAATATGAGAGCTAACACCAACGCAAGGCAGCCCCTCTCTCTCTCCATCTCATTTCATGACTCAAATCAAACATCAAATGTGACATATTTGCTAAAAAAGATACCATGAGTCATGATACATGTCTATGTCACATTTAATGCATTCCATGATGAATTCTAGCTCACTAATTCAATTATCCAAACATTAATCCAAATGTTTGGTCCAACAAAAAGATCCGGCAACATCTAAAGTAAACTCATGACGGATCACAAGGATACCCCTCACCTGTATATACATACCTGAATCCGGATTCCGACTGAATGCGAATACGATGAGACTAAAGTAATCCAACAAATCTAATACTAGGATCTGGCTTAAACCAAAGCCCACTAGTATGATCCGTCCGATCATGATCCGTGCAATACCGCACGTATAAGATTGAACCCTGCCATATACGATACAGCCTCTACAACGTTTCGCCCGAAACTTGAAAAACTATCTGTAGGGGACTCTAAAGACTCGTCAATACTTTGGCTGTGGATTTAACCACTAGAACGTCAGAGGTATTAGACGTACGTAACGGGATACCAAGTATTGAATAAAAGGGAGGTCGATGAGCGAACTCATCCTGACACTCTACTGAGCCTGTCAGTGACAATATCTGTATGGTCCGGTCCGTTCGTCTATGAGCATCGCATGGTGGGCCTAGGGGGTTGGTAAAAGTCAGACCCCCAAAAGCGATACAAGTCGTGTCGGAGTGTAGCCCAGAACACTCTGAGATAATACTGTAATACCTATCAGTAAATCTCCTGCCTCGGCCGAGGGCTTTGTGTAATGGCTCTCCTAGACATAGCGCGACCTCACCCCCAATACTGAGAGAGACGAACCCCTACCGATCCACTCACTGCCTCCATGTGGCTCGGGACTGTACCCAACTAAAACCTGTTTGCATGACTTCTTTGAGCCATGGTAGGGTAGTAATCAAAGTACAGTGGGAACTCACACGAGACAAATGACGATCTCAGGTCGATGAACTAACCTGTATACATGTCACCTGGGAACTGCTATCTGACGTCAGGTATAATACCAACTAGCATGTTCCCGGCGAGTCCTGTCCGGTGTACTCATAACCCAATGAGCACCTGTATACATCTTAGGTGAACCAACTGACACCAGTAGTTTGTGAGACCGGCCACCGTCCATCGTCGGGGTCTCGACTGTATACACTAGTCTACTAATAGAGTATCGATGCCCAGTCTCGAAACGCCCATGACTAGGGACCTTTTAAGGATGTACTTATAGACCCCAGCTCCCACGTATATGATCGCCATCATACTGCTGGTCGTCAAGCATGAATCCTAAGGGCTCTATCAGCGTGTAATAGCGACCTGAAAGGTCACCTAAAGCAGTACACGATGATAAAGACAAACCTGATAGCATACTATCTTCTCGAGTAAGACTGTCCTACCGGCATAGGTCCTCCCTCAATCATTACAATCACGTGCCTGTGATCCAATAATTGACTCTGAGGGCACTATATCCAACAATCTCCCACTTGCACTCAAGGCTAATTATTGCGATGTCGCATACTCACAGCCCGTGTGATACCGAACATCTAACTCCACTACTAATCAGTTTCACAAAGCCCGTTTGCGAAAATATTGTGTTCGAGGAATAGCCTTAGCTAGTGGATCCACCCTGATGTTTCTTTCTATGTTTCTCTTTATCCCAAGTTCACGGAGAAAACCATCTCCCGAAATGAGCAATACCTGTCTTAGAATATGTCTGGATATCTGATGGGACCTAGTTCATAAATGAACTCCAAATCCAAACTTCTTAGACTGTATTGTCAACTGAAACCAATCAGTATCCTGCGCCATGCCTCCCTCAGTATCCGCTTGGACCACCTGTCCAAAATACCGCCCCTCATCAGAGGGAAAACTATAACTCTGACTGACACTCTGTCATCCAGGTCACCTTGGAAGCCTGGAGTGATAACTATCTCCCGAAGGAGGATGCCGTTATCATATCCCTAGAACATCCACTTATGTTCTAAAACTGCTTCCGATCGTTTCTCCAGGACTGGATTAATATCAACATATTGCATCTAATGCAAAAACAACATCTGGTGTGGTACTTGACATCTCATGATCAACTTAATTGCCTAAGCAAGTGATCTGCTAATCATGTACATCCCTCTCCCCTTTAGTCTGTAAGACACCTTTAGAGAGGGTGACTCCATCACCTGCAGGTACACCACCGTGCCAGGAGTCGTCCATTATAAAACACCTGTAGAATGCTGTCTAAGCACCCAGATTGGGAAACTACCCAAATCTAGATCTAAAACCTGTTAGTGTATATGCCCTAGAGGCCATTACTGTATCATACTAGCTTGTATATTACTTAATGGAAGCTTGGGATATTCACAGTTGTATATACAATCTTGCTCGAAATGGTAGTATGCTACTTGGTTTGTCTCTGCTTTAATATGTGCATGTGTTTCTTTTAACATATT
The DNA here is from genome assembly GCA_030015575.1 of Agapanthus africanus. NCBI lineage: Eukaryota > Viridiplantae > Streptophyta > Magnoliopsida > Asparagales > Amaryllidaceae > Agapanthus > Agapanthus africanus. The sequence goes on along the minus strand of CM057347.1, from coordinate 250,749,164 downwards.
GCTGGTATACATATTAGTAGAGCCCTTAGGATCTTTGCTTGATTACCAGCGTTGTGATGGCGCTCGCACTCGTGGGAGCTGGGTAATCTATAAGCACATCCTTATACAGGTCCCTGGTCGTTGGACTATCGAGACAGGGCATCGATACTCCGGAGTAGACTAGCGTATGCGCTTCTCATCCCAGTGTGGGAGACGGTCTGTCCCACAGCCGTTAGTACGTCGTACTTGGGATAGTATGCGGGTGCTCGTTAGGTTACGAGTGCACTGGACAGGACTCGTCGGGAACTGTTGGTTGGTAATATACCTATCGTCAGTTATCAGTTCCCAGGTGACATGAGTACAGCTTAGTCCGCTGACTTGACACTGTCACTTCGCCTCGAGTGTGTTCCCACTGCACTTTGATTACTACCCTACCACGGCTCAAAGGAGCTGTGCAAACAGGTAGTTTTTGGGTGCAGTCCCGAAGCACTTGGAGGCAGTGACGGTTAGACAGGATTCGTCTCTCCCGGTATTGGGGGTTGACATCGCGCTGTGTCTAGGAGAGCCATTACACGAGTAGTCCCTGGCCAGGGCAAGCGAGATATACTGGTAGGTTTCCAGTGTTATCTCAGGGTGTTCTGGGCTACACTCCGACACGACTTGTACCGCTATTAGGGGACTGACGTTCACCGCCCCCCTAGGCCCGCCATGCGATGTATCAGACGAACAGACCGGACTGTACGGAGACTGTCATATACAGGCTCAGTAGGAGTGCAGATGGGGTTCACCTCGTCAGTCTTCTTATCGACATCTACCTGGGGACCGTTACGTACAGCTAGTGCCGCTTGCGGTCTGTGGTTAAACCCACTGCCAGCGTAGTGTCGAGTCTTTAGAGTCCCACACAGAGAGCTATTCGCCTTTAGGCAAAACGAGTAGAGGTCGCATGGTTTTGCGACAGGGTTCGTTCGCATCCGCGCACTTGTGCACGTTTGCTGTCCGGACAGTTTATACTAGCGGGCTTTGGTTTAAGCCGGATCCTAGTATATGATTTGAGATTGGTTTTTCTCATTGTGTTCGTGTTCCTCGGATCACGAATGCGGGTGCGTATGCACGGTTGCTTGAGATTGGGGAGAGGACCTTGTTTAGGGTTAATGGCCTTTGTCATTTTATTAACCCTATTGATTTTGTGTGGATTATTGTTAATTGATAATTAGCTTAATTATTGTGCATGGTTGTTGTTGACAATTTGACTTCATTGACTTGTTGACCATGTTGACAACTTGACCATAATCATTTCATTTGCAAGATGCTCTTTGATCTTTGCAAAAATGAAATGATAATGGTCAATTCATGATTTATCATGACAATTTTCAAGCTAATTATCTAATTAAAATTATCCTCACATATTAGTGAGAATGGCTCACTATTTTTCTCATTCTCTCATTCTATTTCTCTCTCTTGCTCATCCTCTCCCTCAAGCTCTCTCCCTCTCATGTGTTGAGAAACAAAAAGCTTGAGAAAAACCCTCTCTTGATCTTCTCTACTCACTTCTAGGGTTCAAGTCTTAGCATTTCTTGCACTCTAGTTACTCCTAGCTTGGAGTTGAAGCTAAAGGTGGTGGCTTTCGGGTGGATCCTTCTTTGACGGGAGAAGACAAGCAAGGTGACCCTTTTCTACCATACCTAGGAGCAAGGAGAGAAGGACTAAAGACCAAAGGTATAACCTTTCTTCACTTAGCTACTTTGTAGTTAGGGTTAGCTAGTTTTCGTTTAGCAAAGATCCTCACAAGCTTAGTCCATGTTGCCTAAGTCATAAAAATCCGATTTTTATTATGTTTTCCGCCTCCCCGTAAGCACCGAGGTGGGCAACACGGACTTACAGTGGTATCAGAGCCTAACTAAACTCAAACTAGCTAAGTAGTTAAGTGTAACGAAGTTTCGAAACCGAAAAAACCCTGAAACCAAACTTTTTCAAAATCCAACTTTCTGTTAAAATTTTTCCTGGTTAAAATGAAAAACTGTATACTTGTAAAATTGTCTCAGGGTTTTGTGTGAAACACCACCAAATACGAACCAGAGAGGAGCCAAGAGGACCGCGCTTCCGCGGCATAAGGAAGCTCTTGCCGCGGAAGCGCGGCCGTCTTGTCAACTCTCTGTATCGTTTTTGCTGCAGTTTGTTTCTGAGTTGGTTTTAGGATTTTTAGGATATGTTATATGTGCCCAGATTTTCCAGAACTAAAATTTACTTTTGGGGGCCTATAAATCCATATTTTTCGGAACTTCACTACACTTTAACTATATCGGTTATATCTGTGATGCTTGTATGTATTGAACGTCGGCTAATCGCTATAAGTCGATTAGTCGGGGTTATACATCTCTGTGATCTGTGATTGTTGGTTTGTGGATATGAATGGATTGGATTGTCGCGGGTGAATAGCCGGGTTGGATGTGAGATGAGCGTTATTTTCTTTCATTCATTTGTAACATGTAAATTGATGTAATAATATTCTTTGTATGGCCGCACAACCGGGTCGGGGTTGTAGCCGTCATTGTATAATTCTTTTTACTGTTTTTGCTCCTAGGATAGACCCATGGAGGGGGTGCACAAACTACCGGGTATCTCGAAGTGCCGAGTGGCCTACTCACGGTGGTGAGGGAGGTTGCTTCGCTTCGGGTGCTTGGCGGGTAGTTTGCCGCACCCGTAGGGGTCTTGGGTGGGGTATTGGCTATTCACCGCGACCGTGTAATCCGCTTTGCGTTGCAGGCTCGAACGCATTGCGGATTCCTAGTATATCCAATGTATTCATCTGTGATCTGTAATGTCTATCATTGCTATATATTTATATATAATAACTATTTAGGCGTTGCTTATGTTTTACAGCCGCGCTAGCCCAGCCCCCGCTCTGTCGTTAGTTAAGTAACCTAACGGGTGATGACGGGGCCCCGTGGCGAATGCGAATGGCATAAGCGTACGTCATATTTTGGTTGTTTTCTGCAATGGTAGGATTAAATGATGGGACGCATTAAAAGAACTAATACAAGAAATAAACCAAGTAAAAGTCGATTGGAACACTTTGAAAACCACTCGGTTCTTTTCAAAACTAAAACTTTTAAACGCGGAGCTTGAACCACTCCTTTTAAAAGCTATCTCGTTCCATCGATTATATCAAGTTCACTACGTTCACGGTTTCGCCAAAACCATCCGTAGCCCTCCATCATTTCGGTTAAATATTCGGTAGTATTCAAGCTATGTATTTTGACCTCACGCCAAGGCATAGTGATTGGTAGCTGCCGGATATTTATCCGTTGCATAGATAGAATGCGTTGATTTGAGACAGTCGTACTGCCGTTTTGGCCTACGTCAAGGGTAGGTACGGGTGGGTTCAAATTAACCAGGATAATGATGGGAAGAACTTGACATGTGACTTATGACATTTTGACCTCACGCCAAGGTCATAAGAGCATGGGACAAAAATCCACATCGGGAGTTTCATAAGTACTGAAACTTGCTAGCGTTGCATACCATTTGGAGTGTGATAATTCTGGTAGGATTCCTTCGGTTTTATCACGCGATGATATTTGGATCCCGATCCTACTGTGAGTATATGCTACTCCTCGGGAAAACTCTCACTTAACGATCAATGCTATAAACCTAGTAGGTGCCTAGAAAGGTGTTAGCGGGGCTACGCCCACAGGGAAAAGAGGTTACTTAATTAAGGAACTTCGCGAAAGCGTTGGAAAACCTCCTTCGAAGTACCGACACTGGCCTGGCTGAACGGTTAAGCAAGTATTGTACGGTGAGAATGATCCCGGCTAATCCTTTTCTTTATGGTTTGAGAAGGGATTCGAGAGACAGTGGGAGCCATCCAGTTTAGACAAACTAAAAACCACTCTAAACTTGCAAGAGCATCATGCTAAAGTGTTTCTTTTCTCTCTCCTAATTGCAGCGACCATTCAAGATGACCGGACTTAAGTTACTATTAGATAAAAACATATTGACAGGGCCAAACTACAAAGATTGGCTCAGGAATGTCAAGATGGCTATCACTTATGACAAGCTGGGGTATATACTTACCACCAAAGCTCCCCCCGTCCCAGGTCCCACCTCCAGCGTCGCGGATGTAGAAATCCGTAAGACATGGGAGATAGATTGCGCGAGGGCCAAATGCCTCGTACTAGCCTCGATGGACAATGACCATCAGAGGAGGCACGAGAATATGGACCTAGAGTCCATATTTCTCCATACAAAAGAACTGTATGGAGAGCAGTCTCGTATCGCAAGATACGAAGTGTCGAAGAAGCTCTTTTCGGCAAGGTTGGCCGTCGGATCATCGGTAGCGGACCACGTGCTTAAGATGATCGGCTACATAGAGGAGCTCGCGGACCTTGGGACCACGTTGGAGAATGAACTCTATACTGATTTGATTCTCCAGTCCCTTCCTTCCACTTACGCCCAGTTCATTCTTAACTTCAACATGCAAGGAAAGGAGGTTGAACTTGCCGAGCTTCTGAACATGTTGAGGACTGCTGAGGGCACCCTACAGAAGGGTAGGGAGACATCCACTTTGTTTGTAGGAGGATCTTCCTCTTCTAGGTCCAGGGCGAAAGCCAAGGGCAAGAAGAAGAAAGCCCCCGCCAAACCAAGAGGCGGTGTCGGTAAAGTGGATACGAAGGGAAAGGGTAAAGCAACAAAGATAGCGGGGAAGCTGGTGGGGAAGGAAGAGTGCTTCTATTGTCACAAAAGTGGCCACTGGAAACAAGATTGCAAGGCTTGGAAAGCCAGAACACAGGATTTGAAGCGAGTTGCAGCTTCAGCTTCAGGTGTGTATGTTATTGAAAATTGTCTATCAATAAACTCTACATCCTGGGTATTGGATACCGGATCAGGATCTCATATCTGTAATTCTTTGCAGGCGTTGAGAAAGCGTAGAGTTTTGAAGGCAGGTGACATGACCCTCAGAGTTGCGAACGGTGCTAGCATGGATGCAGAGGCCGTGGGGGACTATCACCTGGGATTATCAGATGGACACTTTTTGGTTTTGCGTAGTTGTTATTATGTACCAAATGCAACCTGTAATATCATTTCTGTATCTTTATTATCTAAAGAAGGTTATGAATTTGCATTTGTAAGTAATGTAGTGAACATTCACCTTAATCAAGTGTTGATTGGGTCAGGTACATTGAACAACGGTATTTACGTTTTAAACCAACCACAGGTTTTCAATATCCAGAATACACACAAAAGAAAGTCTCCAGAAATTAATAAAACTTTCTTATGGCATTGTAGACTGGGTCACATCAACGAGAGAAGATTGACTAAGTTACATACTGAAGGATATTTAGATTCGTTCGAATATCAATCATATGCAACTTGTCAATCCTGTCTCAAAGGAAAGATGACAAAGGCTCCGTTTTCTGGACACGGAGAAAGAGCGAGCGAGCTCTTGGGACTCGTACACAGCGACGTGTGCGGTCCAATGTCTACACATGCGCGAAGCGGTTTTTCTTACTTCATAACTTTTACGGATGATTTCTCAAGATTCGGACATGTCTTCTTAATAAAGCATAAATCCGAAGCTTTTGATAAGTTCCAGGAATATAAGAATGAAGTAGAAAAACAGACCGGCAAAAGTATCAAGATCCTAAGATCGGATCGAGGAAGAGAATACTTAAGTGCCGAATTCCTGAATTACTTAAAAGAGAATGGAATTCTCTCTCAGCTTACTCCTCCATACACCCCGCAACATAACGGTGTATCGGAGAGACGGAACCGAACCCTATTGGATATGGTACGGTCCATGATGAGTAATGCTGAGTTACCGCGATCTTTCTGGGGATATGCGCTAGAAACAGCTGCATATCTTTTGAACCGTGTTCCCACTAAGACTGTGCCTACCACACCATATGAGTTATGGAGTGGGAAGAAACCCTATCTTCAATACTTGAAGATTTGGGGATGTCCAGCTTATGTCAAAAAGCAGCATACGGACAAGCTCGAGGCACGCTCAGTACTATGCAAGTTTGTGGGATACCCAAAGAACTCCAGGGGGTATCTTTTCTATTACGCAGAGGAACAAAAAGTCCTTGTTTCTCGCAATGCCCACTTTCTGGAACATCAGTTTTTAGAAAAAGAAATAAGTGGGAGCGCAATAGAACTGGAAGAAATTCCAGAACCACAAACTATTACTGAAAGTTTAGTGGAACCAGAAGGTTCAAAAGAACAGGACATTCCTACGCCGCTCCGCAGGAGTAGTAGGCAGTCTCATCCGCCCGAGAGATACTACGGTTTTCTCATTGACGGGGATAGAGAGGACTGCATCCTAGATTGTGATGAGCCTACTAGCTTCCAGCAAGCCATTCAGAGCGTCGACTCGGTAAAATGGCTGGATGCAATGCGGACCGAGATGGAGTCCATGTACACCAACAAAGTATGGACGTTGGACATTGCTCCAGACGGGGTAAAACCCGTAGGATGCAAGTGGATCTTCAAAAGGAAGATTGGTGTAGATGGACAGGTTGAGACCTATAAAGCTAGACTGGTAGCAAAGGGTTTTCGTCAGCGACCTGGTTTGGACTATGACGAAACCTTTTCTCCAGTAGCTATGCTGAAATCCATTCGGATCCTTCTTGCCATCGCTGCTTTCCACGATTATGAGATTTGGCAGATGGACGTAAAGACAGCTTTTCTAAATGGTCATTTAGAGGAGTGTGTCTATATGGACCAGCCAGAGGGTTTCATTCAGGGTGGGAGCAGCGGAAAGGTGTGCAAGTTGCTCAAGTCCATTTATGGACTCAAGCAGGCATCGCGGAGTTGGAACATCTGTTTTGATGAGACGGTCAAAGAATTTGGCTTTATCAAAAATCCAGATGAACCATGCATCTATTGTAGATTTGTAGCGAGAACTGTAGTATTCCTCGTGTTATACGTGGATGACATTCTCTTAATAGGAAATGACATTCCTATGCTACAATCTGTCAAGGGGTTCTTGTCACACAGGTTCTCCATGAAAGACCTGGGTGATGCCTCCTACATTCTGGGTATCCGGATCTACCGTGACAGATCCAAGAGGATATTAGGACTCTCGCAGTCCAGGTACATCGACACCATACTGAAGAGATTCAGTATGGAAGATTCCAAGCGCGGTAATCTACCGGCTTGTCACGGGATCACCCTCTCAAAAGAGATGTCTCCCAAGACTGATTTGGAGAGGGATCGCATGTCTATTATACCCTACGCTTCTGCGGTAGGCTCTATAATGTATGCGATGTTATGTACCAGACCAGATGTGGCTTATGCACTGAGTGTGGTAAGCAGGTATCAGTCAAACCCAGGGGAGAAACATTGGATAGTAGTAAAGAACATTCTCAAGTACCTGAGAAGGACTAAGGAGATGTTCTTGGTGTATGGCGGAAAAGACCTGCAGGTTGAGGCCTTTGCTGACTCCAGCTTCCAGAGTGACAAGGATGATTCCAAGTCCATGTCGGGTTTTGTCTTTACCCTCAATGGAGGGGCGGTGTGTTGGAAGAGCTCCAAACAGGAAACCGTTGCTGACTCGACTATGGAAGCGGAATACATCGCTGCATCTGATGCCGCAAAAGAAGCTGTCTGGATGAGGAAGTTCTTGAAAGAACTTCAGGTGGTTCCGTCCATTGTTGACCCAATACCTCTGTATTGCGACAACAACGGGGCTATAGCTTTAGCGAAGGAACCCAGGTCCCATCAGAAATCCAGACACATCTTAAGGCGGTATCACCTGATCAGGGAGATCGTAGATCGCCAGGAGATCGAGGTCCGGAGAGTTGCATCAGAGGATAACACTGCAGATCCATTCACGAAGGCCCTACCCCAGACTCAGTTCGAGCGGCTGATCGAGATGATAGGTCTTCGATACGCCAGTACATGGCCTTAGTGCAAGTGGGAGATTGTTAGTGTATATGCCCTAGAGGCCATTACTGTATCATACTAGCTTGTATATTACTTAATGGAAGCTTGGGATATTCACAGTTGTATATACAATCTTGCTCGAAATGGTAGTATGCTACTTGGTTTGTCTCTGCTTTAATATGTGCATGTGTTTCTTTTAACATATTGCTGGTATACATATTAGTAGAGCCCTTAGGATCTTTGCTTGATTACCAGCGTTGTGATGGCGCTCGCACTCGTGGGAGCTGGGTAATCTATAAGCACATCCTTATACAGGTCCCTGGTCGTTGGACTATCGAGACAGGGCATCGATACTCCGGAGTAGACTAGCGTATGCGCTTCTCATCCCAGTGTGGGAGACGGTCTGTCCCACAGCCGTTAGTACGTCGTACTTGGGATAGTATGCGGGTGCTCGTTAGGTTACGAGTACACTGGACAGGACTCGTCGGGAACTGTTGGTTGGTAATATACCTATCGTCAGTTATCAGTTCCCAGGTGACATGAGTACAGCTTAGTCCGCTGACTTGACACTGTCACTTCGCCTCGAGTGTGTTCCCACTGCACTTTGATTACTACCCTACCACGGCTCAAAGGAGCTGTGCAAACAGGTAGTTTTTGGGTGCAGTCCCGAAGCACTTGGAGGCAGTGACGGTTAGACAGGATTCGTCTCTCCCGGTATTGGGGGTTGACATCGCGCTGTGTCTAGGAGAGCCATTACACGAGTAGTCCCTGGCCAGGGCAAGCGAGATATACTGGTAGGTTTCCAGTGTTATCTCAGGGTGTTCTTGGCTACACTCCGACACGACTTGTACCGCTATTAGGGGACTGACGTTCACCGCCCCCCTAGGCCCGCCATGCGATGTATCAGACGAACAGACCGGACTGTACGGAGACTGTCACATACAGGCTCAGTAGGAGTGCAGATGGGGTTCACCTCGTCAGTCTTCTTATCGACATCTACCTGGGGACCGTTACGTACAGCTAGTGCCGCTTGCGGTCTGTGGTTAAACCCACTGCCAGCGTAGTGTCGAGTCTTTAGAGTCCCACACAGAGAGCTATTCGCCTTTAGGCAAAACGAGTAGAGGTCGCATGGTTTTGCGACAGGGTTCGTTCGCATCCGCGCACTTGTGCACGTTTGCTGTCCGGACAGTTTATACTAGCGGGCTTTGGTTTAAGCCGGATCCTAGTATATGATTTGAGATTGGTTTTTCTCATTGTGTTCGTGTTCCTCGGATCACGAATGCGGGTGCGTATGCACGGTTGCTTGAGATTGGGGAGAGGACCTTGTTTAGGGTTAATGGCCTTTGTCATTTTATTAACCCTATTGATTTTGTGTGGATTATTGTTAATTGATAATTAGCTTAATTATTGTGCATGGTTGTTGTTGACAATTTGACTTCATTGACTTGTTGACCATGTTGACAACTTGACCATAATCATTTCATTTGCAAGATGCTCTTTGATCTTTGCAAAAATGAAATGATAATGGTCAATTCATGATTTATCATGACAATTTTCAAGCTAATTATCTAATTAAAATTATCCTCACATATTAGTGAGAATGGCTCACTATTTTTCTCATTCTCTCATTCTATTTCTCTCTCTTGCTCATCCTCTCCCTCAAGCTCTCTCCCTCTCATGTGTTGAGAAACAAAAAGCTTGAGAAAAACCCTCTCTTGATCTTCTCTACTCACTTCTAGGGTTCAAGTCTTAGCATTTCTTGCACTCTAGTTACTCCTAGCTTGGAGTTGAAGCTAAAGGTGGTGGCTTTCGGGTGGATCCTTCTTTGACGGGAGAAGACAAGCAAGGTGACCCTTTTCTACCATACCTAGGAGCAAGGAGAGAAGGACTAAAGACCAAAGGTATAACCTTTCTTCACTTAGCTACTTTGTAGTTAGGGTTAGCTAGTTTTCGTTTAGCAAAGATCCTCACAAGCTTAGTCCATGTTGCCTAAGTCATAAAAATCCGATTTTTATTATGTTTTCCGCCTCCCCGTAAGCACCGAGGTGGGCAACACGGACTTACAAAACCATAGATCTAGTAACCAGAATGTACGATATAAGATCCAATTCCTATGTGGAGAAACCACTGTGTGATGACCAAAGTATAACCGATCGTAGTATAGGAATATCACTTCCTACTCTGTGTATGTCATCAAATACCAGGACATCACACCCTACTACCTTCTTAACAGATCCATCCCCTATTCTGATGAAGTCAAACCTATGACTGTCACATCAGAAATAGATGATCTATCTCCGCTATATCTGCTTTAGTCTATAAATAGACATAAGCCACTTGTCCACTATGCTTCCGCTGCTCCCACTGACTACGACAACCCTCTGGCAGAGTCATATACACGTGCACTTCTAAAACTAGTTTAGAACGACGCTATACTCATCCTCCTGCAGGGTCTCATATCCTGGAACAACAGTAGTGTCAAATCTGGATAAACAAGAACCTCCCTGTCACCGTCCTTGAGGCTACCGGAGTACCTCTCGGGTGCCTGAGGTTATCCACCATATCTGCGGAGTGGCTAATGGAATGTCAAACCAGATTGAATCTTTAGGTTCTTATCAAATTTTCAGTAATCGTTTGCGGTTCTGGAATCACTTCCAGTTCTACCATACTCCCACTACTTTTTTCTGAAAAAATCCATTTTACTAAAACTGTGGCGAGTCAAGAACAATATCACTATTGATCTTCCAGATGGTAGAAAGTCAACCCTAGTCATAGCCCGGGTCAACCCATAAACAGCCATTACAGAAACCTGCCTTGAGTTATCCAGAGTCAGGTTTTAAGCATAAGCCGGACAACTCCCCGTACTTTAACATGTTTAAGATATGAACTATTCTATATCCAATATAGAAACAGAGGCACTGATTTAAAAGGAACCAGATTAAAATCATGCAGCTGTCTCCAGTGCATGTTAACTAAATGGAGAGAGGCTGATCAGCATTACTCAACTTAGGAGTGCTTCCAATTATGAGTAACCTGAAAGAGAAGAAAGTTCTTTTAATCATTACTATCAATTGAATACCTTACACAAGTATCTACATCTTTGATCACCTTGAAGAATCATGATACTTGCAACACCTGGTTCTCCACTTTATTCATATACCTATAACTTCTCAAAACTATGACCTTGTGTTTCTACGAAACACCTGTCTAAGAACTAGAGAAGTCACAAGTAAACAGAATATAGTACGAGGACCAACCCCTCTGTCCTAATGGACACTGGACAACATACAATACTCTGTATAAGTCCCTGAGTCTAATAACTCATTCCCTGTGTGTCGTAGGTTGAAAACTGTACTTATGCTTAAGAAGAATTACACCGCTGTTTAATGCTCCTTACCTAGCCATCCACTGATATAGGTAAATGTCACAGACATAATTTCAAAAATTTATATCTCACTTTATAAAAATAAACGTACAGATATATCAATTTGAAATTGGTGTATTACAACGGATATTCAAAACCAAATATTTGCCGTCCGGCAAACAACCCAGGCAATTTCCTCAAAATTTCACCAATTACAACGAATCCCGATATAATGAGGAAGATCACCCAATTCCCAATAACTTACTTCTACTCATCATCTGTAAAACCATACTGATGTGAGAATCAAACCTCGTAAATACATACCCTGGAGTAAGTACTAATTGGGAAATCAGTTTTCTATTTACAATACATAGTGAAACTGAAACATGTAAATGTTTCGAATGGGTATCCAGGTAATCTTAGTAATGCATCTTCCATTATCCAGATTCACAACTGTAACCGTATGTTTCTTTTCCATATCTCCAAATCCCTTTATATGTCTTTAGTCATTACCTTCTGTAAACCCCTTTAGGCTAAATGGTTTTCTTCCTTCCCTACCGTTCGGCACTATCCTATGGTTTGGAAGATGACTATCCAATAAGCATAATGGGTGTACTGTCCTAATCGTAGGAGCACTCGCAACCTGAGAGAAGGTGAACACTAAAGACAACTGAATAAATCTTATTCCTATTTCTCCTGAACCAGAATCCATCTCCGAACTGGAACAAGTTCCTTTCGAGTTCGTATATAACCATACGATGGAGTATCCAAATAATTGTGGATCTTCGTAGTGATACAGAGTGTTCTGGAGAAATACAAAGGTGAAGTAGAAGTGGCGATGAAATACTTGGTTTGGTCGTGAATAGCGGTCGCAATTTACTTTGCCCTCTTTCTAACCCCTTTATTTGTCTTTACTTAATACCTTCTGTACACCATCGTTAGGCCAATTGGTTTTCTTCATTCCCTACCGTTTGGCACCTGCCTATGGTTTGGAAGAATACTATCAAATTAGCGCAATAGGTGTACTGACCTAATCCAAGGAGCACTCGCAACCTGAGAGAACGTAAAAGGAAAAGACAACTGAATAGTCCTATTCGTTTTCTCCAGAACCGGAAACCATCCTCGAATAAATTTCTTCGAGTTCATATATAACCATACGACGGTTTTATCCAATGGAAGTGGACGTTCGTAGTAATACGGGGTGTTCTGGAGAAAAGGGTAAAAGTAGGAGTGGCAATGAAGTATGCAACTCTGACAATCCAAAAGCCAGTGTTTTAAGAAGGTTCGATTAGCTTGGTCACTGAGTCATAGTCAAGGGTCGGGTCATGGTCGCTGCCAAAGAGAGAGAGAGAAAAAAACACTCTGCGTGCACTCTATCCCAGATCAGAATTGTTATCAATTTATCTAATCAGGAAACCTCCCACTGTAAACTCAAATTCTCCTCCAAACCTGAAAGAAGAATTAGTCGGGATCACCCGAGGAGTAAACCAACTCATCAGTGGGAATCGGGATCCAACTAACATGACGGAATCCACTCATGTTATCACACTCCAGATGGTATACGCATATCTGGCAAGTTTCGGTTTCTTTAGAAACTCCCGATGTGATTTTTACCCCAAGCGGCTTATGACCTTGACTAGGTCAACAAACCATAAACCGCCAGTCAACTTCAACCCGTCATTATTCTGGATTGTATTAAACCCACCCGTACGTGCCCTTGACTAGGTCAACAAAGTAGCACGACTGTCCTAACCAATCCCACTTATGCAACAAACAAGAACCACTTAGCTATTGAACACTACGTCCTGACTAGGTCAACAAACGCAGCACGAATACTAAATAATACCCGTAAGAAATGACGGAGGGCTACGGCTGGTTTTTGGCGAAAAACCTTTGACATAATGAACTTGATATCGTTGAAGGAACTGCATAGCTCTTTATAAATAAATAGTGGCGAAAACCTTTGCTAAATAGGTCACTCCCGGTGAAGGGATCTCGGCTCTTTCCCCGTAGAATGAGGTGCAGGATATTCCAACTGAATACCACGATGCAAAGCAAAAGTAATCGGCTATAGTGAAGTTATTACCCTGACGCAAACTTCTGTCCAAGAGGTCACTCCCGGTGAAGGGATCTCGGTCCTTGCCTCGTCGACTGAGGTGCTGGATATTCATAACCGAATACCACTGTGCAAAACAAAAGAGAACGTCCTTGCAATAACAGCTTTTTGAAAATTGTTCCAACAACATCAGAATAGATTTGTTTAGCTTGCATTGATACGAATCAACGCAGTCCCATCAATTGATCACACAAATAAAGATCGAAAATACGATTTACATATATGCCACCCGTATTCGCCACTGGGTCCTATCATCACCCGTTAGGTTACTTAACTAACGACAGAGCGGGGACTGGACTAGCGCGGGTGCAAAACATATACAATATCTACTAGTATATATATCAAAATATAATAATCGCTCAAGGCGTGATTGTAGGGTGTTTTTCGTCACCCCATTGAGATGGGAATACGCACGTGCTTGTCAAGTGTACTACAGATTCCCCCTACCTAGGGTAGGCCGAGGTTTAATGATTATGGGGATCCGAATCTCCGGCAGCCACGGACTAAGCTTCCGTTAATTACCTCTCGCCTCTGGGGCGAGGGAACCTCCGATTAACGGGTTAAAATAGTCATGCGAACTCAATGTGCGGTGTCCGTGTGTTGTGTTTTGAAAAGGGGTTTTGGATATATCGGGAGCCACGCAGAGTTTTTACGGGGGTCCCGCTACCCGGATAGCGGGCTGGAGGTCAAGGGGGCTAGCACCCCCTTACGGGGTGCGGGGCAGCGCCCCGTTAGAAATTTTTTTCTAACAGGGACAGAGTCGTGGAGCACGTGTGTGTGCAAATATGTATACATATGTATATGTATATGTATGTACATAAAAAGAGGGGGGAAAGCATCTAAGGGATGCATGGGGCCAGCGCCTTGGGCGCTGTTCGCCCAGGTGCTGTGCGCTCAGGCGCCAGCACGCCACGTGTCGGCACGTGGACGCTCTGCGCTTGAGCGTAGGGCGCTGTAGCGCAAACGCGGCACGTGGGCGCTTTGCGCTTCAGCGCCTGACGCTCAAGCGCAAGTGCGCCACGTGTCGGCACGGGGGCGACTTGCGCTTGAGCGCTAGGCGCCTGAGCGCAAGTGCGCCACGTGTCAGCACGGGGGCGACTTGCGCCAGAGCACTGTGCGCTTGAGCGCAAGCGCGCCACATGTCGGCACTGGGGCGATTTGCTCTCGAGCGCTTGCGCTTGAGCGCAAGCGTGCCACGTGTCGGCACTAGGGCGGCTTCCGCTAGAGCGCTTGCGCTTGAGCGCTTGCGCTGGAGCGTAAGCGCGCCACGTGTCGGCACGTCGGCGCTTTGCGCTCGAGCGCAGGACGCTGTTGTGCAAGCGCGCCACGTGTCGGCACGTGGGCGCTTTGCGCTTGAGCGCTGAGCGCTTGAGCGCAAGCGCGCCACGTGTCGGCATGTGGGCGCTCTGCGCTTGAGCGACGGCGAGGAAAAGAGGCTTTTAGCCTAAAAAGATTCTCGGCGGAGAAATCAGAGTGGAGTTGGACTCCTAAGTGTGTTTTTGGGGTTAATGGAAGGGTTCTTCTTCTTCCTCCTCTGTTAGATGGATCTTGAAGATCAAGAGATGTGAGATCTCAAAATCTCTCCTTTTTGTGATCTAATGACAGATCCAAGTTCCCCTTTGTGGGTTTCGTGGTGAAAAACTATTTTGTTTTTGAAAAGGAAGAGTAAAACTCTTGATTTAATTCAAAAGAAAGAAGAAGGTTTGAGACCTTCAGAAAAGGGAAAGAGATACAAAACCTAGGTTTTTTTGTGAGAATGAAAAGTGTATGCTTTATTTATCATCATGTTGCCTTATATAGGCTTAAATATTTACATATAGCCCCTTGGGCTTTACAAAAATGGCATTTTAGCCATCCCATGGCTCATGTGCCATTTCATTTTTGCACATAAGCCATGGGCTTACAAAATATTGGCTTTATGCCCATTTTGTTTACATTCATGCATAAACAATTACATAAAAATTATTTATTACATGATTTTGTTGTTGGCATGGGGAGGCTGGCTGCGGACTCGACTTGGGCATGGGCCCGCTTGACCTGGGCTTGGGCCCACCTGGCTTGGGGTTGACTTTGATTTTGACTTGGTCAACCGGGTTGTAAATTTTTACCCCAACAAATTACCCCCCATCAATAAATGCACACAGCATATGTGGGTCGTGTGCATGAAATTGATGGATCTTCTTTTGCGTGGAGGCGACTTGCTTTGGTTCCCACTTTTTAGGATGCACTGCCCATTTTACGACATGGACGGTCGGCGCTTGACGCGTCTCCGAGATAGAGTGTCCGTAGTAGACGTTTCACTAGCCCGGAGTGATTTCGTTGACGTGCCCCGGACGCGGAGTGTCGCTGGTCGACGTTTCCCCGAGGCGGAGTATCGGCTGGTTGACGTGTCCCCGAGACGGAGTGTTTGCTTGACGTTTCTCCGAGATGGAGTGTCGGCTGGTTGACGTGTCCCCGAAATGGAGTGCCTGCTAGACGTTTCCTCGAGACGGAGTTTCGCTGGTCAACGTGTCCCCGGCATGGTGTTTCTGCTGTTTGACGTATCCCCGAGACGGAGTGTCGCTGGTTGACGTTTCCCCGAGACGGAGTGTCTGCTGTTGGACGTTTTCCCGATCCGGAGTGTCGCTGGTTGACGTTTCCCCGAGACGGAGTGTCTTCTGTTGGACGTTTCCCCGGTACGGAGTGCCTGTGGTAGGACGTTTCCCCGAGACGGAGTGCCTGCTGTTGGACGTTTCCCCGAGACGGAGTGTCTGCTGTTGGACGTTTCCCCGGTACGGAGTGTATGATTTTGGACGTTTCCCTGATGCGGAGGGTCTGTGTTAGACGTTTCCCCGATGCAGAGTGTCTGCTGTGGACGTTTCCCTGATGCGGAGTGTTTGCTGTTGGACGTTTCCCTGATGCAGAGTGTCTGTGTTGGATGTTTCCCCGATGCAGAGTGTCGCTGTTGGAATTGGTTGGTTTGATTTGTTTGATTTGAGTCGACATCAGCATCCCTATACTGGAATATGGTACCAGGAGCGAATCATCATTTGTCATGAGAGAATTTTGGGATTGGTATTTTTGTCGGCATCTGCATTGCTGCACTGGAATAATGCCAGGAGCAACTCATCATTTGCCCCGGGAGGATTTGGATTTGGTTTTTTCGTTTGGCATCTGCATTGCTGCACTGGAATAATGCCAGGAGCAACTCATCATGTGCCCCGAGAGGATTTGGATTTGGTTTGTTTGGCATCTGCGTTGCTGCACTGGAATAATGCCAGGAGCAACTCATCATATGCCCCGAGAGGATTTGGATTTGGTTTGTTTGGCATCTGCATTGCTGCACTGGAATAATACCAGGAGCAACTCATCATGTGCCCCGAGAGGATTTGTGAATTGGTGGCTTAGGAGGCAGGTTTAGATCCCTGTCACCTAAGGCTTTTCCATTTTGTGAGCCGTAAGGGTCTCACAAATCATTTTCTCCCTACGGGTCATAAGGATCCCGTAGGTGTATTTTCTCCTTAGGAGTCGTTGGGACTCCTAAGTATGTTGCTCCTTTGTGAGTCGTAAGGATCTCACGCGGGAATTTTCTCCTCACAAAGTCGAGAGGACTTTGCCAGTGCATTTCATTTATTTATTTATTTTTTTACGAGTTTGCGTCCTTTTGGGTTTTCACAAACTCGCCGGCAGTCCTGCTGTTTTTACTCACGGAGCCCTTTCGGGTTTTCATCCGTGCCCATTTTGCTTGTGGACATACCATTTTTTTTTTTTGGTGGGACTTTGAATGTGGTCTCACCGGTAGGACTTGGGAGAGACTGGGATTGTTTTACGCCCATAGATTGTATACGGTTTTGCAGGATGTATGATCCAGACCGTAGGGCCGAACAAATTTCAGGACTTTGTTGGCGTCTGCATCGCTGCACTGGAACATGGTACCAGGAGCTACTCATCATTCGCCGTTTTGGGGTATGGGATTTGGAATTTTGTTGGCGTCTGCATCGCTGCACTGGAATATGGTACCAGGAGCGACTCATCATTCGCCACTAAGGAATTGGCATTTGGAATTTGGTTGGCGTCTGCATCGCTACACTGGAATATGGTACCAGGAGCGACTCATCATTCGCCACTTGGGGAATGGAGAGCGATGGCTTAGGAAACAGGTTTAGATCCCTATCGCCTAAGGCTTTTCAATTTTATGGGCCGTGAGGGTCCCATAAAAGCATCTTCTCCCTGCGAGTCGTAAGGATCCCACAGGTGTATTTTCTCCTTAGGAGTCGCGAGGACTCCTAAGTGTGTTTTTCCTTTGTGAGTCGTAATGATCCCATAAAGGTTTGTTGTCCTCATGTATCGTGAGGACACAAGAGTGGATTTCCCTCGTTCCCAGTTTAATGACTTAGAGGTCGACTGTTTCCAGTTTAACGACTTAGAGGTCATCTGTTTCCAGTTTAACGACGTGGTAGTCATCTGTTTCCAGTTTAACGACGTGGTGGTCATCTGTTTCCAGTTTTAAAGACGTGGAGGTCGATTGTTTCCAGTTTAACGACTTAGAGGTCATCTGTTTCCAGTTTAAAGACTTAGAGGTCATCTGTTTCCAGTTTAAAGACTTAAAGGTCTACTGTTTCCAGTTTAACGACGTAGTGGTCATCTGTTTCCAGTTTAACGACATAGTGGTCTACTGTTTTGATTTGGAATTTCGGGATAGGGGCCGGCCTCAGCGTTGTTAACACTGAAGCACATGCGCCAGGACACATGAGCGGGTCTTCCCAATGGAGCATAATTCCAAAGGCGGAGACCAGCCGCGTAGCTGGTGGTTGCGGTGGGGCATGGATATGCTTAGAATTATTTGAGCCCGTGGATTGTATACGGTAGTCAATTTGGGGACTAACCGTAGGGCCGGAGGAATTTTGGAAAATCGGATTTTTGTTGGCGTCTGCATTGCTGCACTGGAATAATGCCAGGAGCAACACATCATACGCCCTTTTTTTGTTTTTGTTTTTGTTTCACCGCAATTGCTCTATCATTTCAGCTTTTCTTATTGCGAAGGCCGCGATTGCCCTATCATTTCGGCTTTAATTCGCGGTTGCCCCATCATTTCGGCTTTTATTTCATCTTTATTTTACTCGCTAATTTTTATTGCGAGTTGCCCCATCATTTCGGCTTTTATTTTTTTTCTTTTATTTACACACATTTTTTTTTTACATTTTTTTACATTCCCAGTTTAACGACTTAGAGGTCGACTGTTTCCAGTTTAATGACGTGGTGGTCGATTGTTCCCAAAGAAAGGCGGGTGTTTGAGAGAATCAGGTCCCTGAAGGACTTCGGTCCCTGTGTGTATGAAATTGGCGGTCGCAGCTTGATTGTTTGTTAACACGCTAGGGGACAATGATATTTCTCCCGCCTTGTATTGTTTCTCGACCCAATCCTTGAAGATGCAATAGCCTTCAATAGTGTGCCCCAGCACTCGGTGGTATGGGCAAAAGTTTGGATGATCAGTCTTGTTCGTTCACTTAGCCTTTTCGGTTCTGGTAGCCGCAGGCCATTCTTTAGAGCATCTTTAAAAATTTTGTGGACCTTGTCCCTTCGGAATGAGTAGACCTTATTTCTTCTTTCCTCCAAAGTTGGCTCTCGAGACTGGTCAGTTTTTGCTCCGCCCGTTCTCTGCTTATTTGGAGAATCGGTGATGTTAGAACTTCCGCCTTTTCGGTTGTCGTCCTTCCAAGGTTTCGGTCTGTTTGTGAACTGAAGATCCTGAGCGGACTCGGGCTTTGAGCATTCCAACGTTTGGACCTTTTTGGTCAGCTCTTGGAATGCTTTGAGACCCGCGGTACATAGAAACGGGGCCATCCAATTATTAAGATTTCCGACAAGGAGATTGACAGATTAGTCCTGCTCTATCCATGATTTGATCTTGAGTTAGCGGGCTACTGTCATCGGTAGCCAAGACATTTCCCGAGATAGGATGCGACTGATTTTCATGTAGTTCGCTCACTTTTGGATTTGAGGGAATTGGCGTCGACTGCTTTGGGACACCACTTCCCGGTTCACGAGCAGAGCCCTCCGCTTGATTGGGCGGCTGAGAGGCAAGTTGGGCCGTGAGCTGTAGGACGACATTTGTCAAGTCGTCAATTTTTGAGTAGAGCTTGGCCATCTCCTTGTCAGTGTTTCTGAGCTGCTTTCGGAGCTCTTGAAGCAGCTCTTGCTCCACGGTTCTGGGGCGGAGAGTCGCCTCTTCTTCGCTTTCCGAGCCTGACTCCTCATGGACCGAAGGGTCTTCTTGCCCATCATCCTCATCGAGAGGGTCTTCATCACCCAGCAGAGGCGGCTGTCCTTGGGAAGTGGCAATCACATTCAAGCCAGATTGGATTTGAGATGTGGTGGCCCCATCCTTGCTCTCACTGCGCGTGCCCACCACGTAGACAGTGTGGATAACACATTCAGCCATCCCCTCATCTTTGGCAGGGTAACCCTGTTCCTCGAACCTCATGAGGTTCAGCCTAGCATAAGCCCTAGCCCTTTTGTTGGCTCTATATCTGAGCCTTTTCTGCCTTAGCTTCTCAATTTTAAGGGCTTGGCGGGCATTCATTCCCTGGGAAGCCACCATGAGTCGGTCGATGGGGAGCTTAGAGATGACACCCGATCGAGCAGTTGTCAGGGGCACCGCCGGAGCTTGCTCAGGACGCGTTGTAGCTTTGTTGGTATTGATGGCCTTACCCCCAGCTGGGGCCAAGGAAAGTCGTTCAGACACCGACTTGTATTTGGGTTGGGGCATCCTTGAGATCACCACTTTTGGTCTCTTTCCTTTCGAGACCGGTCTGTCTGCCACCGGGGCTTGAGGAGCTAGGATGGCGCCAACTGGCATGAACATGATAGAGCCGAATGGTAGAAGCGGCTCCTCCCATTGTCGCCCGAGACTGGCTGGAAGGACCGTCCTAGAGTCTATCCTCATCGTGTAGGAGACGGGAGCTGAGTTCATCATCGAAGACATCGTCGGAAGGTGATTGCTTGAAAATCTGCACGAAAAAGCATTGTTTTAGTATAAATATAGACATGTAAATTGATTGAGTTCACATGAACGTTTAACCCGAGATATGGGAGGAGAGATTGGTCCCACCGGGCGTGCCAGAATCTGTAGGGTGTTTTTCGTCACCCCATTGAGATGGGAATACGCGCGCGCTTATCAGGCCTACTACAGATCCCCCCTGCCTAGGGTAGGCCAAGCTTTAATGATTGTGGGGATCCGAATCACTGGCAGCCGCGGACTAAGCTGACGTTAATTACCCCTCGCCTCTGGGGCGAGGGAACCTCCGATTAACGGGTTAAACTGGTCATGCGAACTCAATGTGCGGTGTGCGTGTGTTGTGTTTTGAAAAGGGGTTTTGGATATATCGGGAGCCACACAGAGTTTTTATGGGGGTTTCGCTACCCGGATAGCGGGCTGGGGGTCAAGGGGGCTAGCAGCCCCCTTGCAGGGTGCGGGGCAGCGTCCCGTTAGAAATTTTTTTCTAACAGGGACAGTGTCGTGGAGCACGTGTGTGTGCAAATATGTATACATATGTATATGTATATGTATATGTATGTACATAAAAAGAGGGGGGAAAGGCATCCAAGGGATGCGTGGGGCCAGCGCCTTGGATGCTGTGCGCCCAGGTGCTGTGCGCCCAGGCGCTAGCGCGCCACGTGTCGGCACGTGGGCGCTCTGCGCTTGAGCGCAGGGCGCTATAGCGCAAGCGTGCCATGTGTCGGCACGTGGGCGCTTTGCGCTTCAGCGCCTGACGCTGGAGCGCAAGTGCGCCACGTGTCGGCACGGGGGCGACTTGCACTTGAGCGCTAGGCGCCTGAGCGCAAGTGCGCCATGTGTCGCCAAGAGGGCGACTTGCACCAGAGCGCTGTGCGCTTGAGCGCAAGCGCGCCACGTGTCGGCACTGGGGCGACTTGCACTCGAGCGCTTGCGCTTGAGCGCAAGCGCGCCACGTGTCGGCACGTGGGTGCTTTGCGCTCGAGCGTAGGGCGCTGTTGTGCAAGCGCGCCACGTGTCGGCACGTGGGCGCTTTGCGCTTGAGCGCTGAGCGCTTGAGCGCAAGCGCACCACGTGTCGGCATGTGGGCGCTCTGCGCTTGAGCGCCGGCGAGGAAAAGAGGCTTTTAGCCAAAAAAGATTCTCGGAGGAGAAATCAGAGTGGAGTTGGACTCCTAAGTTTGTTTTTGGGGTTAATGGAAGGGGTTCTTCTTCTTCCTCCTCTGTTAGCTGGATCATGAAGATCAAAAGATGTGAGATCTCAAAATCTCTCCTTTTTGAGATCTAATGACAGATCCAAGTTCCCCTTTGTGGGTTTCGTGGTGAAAAACTATTTTGTTTTTGAAAAAAAAGAGTAAAACTCTTGATTTAATTCAAAAGAAAGAAGAAGATTTGAGACCTTCAGAAAAGGGAAAGAGATACAAACCCTAGGTTTTTTTTGTGAGAATGAAAAGTGTATGCTTTATTCATCATCATGTTGCCTTATATAGGCTTACATATTTACATATATCCCCTTGGGCTTCCATCCCATGGCTCATGTGCCATTTCATTTTTGCACATAAGCCATGGGCTTACAAAATATTGGCTTTATGCCCCTTTTGTTTACATTCATGCATAAGCAATTACATAAAAATTATTTATTACATGATTTTGTTGTTGGCATGGGGAGGCTGGCTGCGGGCTCGACTTGGGCATGGGCCCGCTTGACCTGGTGTTCAGTTGATAAAACTGCACATTTGTATTACATTTTTCCTACCATTTTTATACTAAAAAAGGACTTTAATATATTATATTATACATATGAGGGTTTATGTGTAAAAATATTATTTTCCATGTGTTAATATATTTTAATTATCATTTGGTAAGAAAATGTATGCAAATAAATCTTTTGACCAAATCCCAGTAGAACTAAGTCTACTAAATATTATTTAAGATTATTGTGTAGAATTTTCCAAGTTGTTATGCAGAATTTATCAAACAAATCAATTTGTTGAAGAAAACTTGCCAAATTAGGAAGCAAAACTTGGAGACCAAGTCTGGAACAACCTTGAGAAGATTTCTGAATTCTGAAGGTGCCTATGATTGACAAATGTCACAATCAGAGAGCCAAAGAAAATTGAAGAAGAGATCCTCACCATTGGCCGCGGAACCGCGGCCAAACCCCCCTGTTGGCCGCGGATCCGCGGCAATCTTGAGAGATCGTTTGCTAAAATTTTGTGCTGTAAATCTCTGATGAATTTTACCAAGTCTTCAACCAAAATATTCTGGTTTTGGACTATAAAAGGGCACCGAGAGCCTCTTGGAAAAGTTATCAAGCCGACGAGATCACGAAGTCCAAGACGGCTCACGCATCCCGGCTGATCATCAATGGTTCATCTACCTCCTTGGAAGAGATCGAGAAGCAAACTAGTCTTTGTAATCATTTTCTAAAGAATCAAAGTGTAGATTGTTCAAGTTGATTAATAAAGGTAGTTGTTTTATTTAATTCTTTTGCATTTTACATTATGTTTTCCCTCTCTGTCTTTTCATCTTCTTCTCCCAACATGCGCGAGTAATTCTCCGCTTGTTAGGGTTCGTAGGATTAGGGTAGGCTAATGGATGATGAAAATAAATAAACCCTTTTTAAGTCCTATAAAGTTTAGGAACTTTATCAAAAGAATCATTAACATCCTAATCGGGCGCGCTAGCAATTCTTTGCTAGTTTTGATCGTGATTAGAGATTAGATTAATGATTGTTTTGGTAAAAGCTAGATATGAACGGAGTTTCGTGTCGAGATAAGGGTTAAGGGTGGGATTCCTTTTCCCTCCAGAAACCCTAATCTACACGCATCGTCGTCGTTCTAGTTCTAAATCTATTAATGGATAAAAAGGGTAACTTTTAATTAATCGTCCATAACTACTAAATCCTAACGAACCCTACAAGCCCTCTTATTATATTAATTACATCTTTAAAATAATCTAGATCTATATTTTACATTCTTGTTTAACGTAGATCTAGAAATCTTTCTATAAAATTCTTTATCCCTCCTCTCTTTCTCAACACATCTAAAGTAAAAGTAAAAGGTTCCACGTTTCCCTGAGGACGACCCGTACTCATCTCGGTCAAGCTACATGCGACACCGTTATTGATTGCGGTTAACTACTACAAACACAAACTTTTTCGTATCAATCAAATGGCGCCGTTGCCGGGGATACGTGCGTAATTTTTTATTTTTACTATTTGTGTTGAATTCTTAGACGAGTCATATCATTATTAAAACATAACTGCAAATTGCATATTTAACGATTTGTGTGTGAATTTTGCGAGGAAATCTGGAGTCACGGACTTGAGGAAACAGGAGATCTAGGGTTTCACACTTCTTAGGTATCTTTCTTAACTCCTTCTCTCTCCTCTCAAATCCAATAAAATCTATCTTCTGCAGCATTCTTTGCAAAATTGCGCCGCTCAAAAAAAATCTTTTTGCAAAAGTTTTGTGATTGGTTTTGTTTTGCATATTTTAATACGGAGTTTAAGGGGCAAAGACCAAATCAAGATTAGGTGGGGATTTCATCACCCTTCCTAAGCCCCACAAATCACAAACCGAGCATATAGATCAACCCTTCATTAATTTAAAAAATATCTAGACCAGACTCTAAGGACTGTCGCGCTCAATAAGGACAGAGGAAGGTCGTGGGTAATCTATCGTTTCTCCGCATTATTTTTGTAGTGCCTAGGCAAGTGTGTCGAAGGCTAGGGGTTTTTAATTAGGCCCACGACGTGGTTCCTTCCCACTTACCTGGCACTTACCTGGCTACAAGGGTAGTGCAGAGGCGGTAGAGGATTGATCCCGCGGCTTGTCCTTTGGAAGTCTAGGAGCGGTCTAGAGACTGGACCTAGGTAACCATAGTTCTAGGGTTGTGCATTTTGTGTGATTTGTCTTAATCCGTCATTTTTCAAAACAAACCACTTGCTTTCTCTCCTTTTTACCCCTTCCCCCTTCTTCTCTTCTTATAATGGGTGACCTAAACAGAAGAACACTTGCCGATCTTTGCTGTCCACAACCAGATATCTTTTGTTTTCGAAATCCCTTCGGTATACCGTCCGACACTTCCATGTCCTTAAGAGATCATATAGAACAAGCAGGAAGAAAAAGTTGGCCACCTCAGTCTAGGTCTTATCAACCGTATCCTAATCCTACACCTGTTTCAGTTCATACCCAGAGTGAGGAAGCCCCTAGACGAATGTCCATTGCTGAGCACATAGCTAGGTCTAGAGGCCAAAGTTTCAACCCGGACCAATATCAACCATCACCACCACTGTCCGGAGAAGAGTTTGATATGCGGTTTGTATATAGCCAACCAACCAACCCATATCAATATTCATCTTATTATAATATTGATCCTACTCCTACCAAAGTTCAGCAACCATTCTGTTCCTATCAATCCAATCCGACTTTTCCACCTACTCTAGACAGTTCTTCTAATCAGTCATTTGGGAGTTTTAGTTATCCACAGGAATTTCAATCTTATACTGAAACCCCTTATCAACCCAAGACTAGTCTGGAGCAGACATTAGAAAAATTTATGGAACTGACGAATCAAATTATGAAGGATTTGCGTAGTAAGACAGAACTGTACACCCTTCCTAATCAAACCTCCCCATTCCAAACTGAACTCCACAACTCCAGTTTCATAGATTCATCAAGTACAATGTCTGATAAGTTGTGTGACTTTGTAGTGTTTGATTTACCCAACTGTGAAGGGTCCATTTCAAGTGAAACCATACCCAACCCTTGTGATCTCTACACCTCCACTCTTGAACCAAAACTGATTGAAAACCATACTTTTGATGAGGAGTTTGAGAATTTTAACCTTTACTTGAATGTGGTGATTGACGTTGGGGATATTTTGATTGATGAACCCGAAATTTTGGATGATTTTGTCCCACCAATTCATCAAATCCTTTCACTTCCTTGTGGTCATCATCTTGAGCCGTTAATTCTTCCCGAACCCCAAATATGTCTTGAAGTTGATGATAATGGTATACCCGAAGATCTGACCGAAATACAGCCTCCATCTTCCACATCTGGTTCAGCAACACTCGGCACACCAATTTGTTTACCCATTTCACCTTCTACTTACTCTGGTTCTTCTTCTGTTCCTATAGTTTCAGTGAGTTTTGATGAAATACAATCCGTTAATTCAAGTTCAATAATACCAGAAATTCAACTTGATTTGGATATTTTTGAAAATGAGGTAGATGAGTTTTTCGAGTCCTCTACCTCAATGATTTTTATGAATCAAGTAGGATAAATTCTGGCATAAAACTGTTTGACTGCAAAATGTTCAACCACACCATTGATAAAAGTTTTGAAGAACTTTTAGCTGACGAACTTGAATTTTTAAACAATACGGATTTTGTGACTAATCAATCTCCACTTATAGAGGTTGAACCGTCCCCATTCTTTCTTCCTAATCATTCACATTCATCCTCATTTTTTCTTTTCTCTAATTTCAAACCCTTTCCAGACCACCTCTTATCCCTTCCCCATTTTTTCTTGATTCGATACAACGCGTTCTTCCACCAACCTATACGCTATACTGATAAAATATTTGAATGGTTGGTGTTAACTTTTGGTCTTTGTAAAGCCTTACTTTGACCAAATGACTCACCCCTCTTAAAATGCTTCATATTGTCTAACTCATGTTTGAGGGGGGGGGGGATTTTTTTGGCTCTTGAACATAACTTTTGTCCTCAAATTGGTGAGCCAAAAATAAGTTTGGGGGAGGATTTTCACTTTCATATATTTTTGCCTCATTAATAATTTCCTCCCAAGTCTACAGGTTTTTGTGCTTAATGGATGATATCAGTGAGGAAACTGCTGAAAACAGGTTTGGAGGAGATTTGTGCTAATTTACACATCAATTTGCATCATATTTTGCATAAGCACAATATTTTCAAAAAAAAAATATTCAAATTTTTTTTTGTAACAAAAGAGTAGAAAGTGAAAAATTACATCCAAAAGATAGGAATAATTTAAGAAAACCAAGAAAACTAGAAGTTTTCTTAAACGAACTAGTAATAAGTAGTTATGAGCTGTTGTCCCAAGGGTTAGTAAAATGAAGGAAGTCACTAATCTGAAGATAAAAATAAGTCTGAAAAATAATTTCTATTCTGGAAGCTAAACATTTGAATGTTGATACCCTACTATATGCACTGACACACGTCTTGAAACTCGGGATAGTAGAGGATACCTTGAAATTCTCTTGTCTAAAAGCCAAAGTTTGAAGAAGAAAAAATGAAGAAAATATAAAAATGGTTAAAAGAAAAAAATGAACACTGGTTTTGTTATCGCCAAGGCAGCAATAAAAAAATATAGCGAGGGTGCCTCTTCACCTAGTGCCCTAAGGCCAACTGGTCTGGGAGTCACTGCTAAGCCTTAGGTGGTGCAAGACGAGGAAATATTATCACCGAATCAGCAAGCACATAAGTAATCGGTCTGTTAGTACCTCAAGAAGTATTAACGGTCGCATGAAAATGTGTGAGCAAATCTAAATATTCGTTAAGTTAAAAAGTACCGAGGTAGATGGACAAGAGTATGATAGCTTGAATTGAATTCTCTGAGTGTAGGGATGTTCTATACACACACGTGGGGTTATATGATCAATGTTTGGATGAAAGGTAGGAATGAAGAATAAAGATGATGTTTTATTGAGGGATAATGTGATTTCTAATATTTTTTCATGACTATTAAGATAGGGCTCATGACAACTGAAAAGCTAGTATAGTTGGAAACTCTTCTTTTCAAGGCCTTTCTTTTATGCCTCTTATCTTTATATGTAAATTTCACCATCTTTCTTTTGTTATAGGATTTTGTGGGTGTAATCCGCTGAAAACCCTCAGGAGACAACACTCCTCCTACTAGGGACATCTAGAGGTTTAACGGCTTGT
Organism: Agapanthus africanus; assembly: GCA_030015575.1. Taxonomy (NCBI): domain Eukaryota; kingdom Viridiplantae; phylum Streptophyta; class Magnoliopsida; order Asparagales; family Amaryllidaceae; genus Agapanthus; species Agapanthus africanus. The sequence continues at coordinate 250,721,897 of CM057347.1, read as the reverse complement.
TGCACGTGCTCAGTGCAATCGTGTTGCCTACGAAAGTGTGCTTAGTTTTCCTTTCTTTTTCTCCTCATAAATAAACTAGTTTGCTCGGGACGATCAAAGATAAGTTTGGGGGTATTTGTTCAGTTGATAAAACTGCACATTTGTATTACATTTTTCCTACCATTTTTATATTAAAAAAGACTTTAATATAATATATTATACATATGAGGGTTTATGTGTAAAAACATTATTTTCCATGTGTTAATATATTTTAATTATCATTTGGTAAGAAAATGTATGCAAATAAATCCTTTGACCAAATGCTAGTAGAACTAAGTCTACTAAATATTATTTAAGATTATTGTGTAGAACTTTCCAAGTTGTTATGCAGAATTTATCAAACAAATCAATTTGTTGAAGAAAACTTGCCAAATTAAAAAGCAAAACTTGGAGACCAAGTCTGGAAGCAACCGAGAGAAGATTTCTGAATTCTGAAGGTGCCTATGATTGCCAAATGTCACAATCAGAGAGCCCAAGAAAATTGATGAAGAGATCCTCACCATTGGCCGCGGAACCGCGGCCAAACCCCCTTGTTGGCCGCGGATCCGCGGCAATCTTGAGAGATCGTTTGCTAAAATTTTGTGCCGTAAATCTCTGATAAATTTTACCAAGTCTTCAACCAAAATATTCTGGTTTTGGACTATAAAAGGGCACCGAGAGCCTCTTGGAAAAGTTATCAAGCCGACGAGATCACGAAGTCCAAGACGGCTCACGCATCCAGGCTGATCATCAACGGTTCATCTACCTCCTTGGAAGAGATCGAGAAGCAAACTAGTCTTTGTAATCATTTTCTAAGGAATCAAAGTGTAGATTGTTCAAGTTGATTAATAAAGGTAGTTGTTTTATTTAATTCTTTTGCATTTTACATTATGTTTTCCCTCTCTGTCTTTTCATCTTCTTCTCCCAATATGCGCGAGTAATTCTCCGCTTGTTAGGGTTCGTAGGATTAGGGTAGGCTAATGGATGATAAAAATAATTAAACCCTTTTTAAGTCCTATAAAGTTTAGGAACTTTATCAAAATAATCATTAACATCCTAATCGGGCGCGCTAGCAATTCTTTGCTAGTTCCGACCGCGATTAGAGATTAGATTAATGATTGTTTTGGTAAAGGCTAGATATGAACGGAGTTTCGTGTCGAGATAAGGGTTAAGAGTGGGATTCCTTTTCCCTCCAGAAACCCTAATCTACACGCATCACCGTCGTTCTAGTTCTAAATCTATTAATGGATAAAAAGGGTAACTTTTAATTAATCGTCCATAACTACTAAATCCTAACGAACCCTACAAGCCCTCTTATTATATTAATTACATCTTTAAAATAATCTAGATCTATATTTTACATTCTTCTTTAACGTAGATCTAGAAATCTTTCTATAAAATTCTTTATCCCTCCTTTCTTTCTCAACACATCTAAAGTAAAAGTAAAAGGTTCCACGTTTCCCAGAGGACGACCCGTACTCATCTTGGTCTAGCTACATGCGACACCGTTATTGATTGCGGTTAACTACTACAAACACAAATTTTTTTGTATCAATCACCTGCTCTTGGGCCCACCTGGCTTGGGGTTGACTATGATTTTGACTTGGTCAACCGGGGTGTAAATTTTTACCCCAACAGTGATAAAAATGCAACATCACAGAAATGTAATAAGCATCACAGAACAATACAGCTATCTGGGATCCCCGGATTTCATAGAGCCGCTACTGAAACCCGACGTTCCCCTGTTCGTGTGGATAGCCTGTGCAATGAAAACCTAGACCCCTACGGGCGCGGCAAATTACCCGCCAAAACCTGAAGCGAGGCATCCTCCTTCAACAATGTGAATGGATCACCCAGCACTTCACGGAATCCGGTAACTTGAGAACCCTTCCTTGGGTCAACCTGTACCCCCTACGAGTGTAAGTCGATGTGCAACACCCCACGACATGCGGGGAGGCGGAAATATGAAAAACGATCTTGTTCTTTGCTTAAACATCGACTAACCGCATGAATCGAAACTAAACGATAACTAACATCAATCATAGAAGTTCTAAACTACTATGTGAAATGATTATACCTCAAGAACCATTTCCTTCGGGTCTTCATCGCTGTCCTCCATTCCTCGTAGGCTCCTTGGAACATCGGCACCTCAACGACCTCCTCGAATCAAAGACGATCCACCCGAAAGTTCCTACGCCAAGCTTAATCTCAAACTTGAGATAACTAGTTTGCTCAAATCGCTAATCTAAGCTAACTAGGTGATATAGAGTGAGGTTATGGATGTATTAGTCTAGCTAACCCTTGTACTCAACACATGAGAGGGGAGGATTAGGGTTTTGAAGAGAGAGAGCTTGAGGAGAGAGAAGATGAACATGTTAATGAAATGAGAAAATGAGCTATCATAATATATATCAAGCATTATTGTTTTTCAAGAAATGAAAAGAAAATGATTTACAACCATGCTTGATAAATATCTTATGGTGATTCATCTCCATGAGTCATTAAGCAATTATGAAGCATTAATGACATGGATGAATCATCCATATGACTCACTAATCTCATTCAATGTATATGCCACCTTAACCCCCTTAGTCACCATCTTCTAGAAGGTTCACGACAAATTACGAGAATGGCCCTCCAATCCGTGAAAACACGGAAAAACTTTAGACTGTATAAATCCAATAACCCGATACTAGAATCTGGCTTAAACCAAAGCCGGCTAGTAAAAACTGTCCGAAAAGTCGTACGTGCGTAAACACACGTATGTGTCCGAACCCTTGTCGTAAAACCGTACGACCTCTATATCGTTTCGCCTGGAGCAGGGAAACTCTCTGTGTGGGACTCTAAAGACTCGACACTACGCTGGAAGTGGGTTTAACCACAGACCGCAAGCGGCACTAGCTATACGTAACGGTCCCCAGGTAGATGTCGATAAGAAGGCCGATGAGGAAAATCATCCGAACTCCCACTGAGCCTGATGTGAAAATCTCCGTACAGTCCGGTCTGTTCGTCTAAGACTTTCGCATATCAAGCCTAGGAGGCAGCAAGCGTCAGTCCCCTAATAGCTGTATAAGTCGTGTCGGAGCGAAGCCCATTACACTGTGAGAAGCTACTGGAACCTACCAGTATATCTCGCTTGCCTTGGCCAGGGACTTTTGGTAATGGCTCTCTGACACAGTGCGATATCATCTCCCTATACCGGGAGAGACGAATCCTATCTAACTGCCACTGCCTCCAAGCGCTCGGGACTGCACCCAACTGCTACCTATTTGCACGACTCCTTTGAGCCGTGGTAGGGTAGCAATCTAAGAACAGTGGGACACACTCGAGGCGAAGTAGCAGTGTCAAGTCTGCGGACTATGCTCTACTCATGTCACCTAGGAACTGATAACTGACGATGGGTATAATACCAACCAATCAGTTCCTCGACGAGTCCAGTCCGGTGTACCCGTAAACTAACGAGCACCTGTATACTATCTCCAGTACGACGTACTGATGGCTATGGGAAAGACCATCTCCCCAACTGGGATGAGAAGCGTACACACCAATCTACTCTGGAATATCGATGCCCTGTCTCGATAATCCTACGACTAGGGACATGTATAGGATGTTGCTTATAGACTACCCAGCCCCCACTAGTGTGACTGCCATCACGACGCTGGTAATCAAGTAAAGATCCTATGGGCTCTACTAATATGTATAAGTGATACGTTACAAGAAACATATGCACATATTAAAGTAGACACAAACCAAGTAGCATACTACCATTTTTAGCAAGACTGTATATATAACTGTGAATATCCCAAGCTTCCATTAAGTAATATACAATCTAGTATGATACAATAATAGCCCCTAGGACATATATACTAACAATCTCCCACTTGCACTAGGGCCATGAGCTGGCATATTGTAGACCTATCATCTCGAATAGCCTCTCGAACTGCGTCTGAGGAAGGGCCTTTGTGAATGGATCAGCAATGTTATTCTCTGTCTCTACTCTTTTCACCTCGATCTCCCGACGATCTACGATCTTCCTGATCAGGTGATACCGCCTTAAGATGTGTCTGGACTTCTGATGGGACCTGGGTTCCTTTTCTAAAGCTATAGCGCCGTTGTTGTCACAATACAGAGGTATTGGACCAACACTGGTAGGAACCACCTGAAGTTCCGTGAGGAACTTCTTCATCTAGACTGGTTCTTTTGCGGCATCGCAAGCAGCTATGTACTCCGCTTCCATTGTTGAGTCAGCAACGGTCTCCTGCTTGGAACTCTTCCAACAGACCGCCCCTCCATTGAGGGTAAGGACATAACCCGACATGGATTTGGAGTCATCTTTGTCACTCTGGAAGCCGGAGTCGGCAAAGGCCTCTATCTGGAGGTCTTTTCCGCCATATACTAAGAGCATCTCCTTAGTCCTTCTCAGGTACTTGAGAATGTTCTTTACTTCTATCCAGTGCTTCTCCCCTTGGTTTGCCTGATATTGGCTTACAACGCTCAATGCGTATGCTACATCAGGTCTGGTACATAACATCGCATACATTATAGAGCCTACCATAGAAGGGTAGGGTATAATCGACATGCGATCCCTTTCCAAATCAGTCTTGGGAGACATCTCTTTGGAGAGGGTGATTCCGTGACAAGCCGGTAGGTTACCGCGCTTAGAATCATCCATACTGAATATCTTCACTATGGTGTCTATGTACCTGGACTGTGAAAGTCCCAATATCCTCTTTGATCTATCACGATAGATCCGGATCCCCAGAATGTAGGTGGCATCACCCAGGTCTTTCATAGAGAATTTATGTGACAAGAATCTTTTGACTGACTGTAACATAGGAATATTATTTCCTATTAGGAGAATGTCATCCACATACAAGACGAGGAATACTACAGCTCTCCCTACAATCTTACTGTATATGCATGGTTCATCTAGATTTTTGATAAAGTCAAATTCTTTGACAGTATCATCAAAACAGATGTTCCAACTCCGTGATGCCTGCTTTAGTCCATAAATGGACTTAAGCAGCTTGCATACTTTACCGCTGCTCCCACTTTGAATGAATCCCTCTGGCTGATCCATATAGACGCTCTCTTCCAAATTACAATTTAGAAAGGCCGTCTTTACGTCCATCTGCCAGATTTCATAATCGTGGAAGGCAGCAATAGCAAGAAGGACCCGAATAGATTTAAGCATAGCCACTGGAGAAAAGGTTTCGTCATAGTCCAAACCAGGTCTTTGACGGAAACCCTTTGCAACAAGTCTAGCTTTATAGGTTTCAACCTGTCTATCTACACCAATCTTCTTTTTGAAGATCCATTTGCATCCTACAGGTTTTACCCCATCTGGAGCAACGTCCAAAGTCCATACTTTGTTAGTGTACATGGACTCCATTTCGGTCCGCATTGCATCCAGCCATTTTACTGAGTCACCGCTCTGAATGGCTTGCTGGAAGATAGTAGGCTCATCAAAGTCAATAGTGCAATCCTCTCTATCCCCGTCTATGAGATAACCGTAGTATCTCTCGGGCGGATGAGATTGCCTACTACTCCTACGGAGTGGCGTCGGGATGTCCTGTTCTCCTGAACCTTCTTGTTCTACCAAGGTTTCAGTAATAGCTTGTGGCTCTGGAATTTCTTCCAGTTCTATTGCGCTCCCACTCTTCTGATTTTCCAAAAATTCAGTTTCCAAGAAGCGGGCATGTTGAGAAACAAAGACCTTTTGTTCCTCTGCGTAATAGAAACAATATCCCATGGTGTTCTTTGGATATCCCACAAACTTACACTGTACTGAGCGTGCCTCGAGCTTGTCCGCATGCTGCTTCTTTACAAAAGCTGGACATCCCCATGTCTTAAGATACTTAAGACAGGGTTTCTTCCCACTCCACATCTGATATGGTGTGGTAGGCACGGTTTTGGTTGGAACTCGGTTCAAAAGATATGCAGCTGATTCTAGTGCATATCCCCAGAATGTTCGTGGTAACTCAGCATTACTCATCATGGAATGAACCATATCCAATAGGGTTCGATTCTTCCTTTCTGATACACCATTGTGTTGTGGTGTGTATGGAGGAGTAAGCTGAGAGAGAATTCCATTCCCTTTTAAGTAACCCAGGAACTCGGCACTTAAGTATTCACCACCTCGATCAGATCTCAGTCTTTTTATACTTTTGCCTATTTGTTTTTCTACTTCATTCTTGTATTCTTGGAATTTCTCGAAGGCCTCGGATTTATGTTTCATTAAGAAGATATATCCATACCTAGAGAAATCATCCGTAAAAGTAATGAAGTAAGAATAACCACCTCGCGCATGTGTAGACATTAGACCGCACACGTCACTGTGTACGAGTCCTAAGAGCTCGCTCGCTCTTACTCCGTGTCCAGTAAACGGAGTCTTTGTCATCTTTCCCATGAGACAAGATTCACAAGTAGCATAAGATTGATATTCGAACGGATTCAAATATCCTTCTCTATGTAACTTAGTCAACCTCCTCTCATTGATGTGACCTAGTCTACAATGCCATAAGAAAGCCTGATTTAATTCCGGAGACTTTCTTTTAAGTGTGTTCTGGACACTGAAAATTTGAGCTTGATTTAATACGTATATTCCATTTTCTAATGTACCTGACCCAATCAAATCTTGATTTAGGTGGATGTGAACCACATCTCTTGTAAAAGCAAAATCATATCCTTTCTTAGAAAGTAAGGGTACAGATATGATATTACAAGTCGTACCTGGTACATAAAAACAGTTACGCAGAATCAATATCTGCCCAGTTGTCATTCCAAGATGATATTCCCCTACGGATTCAGCGTCCATGCTCATTCCGTTAGCAACTGTGAGGGTCATATCACCTATCCCGATAACCCGACGATTTCTCAGAGCCTGTAATGAATTACAGATGTGAGTTCCTGATCCGGTATCCAATACCCAGGAAGTAGGGTTAACTGACATACAGTTCTCTATCATAAACACACCCGAAGTCGAAGCCACAACATGCTTCGTATCCTGGCTACTGGCTTCTAAAGCCCTGCAATCATTCTGTCAATGCCCAATCCCACAACAATAGGAACGTCCCTCTTTTACTATATCCAGTCCCGAAACTTTTGCCTTTCTCTTTCCTTCTCCTTCCCTGGTTTCCTTCAGGGTAGAAGGCAGAGACTGTAGAATCAAGTCAGTGTTTGACTCGTTTCCCAACGCGGTCTCCAGGTCCTGGAGCTCATCAATAGAGCTAGTCATTGTAAGGATGTTGTCCCTTACAGATGACCCGTCAGCTAACCTCGCTTGAATTAATTCGTTCGAGGTTTCATATTTAGTGATATGAGATTGCTCTCCATATAAATCTTTATTATTATGGAGAAAGATGGAAACTAAGTCCATCTTCTCGTGCTGCTTCTGTTATACACCATCAATTGAAGCTAACACGAAGCACTTAGCTTTCGCTTTATCTTTTTCCCTTGTCTGACGAATATCCATATCTGTGACAGTGGAAACTGGACCTGAGACTGCGGGATCTGGAGTAGTAATAGGGTGGTCCAGCTTGTCATAGCCAATGGACATCTGGACAGACCTTTGCCAGTGATATAAGTCAGATTCAGTCAATTTGTTATCTAGATATAACCTATGTGTGGTCACAAGGTCGCTGCAATTTAAGAGAGAGAGAAGAAAACATTTTAGCATGATGCTGTTGCAAGTTTAGATTGGTTTTAATTTATCTAAACAGGATGGCTCTCACTGTTTCTCGAATCCTTCTTCAAACCATAAAAGAAGAATTAGCCAGGACTATTCTCACCGTACAATACTTGCTTAACCGTTCAGCCAGGCTAGTGTCGATACTTTGAGGGAGGTTTTGCAACGCTTTCGCGAAGTTCCTTAATTAAATAACCTCTTTTCTCTATGGGCGTAGCCCCGCTGAAACCTTTCTTGACACCTACTTGGTTTATAGCATTGATCGTTAAGTGACGAATCTCCTGATAAGTAGCATGCACTCACAGTAGGATCGGGATCCAAAATATCATCGTATGATAATGTTGAAGGAATCCTACCAACATTCATAAAATTCCAAAATGGTATGCTCTTTCTGCAAATTTCAGTTCCTTTAGAAATTCCCGATGTGGATTATTGCCCCATGCTCTTATGACCTTGACTTTAGTCAACAAATCATAAGTCACATGTCAAGTTCTACCCATCATTGTCCTGGTTAATTTGAACCCACCCGTACATACCCTTGACTTTAGTCAACAAGGTAATACGACTATCCCAAACCAACGCATCTATCTATGTTGCATATAAATATCCAACAACTACCAAACACTGTGCCTTGACTTTAGTCAACAAACACAGCTTGAATACTATTGACTATCTATATGAAATGACGGAGGGCTACGAATGGTTTTGGCAAAACCGTGAACGTAGTGAACTTGATATAATCGAAGGAACCAGATACTTTTTAAAAGGAGTGGCTAAAGCCCCGCAATTAAAAATTCTGCTCTTTTAAAATAACCGAGTGGTTTCTTTTAAATTTGTTCCAACGATTTAAACTTTGGTTTATTTTCTTTGCATTATAATAATGCGTCCCATCTTTTAACCTATCATTGCAGAAAACAACGAAAATACCACGTCCAATTATGCCATCCGCATTTGCCACGGGATCCCGTCATCACCCGTTAGGTTACTTAACTCACGACAGAGCGGGGGCTGGGCTAGTGCGGGTGTAAAACATAAGTGACGTCTAAATGGCTATCATATATAGATATTGTACATTCGTCAGATGCAATAATATTCATTCCAGATCACGGATGAACTTTATTGGATTTGCAAGCAATCCGTGTTTGTTTTGAGCCTGCAACAAAAGACGGATTACACAGTTGTGATGAATAGCCATTACCCCACCCAAGACCCCTATGGGAACGGCAAACTACCCGCCCGGCAGTTTGTGCATCCCACCTTGGGTCTGTCCTAGGAGCAAAAACAGTAAAAAGAAATAATACAACGGTGGCTACAACCGCAACCTGGATGTGCCCCGCAAAATAATATTACAACTTATTACATTTACATCAAATGAATTAAATAATAACCCATCACATAATCCCGGCTATACATCACAACAGTCCAACACAGTTCATATAGACAAACAGATAAAATCCATTACAGAAATGTGCAACCCCCTGCCAACCGACATACTAGCAGTTAGGGGAGGTTTACGAACACATTATACAAACACAGATATAATCCAACAAGCAAATACCGTGTAATTTCGATCGATTAAACACATTTAATTTTGCTCCAATACTTCTCTGTAAATCTGAAATCTGAGCAAAAATTAAAATATTCCAGAAAATACTAAATATCACAGAGAACCAACACAGGAAAATTGGGCAGATGAATCGGCAACTCGGCGGCGGAATCGCGGCGGATCGGTGGGATCCGCCGCGGTTCCGCGGCGCTTTAGCCGATTCATTAGCCCAGTTTTCTTGGGTGTTCTAATACTATCATTTAGGGCTTTCAGAACCTCCCTAAAAAATTTTTGGACTTCATTTAAAAATCGACAGAAACTCATGATATCGGGGTTTTCCGGTTTTGTTTTTTCCGTTCGAAATTCATACAATTTTGCAAGTGAGTTATTTATTGTTTAGCGAGGCTCTGATACCACTATAAGTCGATGTGCAACACCCCACGACTTGCGGGGGAGGCGGAAATATGAAAAACGATCTTGTTCTTTGCTTAAACATCGACCAACCGCATGAATCGAAGCTAAACGATAACTAACATCAATCATAGAAGTTCTAAACTACTATGTGAAATGATTATACCTCAAGAACCATGTCTTTCGGGTCTTCATCGCTGTCCTCCACTCCTCGTAGGCTCCTTGGAACATCGGCACCTCAACGACCTCCTCGAATCAAAGACGATCCACCCGAAAGTTCCTACGCCAAGCTTAATCTCAAACTTGAGATAACTAGTTTGCTCAAATCGTTAATCTAAGCTAACTAGGTGATATAGAGTGAGGTTATGGATGTATTAGTCTAGCTAACCCTTGTACTCAACACATGAGAGGATTGGATTAGGGTTTTGAAGAGAGAGAGCTTGAGGAGAGAGAAGATGAACATGATAATGAAATGAGAAAATGAGCTATCATAATATATATCAAGCATTATTGTTTTTCAAGAAAAGAAAAGAAAATGATTTACAACCATGCTTGATAAATATCTTATGGTGATTCATCTCCATGAGTCATTAAGCAATTATGAAGTATTAATGACATGGATGAATCATCCATATGACTCACTAATCTCATTCAATGTATATGCCACCTTAGCCCCCTTAGTCACCATCTTCTAGAAGGTTCCCGACAAATTATGAGAATGCCCCTCCAATCCGTGAAAACACGGAAAAACTTTAGACTGTATAAATCCAATAACCCGATACTAGAATCTGGCTTAAACCAAAGCCGGCTAGTAAAACCTGTCCGAAAAGTCGTACGTGCATAAACACACATATGTGTCCGAACCCTTTGTCGTAAAACCATACGACCTCTATATCGTTTCGCCTGGAGCAGGGAAACTCTCTGTGTGGGAATCTAAAGACTCGACACTATGCTGGCAGTGGGTTTAACCACAGACCGCAAGCGGCACTAGCTGTACGTAACGGTCCCCAGGTAGATGTCGATAAGAAGGCCGATGAGGAAAATCATCCGAACTCCCACTGAGCCTGATGTGACAATCTCCATACAGTCCGGTCTGCTCGTCTAAGACTATCGCATATCAAGCCTAGGGGGCGGCAAGCGTCAGTCCCCTAATAGCTGTATAAGTCGTGTCGGAGCGAAGCCCATTACACTGTGAGAAGCTACTGGAACCTACCAGTATATCTCGCTTGCCCTGGCCAGGGAATTTGCGTAATGGCTCTTTGACACAGTGCGATATCATATCCCAATACCGAGAGAGACGAATCCTATCTAACTGCCACTGCCTCCAAGTGCTCGGGACTGCACCCAACTGCTACCTGTTTGCACGACTCCTTTGAGCCGTGGTAGGGTAGCAATCTAAGAACAGTGGGACACACTCGAGGCGAAGTAGCAGTGTCAAGTCTGCGGACTATGCTGTACTCATGTCACCTGGGAACTGATAACTGACGATGGGTATAATACCAACCAATCAGTTCCTCGGCGAGTCCTGTCCGGTGTACCCGTAACCTAACGAGCACCTGTATACTATCTCCAGTACGACGTACTGATGGCTATGGGACAGACCATCTCCCCAACTGGGATGAGAAGCGTACACACCAGTCTACTCTGGAATATCGATGCCCTGTCTCGATAATCCTACGACTAGGGACATGTATAGGATGTTGCTTATAGACTACCCAGCCCCCACTAGTGTGACTGCCATCACGACGCTGGTAATCAAGCAAAGATCCTATGGGCTCTACTAATATGTATAAGTGATACGTTACAAGAAACATATGCACATATTAAAGTAGACACAAACCAAATAGCATACTACCATTTTTAGCAAGACTATATATATAACTGTGAATATCCCAAGCTTCCATTAAGTAATATACAATCTAGTATGATACAATAATGGCCCCTAGGGCATATATACTAACAACGAGTGCGGCGAATAGCCCGCCAATTTTAGAGTGAAGCCCCCTCCGTCTCAACGCCATGAGATGCGGGCCCGTTGCCCTCTAGGACCCGGCTATCCGTGCACCCCACCTTGGGGTAATCCTGGTACAGAAAGTAAAATATACTATGGGTATATCGACCTCAGCCCGGTCGTGCCCCAAAAGAATAATATACAAACAGGCAGTAACGGCAGTCCATATGTCGGACGCTCGCCCCGCATTATCAAATGTACATATAAAACCAAACTGTGCTACCATTGCATCCAGGCTATCCACCACGACAAATCCGCAACATCACAGCACAACACAGAACATCAACGTGAATGTCACGTTCGCAAATCCGTCTAAAAGGGCTATAGCAGTTACACAGGATTTACCGATCAAATGATATTCACGGTCGCAGATATAATGTAAATACTGTGAACTAATATGTTTAAAATTTTCGATCGACTAAAAATTCCCGAAGTGTGCTCCAAGTACAACTGCAGCACTCAAAATAATCTGGGCCCAAACAAAATATACCAAAAACCCTAATTCCAACACAGAGAGCCCCTGAAGAAATTTGGTGAGATGAAGCCTCATAATGGCGGCGGAACCGCGGCCAAAAGGGGGTTTTGGCCGCGGTTCCGCGGCGTTACTGTTAAGTCGTCTTACCAAATTTCTACAGTGCTCCTAAAAAACCCTGCCTGATTTTCTGCAATGCACCAAATTATTTTTTGACAATAGAAAAATTTCGACAGAAACTGAACTTTGAAAATGCTGCTTTTGGAATTTTCGTTCGATCGAAGTTCTAAACACGTTAGAGCAAGCAATACTAGGTTAATGGCGTGGCTCTGATACCATGTAAGACTACGGTAGCGCCCCGGCCGTCTGTACGAGGCCAAAATGCGGAAATGAAAATTTTTCTTAAATTGAAAACCGGCGCTATCGTATGCTTAAAACCCGGATAGAACCATTAACCTACAACTAGCTATCTAGAGAAGGGATAGAAAGCTATACCGAGCAATCCGTGTCCTTCGGTCTTCGGCTACCATCCCGATCTCCTCGCGGAATCTCCGGTCTCCATCTCCTCGTCGGAAAAGGGCACTACATCGGGAAGTCTTTTTACGGGCTCCCGCTTCTTCCGAAGCAACTCGGGCACGAATTATGCTGGCCGACGTGCCCAAGGTTGAAGTAGAGCATGTTGTGATCATTTTGTCTCTTTACATCCATGGCTTGGATGGAGGTTGAAGGTGTTGCCATTAATGGAGTTATGAGCTAGAGGAGGAAGAAGAAGAAGAAACTTTCTTTTCTTTTCTTTTCATGTGTTGTTATAGAATGAGAGTGAGAGAGTGTGAGAAGAATAATATGAGAGCTAACACCAACACAAGGCAGCCCCTCTCTCTCTCCATCTCATTTCATGACTCAAATCAAACATCAAATGTGACATATTTGCTAAAAAAGAGACCATGAGTCATGATACATGTCTATGTCACATTTAATGCAATCCATGATGAATTCTAGCTCACTAATTCCATTATACAAACATTAATCCAAATGTTTGGTCCAACAAAAAGATCCGGCAACATCTAAAGTAAATTCGTGATGGATCACAAGGATACCCTTCACCTGTATATACATACCTGCATCCGCATTCTGACTGAATGCGAATGCGATGAGACTAAAGTAATCCAACAAATTTAATACTAGGATCCGGCTTAAACCGAAGCCCACTAGTATGATCCGTCCGATCATGATCCGTGCAATACCGCACGTATAAGATCGAACCCTGCCATATATCATACGGCCTCCACAACGTTTCGCCCGAAACTGTCTGTGGGGGACTCTAAAGACTCGTCAATACTTTGGCTGTGGATTTAACCACTAGCACGTCAAAGGTATTAGCCGTACGTAACGGGCTACCAAGTATTGACTAAAAGGGAGGTCGATCAGCGAACTCATCCTGACATCCTACTGAGCATGTCAGTGACAATATCCGTACAGTCCGGTCCGTTCGTCTATGAGCATCGCATGGCGGGCCTAGGGGGTTGGTAAAAGTCAGACCACCAAAAGTGGTACAAGTCGTGTCGGAGTGTAGCCCAGAACACCCTGAGATACTACTGGAATACCTACCAGTAAATCTCCTGCATCGGCCGAGGGCTTTGTGTAATGGCTCTCCTAGACACTGCGCGACCTCACCCCCAATACCGAGAGAGACGAACCCCTACCGATCCGCTCACTGCCGCCATGTGGCTCGGGACTGTACCCAACTAAAACCTGTTTGCACGACTCCTTTGAGACATGGTAGGGTAGTAATCAAAGTACAGTGGGAACTCACACGAAACAAATGACGATCTCAGGTCGATGAACTAACCTATACACAAGTCACCAGGGAACTGCTATCTGACGTCAGGTACAATACCAACTAGCATGTTCCCGGCGAGTCCTGTCCGGTGTACTCATAACCCAATGAGCACCTGTATACATCTTAGGTGAACCAACTGACACCTGTGGCTTGTGAGACCGGCCACCACCCCTCGTCAGGGTCTCGACTGTATATACTAGTCTACTAATGGAGTATCGATGCCCAGTCTCGAAACTCCCACGACTAGGGACCTTTTAAGGATGTGCTTATAGACCCCAGCTCCCACGTATATGATCGCCATCATACTGCTGGTCGTCAAGCATGAATCATAAGGGCTCTATTAGCATGCAATAGCGACCTGTAAGGTCACCTAAAGCAGTACACGATGATAAAGACAAACCAGATAGCATACTTTCATCTCGAGTAAGACTGTTCTACCGGAATAGGTCCTCCCTCAATCATTGCAATCACATGTCTGTGATCCAATAATTGACTCTGAGGGCACTATATCCAACAGTCCCTGGCGTAGGAAAGCGAGATTTACTGGTAGGTACTCCAGTAGTTTCTCAGGGTGTTTTGGACTACTACCCCGGCACGACTTATTATGCTATTAGGGGTCTGACGGCTACCGCCCCTTAAGCTTGATATGCGATAGTTTTAGACGAACGGATCGGACTGTACGGAGATTGTCACAGACAGACTCAGTAGGAATTCGGATGAGGTATTCTCATCGGCTTTCTCATCGACAATACCTGGGAGCCGTTACGTACAGCTAGTACCGCTTGCGGCCTGTGGTTAAACCCACTTCCAGCGTGGAGTCGAGTCTTTCGATTCCCACATAGAGGGTTTCTCTCTATCGGGCAAAACGTATAGAGGTCGTATGGTTTTACAACAGGGTTCGATCACGTGCGTGTACTTATGCACGCATGATGATTCAGACGGACAATACTAGTGGGCTTTGGTTTAAGCCGGATCCTAGTATTGTACTGATGGATTGTCTTCGTCTTCTGTATTCGTATTTATCGGAATACGGATAGGGGTATGTATATCGGACGAGGGGCGTTTTTGTAATTTGTACAAAAATGATTTTGAAGATGACATGACATAATTGTATTATTCATTTTAGTTTAAATTATTAATACATTTATGTAAAAGGAAATGAAGTGGATATTGCATGAATTAGGACATGGGTGCTTAGGACACATAGTGCTCATTCCATCCATGACTCATTCTTTAGTAAATTGAACCCCTTTTGGTAATTGATATTAGTTTTATCTAATGAATTATCAAAAGAGTTCAGTTTTAGAAAAAGAAAAGATAAGCCATCTCCTTCTTCAAGCTCTAGCTCACTAGAATTTTCTTTAGCCATCTTCAAATCCCTCAAGCCCTAGAACAATCATGTGTTGAGTAACGTGGGGAAAAAGAAGACTCCTTAATCCATCTACATCTTCTACACACCCTAGGTCATCTAGTGTGGCATACTACATGACTTAGTTTCTTTGGTATAGAAGAAGGAGCTCGATACACAAACACTCGGGTGGATCATCTTTGATTCGAGGAAGCCGACGAGGAGGCGACATCCGTACCACTCCGAAGAGTTCATGCAGGAGAGGAGGACAGCGGGATCATAGAAGGACCGGATACAAGACGTATAACTTCTGGTCTTTTAGATTATACTTCAATGGTTTGTTGCTAGTTAGGGTTTTGTTACGATCTTGGCTTATAGTCGATGTTGCGATGATAAAATTATTGTTTTTTACACTTTCCGCCTCGTCGCGAACTCACGGGGTGCGTGGCATTGACTTACAGAATCTCATCCACTCCGCAGATCTAGTATGGTTCTTCATTCTCCTCAGAGATACTACGGTTTTCTCATTGACGGTGGGAGCGAGAATTGCATCATGGAAGATAATGAACCAACTAGTTTCGAGCAGGCCATCACGAGTGGGTACTCTGTGAAATGGCTGGATGCAATGCGATCTGATTTGAAATCCATGTACACCAACAAAGTATGGACTTTGGAAGTTGCTCCTGAAGGGGTAAAACCCATTGGGAGAAAGTGGATCTTTAAGAAGAAACTTGGTGTAGATAGAATAGTTGAGACTTTCAAAGCTTGACTTATAGCAAAATGTTTTCGTTAACGACCAGGTGTGGATTATGATGAAACCTTTTCCACAGTGGCTATGCTTAAGTCCAACCGGATCCTACTTGCCATCGCTGCATACCATGACTACGAAATCTGGCAGATGGATGTCAAGACCGCTTTTCTAAATGGTGATTTAGGAGAAAGCTTGTACATGACTCAGCCAGAGGGCTTCCTGGATAGTGGGAGCAGCGGAAAGGTGTGCAAGCTGCTTAAATCAATTTACAGATTGAAGCAGGCATCGCGGAGTTGGAACATCTGTTTTGATATGGCATTCAAAGAGTTTGACTTCATCAAAAACGTAGATGAGCCATGTATATACAAAATGGTTGCAGAGAGTAAGGTCATATTCCTCGTATTGTACGTGGATGACATACTCTTGATAGGAAGTGATGTTTCTATGGTGCACTCGGTCAAGCTCTTCTTATCACAAAGATTCTCTATGAAGGATCTGGGTGATGCCTCCTACATCCTGGGGATTAAGATCTATAGAGATAGATCTAAGAGGATGTTGGGATTGTCCCAATCCAGGTACATTGATACCATACTAAAGAGGTTTAGTTTGGAAGATTCCAAGCGTGGGAATTTACCCACGATTTTAGGAATCACTCTCTCCAAAGAAATGTCCCCCAAGACTGATTTGGAGTGGGCTCGCATACATGGGATACCCTATGCTTCGGCAGTCGGGTCTATCATGTATGCGATGTTATGTATCCAACCGGATGTAGCGTACGCACTTAGTGTTGTAAGCAGGTATCAATCAGATCCTGGGGAGAATCACTGGACAGCTGTGAAGAACATTCTTAAGTACTTGAGAAGGACTAAAGAAATGTTCTTGGTGTATGGTAACGGTGAACTCCAAGTAGAGTCCTTTACCGACTCGAGCTTCCAGGGTGATAAGGACGACTCTAGGTCGGTCTCGGGTTTTGTCTTCACCCTCAAAGAAGGGGCAGTATGTTGAAAGAATTCTATGTAATATACCGTGGCAGACTCGACGATGGAGGCTGAATACATCGCTGCCAACGATGCTGCCAAAGTGGCTGTCTAGATGAATAAGTTCATAACCGAATATGGTGTGGTTCCGTCCATCGAGCATCCAATACCTTTGTATTTTGATAACAATGGAGCGGTGGCTTTAGCCAAGGAACCCAGGTCCCATCAGCGATCCAGACATATTCTTAGACGGTATCACCTGATCCGGAAGATAGTTGATCGCCGGGAGATCGAGGTTAGGAGAGTTGACACGAAGAATAACACGGCGGATCCACTCACGAAGGCCACACCCCAAATACAGTTTGAGAGACTCTTCGGGCTGTTGGGTATGAGATACTACAACAACAGGACTTAGTGCAAGTTGGAGATTGTTAGTTGTATGTATGCCCTAAAGGCCATTATTGTACATGATTGTATATAATAGGGGATGCTTGGACATATATAAAGAGGACTTTCTTGCTCGACATGATAGTATACTATCTGGTTGCTCTTTATCTTAACATGTATACTTATATATTTATACTGTCTCTCTCTTACATGTTGATAAAGCCCTTAGGATGTGTACTTGACTACCAGGACTATGATGGAGATCATACTAGGGGGGCCAGGTGTTGGCTATAGTGCCCTCAAGGAAATTGTCATAGTCGCAGGTAGGTGATTATGATGATTGAGGGAGGACCTATACCGCTAGAACAGTCTTACCCGAAATGATAGTATGCTATCTGGTTTGTCTTTATCATCATGTAGATGCTTTATGTAGTATTACAGATCACTATTACATGTTGATAGAACCCATAAGATTTCTGCTTGACTACCAGCATTATGATGGCAATCATATACGTGGGAGTAGGGTGGTCTATGAGTAAATCCTTAAATGTCCCTAGTCGTAGGAGTATCGAGATTGGGCATCGATACTCCCGTGTAGACTAGTGTATACTGATCGAGACCCCGACGAGGGGCGGTGGCCAGGTATCACAAGCCGTTGGTGTTAGTTTGTTCACCTAATATAGTATACAGGTGATCACCGCGTTATGAGTACACTGGACGGACTCGTCGGGAACATGCTGGTTGGTATTATACCTATTGTCAGATAGCAGTTCCCAGGTGACATGTGTACAGGTTAGTCTGTCGACCTGAGATCATCATTTTTCTCATAAGAGTTCCCACTGTGCTGTGATTACTACCCTACCACGGCTCAAAGGAGTCATGCAAAAATTTTTTAGTTGGGTACAGTCCCGAGCCACATGGAGGTAGTGAGAGGATCGTCAGGGATTCCTCTCTCCCGGTATTGAGGGTTGATGTCGCGCATGTCATGACCTAAAGTTCGGCCCGTGACCGGCACTTAACAACGTGACGTCAATAGGCGTAACGCGACAAAGTAAGCCGAAACCTAGAAATCAGAGCATAAAAAGTATAGAGTGCTTAAAACATTTGTGAGAATATTTGTTAAAACATTTAGAAAACTTTAAGTTGTTTAGTAGAATTCTTTAAAGTTCAAGTTATCCTTTAAAAATTTTGGCAGCATTTCCTTTGTAAAATTAGCCCCGAGATTGGGTACAAAGCAATAAATGAGTAAAATGATACTCAATAAGAAATACGCATCCTAAACGGGAGCAATCACGCCCAACGGCGGAAACAACACCACAATGATAATATACGACGCCGTAGAGAAGAAAAAGTAAAAATAAGTGAAGACAACATGAAATATAAAACTGCATAATAAAGTCGGCTCACAACGAGCTCGACACCAGAGTACAATAATATACATCGTCCTCACAACTGGTCTCTAAGTCCATACATAAGTAGTAGATGAAGAATACTAGATACAATGATGTATAAAACTGGAAAATAAAAAGATACCAAACAAAACCCACCTATCAGCAAAAGGGTTAGTATGCCAACTGCAATGGTATCTGTGTCAAAAGATTTACGAAAAGCAGTCTGCCGCGACTACTCCGAGGGACAACCTGCAAGCAATGTGGCACAACGGGGGTGAGTTGCCAACTCGTGAATAGTAGATAACATATAAAGGTAATCGCGAGTATGCACGTGTTGCGATACTCTAACCTATGCCAACAGATAACATCTATATCATGAACTGGATGCTCAAATCATGCAACAAATGCGATCTAATAACATCTCAATGTGATGAGCAAGGTATGCAATAATCGTGCATATCAATGAAATCTAACAACCCTATATAGAATGAGCAGGGTATGCAATAAGCGTGCATAGTATGTGTACTCTATCAGGTACAATAGATACTGGATGAGATGTGAAATACTGAATGCTGAGCATAGGAATAAATAGTATCTACACGGAATATCAACGTGGAAAATAACTGGTGTCCATCAATACACCCATATCCTAGAAAGACTCAGGCGCCGTCATCCTCATCGGCCCTCAAATCCTGTAAATCTCATAGAATCATGAGTGGCCAACATCGGCACTCGAAATATCATAAAATCGCCGTGTCTAGCATCGACATGCAAATCCTCAAGTATCGGGCTCCGTCCATCGGATCGGCCCATGGGCTTCGTCTGCAGAATCGGACCTCGGCCCCGGCAGTACGCGTCGTCCCGTATCCATCTATCGACTCTAGTCGGTATCCTCCGGATAATCGCCAGGTCTAACCAATCACCGGTACATAGTAGTCCCTCCGCCGGGCTCACCGTTTAACAATACGAGTCTTCTTGCCCCGGGGTACCGTACCGGGTCCACCATGTACCCGCAATCGGTGCCTACCGCTCCTCGAATCGGGTATACTCACACAAGCTCTCTGGAACCGAGCAAACTCATGGTGGACGCACTGAAATATCATATCAAGAGAAACCGGGTTTTTAAAACAAGGCGTATTTTCTTAAAATGATACCACGGTTATCAAATCCAGAAATCATATGAATCCAAAACACAATGCGTAAATCCATGCCATGTATCGTATGATACTAAGAGTAAAAAGGGAACGCCGCTCTTTTAAAAGAATCCAGTTTTTGAAAATATCTTATGCGGTCCCTATTTTCATGAAATCAAATCAATATCATCCATGTATTTGACATATGTATATATGTAGGTATGGATGTGCAAATGGATATATATACGCAAATATAAGTGTAGCACTAGTATGAATATACAGTGTGCATGTGCGTAGTTATGAAGATATCAATATATGTGTGCACTGGTATGAATATACAGTATGCATGTGCGCAGGTATGAAGATATCAATATATGTGTGCAATGGTGTGAATATACAGTGTGCATGTGCGCAGGTATGAAGATATCAATATATGTGTGCACTGGTATGAATATACAGTGTGCATGTGCGCAGGTATGAAGATATCAATATATGTGTCAATATGCGACAAGTCATGACAATCAGCAAGTATGCGACACTCAAATCGATATGTACAATGCGTAGCTATCCTATAGTGCAAGTGTCATGGCAATCGCTAACGGTGTGAGTGTAACATACGCATGGTGCTCGTGCAGCTTTATCCGTTAGTGACAGTGCAGTGTTCAATATCTACCATTACTATATGCAATAAGGCAGGTATGCTACGCTAATGCACATGAACCTCTACGACTAAATATCCTATCATGCCCTGACGCTTAACGCCATACGGGCGATTTCCCCATAGATGTTAAATCTACTCACCTGGTCGTGTGCTAAGTATAGCTGACCACCTGCTTCCGTTTCCTTGCGACGTCTGACGTACTGTCACGACCCGCAGGGTACGGAACGTGACTGGCACTTAAGTTTACGAAACGTCTAAAGGCGTCCGTAAAATAAGTAAGCCAAAGCCCAGAACCCAAAACCAATTAAGCAAAAGAGTGAAGAAAACCCAAACATTTGAAAGCAAGTTTATCAAATAAGTCATGTAAAACCCCTTTTTAAAACAATACCAATTTTTCCAAAAATTTCGGCAGAGTCTCCTTTGTAAATACTGGCCCCCAAAATGGGTACAACAAAAATATGCATGAATCCAACAAAATAGGGCATCCCCAAGCGGGAGCTAGCTCTTCGCCATAAGGCGGTCACAAATCCCACGCAATGTAAATGACAACAAGCATAATAAAGCAAAAGGAAGCATGAAAAAGTAGCATGTCGGCTCAAGTGAGCTCGACCCCAAAATACAGCATAAAATCCACAAACCTCACAGTCTCATCTCTAGGTCAATATACAATAAATCTGATAGAAACAGTAGATGGAGTACACTAGATACAAGAATATACAAGGTGGTACAAAAATAATAACATAACCCACCTATGAGCAAATCTCGAGCTCAGGCAAAAGAGGCAAAAGAACAAGTGCGCCCGCCGCTACTGAACTGACGGAGCGGACCTGCAAAAGACTGTGGCACAACGGGGGTGAGTTGCCAACTCGTGAGTAATAAATAACATCTACAAAGGCTATCGTATGCATGCACACAAGCATCCTAGCATCTATAATACAGGTATGACTGGATGCACTAGCAGGTGTGTATACAACATCAGTGTACTAATATGTATGCAACATGAATATCTGAAGTCTCAATAAGTATATATAAGAAACATTTTATCTCTTTTTGTTTTTGAAACTCTTTTAGAATGCCAGCATAATGTCAATGAATCGACGAAAATCGGTGTCCAGCAACGACACCCAAAAGCTGTCTCAAATCTCATAAATGTATCTCTGGCCTCAGCCGTCCGGCTGACCCATCTCAAATATCAATATCTCATCATCTAGCGGCCACGGTCGGTATCCTCTGGATATCCGCCGTCCCAAACAGTCACCGTTAGGTAATCCGTCCCCTGCCAGGCTTAACGTCATCACCACATTCCTCTTGCCCCGGGGTACCTTACCGGGCCCACCATGTACCCGTGCCGGTTCCTCCACTCCTCGACACGGATTTCCAAATCCACAGAAAACTCATGGTGGACGACACTTACATCACTAGAAAATCGCAATTTACATATTTTAAAAATATAATAAGTTTAGAAATTTTGCGGCTTTCCCCCGAAATCCAGCAATATCATAAAATCTCAAGAAATCCTCATAAGTGCATATATCAATGATAATGAATGCGTATGATATCAATAATCAAGTTGCGATGTGTGATTAATGTATTAAGCATGAACAATTAATATGATGAAGTACATGCACATGAATAGCAATACTACGGTTTCATTTTTAAGGAATTAAAGGCAATAGTACCAGTTTAAGTATCAATTAGTAAAAGGTTTCAATTTAAAAGTTATCTAGTGTGGTGGCATGGCAATTACCAGGGCGTGTGTGTAAGCATGAATAGTGCTCGTGCTGCATATAAAAACCCTGGCAATGGTGCAGGTGTCCTATAACATGGGTTCGCATATGTATGTCAATATAAGGCATGGATGCAGCAAATAATCATATAAGTATTACACCCCTAATTACTAACATCACTAAGAATCTTTTTAAATTACTAAAACTATCGGGCGGCTTGCGCCATCCAACGATAGTCCCCCGTAGATGTTACATCTACTCACAGAAATCCCTAGCTAGCTGCGTCCAATCACCGCTTCCCCTTTCGAGCCGCGCCTGACGTCTCCGCGACCGGACCTGGAATTTACATCAATACCAAACATAAGGTTACATGTCAAGAACGACGCAAAACCCAAACGAAAATACTAACGTTCACAAGCTAGGTACAAAGTGCACAAGGTGCGCGAAACACACGCGAAAATCGCAAAAACTGCAAAAAACGCCGATTTGGTCGTCCGGCAAAACTACAACCCGATTACTCAAAAAAAAATCCGCACTCACACATCCTAAATATCATAGGATATGCCAACAAAATAATCTAGATATCGCAATTAATTCGCCACAATATTTTAATAAAAACCTAGTAAGCTAGAAATTGCAATTTGATGCAAACATCGACAATTTAGCGACAAAGTCAACACCATCCAACACCAACATCCAAACTAACCAAATAGCTAGCCAATACACTAATTTTAAACCATTAACTATGCTTAAAAACCTAATTTCCATAAACAAAACCTTCTCTTGATTTTTGTAATTAGCAAACATAAACCAAACTATATATGAAAAACCTTAATTTAACACTAGATTTTAGCCTAATAAGCAAGTTAACCACTTAGATTAAGGTTAGCAAAACACTAGATAGCAAAATAAATTTAATTAACTAATACATGGTTTCTAAAACCCTAGTTTAATATCAACCATTAACTAAAAGAAACTATATTAGGATTAACACTAAAATTAACACTAAACAACTAGATTAAAGAATTCTAACCATAACAACATAAAAGAGTAGAATTTATACCTCAAATTTTAGATCTAGCAAGAAGAATTTTGACTCCAAACATGGTCTCCTAGCATCCAAGACCCATGCAAGAAAGATTAAGAAGAATGGATGAAGGATTTGGTTTGAATTTGTGAAGGATTTGTGGATTTTTCTTGGATTTTGAGATGAAATTTAGAGGCAAAATGAGGAGGAGAAAATTTCTTTTTGGGGAGAATGGTGGCTGCAGAATTCGTGCAGGAAGAGGGATGGGGGAAATGTGTGAGTGGTTGTGGGATTTTCTAAAGTCAAAGCAACCATTCACAACTAACACAAATTAATATATTTTAATCTTAACTTGAATCTATTTCCAACCAACAAAAGAGTTGAAGAAAATGATAGAGGAGGGAGAAAAATTCTGGAGTGGGCTCAGCCCAAGAGAGGTGAGGAAATTGTGAGAGGTTGCACAAAAAAAAATTTATGCAAAAAGACCCCCCACAAGTCCAAAATTGCAAGTTTTAGCTCAAAATTCAATAAATTCGTTTCATAACATAAAAAATTATTAAAAATCAAAATAAATTACTAAAAATTTATGTTATCACTAAATTATAATTATCATAATTTTAGAGATTAAAATTAGCCCGGAAAAATTTGTATTTATCGCTAATTTAATGTATTTTCTTACCGGCTTAAAATAATATTAAAAAATTGAAAAATTAGGGAAAATTTTTAAACGACCAGAATTTCATAATTAACTCATTAGCTACTAAAAACAAGCAATTACCTATCCATTTAAGGTATAATTAGCCCTAAACTGCAAAATAACAAGAAAGACGGTTTTCGGAAAAATACCGAATTTTCACCGAATTTCAGGAAAACACCAAAACGACTTTTCAAGACGCTACACGTACCCGCCTGCGAACCTGGAATTTACACAAGGAAACCATATAAGCAAATGTCTCGAGAAAACACGATATCGAACTCAACGAGGACTCACGTCGCAAACTAAACGCGCGTGTATACGTAACATGTGTGCATACGCCAAAAATCCAACGCGACATGCTGTGGCACACAGCGATACGCTATGATACACAACAAACCAACTCTACACGCATCGCACGTGTCACGCAAGTCCCGCTACACTAAAAATAGGTAAACAGTCCCACATTTAATCTGGAGCAAAAACAAGCAAAACAAGCAAGACCAAACCCTTCACAATACCTATAGACAGCTACCTGCCAAAAAACCAACACAAACCCATAACATTGGGCCGGCGGCAAGAGGAGGGATATCGGCCCAAAACCGGTGGGATGGGTCCAGGTCCCTACATAGGTTCCTAACACAATTTATAGCCTAATGTATGTGTTTACCTACCAAAATTATTATAATTGTAACAGCAGATTCATGTATCATAAGTGTTTAGACAAAAACGACACAAAACACTAAGTTACAACAATAGGGTATTTCTGTGGAACTAGGTGATTTTATAGGAATCCTGCGATACCAACAGCATATAAAAGATCAAGTCTAAGCTTAAACCATTCTGAATCATCCTATTCTCTAACCAAACCACCAAAATACCATCAAGGTCCACAAAACACTAAAAACACTAAACTTTAGCTAAACCAACCCAGATTTCACCCACTGCAAAACCCCAAAAACTAAACAATACCAAACACAGACAAATACCCACAGACACCCCCTACACAAAGCACAAATATCCACAGCAACAGGGGGCCGGCGACGCCGGATTTGGTGGGGTGGCCGCCGGTTTTCAGGTGAGGGAAGGGACTCGGGTTCGACACACAAGCCTATACTTCCTGCACACTATTCTGAATGTGTTTGCTAAACTATAAAATGATCAAAGTTGTAGCAGACCTCGGATATCCTAAAAAGTCTATATAAAATGCAAAGTTACACCAATTTGCAACGATCTGGTATTTTAATGAAATCTGGGGTAAATCTTAGGTTAAATGGCCTTAAAAACTCATAGTTAGGCTACACTAACCATAAAGACCATCACTTGGCCAAATCTCACTCAAATCACCCAAAACTAGCACTAAACCACAAAATAAAAAATAAACAAAACTATATAATACCTGAGTTAAGCAAGCAAGGAATCAAGTTAAAAGATTATACCTCTAGAGATCCTAGGATGCAGGAAAAGGGAGGAGGAGAAGAAGGGAAGAAGCTACTGCTGCCTGCTACTGCTGCTGTGCTGATGCTGTTAATGTTGTTGCTGTTGGTGCTGCTGGTGTTGCTGCTGCTGATGCTGTGGGTGCTGCTGCTGATGCTGGTGCTTCTTGTGCTGCTGCTACTTATGCTGCTGCTGCTGCATGGAGCTGCTGCTGTGTGTGTTGCTGCTGCTTGCAACTACTGCTGCTGTTGCCTTGTTGTTGCTGCTGTTGGATGTTGCTGCTGCTGCTGCAACTTCTGCTGCTGCTGATGATGCTGTTGCAGTGTGTGTGTGAGTGAGAGAGAGTTGTGAGAAAAGAGTGTTTTTGAAAAAGACATAAGGGAATAAGAGAGTCAACCCCCCTCTCTCTCTCACCTCATTTAATACTAAGGTGACCTCCTTCCACCACTCCAAGGAGCAAGGAGAGAAGGACATAAAGCCCAAGGTATAACTTTTCTAGCACTTAGCTAGTTTCTAGTTAGCTTTAGCTTGTTTTTGTTTAGCAAAGATCCTTCATAGTCAAGTCCATGTTGCCTAAGCTCATAAAAATTCGATTTTTATTCCGTTTTCCGCCTCCCCGCAAGTACCGGGGTGGGCAACGTGGACTTACAGTAGTATCAGAGCCTAACTAAACATAAACTAGCTAGGTAGCAGAGTGTATCGAAGTTCGAATCGGAAAAATCGAAAAAACTGAGTTTTCAAAACCCTAAGTTTCTGTTAATTTTTTTTCTGTTCAAAACAAAATAAATTGTACTCCAAAAATCATCTCAGGGTTTTGTGAAGAAAGCCACCAAAAACGATCCAAAGATTCGACCAAAGGGCCGCGGTTCCGCGGCAATAGCAAGCTATTGCCGCGCAACCGCGGCCATCTTGGCTCTTCTCTGGGTCGAGTTTGGTGCAGTGTATTTCTGGCTTGGTTTTAGGATTTTTAAGATGGTTTATATGTGCCCAGATTTTCCAGAATAGAAATTTGTTTTTGGGGGCCTATAAATCCGTATTTTTTTCCGAACTTCAATACACTTTGACTAAAAGGTTATATCTGTGATGTTTATATGTATTGAACGTCGGCTAATCGCTATATATCGATTAGTCGGGGTTATACATATCTGTGATCTGCGATTGATGATGGTATGTGTATATGAATGGGTTGGATTGTCGCGGATGAATAGCCGGGGTGGATGTGAGATGAGTGTTGCTTTTTCTTTCATTCACTGTAATATGTAAATTGATGTAATATTATTATTTGTTTGGCCGCTCAACCGGGTCGGGGTTGTAGCCGTCATTGTATAATTCTTTTTACTGTTTTTGCTCCTAGGATAGACCCATGGAGGGGGTGCACAAACTACCGGGTATCTCGAAGTGCAGAGTGGCCTACTCACGGTGGTGAGGGAGGTTGCTTCGCTTCGGGTACTTGGCGGGTAGTTTGCCGCACCCGTAGGGGTCTTGGGTAGGGTATTGGCTATTCACCGCGACCGTGTAATCCGCTTTTCGTTGCAGGCTCGAACGGATTGCGGATTCCTAGTATATCCAATGTATTCATCTGTGATCTGTAATGTCTATCATTGCTATATATTTATATGTGATAACTATTTAGGCGTTGCTTATGTTTTACAGCCGCGCTAGCCCAGCCCCCGCTCTGTCGTTAGTTAAGAAACCTAACGGGTGATGACGGGGCCCCGTGGCGAATGCGAATGGCATAAGCGTACGTCATATTTTGGTTGTTTTCTGCAATGGTGGGATTAATTGATGGGACGCATTAAAAGAACTAATGCAAGAAAATAAACCAAGTAAAAGTCGATTGGAACACTTTGAAAACCACTCGGTTCTTTTCAAAACTAAACTTTTAAACGCGGAGCTTGAACCACTCCTTTTAAAAGCTATCTCGTTCCATCGATTATATCAAGTTCACTACGTTCACGGTTTCGCCAAAACCATTCGTAGCCCTCCGTCATTCCACATGAATGGTCAAAAAGTATTCAAGCTATGTATTTTGGCCAAAGTCAAGGCATAGTGATTGGTAGCTATTGGGTATTCATGTGTAGCATAGATAGATGCGTTAGTTTGGGACAGTCGTACTGCCATTTTGGCCAAAGTCATGGGTAGGTACGGGTGGGTCCAAATTAACCAGGAGAATGACGGGTAGAACTTGACATGTGACTTATGATATTTTGGCCAAAGTCAAGGTCATAAGAGCATGGGGCAAAAATCCACATCGGGAGTTTCATAAGTACTGAAACTTGCTAGCGCTGCATACCATTTGGAGTGTGATAATTCTGGTAGGATTCCTTCGGTTTTATCACACGATGATATTTGGATCCCGATCCTACTGTGAGTATATGCTACTCCTCGGGAAAACTCTCACTTAACGATCAATGCTACAAACTTAGTAGCTGTCTAGAAAGGTGTTAGCGGGGCTACGCCTACAGGGAAAGGAGGTTACTTAATTAAGGAACTTCGCGAAAGCGTTGGAAAACCTCCCTCGAAGTACCGACACTGGCCTGGCTGAACGGTTAAGCAAGTATTGTACGGTGAGATTGATCCTGACTAATCCTTTCTTTACGGTTTGAGAAGGGATTCGAGAGACAGTGGGAGCCATCCAGTTTAGACAAACTAAAAACCACTCTAAACTTGCAAGAGCATCATGCTAAAGTGTTTCTTTTCTCTTTCCTAATTGCAGCGACCATTCAACATGACCGGACTTAAGTTATTACTAGATAAAAGCATATTGACAGGGCCAAACTACAAAGATTGGCTCAGGAATGTCAAGATGGCAATCACTTATGACAGGTTGGGGTATGTCCTTACCGCCAAAGCTCCCCCTGTCCCAGGTCCCAAAACCAGTGTCGTAGATAGGGAAATCTACAAGACCTGGGAAATAGATTGCGCGAAGGCCAGATGCCTCGTACTAGCCTCGATGGACAACGAACATCAGAAGAGGCACGAGAATATGGACCTAGAGTCCATATTTCTTCATACAAAAGAACTGTATGGAGAGCAGTCTCGTATCGCAAGATACGAAGTGTCGAAGAAGTTGTTTTCGGCAAGGTTGGCCGTCGGATCATCGGTAGCGGAACACGTGCTTAAGATGATTGGCTACATTGAGGAGCTCGCGGACCTTGGGACCACGTTGGAGAATGAACTCTATACTGATTTGATTCTCCAGTCCCTTCCTTCCACTTACGCCCAGTTTATTCTTAACTTCAACATGCAAGGAAAGGAGGTTGAACTTTTCGAACTTCTGAACATGTTGAGGAGTGCTGAGGGCACCCTACAGAAGGGTAGGGAGACATCCACTTTGTTTGTAGGAGGATCTTCCTCTTCTAGGTCTAGGGCGAAAGCCAAGGGCAAGAAGAAGAAAGCCCCCGCCAAACCAAGAGGCGGTGTCAGTAAAGTGGATACGAAGGGAAAAGAAAAAGCAACAAAGGTAGCGGGAAAGCTGGTGGGGAAGGAAGAATGCTTCTATTGTCACAAAAGTGGTCACTGGAAACAGGATTGCAAGGCTTGGAAGGCCAGAACACAGGATTTGAAGCGAGTTGCGGCTTCAGCTTCAGGTGTGTATGTTATTGAAAACTGTCTATCAATAAACTCTACATCCTGGGTATTGGATACCGGATCAGGATCTCATATCTGTAATTCTTTGCAGGCGTTGAGAAAGCGTAGAGTTTTGAAGGCAGGTGACATGACCCTCAGAGTTGCAAACGGTGCTTGCATGGATGCTGAGGCCGTGGGGGACTATCACCTAGGATTGTCTGATGGACACTTTTTGGTTTTACGTAGTTGTTATTATGTACCAAATGCAACCTGTAATATCATTTCTGTATCTTTATTATCTAAAGAAGGTTATGAATTTGCATTTGTAAGTAATGTAGTGAACATTTACCTTAATCAAGTTTTGATTGGGTCAGGTACATTGAACAACGGTATATACGTATTAAACCAGCCACAGATTTTCAATGTCCAGAATACACACAAAAGAAAGTCTCCAGAAATCGATAAAACTTTCTTATGGCATTGCAGACTGGGTCACATCAATGAGAGAAGGTTGACTAAGTTACATGCAGAAGGATATTTGGATTCGTTCGAATATCAATCGTATGCAACTTGTCAATCCTGTCTCAAAGGAAAGATGACAAAGACTCCGTTCACTGGACACGGAGTAAGAGCGAGCGAGCTCTTGGGACTCGTACACAGCGACGTGTGCGGTCCAATGTCTACACATGCGCGAAGCAGTTATTCTTACTTCATTACTTTTACGGATGACTTTTCAAGGTACGGTTATGTCTTCTTAATGAAACATAAATCCGAGGCCTTTGAAAAATTCCAGGAATATAAGAATGAAGTAGAAAAACAAACAGGCAAAAGTATCAAGGCACTGAGATCTGATCGAGGTGGTGAATACTTAAGTGCCGAGTTCCTGGGTTACTTAAAAGAGAATGGAATTCTCTCTCAGCTTACTCCTCCATACACTCCGCAACATAACGGTGTATCGGAGAGACGGAACCGAACCCTATTGGATATGGTACGGTCCATGATGAGTAACGCTGAGTTACCGCGATCGTTCTGGGGATATGCGCTAGAATCAGCTGCATACCTTTTGAACCGAGTTCCAACTAAGACTGTGCCTACTACACCATATCAGATGTGGTGTGGGAAGAGACCCTATCTTAATCACATTAAGACATGGGGATGTCCAGCTTTTGTAAAAAACCAGCATGCGGACAAGCTCGAGGCACGCTCAGTACAGTGCAAGTTTGTGGGATATCCAAAGAACTCCAAGGGATATTTCTTCTATTGCGAAGAGGAACAAAAGGTGTTTGTTTCTCGCCATGCCCACTTTCTAGAACACCAGTTCATAGAAAAAGAATTAAGTGGGAGCGCAATAGAACTGGAAGAATTTCCAGAACCACGAGCTATTACTGAAAGCTTACTAGAACCAGAGGGTTCGAAAGATCAGGACATTCCCACGCCACTCCGCAGGAGTAGTAGGCAGTCTCATCCGCCCGAGAGATACTACGGTTTTCTCATTGACGGGGATAGAGAGGATTGCATCATAGACTTTGATGAGCCTACTAGCTTCCAGCAAGCCATTCAGAGCGTCGACTCGGTAAAATGGCTGGATACAATGCGGACCGAAATGGAGTCCATGTACACCAACAAAGTATGGATGTTGGACATTGCTCCAGATGGGGTAAAACCCGTAGGATGCAAGTGGATCTTCAAAAGGAAGATTGGTGTAGATGGACAGGTTAAGACCTATAAAGCTAGACTAGTTGCAAAGGGTTTTCGTCAAAGACCTGGTTTGGACTATGACGAAACCTTTTCTCCAGTAGCTATACTGAAATCCATTCAGATCCTTCTTGCTATTGCTGCCTTCCACGATTATGAGATTTGGCAAATGGACGTAAAGACAGATTTTCTAAATGGACATTTAGAGGAGTGTGTCTATATGGACCAGCCAGAGTGTTTCATTCAGAGTGGGAGCAGCGGAAAGGTGCGCTAGTTGCTTAAGTCCATTTATGGACTAAAGCAGGCATCGCGGAGTTGGAACATCTGTTTTGATGAGACGGTCAAGGAATTTGGCTTTATCAAAAATCCAGATGAACCATGCATCTATTGTAGATTTGTAGCGAGAACTGTAGTATTCCTTTTTTTATACATGGATGACATTCTCTTAATAGGAAATGACATTCCTATGCTACAATCTGTCAAGGGGTTCTTGTCACACAGGTTCTCCATGAAAGACCTGGGTGATGCCTCATACATTCTGGGTATTCGGATCTACCGTGATAGATCCAAGAGGATATTAGGACTTTCACAGTCCAGGTACATCGACACCATACTGAAGAGATTCAGTATGGAAGATTCCAAGCGCGGTAATCTACCGGCTTGTCACGGGATCACCCTCTCCAAAGAGATGTCTCCCAAGACTGATTTGGAGAGGGATCGCATGTCTATTATACCCTACGCTTCTGCGGTAGGCTCTATAATGTATGCGATGTTGTGTACCAGACCGGATGTGGTATGCACTGAGTGTGGTAAGCAGGTATCAGTCAAACCCTGGGGATAAACATTGGATAGCAGTAAAGAACATTCTCAA
Source organism: Agapanthus africanus (assembly GCA_030015575.1). NCBI lineage: Eukaryota > Viridiplantae > Streptophyta > Magnoliopsida > Asparagales > Amaryllidaceae > Agapanthus > Agapanthus africanus. The sequence continues at coordinate 250,690,243 of CM057347.1, read as the reverse complement.
GTACCTGAGAAGGACTAAGGAGATGTTCTTGGTGTATGGCGGAAAAGACCTCCAGATTGAGGCCTTCGCTGACTCCAGCTTCCAGAGTGACAAGGATGATTCCAAGTCCATGTCGGGTTTTGTCTTCACCCTCAATGGAGGGGCGGTGTGTTGGAAGAGCTCCAAACAGGAAACCGTTGCTGACTCGACTATGGAAGCGGAATACATCGCTGCATCTGATGCCGCAAAAGAAGCTGTCTGGATGAGGAAGTTCTTGAAAGAACTTCAGGTGGTTCCGTCCATTGTTGACCCAATACCTCTGTATCGCGACAACAACGGGGCTATAGCTTTAGCGAAGGAACCCAGGTCCCATCAGAAATCCAGACACATCTTGAGGCGGTATCACCTGATCAGGGAGATCGTGGATCGCTAGGAGATCGAGGTTCGGTGGTGTTTCCTGATTTAAAATCAGAAAAGCATATGGGAAAAGCTTCAGAAAAGGGGTCACGTGCTTACACGTGACCAGCAGTCACGTGTGGGCACGTGACATCTAAAAGCATCATCAAGGCAGATTCAGCTTCCTGACTACATCAAAGAAAAGGGCTTCAGAAAGGGTCACGTGCTCCGACGTGACCTGGGTCACGTGTCGGCACATGACATTTAAAAGCAGCAGCAAAGACACAACGGTTCCCTGATCGAATCAAGAAAGAGGCTTCAGAAGAGGTCACGTGCTCCCACGTGACCAGGGTCACGTGTTGGCACGTGAAACTCAAAACATCAGGCTCATTCTCCGGTTAAATCGAGAAGAAGGCTCCATGCCAGGGTCACGTGCGCACACGTGACCAGTTGTCACGTGGTGGCACGTGACAGCTAAACAGAGAACAGAAAGCAAAGCGCAGAAAGAAAGAAGAAGGCTCATTCCAAAGGGGGTCACGTGCCCACACGTGACCATGGGTCACGTGGTCACACGTGACCGGCTTTCAAAGACCATTTTGTTAACAGAATTAAATTCTGAAGGAGATTCAAATCCTCCCAAAAGAAAGCGACTATCTAGAAACAATTAAATTAAAGGTTCAGAGGTGATTAAATATCACCTATTTATGGGAAAATCTCGGATTTGGAAAGATTTCCCCTTTAAATCTAACCGAAATAACAAAGGGGAATCCCGGGACTTGAAATCCAATGGTGAATAAAATTCACCTAATAATCCAAAGGTCCAGAACGAATGATGGATGCAAATCAAATCTCTCAATGAAGATTCGTAAAAAAACTAATTGACTCGGCTGCTTCTCCTATAAATAGGAGCCAAGAGACACAAAAAAAAGATAGATATGCAGAGGGAAGAAAGGGAGATAGAGCCTTGATACTTCGAGGAACTTGGATCTTCTGCAAAAGAAAACCCTAGGTAAGAAAGGGAAGGCTCCTTGAAAGAAAGGAGAATTTAATTCTCGACAGAGTTTAACTCTGATATATAAAACAGAAGAACATATTTCTTCTCTCTTTGATAGAGGATCTGCAAAGTGCACATCTCCCCTTGAATCTGAGAATTTAATTCTCAATGGGTTGAGATCCTGCCATGCAGATCCAAAACATAGAGAGGGAATGGAAGCACGAGAATTTAATTCTCACAGAACTATAGGAATTTAATTCCTTTAAAATAAAACAAGGGCTTGACCCTGTGTTATGTGAATTTAATTCCTTCCGAACAAAAAGAAACAGGGTTTAACCCTAATTAAGAACCTAGTTCTGTTAAAACAGCAGGAATTTAATTCCCTTAAATCATAATTTAACAGAGAATGGGAGTTTAATTCCTTAAAAGCTTTTATTAGGGTTTAACCCTATTCAGTTCTTCACATATATGAGGAATTTAATTCCTGCAGAAAATTCAGAATTTAACTCTCCAAAAGAAGCTAGGAATTTAATTCCTTTGAAATTATTGTCAGGGTTCAACCCTACGAGGAATTTAATTCCGGGAAAAGATTAACAGATCCTCTAAACAACATACATAGAGGCAGGGTCACGTGTCACCACGTGACCCTTCCAAGAGATCTACAGAAAGCCCCTTTGAGGCATCACCCCACGTGACCCACGTGACCCCTGACAGAAGCTTTAACACACAAGCATTTGAATGCCCGTCACGTGATGGCCCGTGATGCTCTTAAAGATGCGATAATCTCAGCAGAATAAATGATGGGAGGGCGCTCTCACGTGGTGGCACGTGACCCCTCTTGCCTTAGTGTTTAACACTAAATTGAAACTCCCGAACCCAGTGTTAAAACACTGTTGGGCCTTAGTGTTCAACACTAATCAAAAAACTCTATTTGCAGTGTTCAACACTGACTACCTTAGTGTTTAACACTAATTTGAGATCTCTGATGCCAGTGCTTGATACTGATCTGTTTTAGTGTTTAACACTAATTTGAAAGCCCTGTTGCTGGTGTTTAACACCAATTATCTTTTAGTGTTAAACACTAACTTGTCAATCTCATTCCCAGTGTTCAACACTGGTTGGTCTTTAGTGTTTAACACTAGACATTGGTCCAATTGGCTAAATGGATAGAGGCAAAGCCTCTCCTGATTGGACTTAGCCCAAGCTGGCCATAAGTCCTCAATTCGTAATTAACTGGGCTAATAGGCTCATGACATAATTAATTGGTCTTGAACCCAAATTGGGCCAAAGACTATTTAATCCACTCCGGTTCCAGGGTACATCTCTTCATTCCTTTGATACTTGGCGTTGTTATCCCTCAACGTCTTCAAAGAGGTGACGGGTCCCGATGACCACGCATTGATGTGGACTGTGGGGTTCTTAAACCCATGGACTACGACGTCCTTAACCTCGACCGAGATGTCTTAAAACTAACGATGGACTGTGGGGTCCTTAAACCCATGGACTACGACGTCCTTAACCTTGACCGAGATGTCTTAAAACTAACAATGGACTGTGGGGTCCTTAAACCCATGGACTACGACGTCCTTAACCTTGACCGAGATGTCTTAAAACTAACAATGGACCGCAATGTCCTTAAAACTACCCATGGACCGCAATGTCCTTAAACTACCCATGGACCGCAATGTTCTTAAACTAGCGATGGACCACTATATCCCTAAACTGGAACAATAGAGCCCCTAAATGCTCTTTTGTCGGATCTAAACGGTCCCGTTTAAGTTGATCTTAGCCTTAAAAGATGGCTAACGTATCCTTAAACCTTCAAACAGACTTGACTATGAATCCCCCCAATTAACTCTGGCTTGAGGGTACATCCCTGAACTCCTCTGACATCCGTCGTTGTAATCCGTCAACGTCGTCAGAGAGGTGACGGGTCCCGACGGCCATACATACGATTGATTAATCCAAAAATTTGTAGTTTACCGTAATCAGAAACGGCGTCGCTTCGCAGCTAGCCGGTGAATACGGGTCGATCCGCAGGGATGGTTAATTTCTGATTTTGTGTTATAACGAGTTGATTCAAATCGTTGTTGGTTTTTTTATCGATTGAGTTTAAGACGAATTTATGTGATGAGAAAGAACTCATTAGGGTTAGGTCGAAGGTAGGTGTGTTTAGATTAATGTGTTCACCTCTTTCAATGTCGTGATTTAAGCTTTTAGGAAGGTCACAACAATCAATAGGAAAAGGGATTAGGATGATCGGGAAGAAACAAAGTTTCTTCCTCTAGATCCTTGTCCGTCTTTTCTTATTGATTGATGTGAGCTTCATGGACATCATATAAGTCCGGCCTTTTATACTATGGAACACCGTTACCTTATAGGTAGGGTGCCGTAGGGGGCGGATCGTATATGTGTGCATGAAGGTTTCGTTTAAAAATAAGTTGACATTGAAGGAGGTGAGAGACATCCATCTCTCACTCACTCCCTTGTTCCTAACCCTAACGAGCGAGAATTTTTACTCGCACATTAGGGAATTATAAGTAAGAAACATTTTTGTTTTTTTATGTTTTAAATAGTTATCTTACGACAGATTTAGAAATTAGCTAACTAGCAATTAAATGATTCCTAGGGCAAGCAAACAATTATACTAAGGCAGAAATTAAATAAATTAAAGACTTACAAGAAGAAGATGATGCTCTTGATTCCTTCAACAAATCTCACTTTTATTGAATATAAAGAGGCATACAATTTTTAAGATCTAGATTACAATTTATAAGTAACTAGTGAAGCTAGGGTTACAGACTCTCGTAGACATGAATTTACTGATTTAACCCCTAAAAATCCCAACAATGAAACGACACACCGACACAAGAAGTCGGTGCCAACACGGGCACCATATGGCCTCGGTTCCGCGGCAAAGACATGCCTTTGGCCGCGGATCCGCGGCCATTTAGTGGGATTGGCCCACCAGCTTTCTGTGCTTTGTTGCTCTTCTCTTGGGCTCTCTTTTTTTACTATTCTTTTCTCTGTTGGGCTTTCTAGTATTCTCCAGATTTTCAGTGAACCTTGTAAGGATCTTTTTGACCGTTTCTCTTGACGTTCGTCTCGGCTTGAGTAGGATCCGTGTGCTGGTTGGTCAAAAGTCCATTTCCTGTATCATCTTTGTCTTTTTCACTGTATTTGCTTCAAAAGTCTGTATCCTGTATCATGTAACAAACGATCGTCAAAAGCACCTGTTTACTTATAAATTGCACAAAAATGGGGCATATGAATTGCAATATTATGATGTGAACAAATACCCCCAAACTTACCTTTTGCTCGTCCTCGAGCAAATTTATTAGTTTATTCTAACCTAGCCACATTTTCGCAGGGAAACACGATTGCACTGAGCACGTGCAGCAAGCCGTTAAACCTCTAGGTGTCCCTAGTAGGAGGAGTGTTGTCTCCTGAGGGTTTTCAGCGGATTACACCCACAAAATCCTATCAACTTGGTTTTTCAACTTTTGTTCTACATTTAGGTTTTCTAACAAGGAAATCTATTATCGTTGACCCGCAAATTATCCACCCATATTCTTCACGCTTGCTCATTATTTAACTTAAGATTACACATATCCTGTAGAATTACCCAGCTTTCGGCATTTCTTAAGTTTTCCTTCTAGAGTTCTATCTCCACTTAGGAATTTCTATCAACTCTATTAAAGACACAAGTTCTATTCTTCATTCCTTTCTCTTATCTAAACTCTAATCACATATCCCCACGTGTGTGTAAATATCACCCCTACACTTGGAAATTCAAATCAAGCAATCATACTCCAGCCCATTGTCCAAAGCACTTGTGAGACTTCGCTTTCACATCCTTCATGCGATTGCTAATACTTCTTGAGGTACCAACAACCGATTACCAGATGCGTTAGCACTTTAAGGCGTACTTCCTAGTTTTGCAACACCCAAGGCTTTTAGCAGTAGCACCTTCGCTAAATATTTTTCTATTTTTTTCTTCTTTTTTTTTTTAGTCTTAAGTAATCACAAAAACCAGTGTCCATTTTTTTTTATTCACTCTTCTTTTCTTTTTCATTGTGCTAAGGATGTTAGACAAGAGTATTTCAAGGTCTCTTCTACTAATCCAAGTTTCAAGGTGCGTGTTTGTGCAATTTGTAGGGTATACATTTTCAGAATCTCGACTTAAGTTAGGAACTATTTTTCAAACTTATACTCTAATAAGAGTTTTAATACTTTTCCTTTGTTTCGACTTAGCCCAAGAACTGAACCCAAGATTTGCCTATTTCTAAATAGCCTACAAAGACATATGCTTTCCACAGTTAAATTTTAAGGAAGGTTATTTTTAGGGTTTTTAATTTGCTAAGTCTAAGATTTAGTTTTTCCTAGCCAGTTAACCTATTTATCAAACTCAAGTCAATTAACCAGAATTGAATACATTAATTTTTTTACTTTTTGAAATTTTTCAATTTTTTATGGGTTTTACTGTTTTCTATTTTTTTATTTTTCAAACTTTCAAAAAAAAAAATTTTTTTATGATTTTTTTATAAAAATGCAATGCAGAAATTAAATATGCAAAAGGAAAACAAAGATATATACAATATGCAATGCAAGGATAACTATATACATCACCTCTAATACCCGCAAACTTGAACCAAGCAGTGCCCTCACTGCCCGGCCCCACGTCGCGTTCGTGAGCGTGAACGTGATCTCTCCCCCCTAGCCAACAGTGTTTGTATCCCCCTCTCAATCTCCGTCAACCGACGGTCGTGTTCTCGTGCCGTCTCCCGAAACTCATCCCGCAAAGAGTCTAATCTCCTCACTGTTCTTCTCATTAATCGCGCATGTTCTTGTGGAGTTAGTTCTTCCCCGCTCGAAGTCGAGCTCGAGCTGGGGGTGTGTGCAGGTATGTTTTCTCCCGGCTCAGTCCGTGTCCAAATATCCGTCAGTCTAGAGTAAGACGACGAGACACCCTCTAAAAGTGGTCGAACTGCGGTACCTTCTGTCAAATAAGAGTCAAATTCTTCGGCCGGGAGGAAATAACGGCAGAGTTGGGTCACGAGCATGGGACATGGATATACACTCCCTCGTTTACCCGAACCTATGGAGTATAGCAAAACTGTGCACATGTCGAATCTAGGGTTTTTCGTCATTACAGTATGAACGACATGTAAGGAAGGGGTGAAAAAGGTTGTGTTGTGAGAACTTCCAAAAATATTGTTTTGTGCCCACCGGCACACAGTTAAAACATTTGCGAAGAGGGTCCGTGCTTGGATCCCCTTGCGCGGTTCTCGCGCACAGTCATTACCCATTAAAGGAATATAGTCTTCAAAGCGAAGGGGTTGTTCGTGTGCCGGTACACGTGGTATTAGTGTCACCTCGTGTATCATATCCCTATCAATGCGAATTTCATTATTTCCCCAAATCAGTTTAATATAACCTAAGTTGTCTAAGCTATTTTCTTCCATTGACTCATAAAATTGGGTAACTAAGTTAGGGACGGCAAATGCAGATCCATGGTTATAGAGGAGGAAATTCCATCCCCTTTGTGCAATTTCGTGTGGAAAGTATGATCCATAGATCTCGTGTGCGAACACCGGTGAGAAATCTCTCTCGTACTGCATTTTGTGGGCCATCACAAGTTTACAGAGAAAGTTCTATGAAGAAACAGAGAGCAAGGGTTCAGGTTTACCTCCCCTGAAAATTTCAGGGGGTGACGAGGCAGATCGGCGGCGGTTACGCGGCTGGAGACGGCAGGCGCGGCGGTTCCGCGGCTGGAAGGTGGCGGCGCGTCTCGAGATTTCTGCAGAGGGCAGGGGCGGCGCCTAGGGTTTTTATGAGGGGAAAATGTTTTAGGGTAAACAGAGGAAAGGGGTCGGTTTCATTATATAGGGGTTAGAAAGGGTTATTTACACAAAACACCCTATAAGACGAGGGTTTTATTTGTAAAAACAGCTTGTAATCTGCAAATTTGCAATTTGGTCCAAAAAAAAATATTTTAACCCCCCCCCTTTTTTTTCTTTTTTTTTTTTATATAAATTTTCATTTTTCTTTTAATTTTTATGGTATTTGGAAATGTACATACAAATGATATACACACCCCCAAACTTATTTGAAATAGTGTCCTTGGGAAACAAAGTTTGGGGGTGAAAACGGAGGAAGATCAATCAGTGTAAAGCGGCTCCTGCAAAAACAGGAGCTCCTCCGAAGGATCCGCAGTGAAGAACGGTTTTAGTCGATGCCCATTTACCTTAAATAAGGTACCGTCTTCAGGGTTCTCAAGATCAACCGCACCGTGCGGATAAACGGTGCGGACCACAAAAGGTCCTCTCCATCTGGACCTGAGCTTACCAGGATGCAAGTGTAACCGAGTGTCATAAAGTAGAACTTGTTGACCAGGTTCAAAAGTTTTTCGTAAAAGGTGTTTATCGTGGAACACCTTGGCTCGGTTTTTAGCAGTTATGGCATTGTCATATGCCTCATCCCTTAGCTCCTCCAACTCATTCAGTTGCAGCTTTCTGTTGCTGCCCGCATCTCCTAAAGACAAATTTAGCTCTTTTATAGCCCAGAAAGCTTTGTGCTCGATCTCCACTGGGAGGTGGCAAGCCTTCCCGTACACAAGCCGATATGGAGACATACCAAGGTCGGTCTTATATGCAGTACGGAAAGCCCATAGTGCATCTATCAGTTTTAGTGACCAATCTTTATGGTTTTTGGAAACCGTTTTCTCCAAAATTTGCTTTATCTGCCGATTTGAAACCTCGGCTTGCCCACATGTTTGGGGGTGATATGGCGTTGACAATTTGTGGGTGATAGAGTATTTACGCATTAAGGACTCGAAAGTCCTGTTGCAGAAGTGAGAACCATTATCACTTATTATCGCTCGAGGGTGCCCGAATCGAGAAAATATGTGTTCTTTAAGGAATCGAACGACAACTTTATTATCGTTTGTTCGACTGGGCACAGCCTCGACCCACTTAGAAACGTAGTCAACCGCCAACAGAATATACACATTTCCAAAAGAGTTAGGAAATGGTCCCATAAAATCTATACCCCAAACATCAAAAATGTCCACTACCAAAATGGGTTGGAGTGGCATTTCGTTTCTCCGCGAAATCCGGCCCAAATGTTGGCACCGGGAGCAAGTTTTGCAGTATTCAAATGAATCCTTGAAGAGTCGTGGCCAATAGAAACCACACTGCAAAACTTTTTCGGCTGTCTTCTTTGGGCCAAAGTGCCCGCCACATGCTTGATCGTGGCAGAAAGACAGCACGCTCTTGACCTCACTCTCGGGCACACACCGACGAATGATTTGGTCGGAACAGTACTTGAAAAGATAGGGTTCATCCCAGTAAAAATGCTTTACTTGGGACAAAAATCGAAGCTTATCTTGTTTCGACCAATCATTAGGAATCAGGCCGGTGGCTAAATAATTTACAATATCGGCGAACCATGGTTCGCAAGAAACGGTCAAGAGCTGCTCGTCGGGAAAAACGTCAGAGATTGGAAGATCGAGCGTGGGCGAAGAAGGAAGTCGTGATAGGTGATCAGCTACTACGTTTTCACATCCCTTTTTGTCCTTAATGACAAGGTCGAATTCTTGCAATAAAAGGATCCAACGTATGAGCCTAGACTTAGCATCCTTCTTCGCAAAGAGGTGGCGAAGAGCCGAATGATCAGTATAAACAACGACTGGAGAGCCGATTAAATAAGGCCGAAATTTCTCGAGTGCAAACACAACAGCTAAAAATTCTTTCTCTGTTGTTATGTAATTAAGTTGGGCCTTATTTAGTGTTCGGCTGGCATAATAAATCACGTGCGGCATCTTATTAATGTGCTGTCCAAGAACAGCTCCAATTGCAAAGTCTGATGCGTCGCACATGATTTCAAAAGGGTGCGTCCAGTCGGGAGATGAGAGGATGGGTGCAGTGATGAGTGAATGTTTTAAAGACTCAAATGCTTCAGTGCATGTGGAGTCAAAAGCGAAAGTCGTGTCCTTGGCCAGTAAAAGGGTCAAGGGTCTAGCTATCTTGCTAAAGTCCTTGATAAACCGTCTGTAAAAACCGGCGTGGCCAAGGAAGGCTCTAATATCTTTGACGCATTTTGGGGGAGGTAGGTTAGAAATCACTTCGATTTTAGCCCTGTCTACCTCGATGCCGTTTTGCGAGATAACATGTCCTAAGACAATGCCCTCTCGTACCATGAAATGGCACTTTTCCCAATTTAATGTTAGGTTCTTATCCCTGCAGCGGGTAAGAACAGCGTCAAGATGGCGTAAACACTCGCCGAAGGAGTCGCCAAAGATGGAGAAATCGTCCATAAAAATCTCCAAGAACTTTTCGACCATGTCTGAAAAGATCCCCATCATACACCGCTGAAATGTAGCGGGCGCGTTGCATAACCCGAAGGGCATGCGACGATAAGCAAAGGTGCCAAAGGGACAAGTAAAGGTTGTCTTGTCTTGGTCCTCTTTGGCGATGGGGACTTGATTGTAACCGGAATAGCCGTCGAGAAAGCAATAGAATTCGTGCCCTGCCAATCGCTCGAGCATTTGGTCAATGAAAGGTAAAGGAAAGTGGTCTTTCCTTGTAGCGGCATTGAGTTTCCTATAGTCTATGCAGACTCGCCACCCAGTTTGGGTGCGAGTGGGAATCAACTCATTTGCCTCGTTTGCAATGACCGTAATGCCTGATTTCTTGGGCACGACGTGGATTGGGCTAACCCATTGGCTATCCGAGATAGGGTAAATGATACCGCTATCCAGACATTTGACAATTTCCTTCTTAACCGCCTCTTTCATGATGGGGTTGAGGCGCCTTTGTGGATCTCGTGCTGGCTTGGCATCATCCATTAAGTGTATATGATGTTCGACTATGAGGGGACTAATCCCCTTTATGTCCGCCATAGACCAGCCGAAAGCTTACCGATTATTAAGTAAGACCGTCAAGAGAGCCTTCTCTTGCTCAAGAGCTAGAGAAGTTGATATAATGACAGGTAAGGTCTCATTATCACCTAGATATGCATATTTTAGGTGTGTCGGCAAAAGCTTTAATTCGAGTTTAGGAGGTGAAACAATAGATGGTAGCAAAGGGGTAGTTGTTTCAAACTCGAATGATTCCATCAAAGGTTCGTACCGAGTGTACGCAACAGTGTCGGATGGTTCTACTAACTCATCCGAAAAAGCAAAAGACTCCAAATCAGGTGATGAGTCTTCGAAGTCGTCGACGAATGTAAAACATTCAAAATCATTATCCGCCGCGAAAACTGAGTCGGATTCTAGGAGGAACGCACTAGTGGCGTTAACATTGCTGTGGTCGAATAAAAAATTCTCGAACTCACAGTCCTCCTCCGCGATCTCATTGATCGAGCAAACGTCTAGTACGCTAGCATTAGGCTCAGCAGGCTGACTTCCTAACTTGAAAATATTGAGCTCAATTGTCATATTGCCGAAAGATAAGTTCATTGAACCGTTACGACAATTGATCACTGCGTTGGAAGTAGCCAAAAATAGTCGACCTAATATAACCGGAATTTGGTTCCGGGGGTTCGCAACAGGTTGTGTATCCATCACTATAAAGTCTACGGGGAAAATGAAATCCCCTACTCTTATTAACACATCCTCGAGCTCTCCCCTAGGATGAGTGATCGACCGGTCAGCCATTTGGAGAGTACAGTGAGTGGGCTTAAGCTCTCCAACGCCCAATTGCTCGTACACAGAATAGGGTAGCAAATTGACGCTCGCACCAAGATCTAATAGTGCTCTATTGATGTTCTTGTCCCCAATTGTTATCGAAATGGTAGGACACCCGGGGTCCTTTTGTTTTGGGGGAAGGGAATTTACAAGAGCATCGCTAATAGCACTAGCCACAAAAACTTTCTTTGGCACTTGCGACTTCCTCTTTTTGGTGCACAAGTCCTTTAAAATTTTGGCATATGAAGGAACTTGCTGAATTGCATCCAAAAGAGGGATGTTTATGCTAACCTGTTTGAACAACTCGACAATCTTCTCCATTTGAGGAGTTGGTTTATTGGATCTCAACCTATTAGGAAAAGGAACATTTTGAAAGGTGGTTGAGTCCAATTTTTGTGGATCAGATTGTCGAGTTGGAACGGTACCTCGTGTAGATGTGTTCATGTCGTGAGAATTAGGTCCGTTCAAACTAGAAGAGGTAGAGCCATGTGAAGGATGGAGAATAGGCTCTAAAGAAGAAGAAGATGGTGAAGAAGAAGAAGAAGAAGAAGAAGAAGAAGACCCACCGGCAGGGGTGTCATTGTTAATGCCCACATTGTTCCGCAACACTTTTCCCGATCTCAACGTGGTCACCGCATTCACATTATGATTTTGCTGATTTTGTGCAGCATGTGCGTGACCGGGGTTGGGCAACGGTTGAGACGGGAGTTTTCCTTTTTCGCGTTCGCTCAAAGCTGCATTAAGTTGTGCAATTTGTGCCTCAATAGATTTGATACTCTGATCGTGGGAGGTACTGTTTTGCACTAAAGATTGAATAGAAGTCTCAAGTCTTGCTGTAGACTGTGTAGATTGCTTAAGGAATGCATCTAGACTTCTCTCGAGCGAGCTAACCTTATCATTATTAGGTTGAACATAATTGTTTGGCTGGTAAGCATTGTTCGGCACAAAATTGTTCACCTGATTAGGGTAAGGTTGTTGTTGAAATTGTTGCGGTTGATATTGATTTTGCGAGGGTGCTTGTTGTTGTTGAGGAGGAGGAGGTCTTTGAAAATTATTATTATTTCCTTGGAATTGTTGATTTTGGTTCCAAGCGAAATTTGGGTGACTCCTCCACCCCGGATTATACGTCGAAGAGTACGGATCGTTCCTTTGTCGTTGCTGAAATGCAGCATTGACTTGATCCTGTCCTTGAGTGGATGCATTATAAGGACACTCTTCAGTTAAGTGCGATGGATCCGCACAACAAGCACAGACAGTTCGTGGGGGCATAGCAGGGGCAGGAGAAGACGATGAGATTTTGGTCTCGATCGCTTCTAGCTTTTTCTTAAGAGCGGCCATCTCGGCCTTCATAGCAATCGACATCTCTATTTGATGTATGCCCGCCCTAGATTGACCACTAGAAGTTGATGTGGTCTTGGTGCTCTCCCACTGTATTGTCTGCTCACTAAGATCCTCGAGAAACTGCCACGCCTCATCATTAGACTTAGAGAGAAAATGACCTTGACAGATGGTTTCTAGCAACTGCTTCGTTGCCGAGTTCAATCCCTCATATAATGTTTGGCAAAGTTGCCAACTTTCTATCCCATGGTGAGGGCATTGAACTAGTAGGTCTTTAAATCTCTCGAAGCACTTCCAGAATGGTTCGGAAGGAAGTTGTGAAAATTGAATTATTTCATTTCGAATTCTGGCAGTTTTATGGTGAGGATAGAACTTTTTCAGAAAAGCCTTCACAAACTCATCCCAATTTCTTATGGAATGTGACGCGGTGCTATATAGCCACTTCTCGGCTAGGTCACATAAGGTGAAAGGAATGACCCTTAGCCTTATAGCGTCGTCACTTAATTGGGTTGTCTTCATCATGCTGCAAACGTTTTGGAATTTATTAATGAAAATATATGCATCTTCGGATTCCAAACCATGAAACTTAGGCAGCATATTGATGAAGTGTGGTTTTATCTCAAAATTATCCCCATTTGCCGGTGGGGGTGAAAGACATGTGGGTAAAGAAGTGCGAACGGGGTAGAAGAGATCCTGGAGCGCAACTCGTGCGGGCGCTACAACAGGCAGTAGATTCGGGTTATTCGCACCTGGCGGAGGTGGAATCATTCCCGTCGGTAAGGTATCGTTGGGGTTGAATCCCGACATACCTTCGAATGAAGAATTTGAATGTGGAGGTAAAGAAGTGGACGGAAGATCGACGAAGGGTTCGTCGAAGGGTTCGTTGGTCGGTACCAACGAAACGCGGACTAATCGGGCGTTAGTATCCCTAGTCCAAAATGACATACACTAAAGGGTAGTGCAGTCAGAAAAAAAAAGAAAAACAGAAGGTGGGGGTAAGATAACGTCAGTGAGAAGAAGTGGTGGAAGTGAGGTTTCAAGTTTCTTTAGCGGCAAGTTGCAAGTTTTTAAAAGATTTTATTATTTTTGAATTTTGCAAGGAAGTTTTTGAAAACGGACTCGTGACACAAAAAGTATCAACCACACATGCACAATCAGGCCTAGATCTAGGGTCGCCTAGGTCTACTAGACAGCTCCTAACTAGGGCTAGAAATAGACCTCAAACCGCCTCTTCACGGACAAATACGGCCAGGTAAGTGGGAAGGAACCACCACTACAGTGGGCCTAATTAAAAACCACTAGCCTAGTCACCGCAATGTCGGTTAGGATAAACGGCCGATGCCTACCCTAGTCCTTTTCCTATTGAGCTCGTTGTCCTTAGGTCTGAGTCTAATCTTTTTTAATTAAAGGTGGTCGATGCAAAATGCTTTAGGTGTTTTCTGGGGTCCTGGGAAGGGTGATGAAATCCCCACCCAATCTGAATTTGGTCAAATAGCCCCTTAAGTCCGATTAAAATATGCAAAACAACAATTCACTTGCAATCAATTTTTTTTTAGCGCGGCGCAAAGAAACCTGCAGAAATCTGTTATTTAGAAGGGGGAGAAAGACTCTTTACGCAAAGAAATCCTGCAGAAAGATTTTTAACAGTGGATATATGGAGGTTACAGAGGAGAGGGAAAGAGAACAAACAGAGCAAATTTGAGATGCTGATGTGGCATCACAGGCGCGGAACCGCGGTAAATGGGGTACTGGTGCGGCGGAAACGCGGCAAAGAGATGGGTTCAGCCTCTGGAAAAATTTCTGTGGCTCTGTACTTTCAAGTCCTCTCTGTTTTTATGCCTCCTTTTCTGTTTTGACCTTCTGTAAAATTCCAGATCCAAAAAGTTCTTATTGTTCCTGCAAGATTCAAACGGGAAACCCTTCAAACAGATAAAGATAATGAAAAGAATTTTTTTTTTTGTATTTTGTATTTTCAGATTTTTATAATTTTCAAATTTTATATCAAACCGAAATCATACAAAAAGAGAAAATTACGCCTTCCCCGGCAGCGGCGCCATTTGATTAATCCAAAAATTTGTAGTTTACCGTAATCAGAAACGGCGTCGCTTCGCAGCTAGCCGGTGAATACGGGTCGATCCGCAGGGATGGTTAATTTCTGATTTTGTGTTATAACGAGTTGATTCAAATCGTTGTTGGTTTTTTTATCGATTGAGTTTAAGACGAATTTATGTGATGAGAAAGAACTCATTAGGGTTAGGTCGAAGGTAGGTGTGTTTAGATTAATGTGTTCACCTCTTTCAATGTCGTGATTTAAGCTTTTAGGAAGGTTACAACAATCAATAGGAAAAGGGATTAGGATGATCGGGAAGAAACAAAGTTTCTTCCTCTAGATCCTTGTCCGTCTTTTCTTATTGATTGATGTGAGCTTCATGGACATCATATAAGTCCGGCCTTTTATACTACGGAACACCGTTACCTTATAGGTAGGGTGCCGTAGGGGGCGGATCGTATATGTGTGCATGAAGGTTTCGTTTAAAAATAAGTTGACATTGAAGGAGGTGAGAGACATCCATCTCTCACTCACTCCCTTGTTCCTAACCCTAACGAGCGAGAATTTTTACTCGCACATTAGGGAATTATAAGTAAGAAACATTTTTGTTTTTTTATGTTTTAAATAGTTATCTTACGACAGATTTAGAAATTAGCTAACTAGCAATTAAATGATTCCTAGGGCAAGCAAACAATTATACTAAGGCAGAAATTAAATAAATTAAAGACTTACAAGAAGAAGATGATGCTCTTGATTCCTTCAACAAATCTCACTTTTATTGAATATAAAGAGGCATACAATTTTTAAGATCTAGACTACAATTTATAAGTAACTAGTGAAGCTAGGGTTACAGACTCTCGTAGACATGAATTTACTGATTTAACCCCTAAAAATCCCAACAATGAAACGACACACCGACACAAGAAGTCGGTGCCAACACGGGCACCATATGGCCGCGGTTCCGCGGCAAAGACATGCCTTTGGCCGCGGATCCGCGGCCATTTAGTGGGATTGGCCCACCAGCTTTCTGTGCTTTGTTGCTCTTCTCTTGGGCTCTCTTTTTTTACTATTCTTTTCTTTGTTGGGCTTTCTAGTATTCTCCAGATTTTCAGTGAACCTTGTAAGGATCTTTTTGACCGTTTCTCTTGACGTTCGTCTCGGCTTGAGTAGGATCCGTGTGCTGGTTGGTCAAAAGTCCATTTCCTGTATCATCTTTGTCTTTTTCACTGTATTTGCTTCAAAAGTCTGTATCCTGTATCATGTAACAAACGATCGTCAAAAGCACCTGTTTACTTATAAATTGCACAAAAATGGGGCATATGAATTGCAATATTATGATGTGAACAACGATGTACCACTATGTCTCTAAACTGGGACAATGGGGCCTAAAACACTCCTTTGTCGGATCTAAACGATCCCGTTAAGTTGATCTTAGTCTCAAAGTTAGACTAACGTATCCTTAACAAACGTTTGAGTTGATCTTAGCCTCAAGTATGGCTGACGTATCCTCAAACCAAACCCCCAAACCCAAATCTAAGATAATACGGATTTGGACTAGTCCACGCCCTACGGGCGACGACGTAACTCAGTCTCCGTAAACAATCCACGGGCAACAAAACACAAAACAAACACCCACGACACGAAGTGACCATCTGGAGAAGGAGAAAGTTGTTACCGCAATGCGGTAGCGTAATTAACTGCAGGGGCTTGCGCCTGCAGGGAAGAGCGTCCCCACAATCAAAAACCCCTCAAATGAGGGGGAATCTGACGAAGTCTGCTACATCGGACGCATCCGTCTAAACCTTCGATACACGGTGCCATAAATCAACTTGGCATCTTCGGAGAGGTGGACGGATAGCACCAATTAGCATCTGCCCCGAGTCTCAGTGCCAAGACATCGCAGTCTTGCGCGCCGCCATTCGGAGGGGAACAGATTCTTGCACGCCCGGTGGGACCTTTTCCTCTTTCCACTCCACACTTCGTGTGTCGTGATTCGCGAACCAATCGCGGTTCGCTAATAGTTGCCCTTGGGTTTCAAGATACTAAGAATTGGCGTCTTGCTTATCGCAGAAAGCAAAGGATCGATGGCTTCTACTTCCGTGAAATTCTCCAACTGCTCAGACTGCAATTGCGACCAACGCTTTGCCTCGCCAGGAGGTATAGCCTACGGACCCCAAGCTGCTTCGTTATTCACAATGCCGGCGGACCAGGTGACTCAGGACACTACCGGATTGTTCTTTGGGACTGTACTCCCACCAACAAGCTTCACGGCGCCAGTGCTGACCAAGGAAGCTCCCAAGAAGTCGGTCTTTGATCGTCTTTCCCCCGCCGCGGCTCATCTCAACGGGTCGCCCAACGTCAACGCCTCGGTCTTCTCTAGATTGGGCCAGAAATCCTGCGAACTCATCATGAGGTCTGCAATCCCAGAGAAGGTTGCTTCTAAGAAAGTGGCTGCTCCTGCTCCCGAAATCGCCAAAGCGGCTTCTCCAGCCAAAAAGTCGGTCTTTACAAGATTGACGGCTTCAGCGCCTGCTCCTGCTGCCCAAAGGACATCGGTCTTTGACAGGCTAATACCAACAGCGACCCCCACCCAGACAGGGGGCAAGACGAAACCATTCTTACCGCTGACCCTACGCCGTCCGCTCGACACGCTCGACGTCGCCATTGGCGTCGAGTAAGGAAGGCTGGGGGCAACTCCCCCTCCGGGTTGACTCCATCAGCCCCGGTGGCAGAAGTTAATGCTGCTGTTCCAACTGGGAACAGCTTCGAAATGCTAAATAAGGTGCGAAGGAATTCTCCTACTGCAGTGCTGAAGAGGTCTCCTCCCCCATTAAAAAAGGTTGTGGAAATAAAACCGGAACAGCCCCGATCTCCTCAACGGCTGTCTTCCAAAATCTATAAGGTTTAGCTGCAGGCCCGAGACTCGATCATCGATCCAAACTTCTCCCGCCAGCATAAGAGCTGAAAATCCAACCGGAAGCTGGTCACCAGGCTAAACCCCAAAAGGCTATCTGGACGCCCACCTCAACGGCCTCCTCAACCTCCATGGCTCATAAAAGGAGGAGGCCAGAGAAGACCCCCCAGCATGCAACGACGACTAAAAGCACTGAGCCCAGACGCCCTAAGTCTGGGGGCATGGTGGTGCACACTGTTTACATGGCCTCTGGAAAGGAGGAAAGCCGCACTTCTACGGGCCACCGACCGCTAACCCGATCCGTGACGAAAGCCCAGGAGCAGCAACAAAAGCTTCAGGAAATGATGAATGCTATGGCCGCACTTACCGGGCCAAAAGAAAGCCCAGAAACGTCCTCAGACGCGCGCTAGGAGGAAGAAACCGACGCTGAATTCCTTCGCCGGATACTGGAGAAAAAGGACAAAGAGGCTGCTGAACAAGCGGCCAACATACAACGTATGGGCCTTCTCTTCCAAGATATGATAGGAATGATGATCCAGCAGGACTTACCCGCCGAGGATCCCCCAATCGTTCTTGAAGACGACCGAGGAGAAACGTCAAATCCACCACCAGCCCTCTCAACGACCAAGGATGAGGCAATCTCTAAGGCTGACTTGGTTGACTACATAGCCCAGCAAATCCGGGTTCATCACGCGACTGAGGCAGCTGGTCAAGTCGTGAAAACGGGGCGGCCGTATCCAAGCTGGTACGACCAAATCAAATACCCGCAAGGCTATACGATACCAAAATTCCACGTGTATAAGGGGACCGGCAATCCCCATCAACATGTCGCCCAGTTCCGGGCCCTCTGCGGTAACACCGGCGGTGATGATAAACTGTTGCTCCGCCAGTTCGTGGGCAGCTTATCAGAAACAGCGTTCGAATGGTATTCGGAACTCCCAAACGATTCTATCAAAACGTTCGCTGAAATGGAGTTGTTATTCACTCAGCGATTCGCAAGTGCCAGCGAAAGCACTCCAATAACTGCACTGATTAACGCCAGGGTAAAACCAGGCGAAACCTGGGTCCAGTATGCTATACGCTGGCGGAACTTGTGGTCGAGATGTGAACAACGCATTGAGGAGGCACCCGCAGTGGGCATGTTCGTGGGAACCCTATACCCCCACGCAACTATCTCCCAGTTTATGATGTTCTTTAAGCCAACCACATTCCAGGCTTTAATCGACAAGTTGGCTCAGATGGACCAGATGGGTCATAGACCACCTCCCCCGAAGTCGGAACCTCGGAATGACAAGGGTAAAGGAAGGGCAACCTTTGTTGCGAATGCCCAACAGCAACCTAACGCCCCGAAACCGGCAGATCAACTGGAGGAAAGACGCCGGTTTTATAATGAGAAGATGAAGCGTCCCTACTCGTTCCCACGAGACAAGACGAAACGGTTATTCGAACTGGCAATACGCAACAGACTTATAAGCCTACCAAATCCAAGGCGACCGCCGCAACCCACCAAGGTGAATAACCCTAACTATTTCCCTTACCATCAAACGGTAAGCCATCCGATTGAAGATTGCTTCGTCTTCAAAGGATGGATTGAAGATCAATACCTCCAGGGGAAGTTTGTACTGTCCGAAAAGTGGAAGGTGAACCCACCACAACCGCATACTCCTAAGAAAGCAGATACACCGGGGGCAACCTGCTCCTTTATTGAAGAAGCTCCATGGGAGGTCGTGCTATCAACTAAAACCAAAAGAATGCTGAGAGACCTTCATGCATGCCCTGCGATCGAATGGAAGGACCCTCTTGAACCTCAAATTATCGAAGGGATGCTAAGGCGCCGCCCAACTACAAAGACTCGCGATGAGGACCCAAATACTCACGCCCAACCGTCAAAATCTTCGAAGAAAAAGAAGAAGAAATCCAAGAAGACCGTGAAGCTTGGAGACGAGCACACGAACTTGCAGAAGCAAATCGACGCACTGGAAGAGTACAATCAAAAGGCGCGGACTCCTGTCACACTGCAAGAGTTCCTCAACCACATCTTTCAAGAGGAAGATGATGGAGAGAGCTCGTCGGATGAATCCGAAGGATATGTGGTGAGTTGTAACGTAATCTCCCACTCGTTTACCGATGATGGAAAAACTCCTGGCACTAAGAAGCTGGAGGCAGAGCCTGTACCAGAGCGTGCATGGCCAACAGACGAAATGATCGACGCTTTTCTAGACGAGATTCGTCTAAAATGTAAAGCGGACCAGGAGCGTGAGATGGCCACATCGGAAGGAGCCAAATGCGGGCAACTGAACGAAAGAGTTGACCTACCACTGCCAGAGCGAAAGGCATCCGAAGTAGACAAGAAGATATTCAAGACGAGAAAAAGGTTTGCCAAAGCCATGTCAATGGGGATGAAGCTACCGCCCTCGGAAGGAAACACACACGATGGGGTGGAGAGGCACCCTGATTATTGCGCATATCACCGGAAAATATCACACCCCACGGAGGAGTGCGACGCCTTTAAGATATGGTGGCAAGGATATGTTGCTCATCGGAAACATTTTAAGCGCATGAAACGCAAGATCCGTCGGGAGCGAAGAAGTACCGTCGATGGGCACAACAGAACTACTGGCAACTGTTACATGGTTAACGCCAGGGGGTCACAAGTTCTCACCTTTGGGAGCAACTCTGATGAAGAAATGGCTCTGGGCCCTCTCTTTAAAGAATCCGCTTTAGGGAAAGAGGAGAAATCGGAGATCTGCGAGAACATTCAGCTGCGCAATCGCACACTCCCAGAAAAGAATCTCGGGCCCGTAAGTAGAAAAGATAAGGGAAAGGAAAAGGTCACTGAAGATATCACTTTAGATGACCAAGTCATGGGAGAGCTGGCTGCCAAAGACCCTCCTAGGAAGGGTAAGGTGGACTATAACATCCTCGCGCACCTAAGGAAGCTACCTTCTTAGCTTAACATTCTCGATGCCCTCCTATTATCAAAAGAAGCGCGAGACTCACTAATTAAGGCGTTACAAGAACCTGAGCAATTCCAAGCCTTCCTCGCCACTGAAAAGATGAAGGATGAACTGGAGGAAGTGCATACGGCCGACATCACTTTCGGTGACGAAGACCTCCTTCTCGGGACGTGTGACCACAACCGTCCCATGTATGTCTCTGGATACTGCCATGATATCAAGATAGGCAAGATCCTGGTGGATAATGGATCCTCCGTCAATCTCCTTAATGTTCGGGTGTTGAAGGAAATCTGCATGAGTGTGCAACACCTCGCTCGTGACAAAATTACTATCTCCGGTTTTGATTCACAATCGTCACGGACTCTCAGATCTATGATACTAACATTATGCTTTGGACTTCTCGTCACAGACATCAAATTCTATGTCATTGATGCCAAGACCTGCTACAACGCCTTGCTCGGTCGTCCTTGGCTACACGAGTACAACATCATCCCTTCTACACAACATCAGTGTATGAAGTACTTTAAGGATGGTTTCGAGTATACCGTAACAGGTGAGTTGAACCCATTTTCCGTGAACGAAGTCCGCAAATATGAAGATGCGAAGTATTTTTTGCCAGATTTCGAGGATACAGAAAGGTGTCGCAACCCGGAGAACAAAGCCGCCGCCACCATCCCTGTTTTCGGGAGCGATACCGAAGAAGAGGAAGAGATAGTTTATGCAGGGCCATCTCAACGCAACAACCTGGGGACGCCCGCCCCCATGTTAGTCTTCGGGAGTGATTCAGAAGATGAAGTTAATGTTGTGTTCTCCAATCGGCTGTCAATACAAGCACCCCCTGGCGATGACCATAGTTTGCAAATCACCATGGTACCGCGAGAACACTACAAGGATCTCGACACGCTTCAGGCTCACAATGTGCAGGACCTGCAAACATTTTACGTCCCTCCCAGGCAAAGGGGTGAGAAGGTGATCCTATTCTACCGATCCTCAGAGTCGAAAATAGAGAAAGAGATCTGGCATGGCGCGGATGCTACACTTGACAGGCTCCAACCCATCCGTCTGCCCAGATACTATACAAATGGATTAAAGAAGCTATTGAAGCGCCTAGGAGTACCCTTAAAACAGACCGTTCGGCAGGCTCGGTTCTACAACAGGATTTGGGATGTCACCGGGACTCAACGCAAATTGCCTAACGGGAAAATGGAAACACTCGGGCTTGGATACGCAAGAGCCGGAAAACGGGAACGGGCCCACAGTAGCTACGCCATATATACCTTTGATGAAGAAGAGGACGCCTCGTCGGGAGATGCCAACCCCTCATCAAAACTAGACCCCGCGATTGAAGCGCCGAGTCCGTCGTTTGAAGAACGAATGGGCAAGCCTATCAGGAAATTGGGTCAGAAAGCTCGGGAAGACCACAACCGCGAAATGGCCATCTACGAGAAGGCCAGGACGCAACGTCTATTTCAACAGGCTGCAAAAGACAAAGTCTCTCATCCTCGCCAATCCGTTGTACGAAAGGCCCGACGCAGAGACGGAAATAAATCAAGAAGCGGAAAGAGGAGCCGACAACAACGACGCAGGATTAGAGGGTTACGTGGTCAGGTGTTGCACGGCTCGGATTTGTCCCTCATGAAGAAGATGAGTCGAGCGTACTCCTTCCCCCGAGACAAGACGGAGAAGTTACTCAAGCTCGCTATAAAACATGAAATGATCGCGCTTCCAGAGTCTAGACTTCCTGAGCAAGCTAACAAGGCTTCTCATCTGAGCTATTGCTCTTATCGCCGAGCCATAGGACATCCTACCGAAGACTGCTTCACCTTCAAGAACTGGGTCGAGGACCAGTACCAACAGGGCAGATTCGCTTTATCCGACGGCTGGAGGGTAACGCCGCCACAAAAGCATGAACCCAAGGCCGCAAGAGCAGAACCGGGTCCACCTCAGTCCGGGGAGCGGGTTCGCACCTATTATACGATTACGATATTAAGAGAAGAGCCCGAGAACGTAGATGACCTTCCCCGGTGCTTTATGAATAGCGATGATGAGGTGATCTCAGAATTTCCGCCCGCTCCGAAAGAACTGGAAGATGGTATACATACTACTGCAGATAACCTCAAGAAGATTGAGTTGGGATCGGCAGACGACCCGCGACCGACATTTGTCAGCGAGCTGCTATCCGAAGAAAGGGTGGCTGCGTTAAAGAACGTGCTTCTACGGCATAAAGACTGCTTCGCGTGGAACTACTCCGAGATGCCAGGATTAGATCCGGAGATTGCTGTGCATAAATTAGCAATATCCCCAGATATCAAGCCAGTCAAGCAGGCGCCAAGGAGGATGCGACTCGAGCTTGAGATGAGCATCAACGCCGAAGTCAGGAAGCTGATCGATTCTGGATTTATCCAAGAAGTCCAATATCCCGACTGGATTGCCAATATCGTCTCGGTAATGAAGAAGAATGGGACGGTACGCATATGCGTGGATTTCAGGGATCTCAATAAAGCCTGTCCAAAGGATGATTTCCCAGTACCAGTAACCGAGCTAATGATAGATAACACGTCCACTCACGAGGTTTTCTCCTTTATGGACGGTTCATCAGGACACAATCAGATAAAAATGCATCCCGAAGACCAGAAGCACACCGCTTTCCAAACCCCTTTGGGTATATTCTGCTACAGGGTTATGCCCTTTGGTCTAAAGAACGCTGGCGCTACCTATCAAAGGGCCATGACAAAGATCTTTGATGACCTCATACACGACGTCGTCGAGTGCTATATCGATGACCTCGTAGTAAAGAGCATGTCATACGAAGATCATTTAAAGCATCTGGAGACTGTATTTCGACGCCTTCGGTAATATAATTTGAAAATAAATCCCCTCAAATGCGCGTTTGGAGTCTCCTCGGGCAAATTTCTGGGATTCATCGTTCGACACCGAGGTATTGAAATAGATCAGTCAAAGATTAAAGCGATCATGGAAATGCCTCCGCCAAGAACCCTCAAGCAGTTGTGGTCTCTCCAAGGGAAGCTCGCATACATTCGGCGGTTTATCGCTAATCTTTCAGGCAAATGCCGTCCTTACAGCCACCTGATGAAAAAGGGAACTCCATTCGCTTGGGATCATAAATGTCAAGGTGCACTAGACGAGATCAAGAAGTACCTGCAGAACCCTCCGGTGTTGGCTGCGCCGGTCAAGGGAAAACCCCTCATTCTTTATACAACCGCCCTCGAAGGTTCCTTGGGCGCATTATGGGCACAAGAGAACGATCAGGGGAAAGAGAGAGCACTCTACTACTTAAGTCGAGTTCTACTGGGGGCAGAAAGCAACTACTCTCCTATTGAAAAACATTGCTTGGCGTTAATCTTCGCGATAACGAAACTCAGGCACTATGCGTTGGCGCATGAAGTCCGTCTCATTTCAAAGGTGGATCCCCTTAAATACTTGATGTCGAAAGCCATATTGACGGGACGACTCGCTAAATGGGCCCTGCTCTTGATGGAGTTCTCGATAACGTATCAACCTCTCAAGGCAGTGAAAGGCCAGGCCATTGCCGATTTCCTCGCTGAGCACCCGATACCGGCCGATTCTCCTCTGAACTGTGATTTGCCGGACGAGCATGCATTTGATGCGATTAGCGGCGGAAGCACCCGATGGGAACTCTGTTTCGATGGAGCGCCCTCCGTAATGAAACAGAAACAAGGTATCCCAACGATCAAATCGGGGATAGGCCTCATCTTTGCAACTCCACAAGGAGGGATAATGCGCTTCGCCTTCTCTTTAACAGAGCCGAGGACAAACAATGAAGCTGAATACGAAGCTCTGATAGCAGGCCTCGAAATCGCCATCGACATGGGAATTGAAGACCTCCTTATATACGAGGATTCTCAGCTGGTCGTTAGTCAAGTAAATGGTGACTACCAAACGTGCAAACCGGAGTTGGTGAAGTACGGCGAAAAGGTGCAACAACTGTTGACCCAAATTCCCTCCTATACTTTGGAGAACATACTGCGCGCGGAAAACAGCAAAGCAAACGCGTTTGCTAAACTCGCTAAAGAACTGGCTGACGAGAACCTCGATGACGTCAGAATCGTGGTACAAAGCCGTCGATTGCTCGCCCCGGCGGAAATACCCCCGGAATTATATAAGGAGAAGGGAGCGACTGAGCAGACGACCCTACAAATAAAAGACCATGAGAAGGCCGAAGACTGGAGGGAAGTCTTCATAGACTACTTTAAGTCCTACCGAATGCCCAAAGAAGCGTCCTCGAGACATCAGCTCATGAAACGAGCTCTATCTTTCGCTTTCGTCAACGATACTCTATACAAGAGATCGTTTGATTCTCTATGGCTGAGATGCCTAGGACCTGATGAAGCAGAAAGAGTCATTCAGGAAGTTCACGACGGACTTTGCGGTTCTCACCAAACAGGCCCAAAGATGAAGTTAAAAATTAAACGGATGGGTTACTACTGGCCCACGATGATCCAGGATTGCCTCGTGTATGCGAAGCAATGCCACTCATGCCAGATTCATAGAGACTTTATCCACCAACATCCGAATCCACTACATCCAACGATGGCTAGTTGGCCATTCGAAATATGGGGGACTGACTTAGTCGGCCCCATCGAGCCAGCATCGTCCCGGGGACATCGTTTTATCCTGGCGACAACTGATTACTTCTCCAAATGGGCAGAAGCAGTACCACTGAGGGAAGTGAAGACGGAGAATATCCTCCATTTCTTCAAGACGCACGTCATCTATCGGTTCGGAACTCCACGACGGATTATCTCCGATAATGGGCCGGCCTACCGAAGCCATAAGATTAGCCGCTTCGCACAGCAGCACAATATAGACTGGAGATATTCTTCGGTTTACAATCCACGAGCTAACGGTCTGGCCGAGGCCTTCAATAAGACCTTGACGAAGATCATAAAAAAGACCGTTTCCAGGAATAAGAGAGACTGGCACGAAAGGCTGTAAGAAGCCCTTTGGGCTTATCGAACTACATTCAAGACGGCCACGAACACAACGCCGTACGCGTTGGTATTTGGGACGGAAGCAGTGCTCCCCCTCGAGATAGAGTTACCCTCTCTACGAGTAGCAGTCCACCAAGAGCTGACGAACGAAGAAAATGCTCACCTACGAATTAAGGAGCTTGATGCCCTCAACGAAACCCGGCTCATAGCGCAACAACATCTAGAGGCCTACAAAGCAAAGATGACGCGCTCGTACGAACGATTGACCAGGCCGAGGACATTCCGCCAAGGCGAACTCGTACTAGTTGTCAAAAGACCTATGATCCCCAATCGTGCCAAGCGGGGAAAATTTGAGCCAAACTATGAAGGCCCATACATCATAGACAAGGTCTACCAGGGTGGAGCCTATCTACTCGTGGACATGCACGGTGAAAGGCCTTTCAGGCCAATAAACGGCCGCTTCTTAAAGAAATACTATGCTTAATAAGCCACAGCCTGGGTAAATGATAGATGACGACGACTATGTCCGCTCACTATCTTCCTAGGCTCAGACTTTACAAGCAGCAGTCGGCCTTCCTATAACGACGGACCGAAACGTCCTTAAACTAACGACGGACCGAAACGTCCTTAAACTAACGACGGACCAAAACGTCCCTAAAACAACTACCGCAGTATCTTTAGGCTGACGAGATAAAAAAAGAAAGGGAAAGAAAAAAATAAAAAAAAATATATGAAAAAGAATAAAAAAAACGGTATGTCCATAAGCAATATGGGCACGGATGAAAACCCGAAAGGGCTCCGTGAGTAAAAACAGCAGGGCTGCCGGCAAGTGTTCGTGAAAACCCGAAAGGGCGCGACCTTGTAAAAAAAAAAGTGAAAAAGAATAAAAAAAAACGGTATGTCCACAAGCAAAATGGGCACGGATGAAAACCCGAAAAGGCTCCGTGAGTAAAAACAGCAGGACTACCGGCGAGTGTTTGTGAAAACCCGAAAGGGCGCAACCTCGTTAAAAGACACTTGTAGGGTCCACTCGACCTTGTAAGGAGAAACCACCTGCGTGAGATCCTTACGACTCACAAAGGAGCAACACACTTAGGGATCCTCACGATTCCTAAGGAGAAAATACACTTACGAGATCCTCACGACTCGTAAGGAGAATTCTCTTATGGGACCCTCACGGTTCATGAGATTTAAAAGTCTTAAGTTACAGAAACCTAAACCTGTTCTTAAGCAAATCCTCCACAACCTTCGATATTGCCCTACAAGAGGATCAATACTGACCCTTGTATACAATCCACGGGCGCGAAAAGACATTTCCCCAGCAAAGTCCCACCCGTGACTAGGGATATGCCCATATGATGAGCAACCCTTGTAGGTCTTCTCGACCCAAAAGGAGAAAGCCCTCTTGTAGGATCCTTAGGACTTGCAGAGGAACATACACTTAGGAATCCTCACGATCCCTAAGGAGAAAATACACCTGCAAGATCCTCACGACTTGTAGGGAGAAATACTTTTGTGAGACCCTTACGGCTCATGAAGTCAAAAGTCTTGGTCGACAGGACCCTTAACCCTGTTTACTAAGCCACCTTTGTTCAATATCGACAGAGGCAAATGATGATTCGCTCCTGGCAACATCCCATTTGCAGCGGTGCTGATGCCGAAATCGGTGTCTAAAATCCAAGCTTGCGGCGAAAAAGCTAGCAAGCCACACATGCCTACGAAATAGCCGAAATGATGGGGCAACTTGCAATAAAAAGCAGCAAGTAAAAATGTATGCATGAAAAATAGCCGAAACGATGCGGCAACTCGCAATAAAAAAAGCAGCGAATAGAAAATAAATAAATAGCCGAAATGATTGGGCACCGCGAAAAATAGCCGAAATGATGGGGCAATCGCGACCTTCGCGATATAAAAGCTGAAACGATAGAGCATCGCGGAAAAAGAAATAAAATAAAAATAAAATGTATGCCTTACAGGTGATGTTCCATCGCACCCTGTATACAATCCAATGGCATAAACAAAAAGGGAACATACCTCCCTCCCCCAGGTTTCACCAAAGAAAGAAGCTAAATCTCGACGGGCAACAAGCGACCTAGAGATCATCCCAACACTCGTCTCGTAACAACGGACACAACATCAAGCTAAGCGGAACAGCGGCAACTCCCAGTTCCATGGCTCGGTGGTATACATATCGCCAACAGTCAAACCTCCATCCCGTGAAATGCGGATACAATCAGCAAATTGTTAGTGTATATGCCCTAGAGGCCATTACTGTATCATACTAGTTTGTATATTACTTAATGGAAGCTTGGGATATTCACCTTGTATATACAATCTTGCTCAAAATAGTAGTATGCTACTTGGTTTGTTTCTACTTCAATGTGTACATGTGTTTATTTTTGTATATTGCCTATACACATTAGTGGAGCCCTTAGGATCTTTGCTTGATTACCAGCGATGTGATGGCCGTCACACTAGTGGGGCTGGGTAATCTATAAGCACATCCTTATGCAGGTCCCTGGTCGCAGGACTATCGAGAAAGGGCATCGATACTCCGGAGTAGACCAGCGCATGCGCTTCTCATCCCAGTGTGGGAGACGGTCTGTCCGACAGCCGTCAGTACGTCGTACTTGAGATAGTGTGCGGGTGCTCGTTAGGTTACGGGTACACTGGACAGGACTCGTCGGGAACTGACTAGTTGGTATTATGCCTATCGTCAGTTATCAGTTCCCAGGTGACATGAGTACAGCTTAGTCCGCTGACTTGACACTGTCACTTCGCCTCGAGTGTGTTCCCACTGTACTTTGATTGCTACCCTACCACGGCTCAAAGGAGTCGTGCAAAAAGGTAGTGGTTGGGTGCAGTCCCGAAGCACTTGGAGGCAGTAACGGTTAGACAGGATTCGTCTCTCCCGGTATTGGGGGTTGACATCGCGCTGTGTCTAGGAGAGCCATTACACGAGTAGTCCCTGGCCAGGGCAAACGAGATATACTGGTAGGTTTCCAGTGTTATCTCAGGGTGTTTTGGGCTTCGCTCCGGCACGACTTGTACCGCTATTGCGGGACTGACGTTTACCGCCCCCTAGGCCCGCCATGCGATGTATCAGACGAACAGACCGGACTGTACGGAGAATGTCACACTCAGGCTCAGTACGAGTTCAGATGGGTTTCGCCTCGTCGGTCTTCTTGTCGGCATTACCTGGGGACCGTTACGCACAGCTAGTGCCGCTTGCGGTCTGTGGTTAAACCCACTGCCAGCGTAGTGTCGAGTCTTTAGAGTCCCACACAGAAAGATTTTCGCCTTTAGGCAAAAGAGTAGAGGTCGCATGGTATTGTGACAGGTCACATGGTTTTGCAACAGGGTTCGGTCACATCCGTGCACTTGTGCACGTACAGTGTCCGGACAGTTTACACTAGCGGGCTTTGGTTTAAGCCAGATCCTAGTGTACCTTTTGGGATTGGATTTATCCAGTGTGCATTCGTGTTCCTCGGAACGCGGATGCGGGTGTGTATGCACAGTTGACAGGGAGGCAGAGGCAGCGGATTCTCATTAGGGTTGTTGACAGTTGACCGTTGACTATTTGACTTTTTGCTCAACCCTAATGAGAATATGATATGTGATTAACTATTATATTAATGAAGTATTATGGTGACATGGTTGTTGACTTTTGTTGACTTTGTTGACTTTTGTTGACTTGTTGACTTTGTTGACCGGTTGACTAGGCTTGACTAGTTGACCATCATGATAACCATAGCCATCATTTCATGGCAATGACTTTTACTTGCTTGCTCATTTGTGTAAAATGAGTGCATGAAATGATATGGTTATGGTTGCTTCAACCATCACATAAGACTTTTTTTAGTATGATGAGTTATGATTGCTTTGGATTATGAGAGGGTGAAAGACAAAAGAGAGCCTCATTCTTTCTTGCTCATTCTCTCTCTTGTTCTTGAGCTCTCTAGTTTTTGCTCTCACCCTCAACCTCTTCCTCCCTCTCTTGATTCTATGGTTCTCTTGTCTCATGAGTTGAGAATCAAGAACCATAGATAAAATCCCATACAAACTCTTCTCTACTCATTCTAGTTCACTAGGTTTAGCAAACCAAGTGAACTAGTTTCTTCAAAGAACGAAGAAGGAGCCAAAGGTTGGAGCTTTCAGGTGGATCTATCTTCGGCGTACGGAGACGACGAGAAGAAGCCATTCCGGACCACCATCGGAGCTTGAAGACGAAGGAGTTCAAGACAAGCAAGGTATAACCCCCTAACCGAGTAGCTAGAAACTCGTAGTTAGGTTGTTAGATAGATGTTTAACCAAGATCCGGGTTTTAGGTCCATGTTACCACCTCCGTAAAAATCGTTTTTACCAAATTCCGCATTCCCGAAAGTACCGGGAGAGGTAGCATGGACTTACAGTGGTATCAGAGCCTAGTTAAACTCTATCTAACATGTTAGCAAGTAACTAGAAGATCGATCAAAGAAAAAGTCCCGAAAACAAAACCCCAAAAATTCGAGTTTCTGTCGATTTTTTTACTGTTCAAAAGTTGATTATTTTAACACCTAAAATCGGCTTAGGGTTTTTTATTGCTACTGTAGAAAAATCACCAAGTGATTCCCCTAAACGACCGCGGAAACGCGGCAATAGCTTGCTATTGCCGCGGTTCCGCGGCCTCCTTGGCGCCTCTCTGGTGTTTCTTTGCTACAGTGTGCTTCTGGGGGTATTTTGGGAATTTTGGTACATGTATTTTCAACCCAGATTTTCCAGAACGAAAATTTTATTTTGGGGTCCCGAAAATCCGTATTTTTGATCGAACTTCTAAAAGACTTAAGCTAACGGGTTTTTCTGTAATGTGATATTTGTATTGAACGTCTACTAATCGCTATATGTCGATTAGTGGGGGTTGTACAAATCTGTGATCTGTAATGTTGCTGGAATGTGGATATGAATATGTTGGATTATCGCGGGTGAATAGCCGGGGGTTGTGAGACGAGAGTTTTCTTTTCTTTCAATTCATGTAAATTTGTAAATTGATGTAATAATTATTTGTATGGCCGCACAACCGGGTCGCGGTTGTAGCCGTCATTGTATAATTTCTTTTTACTGTTTTTGCTCTTAGGATAGACCCATAGAGGGGGTGCATAAACTACCGGGTATGCCGAAGTGTCGAGTGGCCTACTCATGGAGATGAGGGAGGTTGCTACGCTTCGGGTACTTGGCGGGTAGTTTTCCGCACCCGTAGGGGTCTTGGGTGGGGTATTGGCTATTCACCGCGACCGTGTAATTTGTCTTTCGTTACAGGCTCGTACGAATTACAGATTCCTAGTATATCCAATGTATTCATCTGTGATCTGAAATGTTTATCATTGCAGTA
Source organism: Agapanthus africanus (assembly GCA_030015575.1). NCBI lineage: Eukaryota > Viridiplantae > Streptophyta > Magnoliopsida > Asparagales > Amaryllidaceae > Agapanthus > Agapanthus africanus. The sequence continues at coordinate 250,659,586 of CM057347.1, read as the reverse complement.
TATCTATATATGATATTATTTAGGCGTTGCTTATGTTTTACAGACGCGCTAGCCCAGCCCCCGCTCTGTCGTTAGTTAAGTAACCTAACGGGTAATGACGGGGCCCCGTGGCGAATGCGAATGGCATAAGCGTACGTCATATTTTGGTTTTTTTCTGCAATGGTAGGATTAAATGATGGGACGCATTAAAAGAACTAATGCAAGAATATCACGCATTAAAAGAACTATTGCAAGTTAATAAACCAAGTTAAAGTCGTTGGAACACTTTCGAAAAACCACTCGGTTCTTTTCAAAACAACTTTTAAATGCGGAGCTTGAGCCACTCCTTTTAAAAGCTATCTCGTTCCATCGACCAAATCAAGTTCACTACGTTCACGGTTTTGCCAAAACCATCCGTAGCCCTCCGTCGTTTCACATGAATAGTCAATAGTATTCAAGCTGTGTTTGTTGGCCAAAGTCAAAGCACAGTGATTGGTAGCTATTGGGTATTCATGTGCAGCATAGATAGATGCGTTGGTTTGGAACAGTCGTACTGCCTTGTTGGCCAAAGTCAAGGGTAGGTGCGGGTGGATTCAAATTAACCTGGAGAACGACGGGCAGAACTTGACATGTGACTTATGATTTGTTGGCCAAAGTCAAGGTCATAAGAGCATGGGGCAAAAATCCACATCGGGAGTTTCATAAGTACTGAAACATGCTAGATTTGCATACCATTTAGAGTGTGATGATTCTGGTAGGATTCCTTCAGTTTCATCACGCGATGATATTTGGATCCCGATCCTACTGTGAGTATATGCTACTCCTCGGGAAATTTCTCACTAATCGATCAATGCTATAAACCTAGTAGGTGCCTAGAAAGGTGTTAGCGGGGCTACGCCCCCAGGGAAAAGAGGTTCTCTAATTAAGGAACTTCGCGAAAGCGTTGGAAAACCTCCCTCGAAGTACCGACACCGGCCTGGCTGAACGGTTAAGCAAGTATTGTGCGGTGGGATTGATCCCGACTAATTCTTCCTTTATGGTTTGAGGAGGGATTCGAGAAACAGTGGGAGCCATCCTGTTTAGACAAACTAAAAACCACTCTAAACTTGCAAGAGCATCATGCTGAGTGTTTCTTCTTCTCTCTCCTAATTGCAGCGACCAAATCGACATGACTGGACTTAAGTTACTCCTAGATAAAAACAAACTGACAGGGCCAAACTACAAAGATTGGCTTAGGAATGTCAAGATAGCAATCACTTACGACAAGCTGGGGTATCTTCTTACCACCAAAGCTCCCCCTGTCCCTGGTCCCACTTCCAGCGTCGCGGATAAGGAAATCCGTAAGACTTGGGAGATTGATAGCGCGAAGGCCAAATGCCTCGTACTTGCCTCTATGGACAATGAACATCAGAGGAGGCACGAGAATATGGACTTGGAATCCATATTGCTTCATACAAAAGAACTGTATGGAGAGCAATCTCGTATCGCAAGATACGAAGCGTCGAAAAAGTTGTTTTCGACAAGAATGGCCGTCGGATCATCAGTAGCCGAGCACGTGCTAAAGATGATCGGCTACATTGAGGAGCTCGCGGACCTAGGGATCACATTGGAGAGTGAACTATATACGGATATAGTTCTCCAGTCCCTTCCTTCCACTTATGCCCAGTTTATACTGAACTTCAACTTACAAGAAAAAGAGGTTGAACTTTCAGAGCTCCTCAACATGCTGAGGAGCGCAGAGGGCACCCTACAGAAAGGTAGGGAAACATCCACTTTGTTTGTAGGAGGATCATCTTCTTCTAGGTCCAAGGCGAAAGCCAAGGGAAAGAAGAAGAAAGCCCCCGCCAAACCAAGGGGCGGTGTTAGTAAAGTGGATACGAAGGGAAAAGGTAAAGCAACAAAGATAGCGGGGAAGCTTGTGGATAAGGAAGAATGCTTCTATTGTCATAAGAAAGGACACTGGAAGAATGATTGCAGGGCCTGGAAGGCCAGAACACAGGAATTGAAGCAGGTTGCAGCTTCAGCTTCAGGTGTGTATGTTGTTGAAAACCGTCTTTCAATAAACTCTACTTCCTGGGTATTGGATACCGGATCAGGATCTCATATCTGTAATTCTTTGCAGGCGTTGAGAAACCGTAGTGTTTTGAAAACAGGTGACATGACCCTCAGAGTTGCGAACGGAGCTAGCATGGATGCTAAAGCCGTGGGGGACTATCACCTGGGAATGTCAGATGGACATGTTTTGGTTTTGCGTAATTGCTTTTTTGTACCCAACGCAACTTGTAATATTATTTCTGTATCTTTAGTTTCTAAAGAAGGTTATGAATTTGCGTTTGTAAGTAATGTTGTAAACATTCACCTTAATCAAGTTTTGATTGGGTCAGGTACATTGAGTAATGGTATATACGTATTAAACCAACCACAGATTTTCAATGTCCAGAATACACACAAAAGAAAGTCTCCCGAAATGAATCAGACTTTCTTGTGGCATTGTAGAATGGATCACATGAATGAGAGAAGGTTGACGAAGTTACATACAGAAGGGTATTTGAATGCGTTCGAATATCAATCGTATGCCACTTGTCAATCTTGTCTCAAAGGAAAGATGACAAAGACTCCGTTTACTGGACATGGAGTAAGAGCGAGCGAGCTCTTGGGACTCGTACACAGTGACGTGTGCGGTCCAATGTCTACACATGCGCGAAGCGGATATTCTTACTTCATTACTTTTACGGATGACTTCTCAAGGTACGGTTATGTCTTCTTAATGAAACATAAGTCCGAGGCCTTTGGAAAATTCCAGGAGTATAAGAATGAAGTAGAGAAACAGACCGGCAAAAGTATTAAGATTCTAAGATCGGATCGAGGTGGAGAATACTTAAGTGCCGAGTTCCTGGACTATTTAAAAGAGAACGGAATTCTCTCTCAGCTTACTCCTCCATACACCCCGCAACATAACGGTGTATCGGAGAGACGGAACCGCACCCTATTGGATATGGTGCGGTCCATGATGAGTAACGCTGAGTTACCGCGATCATTCTGGGGATATGCGCTAGAATCAGCAGCATACCTTTTGAACCGAGTTCCTACTAAGACCGTGCCTACTACACCATATGAGATATGGTGTGGGAAGAGACCCTATCTTAAGCACATTAAGACATGGGGATGTCCAGCTTTTGTCAAAAAGCAGCATGCGGACAAGCTCGAGGCACGCTCGGTACAGTGCAAGTTTGTGGGGTATCCGAAGAACTCCAAAGGATATTTCTTCTACTGTGAAGAGGAACAAAAAGTTCTTGTTTCTCGTCATGCCTACTTCTTGGAAACTGAGTTTTTGGAAACCCAGATAAGTGGGAGCACAGTAGAACTGGAAGAAATTCCAGAACCACGGACTATTACTGAAAGTTTAGTGGAACCAGAGGGTTCGGAAGAACAGGACATTCCTACGCCGCTCCGCAGGAGTAGTAGGCAGACTCATCCGCCCGAGAGATACTACGGTTTTCTCATAGACGGGGATAGAGAGGATTGCATCATAGATTATGATGAGCCTGCTAGCTTCCAGCAGGCCGTTCAGAGCGTTGACTCAGTGAAATGGCTGGATGCAATGCGGACCGAGATGGAGTCCATGTACACCAACAAGGTATGGACGTTGGACATTGCTCCAGACGGGGTAAAACCCGTAGGATGCAAGTGGATCTTCAAAAGGAAGATTGGTGTAGATGGACAGGTTGAGACCTATAAATCTAGGCTGGTAGCAAAGGGTTTTCATCAAAGACCTGGCTTGGACTATGACGAGACTTTTTCTCCTGTAGCCATGCTGAAATCCATTCGGATCCTTCTTGCCATTGCTGCCTTCCACGATTATGAGATCTGGCAAATGGACGTAAAGACCGCTTTTCTAAATGGAAATTTAGAGGAGTGTGTCTATATGGACCAACCGGAGGGTTTCATTCAGAGTGGGAGCAGCGGAAAGGTGTGCAAGTTGCTTAAGTCCATCTATGGACTAAAGCAGGCATCACGGGTTGGAACATCTGCTTTGATGAGACAGTCAAAGAATTTGGCTTTATCAAAAATCCAGATGAACCATGCATCTATAGTAGATTTGTAGCGAGAACTGTAGTATTCCTCGTTTTATACGTGGATGACATTCTCTTAATAGGAAATGACATTCCTATGCTACAATCTGTCAAGGGGTTCTTGTCACACAGGTTCTCCATGAAAGACCTGGGTGATGCCTCATACATTCTGGGTATCTGGATCTACCGTGACAGATCCAAGAGGATATTAGGACTTTCACAGTCCAGGTACATCGACACTATACTGAAGAGATTCAGTATGGAAGATTCCAAGCGCGGTAACCTACCGTCTTGTCACGGGATCACCCTCTCTAAAGAGATGTCTCCCAAGACTGATTTGGAGAGGGATCGCATGTCTATTATACCCTACGCTTCTGCGGTAGGCTCTATAATGTATGAGATGTTGTGTACCAGACCGGATGTGGCTTATGCACTGAGTGTGGTAAGACGGTATCAGTCAAACCCTGGGGAGAAACACTGGACAGCGGTAAAGAACATTCTCAAGTACCTGAGAAGGACTAAGGAGATATTCTTAGTGTATGGCGGAAAAGACCTCCAGATCGAGGCCTTTGCTGACTCCAGCTTCCAGAGTGACAAGGATGATTCCAAGTCCATGTCGGGTTTTGTCTTTACCCTCAATGGAGGGGCGGTGTGGAAGAGTTCCAAACAAGAAACCGTTGCAGACTCGACGATGGAAGCGGAATACATCGCTGCATCTGATGCCGCAAAAGAAGCTGTCTGGATGAGGAAGTTCTTGAAAGAACTTCAGGTGGTTCCGTCCATTGTTGATCCAATACCTCTGTATTGCGACAACAACGGGGCTATAGCTTTAGCGAAGGAACCCAGGTCCCATCAGAGATCCAGGCACATCTTGAGGCGGTATCACCTGATCAGGGAGATCGTAGATCGCCAGGAGATCGAGGTTCCGAGAGTCGCTTCAGAAGATAACACTGCAGATCCATTCACCAAGGCCCTGCCCCAGACACAGTTCGAGCGGCTGATCGAGATGATAGGTCTTCGATACGCCAGTACATGGCCTTAGTGCAAGTGGGAGATTGTTAGTGTATATGCCCTAGAGGCCATTACTGTATCATACTAGTTTGTATATTACTTAATGGAAGCTTGGGATATTCACCTTGTATATACAATCTTGCTCAAAATAGTAGTATGCTACTTGGTTTGTTTCTACTTCAATGTGTACATGTGTTTATTTTTGTATATCGCCTATACACATTAGTGGAGCCCTTAGGATCTTTGCTTGATTACCAGCGATGTGATGGCCGTCACACTAGTGGGGTTGGGTAATCTATAAGCACATCCTTATGCAGGTCCCTGGTCGCAGGACTATCGAGACAGGGCATCGATACTCCGGAGTAGACCAGCGCATGCGCTTCTCATCCCAGTGTAGGAGACGGTCTGTCCCACAGCCGTCAGTACGTCGTACTTGAGATAGTGTGCGGGTGCTCGTTAGGTTACGGGTACACTGGACAGGACTCGTCGGGAACTGACTAGTTGGTATTATGCCTATCGTCAGTTATCAGTTCCCAGGTGACATGAGTACAGCTTAGTCCGCTGACTTGACACTGTCACTTCGCCTCGAGTGTGTTCCCACTGTACTTTGATCGCTACCCTACAACGGCTCAAAGGAGTCGTGCAAACAGGTAGTGGTTGGGTGCAGTCCCGAAGCACTTGGAGGAAGTAACGGTTAGACAGGATTCGTCTCTCCCGGTATTGGGGGTTGACATCGCGCTGTGTCTAGGAGAGCCATTACACGAGTAGTCCCTGGCCAGGGCAAACGAGATATACTGGTATGTTTCCAGTGTTATCTCAGGGTGTTTTGGGCTTCGCTCCGGCACGACTTGTACCGCTATTGGGGGACTGACGTTTACCGCCCCCTAGGCCCGCCATGCGATGTATCAGACGAACAGACCGGACTGTACGGAGAATGTCACACTCAGGCTCAGTAGGAGTTCAGATGGGTTTCGCCTCGTCGGTCTTCTTGTCGGCATTACCTGGGGACCGTTACGCACAGCTAGTGCCGCTTGCGGTCTGTGGTTAAACCCACTGCCAGCGTAGTGTCGAGTCTTTAGAGTCCCACACAGAAAGCTTTTCGCCTTTAGGCAAAAGAGTAGAGGTCGCATGGTATTGCGACAGGTCGCATGGTTTTGCGACAGGGTTCGGTCACATCCGTGCACTTGTGCACGTACAGTGTCCGGACAGTTTACACTAGCGGGCTTTGGTTTAAGCCAGATCCTAGTGTACCTTTTGGGATTGGATTTATCCAGTGTGCATTCGTGTTCCTCGGAACGCGGATGCGGGTGTGTATGCACAGTTGACAGGGAGGCAGAGGCAGCGGATTCTCATTAGGGTTGTTGACAGTTGACCGTTGACTATTTGACTTTTTGCTCAACCCTAATGAGAATATGATATGTGATTAACTATTATATTAATTAAGTATTATGGTGACATGGTTGTTTACTTTTGTTGACTTTGTTGACTTGTTGACTTTTGTGTACTTGTTGACATTGTTGACCGGTTGACTAGGCTTGACTAGTTGACCATCATGATAACCATAGCCATCATTTCATGGCAAAGACTTTTACTTGCTTGCTCATTTGTGTAAAATGAGTGCATGAAATGATATGGTTATGGTTGCTTCAACCATCACATAAGACTTTTTTTAGTATCATGAGTTATGATTGCTTTGGATTATGAGAGGGTGAAAGACAAAAGAGAGCCTCATTCTTTCTTGCTCATTCTCTCTCTTGTTCTTGAGCTCTCTAGTTTTTGCTCTCACCCTCAACCTCTTCCTCCCTCTCTTGATTCTATGGTTCTCTTGTCTCATGAGTTGAGAATCAAGAACCATAGATAAAATCCCATACAAACTCTTCTCTACTCATTCTAGTTCACTAGGTTTAGCAAACCAAGTGAACTAGTTTCTTCAAAGAACGAAGAAGGAGCCAAAGGTTGGAGCTTTCAGGTGGATCTATCTTCGGCGTACGGAGACGACGAGAAGAAGCCATTCCAGACCACCATCGGAGCTTGAAGACGAAGGAGTTCAAGACAAGCAAGGTATAACCCCCTAACCGAGTAGCTAGAAACTCGTAGTTAGGTTGTTAGATAGATGTTTAACCAAGATCCGGGTTTTAGGTCCATGTTACCACCTCCGTAAAAATCGTTTTTACCAAATTCCGCATTCCCGAAAGTACCGGGAGAGGTAGCATGGACTTACACAAAATTCCTGGTTATGTGGAACGCGGATAATGTCACTCTTTGACCCCGTGGAAAATGTCCAGAGCGGATCCTGGTCCTCGCAGAGCACGGCAGTGAACCCATGAGAAGCATCTAAAGCGGAGCCTAGTCCTCGCCGAGCGCGGCAGTGAACCCGTGTGAAGCATCTAGTGCAAAATTCCTGGTCACGTGGAACGCGGATAATGTCACTCTTGGACCCCGTGGAAAACGTACAGAGCGGAGCCTAGTCCTCGCCGAGCACGGCAGTGAACCCGTGTGAAGCATCTAGTGCAAAATTCCTGGTTACGTAGAACGTGGATAATGTCACTCTTTGACCCCGTGGAAAACGTCCAGAGCGGATCCTGGTCCTCGCAGAGCACGGTAGTGAACCCGTGTGAAGCATCCAGAGCGGAGCCTAGTCCTCGCCGAGCGCGGCAGTGAACCCGTGTGAAGCATCTAGTGCAAAATTCCTGGTCACGTGGAACGCGGATAATGTCACTCTTTGACCCCGTGGAAAACGTCCAGAGCGGAGCCTAGTCCTCGCCGAGCACGGCAGTGAACCCGTGTGAAGCATCTAGTGCAAAATTCCTGGTTACGTGGAACGCGGATAATGTCACTCTTTGACCCCGTGGAAAACGTCCAGAGCGGATCCTGGTCCCCGCAGAGCACGGCAGTGAACCCGTGTGAAGCATCCAGAGCGGAGCCTAGTCCTCGCCGAGCACGGTAGTGAACCCGTGTGAAGCATCTAGTGCAAAATTCCTGGTCACGTGGAACGCGGATAATGTCACTCTTTGACCCCGTGGAAAACGTCCAGAGCGGAGCCTAGTCCTCGCCGAGCACGGCAGTGAACCCGTGTGAAGCATCTAGTGCAAAATTCCTGGTCACGTAGAACGCGGATAATGTCACTCTTTGACCCCGTGGAAAACGTCCAGAGCGGAGCCTAGTCCTCGCCGAGCGCGGCAGTGAACCCGTGTGAAGCATCTAGTGCAAAATTCCTGGTCACGTGGAACGCGGATAATGTCACTCTTTGACCCCGTGGAAAACGTCCAGAGCGGAGCCTAGTCCTCGCCGAGCACGGCAGTGAACCCGTGTGAAGCATCTAGTGCAAAATTCCTGGTTACGTGGAACGCGGATAATGTCACTCTTTGACCCCGTGGAAAACGTCCAGAGCGGATCCTAGTCCTCGCAGAGCACGGCAGTGAACCCGTGTGAAGCATCCAGAGCGGAGCCTGGTCCTCGCCAAGCGCGGCAGTGAACCCGTGTGAAGCATCCAGAGCAAATACCGGACTGTGGAGTCCTTAAAATCCATGGACTATGACGTCCTTAACCTCGACCGTGATGTCTTAAAACTAGCGATCAACCACCCCGATTCCTTACAGATTTTGCCTTGGTTTAAGGGTACATCTCTTCACTCCTTTGATGCCTGGCGTTGTAATTCCTCAACGTCTTCAAAGAGGTGACGGGTCCCTGCAACCACACATCGGACTGTGGAGTCCCTAAATCCACGGACTATGAGGTCCTTAACCTTGACCGTGATGTCTTAAAACTAACATCGGACTGTGGAGTCCCTAAATCCACGGACTATGAGGTCCTTAACCTTGACCGTGATGTCTTAAAACTAACATCGGACTGTGGAGTCCTTAAATCCACGGACTATGAGGTCCTTAACCTTGACCTCGACGTCATTAAACTACAATACCTAGAGAAACCGCTAACTCCGTAAAACACGGACAAGGGTGACCGCATCCAACACTTACAAGTCCTCACGACCTGTAAGGAAGAAAAACTCTCTTGTGGGATCCTTACGACTCTCAAGAGAAAACCCTTTTAAGAATCCTCACGATTCTTAAGAAGAACTCACACCTATGGGATCCTCTCGACCTGTAGGGAGAAAAACTCTTTATGAGACCCTCGTGGCTCGTAAAATGCAAAAGTCTTAGGAAGCAGATCTTAACCCTGAATCCTAAGCCATCACTGTCCTGCAAGGAGATCGAGGTAGAATATCCGCAGAATACATTCAATAAAAAGGGGGACATACCATTGAGAAGAAAAATGTATCTTTTATTTATAAACCAAAATGGATACAAAGTACAATTCATGAAAGAAACAAAAAAAAGACACTCTCATCCATGAGTATGTACAAAAAAAAAGGGAAAAAAGATACAAGTCCTCAAGCCGGCGGGCGGTGCAATAATTTTACCAACTCGTCATTCTGTTGCTGAGTCACGGCTTCATGACGCAAGATCTCCAGAAGACGAGCCTCCGCTTGAGCTTGCTGAGCCTGATACGAAGCGAGCCGAGCTTCGAGCTCTTTCTCGGTGGCTTTATGAGCCTCGACCCTCTCACGAGTAAACGTGGCAACTTTATCGAGAGCCACCACCTCTTTTATGGACTCCTGAAGCACCCGCCAGAGTTCGTATGCTTTGTTGGCCTTGGTTGTGAGGCTGGCCTGAAGCTCGCTCAGCGCCTTAGAAGCCAATGCCCTTTCCGAAAATTTACGGCCGAGCCCTTTTCTCGCACATCAATATGTTCGCTACGTGTCGCTCTATCAGGCCATGTAAACTCGCTTTCGTGACCGCGGCCTTGGAAACAAGACATTTACAAGACCGTATAAATGGGCTTCCAGTCGACGGGAATAATCGATCTAAAACGCGCTCACATCACCTGACGTGAAAGGCAACAAGAAAGGAAAGTGATGATAGCATTTGCAATTAAAGAAAGTTCTCATGTGAAGAATACAAAGTTTATTTATGCAAGCGGAAACATACATGCTAGCACCAAGCCTACATGGAATTTCGGCATAAAGCGTAAAAAAGGAGGGACTAATTTAAAAAATGTTCTACGCTAACGGAAAAGGTCACCAAACATGGGATCAACGGCACAAGGGTTAATGAAGCAGAGGACAAAATTCTCCATCTCTCTCTCTGCTTTCTCCAGCACGTCAAAGCGACGGTTCTCACGAGGAGTCGCTCCCCATCGATTGGCGCCGTGTTCGTCTACGAAAGCAGACATAATAGCTCGCCGGGCCTTGATCTGGCTCAGCAGATGAATTGAGCAATCCTTCAAAGCCTGAGTAATCAGGCACGCTTCATGAAAACCCTCGAGCTTTTCTTCTGCCGCGTCGAGCATCGCCAGGGTCATCTCCGCCGGGTGAGGAGGGATGTCGGCAAGCACGGCCATGAGAATCATCCGGAGCCAGAGAGAACCCATCGGGAGGGGGGACCCCCTACGGATCGAGAGTTCATGCATGGTTGAGTCGCAGTCGTTGTCGGTAAGGAGGGGATCCACCAACCGAGCAGCAAAGCGGGGGACCATCTCCTCAATAGGAACTTCCCTTGGCTGTCGACGGGCGTGTAAACGATTGCAGGCCATGGCACTTAGTTATTCTCGAATTAAATCGCATCAAAATGGGAATAAAAGTTCTCTGTGAAGAGAAAAGGAAGGCCATTGCCTCAGATATAAAAAGGTGCATTAAGTGCTATGCGCAGAAAATCTTGCATGCGAAAGCTGTTTCCAAGACCCAAAAAAGGAAAGGCATCGAAAATCAAGGAGATGGAACTATTTCCAAGGCTCCTTTTCTGCGTCTGATACTGCGCGCTAAAGATGCGGCATGGAAAATTTTGTGAACAGTCCCATCAAATGATCCCACATGCGGAACACGTGAGGCCCAAATTTGACGTGCACTAGAAAATAGAATAGCACCATGCATATTAAAAGCACGAGCAACAACAATAGTGAAACGATAAAATCCCACGAAAAAGCATGCAAACATACAAAAACACAATAGAACTTATCATCCAGACTTCAAGAAGGTCATACAAAATAAAAAGAAAACTTTTACAATGGCAATGCTTCAGACGCGGGGCATGGGTTGAGAAACTCGAGATTGACTTTGTCCAAAATTCTCCAAGCACTTCGAACCTCCCGAGTATGCTTCCTCTCGCGGTCGCAAGCGTCGGGGTCCTCACGAATGTCCTCCACCCTCCGATAGACGGCAAGTATGGCCGACTGCTGGAACGCCTGGTGCAAAAGATCGATGAGGTGATCTCGCCTCCTCTTTGAGATCAAGCCCATAAGGTACACCGAATGCACCTTATCCTCGGCAGTGTCCAAGGCCCCGAGCGGTATGCCGGTGCAAAAGAGAGGAAGTGCCTCCCGGATCGCCAGCACGATCAGCCTCAGAAGAGAAGAGCGACGGGGGAGTAGACGATGGTTGTACTCGTCAAAGCGGCTCATGATCTCGGCACACTGAGCGTCGGTGAACTCCTGGTTCTGACTGCGGCCCAGCGCACGAATATTCCCGTAGGAAATGATCTCGTCAAGACTATACAGATGGGCATCCATGATACCTGAAGTAAAAGTCACGAGAATCATTACAAAACTCCCATTTCATTAATTGCAGAAGAACAACCTCGGGCCAAGAGACCCCAGGAAGCCTCCGCGTGAAGAAATCAAGTCCTTCATTGGAATTAAAATTCCTTATTAAGAGAAGGGAATTAAATTCCCAGAAAAATTTTTGGGATGGAATTAAATTCCATGGATTTGAAACGCCATCATCATCTCCCTAAAGATCATCTCCCCAAAGATCTTATGGAAAAACATGAAGAAAAAAGGGTAAAAACCCTTGTTTTGAATTTAAAATCCAGAGGAATGTGATGGTCCATCGTTTGTCCAAGAACATTACCTGAGGAAAAGAATTCTTTTCGAACAGAGTTAAACTCTGAAAATTGTTTCAAGACAGAGAACTAAGCTCTGGAAGCGAGAATTAAATTCTCAAGGAAAAAGTTCTCAGAAGATGAGCAAAGTGAAGGCTCCTATGAAGAGACAGAGGTATTTATAGAAGGCAATGGAAACGTTTCATCTCCCCAAATCCCTAAAGGAATCCAACGGTCACAAAAGGTGACAGCGTTGCACTCACGTGCTGACACGTGAGAACAACGCTGTGGGGGCATTTGTTTTCTGATTTAAAATCAGAAAAGCTTATGGGAAAAGCTTCAGAAAAGGGGTCACGTGCTTACAGGTGACCAGCAGTCACGTGTGGGCACGTGACATCTAAAAGCATCATCAAGGCAGATTCAGCTTCCTGACTACATCAAAGAAAAGGGCTTCAGAAAGGGTCACGTGCTCCCACGTGACCTGGGTCACGTGTTGGCACGTGACATTTAAAAGCAGCAGCAAAGACACAATGGTTCCCTGATCGAATCAAGAAAGAGGCTTCAGAAGAGGTCACGTGCTCCCACGTGACCAGGGTCACGTGTTGGCACGTGACACTCAAAACATCAGGCTCATTCTCCGGTTAAATCGAGAAGAAGGCTCCATGCCAGGGTCACGTGCTCACACGTGACCAGTTGTCACGTGGTGGCACGTGACAGCTAAACAGAGAACAGAAAGCAAAGCGCAGAAAGAAAGAAGAAGGCTCATTCCAAAGGGGGTCACGTGCCCACACGTGACCATGGGTCACGTGGTCACACGTGACCGGCTTTCAAAGCCCATTTTGTTAACAGAATTAAATTCTGAAGGAGATTCAAATCCTCCCAAAGGAAAGCGACTATCTAGAAACAATTAAATTAAAGGTTCAGAGGTGATTAAATATCACCTATTTATGGGAAAATCTCGGGTTTGGAAAGATTTCCCCTTTAAATCTAACCGAAATAACAAAGGGGAATCCCGGGACTTGAAATCCAATGGTGAATAAAATTCACCTAATAATCCAAAGGTCCAGAACGAATGATGGATGCAAATCAAATCTCTCAATGAAGATTCATAAAAAAACTAATTGACTCGGCTGCTTCTCCTATAAATAGGAGCCAAAAGACACAAAAAAAAGAGATAGATATGCAGAGGGAAGAAAGGGAGAGAGAGCCTTGATACTTCGAGGAACTTGGATCTTCTGCAAAAGAAAACCCTAGGTAAGAAAGGGAAGGCTCCTTGAAAGAAAGGAGAATTTAATTCTCGACAGAGTTTAACTCTGATATATAAAACAGAAGAACATATTTCTTCTCTCTTTGATAGAGGATCTGCAAAGTGCACATCTCCCCTTGAATCTGAGAATTTAATTCTCAATGGGTTGAGATCCTGCCATGCAGATCCAAAACATAGATAGGGAATGGAAGCACGAGAATTTAATTCTCACAGAACTATAGGAATTTAATTCCTTTAAAATAAAACTAGGGCTTGACCTTGTGTTATGGGAATTTAATTCCTTCAGAACAAAAAGAAACAGGGTTTAACCCTAATTAAGAACCTAGTTCTGTTGAAACAGAAGGAATTTAATTCCCTTAAGTCATAATTTAACAGAGAATGGGAGTTTAATTCCTTAAAAGCTTTTATTAGGGTTTAACCCTATTCAGTTCTTCACATATATGAGGAATTTAATTCCTGCAGAAAATTCAGAGTTTAACTCTCCAAAAGAAGCTAGGAATTTAATTCCTTTGAAATTATTGTCAGGGTTCAACCCGACGAGGAATTTAATTCCGGGAAAAGATTAACAGATCCTCTAAACAACATACATAGAGGCAGGGTCACGTGTCACCACGTGACTCCTCCAAGAGATCTACAGAAAGCCCCTTTGAGGCAGCACCCCACGTGACCCCTAACAGAAGCTTTAACACACAAGCATTTGAATGCCCGTCACGTGATGGCACGTGATGCTCTGAAAGATGCGATAATCTCAGCAGAATAAATGAAGGGAGGGCGCTCTCACGTGGTGGCACGTTACCCCTCTTGCCTTAGTGTTTAACACTAAATTGAAACTCCCGAACCCAGTGTTAAAACACTGTTGGGCCTTAGTGTTCAACACTAATCAAAAAACTCTATTTGCAGTGTTCAACACTGACTACCTTAGTGTTTAACACTAATTTGAGATCTCTGTTGCCAGTGCTTGATACTGATCTGTTTTAGTGTTTAACACTAATTTGAAAGCCCTGTTGCTGGTGTTTAACACCTATTATCTTTTAGTGTTAAACACTAACTTGTCAATCTCATTCCCAGTGTTCAACACTGGTTGGTCTTTAGTGTTTAACACTAGACATTGATCCAATTGGCTAAATGGATAGAGGCAAAGCCTCTCCTGATTGGACTTAGCCCAAGCTGGCCATAAGTCCTCAATTCATAATTAACTGGGCTAATGGGCTCATGACATAATTAATTGGTCTTGATCCCAAATTGGGCCAAAGACTATTTAATCCACTCCGGTTCCAGGGTACATCTCTTCATTCCTTTGATACTTGGCGTTGTAATCCCTCAACGTCTTCAAAGAGGTGACGGGTCCCGATGACCACGCGTTGATGTGGACTGTGGGGTCCTTAAACCCATGGACTACGACGTCCTTAACCTCGACCGAGATATCTTAAAACTAACGATGGACTGTGGGGTCCTTAAACCCATGGACTACGACGTCCTTAACCTTGACCGAGATGTCTTAAAACTAACAATGGACTGTGGGGTCCTTAAACCCATGGACTACGACGTCCTTAACCTTGACCGAGATGTCTTAAAACTAACAATGGACCGCAATGTCCTTAAAACTACCCATGGACCGCAATGTCCTTAAACTACCCACGGACCGCAATGTCCTTAAACTAGCGATGGACCACTATGTCCCTAAACTAGAACAATAGAGCCCCTAAATGCTCTTTTGTCGGATCTAAACGGTCCCGTTTAAGTTGATCTTAGCCTTAAAAGATGGCTAACGTATCCTTAAACCTTCAAACAGACTGGACTATGAATCCCCCCAATTAACTCTGGCTTGAGGGTACATCCCTGAACTCCTCTGACATCCGTCGTTGTGATCCCTCAACGTCGTCAGAGAGGTGACGGGTCCCGACGGCCATACATACGATGGACCACTATGTCTCTAAACTGGGACAATGGGGCCTAAAACACTCCTTTGTCGGATCTAAACGATCCCGTTAAGTTGATCTTAGTCTCAAAGTTAGACTAACGTATCATTAACAAACGTTTGAGTTGATCTTAGCCTCAAGTATGACTGACGTATCCTCAAACCAAACCCCCAAACCCAAATCTAAGATAATACGGATTTGGACTAGTCCACGCCCTACGGGCGACGACGTAACTCAGTCTCCGTAAACAATCCACGGGCAACAAAACACAAAACAAACACCCACGACACGAAGTGACCATCTGGAGAAGGAGAAAGTTGTTACCGCAATGCGGTAGCGTAATTAACTGCAGGGGCTTGCGCCTGCAGGGAAGAGCGTCCCCACAATCAAAAACCCCTCAAACGAGGGGGAATCTGACGAAGTCTGCTACATCGGACGCATCCGTCTAAACCTTCGATACATGGTGCCATAAATCAACTTGGCATCTTCGGAGAGGTGGACGGATAGCACCAATTAGCATCTGCCCCGAGTCTCAGTGCCAAGACATCGCAGTCTTACGCGCCGCCATTCGGAGGGGAACAGGAGGGTTGCTTCAGAAGATAACACAGCAGATCCATTCACCAAGGCCTTGCCCCAGACTCAGTTCGAGCGGCTGATCGAGATGATAGGTCTTCGATACGCCAGTACATGGCCTTAGTGCAAGTGGGAGATTGTTGGTGTATATGCCCTGGAGGCCATTACTGTATCATACTAGTTTGTATATTACTTGATGGAAGCTTGGGATATTCACAGTTGTATATACAATCTTGCTCGAAATGGTAGTATACTACTTGGTTTGTCTCTGCTTTAATATGTGCATGTGTTTCTTTTAGCATATCACTGATATACATATTAGTAGAGCCCTTAGGATCTTTGCTTGATTACCAGCGTTGTAATGGCGCTAACACTCGTGGGAGCTGGGTGATCTATAAGCACATCCTTATACAGGTCCCTAGTCGTTGGACTATCGAGACAGGGCATCGATACTCCAGAGTAGACTAGCGTATGCGCTTCTCATCCCAGCGTGGGAGACGGTCTGTCCCACAGCCGTCAGTACGTCGTACTTGAGATAGTATGCGGGTGCTCGTTAGGTTACGAGTACACTGGACAGGACTCGTCGGGAACTGTTGGTTGGTATTATACCTATCGTCAGTTATCAGTTCCCAGGTGACATGAGTACAGCTTAGTCCGCTGACTTGACACTGTCACTTCGCCTCGAGTGTGTTCCCTCTGCACTTTGATTGCTACCCTACCACGGCTCAAAGGAGTCGTGCAAACAGGTAGTTTTTGGGTGCAGTCCCGAAGCACTTGGAGGCAGTGACGGTTAGACAGGATTCGTCTCTCCCGGTATTGGGGGTTGACATCGCGCTGTGTCCAGGAGAGCCATTACACGAGTAGTCCCTGTCCAGGGCAAGCGAGATATACTGGTAGGTTTCCAGTGTTATCTCAGGGTCTCCGACACGACTTGTACCACTATTAGGGGACTGACGTTCACCGCCCCCTAGGCCCGCCATGCGATGTATCAGACGAACAGACCGGACTGTAGGGAGATTGTCATATACAGGCTTAGTAGGAGTTCAGATGGGGTTCACCTCGTCAGTCTTCTTATCGACATCTACCTGGGGACCGTTACGTACAGCTAGTGCCGCTTGCGGTCTGTGGTTAAACCAACTGCCAGCGCAGTGTCGAGTCTTTAGAGTCCCACACAGAGAGCTATTCGCCTTTAGGCAAAATGAGTAGAGGTCGCATGGTTTTGCGACAGGGTTCGTTCACATCCGCGCACTTTTGCACGTTTGCTGTCCGGACAACTTATACTAGCGGGCTTTGGTTTAAGCCGGATCCTAGTATATGATTTGGGATTGGTTTTTCTCATTGTATTCGTGTTCCTCGGATCACGAATACGGGTGCGTATGCACAGTTGCTTGAGACAGAGGGAGAGGACTTTGATTAGGTTTAATGACTATTGTCATTTTATTAACCCTAATGCTTATGTGTGTATTATTATTAATTGATATTAGTTTAATAATTGTGCTTGGTTATGGTTGTTGACCATTTGACCTTCTTGACTTGTTGACCTTGGTTGACACTTTGACCATCATCATTTCATTTAAAAGATGCTCTTTGATCCTTGCAATTTGCATTAAAAATGAAATGATAATGGTCATGTCTTGATTTAGCCATGACAATTATCTCACTAATTATCTAATTACAATAATTCACATATATAAGAGAATGCTTCATATTATTCTCTCATTCTATTATTCACATTCTCTCTCTTGTTCTTCCTCTCCCTCAAGCTCTCCCCTCTCATGTGTTGAGAAACACTTGAGCTTGAGAAAAACCCTCTCTTGATAATCTCTACTCTCACCTAGGGTTCAAGGATTAGCACTTCTTGCACCCTAGTTACTTCTAGCTTGGAGTTGAAGCCAAAGGTCGAGGCTTTCGGGTGGATCTTTCTTCGACGTGAGAAGACGACTAAGGTGACCTCCTTCCACCACTCCAAGGAGCAAGGAGAGAAGGACATAAAGCCCAAGGTATAACCTTTCTAGCACTTAGCTAGTTTCTAGTTAGCTTTAGCTTGTTTTTGTTTAGCAAAGATCCTTCATAGTCAAGTCCATGTTGCCTAAGCTCATAAAAATTCGATTTTTATTCCGTTTTCCGCCTCCCCGCAAGTACCGGGGTGGGCAACGTGGACTTACAACAGAAGCATAGCACGTGGCTAACCAATCCATGCCCAAAAGAACGTCAAAGTCCAACATCTCAAGAAGGATCAAATCGACAGGCAACTCTCTCTCGCCAATACGGACGGTACAGGATCAGAACACGTGCCTAGCAACAAATGACTCTCCCACAAGAGTAGTCACAACAAGCGGCTGATCAAGCTAACCGGACTCTCTACCCAAACTCGGCACAAAGTGTGTGGATACGTACGAGTGCGTGGATCCGGGATCGAATAACACGTGTGCATCAACCGAACATACAGGAAGGATACCTGAGACCACCGCATTGGACGCCTGCGCGTCCTGATGCGTCAAAGTAAAAACTCGCGCCTGTCCTCCACCTGCAACTAACTGTACCCTGCCGGACACTGGCTGCCCTCTGCCTTGGTCACCTCGTCCTATATGAACAAATCCTCCGCGACCACGACCTCTCTGTGCATGCGTCTGACGCGGAGTAACAGTAGGTACTATCGGCAATGCCGTCTGGGGTGGTGAAGGTGGTAATGTAACATGTGGTGCTGCCGCCCCACTCCGGGGTACCTCCGGACAATCTCGCACACGATGATAAGAGCTCCCGCAACGGTAACATCCCGATGATGGTCGCCGACCCTCCTCGGGATAGGAGCTAAACAATCGGCCACGCCTCGAATCTCTGCCACCTACAAGGTGCCTGTCACGACGCCGAAAAGGCCGTCTCTGCACTGACGTATCTGCACGAACTCTCTTCGGCTCTGGGACTGCCGAAGTCTCAGCAAGGCGCTCCTCAACCAATAAGGCTGCATATGTCTCGAAGTGCTGTGCGCTAATCGCAAGGAACAGTAGTGGGAGCAAGCCTCGGACAAATCTCTTAATCCGCAACTCCTCAGTAGCCACTAGGTACGAAGCATAAACTGATAGCTCGGTGAACAGCACATCGTACTCTGCCACTGACATCTCCGGAGTCTGGCGTAAGGACTCGAACCTGCGTGCTCTAGCATCACTGACACTCAGGGGAAGAAAGCGGGCAAGGAATAGCGCCACGAACTCTGTCCAGGTCATAGGAGGAAGACCTGCTGCTCTACCCTTCTCGACTGATTCGCACCATTTCTGCGCAAGACCTTCCAGGCGAAAGCTCGCGAACTCAACCCATCTCGCATCTGCGCATCTAAGTGAACGACATATCCGCGCCATCCTATCAATGAAAGACTGTGGGTCCTCGGCCACATCGGTGCCTGTGAAGACCAGAGGCTTCAGCCTCATAAACTCTGACAGCGATACTGTAATAACCTCTGTAGCTGCAGGGACAACTGCCTGTACTGTAGGTACCACCGCGGTCTCTGCAACTGGCGGAACTACCTCTGGTGGCAGCGCTCGAAGTGTCTCAACTAGAGATCCCATCATATGGCGCATCTCCTGCATACTGGATCCCATCGTCTGGCGCATCTCCTGCACACCAGCCCCTAACATGGCAATCTGATCTGTCACAGCAGGAACAGCCTGCTCGGGCACAACCGGTGTACTACCCGGATCAGTCCTCGTCTCGGACGAGTCAACTCGAATCTCGGCCCTCGTAGCCGCTCTATGCGCCCTCGTAGTCTATGGCGGCATAATGGCTGAAAGGAATAATAGGATTCGATAAGGATACGGAAATCGAATCGCAAGAATATATATACTCAAGAAGGAATTTAAATCAACAAGTCCGAAGGTCGCGTAGGCAGAGTACCGTGTCGTGAGTATGCCGCGGAACATACACACGCTACGCTACCCTGCTGCAGCTACCTACTCCATCATACCAGGGACGTCCTACACTCCGAAAGATAAAACCTACGCTCTGATACCAACTTTGTCACGACCCTAAGTGTGGTCCGTGACCGGCACTTAACCACGTAACGTCTATAGGCGTAACGCGACTAAGTGAACCGAAAACCCAGAAATCAAACCAGTAAAAGTATAGAGTGTTATAAGTTTTAAATGAAAGCACTTACCAACATGTTAAGAAATCTAAGTAAACGATCACCAAGATAACAATATACGACGCCGTAGCGAAGATCAAGATCTACAAGTGGGAACATCACAGATAGAATAAACTGCAAGTACAGTTGGCTCACAACGAGCTCGACACCAGAATACAAATAATAAACATCATCGTCCTCACACTGTCTCTAAGTCAAATACATACATGGTAGATGGAGAATACTAGATACAACAATGTACATAACTGAAAGATAAATAGATACCGCACAAAACCCACCTATCAGCAAAAGAGCTAGTACACCAACTATGGGGGTATCTGTGTCAAAAGATGCAAAACGCAGCCTATCGCGACTACTCCGAAGGGCAACCTGCAAATACTGTGGCACAATGGGGGTGAGTTGCTAACTCGTGAATAGAGATAACATATAAAGGTAATCGCAAGCATGCACGTACTGCGCTACTCTATCATATGCCAACAGATGATATCAAGATGTCATAAGCAGTATGTGAAATAATCATGCAAGTGCTCTATCAGGTAATATAACTACAGGATGAGGTACAATAATAAATGCTGAGCATGGGCAATATAACATCTACACGGAATGTCAACGTGGAATATATAATCGGTGTCCATCAATACACCCAGATCCCTCAAATAGCTCAGGCGCCGGCACTCTCATCGCCCCTCTAATCCTGTAAATCTCTGAGAATCATGAGTGCCCAACATCGGCACCCAAATATCATAAATACTCGTGTCCAGCATCGACACGCAAATCCTCATCCATCGGGCCCCGTCAGTCCGTGTCGGCCCACGGGCTCCGTCTGCGGAATCGGCCCTCAGCCCCGGCAGCACGGATCATCCCGCATCCATCTATCGACTCTGATCAGTATCCTCCGGATAACTGTCAGGTCCAACCAATCACCAGTAGGTAGTAGTCCCTCTGCCAGGCTCGCCGTCTACTACACAGCGAAACCGTTCTCGCCCCGGGGTACCATACCGAGTCCACCATCTACCCGTAATCGGCCTCAACCAGCTCCTCGATTCGTGTTCACATATATCACTCCAGCACCGAGGAAACACATGGTGGACGCACCAAAATATCATATTAAGGGAACCGGATTTTTAAATGATTACATATTTGAAATAGCCACGGTTCCCAAATCCAGAAATCACATGTAATCCAAACCAATATGCAAATCAATGATCCGATATGATATGTGCATCAAATATGAATATCATGTCAAGTCACATAAAATTAGCTACAACATAACGATCCGATGTAATATATGCATCAAGTATGAATATCATGTCACGTCACATAAAGATGAGCTACAACATAACGATCCGATGTGATATATGCATCAAGTATGAATATCATGTCAAGTCACATAAAGATGAGCTACAACATAATGATCCGATGTGATATATGCATCAAGTATGAATATCATGTCAAGTCACATAAAGATGAGCTACAACAAAATGATCCGATGGAAATTCTACAATGTGAGTGTCATGGCAATTACTAACGGTGTGTGTGTAACATGCAGGATAGTGCTCGTGCAACATGGACCGTTAGTAATGGTGCGGTATTCTATCAATTCTAGTTTATATCCATATAGCAGGGAATGCAGTATGCATTAAAGAGTAGCCATGCACAGTCAATGCATGTAAATGTAGCTATAAGGTCCTATCAGCCCTGACGTAGAACGTCATGCGGGCAATATCCTCGTAGATGTTAAATCTACTCACAGTAGTCTCTCGCTAGGTATAGCCAACAACTTGTTTCCTCTTCTGCACGGCGTCCGCCGTACTCGCCTGCGAACCTAGAATTACACAATACATCATACATAAGCTTGAAGTCACACAAACACGACATTAAAGCCGAACTAGTAACTCGTGTCGTGAACCAAGCGCGCGTGTGCGCGATACGCTAAAACGTGTGATTACGCGCCTGAAGCCACTCCGACGCGTCGCGATACGCAGAAACCCAAAACCCATACACACGTATTACGCGTGTTGCGAAGATTAAAATACGGGAAAAAAATAGGTATTCACCTCCAGATTTTGATACAGAAATGATATTGTAAAACTATATATACCAAAATAACCCACATAGCAGCAGACTCCAGTGGCCCAAACCCCAAATCCCAACTCACCCATCTGGCCGCAAATTGCGGCCAGAATGAATATTCCGGCGGCCTGGGTAGGGGGGTGGGCTCCCAGGTTTGGTGTGTGCACTCTACACCCCCCATACATGCTACAGTAACATTTAGTTTCACTTTGAAATATCTCGGGTAGCAGTAGATCGTACAGAGCCTTATTTCTAGTTAAAATCCACACTTTTGCACAAAAATGAAACTTTAGGGTATTTTTGTGGAACCTGAAGCAAACTCAGGTCTAAACCCATACTAATAACTCATTAACAAGCTAATCAAGCAACAACAACATAAATTTTAAAATATCAACACTAAATCCCTTCAATAGCACTAAAATTGCACAAAAAGGTGATATTTTGAAACTAAACATGCAAGTTATGGAGATAGGGTGTTAGGAGTGAGATTTATACCTTCAAATGACCTTAGAAAAACCAAAAGTTCCAGCTTTAACATCAAGTGGGCAGATTTGCCTCTAAACACCTCAAAAAGCTCACTTTTCCATGGTTTTGTGATGAAAATGTGTTGATTGTGTAGGGTTTTTGTGTAGGGATCAAAGAGAAGTGAAAAAGGAGAGAAAAAGATGA
This sequence comes from Agapanthus africanus, assembly GCA_030015575.1. Classification (NCBI taxonomy): domain Eukaryota; kingdom Viridiplantae; phylum Streptophyta; class Magnoliopsida; order Asparagales; family Amaryllidaceae; genus Agapanthus; species Agapanthus africanus. The sequence continues at coordinate 250,637,009 of CM057347.1, read as the reverse complement.
GGGAAAGCTAGGGTTTTTCTCCTCTCAATTCTGCAGAATTCAGAATGAGGAGGAAGAGAAAGAAGAGAGAAGAAAAGGGTCAAAAAAGTCAAAGTTCAATACCTAACACCATGGCTCATTTTCTATTGGATTTGAATTATAAAATGGGGTTTTGTTTTGGATAAAAGGGTGGGGAAAATAACAACCATGCATGAAAGAAAATGGTTATCATACTAACACTTTTTTCCTAGGTCACAAAAATTGTGCTAAGTGTGCATGTGTGCACTTAACACAAAAATTCCCAATTAGGGTAAACACGACTAAATTATAATTAAAAATCCCATGTACACAAAAAGTAACACTCACAATTCTAATTTAACACGAAAAACATTCTAACTAAGATTCAAAGTGTTACATGAAGTGAGAAAAAGAAAACTAAACAGATCAAAATACCTACTTCATCGTCCTCATCTATTCTAGCCACTTAGATTAGGGTGTTTACTTCATTAATACCTCATTAGTGAAGTGAAAACTTGGGTTTGTTATTCCTCAAGGTAGATCATCTTTGATTATGAAGATTACTAGCAAGGATGCATCACTCACTTCATGGAGCCTCTCAAGAGTTCAGGAGCATGTTGATCGCAGCGAAGGGACCATAACTCGGAGCTTTTGAAGTGAAGGAAAGGACTACAAAGGTTATAATCATTATCTCTTAGATGTTAAGTTGTTAACATGTAGTTTAGTTTGATTCTGTAGTTAAAGATCTAGTGTTTGGGTTATCTAGAACGGCAAAAATTTAAACTTGGCATGGAAGATTCAACCCGAAATCTTGCTGCCGTCCCAAGTATCTCAACAAACTTAATCTAGAATTTTCCACACACACACAACACTATCCTCTCTCCTCCTTGGCCAAGCCTTACGGTGGCAGCCCCAAATTTCCCCCCACTTCATTCCCACTTCAAAAATCCCCAAAAATCCATCAAAAATCAATACAAAATCCCACAAACTCTAAATCAAATCCTTACCCATTATTCCTTAGCCTAATCTAGCTTGGATCAAGGAGCAAGTTAGCATTTTGGAGGCCATTTTAGGTGTCAAGTTTTCAAGTTTGATATCAAGTTTGTGAGGTATAAATCCTAACCCTAAGGTTTAATTGTTAGTTAATTACTTTAATCTAGCTTATTAGGTGTTTAAATATGGTTTTAATTGGAAGTTAGAAATTTTAAGAATAGGGTTTGAGATCAAGTTAGGGTTTTTATTAGTTGGATATGCTTATGTGTGTAGTTTAGAATGTTTAGACATGCAAAATCTAGCCTAGTTGTTAAATTTTAAATTGTTATTTTCCAAATTGTCCAAACTAAGCTTTTTGCAAACTAACTTTTAATAAATCTAAAATGGGTGAGATTAAAAGTTTAGTAAGGGTTTGTGTGTCTTAATTAAGCTATTATGTGATTATTGTGGCCACTAGTTTTGTTGAAATATATAGTTTTGGACTAAAATGGTAAATCGATGCTTACTAGGTTTTTGGAATAAATCGATTTTGATTAAGTTTTAGGTTTTGATGATATACAAAATATATCTTATAATACTTAGTGTATTGTGAATGGGCGATCGATACGATCGGGTTCTAGGTTTGGTGGTTATCTCGTATAGCGATCTTAGTTAAGGTTGTGGCGATGTCGTACGCGTTTTGTGCACCAAGTGCACAATGTGTCTATCTTGTGGACGTTATTCTTGCGTTTCGTTGTCTTTGTGTCGGCGCAGGATATTTAGCCTTATGTATTGTGTTTGTGAAATTTTAGGATCGATTGCGGGAACTTCGGACGCTACTAGAAAAGGGAAGCAGGTGGTTGGATTTACTAGCTCGAGATCATCGGTGAGTAGATTTAACATCTACGGGGAAATCGCCCGTATGGCGTTATGCGTTAGGGCTAGATATGATATTATAGCTGCATGTTTATACGCATATGAGTTGATTGTGCATGATCATCATTGCATATTATTACTTTTTGTGCTTTAACTTAGTATCTATTAGACACCGCACCATTACTGACGGTTCATGTTGCACGAGCACTAAATTGTATGCTACACACACACTGTTGGTAATTGCCATGACACGCACAACATATACACCTATGTGGTATTGTATTGTTATTGATATTGAGACGTTGATTCTTGTTCTATTGCGCATATGAAATGCATCATGATACATACTTACATGTATACACCCATACCTTCCTATAGCTACATATACACCTATGTGGTATTGTATCGTTATTGACATTGAGACGTTTATTCTTGTTCTATTATGCATTTGAAATGCATCATGCATACATATTTACATGTATACACCCATACCTTGCTATAGCTACATGTACACCTTTATATGATGTTGCATTTGATTTTAGAGGAATTGGGAACCACATGATATATTTAAAAACTAGATTCATTTAAAAGAACGGTTTTCCCTTAATATACTCATATTACTATTTTATGTTGCATATATCATATTTCATAGATTTACGCATTGAGATACGGATTTCATGTGATTTATGGATTTGAGAACCGTGGGGATATTTCAAGAAAGTATGCATTGTTTTGAAAACCCGGTTTCTCTTGATATGATATTTTGGTTCGTCCACCATGAGTTTTCTCGGTTCTGAGACTTGTGTTAGAAACCCGATTCAAGGAGCGGTAGGCATCGTCTGCGGGTACATGGTGGACCCGATATGGTACCCCGGGGCAAGAAATAGTTTTTGTGGTGTAGACAATGAGCCCGGCGTAGGGAGCACTACCTACCGGTGATAGTATAGAACCCGACGGATATCCGGAGGATACCGTTTGGGAGTTATGACATGAGATATATTGAGTGCTGATCTGGGTATGCGGCACCTGAGAGATGAGTATTTACGTGTTGTTGATGGACACAAGTTTTCATGATGTTTCAAGTGTCGATGTTGGACACTCAGTTTGCATAAGATTTACAGATATGAGGGCCGATCAGAGTGACGGTGCCTGAGGTATTAGGATTTGGGGTGTCGTTGATGGACACGGAGATTTTCCACGATGATGATTCATTGATGATGTTATGTTTTATCCCATACTCAGCATTTATTTGATATGCATTGCTTCATGTATTTGTAGTACCTGATGGAGTACCTTGATCATGATTGTTGCATTCCATATTGCCATACTTATGCTATCAGATTGCATACTATAGATTATCGTTGTTCGTGCATACCTGCGATTATCTGTGTGATCTTACTTACTATTCACGAGTTGGCAACTCACCCCGTTGTGCCATAGTGTTTTGTAGGTTTGACCCTCAGAGTAGTCGCGGCAGGGCATCTTATTATCTTTATTTTTACGGATACCACTACGGTTGGCTGTGAGGCCGTTGGTATAGGTGGGCTGTGGCTATCTGATTCTATCTATTGTACATCTTATTGTATCCAGTATTCTCTATCTACCATTTCCATGCATTGACTTAGAGACGAGTTGTGAGGATCGATACTGTATTATTTTGTGACTCTGGGTGTTGTGCTTGTGTGAGCAGGCCTTTATTATGTAGTTTTACCTCTTTTTGCTGTTTTTCATTTATATCATCTATTTTTTCGCTACGGCGTCGTATATATGCTTGTGGTGGTTGTTTCCGCCTTTGGGCATGATTTGCTCCCGTTTGGGTATGCTTTATTTATATTCTATGTTTGTACCCGTTTCGGGGCAAGTTTTTACAAAGGAGGTGCTGCTGAAATTTTTAAGAAAATAAACTTAGGTTTAAAGATTTTTACTTGAGATTTCCAAATGTTTTTAACAATGTTTTCATCACTTACTTCTTTTGATGGTTTAGATTTCTGGGCTTTCGGCTTAATTAAATTGCATTACGCCTGTTGACATCACGTAGTTTAAGTGTTGGTCACTTGCCTAAAATTGGGTTGTGACAAAGTTGGTATAAGAGCGCTGGGTTTTACCTTTCGGAGTGTAGGATGACCTTCGTATGATGGAGTAGGTAGTTTAAGCAGAGTGACGTAGCGTGTGTATGTTCCGCGGCATACTTATGACACGGTACTTGGCCTAACTGACCTTAGGACTTGTTGGTTGAAATTCCTTCCGTGATTATATACATCCTTGTGATTTGATTTCTATGATCTTATTGAATCCTATTTTCATTTCCATCCATTATGTCTCCGAAGACTACGAGGGCGCAGGGAGCGGCCGTGAGAGCCGAGGTCAGGGCAGGCTCGTCGGAGACGAGGACTGACCAAGGCGGTTTGCCCATTGTATAGGAGCAGGGTGATCCACCTTCGATAGACCGCATAACTATACTAGAGGCCGGTATGCAGGATTTGCGCCAGATGATGGGATCGTTAGTTGAGGCCAGTCGAGCGCAGAGACAGGAGGTTGACCCACCTATTACGGGGACCGCGATGGTGCCTACTGTTTCTGCAGTCGCAGCTACAGCTACGGAGGTTATCACCGTATCATTATCTGAGTTCATGAGGCTGAAGTCTCCAGTCTTCACTGGCACCGATACAGCTGAGGATCCAAGTCGTTTATTCATTGGATTGCCAGGATCTATCGTTCGATGAGATGTTCCAATGCGAGATGTGTAGAGTTCGTGAGTTTTCGTCTAGAGGGTCATGCCCGGACCTGGTGTAAGTCTTTAGAGAGGGGCAGAGCAGCATGTCTTTCTCCTATGACCTGGGCTGAGTTCGTGACGGTGTTTTTTGCCCGTTTTCTTCTTCAGAGAGTCAGGGATGCTCGAGCTCGTAGTTTTGAGTCGTTATGCTAGACTCCGGGTATGACGGTGGCAGAGTACGATGTTCAGTTTACCCAGCTATCTGTGTATGCTCCATATTTGGTGGACACTGAGGAGATGCAGATCAAGAGGTTTGTTTGAGGCCTGATTACCCAATTGTTCCTCGCTATCCGCTCCCAGCATTTTGACACATATGCAGCCGTGGTGGACGCAGCCCTACTGGTTGAGGAGCGCCTTTCCGAGACTTCGGTCATTCCAGGACCAAAGAGGGTTCGTACTGATATATCAGCTCAGAGGCAGTTGGGTAAACGACACGACAGATTTCGCTCAGGTCGTGGGGGTAGCAGACGCTTGGGATGAGGCCAGTTATTTAGCTCCTACCCACAGGGTCAGCAGTCGTCGCCTGGATGTTTTGGGTGTGGCAGTCCCCATCACCGCATCAGAGATTGCACTGAGATACGCCAGAGGGAGGCAGCGGTTCCACATGTTACCTTACCACCTTCACCTTAGAGAGCGTTGCCTTTTACGCCTGTTGTTTCTCCGCGTCAAACTCATGCGCAGAGAGTATGTGGTCGCGGAGGTTTTGTTCAGAGAGGACGGGGTGGCCGAGGCGGAGGACAGCCAGTTGCCGGTAGAGGGCGTGCTCGAGTGTTTGCTTTGACTCATCATGACGCGTAGGCGTCCAACGCAGTGGTTTCAGGTACTCTTTCTGTATGTTCCTTCGATGCACACGTTTTGTTTGATCCGGGATCTATGCACTCGTATGTTTCTACACACTTCGTGCCGAGGTTGGGCCGAAAGTCGTATTTGCCAGATCATCCGCTTGTCGTGACTACTCCTGTTGGCGAGTCGTTTGTTGCGCGATATGTGTTTCGGTCGTGTGTCGTTCGTATTAGAGATAGAGATTCAACCGTCTACTTGATCCTTTTGAGATGTTGGACGTCGACGTTCTATTGGGCATGGACTAGTTAGCTACTTGCTACGCGTCCGTAGACTGCCGCGAGAAGACAGTCAGGTTTTATTTTCCCGGCGAGTCAGTTCTTGTTGTGCAGGGGGACCGTGGTGCCGCCCCTCACAGTTTGATTTCAGCCCTTTGCGCTAGTCGGCTTTTGAGGAGGGGATGTCGGGGATTCTTGGCTTTCATACGGGATACTGGAATCACGGTAGATTCGTTGGACCAGGTTCCTATCGTGAGAGAGTTTCCCGACGTATTTCCCGATGAGTTACCTGGATTTCCGCCAGAGCATGAAATTGAGTTTTGCATTGATTTGACCCCCGGCATAGGGCCTATTTCCATACCGTCTTACCGGATGGCCCCGGCGGAGCATAAGGAGCTTAAGGATCAGCTGCAAGAGTTTGTTGATAGGGGACTTGTATGTTCGAGTGTTTCACCTTGGGGAGCTCCTGTTCTGTTCGTCAAGAAGAAGGACGGCAGTTTGAGGTTGTGTATTGATTATGGTCAATTAAACCGAGTTACGGTGCGGAATAGGTATCCTTTACCTCGCATTGACGATTTGTTTGATCAGCTCCACGGTGCGGGACATTTTTCTAAGATTGATTTGAGATCAGATTATCATCAGTTGCGGGTTCGGAATGATGACATTCCGAAGACTGCTTTTTATACAAGCTACGGTCATTATGAGTTTTTGGTGATGTCGTTCGGACTCACCAATGCCCTAGTAGCGTTCATGGATTTGATGAATCGGATTTTCAGGCCATTCCTCGACCAATTTATTATTGTGTTTATTGATGACATTCTGGTTTATTCCAAGAGTCGAGAGGAGCAAGAGCAGCACTTGAGGATCGCTTTGCAGACATTGAGATAGCACCAGCTGTTTGCTAAATTCTTGGAAGTGTGCCTTCTGGCTAGATAGTGTTGACTTCCTGTATCATGTGGTTACGGGAGATGGTATTCGTGTGGACCCGAGGATGATCGAGGCCATACAGCTATGGCCCAGACCTGTATCAGGGACAGAGGTCCGCAGCTTTTTGGGCTTAGCCGGTTATTACCGCCGTTTCGTGCAGGACATCTCGAGTATCGCTGCACCGCTGACAAGACTGACCAGGAAGGAGGTTCCTTTTCTTTGGAATGAGGCATGCGAGCAGAGTTTTCAGCAGTTGAAGACTCGGTTGACGACTGCACCAGTTTTATCCTTGCCTTCTGGATCGGGCGGCTATGTTGTTTACTATGATGCTTCTCGAGTGTGGCTCAGTTGTGTCTTGATGTAACATGATAGAGTTATCGCTTATGCTTCTTGGCAGCTGATGAAGCACGAGCAGAATTATCCTGCTCACGATCTTGAGATGGCCGCGGTGGTGTTTGCGCTTAAGATTTGGAGACACTACTTGTACGGGGAGTCGTGTCAGATTTTCACCGACCACAAGAGCTTGAAGTACATCTTCTAGTAGCGGGACTGTAAGTCTACGCTAGCGCCCCGGCCGTCTACAGACGCCAAATGCGGAACAAAAACTTTTTGTCTGGCGCTATCGTATGCTTTAACCCGGATCTGCCATTATTGCTAAACTAACAAACTGTAAAGAGTGTAGAAAGGTTATACCGAACGATCCGAGTCCTTCGTTCTTTAACCATCATCCCACGCTCCGTTGCGGCTGCTCCGATCTCGTCGATCTCCGATCTGCTCGTCCAGGTGGCACCACATCACTGATTCTTTAAACGGGCTCCCGCCTCTGACTCGAGGCAACTCGGTCATCAAGTTTGCTAGAAGAGACGACCAAGAATGATGTAGAGAATGAGTAGATGACTTTGTCTCGTTCCGTCCAAAGCTATGGACGGACGGTTAATGAAGTTGCCGAGGGAATCGGGTGATGGAATGAAATGAGCTGTGAAATTTCATACACCGATAAAACCTATCATAATCTTTTCAAGTGAAAACTCCAAGTGAGAGAGTGTATGAGGAGAGAGAGAGGGGGCCGGCCTCTTATAGCAAAGAGGGAGGTGATCGTAGGAGAGGGGGGTAACCATAAGAAAAATATCATGTGTGAACACATGAAAAAATCAAGCACAAAGATCTTAAGGAAAACAAAACCTCATTGAAATCAAAGCATGAGTCACAAGACACCTCACCATATCCAGAACCTTCTAGAACCTTCTAGAAGCATGACTCACCCTCATCCAAGAAAAGATAAATCTGTCTTTAACCGAATGTTAAAAGACGGCTGATAGAAAACTGGAAACTGGCAACTTCCAAAAGTGATCCTGAAACGACTTTCAGGATAACCCCGTAACTGTATAAATATACCCGCATTTGTATTACGACCGAATACAAATGCAACTGAGACAAAGATATTATACCTACTCAATATAATACTCGGATCCGGCTTAAACCAAAGCCGACCAGTATTAACTGCCCGAAAAATAACACGTGCGTAAACGCACGTGCATTTTCCGAACCCTACCATAAAACCATACGGCCTCTACAACGTTTCTCCCGAACTTGGGAAACTGTCTGTGCGGGACTCTAATGACTCGTCAGTACCCTGGCAGTGGGTTTAACCACAAACCGTCAGCGGCACTAGCTATGCGTAACGGCTGCCCATGGACTGACCTCAAGGGAAGCCGATGAGCGTACTCAAGGGAGGCCGATGAGCGAACTCATCCAGAAACCCTACTGAGCCTAACAGTGACAATGTATATACAGTCCGGTCCGTTCGTCTATGAGTATCGCATATCCGCCTAGGGGGCTAGTAACGTCAGACCCCCAGAAGCAGTATAAGTCGTGTCGGAGTGTAGCCCAATAACACCCTGAGATACTACTGGAGTACCTACCAGTAAATCTCCTGCCATGGCCATGGACTTTGTGTAATGGCTCTCCTAGACACAGCACGACCTCGCCCCCAATACCGGGAGAGACGAATCCCCTGCCGATCCGCTCACGTGCCTCCGTATGGCTCGGGACTGTACCCAAAAGCTACCTGTTTGCACGACTCCTTTGAGCCGTGGTAGGGTAGAAATCAAAGCACAGTGGGAACTCACATGAGACAAATGACGACCTCAGGTCGATGAACTAACCTGTACACATGTCACCAGGGAACTGCTATCTGACGATAGGTATAGTACTAACTAGCAGATTCCCGGTGAGTCCTGTCCGGTGTACTCATAACCCAATGAGCACCTGTATACATCTTAGGTGATCCAACTGACACCAGTGGCTTGTGAGACCGGCCACCGCCCCTCGTCGGGGTCTCGACTGTATACACTAGTCTACTCCGGAGTATCGATGCCCTGTCTCGAAACTCCCACGAATAGGGACCACAATTTAAGGATATGCATATAAACTACCCAACTCTCACGTATATGATCGCCATCATACTGTTGGTAGTAAAGCAAGATCCTAAGGGCTCTATCAAAGTGTAACATGCAATCAGTCACCTGAACATGTACACGACTGATAAAGGCAAACCAGATAGCATACTATCATCTCGAATAAGACTGTTCTACCGGGATAGGTCCTCCGCAATCATTGCAATCACGTACCTGCGATCCAATAATTGACTATGAGGGCACTATCTCCAACAATCTCCCACTTGCACTCAAGGCTAATTATTGCGATGTCGACTACTCACAGCCCGTGTGAAACCGAACATCCAACTCCTCTACTAATCAGTTTCACAAAGCCCGTTTGTAAAACTATTGTGTTCGAGAAATAGCCTCAGTGAGTGGATCCGCCTAGAAGTTTCTCTATATATCTCTCTAAATCTCAAGTTCGCGGAGAAAGCCATCTCCCGAATCGAGTAATACCTGTCTTAGAATATGTCTGGAAATCTGATGGGACCTAGTTCATAAATGAACTCCAAATCCAAACTTCTTAGACTGTATCGATCACTGAACCTAATCAGTATCCGGCACCATGCCACCCACAGTATCCTCTTGGACCATCTGTCCATAATACTGTCCCTCTTCGTCAGAGGGAAAAACTATAACTCTGACAATCACTCTGTCATCCATGTCACCTTTGAAGCCTGGAATGATAATCGTCTCCCGAAGGAGGCTGCCGTCATCAAATCCTTAGAACATACACCTATGTTCTAAAACTGCTTCCTTTTGTTTCTCCAGGATTGGATTAATACAAACTCATTGCGTCTAGTGCAAAAACAACATCTGGTGTGGTACTTGATATCTCATGATTGACTCAATTGCCTAAGCAAGTGATCTGCCAATCATGCACTCCCTCTCCTCTTTAGTCTATACGACACCTTTAGAGAGGGTGACTCCATCACCTGCAGGTACACCACCATGCTAGGAGTCAACTATTCTAAAAACCATTAGAATATTGTCAAAGTACCCACATAGGGAAACTACCCAAATCCAGATCTAAAACCATAGATCTAGAAACCATAATGTCAGATATTATATCCAAATCCTGTTTGGAGAAACAACTGTGTGACGACCACAGTACAACCGATCATAGTATAGGAATTTTACTTCCTACTCTGTGTATGTCATTCAGATACCATGACATCACACCCTACTACCTTCTTAACAGATCCATCCCCTATTCTGATTGAAGTCAAACCCATGACTGTCACATCAAAATTAGATGATCTATCTCCGCTATAACTGCTCAAGTCTATAAATAGACATAAGCTACTTGCCCACTATTCTTCCGATGCTCCCACTGACTACGACAACCCTCCTACCGGGTCTCATAGCCTGGAACAACGGTAGTGTCAAGTCTGGGTAGATAAGAACCTCCCTTTCACCGTCCTTGAGGCTACCGAAGTACCTCTCGGGTGTCAGAGGTTACCCACCATATCTGCGGAGTGGCTAATGGAATGTCAAACCTGATTGAATATATAATTCCTATTAAATTTTCCGTAATCGTTCGTGGTTCTGGAATCACTTCCAGTTCTACCATACTCCCACTACTGTTTTATGAAAAAATCCATTTTTACTAAAACTGTGGCGAATCAAGAACAATATCACTATTGATCTTCCAAATGGTAGAATATCAACCCTCGACATAGCCAGGGTCAACCCACAAACAGCCATTACAGAAACGTGCCCTGAGTTATCCAGTGTCTGTTTTTAAGCATAAGCTGGACAACTCCCCATACCTTAATATCTTTTAAGGTACGATCCATTCTATATCCAATATAGAAACTTTGACACTTATTTAATTGGAACCATATTCAAATCATGCAGCTGTCTCCAGTGCATATCAACTTTAATGGAAAGAGGCTAATCAGCATTACTCAACTTAGGAATCCATCCAATTATGAGTAACCTGAAAGAGAAACAAGTTTCTCAAAACCATTACTATCATCTGAATACCATTCACAAGAATCTACATCTTCGATCTCTTTGAAGAATCCCGATACTTGTGATACCTGGTTCTCTACTTTATTCTTATACCCACAACTTCTCAAAACTTAGACCTTGTATTCCTATGAAACACTTGTCTAAATACTAGAGAAGTTATAAGTAAACAGAACATAGTACGAGGACCTACCCCTTTGCCCTGATGGACACTGGACAACATACAATACTCTGTATAAGTTCGCTGAGTTAAACAACTCAAAACCTGTGCTTCGTAGTTGAAAACTGTACCCTGGCGATTTCCTCAAATATCACCAATTACAACGAATTCCGATATAATGAGGATAATTACCTAATTCCCAATAACTTACTCCCACTCATCATCTGTAAAACCATACAGATATGGGAATGAAACCTGGTAAATACATACCCTTGGAGTAAGTGTCTAATCGGGAAAACAGTTTTCTTTTAACAATGCACTGAAACATGAAAATGTTTCGTAGGGGTATCCTGGTATTCATAGCAATGCCTCTTCCATAATCCAATTCATGATTTCAACCGTATATTTTATTGCCATCTCTCCAAATCCCTTTATTTGTCTTTAGTCGTTACCTTCTGTACACCATCGTTAGGCTAAATGGTTTTCTTCCTTCCCTATCGTTCGGCACCAGCCTATGGTTTGGAAGAAGACTATCCAGAAAGCATAATAGGTGTACCTTCCTAAACCAAGGAGTACTCAGATCTTGAGAGAAGGTGATGATAAAAGACAACTGAATAATACCTTATTCCTTTAAAGGTGAAATAGGAGTGGTGACGCAGTACGCGGTTTTGGTCGTGAATGATAACAGTCGCAATTTACTTTGCCCTCTTTCTAATCCCTTTATTTTGTCTTTACATATTACCTTCTGTACACCCTACTTAGGCTAATTGGTTTTCTTCATTCCCTACCTTTCGGCACCAGCCTATGGTTTGGAATAAGACTATCCAATAAGCGTAATAGGTGTACTCTTCTAAACCAAGGAGCCCTCGCAACCTGAGAGAAGGTGATAATAAAAGACAACTGAATAAACCAATTCTATTTCTCCTGAACCTGGATCCATCCTCGAAGAAGTCCCTTCGAGTTCGTATATAACCATACGATGGATCTATCCAATGGAAGTGGATGTCCGTAGTAATTACGGGTGTTCTGAGAAATGCAAAGGGTAAAAGAAGGAGTGGCAATGACTTATGCAACATCGACAATCCAAAAGCCAGTATTTTAAGAAGGTTCGGTCAACTTGGTCACTGAGTCATAGTCTAGGGTCGGTCAAAGGTCGCTGCCAAAGAGAGAGAGAAAAGAAACACTCTGCGTGCACTCTAACCTAGATCAGAATGGTCATCACTTTATCTGATCCGGAAACCTCCCACTGTCCTGTCAAATTCTCCTCCAAACCTAAAAGAAGAATCAATCGGGATCACCCGAAGAGTAAACCAACTCATCAGTGGGAATCGGGATCCAACTCTCATTGCATGATAATGTGATGGAATGCATCCATGTTACTCATACTCCAGAAGGTATGCGCATACTTGGCAAGTTTCAGTTTCTTTAGAAACTCCCAATAAGATTTTTGCCCCATGCTCTTATAACCTTGGCGTTAGGTCAAAATGTCATAAGTCACATGCCAAGTTCTACCCATCACTATCTTGTTAATTTGAACCCACCCGCACATGCCCTTGGCGTTAGGTCAAAATGGCAGAACGGCTGTCCCAAAACAACTCATCTATCTATGCAACAATTGAATACCCAGCAGCTACCAAACACTATGCCTTGGCGTTAGGTCAAAATACATAGCTTGAATACTACTGAATACCCAAAAGAAGTGACGGAGGGCTACGGCTGGTTTTTGGCGAAAAACCTTTAGCGTAATGAACTTGATATCGCTGAAGGAACCTGATAGCTTTTTAAAATATAGTGGCGAAAACCTTTTGCTAAAGAGGTCACTCCCGGTGAAGGAATCTCGGCTCTTTCCTCGTGGAATGAGGTGCAGGATATTCCACTGAATACCGCTATGCAAAGCAACTTGTAATCGACTATAGTGAAGTTATTACCCTGACGCAAACTTCTGCCCAAGGGGTCAGTCCCGGTGAAGGGATATCGGCTCTTGCCCCGTCGAATGAGGTGCAGGATATTCCACTGAATACCGCTATGCAAAACAAAAGGAAACGTCTTTGCAATAACACTTTTTAAATTTGTTCCAACAACTATAAACAGGTTTGTTTAACTTTTTGCATTGATCAGAATCAACGCAGTCCCATCAATCAATCACACCAGAAAAGAACGAAAATAAAATGTACGTATATGCCATCCGCATTCGTCACTGGGTCCCGTCATCACCCGTTAGGTTACTTAACTAACGACAGAGCGGGGACTGGACTAGCGCGGGTGTAAAACATATACAACATCTAATAGTATATAAACCAATATACAATAATCGCTCCAGGCGTGATAATATGCAACATTACAGAAAAGTAATAAGCATCACAGAACAATACAGATATCTGGGATCCCCGGGTTTCACAGAGCCGCTGCTGAAACCCGACGTTCCCCTGTCGTGTGGATAGCCTGTGCAATGAAACCTAGACCCCTACGGGTGCGGCAAGTTACCCGCCAAAACCTGAAGCGAGGTAGTCCCCACAGCATAGTGAATGGAATACCCGGCACTTCACGGAATCCGGTAATCTTGGGCACCCCTCCTTGGGTCAACCTGTACCTCCTACGAGTGCGGCGAATAGTCTGCCAATTTTAGAGTGGGGCCCCTCTGCCTCTCAAAGCCATGAGATGCGGACCCGTTGCCCTCCAGAACCCGGCTATCCGTGCACTCCGTCTCGGGGCAAAACCTAGTACAGTAATGAAAAATAGTACAACAGGTACATCGACCGCAACCTGGTCGTGCCCCAAAAGAATATTATACAACAGGCAGTGACGGCAGTCCACAAGTTGGACGCTCGCCCCGCAATATCAAATGTACAAATAAACTCAAACTGTACTATCATTGCACACTGCTATCCACCACGACAAATCCGCAACATCACAGCACAACACAGAACATCAACACGAATGTCACGTTCGCAAACTCGTCTAAAAGAACTATAGCAATCGGACGCGGTTTACCGATCAAATGACATTCCCGGTCGGAGATATAATTTAAGCACTGTAAACTAACATGTTTAAATTTCGATCGACAAAATATCATAAAGTGGGCCCCACGAACATCTGTAGAACAGTAACAAAACCTGGGCCCAAAAGATATATACCAAAAACCCCAATTTCCAGAGAAGAACCCACTGAGCAAATTTGGGGGCATGATGACACAGAATGGCCGCGGATCAGCGGCCAAACCATAGGTTTGGCCGCGTTTCCGCGGCAGTCTTGTCGAATCATGATCCCAAATTTGTACGTCGTTCTTAAAAAACCCTGCACAGTTTTCTGAGATGTGTGAAATATTTTTAGGACACCGTTTAAAATCAACAGAAACTGTCAAGTTGGAAAAATGCGATTTTTGATTTCCGGTTCGATCGATGCTTTAAACGCGTTAGCACAAGTTAGTATAGCAAAATGGTGAGACTCTGATACCACTGTAAGTCTACGCTAGCGCCCCGGCCGTCTACAGACGCCAAATGCGGAACAAAAACTTTTTGTCTGGCGCTATCGTATGCTTTAACCCGGATCTGCCATTATTGCTAAACTAACAAACTGTAAAGAGTGTAGAAAGGTTATACCGAACGATCCGAGTCCTTCGTTCTTTAACCATCATCCCACGCTCCGTTGCGGCTGCTCCGATCTCGTCGATCTCCGATCTGCTCGTCCAGGTGGCACCACATCACTGATTCTTTAAACGGGCTCCCGCCTCTGACTCAAGGCAACTCGGTCGTCAAGTTTGCTAGAAGAGACGACCAAGAATGATGTAGAGAATGAGTAGATGACTTTGTCTCGTTCCGTCCAAAGCTATGGACGGACGGTTAATGAAGTTGCCGAGGGAATCGGGTGATGGAATGAAATGAGCTGTGAAATTCCATACACCGATAAAACCTATCATAATCTTTTCAAGTGAAAACTCCAAGTGAGAGAGTGTATGAGGAGAGAGAGAGGGGGCCGGCCTCTTATAGCAAAGAGGGAGGTGATCGTAGGAGAGGGGGTAACCATAAGAAAAATATCATGTGTGAACACATGAAAAAATCAAGCACAAAGATCTTAAGGAAAACAAAACCTCATTGAAATCAAAGCATGAGTCACAAGACACCTCACCATATCCAGAACCTTCTAGAACCTTCTAGAAGCATGACTCACCCTCATCCAAGAAAAGATAAATCCGTCTTTAACCGAATGTTAAAAGACGGCTGATAGAAAACTGGAAACTGGCAACTTCCAAAAGTGATCCTGAAACGACTTTCAGGATAACCCCGTAACTGTATAAATATACCCGCATTTGTATTACGACCGAATACAAATGCAACTGAGACAAAGATATTATACCTACTCAAGATAATACTCAGATCCGGGTTAAACCAAAGCCGACCAGTATTAACTGCCCGAAAAATAACACGTGCGTAAACGCACGTGCATTTTCAGAACCCTGCCATAAAACCATATGGCCTCTACAACGTTTCGCCCGAACTTAGGAAACTGTCTGTGGGGGACTCTAATGACTCGTCAGTACCCTGGCAGTGGGTTTAACCACAAACCGTCAGCGGCACTAGCTATGCGTAACGGCTGCCTATGGACTGACCTCAAGGGAGGCTGATGAGCGTACTCAAGGGAGGCCGATGAGCGAACTCATCCAGAAACCCTACTGAGCCTAACAGTGACAATGTATATACAGTCCGGTCAGTTCGTCTATGAGTATCGCATATCCGCCTAGGGGGCTAGTAACGTCAGACCCCCAGAAGCAGTATAAGTCGTGTCGGAGTGTAGCCCAATAACACCCTGAGATACTACTGGAGTACCTACCAGTAAATCTCCTGCCATGGCCATGGACTTTGTGTAATGGCTCTCCTAGACACAGCACGACCTCGCCCCCAATACCGGGATAGACGAATCCCCTGCCGATCCGCTCACGTGCCTCCATATTGCTCGGGACTGTACCCAAAAGCTACCTGTTTGCACGACTCCTTTGAGCCGTGGTAGGGTAGAAATCAAAGCACAGTGGGAACTCACACGAGACAAATGACGACCTCAGGTCGATGAACTAACCTGTAAACATGTCACCAGGGAACTGCTATCTGACGATAGGTATAGTACTAACTAGCAGATTCCCGGCGAGTCCTGTCCGGTGTACTCATAACCCAATGAGCACCTGTATACATCTTAGGTGATCCAACTGACACCAGTGGCTTGTGAGACCGGCCACCGCCCCTCGTCGGGGTCTCGACTGTATACACTAGTCTACTCCAGAGTATCGATGCCCTGTCTCGAAACTCCCACGACTAGGGACCACAATTTAAGGATATGCATATAAACTACCCAACTCTCACGTATATGATCGCCATCATACTGTTGGTAGTAAAGCAAGATCCTAAGGGCTCTATCAAAGTGTAACATGCAATCAGTCACCTGAACATGTACACGACTGATAAAGGCAAACCAGATAGCGTACTATCATCTCGAGTAAGACTGTTCTACCGGGATAGGTCCTCCGCAATCATTGCAATCACGTACCTGCGATCCAATAATTGACTATGAGGGCACTATCTCCAACAGGGACCTGAATTTGAGACAGCGCCGTTGGATGCGGCTCGTGAAGGATTATGATTGCGAGATCCTTTATCACCCGGGCAAGGTGAATGTGGTAGCCGATGCTTTTAGTCGTAGGCCCGGGTTAGTTTGTCCCAGTTGAGTGCAGTTCAGAGATAGTCTTCTGTAGATTGGCGGATCTTGTGCGATAGTAGAGAACAGTTTGAGTTCACTTCCACTGGGGGACAGCTTGCTCACGTCCACGTCCGTCCACTTCTACTTGATCGTATTCATAAGGCACAGCCCGCCGACGCCCGTCTGTCTGAGATTCTTGAGCATGTTCGGCAGGGTAGAGATTCAGAGTCCTTGATTGATGACCAGGGTATGCTACGTTTCGGGACACGTTTGTGTGTACCTGATACCGATGGGTTGAGATGCAAGATCCTAGCGCAGGCACATCAGTCAGCTTTTAGTGTTCACCCAGGTTCCACCAAGATGTAACGTGACTTGAGAGATATCTACTGGTAGGCAGGGATGAAGAGTGATGTTTCAGATTTTGTTTCGAGGTGCCTGACTTGTCAGCAAGTCAAGGCAGAGCATCAGAGACCGGAAGGAGAGTTGCAGCCTTTACCCGTTCCGTAGTGGAAATGGGAACAGATCACCATGGGATTCGTTGTGGGTCTACCCAGGTCCAGTCGAGGGTATAACTCCATTTGGGTGATTGTTGACCGGTTGACGAAAGCGGCTCACTTTCTTCCAGTGAAGACCACTTTCGGTTATGCTCAGTATGCTCAGTTGTACATTGATGAGATTGTGCATTTGCACAGTGATTGAATCGATATTTCCGTGTCGTGTTTTGAAAAGTGTAATGCTCACAACCAAAGAAATTTGTAAACCGCAATCAATTAACGGTGTCTTTTGTAGGTTCGTTTAACGAGTGCGGATTGTCCACGGAGAAAGTGTGATTTGTTCGAAATCGTTTTAGTTGAGTTGAACATAAAAGATAAAAGAAAATGATTCAATATTTGTGAGATTTTAGTTTCAAGAACATAAAGAGATAGATCTAAAATCAACAATTAATAAAGATCAAGAAAATGTCCAAACCAATTGAATTATCAAGATTTGTAAACTAGCTTGTAGAAATCGATCAAATTGATAGTGACGATGAATACTAATCATTACGAATTTTTATCTATTGAGGATTTGTTGCTAGATCGATGATGATAGACGAGGTTTAGGGATCTATTGAAGAAACTAGGGTTTCTTCTTCACCATCCCTTGTCTTTTCATTGACTATCATTCAAATTCTAGCCTCTAGCAAATTAAATCACCAATCGTTGATCTTTAATTCGGAGCGGAAACATTCAAGAAAGCGATATCGCTCAAATTAGGTCTTCAATGATTCAATTTCTAAATGTTTACAAAACTCATAAGACTCAAGAATAGTTCAAGATTTCATCATCATCATCTACCTATTCTCTCGATTCCGCTACAAGAGGAGATTTCACTCAAACATCATGAAAAAAGAAAGAATCAAGAATCGGTAACTTTTCATAATGCAAGAATGTAAAGAAAAGCAATATTTATAATTTACACCTTTATTAGTCGACGATTAGGTACAATCCACTCAAAGATTACAAGATTTGAGGTGGTAACTAGATCCGCCGAAATTAGCTTCACATCGATCTTCTTGAGTCGCGGATCGTCATGGATCTCTTGCTCGGATGAAGATCGGCGTTGCTTCAAAGGCTCGTTGAAGGCTTGCTTGAGACGCTTCTCGATGAATCTTGATTTGGCTTTTGAATTGGATTTGGGCTAGGGTTTTGAGTTGCAAGTTGTGTCACTCAACTTGTGTGGATTTGATGTATAATGATCAACAACCGAACCCTTTTTAATGAAGCCATAGGTGCCCTTTTATAGTTTTCCCTCAAGCTTCCCCTAGAAGCTAGGTCAATCTTCCCTTGGAAGCTAGGTAGTTGTAGAGAAGTTTCTAGATTAAGATAGTTAGCTAGCTTGCATGAGAAGCCTTTCTGTTGGAGGGAAGCTTCTGGAGATTTGAAGCGTCTTGAAGAAGTTTGACAGTTGAATGGGAAGCCTCGGGGAAAGTTTCAGTCGCCGATGAGTCGGATCGGCCGTGGATCCGCGGCGGATCGGCCTGACTCGGCCGCGGATCCGCGGCCATCTGGTGGAGTTGCTGCATGAAATTTCCAGTGCTGATTTGTGTTGGTTTTATGGCACTTTCCTGATGTCTGGAATATTTTTATACTTTCTTCTTTACTGCCAGATCACAAGTCTTGGAATTGATGTATTTTATCAGCACTTTTAGCAGTTCCGGCTCTTTTACCTGGAGAATTTCCTGCACAAAATCTCGAGACAAGTGTTGAGTTATACAGATCATGCGAATAAACACTTAATTTCCCATTAGAATATCGATTATAACTATAACATAGTGTATTTGGTATTTTCCATATGAATTCGTAATCTGTGTTATAATTACAATAAACACCTATATAAGAATGATAAGAGTAGGGAAATTAACGTGTTGAGATTGCACTATTTTCGACTGATCAAATTCCCCTAAACTTAATTTTGGTCGTCTCGAGCAAACGTCTTTTATGATTTATTGAAGAGAAGGAGAAAATATAAGAAAAAGAAAAACTAACTAGCACACTTTCATAAGCAACACGATTGCACTGAGCACGTGCAACAAGCCTTTAAACCTCTAGGTGTCCCTAGTAGGAGGAGTGTTGTCTCCTGAGGGTTTTTAGCGGATTGCACCTACAAAATCCCATAATAAAAGGAAGACCGTGAAAGTTACATGTACAGATAAGAACTGTAAAAGAAAGACTTTGAAAATCAGAGTTTCCAACTAATACTAGCTTTTCGGTTGTCATGAGCCCTATCTTAATAGTCATGAAAAGATGTTTGAAATCACATCATCCCTCAATAAAAAATCGTCTTTATTCTTCATTCCTATCTTTCTTCCAAACATTGATCATGTACCCCTACGTGTGTGTAAAGAACATCCCTATACTCGGAGAATTCAATTCAAGCTATCATACTCTTGTCAATCTACCTCAGTACTTTTCAATTAATAAATATTTAGATGGAATTGCTCAGACATTTTTCATGCGACCTTTAATACTTTTTGAGGTACTAACCGACCGATTACTCATGTTCTTGCTTATTAGGTGTTTTTAGTATTTTCCTCGTCTTGTAACACCTAAGGCTTAACAGTGACTCCTAAACCAGTTGGTCTAAGGCATTAGGTGATGAAGCACCCTCGCTATATTTTTTTATTGCTGTCTTGGTGATAACAAAACCAGTGTTCATTTTTCTTTTCAGCATTTTATCTTTTATTTTCCATTTATTATTTCTTTCATACTTTGGCTTTAAGACAAGAGCATTTCAAGGTATCCTCTACTATCCCGAGTTTCAAGACGTGTGTAAGTGCGTATAGTAGGGTATCAACATTCAAACGTTTGACTTCCAGAATAGGAACTATTTTTCCGACTTATTTTTATCCTCAAATTAGTGACATCTTTCATCTTACTAACCCTTGGGACAACGGCTCATAAGTACTTATTACTAGTTTCGTTTAAGAAAACTTCTAACTTTCTAGGTTTTCATAAACTATTCTAATCTTTTGGATGTAATTTTTCACTTTCTAATATTTTTATTATAAAATTAAATATTAAATAATTTTATCTTTTAAATTTTTTAAATTTTTTATATGTTTTATATGTTTTGTGCTTATGCAAAGTATGATGCAAAAATAAGCACAAACCTCCCCCAAACTAGTTTTCAACAGTGTCCTCACTGTTGTCATCTGTTAAAGCTCAAAAAACCTGTAAACTTTGGAGGAAAGATTATTAATGGGGATATGAAATATGATCGTGAAAAATCTCCCCCAAACTTAATCTTTTATTCACTCACCTCCATTCTAAAGATGTGAAAATATTACCAAGTCATGGAAGTGAGGTGGAGGAAAATCAATAATTATAAAATGGCTCCTGTAAAAACAGGAGCTCCTCCGAGGGGTCAGTGGAAAAATACGGTTTTAGTCTATATCCATTTACTTTAAAAATTGTATCGTTTTTAATATTTTCAAACTCAACTGCCCCGTGCGGGTATACATACCGCACAATAAAAGGTTCTTTCCACCGAGATTTTAGCTTACCCGCATGAAGATGAAGTCGTGAATCATAAAGAAGAACTTGTTGACCAGGTGTAAAAGTTTTTCTCAAAATGTTCTTATCGTGAAATACCTTAGTCCGATTCTTTACAATTACAGCATTATCATAAGCTTCATCACGGAGTTCGCTTAGCTCATTTAATTGCAGCTTCCGAAAGTTGCAGGCTTGATTTAAGTCAAAGGTAAGTACTCTAATGGCCCCATTGCTTTGTGTTCAATCTCGACCGGAAGGTGACAAGCCTTTCCAAACACTATTCGGTAAAGAGACATACCTAGATCGGTTTTATATGCTGTACGGAATGCCCAAATAGCATCCGTCAATTTGGTTGACCAATCTTTTCGAATTTTAGAAACAGTTTTCTCCAAAATTTGTTGGATTTGTCTGTTTGAAACCTCAGCTTGCCCGCTCGTTTGGGGATGAAAGGGTGTAGAAAGTTTGTGGTTGATTGCATATTTCCGCATCAAAGTCTCGAAAGACCTATTACAAAAATGTGTCCCGTTATCGCTAATAATAGCACGTGGATGTCCAAATCGCGAAAAGATGTTTTCTTTTAAAATCTTAATGACAACCTTTTTGTCATTAGTGCGATAAGGAATGACTTCTACCCATTTCGAGACGTAATCAACGCCAAGCAATATGTACAAATTCCCAAAGGAGTTGGGAAAATGACCTATAAAATCAATACCCCAAACGTCAAAAATTTCAACCACTGAGATCGGTTGAAGTGGCATCTCATTTCTCCGGGAAATCCTACCCGTGTGTTGACACCGTGGACAAGTTTTGCAATGATCAAATGCATCTTTGAACAAAGTCGGCCAGTAAAAACCGCATTGCAAAACCTTCTCCGTCGTCTTTCGAGGACCGAAATGACCCCTACATGCCTGATCATGACAAAAAGATAGAACACTCTTGAATTCATCATTAGGGACACATTTGCGAATGATCTAGTCAGGACAATATTTAAACAGATAGGGTTCATCCCAGTAAAAATATTTTACTTGAGATAAAAATCGATGTTTATCCTGTTTCGACCATTCGCGGGGAGTAAGTCCCGTAGCAAGATAATTCAAAGTATCCCCGAACTAAGGTTTAGTGGATACTTTCAAGAGTTGTTCGTTTGGAAAAGAATCATTGATTGACAGGGTCACAGGTGAAGAAGAGATGCGTGAAAGAAGGTCGGCTACCACGTTTTCACATCCTTTCTTATCTTTAATAACAAGATCAAATCTTGTAATAGAAGGATCCAACGTATTAGCCTACCTTTAGCATCCTTCTTCGCCAAAAGATGTTTTAAGGCGGAGTGGTCAGTGTACACAACAATTGGTGAGCCGATCAAGTAAGGCTTTAATTTTTCTAACGCAAATACAACTGCCAAAATTTCTTTTTCGGTAGTTGTATAATTAATTTGAGTATCGTTCAGGGTCTTACTTGCATAATAGATCACGTGTGGCATCTTTTCAATGTGCTGTCCTAAGACTGCACCAACTGCAAAATCTGATGCATCACACATAAGCTCAAACGGGTGGTTCCAATCTGGAGAAGATAGAACGGGGGCTGTAGTGAGAGAGTGTTTGAGTGAGTCAAATGCTGCCTCAAAATCCGATTCAAAGCGAAAGGTTGTGTCCTTGGCCAAGAGAAGAGTTAAAGATCTAGCAATTTTGCTAAAATCCTTAATGAATTTCCTGTAAAAGCCTGCATGGCCAAGAAAGGATCGTAAATACTTGACGCATTTGGGATGAGGAAGGTTTTGAATGACATCTATTTTAGCTCTGTTAACCTCAATGCCTTTTCGTGAAATAACATGTCCAAGAACAATTCCCTCTTGGACCATGAAATGGCATTTTTCCTAATTCAAGGTTAAGTTCTTCTCCTTACAACGAGTAAGAACAACATCAAGATGAGATAAGCGGTCAGTAAAAGAATCTCCAAATATTGAGAAATCGTCCATAAAAATCTCCAGAAAATTCTCGACCATGTCCGAGAATATCCCCATCATACACCGCTGAAATGTAGCGGAAGCATTGCATAACCCAAAGGGCATGCGACTGTAAGCAAAAGTACCAAAAGGACAAGTAAATGTGGTTTTGTCTTAATCCTTTTTGGCAATAGGGACCTGGTTATAGCCAGAGTATCCGTCCATGAAGCAGTAATATTCTCGTCCAGCTAAGCATTCTAACATCTGGTCAATAAAAGGTTGAGGAAAGTGGTCTTTCCTCGTTGCGGCATTGAGTTTTCTATAATCAATACATACACGCCACTCAGTTTGAGTCCGTGTCTAGATTAACTCATTTGCCTAATTTGTTATGACCGTAATGCCAGATTTTTTAGGGACGGCATGAATTGGACTTACCCATTGGCTATCGGAGAATGGGTAAATGATACCACTGTCATGGCATTTGACGATTTCTTTCTTTACCGTATCCTTCATGACGGGGTTTAACCGTCTCTGTGGTTCTCGGGTTGGCTTGGCTTCATCCATAAGATGTATATGATGTTCAACAATCAAGGGACTAATCCCTTTGATGTCAGCCATAGTCCAAACGCCTGGCTGTTAGATCTCAATACCGTCAAAAGAGAATTCTCTTGCACTGAGGCTTGAGAAGATGATATGATTACCGGTAAAGACTCATTCTCACCTAAATATGCATATTTAAGATGAGAAGGTAATAATTTGAGATATAATGTCGGCGGAGAAACTATAGAAGGTGGGGTCAGCGAATGATATTCGGAGTCACGGAGAAGCTCGTAGCCTGCATAGGATACAGACTCGGAAAGTGAAGAGTCAAGAGTTTCAGACTCAGAAGTGGAAAAAGTGTCCTCACTAAGTTTTGAAAGATCAAACATTGATGTGCTAGTGTCGTCGAGATTTTTAAAACAAAGTTCATCAACTTCACAACTTTCGGGAGCAATGTCATAGACAGAACAGACATCAAGTATGTGGACAGAGGGTTCAGATGGCCGACTCCCAATTTTATAGATGTTCAGTTCAATTGTCATTTATCCAAAAGATTGGTTCATTGAACCGTTTCGACAATTAATGAGAGCATTAGAAGTGGCAAGGAATGGTCGACCCAGAATCACCGGAATTTGGTTCTATGGGTTGGCTACAGGTTGTGTATCGAGAACAATAAAGTCCACATGGAATATAAATTCCCCGAATTTTATCAACATATCCTCCAGTTCACCCCTAGGTTTGGTGATTGAACGGTCTTCCATTTGGAGAGTGCAATGAGCTGGTTTCAACTCTCCAATCCCTAACTGCTCGTAAACAAAATATGGAAGAAGGTTAACACTTGCGCCCAGGTCAAGTAAAGCACGGTTAATGTTTTTACCCCCAATAGAAATCGATATCGTAGGACATCCTGGGTCCTTACGTTTCTTTGGTAACTGTGGGGTAAAAGAAGTGCTAACATTATTAGTCATGAAAACCTTTTTGGGCACCTGAGTCTTCCTCTTCCTACTGCATAAGTCTTTGAGAATTTTTGCATAAGCGGGGACTTGTTGAATAACATCTAGGAGAGGGATGTTGATATTCACCTGTTTAAACATTTCCATAATCTTCTCCATATGTGGACTCGATTTGTTACCCCTTAACCGATTCGAATAAGGAGTTTTAGCAATCATAGCTGGGTCCATCATTGGAGAAGGTGGTGTGTGTGGAACTGATCCCAGAATAGAAGTGGGGATCGTCTTTGGAGGAATAGAAGTAGTATGCTGATGGTTCTAGCCTTGAGGAAAACAAAGAATAGGCTCACAAGAAAATGGTGGGGTAGACAAAGTAGGATTAGAAGTAGAAGTGGGTGTGGAAGGAAATGTGGAAGTGGAAGCCGGGGTGTTATTGATTAATTCTTCATGATTATCAATCTCTTCCCCAACTTGATTATTCATCACTTTTCTGGATCTCAACGTTGTAATGGCATTCACATTGTAGTGTTGTGAATGCTCAGGATTCGGTAGGGGTTGAGACAGAAGTTTCCCTTTCTCTCTAGCACTCATTTCGGCTTTTAATTGGGTAATTTATGCTTCCATCGATTTAATACTTTCATCTTGGCAGTCAGAGTTTTTCTGGATCTTATCGAGGGAAGACTTAAATTCAGCCGACATTTGAATGGACTGTTTCATAAACATTTCAAAAGTCCGTTCAAGTGAAGAGGAATTATCAGTACCGGTCAACTGCAAAGGATTATACGGTGCAGGTGTGTTGACCGGATTTTGAAAGTTTTGTAATTGGTAGGGGTGCTGACTAAGTTGAAGTGGTTGCTGTTGTGGTGGAGAAGCCCTTTGGAAATTGTTTTGATTTGGAAATGTGTTATGAGTTTGTGATTGGTTCCAAGCAAAGTCAGGGTGATTCCTCCAACCCTGATTATAAGTAGAAGAATACGGATCGTTTCTAGGTCTTTGTTGGAAAGCAGCATTGGTATGCTCTTGACTTTGAAACGGAGAATTCAAATGACATTCTTCCGTAAGATGAGATGGATCAGAACAGCATCCACAGACAGTTTTGGAGAGTGTCATTTGGTTTAAGGAGGCTGCTAAAAATTTATGTTCCATAGCTTCTAGTTTCTTTTGTATTGCTGCCATTTCAGCTCTAACTCCTATGGAAACATCAAGTTGATGAATGTCACCCCTAGACGATGACTGGTTTACACTCTCCCACTGTAAAGTTCTTTCAGCGAAATCTTCTAAAAATCTCCAGGCTTCACCATCATCTTTATTCATGAAGGTGCCTTGACACATGGATTCAAGGGTCTGTTTTGTTGTAGGTTTAATACCCTCATATATGATTCTGCACATATCTCATCTAGGAATTCCGTGATGAGGACATTGAACTAACAGATCCATGAAACGTTCAAAACACTTCGAGAATGGTTCATTTAGAAGCTGAGTAAATTGATTTATTTCGCTACGGACTCGATCTGTCTTATGATTAGGGTAGAATTTCTTTAGGAAAGCTGTTACAAATTCTCCCCAGTTCGAAATAGAATGTGCGGCCGTGTTATAAAGCCACTTCTCGGCTATATCGCACAAAGTGAATTGGAGAAGACGTAATCTCATAGCATCCACAGAAAATTGTGAAGTACCCATCTTAGCTCATACATTTTCAAATTTAGTAATAAAGACGTATGCGTCTTCAGACTCGAGACCGTGAATTTGGGTAAAAGATTGATGTATTGAGGTTTTATTTCAAAATTTTCCCCATTGGCTGGTGGAATGGTGAGACAGGTCGAAAGAGGACCTCGCATAAGGTAACTTCTCTCTTGGAGAGAGATGCGGGGCGGATTCTGCGCACCTGCGGACGGTGGCAGAGTAGTGTTAAAGAAGTTCGATGGAGAATCGTCCATCGAAGTGGGTGTGGTAATGGGTGTAGAAAAAGTAGACGTAGAATTCCCGACTTCGGAGTCGATAGGAGGAACGCGGATAAGACGGGCACAAGAATCCCATGTTCAGCCGAGCATGCACTAAATGGTTTAGCATAAGTGGCAGCGTTAAGTGATAATTAAGGAAAAGATGAGTTGGTGTTTGGTTTGAAAAATACGGATTTTATTTTTAAAATTCACACAAATAATGCACAAGAAAGCTTAATTCTAGTGGTCACCTAGGTCAAGGCTCAAGACCGCTCCTTGACTTCCAGAAGACAAGTCGCAAGATAGATCCTCTACCGCCTCTTTGCCCCTTCTGTGGCTAGGTAAGTGGGAGGTTCTCCGCTGCGTAAGTAGCGGGCCTAATTAAGTAACCACTTTCCTTAGACACACTTGCCTAGACACCACAAAATAAACATGGATAAACAGTAGATTACCCACGACCTCCATCTATTTTAAATGAGCGCGACGGTCCTTAGAGTCTTATCTAGATTTCTTTTAATTAATGAGGGTGATGCGGGTGCAAGTTTGTGATTTCCAGGGCTTAGGAAGGGTAATGAAATCCCCACCTAATCTGTATTTGGTCTTTCCCCTTAATTTCCGTGTTAAAATATGCAAACAACCAAGATCAAAACACGCACAATTTTCTTTTTGCGGCGCTGCGAATTTTTCCAAAGAAATCTGCAGAAATTGGTTAATGGAACAGAGCAGGGAAGAGATAAGAAAGACAGAGATGGACCTAAAAAATTTGGTGCAGTGAAACCCTCAGAATGCCGCGCAACCGCCGCAATAAGCCTACTTTGGCCGCGGATCAGCCGCAAGATGGAGAGATCCCTGCACAAAAATTTCAGCAACTGCTCCAATTGACTCTCTGGACTTTTTGAGATGACCTGAAATTTTTTCCTCTCGCTCCATAGATTTCAGATTCCCTTGCAAATATTCACAACAAATTATTAAGCACTTGTTGTGAATTTTGATCTAAAAATTCTTATGGAATAATAAATTTTCCAACTCAAATTACAAAAACGAACAAATTAGCACACGATCCCCGGCAACGGTGCCATTTGATTGAATCGATATTTCCGTGTCGTGTTTTAAAAAGTGTAAAGATCACAAACAAAGAAATTTGTAAAACGCAATCAATTAATGGTGTCTTTTGTAGGTTCGTTTAGCGAGTGCGGATCGTCCATAGAGAAAGTGTGATTTGTTCGAAATCGTTCTAGTTGAGTTGAACATAAAAGATAAAAGAAAATGATTCAATATTTGTGAGATTTTAGTTTCAAGAACATAAAGAGATAGATCTAAAATCAAGAATTAATAAAGATCAAGAAAATATCCAAACCAATTGAATTATCAAGATTTGTAAAGTTGCTTGTAGGAATCGATCAAATTGATAGTGATGATGAATACTAATCATTACGAATTCTTATCTATTGAGGATTTGTTGCTAGATCGATGACGATCAACGAGGTTTAGGGATCTATTGAAGAAACTAGCGTTTCTCCTTCACCATCCATTGTCCTTTCATTGACTATCATTCAAATTCTAGCCTCTAGAAAATTAAATCACCAATCGTTGATCTCTAATTTGGAGCGAAAACATTCAAGAAAGCGATCTCGCTCAAATTAGGTCTTCGATGATTCAATTTCCTAAAGTTTACAAAACTTATAAGACTTAAGAATAGTTCAAGAATTTCATCATCATCATCTACCTATTCTCTCGATTCCGCTACAAGCGGAGATTTCACTCAAACATCATGAAAAAAGAAAGAATCAAGAATCGGTAACTTTTCATAATGCAAGAATGTAAAGAAAAGCAAGATTTATAATTATCACCTTTATTAATCGACGATTAGGTACAATTCACTCAAAGATTACAAGATTTGAGGAGGTAACTAGATCCGCTGAAATTAGCTTCACATCGATCTTCTTAAGTCGCGGATCATCGTGGATCTCTTGCTCGGATGAAGATCGGCGTTGCTTCAAAGGCTCGTTGAAGGCTTGCTTGAGACGCTTCTCGATGAATCTTGATTTGGCTTTTGAATTGGATTTTGGCTAGGGTTTTGAGTTGCAAGTTGTGTCACTCAACTTGTGTGGATTTGATGTATAATGATCAACAACTGAACCCTTTTTAATGAAGCCATAGGTGCCCTTTTATAGTTTTCCCTCAAGCTTTCCCTAGAAGCTAGGTCAATCTTCCCTTAGAAGCTAGGTAGTTGTAGAGAAGTTTCTAGGTTAATGTAGTTGGATAGCTTGCGTGAGAAGCCTTTCTGTTGGAGGGAAGCTTCTGGAGATTTGAAGCGTCTTGAAGAAGTTTGACACTTGAAAGGGAAGCCTCGGGGAAAGTTTCAGTCGCCGATGAGTCGGATCGGCCGCGGATCCGTGGCGGATCGGCCTGACTCGGCCGCGGATCCGCGGCCATCTGGTGGAGTTGCTGCATGAAATTTCCAGTGTTGATTTATTTTGGCTTTATGGCACTTTTCTGATATCTGGAATATTTTTATACTTTCTTGTTTACTGCCAGATCACAAGTCTTGGATTTGATGTATTTTATGAGCACTTTTCGCAGTTCCGGCTCTTTTACCTGGAGAATTTCCTGCACACAATCTCGAGACAAGTGTTAAGATATATAGATCATGCGAATAAACACTTAATTTCCCTTTAGAATGTCGATTATAACTATAACACAGTGTATTTGGTATTTTCCAGATGAATTCGTAATATGTGTTATAATTACAATGAACACCTATATATGAATGATAAGGTAGAGAAATTAACGTGTTGAGAATGCACTATTTTCGACTAATCACACGGCCTTCCCACATGCATCGTATCCGACAGGGGCACCCAGTTCACTAGCCGTCTTTGGCTAAAGCTTCCCGAAGCCTTGGGTAACCGCTTGAGTTTAAGCACCGCTTTCCATCCGCAGACCGATGGTCAGTTGGAGCGGACTATACAGACACTGGAGGATATGCTTCGTGCGTGCGTGCCTGATTTGGGGACAGTTGGGATCGTCACTTACCGAAGATAGAGTTCTCCTACAATAATGGTTATCAGGAGACGATTCAGATGGAACCTTTGATGCTTTGCATGGGAGAAAGTGTCGATCGCCAGTCTGTTGGACCGAACTCAGCGAGAGCAGGATTTTAGGACACCAGCTAGTTCAAGAGACTACGGAGAGGATCCAGTTGATTCAGGATAGGATGAGAGCAACCCAGTGCAGACAGAAATCTTATGCCGACCGTCGTCGCCGCAGGCTCGAGTTCGCAGTGGGGGATCATGTATTCCTACGAATTTCTGCTATGAAGGGCGTAATTAGATTTGGGAAGAAAAGGAAACTCAGTCCCAGATTTGTAGGTCCTTTTGAGATCCTTGAGTGAGTTGGTACCGTTGCCTATCGTTTGGCACTTCCGCCCAGTTTCCCAGATGTTCAACCCGTATTCTATGTATCGATGCTTCGCAAGTACCTTCATGATCCTTCTCATGCGATTTAGCACCAGACGATCCAACTAGAGCACGACCTTTCTTTCACTGAGCAGCCGGTGGTCATTCTGGATCGGCAGGTGAAGAAATTGAGGTCAAAGGTTATACCATCTGTAAAGGTTATTTGGCATGAACCGAATAGCGAAGAGGTCACCTGGGAGACCAAGGACGAGATGGGAAGAATTATCCCCATCTCTTCGAAGGTACGCGTAGTTTAAATTTTAAATTCGGGGACCGAATTTCTTTAAGGGGGGAAGATTGTAACATTTTAGAAATCGTTTAGGTGGATTTTTCGATAATCGGTAAAATAATTTATGTTTTCCGTAGAAACCAAGGTATAATCATTTTTCAATATAAACTTAAATGCACCTAGTTTAACTATGTAATTGCTAGTATGTCGTATTTATTTAGCCACTTATAATTATTAGTTCACTTAAATATTTTTCCTTAATTAAATTTTTATTATAAGCTTTTATTTATTCATTTAATTAGTGGTAATTATAAATTAGAATGGGTTAAATATAAAAATGTGAACCAAGTCTACTTAAATACAAGTTTACAAATTGTTTTCTTTTTCTCCACTTATCTCTTTGGTTCTAGACTTTTCTAGGATTAAGAAAAATACAAAAGAAAATGAATTAGAGATAAGATTGATGTGAGGTGAGTTAATGGAGGCTTAAGGGTTAACTTAATCTAGAATTTTCCACACACACAACACCCTCCTCTCTCCTCCTTGGCCGAGCCTCATGGTGGCAGCCCCAAATTTCCCCCCACATCATTCCCACTTCAAAAATCCCCAAAAATCCATCAAAAATCAATACAAAATCCCACAAACTCTAAATCAAATCCTTACCCATTATTCCTTAGCCAAATCTAGCTTGGATCAAGGAGCAAGTTAGCATTTTGGAGGCCATTTTGGGAGTCAAGTTTGCAAGTTTGATATCAAGTTTGTGAGGTATAAATCCTAACCCTAAGGTTTAATTGTTAGTTAATTACTTTAATCTAGCTTATTAGGTGTTTAAATATGGTTTTAATTGGAAGTTAGAAATTTCAAGAATAGGGTTTGAGATCAAGTTAGGGTGTTTATTAATTGGATATGGTTATGTGTGTAGTTTAACATGTTTAGACATGCAAAATCCAGCCTAGTTGTTAAATTGTAAATTGTTATTTTCCAAATTGTCCAAACTAAGCTTTTTGTAAACTAACTTTTAATAAATCTAAAATGGGTGAGATTAAAAGTTTAGTAAGGGTTTGTGTGGCTTAATTAAGCTATTATGTGATTATTGTGGCCACTAATTTTGTTGAAATATCTAGTTTTGGACTAAAATGGTAAATCGATGCTTATTAGGTTTTTGGAATAAATCGATTTTGATTAAGTTTTAGGTTTTGATGATATACAACCTATTTCTTATAATACTTGGTTTGTTATGAATGCGCGATCGATATGATCGGGTTCTAGGTTTGGTGGTTATCTCGTATAGCGATCTTAGTTAAGGTTGTGGCGATGTCGTACGCATTTTGTGCACCAAGTGCACAATGTGTCTATCTTGTAGACGTTATTCTTGCGTTTAGTTGTTTTTGTGTTGGCGCAGGATATTTAGCCTTATGTATTGTGTTTGTGAAATTTTAGGATCGATTGCGGGAACTTCGGACGCTAATAAAATATGGAAGCAGGTGGTTGGATTTACCTAGCTCGAGATCATCAGTGAGTGAATTTAACATCTACGGGGAAATCGCCCGTATGGCGTTATGCGTCAGGGCTAGATATGATATTATAGCCGCATGTTTATACGCATATGAGTTGATTGTACATGAGCATCATTGAATATTATAACTTGTTGTGCCTTGACTTAGTACCTATTGGACACCGCACTATTACTGACGGTTCATGTTGCACGAGCACTAAATTGTATGCTACATACACACCGTTGGTAATTTCCATGACACGCACAACATATACACCTATGTGGTATTGTATTGTTATTGACATTGAGACGTTGATTCTTGTTCTATTGCGCATATGAAATGCATCATGCATACATACTTACATGTATACACCCATACCTTGCTATAGCTACATATACACCTATGTGGTATTGTATCGTTATTGACATTGAGACGTTGATTCTTGTTCTATTATGCATATGAAATGCATCATGCATACATACTTACATGTATATACCCATACCTTGCTATAGCTACATGTATACCTTTATATGATGTTGCATTTGATTTTGGAGGAATTAGGAACCACATGATATATTTAAAAACTGGATTCATTTAAAAGAGCGGTTTTCCCTTAATAAGCTCATATTCCTGTTTTATGTTGCATATATCATATTTCATGGATTTACGCATTGAGATACGGATTTCATATGATTTATGGATTTGAGAACCGTGGGGATATTTCAAGAAAGTATCCATTGTTTTGAAAACCTGATTTCTCTTGATGTGATATTTCGGTGCGTCCACCATGAGTTTTCTCGGTTCTGAGACTTGTGTTAGAAACCCGATTTGAGGAGCGGTAGGCACCGTCTTTGGGTATATATGGTGGACCTGGTATGGTACGCCGGGGCAAGAAATGGTTTCTATGATGTAGACAATGAGCCTGGCGGAGGGAGCACTACCTACCTGTGATATTATAGAACCCGACAGATATCCGGAGGATACCGTTTGGGAGTTATGACATGAGATATATTGAGTGCCGATCTGAGTATGCTGTAAATCTACTGTAGCGCCCCGGCCGTCTATCCGAGGCCAAAATACGGAAATGAAAACTTTTTCAAAACTTGAAACCGGTGCTATCGTACACTATAAACCCGGATCGAACTATTAACCTATAACTAGCAACTAGAGAAAGGGTTGGAAAGTTATACCGATCGATCCGTTTCCTTCGGTTTTTGACCACCATCCCAAGCTCCTCGCGGCATCTCCGAGCTCCGGTCTCCTCGTCGGAAAGGGCACCACATCATCGAGTCTTTTTACGGGCTCCCGCTTCATCCGAAGCAACTCGGGCATGAAGTTCGCTAGCCGACGTGTCTAAGGCGATGTAGAGAATGTGTGTGATCACTTTGTCTCGAGCATCCATTGATTCTCATCACATGAGAGTGTATGGATGGAGGTTAGAGATGATGCCATTAATGGAGATTGTGAGCTAGAGGAAGAAGAGGAAGAGGAAGCCTTTTTCTTTTTGTGTTTCTTATGATAAAATGAGAGAGAGAGAGCATCAAAAAATACAAGACCAAGCTCTCATATGGAAGCCCCTCCTCTCTCCTCTTATCATATCAACCACAAATCAATCACAATATGTGACACATGCACAAAGAAAGAGACCATGGGTCACCACTTTTGCATGCGTCACAATTAATGCTCCTAATCATGATTTCTTGCTCACAATTTCCATTTGTAAACATTAACCCAAATGTTTACAAGAATCAAAAGATACGGCAACATCTAAAGTAAACTCGTGACGGATCACAAAGATACCCCTCACCTGTATATACATACCTGCATCCGCATTCCGACTGAATGCGAATGCAATGAGACTAAAGTAATCCAACAAATCTAATACTAGGATCCGGCTTAAACCAAAGCCCACTAGTATGATCCGTCCGATCATGATCTGTGCACTACTGCACGTATATGATCGAACCCTGCCATATATCATACGGCCTCTACAACGTTTCTCCCGAAACTTAAGAAACTGTCTGTGGGGGACTCTAAAGACTCGTCAATACTTTGGCTATGGATTTAACCGCTAGCACGTCAGTGGTACAATCTGTACGTAACGGGCTACCAGGTATTGACCAAAAGGGAAGTCGATGAGCGAACTCATCCTGACACCCTACTGAGCCTGTCAGTGACAATATCCGTACAGTCCGATCTGTTCGTCTATAAGCATCGCATGGCGGGCCTATGGGGTTGGTAAAAGTTGGACCCCCAAAAGCGGTACAAGTCGTGTCGGAGTGTAGCCCAGAACACCCTGAGATACTACTGGAATACCTACCAGTAAATCTCCTGCCTTGGCCAAGGATTTCGTGTAATGGCTCTCCTAGAAACAGCGCGACCTCATCCCCAATACTGGGAGAGATGAAACCCCTGCCGATCCGCTCACTGCCTTCATGTGGCTCGGGACTGTACCCAACTAAAACCTGTTTGCATGACTCCTTTGAGCAATGGTAGGGTAGTAATCAAAGTACAGTGGGAACTCATACGAGACAAATGACAATCTTAGGTCGATGAACTAACCTGTACACATGTCACCAGGGAACTGCTTTCTGACGTCAGGTATAAAACCAACTAGTATGTTCCCGGCGAGTTCTGTCCGGTGTACTCATAACCCAATGAGCACCTGTATACATCTTAGGTGAACCAACTGACACCAATGGCTTGTGAGACCGGCCACCGCCCCTCGTCGGGGTTTCGACTGTATACATTAGTCTACTAATGGAGTATCGATGCCCAGTTTCGAAACTCCCACGACTAGGGACCTTTTAAGGATATGCTTATAGACCCCAGCTCCCACGTATATGATCGCCATCATACTACTGGCAATCAAGCAAGAATCCTAACGGCTCTATCAACGTGTAATAGCGACCTGTAAGGTCACCTAAAGCAGTATACGATGATAAAGATATACCAGATAGCATACTATCATCTTTGAGTAAGATTGTCCTACCGACATAGGTCCTCCCTCAATCATTGCAATCACGTGCCTGTGATCCAATTATTGACTCTGAGGTCACTATATCCAACAATCTCCCACTTGCACTCAAGGCTAATTATTATGATGTCGCATACTCACAGCCCGTGTGATACCGAACACCCAACTCCTCTACTAATCAGTCTCACAAAGCCCGTTTCCGAAACTATTGCGTTAGAGGAATAGCCTCAGTGAGTGGATCTGCCCTAATGTTTCTTTCTTTATCTCTTTTTATCTCAAGTTCGCGGAGAAAGCCATCTCCCGAAATGAGCAATACCTGTCTTAGAATATGTCTGGATATCTGATAGGACACAGTTCATAAATGAACTCCAAATCCAAACTTCTTAGATAGTATTGTCAACTGAACTTAATCAGTATCCTGGGCCATGCCTCCCTCAGTATCCTCTTGGACCACCTGTCCAAACTGCCGTCCCTCGTTAGAGGAAAAAGTATAACTCTGACAGTCACTCTGTCATGCATCTCACCTTGGAAGCCTGGAATGATAACCGTCCCCGAAAGAGGCTGTTGTTATCATATCCATAGAACATCCACTTATGTTCTAAAACTGCTTCCGAACGTTTCTCCAAGATAGGATTAATATCAACTTATTGCATCTAGTGCAAAAACAACATCTGGTGTGGCACTTAACATATCATGATTGACTCAATTGCCTAAGCAAGTGATCTGCCAATCATGCACATCCCTCTCCCCTTTAGTCTGTAAGACACCTTTAGAGAGGGTGACTCCATCACTTGCAGGTACACTACCGTGCCAGGAGTCATCCATTCTAAAACACCTGTAGAATGCTGTCTAAGTACCCAGATTGGGAAACTGCCCAAATCTAGATCTAAAACCATTGATCTAGTAACCAGAATGTCTGATATTATATCTATATCCTATGTGGAGAAACCACTGCGTGACAACCAAAGTATAACCGATCGTAGTATAGGAATATCACTTCCTACTATGTGTATGTCATCCAAATACCAGGACATCACACCCTACTACCATCTTAACCGATCCATCTCCTATTCTGATGAAGCCAAACCTATGACTGTCACATCAGAAATAGATGATCTATCTCTGCTATATCTGCTTTAGTCCATAAATATACATAAGCTACTTGTGCACTATGCTTCCGCTGCTCCCACTGACTACGACAACCCTCTGGCAGAGTCATATACACGTACACTTCTAAAGCTAGTTTAGAAGGACGCTATACTCATCCTCCTGCCGGGTCTCACAGTCTGGAACAACAGCAATGGCAAGTCTGGGTAAACAAGAACCCCCCTGTCACCGTCTTTGAGCCTACCGAAGTACCTTTCAAGCGCTTGAGGTTACCCGCCATATCTACGGAGTGGCCAATGGAATGTCAATCCATATTGAATCATTAGGTTCTTATCAAATTTTCAGTAATCGTTCGCGGTTCTGGAATCACTTCCAGTTCTACCATACTCCCACTACTGTTTTCTGAAAAAGTCCATTTTACTAAAACTGTGGCGAGTCAAGAAAAATATCACTATTGATCTTCCTGATGGTAGAAAGTCAACCCTCGTCATAGCCCGGGTCAACCCATAAACAGCCATTACAGAAATGTGCCTTGAGTTATCCAGAGTCTGGTTCTAAGCATAAGCCGGACAACTCCCCGTACCTTAACATCGTTAAGATATGAACCGTTCTATATCCAATATAGAAACAGAAGCACTGATTTAATTGGAACCAGATTCAAATCATGCAGCTGTCTCCAGTGCATGTCAACTAAATGGAAGGAAGCCGATCAACGTTACTCAACTTAGGAATGCATCCAGATATGAGTAACCTGAAAGAGAAACAAGTTTCTCAAAACCATTACTATCAATTGAATACTATACATAAGTATCTACATCTTCGATCACCTTGAAGAATCCGGAAACATGCAACATCTGGTTCTCTACTTTACTCTTATACCTATAACTTCTCAAAACTTAGACCTTGCATTTCTACGAAACACATGTCTAAGAACTA
Organism: Agapanthus africanus; assembly: GCA_030015575.1. NCBI lineage: Eukaryota > Viridiplantae > Streptophyta > Magnoliopsida > Asparagales > Amaryllidaceae > Agapanthus > Agapanthus africanus. The sequence goes on along the minus strand of CM057347.1, from coordinate 250,600,540 downwards.
GAGAAGTCACAAGTAAACAGAATATAGTACGGGTACCAACCCCCCTGTCCTCATGGACACTGGAAAAAATACAATACTCTGTATAAGTCCCCTGAGTCTAATAACTCATTCCATGTGTGTCGTAGGTTGAAAACTGTACTTATGGTTAAGAAGAATTACACCGTTGTTTAATGCTCCTTACCTAACCATCCACTGATATTGGTAAATGTCATGGACATAATTTCAAAAAGTTATATCTCACTTTGTAAAAATAAACGTACAGATATATCAATTTGAAATTGGTGCATTACAACGGATATTCAAAACCAAATATTTGTCGTCCGGCAAACAACCTAGGTGATTTCCTCAAATATCACCAATTACAACGAATCCCGACATAATGAGGATGATCACCAAATTCCCAATAACTTACTCCCACTCATTATCTGTAAAACCATACAGATGTGAGAATCAAACCTGGAAAATACATACCCTGGAGCAAGGACTAATTACGAAATCAGTTTTCTTTTAACAATACATAGTGAAACTGAAACATATAAATTTTTATAAGGGGTATTCGGGTATTCCTAGTAATGCCTCTTCCATTATCAGATTCACAACTGTAACCGTGTATTTCTTTGCCATCTCTCTAAATCCCTTTATATGTCTTTAGTCATTACCTTCTGTACACCCATTTAGGCTAAATGGTTTTCTTCCTTCACTACCGTTCGGCACCGGCCTATGGTTTGGAAGAAGACTATCCAATAAGCGTAATAGGTGTAATGTCCTAATCCTAGGAGCACTCGAAACCTGAGAGTAGGTGAGGATAAAAGACAACTGAATAAACCTTATTCCTTATTTCTCCTGAACCAGAATCCATCCCCGAACTGGAACAAGTTTCTTCGAGTTCGTATATAACCATACGATGGAGTATCCAAATAGCTGTAGATCTTCGTAGTGATACAGGGTGTTCGGGAGAAAAAAAATTGTGAAGTAGGAGTGGCGATGAAATACTTGGTTTGGTCGTGAATAGCAGTCGCAATTTACTTTGCCCTCTTACGAATCCCTTTATTTGTCTTAACTTATTACCTTCTGTACACCATCGTTAGGCAAATTGGTTTTCTTCATTCCCCGCCGTTCAGCACCTGCCTATGGTTTGGAAGAATACTATCCAATCAGCGTAATAGGTGTATCGTCCTAATCCAAGGAACACTCGCAACCTGAGAGAAGGTAAAAGGAAAAGACAACTGAATAGTCCTATTCGTTTTCTCCAGAACCGGAAACCATCCTCGAATAAGTACCTTCGAGTTCGTATATAACTATACGATGGTTTTATCCAATGGAAGTGGATGTTCGTAGTAATACGGGGTGTTCTGGAGAAAAGGGTAAAAGTAGGAGTGGCAATGAGGTATGCAACTCAGACAATCCAAAAGCCAGTGTTTTAAGAAGGTTCGGTTAACTAGGTCACTGAGTCATAGTCAAGGGTTGGGTCATGGTCGCCGCCAAAGAGAGAGAGAAAAGAAACACTTAGCGTGCACACTAACCTAGATCAGAATGGTTATCACTTTATCTAATCAGGAAACCTCCCACTGTATCGTCAAATTCTCCTCCAAACCTGAAAGAAGAATTAGTCGGGATCAACCGAGGAGTAAACCAACTCATCAGTGGGAATCGGGATCCAACTATCATCGCATGATAACTTGATGGAATCCACTCAAGTCACCACACTCCAGAAGGTATGCGCATGCCTGGAAAGTTTCAGTTTCTTTAGAAACTCCCGATGTGATTTTTACCCCAAGCGGCTTATGACCTTGACTAGGTCAACAAACCATAAACCGCTAGTCAAGTTCAACCCGTCATTATTCTGGACTGCATTAAACTCACCCGTACGTGCCCTTGACTAGGTCAATAAGGCCGCACGACTGTCCTAACCAATCCTATTTATGCAACAAACAAGCACCACTTAGCTACCGAACACTACGTCTTGACTAGGTCAACAAACGCAGCACGGATACTAAATAATACCCGTAAGAAATGTCGGAGGGCTACGGTTGGTTTTTGGCAAAAAACCTTTAACGTAATGAACTTGATATCCTTGAAGGAACTGCATAGCTTTTTATAAAAATATAGTGGCCAAAACCTTCGCGAAAGAGGTCACTCCCGGTGAAGGGATCTCGGCTCTTTCCTCGTAGAATGAGGTGCAGGATATTCCAACTGAATACCGCGATGCAAAGTAAAAAGGTAATCGGCTATAGTGAAGTTATTACCCTGACGCAAACTTCTGTCAAAGGGGTCCCCCCCGGTGAAGGGATCTCGGCCCTTGCCTCGTCGACTGAGGTGCTGGATATTCATAACCGAATACCGCTGTGCAAAACAAAAGAGAACGTCCTTACAATAACAGCTTTTTGAAAAATGTTCCAACAACATCAGAATAGGTTTGTTTAGCTTGCATTGATCCGAATCAATGCAGTCCCATTAATTAATCACACCACAAAAGAACGAAAATATGATGTACGTATATGCCATCCGCATTCACCACTGGGTCCCGTCATCACCCGTTAGGTTACTTAACTAACGACAGAGCAGGGACTGGACTAGCGCGGGTGTAAAACATATACAACATCTACTAGTATATATATCAATATATAATAATCGCTCAAGGCGTGATAAAAATACAACATCACAAAAATGTAATAAGCATCACAGAACAATACAGATAATCTGGGATCCCCGGATTTCATAGAGCCGCTACTGAAACCCGATGTTCCCCTTGTCGTGTGGATAGCATGTGCAATGAAATCCTAGACCCCTACGGGCGCGGTAGGTTACCCGCCAAAACCTGAAGCGAGGCAGCCCCCTTCAACAAAGTAAATGGACCACCCAGCACTTCACGGAATCCGGTAACTTGAGCACCCCTCCTTAAGTCAACCTATACCCCCTACGAGTGCGGCGAATAGCCCGCCAATTCTAGAGTAAAGCCTCCTCCGTCTCAAAGCCATGAGATGCAGACCCTTTTCTCTCTAGAACCCGGCTATCCATGCACTCCTCCGCGGGGTAATCCTAGTACAGAAAGTAAAATATACAACGGGTACATCGACCTCAGCCCGGTCGTGCCCTAAAAGAATAATATACAAACAGGCAGTGACGGTAGTCCACATGTCGGATGCTCGCCCCGCAATATCAAATGTACAAATACAACCAAACTATACTACCATTGCATCCAGGCTATCCACCACGATAAATCCGCAACATCACAGTACAACAAAGAACATCAACATGAATGTCACGTTCGCAAATCCGTCTAAAAGGGCTATAGCAATTAGACAAGATTTACCGATCAAATGACATTCACGGTCGCAGATATAATGTAAATACTGTGAACTAACATGTTTAAAATTTTCGATCGACAAAATTTCCCGAAGCGGGCCCTAAGTATAATTCCCAGTACTCAAAATAATCTGGGCCAAAACCAAAATTACCAGAAATCCCATTTCCAAGTCAGAAACCATTGTAGGAAAATTGGTGGACTGATTCTATAGTACGGCGGCGGAACCGCGGCCAAAACGTGGGTACGGCCGCGGTTCCGCGCTGCTACACTTGAATCAGTGAAACAATTTTTCTCAGATTTCTTAAAAAAGCTTGCCTGATTTTCTGCAATACTCAAAATAATTTTTCGACGACAAAAAAAAATCGACAGAAACTCAGAATTGGAAATGCAGTTTTTGGAAATTTCGTCCGATCGAAGTTCTAAACACGCTAGAGCAAGCTAGTAAAGGTTAATGGCGTGGCTCTGATATCATGTAAGTCTATGGTAGCACCCCGGCCGTCTGTCCGAGGCCAAAATGCGGAAACGAAAACTTTTTCAAAACTTGAAACCGGCGCTATCGGACACAATAAACCCGGATCGAACCATTAACCTATAACTAGCAACTAAAGAAAGGGTTGGAAAGCTATACCGATCGATCCGTGTCCTTCGGTCTTTGGCCACCATTTCAAGCTCCTCGCGGCATCTCCGAGCTCCGGTCTCCTCGTCGGAAATGGCACCACATCATCGAGTCTTTTTACATGCTCCCGCTTCATCCGAAGCAACTCCGGCATGAAGTTCGCTAGCCGACGTGTCCAAGGCGATGTAGAGAATGTGTGTGATCACTTTGTCTCAAGCATCCATTGATTCTCATCACATGAGAGTGTATGGATGGAGGTTAGAGATGATGCCATTAATGGAGGTTGTGAGCTAGAGAAAGACAAAGAAGAGGAAGCCTTTTTCTTATTGTGTTTGTTATGACAAAATGAGAGAGAGAGCATCAAAAAATAAAAGGCCAAGCTCTCATATGGCAGCCCCTCCTCTCTCCTCTTATCATATCAACCACAAATCAATCACAATATGTGACACTTGCACGAAGAAAGAGACCATGAGTCACCACTTGTGCATGTGTCACAACTAAAGCTCCTAATCATGATTTCTAGCTCACAAATTCCATTTGTAAACATTAACCCAAATGTTTACAACAATAAAAAGATACGGCAACATCTAAAGTAAACTCGTGACGGATCACAAGGATACCCCTCACCTGTATATACATACCTGCATCTGCATTCCGACTGAATGCGAAAGCGATAAGACTAAAGTAATCCAAAAAATCTAATACTAGGATCCGGCTTAATCCAAAGCCCACTAGTATGATCCGTCCGATCACGATCCGTGCACTACTGCACGTATTTGATCGAACCCTGCCATATATCATACGGCCTCTACAACGTTTCGCCCGAAACTTGAGAAACTGTCTGTGGGGGACTCTAAAGACTCGTCAATACTTTGGCTGTGGATTTAACTACTAGCACGTCAGTGGTACTAGCTGTACGTAACGGGCTACCAGGTATTGACCAAAAGGGAATTCGATGAGCGAACTCATCCTGACACCCTACCGAGCCTGTCAGTGATAATATCCGTACAGTCCGTTCGTCTATGAGCATCGCATGGAGGGCCTAGGTGGTTGGTAAAAGTCAGACCCCTAAAAGCGGTCCAAGTCGTGTCGGAGTGTAGCCCAGAACACCCTGAGATACTACTGGAATACCTACCAGTAAATCTCCTGCCTTGGCCAAGGACTTCGTGTAATGGCTCTCCTAGACACAGCGCGATCTCACCCCCAATACCGGGAGAGACGAAACCCTTGCCGATCCGCTCACTGCCTCCATGTGGCTCGGGACTGTACCCAACTAAAACCTGTTTGCATGACTCATTTGAGCCGTGGTAGGGTAGTAATCAAAGTACAGTGGGAACTCACACGAGACAAGTGACGATCTCAGGTCGATGAACTAACCTGTACACATGTCACCAGGGAACTGCTATCTGACGTCAGGTATAGTACTAACTAACATGTTCCCGGTGAGTCCTGTCCGGTATATTCATAACCCAATGAGCACCTGTATACATCTTAGGTGAACCAACTGACACCAATGGCTTGTGAGACCGGCTACCGCCCCTCGTCGGGGTCTCGACTCTATACACTAGTCTGCTAATGGAGTATCGATGCCCTGTAGGGTTACTAGGCACTCTTACAAGGGTCTATGAGGCATCAACCATGCCCGATTTAAAATTTAGACGTGCCGAACAACCCAAAGCCGGGATCTTTGCTAGATTATTAGGGTTAAACATGCAAGTAAACATCTTTACAACTAAGAGTGAGAGATTACAAGCTTTGTAGTCCGCTCCTTCGCTTCATAAGCTCCGAGTAGAAGTCCCTTCGCCGCGATCCACGATCCCCCGGACTCAAGAGAGGCTCCACAACCCGAATGATCCATACTTGCTTGTAGTCTTCCTTTTCTCCGATGATCTACCTTGAAGTTCCTTTAACTCAAGCTCTTTCTCACTAATGAGGTGAACACCCTAATCTAATTGGCTAGATTAGATGAGGATGATGATGTAGGATTTATGCTCTCTTTTATTATCAAATTCTCACACTAAATCATCACATAAAGAAAACCTAGAAAGCTTTTTCAAAGCTCAAGGAAGAAGAAGAAGAATATAAATGAATTATTCTTTTGTGATGAATAATGAAATGTTAATATGATTACAAATATAACCGTGGTCAAGGATGACAGGGCTAACCCATGTAGAGATTTAACCTAGGGTGAAGGGTTTGGGTTGGGTTAGAAATATCTACCAAAATATCAAGCATAATATCTTTTGCTAGAAACAAAGTAAATCCTTCTAGAAGCATCAAGAAAGAACTAACCCAAATCAAACCCTAACCTTGTTTAATCTCCACTAAACATGTTGCATTAGTAATCATATCATGGTACAATATTATATATCACATATAAAATATATTTTGTAACAAAAGAAAATAATTCAATTAACATATATCGCATATATATCAATGTATTATTGTTCACACCATAATATTGCATTATTATATTCCCCATTCTTACTCTTTTTATAAATAAACAGGTGCTTTTGACGCATGTCTGCTACATGTTACAGGTTACAGGTTCTTGGACAGAAAACAGTGCAAACGATGTAAAGATGATGAAAATATGGACTTTAACCAACAAACAGAGAATCTTGATCAAGCCTACAGAAGGAACAATTCACAAAGCAAGATTCAAGACATCGACTCAAAGCGAACGGTTAAAAATCCATTGCAAATTGTTCACTGAAGATCTGGAACCAACCTAGAAGCCCAAATGGAAAAAGATATATATAAATAAGAAGCCCAAGCCAACAAGAAGCAACCCAGAAAAGATGGTGAGCCAAGCCCACCAAAGGGCCGCGGAACCGCGGCCCAAGCCCACTAATGTCGCGGTTCCGCGGCCATTTAAAGCCCGTGTCGGTGGAAACTTCTGGTGTCGGTGCGTCGGTGCGAGGGTTGGGATTTTTCGTGGGCATATCTGTAATTGCACATGCGCGAGACTCTGTAACCCTAGTTTTCCTGTTTTCCTATAAATTGTAATCACAGATCTGTAAAACTCATGCCTCTTTTCAATAAACAAATTCAGATCTGTTCTGTTTTATTGCTTGGAGGGAGCCATCAAATTAGTAAGTTAATTTTATTTCTTCGCTTTCAATTCTCTTTTAATTAGTATGTCTTTTCATCCCCTAATGAGCGAGTAATCTCCTCGCTTGTTAGGGTTAGCCTTAGGGAAAGGTTTGAGAGATGAGATCTCTCACCCCTTCCATGCCCCTTCACAACTAAGAATTAGAACTCCATGGATACACGCACAACCGCTCCCTACGGCACCCTACCCCTCGAGGTAACGGTGACACCGTAGTATAAAGGCCCGGTTGCGCGTGTTTTCCATGGAGGTTAGGGTAATTATAGATAAAGGAAGGATAAGAATCTAGAGGAAGAAACATCTTCCCAAAAGATTCTAATCCACTTTATTGATAATTACCACAACATCTAATAGATCTAAAATAAGGCATTGAAAGCGGTGAGGAAACCTTTAATCTCCCAACTTCCCCTAAACCTAACCCTGGCAAGACTTTAATTTAGATTATTTTAGTTTAGTGATAGATATAGGTTTTAGATTTAATCAATCCAAACAACATTTGGAATCAACTCGTGAAAACACATTAAGAAAACTACCCATCTCTGTGGATCGACCTGTACTCACCGGCTAGCTACAAAGCGACGCCGTTTCTGATTACGGTAAATACAAATTTTTGGACTAACCAAATGGCGCCGTTGCCGGGGATCGAACCCGGGTCACCCGCGTGACAGGCGTAAAATTTCTTTTGTGTAATTTCGGGTTGATATAAATCTTAAAAATCATAAAAATCTGAAAATAAAAAAAATACAAAAACATTTTATCAACTTTTATCTGTTTGAAGGGTTTTGTCGTTTGAATCTTGCAGTAAAAGCAAAGAATTGCGGATCTGGAGATTTACAGAGAGAAAAATAGAAAAATCTTATCAGAACAGAGGAGAATTGGAGAACAGGAGCTACAGAATTTTTCCAGACGCTGATCCAACTTCCCGACCGCGAAACCGCGGCCTTACAGCGCCCAAAACCGCGGTTCCGCCGCGCTTTGGCCACGTCAGCACCTGAAAATTAGTTGGTTTGTTTTCTTCCTCTCTCCTCTGTCAACCCCCATATATCTTTTGTGAAAATTTTCTGCAGGATTTCTTTGCGCTAAAAATCTTCTCTCCCCTTCTAAATAACAGATTTTCTGCAGGTTTCTTTGCGCCGCGCTAAAAAATTGATTGCAAGTGAATTTAATGTTTTGCATAATTTAATCGGACTTTAAGGGGCTAATTGACCAAACTCAGATTGGGTGGGGATTTCATCACCCTTCCCAGGACCCCAGAAAACACTTAAAGCATTTGCATTGACCACAATTAATAAAAAATACTAGACTCAGCCTTAAGGACATCGAGCTCAATAGGAAAAGGACTAGTATAGGCATCGACCGTTTATCCTAATCTGATTTTGCGGTGTCTAGGCTAGTGGTTATTAATTAGGCCCACTACTGTGGTTCCTTCCCACTTACCTGGCACTTACCTGGCCGCAATTGTCGGTGAAGAGGCGGTTTGAGGTCCTATTTCTAGCTCTAGTTAGGAGCTGTCTAGCAGACCTAGGTGACCCTAGATCTAGGCCTGATTGTGCATGTGTGGTTGATAGCAATTGTGTCACGAGACTCTTTTCAAAAATCTCTTTGCAAAACTCTCACATAAAACAAAAAGAAAAAGAAAAATCTTTTCCAAACTTGCAACTTGTCGCTAAAGAAAACTTGCAACTCACTTCCACCACTTCTTCTCATTGACGTTTTCTTACCCCCACATTCTGTTTTTTTTTCTGACTGCACTACCCCTTTAGTGTATGTCACTTTGGACTAGGGATACTAACGCTAGATTAGTACGTGTTTCGTTGGTACCGACCGACGAACCTTTCGACACCGAAGTCGAAATTCCCTCCATTTCCTTACCTCATCCTTCAAATTCTTCTTTCGAAGGTATGTCAGGATTTAACCCCAACAATACCTTACCGACGGGAATGATTCCACCTCCGTTAGGTGCGAATAACACGAATCTTCCGCCTGTTGTAGCGCCCGCATGAGTTGCGCTCCAGGATCTCTTCTACCCCGTCCGCACTTCTTAACCTACATGTCTTTCACCCCCACCGGCAAATGGGGACAATTTTGAAATAAAACCACATTTCATCAATATGCTGCCAAAATTGCATGGTTTGGAATCTGAAGATGCATATATTTTTATTAATAAATTCCAAAATGTGTTCGCTATGATGAAAACGACCCAATTAAGTGATGACGCTATAAGGCTAAGGGTCATTCCTTTTACCTTATGTGACCTAGCCGAGAAGTGGCTATACAGCACCGCATCTCATTCCATTAGAAATTGAGACGAGTTTGTGAAAGCTTTTCTGAAAAATTTCTATCCTCATCACAAAACTGCTAGAATCCGTAACGAGATTATACAATTTTCACAGCTTCCTTCCGAACCATTTTGGAAGTGCTTCGAGAGATTTAAAGACCTACTCGTTCAATGCCCTCATCATGGGATCGAAAATTGGCAACTTTGCCAAACATTATACGAGGGATTGAACTCGGCAACGAAGTAGTTGCTAGAAACCATATGTCAAGGTCATTTTCTCTCAAAGTCTAGCGACGAAGCTTGGCAGTTTCTTGAGGATCATAGTGAGCAAACAATTCAGTGGGAGTGTACCAAGACCACATCATCTTCTTCTATTGGTCAATCTAGGGCAGGCATACATCAAGTAGATATGTCGATTGCTATGAAGGCCGAGATGGCCGCACTTATGAAAAAGCTAAAAGCCATTGAGACCAAAATCTCATCGTCTTCTCCTGCCCCTGCTTTACCTCCACGAACTGTTTGTGCTTGTTGTGCGAATCCATCGCATCTAACCGAAAAGTGTCCTTATAATGCATCTACTCAAGGACAGGATCAAGTCAATGCTGCATTTCAACAACGACAAAGAAACGATCCGTACTCTTCGACATGCAATCCGGGGTGGAGGAGTCACCCAAATTTCGCTTGGAACCAAAATCAATAATTCCAAGGAAATAACAATTTTCAAAGACCACCTCCTCCACAACAACAACAAGCACCTTCACAAACTGAAAACCAGCAACCTTTCCAACAACAACCTTATACAAATCAAACGAACAATTTGGTTCAACCAAATGATGATAAGGTTATCTCGCTAGAAAAAAGTCTAGATGCATTTCTCAAGCAATCTACAGAATCCGCAGCAAGATTTGAAAATTATGTTCAGTCTTTGATGCACAACAATGCTTCACACGATCAAAGTATCAAATCTATTGAGGCACAAATTGCACAATTAACTGCTGCATTGAGCGAGAGAGAAAAGGGAAAGCTTCCATCTCAACCATTGCCAAATCCCGGTCACACACAAAACGCATATCACAATCACACTGTAAATGAGGTGACCACGTTGAGATCCGGAAGAGTGTTGCAAAATAATGTGGGTATTAGTGATGACATCCCTACCGGTGGTTCATCTTCTTCATCTTCTTCTTCTCCATCGTCATCTTCCCCTTCTTCATTTTCTTCACTTTCTTCTTCACCTTTTTCTTTAGAGCCTATTCTCCACCCTTCACACGGCTCTACTTCTTCTAACTCGAATGGACCCATTTCTCACAACACGAACACATCCACACTGGGTTCCGTTCCTACTCCACATTCTACTCCATAGACATTTGACTCAACAAATTTTCAAAATGCTCCATTTCCAAACAGGTTGAGTCCCAATAAACCAACTGCACAAGTGGAGAAGATTGTGGAATTATTTAAGCAGGTTAGCATAAATATACCTCTCTTGGATGCTATTCAACAAGTCCCTTCATACGCGAAAATCTTAAAGGGCTTATGCACCTCGAAGAGAAAGGCATCTCAAGTACCCAAGAAAGTATTGGCTAGTGCAGTGAGCAATGCTATTAACCACCATCAAACCTTACCCCAAAAACGAAAGGACCCCGGTTGTCCTACGATTTCAATCACAATTGGGGATAAGAAAATTAATCGAGCACTTTTAGATCTTGGGTCTAGTGTTAACCTGCTGCCCTACTCCGTGTACGAATAATTAGGGGTTGGAGAGTTGAAACCCACTCGTTGTACTCTCCAAATGGCTGATCGATCAATCACCCATCCAAGGGGTGAGCTAGAGGATGTGTTGATCAAAGTTGGGGAGTTCATATTCCCCGTTGATTTTATTGTTATGGATACACAACCTGTTGCTAACCCACGGAACCAAATTCCGGTGATCCTCGGTCGACCATTTTTGGCCACTTCCAATGCTGTAATAAACTGTCGCAATAGCTCCATGACTCTATCCTTGGGGAAGATGTCTAGTGAGTTCAATAATTATAAGATGGGAAGTCTGCCCCCCATGCCTAAAACTAGTACACGAGAAGTTTGCTCTATTCACGAAATCACGCAGGAGGACTGCGAGATTGAAAGATTCTTGTTTGATGAAGACAGTTTTGACGCCACTAGAGCGTCCCTCCTTGAGCCTACCACCGTTGACACAACCGATATGGATTATGAATGTTTCACTTTTTCGGATGATGATGACTCACAGCCTGAATATGAGTCTTTTGAATTTTTGGATGAGTTAGTTGAACCATCCGAATCGGTTGTTTGCAGTGATTTCGAACCTGTGTTGGAGTCTTTTGAGTTCGAGGTAGATTCCGCAATGATTCTTTCGCCTTCGAAACTCGAACTCATGTCCTTACCGCCTCACCTTAAATATGCTTACATAGGTGAGAATGAGACTTTTCCCATTATAATATCAGCCTCTCTAGCCTTCGAGCAAGAGAACGCTATTTTAAAGGTCTTACAAGATAGGCGGCAGGTTTTCGGTTGGACTATGGCAAACATCGAGGAGATCAGTTCCTTTATAATTCAATATCATATGCAATTGATGGATGATGCCAGGTCAATAAAGGACCCACAGAAACATTTTGGGGGTATTGTGGTGAGTCGACCTCCCCCTTTAGAAGTTGAACCACCCCCATTTTTTTTAATAAGCTACGAGAATGCCAATATTCCACTGATTGCTAATCATTCGCATTCTCGTTTTCATTCATCACCACCTCCTGTATATTCACCTCCATACCTTCCATACCACCACTTCTATCTTCCCCAATTCTTCATGGATCGCTACGACTTATTCTTCCACCAACCAATACTCTTTACTGATAAATTTTTCAACTGGTTGGTGTTGATGTTTGGGTTATGCAAAGTTTGGCAGTAATGTCTAAGATTGTTTAAATGAAGTTTGGGGGGGCCTTTCTGTATATATTTGTTTTTCTTAACAATAAAAAATTATAAATAAATAAACAGGGAAGTGCCGGTATTTTGACCCTCTTGGTTTAGCAAGACAGTGAGGACACTATCAAGTTCAAGTTTGGGGGTATGCTCGGTACGTCTTCTTCCTTCGCATTCATTTGTATATATTTTTGCATCTGCATACTTATTTGAAAACCCATAAAAATTGAAAATTTTTGAAAAATTATAAAAATTTATGTATTCAATTTTGGTCATATTTGATTTGAGTTTGACAGATAGGTTAACTGGCTAAGAACAACTAGATCTTAGACTTAGTAAATTAAAAACCCTAAAAATAACCTGCCTTAAAGTTTAACGGTAGAAAGTATATGCCTTGTAGTTTATTTAGAAATAGGCAAATTTTGGGTTCACTTCTTGGGCTAAGTCAAAACGAAGGAAGAGTATTAATGTTCTTATTAGAGTATAAGTTTGAAAAATAGTTCCTAGCTTAAGTCTAGATTCTGAAAATGTATACCCTACAAATTGCACGATCACACACCTTGAAACTTAGAATAGTAGAAGAGACCTTGAAATGCTCTTGTCTAAACTCCTTAGTACAATGAAAATAAAAGAAAGAAAAGTGAATAAAGAAAAAAATGGACACTGCTTTTTGTGATTACTTAAGGCTGTAAAAAAATAGAAAAATATTTAGCGAGGGTGCTTCATCACCTAGTGCCTTAGACCAACTGGTTTGGGAGTCACTGCTAAAGCCTTGGGTGTTGCAAAACTAGGAAGTACGCTTTAAAGTGCTAACGCATCTTGTAATCGGTTGTTGGTACCTCAAGAAGTATTAACGATCGCATGAAGGATGTGTAAGAAAATTTCATTTAAAAATTCACTAATTAATAAGTGCTTTGGACAATGGACGAGAGTACGATTGCTTGATTTGAATTTCCAAGTGTAAGGGTGATATTTACACACACGTGGGGATATGTGATTAGAGTTTAGATAATAGAAAGGAATGAAAAATAGACTTGTATCTTAGTAGAGTTGATAGAAATTCCTAAGTAGAGATTAAACCCTATAAGGAAAACGTAAGAAATGCCGAAAGCTAAGTAGGACTACAGGATATATATAATCTTAAGTTAGATGATAAGGAAGTGTGAAGAATATGGGTGGACAATTTACGAGTCAACGATAATAGAATTCCTTGTTAAAAAACCTAATTGGAGAACAAAAGTCAATGGGCCGAGTTGATAGGATTTTGTGGGTGTAATCCGCTGAAAACCCTCAGGAGACAACACTCCTCCTACTAGGGACACCTAGAGGTTTAACGGCTTGTTGCACATGCCTCAGTGCAATCGCGTTTCCCTGCGAAAGTGCGGTTAGGATTTTAGTGAATAAAATAAGTTTGCTCGAGGACGAGCAAAAGATAAGTCTGGGGGTATTTGTTCACACCATAATATTGCATTATTATATTCCCATTCTTACTCTTTTTATAAATAAAACAGGTTCTTTTGACGCATGTCTGCTACATGTTACAGGTTACTGGTTCTTGGACAGAAAACAGTGCAAACGATGTAAAGACGATGAAAATGTGGACTTTAACCAACAAACAGAGAATCTTGATCAAGCCTACATAAGGAACAATTCACAAAGCAAGATTCAAGACATCGACTCAAAGCGAACGGTTAAAAATCCATTGCAAATTGTTCACTGAAGATCTGGAACCAACCTAGAAGCCCAAATGGAAAAAGATATATATAAATAAGAAACCCAAGCAAACAAGAAGCAACCCGAAAAGATGGTGAGCCAAGCCCACCAAAGGGCCGGGGGAACCGCGGCCCAAAGCCCACTAATGCCGCGGTTCCCGCGGCCCATTTAAAGCCCGTGTCGGTGGAAACTTCTGGTGTTGGTGAGTCGGTGCGAGGGTTGCGATTTTCGTGGGCATATCTGAATTGCACATGCGCGAGACTCTGTACCCTAGTTTTCCTGTTTTCCTATAATTGTAATCACAGATCTTGTAAAACTCATGCCTCTTTTCAATAAACAAATTCAGATCTGTTCTGTATTATTGCTTGGAGGGAGCCATCAAATTAGTAAATTAATTTTATTTCTTCGCTTTTAATTCTCTTTTAATTAGTATGTCTTTTCATCCCTAATGAGCGAGTAATCTCCTCGCTTTGTTAGGGTTAGCCTTAGGGAAAGGTTTGAGAGATGAGATCTCTCACCCCTTCCATGCCCCTTCACAACTAAGAATTAGAACTCCATGCATACACGCACAACCGCTCCCCTACGGCACCCTACCCCTCGAGGTAACGGTGACACCGTAGTATAAAGGCCCGGTTGCGCGTGTTTTCCATGGAGGTTAGGGTAATTATAGAAAAAGGAAGGATAAGAATCTAGAGGAAGAAACATCTTCCCAAATGATTCTAATCCACTTTATTGATAATTACCACAACATCTAATAGATCTAAAATAAGGCATTGAAAGCGGTGAGGAAACCTTTAATCTCCCAACTTCCCTAAACCTAACCTGGCAAGACTTTAATTAGATTATTTTAGTTTAGTGATAGATCTAGGTTTTAGATTTAATCAATCCAAACAACATTTGGAATCAACTCGTGAAAACACATTAGAAAACTACCCCATCTCTGTGGATCGACCCGTACTCATCGGCTAGCTACAAGCGACGCCGTTTTTGCTTACGGTAAATACAAATTTTTGGACTAATCAATTATCCGGTGAGAAAATGAAATAATAAAGCGAGCCAATATTAGATAATGTAATGTAATATATCATATATATAATTATACATTAAATTATCTAATCAACACTTGATCCGACAATCAGCTATATCGAATATAACCGACTAATATATCATGTACCGATTCATCGAATCAACACATGATCTGATGACCCGGCCCATATCAAAATATCATGAGAATATAATAAGGTATCTCATATCGTATTATCCTTGGTCCTGCACATATCACATATGTGCCCCTACTCCGTTTTGCCTGAGTCAAGAAACCTCTGTGTAGGACTCTAAAGAATCGTCAATACGCCCGGTAGCAGGTGATTGATCATATCAAACACCCACAAGCTGCAAGCGGTCAGCTAAACGTAAGAGCCACCTAGGTATTGAGCGATCAGAAGATCAATAAGCAAGCCTGTACATTCTCCTATGATTCCAATCAGTAACACTCCCGTGCAGTCCGGTCTCTTCGTCTGATATGTTGCCATATATAGTCTAGGGGTGGTATACGTCAGACCACAGTAACCGATAAGTCGTGTCGATGTGAGGGATCATAACAAGTCGAAAACCTACTAATAACACTTACCAGTAGTACTCAATATCGGCCCTGGCCAGGGACTTCCAGTTATAGCCAATCGAACACAGTACAACATCAACTCCCTATACCGGGAGACTATCCCCTCCTATCGCTCATTGCCTCCATGTGATTCGGGACTGTACCCAAAAGCCACCGTTTTTGCACGCCCTCTTGGACGTGGTAAGGTGGAAATCAAAGCACATTAGGAATCACACAAGACTCTATGACGATCTCGGGTCTACAGACTAACATATACCAGTGTCACCAGAGAACTGCCATCTGACGTGAGGTAAAATACCATTTGGGAGTTCTCGGCGAGTCCGTCCAGTGTACCCAGTCACCACTAAGCACCCGTATACTATCCTTGATGTCAAACACCGATGGATATTGGGATCATCCATCGCCCATCATATGGGTCAAGATGCGTATACGCTAGTCTACTTTGGAGTATCGATGCCCTGTCTCGATACACCCTCGACTAAGAACAGTTATAGGATGTACTCGTCGACTACCGTGGCCCCACTAGTATGTTCTCATCATAGTCCCAGTAGTCGAGTACATATCCTAAGGATTTTATCAACATGTGAGAGTAAGACAGTAAACTATTATAAGTCAACATGTTAAGATAAAGAGAAACCAAATAGCATACTATCATGACGAGCAAGAAAGTCCCTCTCTATATATACTCCAAGCATCCATTATAATATACATCATATGTACAACAATGGCCTCTAGGGCATATATATAACTAACATGCCCAGTCTCGAACTCCCACGACTAGGGACCTTTTAAGGATGTGCTTATAGACCCCAGCTCCCACGTATATGATCGCCATCATACTGCTGGCAGTCAGCCAAGAATCCTATGGGCTCTATCAACGTGTAATAGCGACCGGTAATGTCATCTAAAGCAGTGCAAGATGATAAACATAAACCAGATAGCATACTATCATCTTTGAGTAAGATTGTCCTACCGGCATAGGTCCTCCCTCAATCATTGTAATCACATGCCTGTGATCCAATAATTGACTCTGAGGGCACTATATCCAACATATGCGGCGCCTGAGAGATGAGTATTTACTGTAGGGTTCCTAGGCACCCTAATGAGGTCACACAAGGCATCGAGCATGCCATATTAAAATTTTTGGTGCCGAGAAACCCTAGACTACGGATCTTAGACTAGATGTCTAGGCGAAAAAGAAAGCTAGTTAACACTTAACTACTAGGATACGGAAATTACAACCTTTGTAGATCCGGATATCCACCTCCACGACTCCGCAACGAAGTCTTCTCGCTGTCCGTCTTGAAGCTTGGACTCTCGTGATGGCTTCATCGGAGAAACGTGCGGAATAGGTCGTCGGCTTCGTGTCAAAGACGATCTACGTCGAGGTTGCACAAACTCAAGCTCCGACTTCACAAACTTGTAAAACTTGTGAAGTAAACACCCAAAACAACTTGGCAAGAGGTAGAGGGTGAAGAAATAGGAGGTGGGTTCACTTTAGATTTGGATTTAACTCACTAGATCTCAACTTGCCATTTTTGTAGCAAGCTTGAAGAAGAAGAAGAAGATGAGCTCAAGAAAAGATTATGATAAGTCTCATGATAAAAATAAAAATAATTCAAATACTTATCATAACTTGAACTAGGGTTAAGTGTAGAGAATTAACCATGGTCACTTTGATGGGTTAGGGTTAAGCATGAAGATAAGGATGGTTAGCAAAGTCAAAGCTTCATGAAGCTTCAATATAAAACAAACTTAGCCACCATACTTATCATAACTCATTTCAAATAAATAAATAAATAAATAAATGAAAATGCAAAACCCTAATTATCATATTAACCATGGATTAATTTTATACACTTAACTAAATGATCAAGTATCATCAAACATGATACAAAAAAGTGCACGAAAGTATATCACATATACAATGTGCAATAAGTGAGAAAAATCCGTTTAAAGTGAACCAATACTAGTTAATGCAATGCAATATATCAAATATATAATTATGCATTAAATCATTAAATCAACATTTGATCCAATGATCCGGTCATGTCGCACATGACCGACTAGAATGAAATGTATCGATTTATCGAATCAATGATTCGATAACTAGGTCATATCGAATATAACCAATCGAAACATATATCGCGAGAATGAAATGCGGTATCACATACACACATTATTCTTGGTCCTGCACATATCTCATATGCGCTCCTATTTCGTTTCGCTTGAGCCAGGAAACCTCTGTGTAGGACTCTAAAGACTCGTCAATACGCCGGTAGCAGATGATGATCATATCAAGCACCCACAAGCCGCAAGCGGTCTTCTAAACGTAACGGCCACCCGGGTATTGAGCGATCAGAAGATCGACGAGCTAGCCCGCTCACACTCCTGCGAATCCGACCAGTAACACTTACCATACAGTCCGGTCTCTTCGTCAGATACGTCGCATATCAAGTCTAGGGGTGGTAAACGTCAGACCCCAATAACCCGATAAGTCGTGCTGATGTGAGGCTCGTAACGGGTCGAGAAACTACTGGTAACACTTACCAGCAAATCTCTGATCAGCCCTGGCCAGGGACTTCCCTGTTACGGCCAATCGAGCACAGCGCAACATCAACCCCCAATACCGGGAGAGACGAAACCCCTCCTATCGCTCATTGCCTTCATGTGACTCGGGACTGTGCCCAAAGACCACCGTTTTGCACGCCTTCATGGACGTGGTAAGGTGGAGATCAAAGCACAGTGGGAATCACACAAGACTCTATGACGATCTCGGGTCTACAGACTAACCTGTACAAGTGTCACCTGAGAACTGCCATCTGACGTGAGGTATAATACCATCTGGGAGTTCTCGGCGAGTCCGTCCAGTGTACCCAGTCTCCACTGAGCACCCGTATACCATCTCTGATGTCAAACACCAATGGATATGGGATCATCCATCGCCCATCACATGGGTCGAGAAGCGTATACGCTAGTCTACTCTGGTATATCGATGCCCCGTCTCGATACACCCACGACTAGGGACCTTGAAGGATGTACTTATGGACTACCATGTCCCCACTAGTATGATCTGCATCATAGTCCAGGTAGTCAAGTACACATCCTAAGGGCTTTACCAACATGTAACTATAAGACAGTATAAAGAGACTAGTGTACATGTTAAGATAAAGAGTAACCAGATAGCATACTATCATGTCGAGCAAGAAAGTCATCTTTATATATGTCCAAGCATCCAATATAATATACATAATCTGTACAATACTGGCCTCTAGGGCATACATACAACTAACAATCTCCCACTTGCACTAGGGCCAGCTGCTGTAGTATCTCATACCGAGCATCCCGAAGAGTCTCTCAAACTGTATCTGGGGAATGGCCTTCATGAGTGGATCCGCCGTGTTGTTCTTCGTGTCAACTCTCCTGACCTCGATCTCCCGGCGATCAACTATCTCCCGGATCAGGTGATACCGCCTCAGAATATGCCTGGACCGCTGATGGGACCTGGGTTCCTTGGCCAAAGCCACCGCTCCATTGTTATCGCAATACAAAGGTATTGGATGCTCAATGGATGGAACCATTCCAAGTTCAGTAATGAACTACTTGATCCAGACAGCCTCTTTGGCAGCATCGTTGGCAGCGATGTATTCAGCCTCCATCGTCGAGTCTGCCACGGTTTCCTGCTTGGAACTCTTCCAGCTAACCGCCCCTCCGTAAAGGGTAAAGACAAAGCCCGACTGCGACTTAGAGTCGTCCTTATCACTCTGGAAGCTCGAATCGGTAAAGGACTCTACCTGGAGTTCTCCGTTACCATACACCAAGAACATATCTCTAGTCCTTCGCAAGTACTTGAGAATGCTCTTCACAGCTGTCCAGTGACTCTCTCCAGGATCAGCTTGATACCTGCTCACTACACTTAGTGAGTATGCTACATCGGGTCTGGTACATAGCATCGCATACATGATAGAGCCTACTGCCGAAGCATAGGGTATCCCTTGCATGCGAGCTCTCTCCAAATCAGTCTTGGGAGACATCTCTTTGGAGAGAGTGACTCCAGAGATCGTGGGCATATTCCTGTTGGGGTAAAAATTTACACCCCCGTTGACCGAGTCAAAGTCAAGATCAACCCCAAGCCAGGTGGGCCCAAGCCCAGGTCAAGCGGGCCCATGCCCAAGTCGAGCCCGCGGCCAGCCTCCTCCATGCCAACAACAAAAATCATGTAACAAATAATTTTTATGTAATTTTTGTGCATGAATGTAAACAAAATGGGCACAAAGCTAATATTTTGTAAGCCCATGGCTTATGTGCAAAAATGAAATGTCACATGAGCCATGGGATAGGCAAAATGCCATTTTGCAAAGCCCAAGGGGCTATATGTAAATGTGTAAGCCTATAAAAGGCAACATGATGATGAATAAAATATACACTTTTCATTCTCTCCAAAAAAAATTAGATCTGAGATCTTTTCTCCTTCCTCAAGGTTCCAAAACCTTCTTCTTTCTCTTGAATTAAATCAAGAGTTTTACTCTTCCTTTTCAAAAACAAAATAGTTTTTCACCACCAAACCCACAAAGGGGAACTTGGATCTGCCTTAAGATCCCAAAAAGGAGAGATTTTGAGATCTCACATCTCTTGATCTTCAAGATCCAGCTAACAGAGGAGGAAGAAGAAGAACCCCTTCCATTAACCCCAAAAAAAAAAAACATTCAGGAGCCCGACTCCTCTCTGATTTCTCTTTGAGAAATCTTTTTTTTTCAGGCTAAAAGCCTCTTGTCCTCTCCAGCGCGCAGCGCAAGTGCGCAAAGCGCCCGCGTGACGACACGTGGCGCGCGCGCTTGCGCACCTGCGCGCTTGCGCAAAGCGCCCGCGTGCCGACACGTGGCGCGCGCGCGCGTTTGCGCACCTGCGCGCTTGCGCAAGTGCGCAAAGCGCCGGTGTGCCGACACGTGGCGCGCGCAGCTTGCGCATCTGCGCGCTTGCGCAAGGGCGCAAAGCGCCCGCGTGCCGACACGTGGCGAGCGCGCTTGCTTGCGCATCTGCGCGCTTACGCAAGTGCGCAAAGCGCCCGCGTGCCGACACGTGGCGCGCGCGCCTGCGCACCTGCGCAAACCGCCCGCGTGCCGACACGTGGCGCGCGCGCGCTTGCGCACCTGCGCGCAGCGCTCATGCGCAAAGCGCCCACGTACCGACACGTGGCGCGCTTCCGCCTGAGCGCACAGCACCTACGCGCACAGCGCCCAAGGTGCTGCCCCACGCATCCTTTGGATGCCTTTTCCCCTTTATTTATATATATATGTATATATATACATTTGTATACAAATGTACACATACACATACTCCGCAACATTCTCCCCCTCCAAAAAATTTTCGGGCCGGGGCGCTGCCCCGAACCCCGCAAGGGGGCTGCTAGCCCCCTTGACCCCCAGCCCGCTATCCGGGTAGCGGGACCCCCGTAAAAACTCTGCGTGGCTCCCGATATATCCAAAACCCCCCTTTCAAAACAAAACACACGTACACTGCACATTGAGTTCGCATGACCAGTTTAACCCGTTAATCGGAGGTTTCCCCGCCCCAAAGGCGAGGGGTAATTAACGGCAGCTTAGTCCGCGGCTGCCGGAGATTCGGATCCCCACAATCATTAAACCCCCGCCTACCCTAAGCAGGGGGAATCTGTAGTATACGCCTGACAAGCGCGCGCGTATTCCCATCTCAATGGGGTGACGAAAAACACCCTACAGATTCTGGCACGCCCTGTGGGACGAATCTCTCCTCCCATATTTCGGGTTAAGCGTTCATGCGAACTCAATCAATATACATACCTGTATTTATACTAAAATAATGCTTTTTCATGCAGATTTTCAAGCAATCACCTTTCGACGATGTCTTCGATGATGAACTCAGCTCCCGTCTCCTACACGATAAGGATAGACTCTAGGACGGTCCTTCCGGCCAGTCTCGGACGACAATGGGAGGAGCCGCTGCTACCATTCGGCTCTATCATGTTCATGCCAGTTGGCGCCATCCCAGCTCCTCAAGCCCCGGTAGCAGACAAACCGGTCTCGAAAGGCAAAAGGCCAAATGTGGTGGTCGCGAGGGCACCTCAGCCCAAGCGCAAGTCCGTTTCCGAACGACTCTCCATGACCCCAGCTGGGGGCAAGGCCATCGACACCAACAAAGCTGCAAGGCGTTTCAAGCAAGCTCCAACGGTACCCTCAACAACTGCTCGATCGGGTGCTTTCTCTAAGCTCCCCGCCAATGAGAAAGAGACGACTGGATATGAGGTCCACACTGTCTACATGGTGGGCACGCGCAGCAAGGGCAAGAACGGGGCCACTACTTCTCAAATCCAATCTGGCTTGAATGTGGTGGCCGCTTCCCAAGAACAGCCGCCTCTACTAGGTGATGAAGACCCTCTCGATGAGGATGATAGGCAGAAAGACCCTTCAGTCCATGAGGAGTCAGGCTTGGAAAGCGAAGAAGAGCCGACTTTCCGCCCCAGGACTGCGGAGCAAGAGCTGCTTCAAGAGCTCCGAAAGCAGCTCAGAAACAAAGACAAGGAGATGGCCAAGCTCTACTCAAAAATTGACGACTTGACAAACGTCGTCCTACATCTCACGGCCCAACTTGCCTCCCGGTCGCCCAATCAGGCGCAGGGCTCTCATGAACCGGGAAACGGTGTCCCAAAACAGCCGACACCCGTCCCCTCAAATCCAAAAGTGGGCGGACCGCATGAAAATCAGCCGCATCCTATCTCGGGAAATGTCTTGGTTACCGATGACAGTAGCCCGCTAACTCAAGATCAAATCATGGATTTGGTTGCCAGCAAAGTCAAAACATTGGTGGCCGAAGCCGAAGCGCAAAAAGATATCGGCAGTGGTGGGAGACCATATCCTGCTCAGTATGATCTGGTAGAATTTCCTAGCGGCTATGTCATCCCCAAATTCGGAAGATTCGATGGGACAGGAAATGCGAATCAGCACATCGCCCACTTCAAAGCCTCATGCGGGAATACTGGGGGAAACGATGCGCTTCTCCTCCGCCAGTTCGTTAATAGCCTGACCGATGTTGCTTTCAACTGGTACGCGAGCATACCAGATGGCTCCGTCACAACTTTTGTCCAAATGGAGTCTCTGTTTCGGCAGAGGTTCATGAGCGTCAGCGATAAGATTACCATTGCCGAGCTTGTAAGGACCAAGCCCAAGAGCGACGAAAGCAGCACGGATTTTATAACCCGATGGCGTAATCTCTCCGTCAAATGCGAACCGCCGATAGAGCAGGACCAATCTGTCAGTCTCCTTGTCGGAAATCTCAACAACTGGATGACCCCGTTTCTATGTACCGCGGGTCTCAAAACATTCCAAGAGCTGACCAAAAAGGTCCAAACGTTGGAACGCTCAAAGCCCGAGTCCGCTCAGGATCTTCATTTCACGAACAGACCGAAACCTTGGAGGGACGACAACCGAAAAGGCGGAAGTTCTAACATCACCGATTCTCCAAATAAGCAGAGAACGGGCGGAGCAAAAACCGGCCAGTCTCGAGAGCCAACTCTGGAGGAAAGAAGAAATAAGGTCTACTCGTTCCGAAGGGATAAGGTCCAAAAAATTTTTAAAGACGCTCTGAAGAATGGCCTGCGGCTACCAGAACCGAGAAGGCTAAGTGAAGCGAACAAGACTGATCATCCCAACTTTTGCCCATACCACCGAGTGCTGGGGCACACTATTGAAGACTGTTGCATCTTCAAGGATTGGGTCGAGAAACAATACAAGGCGGGAGAAATATCATTGTCCCCTGGCGTGTTAACAAACAATCAAGCTGCGACCGCCAATTTCATACAAACGGGGACCGAAGTCCTTCAGGGACTTGATTCTCTCAAACACCCGCCTTTCTCTGGGAACAGTCGACCACCACGTCATTAAACTGGGAACAGTCGACCTCTAAGTCGTTAAACTGGGAATGTAAAAATATATGTATATATGTAAACAAACAAAAAAAATGTGTAAAAAACAAAAAAAAAGCCGAAATGATGGGGCAACCGCGAATAAAAGCCAAAATGATAGGGCAATCGCGACCTTCGCGATAAGAAAAGCTGAAATGATAGAGCAATCGCGGTAAAATAAAAACAAAAAAAAACAACAAACACAAACAAAAATTCAAATTTCCAAAATTCTTCCAGCCCTACGGTTAGTCCCCAAATTGACTACCGTATACAATCCATGGGCTCAAATAATTCTCATCATACCTATGCCCCTGGATAGACCTCTAAGTCTTTAAACTGGAAACAGATGACCTCCAGGTCTTTAAACTGGAAACAGATGACCACCAAGTCGTTAAACTGGAAACAGATGACCTCCAAGTCGTTAAACTGGAAACAGATGACCACCAAGTTGTTAAACTGGAAACAGATGACCTCCAGGTCTTTAAACTGCAAACAGATGACCTCCAGGTCTTTAAACTGGAAACAGATGACCACCAAGTCGTTAAACTGGAAACAGATGACCTCCAAGTCGTTAAACTGGAAACAGATGACCACCAAGTCGTTAAACTGGAAACAGATGACCTCCAAGTCGTTAAACTGGAAACAGATGACCACCAAGTCGTTAAACTGGAAACAGATGACCTCCAGGTCTTTAAACTGGAAACAGATGACCTCCATGTCGTTAAACTGGAAACAGATGACCACCAAGTCGTTAAACTGGAAACAGATGACCTCTAAGTCGTTAAACTGGAAACAGTAGACCTCTAAGTCTTTAAACTGGAAACAGTAGACCTCCACGTCGTTAAACTGGAGACAGATGACCTCTAAGTCGTTAAACTGGAAACAGTCGACCTCTAAGTCATTAAACTGGGAACGAGGGAAATCCACTCATGTGTCCTCACGATACATGAGGAGAACAAACCTTTGTGGGATCCTTACGACTCATAAAGGAAAAACACACTTAGGAGTCCTCACGACTCCTAAGGAGAACATACACCTGCGAGATCCTTACGACTCGTAGGGAGAAAATGCTTTTATGGGACCCTCAAGGCCCATAAAATTGAAAAGTCTTAGGTGACAGGGATCTAAACCTGTCTCCTAAGCCATCGCTCCCCAATCCCCAAGTGGCGAATGATGAGTCGCTCCTGGTACCATATTCCAGTGCAGCGATGCAGACGCCAACCAAATTCCAACTCCCATACCCCAACGGCGAATGATGAGTCGCTCCTGGTACCACATTCCAGTGCAGCGATGCAGACGCCAACAAAGTCCTGAAATTTTTCTGGCCCTACGGTCTGGATCATACATCCTGCAAAACCGTATACAATCCACGGGCGTAAAACAATCCCGATCTCTCCAAAAAAAAAAAAAAAAAAAGAACGGTATGTCCACAAGCAAAACGGGCACGGATGAAAACCCGAAAGGGCTCCGTGAGTAAAAACAGCAGGACTGCCAGCGAGTTTGTGAAAACCCGAAAGGGTGCAAACTCGTAAAAAAAAAAAAAGAAATGAAATGCACTCTCAAAGTCCTCTCGACTTTGTGAGGAGAAAATTCCCGCGTGAGATCCCTACGACTCACGAAGGAGCAACACACTTAGGAGTCCCCACGACTCCTAAGGAGAAAATACACCTGCGGGATCCTCACGACCCGTAGGGAGAAAATGCTTTGTGAGACCCTTATGGCTCACAAAATGGAAAAGCCTTAGGTGATAGGGATCTAAACCTGTCTCCTAAGCCACCAAATCCAAATCCTCCTGGGGCACATGATGAGTTGCTCCTGGCATCATTCCAGTGCAGCAATGCAGATGCCAACAAAAAAAATCCCCAAATCCACCTGGGGCAAATGATGAGTTGTTCCTGGCATCATTCCAGTGCAGCAATGCAGATGCCAAACAAAAACCAAATCCAAATCCTCCCGGGGCACATGATGAGTTGCTCCTGGCATTATTCCAATGCAGCAATGCAGATGCCGACAGAAAACCAATTCCAAAATCCTCTCAAAGAAAGATGATGATTCGCTCCTGGTACCATATTCTAGTGTAGCGATGCTGATGTCGACTCAAATCAAACAAATCCAACCAACCAATTCCAACATCGACCTCTGCGTCGGACAACAGACACTCCGTCTCGGGGAAACGTCAAGCTGGCACTCCGTCTCGGGGATACGTCCTACCACAGGCACTCCATCTCGGGGATACGTCCTACCACAGGCACTCCGTCTCGGGGATACGTCCAACAACGGGCACTCCGTCTCGGGGATACGTCCTACAACAGGCACTTCGTATCGCGGAAACGTCCTACAACAGGCATTCTGTATCGGGGGTACGCCCTACAACAGGCACTCCGTCTCGGGGATACGTCCTACCACAGGCACTCCGTCTCGGGGATACGTCCTACAACAGGCACTTCGTATCGCGGAAACGTCCTACAACAGGCATTCTGTATCGGGGGTACGCCCTACAACAGGCACTCCGTCTCGGGGATACGTCCTACCACAGGTACTCCGTCTCGGGGAAACGTCCTACCACAGGCACTCCGTCTCGGGGATACGTCCTACAACAGGCACTCCGTCTCGGGGATACGTCCTACCACAGGCACTCCGTCTCGGGGATACGTCCTACAACAGGCACTTCGTATCGCGGAAACGTCCTACAACAGGCATTCTGTATCGGGGGTACGCCCTACAACAGGCACTCCGTCTCGGGGATACGTCCTACCACAGGTACTCCGTCTCGGGGATACGTCCTACCACAGGCACTCCGTCTCGGGGAAACGTCCTACAACAGGCACTCCGTCTCGGGGATACGTCCTACCACAGGCACTCCGTCTCGGGGAAACGTCCTACAACAGGCACTCCGTCTCGGGGAAACGTCCTACCACAGGCACTCCGTCTCGGGGATACGTCCTACAACAGGCACTCCGTCTCGGGGATACGTCCTACCACAGGCAATCCGTCCCGGGGATACGTCCTACCACAGGCACTCCGTCTCGGGGAAAAGTTAACCCGACACTCCGCGCCGGCGAAAAGTCGATCAAAGACACTCCATGCCGGGGACACGTCAACCAGCCGATACTCCGCCTCGGGGACACGTCAACCAGCCGATACTCCGCCTCGGGGAAACGTCGACCAGCGACACTCCATGCTGGGGACACGTCTACCAAATCGCTTCGTAACAGAGCGTCGACTGTCTATGTCGCAAAAAGGGCAGTGCAGGCTCCCGCAAATTGGGAACCCAAATCGCTTCGTAACAGAGCGTCGACCGTCCCTGTCGCAAAAAGGGCAGTGCAGGCTTCCTACAAAGCAGGAATCGGATCGCTCCGGGAAAGGGAAACGTCTACCACGGACACTCTGTCTCGGAGAAGCGTCAAGCGTCGACCGTCCACGTCGTAAAAAGGGCAGTGCATCCCAAAAAGTGGGAACCAAAGAAAGTCGCCTCCACGTGAAAGAAGGTCCATCAATTTCATGCACACGACCCACATGTGCGGTGTGCACTTATTGATGGGGGGCAATTTGTTGGGGTAAAAATTTACACCCCCTTTGACCGAGTCAAAGTCAAGATCAACCCCAACCCAGGTGGGCCCAAGCCCAGGTCAAGCGGGCCCATGCCCAAGTCGAGCCCGCGGCCAGCCTCCTCCATGCCAACAACAAAAATCATGTAACAAATAATTTTTATGTAATTTTTGTGCATGAATGTAAACAAAATGGGCACAAAGCTAATATTTTGTAAGCCCATGGCTTATGTGCAAAAATGAAATGTCACATGAGCCATGGGATAGGCAAAATGCCATTTTGCAAAGCCCAAGAGCCTATATGTAAATGTGTAAGCCTATAAAAGGCAACATGATGATGAATAAAATATACACTTTTCATTCTCTCCAAAAAAAATTAGATCTGAGATCTTTTCTCCTTCCTCAAGGTTCCAAAACCTTCTTCTTTCTCTTGAATTAAATCAAGAGTTTTACTCTTCCTTTTCAGAAACAAAATAGTTTTTCACCACCAAACCCACAAAGGGGAACTTGGATCTGCCTTAAGATCCCAAAAAGGAGAGATTTTAAGATCTCACATCTCTTGATCTTCAAGATCCAGCTAACAGAGGAGGAAGAAGAAGAACCCCTTCCATTAACCCCAAAAAAAAAAAAACATTCAGGAGCCCGACTCCTCTCTAATTTCTCTTTGAGAAATCTTTTTTTTCAGGCTAAAAGCCTCTTGTCCTCTCCAGCACGCAGCGCAAGTGCGCAAAGCGCCCGCGTGACGACACGTGGCGCGCGCGCTTGCGCACCTGCGCGCTTGCGCAAAGCGCCCGCGTGCCGACACGTGGCGCGCGCGCGCGTTTGCGCACCTGCGCGCTTGCGCAAGTGCGCAAAGCGCCCGTGTGCCGACACGTGGCCCGCGCGCTTGCGCATCTGCGCGCTTGCGCAAGGGCGCAAAGCGCCCGCGTGCCGACACGTGGCGAGCGCGCTTGCTTGCGCATCTGCGCGCTTGCGCAAGTGCGCAAAGCGCCCGCGTGCCGACACGTGGCGCGCGCGCTTGCGCACCTGCGCAAACCGCCCGCGTGCCGACACGTGGCGCGCGCGCGCTTGCGCACCTGCACGCAGCGCTCATGCGCAAAGCGCCCACGTACCGACACGTGGCGCGCTTCCGCCTGAGCGCACAGCACCTACGCGCACAGCGCCCAAGGTGCTGCCCCACGCATCCTTTGGATGCCTTTCCCCCTTTATATATATATATATGTATATATATACATTTGTATACAAATGTACACATACACATACTCCGCAACATTCTCCACCTCCAAAAAATTTTCGGGCCGGGGCGCTGCCCCGAACCCCGCAAGGGGGCTGCTAGCCCCCTTGACCCCCAGCCCGCTATCCGGGTAGCGGGACCCCCGTAAAAACTCTGCGTGGCTCCCGATATATCCAAAACCCCCCTTTCAAAACAAAACACACGTACACTGCACATTGAGTTCGCATGACCAGTTTAACCCGTTAATCGGAGGTTTCCCCGCCCCAAAGGCGAGGGGTAATTAACGGCAGCTTAGTCCGCGGCTGCCGGAGATTCGGATCCCCACAATCATTAAACCCCCGCCTACCCTAGGCAGGGGGAATCTGTAGTATACGCCTGACAAGCGCGCGCGTATTCCCATCTCAAACTGTATCTGGGGAATGGCCTTCGTGAGTGGATCCGCCGTGTTGTTCTTCGTGTCAACTCTCCTGACCTCGATCTCCCGGCGATCAACTATCTCCCGGATCAGGTGATACCGCCTCAGAATATGCCTGGACCGCTGATGGGACCTGGGTTCCTTGGCCAAAGCCACCGCTCCATTGTTATCGCAATACAAAGGTATTGGATGCTCAATGGATGGAACCATTCCAAGTTCAGTAATGAACTTGTTGATCCAGACAGCCTCTTTGGCAGCATCGTTGGCAGCGATGTATTCAGCCTCCATCGTCGAGTCTGCCACGGTTTCCTGCTTGGAACTCTTCCAGCTAACCGCCCCTCCGTAAAGGGTAAAGACAAAGCCCGACTGCGACTTAGAGTCGTCCTTATCACTCTGGAAGCTCGAATCGGTAAAGGACTCCACCTGGAGTTCTCCGTTACCATACACCAAGAACATATCTCTAGTCCTTCGCAAGTACTTGAGAATGCTCTTCACAGCTGTCCAGTGACTCTCTCCAGGATCAGCTTGATACCTGCTCACTACACTTAGTGAGTATGCTACATCGGGTCTGGTACATAGCATCGCATACATGATAGAGCCTACTGCCGAAGCATAGGGTATCCCTTGCATGCGAGCTCTCTCCAAATCAGTCTTGGGAGACATCTCTTTGGAGAGAGTGACTCCAGAGATCGTGGGCATATTCCCATGCTTGGACTCTTCCATACTAAACCTCTTTAGTATGGTGTCAATGTACCTGGATTGGGACAATCCCAAAATCCGTTTGGATCTATCTCTATAGATCCTTATCCCCAATATGCAGGAGGCATCACCAAGATCTTTCATTGAGAATCTTTGTGATAAGAAGAGCTTGACCGATTGCAGCATAGGAATATCATTTCCTATCAAGAGTATGTCGTCCACGTACAATACGAGGAAGACAACCTTACTCCCTGCCACCTTCTTGTAGATGCAAGGTTCATCTGGGTTTTTAACGAAATCAAACTCTTTGATAACGACGTCAAAGCAGATGTTCCAACTCCGCGATGCTTGCTTTAATCCATAAATGGATTTAAGCAGCTTGCACACCTTCCCGCTGCTCCCACTGTCTACGTAGCCCTCTGGCTGAGTCATGTACACGCACTCTTCTAAATCACCATTTAGAAAGGCGGTCTTAACATCCATTTGCCAGATTTCGTAGTCATGAAAGGCAGCAATGGCAAGCATGATTCGGATGGATTTAAGCATAGCCACTGGAGAAAAGGTTTCGTCATAGTCCACACCCGGTCTTTGACGAAAACCCTTTGCTACAAGTCTAGCTTTGAAAGTCTCCACTTTCCCATCTACACCAAGTTTCTTCTTGAAGATCCACTTGCTACCAATGGGTTTTACCCCTTCAGGAGCAACTTCCAAAGTCCATACTTTGTTGGTGTACATGGAATCCATCTCGGACCGCATAGCATCCGGCCATTTCACTGAGTCCCTACTCGTGATGGCCTGCTCGAAGCTAGTTGGGTCATCATCCTCCATGATGCAATCCTCGCTTCCACCGTCAATGAGAAAACAGTAGTATCTCTTAGGTGGACGAGATACCCTACTAGATCGGCGGAGAGGCTGGGGTTCGTTGAGTTCCACTGAATCCTCTGGTTCCACCAAGTCTTCTGTTACAGTTTGTGTTGCTGGAACTTCTTCCAGTTCTACCTCAATGCCACTAATCTGTTTCATAAGAAAACCTTTTTCTAAGAAAGTGGCATGTCGAGAAACAAACACCTTTTGTTCCTCGGGGTGGTAGAAGATATACCCTTGTGAATTTTTGGGATATCCTACAAACTTACATAAGACAGATCTTGCCTCGAGTTTGTCCGGATTTTGTCTTTTGACATAGGCTGGACAACCCCATATCTTAACATACTTAAGAGATGGTCTCTTCCCTCTCCATATCTCATATGGAGTGGTAGGCACTGATTTGGTAGGAACCATATTCAATAGGTGTATGGCTGTCTCAAGCGCATACCCCCAGAAGGAAATAGGTAACTCAGCTGTGCTCATCATTGAACGCACCATATCTAATAGGGTGCGATTCCTTCGTTCCGATACACCGTTGTGCTGTGGTGTATAAGGTGGAGTAAGCTGAGAGAGAATCCCATTCTCTTTTAGATAATCTTGGAACTCATTGCTCAAGTATTCTCCTCCTCGATCAGATCGAAGGATCTTAATACTTTTGCCCGTTTGGTTCTCTACTTCGTGCTTATATTCTCTGAATTTCTCAAAAGCTTCAGACTTGTGTTTCAACAGGAACACATGCCCGTATCTAGAGAGATCGTCAGTGAATGTAATGAAGTAGGAAGAACCATCCCTGGCATGTGTAGACATAGGACCGCATACATCACTATGTATCAGTCCTAAGAGTTCAGTAACTCTTTCTCCGTGTCCACTAAACGGAGCTTTGGTCATTTTTCCTTTGAGACATGAATGGCAAGTATCATAAGATGATAATTCGAACGGATTCAAATAACCATCCTTATGTAACTTAGCCAGTCGTGTCGCATTGATATGACCAAGTCTACAATGCCACAAGAAGGATTCGTTCATTTCTGAATTTTTCCTCTTGTGTGTGTTTTGTATATTGAGGAATGTATTTTGATTTAGAATGAACATTCCATTATGTAGCGAGCCTGATGCAATCAACTTTTGATCTAGGAATATGTTCATAACATTATCCTTTACTACAAAATTATATCCTTCTTTACTTAATAAAGAAACTGATATAATGTTGCACATCATGTTCGGTATATAATAGCACTCATTCAGAATTATTGTATCACCACTTGGTAATACTAGGTGATATTCGCCAACTGCTTTGGCTGCAACACTTGCACCGTTCCCTACTTGAACGGAATGATCACCTTTTCCCAGTTCTCTACCTTTTCGCAGCCCATGTAACATCTTACATATGTGGGATCCTGATCCGGTATCTAATACCCAGGACGTAGGGTGAACTGAGAAACAGTTCTCAATGACAAACACACCCGAAGATGATGCATCAATATGCATGTTCTCCGTTTGGGCGGTGTGAGAATCCAGATATTCTCCAGTTTCCTGTTCATTCTTATAACACTTATAAGATAGAACGGGTTCAACGTTCCCCTGCACAGTATAACATGCGGGTTCGGTCAATACATCCATATTATTATCTTTATTAAGGCATGAAATGGTCGCTACCTGGAGAGAGAGAGAAGAAAACACTTTAGCGTATGCTCGTGCAAGATCAGATTGGTTATTATCTTATCTAATCAGGATGGCTCCCACTGCTTTTTATCAAATCTTCCTCCAAACCCTAAAAGGATAGACTAGCCGGGATTAATTACACACTACAAGTTCGCCAATCTTTCAGCCAGGCCAGTGTCGGTACTTTGAGGGAGGTCCCCCGTGCTTTCGCACGAACCTAATTAATGTAAACCTCGTTTTCCCAGAGGCGTAACCTCGTTAACACCTTTCTAGACACCTACTTGATCAGCTAATTGCAATGTGTAAAACTCTCCCAGGAGTATCTTTTACTCGCAGCGGGTATCGGGATCCAACTATCTCATAGAAGGTATGCAATCTCATTGCAAATTTCAACACTTGAAATTCCCGATAATATTTTTCCCCTAGTGTTCTATGACCTTGACGAATGCCAAACAACCCATAGTCCACTAGTCAAGTGCAACCCGTACATTTCTTGATTGAATTAAACACACCCGCACGACCCTTGACAAATGCCAAACAACGCCGTACGAATACCCTAATCCAATCTGCATCATATGCATAAGCAGATAAATACTAGTTAGCTACCGTACACTACGCCTTGACGAATGCCAAACTACCGTAGCACGAATACTAATTAGTACTTATCTGAAATGACGGAGGGCTACGCAGGTTTTCATAAAACCATGAGCGTAATGAACTTGATATCGTTGTAGAATCAAATGAAGTTTTGAAATGGAGTGATTTTGAGGCTTTTCTAGTTTTGCTAAAGGTGTCACTCCCGGCGAAGGGATCTCGGTCCTTTCCTCGTCGAATGAGGTGCGGGATATATCATATATATCACTGTGCAAAGCAAAAACTCTTAAAAGCAATCAAAACCAAACCGAGTGTGTAGCATCTGCCAGTTATTGCTAAAGGAGTCACTCCCGGTGAAGGGATCTCGGTCCTTTCCTTATCGAATAAGGTGCTGGGTATATCATATATACCGCTGTGCAAAGCAAGAACTGTAGCTACCCTTTTTATTTTAAAATTCGATTCCACAACATCTTAGGTTTCTTATCTTTCATTAATCACATTAATGAAGTCCCATCATTTAAATACCTAAACATCACAGATAGATATGACGTACACTTATGCCATCCGCATTCGCCTCGATGTCCCCTCGTGCACCGTTAGGTTAGGTAACTAACGTCTATATAATATATCATATATACTATATACTATATCCATCACAGAATCAGATCACAGATATCGCAGCAGAATAAACATATGAAATATTGGATATACTAGGACGTCCGTGTTTTCAATACGAGCCAGTATAAAACACGGATTCCACGGTCGTGATGAATAGCCAATCCCACACCTCTAGACCCCTACGAGAGCGGCAAGCAACCCTGCCAATTCTAGGGTTAGGAGACCCAGACTCGACTCCTCGAGTTGGTCTCCCACTGGACCCCAGAACCCGGTTACTTGTGCTCCCCTCCTTGGGTCTATCCTAGTGCAGAAAAGTAAATAATATACAAAGGGTGACAACTCCCGCATCCTGGAAGTGCCCCGAATAAAAGAATATTACATACAAGTTTTTACATGAATGAAAAAGAAAAACACTCATCTCACATAAAAACCCCCGGCTATTCGAACACGATGATCCAATATAACATATCCAGCAACACATAACATCACATGTCATCAACGTAAGTAAGTATGCATACCCCAATTGTCGTTGACATATAGCAACGAAACCGGCGATATCACATATTACACTTACGGTCACAGAAAAGAAAGTGTAAAACTACAACAATTGGAATCCGCAACCTCTTTAGACATCACATGCCTAACAGTTATAAACCCCGCATTTTAGTCCCATCATCGAAAACTCTTTTCGATATCTTGTGAAACTAAACTGCTAGATCTATAACATTCATCCAGTTATCTCATAACTGTTTATGAATTCCAATTATTGTATCCAATTCCGGATAAATAGAATATATTAAACTTTCCGATCGAACATTCGAACACCCAAGTTTTCCCGACACCGATCAACACATGAAATAGGTTCAAAGACATTCACTTCATGCCTCAGTACCAACGGTCTAGCCGTAGAAGGGTCAACCCAACGCCTCACATGTGGCACGCCGTACTGCCCCAAACCCGAAGGTTCAAAGGGCAGTTCAAGACGGTCACATAATCGAGTTAAGGTTTGTGTCTTCTAGAGGGACCATCGCGTTACTTGCACTACTCAGAACGTCTTTTAACCACAGAAAAATCCAACACTTGGAATTATTCCGGCAGGGGAAAACCTGGGTATTTGTATCCGGTCGAACTCTTTAACATATTCTACAGTTATCTGGAAAAACACTTAGACAAAGTTTGATATTCCGATCGAATTCATCGATTCCCAATATAACTCCAGAGCACTCAACCCTTAAAAAAATTTAAAAATATCCAGAAAACTCACCAGAATTTATCAGGTATTACTGTGCAAAAATAGTGGGATGATGTCACTATGTGGCCGCGGAAGGGCGGCAGAAGGCATACTTCTGCCGCGCTTCCGCGGCACAATGAACAGTTCAGGGAAACGTTTTACACAGTAATGCTTAGAATTCTATGCTGAATTTTTTAGACATTTTTAATATCAAAAATTCCCAGATTTATGAAAATGTCCAGAGAGCTCTAAAGTATTTGGGTTTCGTGTTCGTTCGGACTTCAAACTGCGTCTAGACTTCGCCTAAGGCTCTAGCTAGGCTCTGATACCACTGTAGGGTTCCTAGGCACCCTAATGAGGTCACACAAGGCATCGAGCATGCCATATTAAAATTTTTGGTGCCGAGAAACCCTAGACTACGGATCTTAGACTAGATGTCTAGGCGAAAAAGAAAGCTAGTTAACACTTAACTACTAGGATACGGAAATTACAACCTTTGTAGATCCGGATATCCACCTCCACGGCTCCGCAACGAAGTCTTCTCGCTGTCCGTCTTGAAGCTTGGACTCTCGTGACGGCTTCATCGGAGAAACGTGCGGAATAGGTCGTCGGCTTCGTGTCAAAGACGATCTACGTCGAGGTTGCACAAA
Organism: Agapanthus africanus; assembly: GCA_030015575.1. Classification (NCBI taxonomy): domain Eukaryota; kingdom Viridiplantae; phylum Streptophyta; class Magnoliopsida; order Asparagales; family Amaryllidaceae; genus Agapanthus; species Agapanthus africanus. The sequence continues at coordinate 250,565,505 of CM057347.1, read as the reverse complement.
CTCAAGCTCCGACTTCACAAACTTGTAAAACTTGTGAAGTAAACACCCAAAACAACTTGGCAAGAGATAGAGGGTGAAGAAATAGGAGGTGGGTTCACTTTCGATTTGGATTTAACTCACTAGATCTCAACTTGCCATTTTTGTAGCAAGCTTGAAGAAAAAGAAGAAGATGAGCTCAAGAAAAGATTATGATAAGTCTCATGATAAAAATAAAAATAATTCAAATACTTATCATAACTTGAACTAGGGTTAAGTGTAGAGAATTAACCATGGTCACTTTGATGGGTTAGGGTTAAGCATGAAGATAAGGATGGTTAGCAAAGTCAAAGCTTCATGAAGCTTCAATATAAAACAAACTTAGCCACCATACTTATCATAACTCATTTCAAATAAATAAATAAATAAATAAATAAATAAATGAAAATGCAAAACCCTAATTATCATATTAACCATGGATTAATTTTATACACTTAACTAAATGATCAAGTATCATCAAACATGATACAAAAAAGTGCACGAAAGTATATCACATATACAATGTGCAATAAGTGAGAAAAATCCGTTTAAAGTGAACCAATACTAGTTAATGCAATGCAATATATCAAATATATAATTATGCATTAAATCATTAAATCAACATTTGATCCAATGATCCGGTCATGTCGCACATGACCGACTAGAATGAAATGTATCGATTTATCGAATCAATGATTCGATAACTAGGTCATATCGAATATAACCAATCGAAACTTATATCGCGAGAATGAAATGCGGTATCACATACACACATTATTCTCGGTCCTGCACATATCTCATATGCGCTCCTATTTCGTTTCGCTTGAGCCAGGAAACCTCTGTGTAGGACTCTAAAGACTCGTCAATACGCCGGTAGCAGATGATGATCATATCAAGCACCCACAAGCCGCAAGCGGTCTGCTAAACGTAACGGCCACCCGGGTATTGAGCGATCAGAAGATCGACGAGCTAGCCCGCTCACACTCCTGCGAATCCGACCAGTAACACTTACCATACAGTCCGGTCTCTTCGTCAGATACGTCGCATATCAAGTCTAGGGGTGGTAAACGTCAGACCCCAATAACCCGATAAGTCGTGCTGATGTGAGGCTCGTAACGGGTCGAGAAACTACTGGTAACACTTACCAGCAAATCTCTGATCAGCCCTGGCCAGGGACTTCCCTGTTACGGCCAATCGAGCACAGCGCAACATCAACCCCCAATACCGGGAGAGACGAAACCCCTCCTATCGCTCATTGCCTTCATGTGACTCGGGACTGTGCCCAAAGACCACCGTTTTGCATGCCCTCATGGACGTGGTAAGGTGGAGATCAAAGCACAGTGGGAATCACACAAGACTCTATGACGATCTCGGGTCTACAGACTAACCTGTACAAGTGTCACCTGAGAACTGCCATCTGACGTGAGGTATAATACCATCTGGGAGTTCTCGGCGAGTCCGTCTAGTGTACCCAGTCTCCACTGAGCACCCGTATACCATCTCTGATGTCAAACACCAATGGATATGGGATCATCCATCGCCCATTACATGGGTCGAGAAGCGTATACGCTAGTCTACTCTGGTATATCGATGCCCCGTCTCGATACACCCACGACTAGGGACCTTGAAGGATGTACTTATGGACTACCATGTCCCCACTAGTATGATCTGCATCATAGTCCAGGTAGTCAAGTACACATCCTAAGGGCTTTACCAACATGTAACTATAAGACTAGTGTACATGTTAAGATAAAGAGTAACCAGATAGCATACTATCATGTCGAGCAAGAAAGTCATCTCTATATATGTCCAAGCATCCAATATAATATACATAATCTGTACAATACTGGCCTCTAGGGCATACATACAACTAACATTTACATGTCGTTGATGGACACGAGTTTTCATGATATTTCAAGTGTCGATGTTGGACACTCAGGTTCCATGAGATTTACAGATATGAGGGCCGATCAGAGTGACGTTGCCTGTGGTATTGGGATTTGGGGTGTCGTTGATGGACACTGAGATTTTCCACGATGATGATTCATTGATGATGTTATGTTTTATCCCATACTTAGGATTTATTTGATATGCATTGCTTCATATATTTTTAGTACCTGATGGAGTACCTTGATCATGATTGTTGCATATCCATATTGCCATACTTATGCTATCAGATTGCATGTTATAGATTATCGTTGTTCGTGCATACCTGTGATTATCTGTGTGATGTTACTTACTATTCACGAGTTAGCAACTCACCCCCATTTTGCCTTAGTGTTTTGCAGGTTTGACCCTCAGAGTAGTCGCGGTAGGGCATCTTATTATCTTTATTTTTGCGGATACCGCTACGGTTGGCTGTAAGGCCGTTGGGATAGGTGGGTTGCGGCTATCTGATTCTATCTATTGTACATCTTAATCTATCTAGTATTCTCCATCTACCATTTCCATGTATTGACTTAGAGACGAGTTGTGAGGATCGATATTGTATTATTTTGTGACTCTGGGTGTCATGCTCGTGTGTGCTGACATTTATTATGTAGGTTTACCTCTTTATGCTGTTTTTCATTTATATCGTCTATTTCTTCCCTACGACGTCATATATATGCTTGTGGTGGTTGTTTCCGCCTTTAGGCGTGATTTGTTCCCGTTTGGGGATGCTTTACTTATATTCTATGTTTGTACCCGTTTCGGGGCTTGTTTTTTCAAAGGAGGTGCTGCCGAAATTTTTAAGAAAATAAACATAAGTTTAAAGATTTTTACTTGAGATTTCCAAATGTTTTTAACAATATTTTCATCACTTACTTCTTTTGATGGTTAGATTTTTGGGTTTTCGGCTTACTTAAATTGCGTTACGCCTGTTCACGTCACGTAGTTTAAGTGCCGGTCACGTGCCTAAAATTGGGTCGTGACATGCTACAACTCACTCGGTTTTGTTTTTGATAGCTTCTCTAGTTCCTGGTTTGCATAGTGGTATTGCTGAATATCCTGCACCTCATTCGATGAGGAAAGAGCCGAGATCCCTTCACCGGGAGTGACATCTTTAGCGAAACTAGCAAAAGCCTAAAAAACACTACTTTTCAAAATCACTCGATTCTGCAACGATATCAAGTTCATTACGCAAAAGGTTTTCTAAAAAACCTGTCGTAGCCCTCCATCATTTAAGATAAGTAGTATTTAGTATTTTTGCTGCGTTTGCATGCTTTCGTCAAGGCGTAGTGTGCGGTAGCTACTTAGTGCATATCTGCTGCATATGATGCGATTGGATTAGGGTAGTCTTACGAATTTGTTGGCTTTCGTCAAGGGTCATGCGGGTGGGTTTAATTCAATCATGAAATGTACGGGTTGAACTTGACTAGCGGACTATGGTTTGTTGGCTTTTGTCATGGTCATAGGACGCTAGGGGCAAAATATTATCGGGAATTTCAAGTGTTGAAATTTTCAATGAGATTGCATACCTTCTATGAGATAGTTGGATCCCGATACCCACTGCGAGTAAGAGTTACTCCTGGGAATGTTTTACACATCACAATTATCCGATCAAGTAGGTGTCTAGAAAGGTGTTAACGGGGTTTCTCCCCTGGGAAAACGAGGTTTATTTTAATTAGGTCCGTGCGAAAGCACGGGAACCTCTTTCAAAATACCGACACTGGCCTGGCTGAAAGATTGGCGAACTTGTAAAGTGTAATTAATTCTGGCTAATCTTACCTTTTAGGGTTTGAAAGAAGATTTGATAAAAAACAGTGGGAGCCATCCTGATAAGATAAGAAATAACCAATCTAATCATGCAAGAGCATACGCTAAGTGTTTTCTTCTCTCTCTCTCTCTCTCCAGGTAGTGACCATTTCAGGCCTTAATCAAGATAATAATATGGATGTATTGTCCAAACCCGCTTGTTATATTGAGCAGGGAAACGTTGGTTCCGCTCCTACTTATAATTGTTATAAGTCCGAGAAGGAAATAGGGGAATATTCGGAATCCCACGCCACCCAAGCGAAGAATAAGCATGTTGATGCATCTTCTTCGGGTGTGTTAGTTACCGAGAACTGTTTCTCAATACACTCTACTTCCTGGATATTAGATACCGGATCAGGATCCCACATATGTAATATGTTGCATGGTCTAAGGAAAGGTAGAGAACTGGGTAAAGGTGATCATTCTCTAAAAGTAGGGAATGGTGCAAGTGTTGCAGCCAAAGCAGTTGGTGAATATCACCTTGTATTACCAAATGGGAATACTTTGATCTTGAAAGACTGTTATTACGTGCCCTCTATGATATGCAATTTAATATCAATTTCTTTATTAGATAAAGAAGGATATAATTTTGTAGTAGAGAATAATGCTATGATCATTTACCTAAATCAAGTGTTGATTGGGTTTGGTACGTTATGTAACAGTTTATACGTTCTAAATCAAAACACGGTTCTTAACATACAGAACACACATAAGAGGAAATGTTCAGAAATGAACGAAGCCTTCTTGTGGCACTGTAGACTAGATCATATCAATGCGACACGATTAGCCAAGTTACATAAGGATGGATATTTGAATCCCTTCGAATTTTCATCTTATGAAACTTGCCAGTCATGTCTCAAAGGAAAGATGACCAAAACTCTGTTTACTGGACACGGAGAAAGAGTTACGGAACTCTTGGGACTGATACATAGTGATGTATGCGGTCCCATGTCTACACATGCCAGGGATGGTTCCTTATACTTCATTACATTCACTGACGATCTCTCAAGACACGGACATGTGTTCCTGTTGAAACACAAGTCTGAAGCTTTTGAGAAATTCAAAAAATATAAGCATGAAGTCGAGAACCAGATGGGTAAAAGTATTAAAATCCTACAATTTGATCGGGGAGGAGAATACTTGAGCATGGAATTCCATGACTATCTAAAAGAGAATGGGATTCTCTCTCAGTTTACTCCTCCGTATACACCATAGCACAACGGTGTATCAGAGCAAAGAAACCGCACCCTATTGGATATGGTGCACTCTATGATGAGTATTGCTGAGTTACCTATTTCCTTTTAGGGATATGAGCTTGAGACAACCATGCACCTATTGAATATGGTCCCTACCAAATCCGTGCCTACCACTCCATATGAGATATGGAAGGGGAAAAGACCATGTCTTAATTATGATAAGATATGGGGTTGTCCGGCCTATGTCAAAAGGCAGAATCCGGACAAACTTGAGGCAAGGTCTGTTCTGTGCAAGTTTGTAGGATATCCCAAAAACTCACAAGGGTATATCTTCTACCACACCGAGGAACAAAAGGTGTTTGTTTCTCGGCATGTCATCTTTTTAGAAAAGGAATTTCTTGCGAAAGAAATTAGTAGCCTTGAGGTAGAACTGGAAGAGGTTCCAGCAGCACAAACTACAACAGAAGATTTGGTGGAACCATAGGATTCGATAGTTCCCAATGAACCTCAGCCTCTCCGCCGATCTAGTAGGGTTCCGCATCCACCTGAGAGATACTACGGTTTTCTCATTGATGGTGGGAGCGAGGACTGCATCATGGAAGATGATGACCCAACTAGTTTCGAGTAGGCCATCACGAGTGGGGAATCTATGAAATGGCTGGATGCTATGAGATCCGAGATGGAATCCATGTACACCAACCAAGTATGGACTTTGGAAGTTTCTCTTGAAAGGGTAAAACCCATTGGGAGCAAGTGGATCTTTAAAAAGAAGATAGGTGTAGATGGAAAAGTTAAGACTTTCAAAGCTTGACTTGTAGCAAAAGGTTTTCGTCAACGACCTGGCATCGACTATGATGAAACATTTTCTTATGTCGCTATGCTTAAGTCCATCAGGTTCCTACTTGCCATTGCTGCATACCATGACTACAAAATCTGGCAGATGGATGTCAAGATCTCTTTTCTGAATGGCGATTTAGAAGAGTGCTTAGTAGACAGTGGGAGCAGCGGAAAGGTGTGCAAGCTGCTTAAATCCATCTATGGATTAAAGCAGGTGTTGCGGAGTTGGAACATCTGTTTTGATGAAGCTATCAAAGAGTTTGACTTCATCAAAAATGTAGATGAACCTTGTATATATAAGAAGGTAGTAGAGAGTAAGGTGGTCTTCCTCGTATTGTACGTGGATGACATACTCTTGATAGGAAACGATGTTCCTATGCTACACTCGGTCAAGCTCTTCTTATCACTCAAGTTCTCCATGAAAGATCTTGGTGATGCCTCCTACATTCTGGGGATAAAGATCTATAGAGATAGATCTAAACGGATGTTGGGATTGTCCCAATCCAGGTACATAGACACCATACTAAAGAGGTTTAGTATGGAAGATTCCTAGCGTGGTAATGTACTCGCTTGTTCAGGAACCACTCTCTCCAAAGAGATGTCTCCCAAGACTGATTTGGAGAGGACTCACATGTAAGGGATACCCTATGCTTCGGCAGTAGGCTCTATAATATATGCGATGTTTTGTACCAGACCGGATATAGCTTACTCACTAGGTGTAGTGAGCAGGTATCAATCAGATCCTGGGGAAAACCACTGGACAGCTGTGAAGAACATTCTTAAGTACTCGAGAAGGACTAAAGAAATGTTCTTGGTGTATGGTAACGGTGAACTCCAAGTGGAGTCCTTTACCGATTCAAGCTTCAAGAGTGATAAGGACGACAGTAAGTCGGTCTCGGGTTTTGTCATTACCCTCAACGGAGGGGCGGTGTGTTGGAAGAGTTCCAAGCAAGACACCGTAGCAGACTCGACGATGGAGGCTGAATACATCGCCGCCAACGATGCTGCCAAAGAAGCTATCTCGATGAAGAAGTTCATTGCCGAGATTGGTGTGGTTCCATACATTGAGCATTCAATAACTGTGTATTGTGATAACAATGGAGCTGTGGCTTTGGGCAAGGAACCCAGGTCCCATCAGAGATCCAGACATATTCTGAGGCGTTATCACCTGATCTGGGAGATAGTAGATCGCAGGGAGATCGAGGTTAGGAGAGTTGACACAAAGGACAACGTAGCGGATCCACTCACAAAGGCCCTCCCCCAGATACAATTTGAGAGACTTTTTGGGATGTTGGGTATGAGATACTAGAACACATGTCCTTAGTGTTGGCTATTGTGCCCTCAAGGCAATTATTATAGTCGCAGGCAGGTGATTATGATGATTGAGGGAGGACCTATACCGGTAGAACAATCTTACTCGATATGATAGTATGCTATCTGATTTGTCTTTGTCATGACTATTGCATGTTGATAGAGCCCATAGGATTCTTGCTTGACTACCAGTATTATGATGGCGATCATATATATGGGAGCTGGGGGTCTACAAGCAAATCCTTAAATGTCCTTAGTAGTGGGAGTTTCGAGACTGGGCATCGATACTCCAGTATAGACTAGTGTATCTGATCGAGACCCCGACGAGGGGCGGTGGACAGGTCTCACAAGCCATTGGTATTAATTTGTTCACCTAAGATAGTATACAGGTGCTCATTGGGTTATGAGTACACTGGACGGACTCTCCGGGAACCTGCTAGTTGATATTATACCTATTGTTATATAGCAGTTTCCAAGTGACATGTGTACAGGGTAGTCTGTCGAACTGAGATCGTCATTTGTCTCGTGTGAGTTCCCACTGTGCTTTGATTACTACCCTACCACTGCTCAAAGGAGTCGTGCAAACAGGTTTTAGTTGGGTACAGTCCCAAGCCACATAGAGGTAACGAGCGGATTGTCGGGGATTCGTCTCTCCCGGCATTGGAGGTTGATGTCGCGCAGTGCATGGGTGGCCATCACCAGAAATCCTTGGCCAAGGTAGTCGAGAATTACTGATCTAGGATCGATAGTTTCTCATGTGGTGATGGGTTTCATACCGACACGAATTATCGCATTATTAGGGGTCTGACTTTATCCACCCCCCTAGACTCGATATGCGATACTCTTAGATGAACAGACCGGACTGTATGGATATTGTCACTGTCAGGCTCAGTAGGGGTTTTGATGAGTTTGCTCATCGGCCTTCTTTTCGCTCAATACCTGGGTAGCCATTACGTCCAGCTAGTGCCGCAGACGTGCTTTTGGTTAAACCCACTGCCAGCGTATTGACGAGTCTTTAGAGTCTCACACAGAGGGTTTTCACGGTTCAGGCGATATGGTGTAGATTACGTATGTTTGTACGTACAGGTGTTCGATTAAATATGTGTATGGGCTGCACAGACTTTAATCGAACGTTTGATAATACTAGCGGCTTAGGATTAAGCCGGATTATTAAATCAGGTTTTGATTTAAAAATTTATATATGTATTCTAGTATTATTGGTCACTATTCATTTTCTCTCTTGGCTATTCGTATTTTTGTACGAATACGCGTATATGTATTTCGGTACGTGTACCGGGAAGTATTCCGTATTTATACAGAATAGTTTCTTGAATACGGCCACCTCATTATTGATTTTCTTTTTAGAAAATCATTATAGAAATGAGGTTGAAGGGTGAGTTGGCATGAGCATGGGTCATGACATGTAGAGAGGTATGGGCATTGTTTTGTTTAATGAAATTAAAAATGAGATATTTTGTGTGGGTGTGCTTGAGAGAGAGAGGAGGGGGCGCCAATAGTTTTGGGTTTTTGCCTTACTCATTTTTCTTCACTTGATTTCTTCACTTGCTTCATGACACTTGCTCATTCTATTTTTCTCACTTGGAGAAAAAAACTTAGCCATTCTTGAGTTGCTCATGCCACATGTTTCCTCACCTCCTTCATCTTCTTGAGTTGCTCTTTTGAGCATTGTGATGAGAGGAAAATTATAGTGACACATTCCTACACCTCCACTCTCCATTGCTAGCAACCTTGGAGCGTCGGTTGCCTCGCTTGGCGAGGCTGGAGCTTGCGCCGTTTCCCTCAGGTGGATCATCGTAAATAGTGAAAGACCGGCACCAAATTCAATCAAGGAGTCACTAGGAGCTTGGGATGCTGGTTCAAGGCCGAAGGACACGGATCAACTCGGTATAACCATCTAACTTCTAGTTTTACATATTGCTAGTATAGGGTTTAGGGTAGATCCGGGTATTGGGTAATGGTAGCGCTAGTTTAGAAAAATTTTGTTCCGCATTTGGCCACAGTTTGATGGCCGGGGAGCTGCCGTAACCCAACATGGTATCAGAGCCAACCCGTAAAGCCTTTACTAGCTTGTTTAGACGATGTTAAAGTATCGAAATCGAAACAACCCCGAAATGATACCCTGCAGATTCCAGTCTCTGTCGTTTTTCCGGAGTCTTCAAAAAAATTTTAAGCAACTATAGAAGACTACTTAGGTGACTACTAGAACATACCCAAAATACGAACCCATTTCACCTGTTTTCACCCGAGCACATGTTCAAAATTTCCGAGCCGGCCGGCCTGGAGAGGGAGTTTGGGCTTCGTATTTTGGGTGTGCTCTGGTCTCTGAAATATTGGTGCAGTGGTATTGCTCGTTTTTCCCAGTTTGGATATTTTGTTATCTATTATTCAGGGATAATTCGGGGTGTTTCGAAGTCGATAATTTAACACTGTTTAAATGTTTATCAGTACATGCATTACTATATGCGACCGTGAATGTCATTCGAGCGGTATAACTCGTCTAATTTCTATGTGTTCTTTTAGACGGGTTTGAGAACGTGACATTCACGTTGATGTTCTGTGTTGTGGTTAGATCGTCGTGGCAGATATCTTTGGTACAATGTTAGTACAGTTTAGTTTCATTTATACATTTGATATTGTGGGGCGAGCGTCCGACATGTGGACTGCCGTCACTGCCCGTTTGTATATTATTTGTTTGGGGTACGACCGGGTTGAGGTCGATGTCACCCTTGTACATATTATTTTCTTTTCTGTACTAGGATTACCCCGCGGTGGAGTGCACGAATCGCCGGTCGCCGTACTCGTAAGGGGTATTGGTTGACCCACGGAGGGGTGACCAAGTTACCGGATTCCTTGAAGTGCTCGGTGACCCATTCAAGTTGTTGATTGCGGTTACCTCGCTTCTGGTTTTGGCGGGTAACTTTCCCTGCTTGTAGGGGTCTAGGTTTTCATTGCACAGTCTATCCACACGACAGGGAACGTCGGGTCTCATTTGCGGCTCAAGTGAAACCCGGGGCTCCAAGATTATCCACCATTATATGTTGCTTCTGTGATGCTTCTGTGATGTTGCTTTATATCATACCAGGAACGATTGTTATATATATTTATATATATACTAGTAGATGTTGTATATGTTTTGCACCCACGCTAGTCCAGTCCCCGCTCTGTCGTTAGTTAAGTAACCTAACGAGTGATGACGGGACCAGTGGCGAATGCGGATGGCATATACATACATCATATTTTCGTTCTTTTCTGGTGTGATTAATTGATGTAATTGCGTTGATTTTGATCAATGGAAGGATAAAGCAAACCTATATATGATTTTGTTGGAACCAAGTTTTTAAAAACTGACATTACAGACGTTCTCTTTTGCTTTGCACAGTGGTATTCGATTATGAATATCCTGCACCTCATTCGACGGGGCAAGGGCCGAGACCTCTTCATTGGGAGCGACCCCTTGGGCATAAGTTTGTGTCATCGTAATAACTTTACTATAGTCGATTCTTTTGCTTTGCATCATGGTATTCAGTTAGGAATATCCTGCACCTCATTCTACGAGGAAAGAGCCGAGATCCCTTCACCGAGAGTGACCACTTTAGCAAAAGTTTTCGCCACTATATATTTCTAAAACCACTTGGTTTCCTTCAACCATATCAAGTTCATTACGTTAATGCTTTTTCACTAAAAACCAGTCGTAGCCCTCCGTCATTTCAGACGAGTATTGCTTAGTATTCGTACTACGTATGTTGACCTAGTCAAGGCGTAGTGATCGGTAGCTCTGTAGTACTTTTCTGCTGCATGGATATGCGATTGGTTAGTACAGTCATACGGTCATGTTGACCTGGTAAAGGGCTCGTTCGGGTGGGTATAATTAATCAAGGATAATGACGGGTTGAACTTGACTTGAGACTTATGATATGTTGACCTAGTCAAGTTCATAAGCCGCTTGGGGTAAAAACACACATCGGGAGTTTAAAACATACAGGAAACATGCCAGGCATGCGCATACCTTCTGGAGTGTAGTGACTTGAGTGGCTTCCATCAAGTTATCATGCGATGATAGTTGGATCCCGATTCCCACTGATGAGTAGGTTTAGTCCTCGGGTGATTTTAGATGATCCCGACTAGTTCTTCTTTTGGGTTTGGAGGAGAATTCGAGGAAACAGTGGGAACCATCCAGATTAGATAAAGTGATTAACCATTCTGATCTAGGTTAGAGTGCACGTTGAGCGTTTCTCTTCTCTCTCTCTCTCTGGCAGTGACCATGGCCCGACCCTTAACTTAAACTCATGAACCAAGTTAACCGAACCTTCTTAAAACATTTTTGGATTTTTGGAATGTCACGGTGTCGCATATATTATTGTCACTTCTATATCACCTTTGCATTTCTCCAGAACACCCCGTATCACTACGAACATCCGCTCTTATTGGATAAATCCATCGTATAGTTACATACGAACTAAAAAGAACTTGTTCCAGATTCGAGGATGGATTCTGGTTCTGGAGAGATTGAATAGGATTATTCAATTGCCTTTTCTCTTTACCTTCTCTCAGGTTGTGAGGGCTCCTAGGATTAGGAGAGGGTACACCTATTGAGCTTATTGGATAGTCTTCCTCCGGACCATAGGCAGGTGCCGAACGGTAGGGAAAGAAGAAAATCAATTAGCCTAAAGGTGGTGTACAGAAGGTAATAAGTAAAGACATATAAAGGGATTAGAATAACGGCAAAGAAAATTGCGACTGCTATCATTCACGACAAAACCGTGTATACCCCTGCCACTCCTACATTCACTTAGGATTTCTCCAGAACACTTCGTATCACTACGAACACCCATAATGCGTGGACATGCCATCGTATAGTTACATACGAACTCGAAGGAATTCGTTCCAGATTCGAGGATGGTTTCCGGTTCTGGAGAAATAGAATAGGATTATTCAGATGTCTTTTCCCATTACCTTATCTCAGGCTGCGAGGCTCCTGGCATAATGAGTGTAAACCTATTACGCTTATTGGATAGTCATCATCCAAACCTTAGGCTGGTGCCGAAGGGTAGGGAAGGAAGAAAACCAATTAGCCTAAAGAAGGTGTAGATAAGGTAATAAGTAAAGACACAATAAAGGGATTGGAGTGAAGGCAACGAAATATACGGTTACTGTCATGAATCAGGATAGTGGAAGTGGCGTTACTAGGAATACCAGGTTAACCCCTTTGAAACATTTTCATGTTTGAGTCCGACTGCGCGATGTTAATTGAAAACTGTTTTTCCAATTGGAATCTAACTCCAGGGTATGTATTTATCAGATAAGTTTCTCACATCTGTATGTTATTACAGATGGTCAGTAGGAGTACGATATTTGGAATCGGGTGATTATATCCTCATTATATCAGAATTCGTTGTAATTGAAGATATTTGAGGAAATCACCTGGGTTTTTGCCGGATGGAAAATTTTTGGTTTTGAATATCCGTAGTTATGCACCAGTTTCAAACTGATATATCTGTACGTTTATTTTATAAAGTGAGATATAACTTTTTGAAATTATGTCTGTGACATTTACCTATAATAGTTGATGGTTAGGTAAGGTGCATTCAACAGCGGTGTAATTTTTCTTAACTATTGTACAGTTTTCAACCTACGATGCATAAGATTTGAGTTATTGAACGCAGGGGACTTATACAAACTATTGTATGTTGTGCAGTGTCCATTAGGACAATGGGGTTGGTACTCGTACTACATTCTATTTACTCATGACTTCTCTAGTTCATGACAAGCATTTCGTTGAAATACAAGGTCTGGATTTTGAGAAGTTATAGGTATAAGAATAAAGGAGAGAACCATTTGTTAAAATTATCGGGATTCTTCGAGGTAGTCGAAGATGTACATACTTGTGTTTGGTATTCCATTGATAGTAATGGTTTTGAGAACTTTCTTCTCTTTCAGCTTACTCATATATGGATGCACTCCTAGATGAGTAATGTTGATTGTCCTCTTTCCATTTGGTTGATATGCACTGGAGACAGCTGCATGATTTTGAATCTGGTTCCAATTAAATTAGTGCTTTTGTTTCTATATTTGATATATATAGAATCAATTTATATCTTAACAATGTTAAGGTATAGGGAGTTGTCCGGCTGATGCATAAAACCAGAATCCAGATAAACTCGAGGCACGTTTCAGTAATGGCAGTTTGTGGGTTATCCCGGGCTTTGACGAGGTTTAACTTTCTACCATCAGGAAGATCAATAATGATATTGTTCTTGACTCGCTACAGTTTTAGTAAAATGGATTTTTTCAGTAAACAAAAGTTGGAGTATGGTAGAACTAAAAGTGATTCCAGAACCACAAACGATCACTGAAGATTTAATAGAACCTGAGGATTCAGTTGGTTTTGACATTCCATTAGCCACTCCACAGATTTGGTGGGTAACCTCAAGCACCAGAGAGGTATTTCGGTCTTCTCAGAGACGGTGACAGGGAGGTTCTTGTTTACCCAGACTTGCCATTGCTGCTGTTCTAGAGTATAAGACCCAGCAGGAGGATGAGTATAGCGTCGTTCCAAACTAGCTTTAGAAGTGCACGTGTATATGACTCTGCCAGAGGGTTGTTGTTGTCAGTGGGAGCGGCGGAAGCATAGTAGGCAAGTAGCTTATGTCTATTTATAGACTAAAGCAGGTATAGCGAAAATAGATCATCTATTTTTGATGTGACAGTCATAGGCTTTGACTTCATCAAGATAGGAGATGGATCTGTTAAGAAGTAGTAGGGTGTGATGTCCTGGTATTTGGATGACATGAACTTTATAGGAAGTGAAATTCCTATACTACGATCGGTTATACTGTGGTTGTCACACAATTGTTTCTCCACATAGGACATGGATATAATATCAGGGTTTCTGGTTAGTAGATCTATGGTTTTAGATCTATATTTGGGAAGTGTCCAAATTTTGGTACTTGACACTATTCTAAAGTGTTTTAGAATGGGCGAATCCTAGCATGGTGGTGTACCTGCAGGTAATGGAGTCACCCTCTCTAAAGGTGTCTTACAGACTAAAGGGGAGAGGGATCTGCATGATTAGCATATCATTTGCTTAGGCAATTGAGTTAACCATGAAATGTCAAGTACCACACCAGATGTTGTTTTTGCACAAGCTGCAATAAACATATATCAATCCAATCCTGGAGAAATGTAGGGAAGCAGTTTATGAACATAAATGGATGTTCTAGGGATATGGTAATGGCAGCCTCCTTCAGGAGACGGTTATCATTTCAGGCTTCCAAGGTTACCTGGATGACAAAGTGGCTGTCTGAGTTATAGTTTTTGCCTCTTCTGAGGGACAGTATGTTGGACAGGTGGTCCAAGCGGATACTGAGGAAGGCATGACGCAGGATACTGATTAAATTCAGTGGATGATACAGTCTAAGAAGTTTGCTCGATTTGGAGTTCATTTGGGAACTGGGTCCCATCAGATATCCAGACAAATTCTAAGACAAGGTATTGCTCATTTCGGGAGATGGTTATTCTCCACGAAGTTGAGATATAGAGAGATAAAGATATAAACACTGGAGCGGATCTACTCAATGAGGCTATTTTTCGAATACAATAGTTTCACAAACGAGCTTTGCAAAACTGATTAGTAGAAAAGTTGGGTGTTCGGTATCACACGGCTGTGAGTACGCGATATCGCAATAATTGGCCTTGAGTGGAAGTGGGAGATTGTTGGCTATAGTGCCCTCAAGGCAATTATCATAGTCGCAGGTAGATGATTATTATGATTGAGGGAGGACCTATACCGGTAGTACAGTCTTACTCGAGATGATAGTATGCTATCTTGTTTGTTTTTATCATGACTATTGCATGTTGATAGAGCCCATATGATTCTTTCTTGACTACCAGCATTATGATGGCGATCATATATGTGGGAGATGGGGGTCTATAAGCAAATCCTTAAATATCTATAGTCGTGGGAGTTTCGAGACTGGGCATCGATACTCTAGTGTAGACTAGTGTATACTGATAGAGACCCCGACGAGGGGCGGTGGCCAGGTCTCACAAGCCATTGTTGTTAGTTTGTTCACCTAAGATAGTATACAGGTGCTCATTGGGTTATGAGTACACTGGACGGACTCGCCGGGAACCTGATAGTTAGTATTATACCTATTGTCAGATAGCAGTTCCCAGTTGACATGTGTACAGATTAGTCTGCCGACCTGAGATCGTCAATTGTCTTGTGTGAGTTCCCACTGTGCTTTGATTACTACCCTACCACGGCTCAAAGGAGTCGTGCAAACAGGTTTTAGTTGGGTACAGTCCCGGGCCGCATGGAGGCAGTGAGCGGATTGTCAGGGATTCGTCTCTCCCGGTATTGGGGGTTGATGTCGCGCAGTGTATGGGTGGCCATCACCAGAAATCCTTGGCCAAGGTAGTCTAGAATTATTGATCTAGGATCGGTAGTTTCTCATGTGGTGATGGGTTTCATACCGACATGAATTATCGTGTTATTAGGGGTCTGACTTTATCCACCCCCTAGACTCGATATGCGATACTCTTAGACGAACAGACCAGACTGTACGGATATTGTCACTGTCAGGCTCAGTAGGGGTTTGGATGAGTTTACTCGTCGGCCTTCCTTTCACTCAATACCTGGGTAGCCGTTAGGTAGAGCTAGTCCTACTGACGTGCATGTTGTTAAACCCACTGCTAGCGTATTGATGAATCTTTAGAGTCCCACACAGAGAGTTTTCACGGTTCAAGCGATATGATGTAGATGACATATGTTGGTACATACAGGTGTTCGATTAAATATGTGTACAGGCTGCACAGACTTTAATCAGACGGTTGATAATACGAGCGGCTTAGGATTAAGCCGGATTATTAAATCAAGTTTTGATTTAATAATTTATATATGTATTCTAGTAATATTGTTCACTATTCATTTTCTCTCTTGGCTATTCGTATTTTTATACGAATACGCGTATATGTATTTCGATACGTGTACCGGGAAGTATTCCGTATTTATACGGAATAGCTTCTAGAAGATGGCCACCTCATTATTGATTTCTTTTTAGAAAATCAATTTGGAAATGAGGTGGATGGGTGAGTTGGCATGAGCATGGGTCATGGCATGTAGAGAGGTATGGGCATTGTTTTGTTTAATGAAATTAAAAATGAGAAATTTTGTGTAGGTGTCCATGAGAGAGAGAGAGGAGGGGGCAGCCACTAGTTTTGGGTTTTTGCCCTGCTCATTTTACTTCACTTGATTTCTTCACTTGCTTCATGACACTTGCTCATTCTATTTTTCTCACATGGAGAAAACACTTAGCCATTCTTGAGTTGCTCATGCCACATATTTCATCACCTCCTTCATCTTCTTGAGTAGCTCTTTTGAGCGTTGTGATGAGAGGAAAATTATAGTGACGCATTCCTACACCTCCACTCTCCATTGCTAGCAACCTTGGAGCACCGATTGCCTCGCTTGGCGAGGCTGAAGCTTGCGCCGTTTCCCTCAGGTGGATCATCATAGATGGAGGAAGACCGGCAACCAAATTCGATCAAGGAGCCTCTAGGAGCTTGGGATGATGGTTCAAGACCGAAGAACACGGATCAACTAGGTATAACCATCTAACTTCTAGTTTTACATATTGCTAGTATAGGGTTTAGGGTAGATCCGGGCATCGGGTAATGGTAGCGTCGGTTTTGAAAAATTTTGTTCCGCATTTGGCCACGGTTTGATGGCCGGGGCGCTGCCATAACCCAACACTTAGTGCAAGTGGGAGATTGTTAGTTATATGTATGTCCTAGAGGCCATTATTTTACATATGATGTATATTATAGTGGATGCTTGGACATATATATATATAGAGGACTTTCTTGCTCGACATGATAGTATGCTATCTGGTTACTCTTTATCTT
Source organism: Agapanthus africanus (assembly GCA_030015575.1). Classification (NCBI taxonomy): domain Eukaryota; kingdom Viridiplantae; phylum Streptophyta; class Magnoliopsida; order Asparagales; family Amaryllidaceae; genus Agapanthus; species Agapanthus africanus. The sequence continues at coordinate 250,548,484 of CM057347.1, read as the reverse complement.
AACATGTTGACTGGTATTCTTTACTGTCTTACTCTCACATGTTAATAAAGCCTTAGGATATGTACTTGACTACCGGGATTATGATGAAATCATACTAGTGGGGCCATGGTGGTCCACAAGTACATCCTTTAATCAGTTCCTAGTCATGGGAATATCGAGACCATGGCATCGATAATCCAGAGTAGACTGGTGTGTACGTTTCTTGTCCCTTAGAGGGCGATGGTTGATCCCACAACCATTGATGTTTGACATCAAAGATTGTACACAGATGCTCATTGGGGAATGGGTACACCGAACAGGACTCGCCGAGGACTCCTATGTGGTAGTATACCTATCGTCAGATAGCAGTCCTCTGGTGACACTGGTACAGGTTAGTCTGTAGACCCGAGATCGTCATAGAGTCTTGTGTGGCTCCCACTGTGGTTTGATTTCCTCCCTACCACGGCTCAAAGGATTCGTGCAGACAGGTGGATTTTAGGTACAGTCCCGAGTCACATGGAGGCAATGATCGATAGGAGGGGTTTGGTCTCTCCCGGTATCGGGGGTTGATGTTGCGCTATGCTCGATTGGGTATAACTGGAAGTCCCTGGCCACGGCTGCTGCTGAGATTTACTGATAAGAGTTATTAGTAGTTTCTCAAACCGTTATAGGCCAGACATCGGCATGACTTATCACGTTACTGGGGGATGACGTTTACTACCGCTAGACATGATATGCGACATATCAGACGAAGAGACCGGACTGTACGGTAGTGTTACTGATAGGATTCATGGAGAGTATGAACGAGCTTGCTTGTTGATCTTCATATCGCTCAATACCCGGGTAGCCGTTACGTCCAGCTAGTACAGCTGACGGCTTGTAGGTGACTGATGTGATCATCACCTACTGTTGGCGTATTGAGGAGTTTTTAGAGTCCCACAAAGAAGTTTCTTGGTTCAAGCAAAATGAAGTAGAACACATATATGATATGTTTGTAGGCCTGATTAAATACGAGTATATGATACCGTATTGTAATCTGGGAGTTATCTGGTATCAGTCAGGTTATATGTGATATAACCGGATTATGGAATCAAGTGTTGGTTTGATAATGTGATATTCAGATTAATGATATTAGTCGGTTATATGTGATATAACCGGATTATTAGATCAAGTGTTGATTTAATAATGTGATATATATTATATGTGATATAATTATATCTTAACTAATATCATTAGCTCACTAATTGCTTTATATAAATATATATATTAATGTATATTTGATATATATAAATATATATATATATTATTATATGAAGCATGGCATGTTTTTCTATTTTTAGAAAATAGAAAAATGAGGTGTAAATTGTGGAGATATTTGTGGAATGGGCAAGGCATGGGTTTTATTATTTGTATATTACTCTTAACTCACTATTCAAGCATGGTTGCAATTTAGAATTGCAATTTTTATTCCATGCTTGAATAAGCGAGGAGAGAGAGAGCCATTTGAGTTTACTTTCATCATTTTTCTTCATGCCTTAGCCATTCATGAGCTTTTTCTTCCTCTTTCTCTCCACAATTTTCCTCACCTCATTTCCAAGTTCAAGCCCTTACATGTGATGTGAATCATTGAACTTTTGAAAACCCTAGTGAGCAAATTAAACCCCTACATCACCATCACACATTAGGTTAGTAATTTGATGTGGAGTGTTGCCTTCACTAATGAGATTAGTGAAGGGTTAGCTTGAGCTTTTGGACTTCGGGTGGATCGTCTTTGGGGCGAAGATCTACGAGGAGGTTCGTTCAACTCGAAGTGGAGTCTAGAGGAGTCAAGAGGACTACTACAAGAAGCTTAAGAAGAGAAGGACTTGATCCTATAGGGTATAACTTCATTTCTTTTCTCTCTAGTTGTTCACATCACTAATCTAAACCCTAATATTCTAGTACTGATCTTGTTAGTCTAACTTAGCACTTAGAAAAATTTAAAATTTGGAATGCTTGATACCTCTAGAACCCCTTGGTGGTACTAAGGTCGACTTTCCTTATGGACTACCCTGGTGTTGGGTTACGGCAGCGCCCCTGCCATCTATCCGTGACCAAATACGGAACAAAAATTTTCTAAACTGGCTCTACCATTACCCGATGTCCGGATCTACCCTAAACCTTAAACTAGCAATACTAAACTAAGAGTTGGATGGTTTACCGAGTTGATCCGTGTCTTTCGGTCTTCAACCATCATCCCCAAGCTCCTAGCGGCTCTTTGCTCGAGTTTGATCTCCGGTCTCCCCCATCGAAGACGATCTACCTTGAGAGTGTGTAATACCGGTTCCCACCTCAAAAATTGAGGCAACTCGAGTATCTAGTTTGCTACCCTAGATAGCCAAGATGAAGTAGAGAGTGTGTAGGATTACTTTGTCTCAAAACACCTAATGTTTCTCAACACATGAGACTTGATGGGTAGAGGAAGAAGATGAAGCCATTGGAGGATGAGTGAAGCAACTCAAGAAAGGAAAAATGGCTAAGTGTTGTGAGCATGAAGAGATGAAGCATGAAGTGAAGAAAAGCAAGCATGCTAGAAACTCAAGAAAAGATCTCATCAAGTGAAGAAAATGCTCATCACACAAACTAAATCAAGCATGCCCAAATAGTGACTCATGAGTCACTGCATGACTCACCCCATGAGTCATCTACAAAGCCATGCCTCATTTAATTCCCATGTCTACCTCATCCTCCACCTCGTTAAATCATTTATCAAAAATGATTAAAACTAAAATGATGTGGCATCTTCTAGAAGTATCTTGTAATGAAATTACAAGAATACCCATCATCCGTATATACATACCCGTATCTGTATTCCGAAAAACACGAATACAATGAGGTGAAAATAATCCAACAATATAATACTAGGATCAGGCTTAAAACAAAGCCCACTAGTATTATCCGTCCGATCATGATCCGTGCACAAGTGTAGTATATGATCTAATCCTGCCATAAAACCATACGACATCTACAACGTTTTGCCCGAACCAGGGAAACCCTCTGTGTGGGACTCTAAAGACTCGTCAATATGCTGGCAGTGGGTTTAACCACAAGCACGTCAGTGGCACTAGCTATACGTAACGGCTACCCAGGTATTGAGCGAAAGGGAGGCCGATGAGCAAACTCATCCTAAACCCCTACTGAGCCAAACTGTGACAATATCCGTACAGTCCGGTATGTTCGTCTTAGAGTATCGCATATCGAGTCTAGGGGGTGGATAAAGTCAGACCCCTAACAACGTGGTAATTCGTAAGAAACTACTGATCCTAGATCAGTAATTCTCGACTACCTTGGTCAAGGATTTCTGGTGATGGCTATTCGTGCACTGCGCACCCCCAATACAGGAAGAGACGAATCCCCGACGATCCGCTCACTTCCTCCATGTGGTTCGGGACTGTACCAAACTAAAACCTATTCGCACGACTCCTTTGAGCCGTGGTAGGGTAGTAATCAAAGCACTGTAGGAACTCACACGAGACAAATGATAATCTCAGGTCGATAGACTAACCTGTAAACATATCACCTAGGAACTGCTATCTGACAATAGGTATAATACCAACCAGCATGTTCCCGGCGAGTCCGTCCAGTGTACTCATAACGTGATGATCACCTGTACACTATCTTAGGTGAACAAACTAATACCAATGGCTTGTGAGACCTGGCCACCGACCCCCGTCGGGGTCTCGATCAGTATACACTAGTCTACACTGGAGTATTGATGCCCAGTCTTGATACTCCTACGACTAGGGACATTTAAGGATTTGGTCATAGACCACCCTGCTCCCACGTATATGATCGCCATCATAATGCTGGTAGTCAAGCAGAAATACTATGGGCTCTATCAACATGTAATAGTGATCTGTAATACTACATAAAGCATGTACATGATGATAAAGACAAACCGGATAGCATACTATCATCTCGAGTAAGACTGTTCTACCGGTATAGGTCCTTTCTCAATCATCATAATCACCTACCTGCGACTATGATAATTGCCTTGAGGGCACTATAGCCAACAATCTCCCACTTGCACTTAAGGCCAATTATTACGGTGTCGCTTACTCACAGCCCTTGTGATACCGAACACCCAACTTCTCTACTAATCAGTTTCGCAAAGCTTATTTTTGAAATTATTGTGTTCGAGAAATAGCCTCAGTGAGTGGATCCTTTCCAATGTTTCTTTCTGTATATCTCTATATCTGAACATCGCGGAGAAAGCTATCTCCCGAATTGAGCAATACCTGTCTTAGAATTTTTCTGGATATCTGATGGGAACCAGTTCACAAATGAACTCCAAATCCAGCAAACTTCTTAGACTGTATTATCCACTGAATTTAATCAGTATCCTGCATCGTGCCTTCCTCTGTATCCGCTTGGACTACCTGTCTAACATACTGTCCCTCAGAAGAGGGAAAACTAAAACTTTGACAGCCACTCTGTCATCCAGGTCACCTTGGAAGCCTGAAATGATAACCGTCTCCCGAAGGAGGCTGCCTTTACCATTTCCCTAGAACAACCACTTATGTTCAAAACTGTTTCCCTACGTTTCTCCACGATTGGATTAATATATATAGTTATTGCAGCTAGTGCAAAAACAATATCTGGTGTGGTACTTGACATCTCATGATTGACTCAATTGCCTAAGCAAGTGATATGCCAATCATGCAAATCTCTCTCCCCTTCGGTCTGTAAGACAACCTTTAGAGAGGATGACTCCATGTCCTGCGGGTACAACCACCTCGCCAGGAGTCGTCCATTCAAATATACCTTTAGAATAATGACAAAGTACCCAAACTAGGATACTTCCCAAATCTAGATCTAAAACCATAGATCTAGTTACCAGAATCCTGATATTATTTCCATATCCTATACCGAGAAACACCTTATGACAACCACAGTACATAGCCGATTGTAGTATAGGAATATCACTTCCTATCAAGTGATGTCATCCCAATACCTGGACACCACTCTCTACTAGCTTCTTACCAGATCCATCTCCTATTCTGATGAAGTCAAAACCTATGACTGTTACATAAAAAATAGATGATCTATTTCCGCTATATTTGCTTTAGTCTATAAATAGACATAAGCTACTTGCCCACTATGCTTCCGCTGCTCCCACTGATTACAACAACCCTCTGCGAGAGTCATATATGCGTGCACTTCTAAAACTAGTTTAGAACGACGCTATACTTATCCTCCTGCCGGTTCTCATAGTCTAGAACAACAACAATGGCAAGTCTGGATAAACAAGAACCTCCCTGTCACCGTCTCTGAGAATACCTCTCGGGTGCCTGAGGTTACCCACCAAATCTGCGAAGTAGCTAATGGAATGTTGAATCCAATTGAATCTTTAGGTTCTATTAAATTTTCAGTAATCGTTTATGGTTCTGGAATCACTTCCAGTTCTACCATACCCCCACTTCTGTTTTCGGAAAAAATCCATTTTACCAAAACTGTGGAGAGTCAAGAACAATATCACTATTGATCTTCCTGATGCTAGAAAGTTAACCCTTGTCAAAACCCGGGATAACCCACAAACTGCCATTACTGAAACATGCCTTGAGTTTATCCGGATTCTGGTTTTAAGCATCATCCGGACAACACCCTATATCTTAACATCATTAAGATACAAATTGATTCTATATACCATATAGAAACAAAAGCACTAATTTAATTGGAACCAGATTCAAAATCATCCAGCTGTCTCTAGTGCATATCAACCAAAAGGAATGAGGTCAATCAGCTTTACTCAACTAGGAGTGCATCCATATATGAGTAACCCGAAAGAGAAACAAGTTCTCAAAACCATTACTATCAACAGAATACCAAACACAAGTATCTACATCTTCGACTACCTCGAAGAATCATGATACTTCCAACAAATGGTTCTCTACTTTATTCTTATACCTATAACTTCTCAATATCTGGACCTAGCATTTAAACGAAATACTTGTCTAGAACTGTAGAAGTCATGAGTAAACAGAATATAATACGAGTACCAACCCCTTTGTCCTAATGGACACCGGACAACATACAATACTTTGTATAAGTACCCTGAGTTTAATAATTCAAATCATGTGCGTCGTAGGTTGAAAACTGTATTATGGTTAAGAAGAATTACACCGCAGTTGAATGCACCTTACCAACTATCAAATGATATAGGTAAATATAATGGACACAATTTCAAATGGTTATATCTCACTTTATAAAATAAACGTACAGATATATCAGTTTGAAATTGGTGCATAACAACGGATATTCAAAACCAAATATTTTCCATCCGACAAAAACCAGATGATTTCCTCAAATATTACCAATTACAACAAATTCCGATGTAATAAGGATCTAATCACCCAATTCCTAATATCTTACTCCCACTCACCATCTGTAACACTATACAGATGTGAGAAACGAATCGGGTAAATACATACCCTGGAATTAGAATCCAATTGGGAAAATAGTTTTCACTTAACATCGCACAGTGAAATTGAGACATGAAAATGTTTCAAAAAAGGTTAACTGGTATTCCTAGTAACGCCTCTTCCACTATCCTGATTCATGATTGTAACCGTATTGTTCCATGCCCTTACTCCAATCCCTTTATTTTGTCTTTACCTATTACCTTCTGTACACCTTCTATAGGCTAATTGGTTTTCTTTCTTCCCTACCCTTCAGCACCAGCCTAAGGTTTGCAAGAAGACTCTCCAATAAGCATAATAGGTGTACTCTCCTAATCCTAGGAGCCCTCGCAACCTGAGAGAAGGTAAAGGGAAAAGAAAACTGAATAATCCTCTTCTATTTCTCCTGAACTGGAAACCATCCTCGAATCTGGAATGAATTCCTTCGAGTTCGTATGTAACTATACGATGGCAAGTCTAAGCATTATGGATGTTCGTAGTGATATAAAGTTTTCTGGAGAAATCCAAAGTGGATGTAGGAGTGGCAGTGGTATACGCGTTCTTTTGTCGTGAATGATAGCAGTCGCAATTTCCTTTGCCCTTATTCTAATTCCTTTATATGTCTTTACTTATTACCTTATGTACACCGCCTTTAAGATAATTGGTTTTCTTTCTTCCCCATCTTTCGGCACCTGCCTATGATCTGGAGGAAGACTATCCAATAAGCTCAAAAGGTGTACCCTCTCCTAATCCTAGGAGCCCTCACAACCTGAGCGAAGGTAAAGGGAAAAGACAACCTAATAATCCTATTCAATCTCTCCAGAACCAGAAGCCATCCTCGGATCTGGAACAAGTACCTTCGAGTTCGTATGTAACTATTCGATAGATTTATCCAATAGGAATGGATGTCCGTAGTGATACGGGGTGTTCTGGAGAAATGCAAAGAAAATGATATAGAAATGGCAATGATATATGCGACACCATGATATTCCAAAAGCCAAAGTGTTTTAAGAAGGTTCGGTTAACTTGGTTCATGAGTCTAAGTCAAGGGTCGGGCCATGGACGCTGCCAAAGAGAAAGAGAAAAGAAACACTCATCGTGCACTCTAACATAGATCAGAATGGTTAATCACTTTATTTAATCAGGATGGCTCCCGCTGTATCCTCGAATTCTCCTCCAAACCCTAAAGGAGAATTAGTCGGGATCATCTAAAATCACCCAAGGAGTAATTCTACTCAAAAGTGGGAACCGAGATCGAACTATCATCGTATGATAACCTGATGGAAGCCACTGAAGTCACCACACTCCAGAAGGTATGCGCATGCCTGACAAGTTTCCTGTATGTTTGAAACTCCCGATGTGGTTTTTTACCCCAAGCGGTTTATGACCTTGACTTTGGCCAACAAATCATAACTCGCAAGTCAAGTTCTACCCGTCATTATCCTGATTGATTTAGACCCACCCGCACACACCCTTGACTTTGGTCAGCAAAGTGGTATGACTGTCCTAAACCAATGTATATCCATGCAATGGACAAGCAACACATAGCTACCGCACACGATGCCTTGACTTTAGCCAACAAACACCGCACAAATACTATGCGGTACTTATCCGAAATGACGGAGGGCTACGGCTGGTTTTTGGCGAAAAACCTTTATCGTGATGAATTTGATATCGTTGAAGGAACCGAGTGGTTTTACAAATTTATAGTGGCGAAAACTTTTGCTAAAGAGAACACTCCCGGTGAAGGGATCTCGGCTCCTTCCTCGTCGAATAAGGTGCATGATATTCCAAACTGAATACCACGATGCAAAGCAGAAGAATCGACTATAGTAAAGTTATTACGTTGACACAAATTTCTGCCCAAGGGGTCGCTCCCGATGAAGGGATCTCGGCCCTTGCCTCGTCGAATGAGGTGCTGGATATTCCCAATCGAATACCACTGTGCAAAGCAAAAGAGAACGTCTGTAATGTTAATTTTTAAAAACTTGGTTCCAACAACATCATATTTAGGTTTGTTTTCCTTGCATTGATCAGAATCAACGCAGTCCCATCAATTAATCACACCACAAAAGAACGAAAATATATGATGTACGTATATGCCATCTGGATTCGCCACTGGGTCTGTCATCACCCGTTAGGTTACCTAACTAACGGCAGAGCATGGACTGGACTAGCGCGGGTGCAAAACATATACAACAACTACTAGTATATATATCGATATATATAACATTCATCCCAGGCATGATATAAAGCAACATCTCAGAATCTCAACAATCAACACAGAATGGTGGATAATCTTGGAGCCCCGGGTTTCATTTGAGCCGCAAATGAGACCCAACGTTCCCCTGTTGTGTGGATAGCCTGTGCAATAAAACCTAGACCCCTAAGAGTGCGGCAAGTTACCCGCCAAAACCAGAAGCGAGGCAGCCCCCTTCACCAAAGTGAATGGGCCACCCGGCACTTCACGGAATCCGGTAATTTGAGCACTCCTCCTGGGTCAACCTATACCCCCTACGAGTGCGGCGAATAGCCCGTCAATTCTAGAGTATGGTCCCCTCCATCTCAACGCCTTGAGATGCGGACCCGTTGCCCTCTAGAACGCGGCTATTCATGCACTCCATCTCTGGGTAATCCTAATACAGAAAATAAAATAATATGTACAACGGTGACATCGACCTCAACCCGGTCGTGCCCCAAACAAATAATATACAATCTGGCAGTGACGGCAGTCCACATGTCGGACGCTCTCCCTGCAATATCAAATGTACAAATGAAACTAAAATGTACTACCATTGCACCATAGCTATCCACCACGACGATCCAGCCAACATCACAGCACAACACAGAACATCAACGTGAATGTCACGTTCGCAAACACGTCTAAAAGACATATTGCAATTAGACGAGTTGTACCGCTCGATTAACATTCACGGTCGTAGATAGTAATTTAAGTACTGTGTAAACATTTAAACTATATTAAAACATCGACTTCGAAACACCCCGAATAGCCCCTAAACAACAGATAACTCTACATCAAAACTAGGCTAAACTAGAAATACCTCTGAACCAACATTCCATAGACCAGACCCCACACAAAATACAAAGCCCAAACAACTTCCTTAGGCCGGCCGGCTCGGATATTAGGTCAATTTAGCCTGTTTTATTTTGGTGGAATTGGCTCGTATTTGGTGTGTGCTCTATTGGTCATCCAAGTAGTCTTCTGCATTTGCTAAAATAAATTTTGATGACCAAATAAAATCGACAGAAACTGGAATGCTCATGGTATTGTTTCGGAGTTATTTCGGTTTTGATACTTTAACATAGTCTAAACAAGCTAGCTAAGGGTTTAAGGGCTGGCTTTGATACCATGTTGGGTTACGGCAGTGCCCCGGCCATCTATCCGTGACCAAATGCGGAACAAAAATATTCTAAACTGGCACTACTATTACCCGATGCCTAGATCTACCCTAAACCCTAAACTAGCAACACAAAACAATGAGTTGGATGGTTATACCGAGTTGATCTGTGTCCTTCGGTCTTCAACCATCATCCCCAAGCTCCTAGCGGCTCCTTGATCGAGTTTGATCTCCGATCTCTCCCATCGAAGACGATCCACCTTAAGAGTGTGTAATACGGGCTCCCACCACAAAAACCGAGGCAACTCGAGTATCTAGTTTGCTAGCCTAGATAGCCAAGATTAAGTAGAGAGTGTGTAGGATTACTTTGTCTCAAAATACCCAATGTTTCTCAACACATGAGACATGATGGGTAGAGGAAGAAGATGAAGCCATTGGAGGATGAGTGAAGCAACTCAAGAAAGGAAAAATGGCTAAGTGTTGGAGCATCAAGAGATGAAGCATGAAGTGAATAATAGCAAGCATGCTAGAAATTCAAGAAAAGATCTCATCAAGTGAAGAAAATGCTCACCACACAAACTAAATCAAGCATGCCCAAATAGTGACTCATGAGTGTTAGTTATATGTATGCCCTAGTGGCCATTACTGTACATGCGTTGTATATTGTAGTGGATGCCGGGACATATATAGGGGGGACTTTCTTGCTCGACATGATTGTATGCTATATGGTTACTCTTTATCTTAACATGTACTCTGATTGTCTCTATGTTACATGTTGATAAAGTCCTTAGGATGAATACTTGACTACCAGGACTATGATGCGGATCATACTAGTGGGGACAGTGTAGTCGTCAAGTACATCCTTCAAATATTCCTAGTCGTGGGAGTAGCGAGATAGGGCATCGATACTCCAGAATAGACTAGCGTATGCGCTTCTTGACCCATATGATGGGCGATGGATGATCCCATATCCATTGGTGTTTGACATCAGAGAAGGTATACGGGTGCTCAGTGGAGACTGGGTACACTGGACGGACTCGCCGAGAACTCCGAGATGGTATTATACCTCACATCAGATGGCAGTTCTCTGGTGACACTGGTACAGAGTAGTCTGTAGACCCGAGATCGTCATAGAGTCTTGTGTGATTCCCACTGTGCTTTGATTTCCATCATACCATGTCCAAGAGGGTATGCAAAACGGTGGCTTTTGGGTACAGTCCCGAATCGCATGGAGGCAATGAGCGATAGGAGGGGATTCGTCTCACCCGGTATAGAGAGTTGATGTTGCACTGTGTTCGATTGGCTATAACTGGAAATCCCTGGCCGGGGTTGCTGAGATTTACTGGTATGTATTATCAATAGTTTCTCGAACTGTTATATAGCTCATATCGACACGACTTATCAAGCTACTGGGGTCTGACGTTACCACCCCTAGGCGAGATATGCGACATATCAGACGAAGAGACCGGACTGTACGGGAGTGTTATTGATTGGATTCGCAGGAGAATGTACAAGCTTGCTTGTTGATCTTCTGATCGCTCAATACCTGGCTGGCTGTTGCGTTTAACTGACCGCCAGCAGCTTGTGAGTGTTTGATATGATCATCACCTACTGCCGGCGTATTGACGATTCTTTAGAGTCCTACACAGAGGTTTCCTGGCTCGGGCAAAACGGAGTAGGAGCATATCTGTGATATGTGCGGGACCGAGAACAATACGTGTATATGATACCGTACTAGATTCTCGCGATATGTGATATCGGCCGGGTATATGTGATATAGCCGGGTCATCGGATCAAGTGTTGATTCGATGAACTGATACAGATTATATTAGTCGGTTATTTGGGAAATAGCCGGATTATCGGATCAAGTGTTGATTCGATAATTTAATGAATAATTATATATTTGATATATTATATTACATTAACAAATATTAGCTCACTTAAAGATTCTTTTTCTCACTCGGGTAATACATTGGTATATATGTGATATATGTTAAATGTATTATTTTATTTTGTTACAATAAATATTGTATATGTGATATATAATATTCTAACATGTTATGGTTATAAATGCAACATGTTTTGTGGAGTTTAATTGTGGTTAAGGTTTGGATTAGGGTTAAGCTTGCATGAAGCTTTCAAGAAGCTTCTTGAAGCTTTGACTTTGACCTTGATATTTTGTGATATTTTGCAAGATTATTTCTTTAACCCAACCCAACCCTTAACCATAGTTAATTCTCTACATGGGTTAAGTCTTCATACTTAACCCATGGTTGCATTTCTAACCTCAATTGATTCATTATTCATCACAAAAGGTTTTGATCTTCTTCTTCTTCCTCCTTTGATGAAAAGCTTTCTAGTTTTTTCATTTGTGATGTTTATGTTGGAGATAGTGCCCTCATAGTCAATTATTGGATCACAGGCACGTGATTGCAATGATTGAGGGAGGACTTATTCCGGTAGGACAGTCTTACTCAAGATGATAGTATGCTATCTGGTTTATCTTTATCATCGTGTACTGTTTTAGGTGACCTGACAGGTCGCTATTACACGTTGATAGAGCCCCTTGGATTCTTCCTTGACTGCCAGCAGTATGAGGGCGATCATATCCGTGGGAGCTGGTAGTCTATAAGCACATCCTTAAAAGGTCCCTAGTCGTGGGTGTTTCGAGACAGGGCATCGATACTCCAGAGTAGACTAGTGTATACAGTCGAGACCCCGACGAGGGGCGGTGGCCGGTCTCATAAGCCACTGGTGTCAGTTGGTTCACCTAAGATGTATACAGGTGCTCATTGGGTTATGAGTACACCGGACAGGACTCGCCGGGAACATGCTAGTTGGTCTTATACCTAACGTCAGATAGCAGTTCCCTGGTGACATGTGTACAGGTTAGTTCATCGACCTGAGGATCGTCATTTGTCTCATATGAGTTCCCACTGTACTTTGATTACTACCCTACCACGCTCAAAAGAGACGTGCAAACAGGTTTTAGATGGGTACAGTCCCGAGCCACATGGAGGCAGTGAGCGGATCATCAGGGGTTCGTCTCTCCCAGTATTGGGGGTGAGGTCGCGCTGTGTCTAGGAGAGCCATTACACAAAGCCCTCGGCCGAGGCAGGAGATTTACTGGTAGGTATTCCAGTAGTATCTCAGGGTGTTCTGGGCTACACTCCGACACGACTTGTATCGCTTTTGGGGGTCTAACTTTTACCAACCCCCTAGGCCCGCCATGTGATGCTTATAGACGAACGGACCGGACTGTACGGATATTGTCACTGACAGGCTCAGTAGGGTGTCAGGATGAGTTTGCTCATCGACGTCCCTTTTTGTCAATAGCAGGTAGCCCATCACGTATGGCTAATACCTCTGACGTGATGGTGGTTAAATCTACAGCCATAGTAATGACGAGACTTTAGAGGCCCCCACAGACAGTTGCTCAAGTTTCGGGCGAAACGCTGTAGAGGCCGTATGGAGATATGGCAGGGTTCGAGCAGATACGTTCGGTATTGCACGGATCATGATCGGACGGATAATACTAGTTGGCTTTGGTTTAAGCCGGATCCTAGTATTGTACAGTGTAGATTTTGTCTCATTGCAATTGTATTTCGGTCGGAATACAAATGCGGGTATGTATATACAGTAGCGGGGTTTTCCTGTAATTTATTACGGGATCAGTTTTATGAAGTTGCCTCTTTGCTTTCCGGTTCGCCCAATTTTCTTTGTATCTTTCATTGGCTGAAGATTGGTGGAGGAGGGCTTATTTGCATTTGTGCAAATAAGCATTTTGGAAGGTGGTCTTTGCATATTATTGTATCACGATAGTTCCACCTGCAGGGTTCCTAGGCACACTAATTAGGTCTCACAAGTGATCAAACATGCCCAATTCAAAAAATTTCATTTGCCTACAAACCCTAATACGGATCGTTAACTAGATAATGAGGCGATGCAATGCGAGTTAACAACTTTAACTAAGAGGAAAGTGATTACAACCTTTGTAGATCCGGTCCTCCACCTCCATAGCTCTGTGTTGCCGTCTCTCCACTGTACCCATCGGAATCCAAGGCTCTTATGGTGGTTTCATCGGAGAAAAGATCGGGCTAGGTCGTCGACTTCGATGCCGAAGATGTTCTACGTCGAGGCAACTCAAGATCAAGCTCCAACTTCACCAAGTCATGAAACTTGTGAAGAAAACACCCTATACTACTTGGCAAGTGGTAGAGGATGATGAAATAGGAAGTGGGTTCACTTTAGAATTGGATTTGTCACTCTTTTTCTCAAGTTGCCATTGATGGAAGCAAGGTTTTCTTCTTTGTTGAAGAAGAAGAAGAAGAAGGAATATGATAAGTTATTTGAAAACAGAAAATAAAATGATACCTATCATATTTTCAACCACGGTTAAGTGTAGTGACTAAACTAGGGTTAGGTTGAATGGTTAGGTTAAGACAAACAAACAAAATGGTCAAAGCTTCAAAGCTTCATGAAGTTTCAAGGAAAAAACAAAACAAGCCACCCTTTTGTTTCTTCCTTAAAATTAAAAAAATAAAAGAAATAGTTAAGAAAATGAAAACCCTAACCATTACATAACCATGATTTAATCATACACACAAACATTCATGTATCATCAAACATGATACAATCAAGTGCACAAAAATATATCACATATACAATGTGCACATCAAGTGAGAAAATCCTTTTTAAGTGAACCAATACTAGTTAATGCAAAGTAATATATCAAATATATAATTATACATTAAATCATTAAATCAACACTTGATTCAATGATCCGGTCATGTCGCATATAACCGACTAGTATCCAATGTATCGACTTATCGAATCAATCTTCGATTCGATAACTTGGTTATATCGTATACAACCAATCGATACATTCATCGCGAGAATAGAATACGGTATCACATACACGCATTATTCTCGGTCCCGCGCATATCTCATATGCGCTTCTATTTCATTTCGCTTGAGCCAGGAAAGCTCTGTGTAGGACTCTAAAGACTCGTCAATACGCCGGCAGCAGGTGATGATCATATCAAACACCCACAAGCCGCAAGCGGTCTGCTAAACGTAACGGCCACCCGGGTATTGAGCGATCAGAAGATCGACGAGCAAGCCCGCTCACACTCCTGTGAATCCAACCAGTAACACTTACTGTACAGTCCGGTCTGTTCGTCTGATATGTCGCATATCTCGCCTAGGGGTGGTAAACGTCAGACCCTAATAGCTCGATAAGTCATGCCGACGTGAGGTCCATAACAATCGTGAAACTACTGATAACTCTTACCAGTATATCACAGCAACCCTGGCCAGGGATTCCCTGTTATGGCCAGTCGTGCATAGCGCAACATCAACCCCCAATACCGGGAGAGACGAATCCCCTCCTATCGCTCATTGCCTCCATGTGAATCGGGACTGTACCCAAAAACCTCCTGTTTGCACGACTTAGTAGAGCCGTGGTAGGGTGGAAATCAAAGCACAGTGGGAGACACACAAGACTCTATGATGATCTCGGGTCAACAGACTAAGCTGTACCAGTGTCACCAGAGAACTGCCATCTGACGTGAGGTATAATACCATCTGGGAGTTCTCGGCGACTCCGTTCAGTGTACCCAGTCTCCACTGAGCACCCGCATACCATCTCTGATGTCAAACACCAATGGATATGGGATCATCCATCGCCCATCACATGGGTCGAGAAGATATACGCTAGTCTATTCTGGAATATCGATGCCCCGTCTCGATATTCCCTCGACTAGGAACATTGAAGGATGTACTCATGGACTACCCAGGCCCCACTAGTATGATCTGCATCATAGTCCTGCAAGTCGAGTACACATCCTAAGGGCTTTATCAACATGTAACGGAGAGACAGAAAGTATACATTTTAAGATAAAGAGCAACCAGATAGCGTACTATTATGTCGAGCAAGAAAGACCTACCTATATATGTCCCAGCATCCACTACAATATACATCCAATGTACAGTAATGGCCTCTAGGGCATACATATAACTAACAATCTCCCACTTGCACTAAGGCCATCTATAGCAGTGGTTGCAGTATCTAATACTCAACCATCCCATATAAGTCTCTTTCTGGGAATAAGCCTTTGTGAGTGGATCCACCGTGTTGTCCTCTGAGTCTACTCTCCTACCCTCGATCACCCTGGAGATCATCTATCTCCATGATCAGGTGATACTGCCTCAGAATATGTCTGGGTCACTGATGGGACCAGGGTTCCTGGGCCTAAGCCACACTTCCGTTGTCATACAATGGTAGGAACCTAGTTCATCTTATGAACCAAATATACACCCAAACTTCCTCTTTAGTAGTATCTTAAATAGCGATGTTACCAGCCTTTATCGTCTAGTTTGCCATGGTATCTAGCTTGGAACTCTTCCAGCATACCGTCCCTTTACTGAGGGTAAAGACAATGCCTGTGACTGACATTCAGTCGTCTTTATCACCCTGGAACCTTTCCAGTGATTCACCTTTATCCTATTTGGAGAATCCTTGTGATAAGAGGAGATTGATCGATTGTAGCATAGGAAACTCCTTTCCTATCAAGAGTATGTCATCTACGTACTCTACGAGGATCATCACCATACTCCATACTACCCTTTTGTACATATAAGGTTCATCTACCATTTTGATGAAGTCAAACTCTTAGACTACCACATCAAAACAGATGTTCCAACTCCGCCATGCCTGCTTTATCCTGTAAAGAAACCTGCACACGTTTCCGCTGCTCCCACTGTTTACGAAGCCCTCTGGCTGTGTTCTTATAGAAGTTCTCTTCTAAATCATTATTTAGAAAAGTAGTCATGGCACCCAACCACCAGATATCGTAGCCATGGTATGTAGCAATGGCAAGTAGGATCTGGATAGACTTAAGCATAGTACCTGGAAAAGGTTTCATCATTATCCACGCTTTGTTGATGACGAAAACCTTTAACAAGTCTAACTTTGAAAGTCTCAACTTTTCCATCTACACCATGTAATCTTCTCAAGATATACTTGCTCCTGATGGAGATTTAACCCTTCAGATATAGCAGCCAAAGTCCATAATTTGCTGGTGTATATGGATTCCATGTCAGATCGCTAAGCATCCAGCCATTCTTACAGAGTCCCTAGTCTCGATGGCCTGCTCGAAACTAGTTGGGTCATCATCTCATGATGCATTCCTCGCTCCCACTGTCATCGAGAAACCAAAGTATCTCTCAGGCAGGTGAGGAACCCTACTAGATCGGCGGAGAGGCTTAGGTTCGTTGGGGACTTTCGAATCCTTTGGTTCTGTCAAATCATTAGCAGTTTTGTATAGCTGGAGCCTTTTCAGTTCTACAGAACTGTCCTTGCCTTGATCTTATCCGGATTTTGCTTTAGACATAGGCCGGACAATCTTAAATCTTATCTTACTTAGGAGATAGGCTCTTCCCATACCATATCTTATATGGAGTGGTAGGCACCGATTTGATTCGAACCTAATTCAATAGGTATGCAGCATCTCAAGTGCACAACCCCAAAAGGAAATAGCTGACTCAGTAATACTCATCATAGAGCACACCATATCTAATATTGTGCGATTACTCCGCCCCGATACACCGTTGTGCTGTGGTGTATTCAGAGGAGTAATACTGAGAGAGAATCTCATTTTCTTTTAGAATACTCCAGGAATTCCATGCACAAGTATTCTCCTCCCTGATCTCATCATAAGATATAATACTTATACCCGGTTTTTGGTTCTCTACTTCTAACTTATATTCTGTGAATATCTCAAAAGCTTCGGGCCTATGTTTCAACAGGAACATATGTCTGAATCTTGAGAGATCATCAGAGAACATAATGAAGTACAAAGAACCGGTCATGGCATGTGTAGACAGGGGAGTTTACATACATCATCATATCAGTCCCAAGAGTTTACTAACACTTTCTCTGTTTCCAATAAACAGAGCTATGGTCATCTAATCTTTGTGACATGACTGGCAAGTTTCACAAGATGTAAATTCAAACAGATTTAAATATGCATCTAAAATGTAACTTCAGCCAGTCGGGTCGCATTGATGTGACCTAGTCTACAATGCCTGAAGAAGGATCCGTTCATTTCTGAACTCTTCCTCTTGTGTGTGTTCTGAATATTAAGAACTATAGTTTGATTTAGAACGTCAATGCTTTTAGATAACGCGCCTGAACCGATCAACTTTTCATATAGGAAATGTTCAAAACATTATCCATCAATACAAAATTATATCCTTCTTTACTAATAAAGAGACTGATATGATTTTGTATATCAGGTTCGGTATCTAATAGCATTTGTTCAGAATCAATGTACTGGTAATACAGGGTGACAGTGACCAACAGACTTGGGTGCAACACTTGCCCCGTTTTCTGTCTCATGAAACTTATCACCTATTCTCAGTTTTCTACCTTTTTGTAGCCCTATGTAACAGATTACATATCTGGGATCCTGATCCGGTATCAAATACCCAGAACGTAGAGGATACTGAGAAACAGTTCTTTATAATGAACACACCCAAAGGAGATGCATCTCATGCACTTTCTTTGTTTGGACGGCATAGGAATTCTGGTATTCCCCTATTTCCTGCTCTGCCTTATAACAATTATAAGTTGGAGCGGGACCAACGTTCCCCAGCTCAGTATAACAAGCGGGTTCGGTCAATACATCCATATTATTATCTTGATTAAGGCGTGATATGGTCGCTACCAAGAGCGAGAGAGAAGAAAACACTCTGCATGCGCTCTTGCAAGATTAGATTGGTTATATATTTTATCTAATCAGGATGGCTCCCACTGTTTTTATCAAATCTTCCTTCAAACCTTAAAAGGAAAGACTAGCCGGGATTAATTACACTCTACAAGTTCGCCAATCTTTCAGCCAGGCCAGTGTCGGTACTTTGAGGGAGGTTACCCGTGCTTTCGCACGGACCTAATTACAGTAAACCTCGTTTTCCCAGAGGCGTAATCCCGTTGACACCTTTCTAGACACCTACTTGATCGGCTAATTGCAAAGTGCAAAACTCTCCCAGGAGTAACAATTACTCGCAGTGGGTATCGGGATCTAACTATCACATAGAAGGTATGCAATCTCATTGCAAATTTCAACACTTGAAACTCCCGATAAAGATTTTTACCCCTAGCACTTATGACCTTAACTATGGTCAACAAATCATAAGTACTAGTCAAGTTCTACCCGTCATTTCGTGATTAATTAGACCCACCCACATGACCCTTAACTAAGGTCAACAAAGTCACGCGACTGTCCTAACTAATCGCATCATATGCGGTGTAGAAAGACATCACTTAGCTACCGTATACTGTGCCTTGACTATGGTCAACAAACACAGCACGAATACTAAGTACTCTACTTCCGAAAATGACGGAGGGTTGCGAATAGTTTTTATGAAAACCTTTAACACTTTGAACATGATCTCGTTGTGGAATCAAATGGTTTTTAAATGGAACGTTTTTTTGAAGCTTTTCTAGTTTTGCTAAAGGGGTCACTCCCGGTGAAGGGATCGTCGGCCCTTTCCTCGTCGAATGAGGTGCTGGATATATCATATATATCACTGTGCAAAGCGGAAACTATAGAAGCGATCAAAAGACAAACCGAGGGTTGTAGCATTTGCCAGTTATTGCTAAAGGAGTCACTCCCGGTGAAGGGATCTCGGTCTTTTCCTCATCGAATAAGGTGCAGGATGTTCTACAATGAACACCGCGATGCAAAGCAAGAACTGTAGCTGCCTGTTTTATTTTGAAATTCGATTCCACAACATCAATTAGGTTTATTTTCTTTCATTAATCTCATTAATGAATATCCCATCAATTTAGTCCACCTAAACATCACAGATAAATATAATGTACGCTTATGCCATCCGCATTCGCCTCGATGTCCCGTTTGCAGCGTTAGGTTAGATAACTAACGGAAGAGCGAGGCAGGGCTAGCGCGGGTGTAAAACATAAGCAACGTTTATATAATATATCATATATACTATATACTATATCTATCTGAACAAATCACATGATCACATCACAGATAACGCAGCAGAAAATATCATATGAAATATTGGATATACTAGGACGTCCGTGTTTTTAATACGAGCCAGTATAAAACACGGATTCCACGGTCATGATGAACAGCCAATTCCACACCCCTAGACCCCTACGAGAGTGGCAAGCAACCCTACAAATTCTAGGGTTAGGAGACCCGGACTCGACTCCTCGAGATGGTCTCCCACTGGACCCCAGAACCCGGTTACTTGTGCTCCCCTCCTTGGGTCTATCCTAATGCGGAAAAGTAAATAATATACATCAACGGTGACATCTTCCGCAACCTGGAAGTGCCCCAATAAAAGAATATTACATACAAGTTTTTACATGAATGAAAATAAAAACACTCATCTCACATAAAAACCCCCGGCTATTCGAACACGACGATCCAATATAACATATCCAGCAACACATAACATCACATGTCATCAACGTAAGTAAATATGCGCATCCCAATTGTCGTTGACATATAGCAATGAAATCGGCGATATCACATATTACACTTACGGTCACAGAAAAGAAAGTGTAAAACTACAACAGTTGGAATCCGCAACCTCTTTAGACATCGCATGCCTAAACCAATGAATTCCTTAGACATTGCATGCCTAACAATTATAAACCCCGTATTTTAGTCTCATTATCGAAAACACTTTTCAATATCAAGTCGGGGAATTCAACAGGATTCCCGACATTCTGATCGAATGCTCGTCGCAAACTTCAATAGACGGCCGCACCCCCGATGCCTTCGACGAAGTGCACTAAGGCGGAACACCGCTACCGCGAGCACCCGAACGGATGCTTTCGGCGACGGGGTTCTCCTACAGTCACTTGGTTGGGGCTATGGGGTGAGGCTGTCTATTAAGTTTACCCGGCGAGTATCCGTGTACGCTACGTGATTGCGACGGACTTTTGATCACATCAAAATTCCGTGGCAACCGATCAAGTGAGACTAAACTGCTATGTTTATAACATTCATTCAGTTATCTCATAACTACTTGTGAATTCCAAATGTTGTATCGCATTCCGGATAAATCGAAAATGTTAAACTTTCCGATCGAATAATTGAACAACCATGTTTTTCCCAAAACAGCTCAACACATGAAATAAGTTTAAAAACATTCACTTCGTGCCTCAGTACCAACGGTCCAGCCATAGAAGGGTCAAGCCAACGCCTCACATGTGGCACGCCGTACTGCCCCAAACCCTAAGGTTCAAAGGGCAGTTCAAGACGGTCGCATAATCGAGTTAAGGTTTATTGTCTTCTAGAGGGACCATCGCGTTACTTGCACTACTTAGAACGTTGTTAAACTACGGAAAAATCCAACAATTGGAAATTTCCCGGCAGGGGAAAGAGTGGGTATTTATATCCGGTCGAACTTTTTAACATATTCTAAAATTACCCGGAAAAACACATAGACAAAGTTTGACAATCCGATCGAAACACCGAGTCCCCAATACAACCCAGAAAACTCAACTCTTGAGTGCAGATTAAAACTTCCCAGAGAACAGAGGAAACAGATACGGGCATTACTGTATAAAAATTAACCTCTAATCTGTATATACGGCCGCTGAACCGCCGCAAATAGCATGCTAATGTCGCAGTTCCACGGCGGTTTAGTGGAGTTAGGGGTTCGTTTTCAATAGTAACTCTTAGAATTTCCTGATCTATTTTCTGAGAATTTTTAATCTGGAAAAAACCACCATTTCAAAAAATGTACATAGAGCATTTTGGAGTTAGGGTTTTGGTTCGATCGAACTTCTAACTCCGTCTACACATCGCCTAAGGCTCTAGCTAGGCTCTGATACCACTGTAGGGTTCCTAGGCACATTAATGAGGTCTCACAAGTGATCAAACATGCCCAATTCAAAATTTCTCATGTGCCTACAAACCCTAGTACGGATCGTTAACTAGATAATGAAGCGATGCAATGCGAGTTAACAATTTTAACTAAGAGGAAAGTGATTACAACCTTTGTAGATCCGGTCCTCCACCTCCATAGCTCCGTGTTGATGTCTCTCCGCTGTACCCATCGGAATCCAAGGCTCTCATGGTGGTTTCATCGGAGAAAAGATCGGGCTAGGTCGTCGACTTCGATGCCGAAGATGATCTACGTTGAGGTAACTCAAGATCGAGCTCCAACTTCACCAAGTCATGAAACTTGTGTAGAAAACACCCTATACTACTTGGCAAGTGGTAGAGGATGACGAAATAGGAAGTGAGTTCACTTTAGAATTGGATTCGTCACACTTTTTCTCAAGTTGCCATTGATGGAAGCAAGGTTTTCTTCTTTGTTGAAGAAGAAGAAGAAGGAATATGACAAGTTATTTGAAAATAGAAAATAAAATGATACTTATTATATTTTCAACCATGGTTAAGTGTAGAGACTAAACTAGGGTTAGGTTGAATGGTTAGGTTAAGGCAAACAAACAAAATGGTCAAAGCTTCAAAGCTTCATGAAGTTTCAAGGAAAAAACAAAACAAGCCACCCTTTTGTTTCTTTCCTTAAAATTAAAAAAATAAAAGAAATAGTTAAGAAAATGTAAACCCTAACCATTACATAACCATGGTTTAATCATACACACAAACATTCATGTATCATCAAACATGACACAATCAAGTGCACAAAAATATATCACATATACAATGTGCACATCAAGTGAGAAAATCCTTTTTAAGTGAACCAATACTAGTTAATGCAAAGTAATATATCAAATATATAATTATACATTAAATCATTAAATCAACACTTGCTTCAATGATCCGGTCATGTCGCATATAACCGACTAGTATCCAATGTATCGACTTATCGAATCAATCTTCGATTCGATAACTTGGTTATATTGCATACAACCAATCGATACATTCATCGTGAGAATAGAATACGGTATCACATATACGCATTATTCTCGGTCCCGCACATATCTCATATGCGCTCCTATTTCGTTTCGCTTGAGCCAGGAAACCTCTGTGTAGGACTCTAAAGACTCGTCAATACGCCGGCAGCAGGTGATGATCATATCAAACACCCACAAGCCGCAAGCGGTCTGCTAAACGTAACGGCCACCCGGGTATTGAGCGATCAGAAGATCGATGAGCAAGCCCGCTCACACTCCTGTGAATCCAACCAGTAACACTTACCGTACAGTCCGGTCTGTTCGTCTGATATGTCGCATATCCCGCCTAGGGGTGGTAAACGTCAGACCCCAATAGCTCGATAAGTCATGCCGACGTGAGGTCCATAACAATCGTGAAACTACTGATAACTCTTACCAGTATATCACAGCAACCCTGGCCAGGGATTTCCTGTTATGGCCAGTCGTGCATAGCGCGACATCAACCCTCAATACCGGGAGAGACGAATCCCCTCCTATCGCTCATTGCCTCCATGTGAATCGGGACTGTACCCAAAAACCACCTGTTTGCACGACTCTGTAGAGCCATGGTAGGGTGGAAATCAAAGCACAGTGGGAGACACACAAGACTCTATGACGATCTCGGGTCAACAGACTAAGCTGTACCAGTGTCACCAGAGAACTGCCATCTGACGTGAGGTATAATACCATCTGGGAGTTCTCGGCGAGTCCGTTCAGTGTACCCAGTCTCCACTGAGCACCCGCATACCATCTTTGATGTCAAACACCAATGGATATGGGATGATTCATCGCCCATCACATGGGTCGAGAAGATATACGCTAGTCTATTCTGGAATATCGATCCCCCGTCTCGATATTCCCTCGACTAGGAACATTGAAGGATGTACTCATGGACTACCCAGGCCCCACTAGTATGATCTGCATCATAGTCCTTGAAGTCGAGTACACATCCTAAGGGCTTTATCAACTTGTAACGGAGAGACAGAAAGTATACATGTTAAGATAAAGAGCAACCAGATAGCGTACTATTATGTCGAGCAAGAAAGTCATACCTATATATGTCCCAGCATCCACTACAATATACATCCAATGTACAGTAATGGCCTCTAGGGCATACATATAACTAACACCACCATCACATTGATTTCCTTGTTCATGATGATTCATGATGGCTTGACCTTTTGGAGTTATGATTGGTTGGTTGGAGTGTTGGATTTTGTTGGTGATGATTATGTTCTCATGATTACTCATCATTCCTTCTTGTATAACACTCCAACACCCTCCTCTCTTTTGTGTTCACAACCCCATTGGTTTTTTCCCTCATTCCCATTCTTTCATGGCCGGCCAAGTATATGGGGCTGTCCCAAAATTTTGGGTGGGGATTTTTGTTGTTTTGTATTGCACAAAATCCATTTAGCTCCATCTCCAAAACTTCATTCCTCCACCATCTCAAAAAAGACAACTTCCTACAACCCCAAATGAGACATAGCACTACACTATTCTACAGCAAATCTTGGGCACGTCGACTCGCCAACTTCGTGCCCGAGTTGCCTCGGTCCAGTGGTAGGAGCCCGTAAAAGAAGCCGGCGATGTGGTGCCCTTCCGGTGAGGAGGTGGAGAACGGACATTCTGCGGGAGATCGGGACGACGACGAGAAGACCGAAGGACACGGATCGCTCGGTATATCTCTCTACCCATTCTTTTAGTTAGCTAGAATTAGTTTAATGGCCCGATCCGGGATTTTTGTGCGCGGTGGTGCCGGTTTAAAATTTACAGAAAATTATCGCTTCCGCATTTTGGCCTCGGAAAGACGGCCGGGCCGCCGCCGTGCACATACACTGGTATCAGAGCCACGCCATTAACCTAGTCTAGCTTGCTCTAGTATGTTTAAAGCTTCGATCGAACAAATGTTCCAAAACCGCGTTTTTCTCATGCATCAGTTCTCTGTCAAATTTTATTCGGCTCGAAAAATTTTTCAGTGTGTTGCAGAAGTAGAAGCAGGAAATTATAAGAATTCTGGAGAAATTCGATGCATTGTTTCCTTAAGGGGACTGCGGAACCGCGGCCAAACCCCAGTTGGGGCCGCGGTTCCACGGCAGTAAAGTGTGATCAATGCATCAAATCTTTTCAGTGGGCTTCTGGGTTGAAAATAGGGGTTTTGGAATATTATTTTTGGGCCCGGAATTTCTTTAAGTGCTACAGTAATGCTTGGGGACCACTTGGTAAAATTTGATAGATCGAAAATTTTAAACACATTAGTTCACAGTATTTACATTATATGTGCGACCGTGAATGTCACTTGATCGGTAAATCCTGTCTAACTGCTATAGCCCGGTTAGACGGATTTGCGAATGTGACATTCACGTTGATGTTCTGTGTTGTGCTGTGATGTTGCGGATTGGTCGTGGGGATAGCCTGGATGCAATGGTAGTACAGTTTTGATTGTATTATGTACATTTGATATTGCGGGGCGAGCGTTCGACATGTCGACTGCCGTCATTGCCTGTTTGTATATTATTCTTTTAGGGCACGACCGGGGTGAGGTCGATGTACCCGTTGTATGTATATTTTACTTTCTGTACTAGGATTACCCTAAGGTGGGGTGCACGGATAGCCGGGTTCTAGAGGGCAACGGGCCCGCATCTCATGGCATTGAGACGGAGGGGGCTTTACTCTAGAATTGGCGGGCTATTCGTCGCACTCGTAGGGGGTACAGGTTGACCCAGGAGGGGTGCCCAAGTTACCGGATTCCGTGAAGTGCTGGGTGGTCCATTCACGTTGCTGAAGGGGGCTGCCTCGCTTCAGCTTTTTGCGGGTATCTTGCCGTGCCCGTAGAGGTCTAGGATTTCATTGCACAGGCTATCCACACGACCAGGGGAACGTCGGGTTTCAGTAGCGGCTCTTTGAATCCCGGGGATCCCAGATATCTGTATTGTTCTGTGATGCTGTACATTTCTGTGATGTTGCATTTTATCACGCCTTGAGCGAAATATTATATATTGATATATATACTAGTAGACGTTATATATGTTTTGCATCCGCGCTAGCCCAGTCCCCACTCTGTCGTTAGTTAACTAACCTAACGGGTAATGACGGGACCCAGTGGAGAAAGCGGATCGCATATACGTACGCCATTATTTTCGTTCTTTGTGGTGTGATCAATTGATGGGACTGCGTTGATTCAGATCAATGCAAATTAAACAAACCTAATCTGATGTTGTTGGAACACTTTTCAAAATGCTGTTATTGCAAGGACGTTCACTTTTGTTTTGCATAGTGGTATTCGGTTATGAATATCCAGCACCTCAGTCGACGAGGCAAGGGCCGAGATCCCTTCACCGGGAGTGACCCCTTGGACAGAAGTTTGCGTCAGGGCAATAACTTCACTATAGCCGATTACTTTTGCTTTGCACAGTGGTATTCGGTTATGAATATACAGCACCTCAGTCGACGAGGATAGAGCCGAGATCTCTTCACCGGGAGTGACCTCTTTATCAAAGGTTTTCGTCACTATATTTTCATAAAAGCTATCTAGTTCCTTCAATGATATCAAGTTCATTACGTTAAAGGTTTTTCACCATAAACCATTCGTAGCCCTCCGTCATTTCAGACGGGTAGCAAGTAGTATTCATGCTATGTTTGTTGGCCTTCGTCAAGGCATAGTGTATAGAAGCTGCTTGTTGCCTTTCTGCAGCATAGATAGATGCGTTGGTTTGGGACAGTCGTATAGTCTTGTTGGCCTTCATCAAGGGCTTGTACGGATGGGTTCAAATCAACCTGGAGAATGACGGGTAGAACTTGACGTGTGACATATGATTTGTTGGCCTTCGTCAAGGTCATAAGAGCATGGGGCAAAAATCACATCGGGAGTTTCTAAAGAAACTGAAACTTGCCAGATATGCGCTTACCTTGTGGAGTGTGATAACGTGAGCGAAGTCCGTCACGTTATCATGCGATGATAGTTGGATCCCGATTCCCACTGATGAGTTGGTTTACTCCTCGGGTGATCCCGACTAATTCTTCTTTCAGGTTTGGAGGAGAATTTGACGGTACAGTGGGAGGTTTCCAGATTAGATAAATTGGTTACCATTCTGATCTAGGTTAGAGTGCACGCTGAGTGTTTCTTTTCTCTCTCTCTTTGGCAGCGACCATTGACCCGGCCCTAGACTATGACTCAGTGACCAAGTTGACCGAACCTTCTTAAACACTGGCTTTTGGATTGTCAGAGTTGCATACCTCATTGCCACTCCTACATTTACCCTTTTCTCCAGGACACCCCGTATTACTACGAACGTCCACTTCCATTGGACAAAACCATCATATGGTTATATACGAACTCGAAGGAATTTATTTGAGGATGGTTTCCGGTTCTGGAGAAAACGAATAGGACTATTCAGTTGTTTTTTCCTTTTACAATCTCTCAGGTTGCGAGTACTCCTTGGTTTAGGAGATAGTACACCTATTACGCAAATTGGATAGTCTTCTTCCAAACCTTAGGCTGGTGCCGAACGGTAGGGAATGAAGAAAACCAATTAGCATAATGATGGTGTGCAGAAGGTATTAAGTAAAGACATATCAAGGGATTAGTAAGAGGGCAAAGTAAATTGCGACTGATATTCACGACCAAACCAGGTATTTCATTACCACTCCCACTTCACCTTTGTATTTCTCCAGGACACTCCGTATCACTACGAAGATACACAGTTTATTGGATACTCCATCGTATGGTTATATACGAACTTGAAAGGAACTTGTTCCAGTTCGGGGATGGATTCTGGTTCAGGAGAAATAGGAATAAGGTTTATTCGGTTGTCTTTTATATTCACCTTCTCTCGCATTGCGAGTGCTCCTAGAATTAGGACAGTACACCCATTATGCTTATTAGATAGTCTTCTTCCAAACCATAGGCTGGTGCCGAACGGTAGGGAAGGAAGAAAACCATTTGGCCTAAAGGGGTGTACATAAGGTAATGACTAAAGACATATGAAGGGATTTGGAGAGGTGGCAAAGAAATATACGGTTACAGTTGTGAATCTGGATAATGGAAGAGGCATTACTAGGAATACCAGAATACCCCATCGAAACAATTCAATGTTTCAGTTTCACTGTGTACTGTTAAAAGAAAACTGATTTCCCAATTAGCCCTTGCTCCAGGGTATGTATTTACCAGGTATGATTCTCACATCTGTATGGTTTTACAGATTATGAGTGGGAGTAAGTTATTGGGAATTGGGTGATCATCCTAATTATATCGGGATTCGTTGTAATCGATGATATTTGAGGAAGTCACCTGGGTTGTTTGCCGGACGGCAAATATTTGGTTTTGAATATCCGCTGTTATGCACCAATTTCAAATTGATATATCTGTACGACTATTTTTATAGAGTGAGATTTACCTTTTTGAAATTATATCTATGACATTTACCTATATCAGTGGATGGTTAGGTAAGGAGCATTAAACAGCGGTGTAATTCTCCTTAACCATAAGTACAGTTTTCAACCTACGACACACAGGGAATGAGTTATTAGACTCTAGGGACTTATACAGAGTATTGTATGTTGTCCAGCGTCCATGAGGACAGAGGGGTTGGTCCTCGTACTATATTCAGGTTTACTTATGACTTCTCTAGTTTTTAGACAGGTGTTTCATAGAAACACAAGGTCCGAATTTTGAGAAGTTATAGGTATTTGAATAAAGTAGAGAACCAGGTATTGCAAGTATCAGGATTCTTCAAGGTGATCGAAGATGTAGATACTTGTATGTGGTATTCAGTTGATAGTAATGATTAAGAGAACTTGCTTCTATTTCAGGTTACTCATAATTGGAAGCATTCCTAAATTGAGTAACGCTGATCGGCCTTTTTCCATTTAGTTAACATGCACTGAAGACAGATGCATTATTTGAATCTGGTTCAATTAAATTAGTGCATCTGTTTCTGTATTGGATATAAAACAGTTCATATCTTAACATTGTTAAGGTACGGGGAGTTTTCCGGCTTATCCTTAAAACCAGACTCTGGATAACTTAAGGCACGTTTCTGTAATGGGTATTTGTGGGTTGACCCAGGCTATGATGAGGGTTGACTTTCTACCATCTGGAAGTTCAATAGTAATATTGTTCTTGACTCGCCACAGTTTTAAGAAAAATGGATTTTTTCAGAAAACAGTAGTGGGAGTATGGTAGAACTGGAAGAGATTCCATAACCACAAACGATTACTGAAAGTTTGATAGGAACCTAAAAATTCAATCTTGCTTGACATTCCATTGGCCACTCCACAGATACGGTGGGTACCCTCAGGCACCCGAGAGGTACTCCGGTAGCCTCAAGGACGGTGACAGGGAGGTTCTTGTTTACCCAGACTTTCTATTGCTGTTGTTCCAGACTGTGAGACCCGGCAGGAGGATGAGTATAGCGTCGTTCTAAACTAGCTTTAAAAATGTACATCTATATAACTCTGCCAGAGGGTTGTCGTAGTCAGTGGGAGCAGCGGAAGCATAGTGGACAAGTGGCTTATGTCTATTTATAGACTAAAGCAGATAAGCGGAGATAGATCATCTATTTCTGATGCGACAGTTATAGGTTTGACTTCATCAGAATAGGGGATGGATCTGTTCAGAAGGTAGTAGGCTGTGATGTCCTGGTATTTGGATGACACACACAGAGTAGGAAGGGAAATTCATATACTACAATCGGTTATACTTTGGTTGTCACACAGTGGTTTCTCTATATGGGACTTGGATATAATATCAAGACATTCTGGTTACTGGATCTATGGTTTTAGATCTAGATTTGGGTAGTTTCCCAATCTAGGTACTTAGACAGCATTCTGAAGGTGTTTTAGAATGGACGACTCCAGGCACGGTAGTGTCCCTGCAGGTGATGGAGTCACCCTCTCTAAAGGTGTCTTATAGACTAAAGTGGAGAGGGATGTGCATGATTGGCAGATCACTTGCTTAGGCAATTGAGTCAATCATGAGATGTCAAGTACCATGCCAGATGTTGTTTTTGCAGTAGATGCAAGAAGTTGACATTAATCCAATTCTGGAGAAACAATCGGAAGCAGTTTTAGAACATAAGTAGATGTTCTAGGGATATGATAACGACAGCCTCATTCGGGAGACAGTTATCATTCCAGGCTTCCAAGGTGACCTGGATGACAGAGAGGTTGTCAGAGTTATAGTTTTTCTTCTGACGAGGGGCAGTATTTTGGACAGGTGGTCCAAGGGGATACTGTGGGAGGCATGGCGCAGGATACTGATTAAGTTCAGTTGACAATATAGTCTAAGAAGTTTGGATTTGGAGTTCATTTATGAGCTAGGTCCCATCAGACATCCAGACACATTCTAAGACAGGTATTGCTCATTTCGGGAGATAGGTTTCTCCGCGAACTTGAGATAAAGAGAGATATAGAAAGAAATATTAGAGCGGATCCACTCACTGAGGCTATTCCTCGAACGCAATAGTTTCGCAAACTGGTTTTGTGAGACTGACTAGTAGAGGAGTTGGGTGTTCGGTATCACACGGGCTGTGTGTATGCGACATCGCAATAATTAGCCTTAAGTGCAAGTGGGAGATTGTTGGAGATAGTGCCCTCAGAGTCAATTATTGGATCACAGGCACGTGACTGCAATGATTGAGGGAGGACCTATTCCTGTACGACGGTCTTACTCAAGATGATAGTATGCTATCTGGTTTATCTTTATCATCATGTATTGTTTTAGATGACCTGACAGGTCGCTATTACACGTTGATAGAGCCCCTAGGATTCTTGCTTGACTGCCAGCAGCTTGAGGGCGATCATATACGTGGAAGCAGGTAGTCTATAAGCACATCCTTAAAAGGTCCCTAGTCGTGGGAGTTTCGAGACAGGGCATCGATACTGCAAAGTAGACTAGTGTATACAGTCGAGACCCCGACGAGGGGCGGTGGCCGGTCTCACAAGCCACTGGTGTCAGTTGGTTCACCTAAGATGTATACATGTGCTCATTGGGTTATGAGTACACCGGACATGACTCGCCGGGAACATGCTAGTTGGTCTTATACCTGACGTCAGATAGCAGTTCCCTGGTGACATATGTATAGGTTAGTTCATCGACGTGAGGATCATCATTTGTCTCGTGTGAGTTTCCACTGTACTTTGATTACTACCCTACCACGCTTAAATGAGACGTGCAAACAGGTTTTAGTTGGGTACAGTCCTGAGCTACATGGAGGCAGTGAGCGTATCTTCAGGGATTCATCTCTCCCGGTATTGGGGGTGAGGTCGCGCTGTGTCTAGGAGAGCCATTACACAAAGCCCTCGGCCGAGGCAGGAGATTTACTGGTAGGTATTCCAGTAGTATCTCAGGGTGTTCTGGGCTACACTCCGAGACGACTTGTACCGCTTTTGGGGGTCTGACTTTTACCAACCCCCTAGGCCCGCCATGCGATGCTCATAGACGAACGGACCGGACTGTACGGATATTGTCACTGACAGGCTCAGTAGGGTGTCAGGATGAGTTCTCTTATCGACGTCCCTTTTGGTCAATAGCTGGTAGCCAGTCACGTATGGCTAATACCTCTGACGTGCTAGTGGTTAAATCCACAGCCATAGTATTGACAAGTCTTTAGAGTCCCCCACAGACAGTTGCTCAAGTTTCAGGCGAAACGCTGTAGAGGCCGTATGGAGATATGGCAGGGTTCGATCAGATACGTGCGGTATTGCACGGATCATGATCGGACGGATAATACTATTGGGCTTTGGTTTAAGCCGGTTCCTTGATTGTACAGTGTAGATTTTGTCTCATTGCAATTGTATTTCGGTCGGAATACAAATGCGGGTATGTATATACAGTAGCGGGGTTTTCCTGTAATTTATTACGGGATCAGTTTTATGAAGTTGCCAATTTGCTTTCCGGTTCGTCCAATTTTCTTTGTATCTTTCATTGGCTGAAGATTGGTGGAGGATGGCTTATTTGCATTTGTGCAAATAAGCATTTTGGAGGGTGGTCTTTGCATATTATTGTATCATGATAGTTCCACCATCACATTGACTTCCTTGTTCATGATGATTCATGATGGCTTGACCTTTTTGGAGTTATGATTGGTTGATTAGAGTGTTGGGTTTTGTTGGTGATGATTATGTTCTCATGCTTACTCATCATTTCTTCTTTCATAACACTCCAACACCCTCCTCTCTTTTGTGTTCACAACCCCATTGGTTTTTTCCCTCACTCCCATTCTTTCATGGCCGGCCAAGTATATGGGGCTGTCCCAAAATTTTAGGTGGGGATTTTTGTTCTTTTGTCT
The DNA here is from genome assembly GCA_030015575.1 of Agapanthus africanus. NCBI lineage: Eukaryota > Viridiplantae > Streptophyta > Magnoliopsida > Asparagales > Amaryllidaceae > Agapanthus > Agapanthus africanus. The sequence continues at coordinate 250,516,473 of CM057347.1, read as the reverse complement.
TGCACAAAATCCATTTAGCTCCATCTCCAAAACATCATTCCTCCACCATCTCAAAAAAGGCAACTTCCTACAACCCCAAATGAGACATAGCACTACACCATTCTATAGCAAGTCTTGGGCACGTCGACTCGCCAACTTCGTGCCCTAGTTGCCTCGGTCCAGAGGTGGGAGCCCGTAAAAGAATCCGGCGATGTGGTGCCCTTCCGGCGAGGAGGTGGAGACCGGACATTCCGCGGGAGATCGGGACGACGACGAGAAGATCGAAGGACACGGATCGCTCAGTATATCTCTCTACCCGTTCTTTTAGTTAGCTAGAATTAGTTTAATGGCCCGATCCGGGATTTTTGTGCGCGGTGGTACCGGTTTAACAGTTATAGAAAATTATCATTTCCGCATTTTGCCCTCGGAAAGACGGCCGGGGTGCCGCCGTGCACTTTCAGTTTATATGTGAGAAATTGAAAACAAATGAGAGCTAAATTCCTACTTCATCATCCTCATCTATTCTAGCCGCTTAAATTAGGGTGTTCGCTTTGCTAATACTTGATTAGTGAGGCAAAAGCTTGGGCTTGAGTTTCTTCAAAGTAGATCGTCTTTGTTATCGAAGATCGGAAGCAAGCTTGCATCTTTCTCTTCATGGAGCCTCTCTAGAGTCCGGGTACTCGATGATTGTAGCGAAAGGACCTCAACATGGAGCTTTAGAAGTGAAGGAACGGACTACAAAGGTTGTAATCGCTAACTCTTAGAAGTAAAGTGGTTTGCTTACTTTGTTTCGCCTAATCTCTAGTTTAAGATCTTTGTTAGGGTTGTTCGGCACGTCTAAAATTTAAATCGGGCATGATTGATGCCTTATAGACTCTTGTGATAGTGCCTAGTAACCCTACAGTGGTATCAGAGCCAAGCTAGAGCTTTAGACGAAGTCTAGATGAAGTTTAAAGTCCGATCGAACCCTGAAACGTAACGATTTACCCCTTCTCTGGAAATTTTTAAAATTTTTGATTTTTTCATATTAAAAATACTCAGAAAAATAAGAAGGGAATTATAAGAATTACTGTGAAGTACGAAACCCCAACTCCATCATAGGAGCGCAAAACCGTGGCCAAACCATGGGTTTGGCGGCGGTTCCGCGGCCATCATGAGGAGTCAGGTGCTCGTACTTCAAGGTATGATTCTTGGGTACTTTTTCATGCTTCTGGGAATTTTTAATTCTACTCAAGTGTTGAGTTTTCTGGAGATCTTTTGTATTCGTTGATTCGATCGGAAAGTTTAACTTCGTTTAAGTTTTTTCCGGATAATTTAGAACGTGTTAAAAAGTTCGACCGGATATCAATAACTCACTTTTTCCCCTGTCGGAAAATTTTCAAGTGTTGGATTTTTTCTCTAGTTTGAAGCTTCCGGAAAATCATGCAAGTAATGCGGTGGACCCTCTAGAATAACACAAACCTTAACTCGATTATGTGACCGTCTGAACCGCCTCGAAACCTTAGGGTTTGGGGCAGTACGGCGTTGCCACATGTGAGGCGTTGGTTTGACCCTTCTACGGCTGGACCATTGGTACCGTGGCATGTGATGGATACTTTTTGAACTCCGCTCAAGTGTTGAGCTATTTGGGAAATCTTGGGTGTTTATTTATTCGATCGGAAAGTTTAACATTGTCTATTTATCTAGAATGTGATACAATATTTGGAATCCACAAGTAGTTATGAGATAACTAATTTGAATGTTATAAATCTAGCAGTTTAGTCTCATTTGATCGGTTGCCACGGGATTTTAATGTGATCAAAAGTCCGTCGCAATCACGTAGCATACGTGGATACTCGCCGGGTAAACTTAATAGATAGCCATGCCCCATAGCCCCGACGAAGTGACTGTAGGAGAACCTCGTCGCCAAAAGCATCCGTTCGGGTGCTCGCGGCAGCGGTGTTCCGCCTTAGTGCACTTCGTCGACGGCATCCGGGGGTGCGTCCGTCTACTAAAGTTTGCGACGAGCATTCTATCAGGATGTCGGGAATCTTGTTGAATTGCCCGACTAGATATTGAAAAGTGTTTTCGAGATCGAGATAAAAATGCGGGGTTTATAATTGTTAGGCATGCGATGTCTAAGGAATTCATTTGGTTAGGCATGCGATGTCTAAGAAGGTTGCGGATTCTAACTGTTGTAGTTTTACACTTTCTTTTCTGGGACCGTAAGTGTAATATGTCGTGTATCGCCGGTTTCGTTGCTATACATCAACGACAACTGGGATACGCATATTTACTTACGTTGATGATATGTGATATTATGTATTGCTGTGATATGTTATATTGGATCGTCGTGTTCTGAATAGCCGGGGGTTTTATGTGAGGTGAGGATTTTTATTTTCATTCATGTGAAATTCATTGTATGTAATATTCTTTTATTGGGCCACTTCCGGGCTAAGGATGATGTCACCATTGTATATTATTTACTTTTCCGCATTAGGTAGACCCAAGGCGGGGAGCACAAGTAACCGGGTTCTAGGGTCCAGTGGGAGACCATCTCGGGGAGTCAAGACCGGGTCTCCTAACCCTAGAATTGGCAGTGTTGCTTACCGCTCTCATAGGGGTCTAGGGATGTGGGTTTGGGTATTCATCGCGACCGTGGAAACCATATTTTATACAAGCTTGTATTAAAACACGGACGTCCTAGTATATCTAATATTTCATATGTGTTCTTCTGCTGGATTGTTCTGTGATGAGATCATATTACTGCCTGAGACGAATGTTTATATTATATATATGAGATATATGTTATATTGCAGATTTCGTTTCAAATATGATGCTTGTGAAGCATATTAAAATGGGACTTCATTAATGAGATTAATGAAATAAAAGAAACCTAAAGATGTTGTAGAAACTTGTTTAAAAACTGGTAGCTCTACTTCTTGCTTTGCATAGCGGTATTCTTTGTAGAATATCCAGCATCTTATTCGATAAGGAAAGAGCCGAGATCCCTTCACCGAGAGTGACCTCTTTAGCAAAACTAGCAGATGCTACACACTCGGTTTGTCTTTTGATTACTTCTATAGTTTTTGCTTTGCACCGTGGTATTTGTGAAATATCCTGCACCTTATTCCATAAGGAAAGAGCCGAGATCCCTTCACCGGGAGTGACCTCTTTAGCAAAACTAGCAAAGGCCTCAAAAACATTCCATTCAAAATCACTCGATTCTACAACGATATCAAGTTCATTACGCAAAGGGTTTTCTTAAAAACCTTTCGTAGCCCTCCGTCATTTCAGATAAGTGCTACTTAGTATTCGTGCTGCGGTAGTTTGGCATTCGTCAAGGCATAGTGTACGGTAGCTAACTAGTGCTTATCTGCTAGCATACGATGCGATTGGATTAAGGTATTCGTACGGCGTTATTTGGTATTCGTCAAGGGTCGTGCGGGTGGGTTTAATTCAATCATGAAATGTACGGATTGAACTTGACTGGCGGACTATGGGTTGTTTGGCATTCTTCAAGGTCATAGCATGCTAGGGGAAAAATATTATTGGGAATTTCAAGTGTTGAAATTTTCAATGAGATTGCATATCTTCTATGAGATAGTTGGATCCCAATACCTGCTGCAAGTAAGAGTTACTCCTGGAAAAGTTTTACACATTACAATTAGCCGATCAAGTAGGTGTCTAGAAAGGTGTTAACGGGGTTACGCCCCTGGGAAAATGAGGTTTACTTTAATTAGGTCCATGCGAAAGCTCGGAGAACCTCCTTCAAAGTACCTGCACTGGCCTGGATGAAAGATTGGCGAACTTGTAGGGCGTAATTAATCCCGACTAGTCTTTCCTTTTAGGGTTTGAAGGAAGATTTGACTAAAACAGTGGGAGACATCCTGATTAGATAAATTGATAACCAATCTAATCTTGTAAAAGCGCACGCTGAGTGTTTTCTTCTCTCTCTCTCTCCAGCTAGCGACCATATCACGCCTTAATCAAGATAATAATACAGATGTATTGATCGAACCCGCTTGTTATACTGCGCTAGGGAACGTTGGTCCCGCTCCAACTTATAATTGTTAAAAGACAGAGCAGGAAATAGGGGATTACCAGAATTCCCGTGCCACCCAAACGAAGAAAATGCATGTTGATGCATCATCTTTGGGTATGTTCATTACCGAGAACTGTTTCTCAGTATCCTTTACGTCCTGGGTATGAGATACCGGATCAGGATCCCGCAAATGTAATTTGTTATATGGACTACAGAAAGGTAGAAAACTGAGAACGGGTGATAAGTTTCAAGAGTTGGAAATGATGCAAGTGTTGCAGCCAAGTTTGTTGGCAGTTATCACCCTGTATTGTCAGAATACATTTGATTCTGAACAAATGTTATTAGATACCGAACCTGATATACAACATCATATCAGTCTCTTCATTAGTAAAGATGGATATAATTTTGTATTGTTGGATAATGTTTTGAATATTTCCTATATCAAGAGTTGATCGGCTCAAGCACGTTATCTAAAAGTATAGACGTTCTAAATCAAACCACAGTTCTTAACGTACTGAACACACACAAGAGGAAGAGTTCATAAATGAACGGATCCTTCTTGAGGTATTATAGACTAGGTCATATCAATGTGACCTTACTAGCTGAAGTTACATTTAGATGCATATTTAAATTAGTTTGAATTTACATCTTGTGGAACTTGCCGGTCATGTCACAAAGATAAGATCACCTCAGCTCCGTTTATTGGAAACAGAGAAAGAGTTAGTGAACTGTTGGGATTGATACATGCTGATGTATGAAAGTCCCCTGTCTACATATGCCAGGACCGGTTCTTTGTACTTCATTACATTCACTGATGATCTCTCAAGATTCAGACATATGTTCCTGTTGAAACACAAGTCCGAAACTTTTGAGATAATCACAGAATATAAGTTAGAAGTAGAGAACCAAAAATGGGTATAAGTATTATGTCCTTTGATGTGATCAAGGAGGAAAATACTTGAGCATGGGATTCCTGGACTATTCTAAAGGAGAATGAGATTCTTTCTCAGCATTACTCCTCCGTATACACCACAGCACGTCGGTGTATCGGGGCGAAGCAATCACACCCTATTAGATATGGTGCGTTCTATGATGAGTACTACTGAGTTTCCTATTTTCTTTTGGGAGTTATGCACTTGAGAAGTTGCATACCTATTGAATAGGGTTCCAACCAAATCAGATGCCTACCACTCTATATGTGATATAGTATGGTAAGAGCCCATCTCTTAAGGAAGTTAAGATTTGGGGTTGTCCGGCCTATGTCAAAAGCAAAATCCGGACAAGCTCGAGGCAAGGTCAGTTCTGTGGAAGTTTGTTGGATATCCCAAGCATTCGCAAGGGAATATCTTCTACCAAATTGGGGAACAGAAGGTGTTTTTGTTTCTCAGCATGCCACCTTTGTGAAAGGGAATTTCTTGTGAAGAAATTAGTGGTCATGAGGTAGAACTGGAAGGAGTTCCAGCTATACAAATTGCAGCTGATGATTTGGCAGAACCAGAGGATTCAATAGTTTCCAACGAATCTCAGCCTCTCCGCCGATCTGGTAGGGTTCCTCATCCACCTGAGAGATACTTCGGTTTCTCTATGACAGTGGGAGAGAGGATTGCATCATGAGATGATGACCCAACTAGTTTTGAGCAGGCCATCAGGAGTGGGAGTCTGTCAGAATGGCTGGATGCTTAGCGATCTGAGATGGAATCTTTATACACCAACAAAGTATGGACTTTGGTTGCTTTATCTGAAGGGTTAAATCCCCATCAGGAGCAAGTATATCTTGAGAAGATTACTTGGTGTACATGGAAATGTTGAGACTTTCAAAGCTATGCTTAAGTCCATCCAGATCCTACTTACCACGGCTAGATACCATAACTACGATATCTGGCGGTTGGGTGTCATGACAGCTTTTCTAAATGTTGATTTGGAAGAAAGCTTCTAGAAGTACACAGCCAGAGGGCTTCGTAGACAGTGGGAGCAGCGGAAACGTGTGCAAGATGTTTTATGTGATAAATCAGGCATCGTGGAGTTGGAACGTCTGTTTTGATGCGGCAGTCAAAGAGTTTGACTTTATCAAAATGGTAGATGAACCTTGTATATACAAAAAGGTACTAGAGAGTATGGTGGTGATCCTCGTAGAGTACGTGGATGTCATACTCTTGATAGGGAAGGAGTTTCCTATGCTACGCTCGGTCAATCTCCTCTTATCACATGGATTCTCCATATAGGATCAAGGTGATACCTCCTAAATACTGGGTTATGGATCTATGGGATAGATCTAATTAGATGTTAGGATTCTCACTAGTTGTAGTGAGATGGAATCAATCGATCCTGGGAAGAATCACCGTAAAGGTTCCAGCGTGATAAGGACGACTGAATGTCAGTCGCAGGCATTGTCTTTACCCTCAGTGGAGGGACGGTATGTTGGAAGAGTTCCAAACTAGAAATCGTGACTTACTAGACGATAAAGGCAGGATAAATCAGTACTAATGATGCTACCAAAGAGGCAGTCTGGATAATATATATATATATATATATATATATATATATATATAATAGTTCATGAGATGAACTAAGTTCCTACCATTGTGTGACAATGGAGTTGTGGCTTATGCCTAGGAACCCCCGTCCCATAAGAGATCCAGACATATTCTCCGGCAGCATCGCCTGATCAAGGAGATGGTTGATCTCTAGAGAGATCAAGGTTAGGAGAGTAGACACAGAGGACAACAGCGCGAATCCACTCACAAAGGCCTATTTCCCAGTGGAGACTTTTATGGGATGGTTGAGTATGAGATACTTCGACCACAGCTATTGTTGGGTATGCGATACCACAACAGATGGCCCTAGTGCAAGTGGGAGAATGTTAGTTATATGTATGCCCTAGAGGCCATTACTGTACAAGCGTTGTATATTGTAGTAGATGCTGGGACATATATAGGGAGGACATTCTTGCTCGACATGATAGTATGCTATCAGGTTACTCTTTATCTTAAAATGTACTTTGATTGTCTCTATATTACATGTTGATAAAGCCCTTAGGATGAGTACTTGACTACCAGGACAATGATGCGGATCATACTGGTGGGGACAGTGTAGTCGTCAAGTACATCCTTCAAATGTTCCTAGTCGTGGGAGTACCGAGACAGGGCATCGATACTCCAGAGTAGACTAGCGTATACGCTTCTTGACCCATATGATGGGCGATGGATGATCCCATATCCATTGGTGTTTGACATCAAAGAAGGTATACGGGTGCTCAGTGGAGACTGGGTACACTGGACGGACTCGCCGAGAACTCCCAGATGGTATTATACCTCACGTCAGATGGCAGTTCTCTGGTGACACTGGTACATAGTAGTCTGTAGACCCGAGATCGTCATAGAGTCTTGTGTGATTCCCACTGTTCTTTGATTTCCATCATAGCACGTCCAAGAGGGCGTGCAAAACGGTGGCTTTTGGGTACAGTCCCGAATCACATGGAGACAATGAGTGATAGGAGGGGATTCGTCTCACCCGGTATAGGGAGTTGTTGTTGCGCTGTGTTCGATTGGCTATAACAGGAAATCCCTGGACAGGGTTGCTGAGATTTACTGGTAAGTGTAATCAGTAGTTTCTCGAACTGTTATATACCTCATATCGACACGACTTATCAAGCTACTGTGGTCTGACGTTTACCACCCCTAGGCAAGATATGCGACATATCAGACGAAGAGACCGGACTGTACGGGAGTGTTACTGATTGGATTCACAGGAGAATGTACAGGCTTGCTTGTTGATCTTCTGATCGCTCAATACCTGGGTGGCTGTTACGTTTAACTGACCGCCGGCAGCATGTGAGTGTTTGATAGGATCATCACCTACTGCCGGCGTATTGACTATTCTTTAGAGTCCTACACAGAGGTTTCCTGTCTCGGGCAAAACGGAGTAGGAGCACATATGTGATTTGTGCGGGACCAAGAACAATACGTGTATGTGATACCGTACTAGATTCTCGCGATATGTGATATCGGCCGGGTATATGTGATATAGCCGGGTCATCGGATCAAGTGTTGATTCGATGAACTGATACAGATTATATTAGTCGGTTATTTGTGAAATAGCCGGATTATCGGATCAAGTGTTGATTCGATAATTTAATGTATAATTATATATTTGATATATTATATTACATTAACTAATATTAGCTCACTTAAAGATTCTTTTTCTCACTCGGATAATACATTGATATATATGTGATATATGTTAAATGTATTATTTTATTTTGTTACAATAAATATTGTATATGTGATATATAATATTGCAACATGTTATGGTTATAAATGCAACATATTTTGTAGAGTTTAAATGTGGTTAAGGTTTGGATTAGGGTTAAGCTTGCATGAAGTTTTCAAGAAGCTTCTTGAAGCTTTCACTTTGACCTTGATATTTTGTGATATTTTGCAAGATATTTCTTTAACCCAACCAACCCTTTAACCATGGTTAATTCTCTACATGGGTTAAGTCTTCATACTTAACCCACGGTTGCATTTCTAACCTCAATTGATTCATTATTCATCACAAAAGGTTTTGATCTTCTTCTTCTTCCTTTGATGAAAAACTTTCTAGTTTTTTCATTTGTGATGTTTATATGTGATAAATTAAAAACAAATGAGAGCTAAATTCTTACTTCATCATCCTCATCTATTCTAGCCGCTTAGATTAGGGTGTTTGCTTTGCTAATACTTGATTAGTGAAGCGAAAGCTTGGGCTTGAGTTTCTTCAAGGTAGATCATCTTTGTTATTGAAGATCGGAAGCAAGCTTGCATCTTTCTCTTCATGGAGCCTCTTTAGAGTCCGGGTACTCGATGATTGCAGCGAAGGGACCTCAACACGGAGTTTTAGAAGTGAAGGAACGGACTACAAAGGTTGTAATCCCTAACTCTTAGAAGTCAAGTTGTTTATTTGCTTTGTTTCGCCTAATCTCTAGTCTAAGATCTTGGTTAGGGTTGTTCGGCACATCTAAAATTTAAATCGGACATGGTTGATGCCATATAGACCCTTGTGACAGTGCCTAGTAACCCTACAATGAGTCACTACATGACTCACCCCATGAGTCATATACAAAGCCATGCCTCATTTAATGCCCAAGTCCACCTCATCCTCCACCTCATTAAATCATTTATTAAAAATGAGGTGGCATCTTCTAGAAGTATCTTGTAATGAAATTACAAGAATACCCCTCATCCGTATATACATACCCGTAATCCGAAAAACACGAATAAAATGAGGCGAAAATAATCTAACAATATAATACTAGGATCCGGCTTAAACCAAAGCCCACTAATATTATCCGTCCGTTCATGATCCTTGCACAAGTGCACGTATATGATCGAACCCTGCTATAAAACCATACGGCCTCGACAACGTTTCGCACCATCCAGGGAAACCCTCTGTATGGGACTCTAAAGACTCGTCAATATGCTGGCAGTGGGTTTAACCACAAGCACGTCAGTGGCACTAGCTGTACGTAATAGCTACCCAGGTATTGAGCGAAAGAGAGGCCAACGAGCAAACTCGTCCTGAACCCCTACTGAGCCAAACAGCGACAATATCCGTACAGTCCGGTCTGTTCTTCTAAGAGTATCGCATATCGAGTCTGGAGGGTGGATAAAGTCAGACCCATAACAACACGATAATTCGTGTCGGTATGAAGCCCATCACCACCTGAGAAACTACTGATCCTAGATCAGTAATTCTCGACTACCTTGGCCAAGCATTTCTGGTGATGGCCATCCGTGCACTGCGCTGTAACACCTTAGGATGTGTTTAGTGGCTAATTATATTTAAATAAATGGATTTTAATAAAAAAAAATTCCCAAATTGATTTTCAAATATTTTATCAAATTTAATGAATATTTTATTAGAATTTTTCTAAGCTTGCACACACATGTGCATGTTAACTAAGGCTTAAATTGGGTTAAACCATGTTTAACAACCATGGTAGACTAACCTACCCTTGTTAAGCTAATATGATTTTAATTAAAGGTAATTTTTTGGTGAAAAAGGATTTAAATTTTCTTTTGTGTTGACTTGAGAGAGAGAGAGAGAGATGGCATCATGGCAAGTGTCATGCTTGCATTAAATGAGAGAGAGAGGAAGTGCATCATGGCATGATCCATGCTTGCATTAAATGAGGTGAGAGAGGGGGGGTTGACTCTCTTATTCCCTCATTTCTTTTTCAACAACACTCTTTTCACACAACTCTCTCTCACTCACACATACACTGCAACAGCATCATCAGCAGCAACAGAAGTTGCAGCAGCAGCAGCAACATCCAACAGCAACAACAACAAGGCAACAGCAGCAGCAGTTGCAAGCAGCAGCAACACACACAGCAGCAGCTCCATGCAGCAGCAGCAGCACAAGTAGCAGCAGCACAAGCAGCACCAGCATCAGCACCCACAGCATCAGCAGCATCAACACCAGTAGCACCAACAGCAACAACATTAACAGCATCAGCATAGCAGCAGTAGCAGGCAGCAGTAGCTCCTTCCCTTCTTCTCCTCCTTCCTTTTCCTGCATCCTAGGATCTCTAAAGGTATAATCTTTTAACTTAATGTAACACCTTAGGTTGTGTTTAGGGGTTAATTGTATTTTAATAGATAGTTTTTAGTAAAAAGTTTACCAAATTAAGTTTCAAATATTTTATCCTAATTAATGAGTATTTTGTTAGAATTTTTCTAGGCATACACACACTTGTGCATGTAAACTAGGGTTAAAGATGAGGTTAGGCCATGGTTAGCAACCATGGTGGGTTAGACCATTTTTAATTAAGTTATGAGGTTTTAAGTTAAGTGTTTTTTTTGGAAAATAGAAATTTATTTGAATTTTGTTTTGGGTGTTGACTTTATGGGGAGAGAGAGAAAGAGAGAGAGAGTGTGTGTGCAAGATGGGGCATCATGGCTTTGCCCATGCCTTCATTTAATGAAAAGAGAGAGAGAGGGGTTGACACTTGATGCCATAATTTCTTTGCCTCTCAATTACTTCTCACTCCTCTCATTCTCTCACTCACTCATACTCTCACATACACACACACACTCAGCTGTGAGAAGCAGCAGCAGCCCCAGCAACATCAGAAGCATCAGCAGCAGCCACAGCCACAGCATCAGCAGCAGCAGCAGCTGCAGCATCAGCAGCAGCATTAGCAGGCAGCAGTAGCAACAGCAGCTCACTTCTTCTTCTTCTCCTCCTTTCTTCTTGCACCTAGGGTCTTATAAGGTATAGAATCTGAGCCCAACTTCTTGTTTGCTTAACGCATGTGTAGTTTAGCTTCGGTTTGTGTAAAAAGTGAGATTTTGTGCTCGTAATGGTGATTTATGTGGACTTTTGGTTAGGGGATAGTTTTGTGGGTTAACCTAGCCTAATTAGGTGTTATTAAGACCATGTAAACCTAGGTAAACCCCAGATTACACCAAAATACCATAGGGTTTCAATTTGTGCATAATTTAGCGTTTTTAAGTGAAATTTCACCTTTCTGTGATCTGCTTTAGGCCCGGTCACTTCAGAGAAAAATTAAGGAAACTGGAGAACATTGGATAGATCTTGACCACACACACGAAGCACCCATTCAACTTTGAGGCAGCCGATTTATTCATTTTGGCCGCAATTTGCGGCCAGATGAGGGAAGTTTTGGGTTGGGTCTGTGTGGGTAGGAGTCTGCTGTTATTTCTAGGCCAGTGGTATATGTAATTTTGTGATTTTCTAACCTGGGTAGAATCTGGGACGTTATATCGTATTTCTAGTACGTTTGGTTTGCGCGATACGCACAATACGCGAGTGGGTTCTGTGATCCAGCACGTCGCGACGTGTCGGGTTAGTTTTAGACGCGTACTCACGTTTTAGCGTATCGTACACACGCGCGTTTAGTTTGCGACGTGAGCGTATCGTTTGGCTTAGATATCGCGTTTTGCGAGATATTTGCTTATATATGGATTCTTGTGTAAACTCCAGGTTCGCAGGCGGGTACGTCGGACGAAGCTAAGAAAGGGAAGCAGGTGGTCGGCTACGAGTAGCGCATGACCAGCTGAGTAGATTTAACATCTACGGGGAAATCGCCCGTATGGCGTTAAGCGTCAGGGCGTGTTAGGATATTAGATTGTAGATGTTCATATAGACTGTAGTAGCATACCTCATTGTTGCTTGTAGAAATGATAGCATAGGACACTGTGCAGTCACTAACGGTTCAAGTTGCACGAGCACGATTTATATGCTACACTCACACCGTTAGTGATTGCCATGACACTCACATTATAGGATTGCTATAAATCATATATCATACTAATTCCGCTTTATTGAAGTTGTCATGATTTGCCGCATAACACATATATTGATATCTTCATACCTGCGCACATGCACACTGTATACTCATACCAGTGCACACATATATTGATATCTTCATACCTACGCACATGCACACTGTATACTCATACCAGTGCATACATATATTGATATTTTCATACATGTGCACATGCACACTGTATACTCATACCAGTGCACACATATATTGATATCTTCATACCTACGCACATGCACACTGTATACTCATACCAGTGCACACATATATTGATATCTTCATACTTGCTTAGATTTACGCATTGAGGTATGTTGTTTCCATGAAATTCTGGATTTGGGGAACCGTGGATATTTCAAAAGAGAATAGTTAATTATTTAAAAACCCGGTTTCCCATGATATGATATTTCGGTGCGTCCACCATGTGTTTTCTTGGTACTAGAGAGATATACGTGAACTCGAATCGAGGAGTTGGATGAGGCCGATTACGGGTACATGGTGGACCCGGTATGGTACCCCGGGGCGAGAACGGTTTCGCTGTGCAATAGACGGTAAGCCTGGCAGAGGGACTACTACCTACCGGTGATTGGTTGGACCTGGCGGTTATCCGGAGGATGCTGACCAGAGTCGATAGATGGATACGGGACAACTCGTACTGCCGGGGCCGAGGGCCGATACCGCAGACAGAGCCCGTGGGCTGATCTGGACTAACGGATGCCCTATACAGGAGGATTTGCGTGTCGATGCTAGGCACGAGTATTTCTTAATGTTTTGGGTGCCGATGTTGGGCACTCACAATTATATGAGATTTACAAGATTTGAGGACCGAGGAGGATGACGACGCCTGAGTAGTATTGGGATTTGGGTGCATTGATGGGTACCGATTATACTTTCCACGATGACATTACGTGTAGATGTTATATTTCCCATGCTCAGTATGTAGTAATTGATATCTCATCCTGTATCTATTGTACCTGATGTAGTACACATGCTTGTACGATCATTGCATACCCTGTTCATTTTATATAAGGTTGTTAGATTGCATTGCTATACCTGATTATCACATATCTTGCTCATCACATGGAGATATTATTAGATCGCACTTATTGCATGATTTGAGCATCCAGTTCATCATATAGATGTTATCTGTTGGCATAGGTTAGAGTATCGCAGCACCTGCATACTCGCGATTACATTTATATGTTATCTTCTATTCACGAGTTGGCAACTCACCCCCGTTGTGCCACAGTGTTTGCAGGTTGCCCTTCGGAGTAGTCGCGGCAGGCTGCGTTCTGGCATCTTTTGACACAGATACCACTACAGTTGGCATACTAGCCCCTTTTGCTGATAGGTAAGGTTTTGTGCGGTATCTGTTTATCTTTCAGTTATGTACATTATTGTATCTAGTACTCTCCATCTACCACTTATGTATTGACTTAGAGACCAGTTGTGAGGACGATGTATATTATTTTGTATTCTGGTGTCGAGCTCGTTGTGAGCCGACTTTACTTATGCAGTTATTCTATCTGTGATGATTTCCACTTGTTGCTCATTCTCTTCGCTACGGCGTCGTATATTGTTATCTTGGTGATTGTTCACTTAAGAATTCTTAACATTTTTGGTTAATGCTTCTATTTAAAACTTAAAACACTCTATACTTTTATTGGTTTGACTTCTGGGTTTCGTCTTACTTAGCCGCGCTACGCCTGTAGATGTTACGTTGTTAAGGGCCGGTCATGGGCCAAACTTTGGGTCGTGACAAAGTTGGTATCAGAGCGTAGGTTTTACCTTCGGAGTGTAGGATGACCCTGGTATGATGGAGTAGGTTGCTGCAGCAGAGTGGCGTAGCGTGCGTATGTTCCGCGGCATACTCACGACACGGTGCTCCGCCTAAGCGACCTTAGGACTTATTGATTGAAATTCCCTTATGATTGTATACATTCTTGAGATTTGATTTTCGTATCCTCATCGAATCCTACCTTCTTTTCAGCCATTATGCCGCCAAGGACTACGAGGGTGCAGAGAGCGGTCGTGAGAGCCGTGGTTCGAGTTGATTCATCTGAGACAAGGACTGATCCGAATAGTACCCCTGTGGTACCAGGACAGATTGTTTCTCCTACGACAGATCAGATCGCTAGACTAGTGGCAGAGATGCAGGGCTTGCGCCAGATGATGAGCTCATTGGTGGAGGTTGTTCGAGCGCAGCGACAGATGGTTGTCACCCCTGTTACACAGTTGTTCCTTGCGATCATCATCCAATATTCCGTCCCCTACATAGCACCGGTGGAGGCAGCCCCAGTTTACGAGACACATCTTCCAGAGACCGTGAGAGTTCCGGAACAGTGGAGGAATTGTACTGGTGTACCAGCCCAGAGCAAAGGCTTAGGACGAGGACAGTCGTTTGGCTCTCATCCCCAGGCAGGACAGCAGTCAGCGCGTAGGTGTTTACGATGCGGAAGCCCTCGACACCTCATCAGGCAGTGTTCCTTCACACCACGTTAGGGTCGTATTCTGAGACGTCATGGATACGGAGGGTTCACGCAGAGGGGTCAGGCTAGTAGAGGAGGAGTCCGATCAGTCGCAGATGAAGGGCAGGCCCAAGTTTTTGCTTCGACTCATCGGGACGCGAGGGCGTCCAACGAGGAGGTTTCAGGTACTCTTTCAGTATATCCTTTTGTTGCACTCGTATGTTTCCACACTTCGTGCCGAGTTTAGGACGAGAGTCGTGCTAGGTAGATCAGCCGTTTGTTGTGTTAACTTCTGTGAGCGGATCTTTTGTTGCGCGACACGTAATCCGGTCGTGTGCCAATCGGATAGGAGATAGAGATTTATCTGTCATTTTGATCCTTCTAAAGATGTTGGACTTGGCATTCTCCTGGGCACGGACTGGTTAGCTACGTGCTAGGCGTTGTAGACTACCGTGAGGAAACAATTAGGTTTTGTTTTCCTCGGCAAGTCAGTTCTTGTTGTGCAGGTGGGTAGTCGTGCCGCCTCTCACAACTCGAATTTAGCTTTTTTCGCTAGTCGGCTTTTGAGGAGATGTCGTGGATTCTTGGCGTTTATTCGTGATACCGTAGCCACAGTTGGTTTGTTGGGCTGTTTTTCTTTGGTGCGAAAGTTTTCCGACATTGTTCCAGATGAGCCGGCGAAGCTGAAGGAGCTTAAGGATCTGCTGCACAGTTGTTTGTTTGGGGAGTTTTGTGCATCTGAGTGTTTCGCGTTAGGAAGCTCCTATTTCTGTCCGTCAAGGAGAAGACGACAGATTGAGGTTGTGTTTTGGTAGATCGTCAATTGAACCGGCTTACGGTGCAAATAGGTATCCTGTACCTCGCATTGGCGATTTCTTCGATCAGCGTCAGAGTATGAGACTTTGCCTAAGTTTGTTTGGGTTTAGGTCATCATTGTTGCGGGTTCGAAGTGAAGACATTCCGAAGACTGCCTTGTGCGTGCTACGGACTTTGTGTGTTTTGGGTGTGTCACTGGACTCATCAATGCCCTAGCAACATTCGTAGGTGTGATGGACTGGTTTTCTTCGGGCCATTCCTTGACCAGTTATTGTTGTGTTATTATGACATCCTGGTCTATTTAAGGTGTCTTGAGGGATAGGAATAGTACTTGAGGATCTGTCTTATGGATACTGGGAGAGCCCCTGCAGTTGGCTAGATTCTCGGAGTGTTCCTTCAAGCTTGTTGTGTTGACTCCTAGGTCTTGTACTTACGGAGACGAATTGGTATGGTTTCGAGGGGGATCGTGGCCGTACAGCTTGGGCCCAGATTTTTGAGCAGGACGGCGGTCCGCAGATTTTTGAGCTTAGCAGGTTTTTACCACCGTTTCTTGCAGGATTGCTAGTGTAATGCTGCACCGTTGACTAATTGACTGGAATGGAGGTTTCTTTTCTTTGGACTGAGGCTTGGGTACAGAGTTTCCGCATTTTAAGACTCGGGTAACAAGTGCATCAGCTCCTTCTTTGCTTTTTGGTTTGGGCGACTTTGTGGTTTAACTGTGATGTTCGTGAGTAGGACTCGAGTGTGTACTAAGATGCCACAATGGAGTTATCGCTTTTGCTTCCCTACATTTGGTGGAAGTATGAGAAGGATATCCCACTCATGATCTGGAGATGGTCGAGGTGGTTTTGCGTTGGAGATTTAGAGACACTATTTGTTTGAGAGTCGTGTCAGATTTTCATGGACCACCATGGTTAAATGTACATTTTCCTGCAGCGAATTTTGGTTATTGTGATAGTCCTCCGCAGATTCACAGTTCTTGTGCGATTGTTGAGTACAGCTTAAGTTCGTCTCCACTGATGAGACAGCTTGCTCATGTCCACGCCCGACCACTCTTCTTTAATCGCTTTCGCGTAACACTGCCCGCCAATGCTTGTTCGTCAGAGATACTTGAGCCTATTCGGCTGGGTAATGATTTGGAATCCTAAACTTGTGTTAAGGGTGTGCTAGGTTAGGGAGTCGCTGGTGTACCTGATATTATAGGGTAGAGACGTAGAATCCTAGGGCAGGCACATCAGTCGACTCTCTGTACTCATTCAAGCCCCACCAACTGTTGACGTGACTTGTGAGATAGTTACGGTTGGGAAGGGACAGAAAGAGAAGTCTCGGGATTCGTTTCAAGGTGTCTGTCTTGTGGTGTGCTAGGGTTGAGCAACTGAGGCCGGCTGGAGAGTTGCAACCTTTAAACGTTCCGAAGAGGGAACGAAGCAGACCTCCTCGGAATTTGTTCTGGTGTCCACCCAGGTTTATGTTAGTTATATGTATGCCCTAGAGGCCATTACTGTACATTGGATGTATATTGTAGTGGATGCTGGGACATATATAGGAAGGACTTTCTTGCTCGACATGATAGTACGCTATCTGGTTGCACTTTATCTTAACATGTATACTTTCTGTCTCTCTGATTACATGTTGATAAAGCCCTTAGGATATATACTCGACTTCCAGGACTATGATGTAGATCATACTAGTGGGGCCTGGGTAGTCCATGAGTACATCCTTGAAATGTTCCTAGTCGAGGGAATATCGAGACGGGGCATCGATATTCCAGAGTAGACTAGCGCATATCTTCTTGACCCATGCGATGGGCGATGGATGATCCTATATCCATTGGTGTTTGACATCGAAGATGGTATGCGGGTGCTCAGTGGAGACTGGGTACACAGAACGGACTCGCCAAGAACTCCCAGATGGTATTATACCTCACGTCAGATGGCAGTTCTCTGGTGACACTGGTACAGCTTAGTCTGTTGACCCGAGATCGTCATAGAGTCTTGTGTGTCTCCCACTGTGCTTTGATTTCCACCCTACCACGGCTCTACTGAGTCGTGCAAATAGGTGGTTTTTGGGTACAGTCCCGATTCACATGGAGGCAATGAGCGATAGGAGGGGATTCGTCACTCCCGGTATTGGGGGTTGATGTTGTGCTATGCTCGACTGGCCATAACAGGAAATCCCTGGCCAGGGTTGCAGTGATATACTGGTAAGAGTTATCAGTAGTTTCACGAATGTTATGGACCTCAAGTCGGCATGACTTATCGAGCTATTGGGGTCTGACGTTTTCCACCCCTAGGCGAGATATACAACATATCAGACGAACAGACCGGACTGTACGGTAAGTGTTACTGGTTGGATTCGCAGGAGTGTGAGCGGGCTTGCTCGTCGATCTTCTGATCGCTCAATACCCGGGTGGCCGTTATGTTTAGCAGACCGCTTGCGGCTTGTGGGTGTTTGATATGATCATCATCCGCTGCCGGCGTATTGACGAGTCTTTAGAGTCCTACACAGAGGTTTCCTGGCTCAAGCGAAACGAAATAGGAGCGCATATGAGATATGTGCGGGACCGAGAATGATGCGTGTATGTGATACCGTATTTCATTCTCGCGATGAATGTGTCGAATGGTTATATGCGATATAACCTAGTTATCGAATCAAGGATTGATTCGATAAGCCGATACATATGATACTAGTCGGTTATATCCGATATGACCGGATCATTGAATCAAGTGTTGATTTAATGATTTAATGTATAATTATATATTTGATATATTGCTTTGCATTAACTAGTATTGGTTCACTTTAAATGGATTTTCTCACTTGCATTATGCACATTGTATATGCGATATAGTTTTGTGCACATGTTTGTATCATGTTTGATGATACATGCTTACTTGGTTAAGTGTAAAGAATCAAACCATGGTTTAAGTTAATGATTAGGGTTTTGATTACTTATTCATTTATCTTATTTATTTATATCCATTTTTGGAAAATGAAAAAGATAAATGAATGGTTGCTTATTTTGTTTTTAGTTGAAGTTTCTTGAAGCTTTGACTTAGTCTTCATTCTTGTCTTATACTTAACCCTAACCATTTAACTAACCCAAGTTAATTCTCTACACTTAACTATAGTTGAAGTCATGATAAGTATTGATTTAATTATCTCATTTTTAATTAAGTTATCATATCATCTTCTTCTTTCTTCATCTTCTTCTTGAATGAAGAAAGCTTGCTACTCCAATGGCAAGTCATGAAATCTAGTGAGAAATCCAAAACTAAAGTTTACCCACTTCCTATTTCTTCATCCTCTACCTCTTGCCAAGTAGTATAGGGTGTTTCCTTCACAAGTTTTTCCGACTAGGTGAAGGTGGAGCTTGATCTAGCGATGCCTCGACGTAGATCATCTTCGGCATGGACATCGACGACCTAGCTCGCTTATTCTTCGACGAAGCCGACGCTAGAGCCCGGGAGTTCACTTGGACAGCGAAGGCACTTCGTTGCGGAGCTATGGAGGTGGAAAAACGGATCTACAAAGGTTGTATTTCCGTTATCTTATAGTTTAGTTGTAAACTAGCTTGCTTGTTTCGCCTAAATATCTAGTAAACGATCCGTAGTCGGGTTTGTAGGCACCCGTAAAATTTTATTTGTGCGTGTTTGATCACTTGTGAGACTTAACTAGAGTGCCTAGGATCCCTACAGTGGTATCAGAGCCTAGCTAGAGCCTTAGGCGATGCGTAGACGGAGTTAGAAGTCCGATCGACCCGAAACCCCGACTTTAAAATGCTCTCTGGACATTTTTGTAAAATGTGGATTTTTGCAAATTAAAAATATGCAGAAAAACAAGCAGGTAAATATAAGAATTACGATGCAAAAATTACCTAATGATCTTTCTAAAGTGGGGCGGAACCGCGGCATTAGCGTGCTAATGCGGCCCTCCCGCCGCACTTTTGTCTTATCTGCCATTGAATTTTGCACAGTAACTCTTATTTTTCAGTGCTGGTTTTCCTGGGAATTTTTAATCTGAAATCAAGAGTTGAGTATTTTGGGTTGTATTGGGAGTTCATACATTCGATCGGATTGTCAAACTTTGTCTATGTGTCGTTCCGGATAATTTTTTGAATATGTTAAAAAGTTCGACCGGATATAAATACCCAATTTTTCCCCTGTCGGGAAATTTCCAAGTGTTGGATATTTCTGTAGTTTAATCACGTTCTAAGTAGTGCAAGTAACACGATGGTCCCTCTAGAAGACAACAAACCTTAACTCGATTATGTGACCGTCTTGAACTACCCTTTGAACCTTCGGGTTTGGGGCAGTACGGCGTGCCACATGTGAGGCGTTGGCTTGACCCTTCTACGGCTGGACCGTTGGTACTGAGGCACGAACTGAATGTTTTTAGACTTGTTTCATGTGTTGATCTGTATCGGGAAAACTTGGGTGTTCGATTGTTCGATCGAAAAGTTTAGCATTTTCTATTTATCCGGAATGTGATACAATAATTGGAATTCACAAATAGTTATGAGATAACGGAATGAATATTATAAACATAGCAGTTTAGTCTCACTTGATCGGTTGCCACGGAATTTTGATGTGATCAAAAGTCCGTTGCAATCACGTTGTGAACGCGGATACTCACCGGTAAACTTAATAGACAGCCCCACTCCATAGCCCCGACCAAGTGACTGTAGGAGAACCCCGTCGCCGAAAGCATCCGTTCGGGTGCTCGCGGTGGCGGTGTTCCGCCTTGGTGCACTTCGTCGACGGTATCGGGGGTGCGGCCGTCTACTGAAGTTTGCGACGAGCATTCGATCAGTATGTCGGGAATCCTGTTGAATTGCCCGACTTGATATTGAAAAGACTTTTCGATAATGAGACTAAAATGCGGGGTTTATAATTGTTAGGCATGCGATGTCTTAAGAATTCATTTGGTCAGGCATGCGATGCCTGAGGTGGTTGCGGATTCCAACTGTTGTAGTTTTACACTTTCTTTTCTGTGACCGTAAGTGTAATATGTGATATCGCCGGTTTCGTTGCTATATGTCAACGACAATTGGGATGCGCATATTTACTTACATTGATGACATCTGATGTTATGTGTTGCTGGATATGTTATATTGGATCGTCGTGTTTGAATAGCCGGGGTTTTTTATGTGAGATGAGTGTTTTTCATTTTCATTCATGTAAAAACTTGTATGTAATATTCTTTTATTGGGGAACTTCCAGGTTGCGGAAGTAGTCACCGTTTGTATATTATTTACTTTTCTGCACTAGGATAGACCCAAGGAGGGGAGCATAAGTAACCGGGTTCTGGGGTCCAGTAGGAGACCAACTCGAGGAGTCGAGTCCGGGTCTCCTAACCCTAGAATTGGTAAGGTTGCTTGCCGCTCTCGTAGGGGTCTAGGGGTGTGGGATTGGCTATTCATCACGACCGTGGAATCCGTGTTTTATACTGGCTCGTATTGAAAACACGGACGTCCTAGTATATCCAATATTTCATATGTTTCTTCTGCTGTGATTTATCTGTGATCATGTGATGTTCTGTGACAGATATTATATATAGTATATATGATATATTATATAGACGTTGCTTATGTTTTACACCCGCGCTAGCCCTGCCTCGCTCTTGCGTTAGTTACCTAACCTAACGGTGCAGACGGGACATCGAGGCGATTGCGGATGGCATAAGCGTACGTTATATTTATCTGTGATGGTTAGGTGGACTTAAATGATGGGATATTCATTAATGAGATTAATGAAAGAAAATAAACCTAATTGATGTTGTGGAATCGAATTTCAAAATAAAACAGGTAGCTACAGTTCTTGCTTTGCATTGTGGTGTTCATTATAGAACATCCTTCACCTTATTCGATGAGGAAAGGACCGAGATCCCTTCACCGGGAGTGACTCCTTTAGCAATAACTGGCAGATGCTACACACTCGGTTTGTATTTGATCGCTTCTATAGTTTCTGCTTTGCACAGTGATATATATGATATATCCCGCACCTCATTCGACGAGGAAAGGGCCGACGATCCTTTCACCGGGAGTGACCCCTTTAGCAAAACTAGAAAAGCCTCGAAAACATTCCATTTAAAAACCATTTGATTCCGCAACGAGATCAAGTTCAAAGCGTTAAAGGTTTTCACAAAAACCAGCCGCAACCCTCCGTCATTTTAGGAAGTAGAGTACTTAGTATTCGTGCTGTGTTTGTTGACCATAGTCAAGGCACAGTGTACGGTAGCTAAGTGATGTCTTCCTACACCGCATATGATGCGATTAGTTAGGACAGTCGCGTGACTTTGTTGACCTTAGTTAAGGGTCATGTGGGTGGGTCTAATTAATCACGAAATGACGGGTAGAACTTGACTAGTACTTATGATTTGTTGACCATAGTTAAGGTCATAGGTGCTAGGGGTAAAAACCTTTATCGGGAGTTTCAAGTGTTGAAATTTGCAATGAGATTGCATACCTTCTATGTGATAGTTGGATCCCGATACCCACTGCGAGTAATTGTTACTCCTGGGAGAGTTTTGCACTGTACAATTAGCCGATCAAGTAGGTGTCTAGAAAGGTGTCAACGGGGTTACGCCTCTGGGAAAACGAGATTTACAGTAATTAGGTCCGTGCGAAAGCACGGGGAACCTCCCTCAAAGTACCGACACTGGCCTGGCTGAAAGATTGACGAACTTGTAGAGTGTAATTAATCCCGGCTAGTCTTTCCTTTTAGGGTTTGAAGGAAGATTTGATAAAAACAGTGGGAGCCATCCTGATTAGATAAAATTTATAACCAATCTGATCTTGCAAGAGCGCACGCAGAGTGTTTTCTTCTCTCTCTCCTGGTAGCGACCATATCACGCCTTAATCAAGATAATAAAATGGATGTATTGACCGAACCCGCTTGTTATACTGAGCTGGGGAACGTTGGTCCCGCTCCAACTTATAATTATTATAAGACAGAGCAGGAAATTGGGGAATACCAGAATTCCTATGCCGCCCAAACGAAGAAAGTGCATATGATGCATCTCCTTCGGGTGTGTTCATTACAAAGAACTGTTTCTCAGTATCCTCTGCATCCTGGGTATATGATACCGGATCAGGATCCCAGATATGTAATCTGTTACAATAGGCTACAAAAGGGTAGAAAAACTAAGAATGGGTGATAAGTTTCATGAGACAGAAATCGGGGCAAGTGTTGCAGCCAAGTCTGTTGGTCACTGTCACCCTGTATTACGAATACATTGATTCTGAACAAATGCTATTAGATACCGAACCTGATATACAAAATCATATCAGTCTCTTTATTAGTAAAGAAATGATATAATTTTGTAGTGTTGGATAATGTTTTGAACATTTCCTATATCAAAAGTTGATCGGTTCAGGCACGTTATCTAAAAGCATTGACGTTCTAAATCAAACTACAGTTCCTTGTATGCAGAACACACACAAGAGGAAGAGTTCAGAAATGAACGATTCGTTCTTGAGGCATTGTAGACTAGGTCATGTCAATGCGACCCGACTGGCTGTAGTTACATTTAGATGTATATTTAAATCAGTTTGGATTTACATCTTGTGAAACTTGCCAGTCATGTCACAAAGATAAGATGACCATAGCTCTGTTTATTGGAAACAGAGGAAGAGTTGGTAAACTCTTGGGACTGTTACATGATGATGTATATAAGGTCTCCTGTCTACACATGCCAGGACTGGTTCTTTATACTTCATTATATTCTCTGATAATCTCTCAAGATTCAGTCATATGTTCCTGTTGAAACATAAGTCCGAACCTTTTGAGGTATTCACAGAATATAAGTTAGAAGTAGAGAACCAAAATACGGGTATAAGTGTTATGTCCTATGATGAGATCAGGGAGGAGAATACTTGTGCATAGCATTCCTGGACTATTCCAAAAGAAAATGAGATTCTCTCTCAGCATTACTCCTCCGCATAAACCATAGCACGATGGTATATCGGGGCAGAGCAATCACACCCTATATGATAAGGTGTGCTCTATGATGAGTACTACTGAGTTACCTATTTCCTTTTGGGGTTATGCACTTGAGAAGCTGTATACCTATTGAATTAGGTTTGAATCAAATCAGTGCCTACCACTCCATATGAGATATGGTATGGGAAGAACCCATCTCTTAAGCGAGTTAAGATTTGGGGTTGTCCGGCCTATGTCAAAAGCAAAATCCGGACAAGATCGAGGCAAGATCAGTTCTGTAGAACTGGAAAGGTTCCAGCTGTACAAAACTGCTAATGATTTGACAGAACCAAAGGATTCAATAGTTTCCGACGAACCTCATCCTCTCCGCCGATCTAGTAGGGTTCCTCATCCGCCTGACAGATACCTCGGTTTCTCGATGACAGTGGGAGCAAGGATTGCATCATAAGATGATGACCCAACCAGTTTCGAGCAGGCCATCGAGAGTAGGGACTCTGTAAGAATGGCTGGATGCTTAGCGATCTGAGATGGAATCCATGTACACCAGCAAAGTATGGACTTTAGCTGCTATATCTGAAGGGTTAAATCCCCATCAGGAGCAAGTATATCTTGAGAAGATTACTTGGTGTAGATGGAAAAGTTGAGACTTTCAAAGCTAGACTTGTTAAAGGTTTTCGTCATCGACCAGGCGTGGATAATAATGAAACCTTTTTCCAGTAGCTATGCTTAAGTCTATCCAGATCCTACTTACCACGGCTACACACCATGACTACGATATCTGGCGGTTGGGTGCCATGACTGCTTCTCTAAATACTGATTTAGAAGAGAACGTCTATAAGAACACAGCCAGAGGGCTTCGTAAACAGTGGGAGCAGCGGAAACGTGTGCAAGTTGCTTTACACAATGAAGCAGGCATCGCGGAGTTGGAACGTCTGTTTTGATGTCATAGTCAAAGTGTTTGACTTCATCAAAATGGTAGACGAACCTTGTATATACAAAAGGGTAGTAGAGAGTAAGGTAGTCATCTTCGTATTGTACGTAGACAACATACTCTTGATAGGAAAAGAGTTTCCTATACTATGATCGGTCAATCTCCTATTATCACAAGGATTCTCCAAATAGGATAAAGATAATATCTCCTAAATCCTGAGATTTGGACCTATGAGATAGATCTAAAGGGATATTAGGGTTCTCACTAGGTATAGTGAGATTGTATCAATCGATCCTGGGGAGAATCACTGGAAGTGTTCCAGGGTGATAAAGACGACTGAATGTCAGTCACAAGCACTGTCTTTACCCTCAGTAAAGGGACGGTATGTTGGAAGAGTTCCAAGCTAGATACCGTGGCAAACTAGATGATAAAGGCTGGTAACATCGCTATTGAAGATACTACCAAAGAGGAAGTTTGGGTGTATATTGGTTCATAAGATGAACTAGGTTCCTGCCATTGTATGACAATGGAAGTATGGCTTTGGCCCTGGAACCCTGGTCCCATCAGTGACCCAGACAAATTCTGAGGCAGCATCACCTGATCTTGGAGATAGTTGATCTCCAGGGTGATCGAGGTTAGGAGAGAAGACCCAGAGAACAACACGGCGGATCCACTCACGAAGGCCCTTTTCCCAAAGAGAGACTTTTAGGGGATGGTTGAGTATGTGATACTGCAACCACTGCTACAGATGGACCTAGTGCCAGTGGGAGATTGTTAGTTATATGTATGCCCTAGAGGCCATTACTGTACATTGGATGTATATTGTAGTGGATGCTGGGACATATATAGGAAGGACTTTCTTGCTCGACATGATAACACGCTATCTGGTTGCACTTTATCTTAACATGTATACTTTCTGTCTCTCTGATTACATGTTGATAAAGCCCTTAGGATATATACTCGACTTCCAGGACTATGATGTAGATCATACTAGTGGGGCCTGGGTAGTCCATGAGTACATCCTTGAAATGTTCCTAGTCGAGGGAATATCGAGACGGGGCATCGATATTCCAGAGTAGACTAGCGCATATCTTCTTGACCCATGCGATGGGCGATGGATGATCCCATATCCATTGGTGTTTGACATCGAAGATGGTATGCGGGTGCTCAGTGGAGACTGGGTACACTGAACGGACTCGCCGAGAACTCCCAGATGGTATTATACCTCACGTCAGATGGCAGTTCTCTGGTGACACTGGTACAGCTTAGTCTGTTGACCCGAGATCGTCATAGAGTCTTGTGTGTGTTGGAGATAGTGCCCTCAGAGTCAATTATTGGATCACAGACACGTGATTGCAATGATTGAGGGAGGATCTATCCCGGTACGACAGTCTTACTCGAGATGATAGTATGCTATCTGGTTTACCTTTATCATCGTGTACTGTTTCAGGTGACCTTACAGGTCGCTATTACACGTTGATAGAGCCCCTAGGATTCTTGCTTGACTGCCAGCAGTATGAGGGCGATCATATACGTGGGAGCTGGTAGTCTATAAGCACATCCTTAAATGGTCCCTAGTCGTGGGAGTTTCGAGACAGGGCATCGATTCTCCAGAGTAGACTAGTGTATACAGTCGAGACCCCGACGAGGGGCGGTGGCCGGTCTCACAAGCCACTGGTGTCAGTTGGTTCACCTAAGATGTATACAGGTGCTCATTGGGTTATGAGTACAACGGACAGGACTCGCCGGGAACATGCTAGTTGGTCTTATACCTGACGTCAGATAGCAGTTCCCAGGTGACATGTGTACAGGTTAGTTCATCGACCTGGGGATCGTCATTTGTCTCGTGTGAGTTCCCACTGTGCTTTGATTACTACCCTACCACGGCTCAAAGGAGTCGTGCAAACAGGTTTTAGTTGGGTACAGTCCCGAGCCACATGGAGGCAGTGAGCGGATCTTCGGGGGTTCGTCTCTCCCGGTATTGGGGGTGAGGTCGCGCTGTGTCTAGGAGAGCCATTACACGAAGTCCTTGGCCAAGGCAAGAGATTTACTGGTAGGTATTCCAGTAGTATCTCAGGGTGTTCTGGGCTACACTCCGACACGACTTGTACCGCTTTTGGGGGTCTGACTTTTTACCAACCCCCTAGGCCCGACATGCGATGCTCATAGACGAACGGACCGGACTGTACGGATATTGTCACTGACAGGCTCAGTAGGGTGTCAGGATGAGTTCGCTCATCGACGTCCCTTTTGGTCAATAGCTGGTGGCCCGTTACGTATTGGCTTATACCTCTGACGTGCTAGTGGTTAAATCCACAGCCATAGTATTGACGAGTCTTTAGAGTCCACCACACTTTCAGTTACTCAAGCTTTCGGGCGAAACGCTGTAGAGGCCGTATGGAGATATGGCAGGGTTCGATCAGATACGTGCGGTATTGCACGGATCGTGATCGGACGGTTTTTACTAGCCGGCTTTGGCTTAAGCCGGATCGTAGTATTAGATAGTGTAGTTTTGTCTCATTGCATTTGTATCCGGTCGGAATACAGATGCGGGTGTGTATGCACAGTATCGGGGTTTTCTTGTAATTTATTACGGGACCAGTTTTCTGGAGTTGCCAGTTTGCATTCCGTTCCGGCCGGTTTTCCTTTGTTCTTTCCCGGCCGGACTTTTTCGATGGAGGGTGTTATTTGCAAGTTTGCAAATAACATTTTGTGGAGGGTTTATTTGTAAGATGAGAGATTATGAAAGCATCTTTTGATACCATTCTTATCTATCATCATCAGTTGCTTTTTTGTTGATTTGAGGTGATTAGTAGTTGATGTGAGTTTGTTATGATGATGTTTGGATATGGTCACCCTCTCTCTTTTCCTACACTCACCTCCCTCTTGCTTATGTATTCTTTCCTCCACCATTCTCATATGATAAGGTTGAACACATTTTTGAGAGAAGAAGATGAGAGCTTCATTTTTGAGTGTGTAGCATTTTGATCTCTTTTCATGTTAAGAAAAATGCAAGCACCATTTTTCTTATCTTGATTCCTCCATCATCTTCAAAGGCAACAAAACCCCAAATGAGACATAGCCTCTACACTACACATTCTACAGCAAATCTTGGATGCGTCGGTCAGCCAACTTCGCGTCCGAGTTGCCTCGGTATTGAGGTGGGAGCCCGTAAAAGATGCAGGCGATGTGGTGCCCCTCCGGCGAGGAGGCGACGACCGGAGTTTCCGCAGAAGATCGGGACGACGACAAGAAGACCGGAGGACTCGGATCACTCGGTATATCTCTTCCCATCTTGTAGTTAGCTAGAACTAGTTTAATGGTTAGATCCGGGGTTTAGTGCGCGGTGGTGCCGGTTTGCTAAGTTCGCAAAATTAAAGTTAATCACCGTTTCCGCATTTGGCCGTCGGATTGACGGCCGGGGCGCCGCCGTGCACTTACAGTGGTATCAGAGCCTCGCCATTAACTTCGTCTAGCTTTGTTTGATGTGTTTGCATTTTCGATCGACCAAAATTCCAAAAACCCGCGTTTTTCCTCATATCAGTTTTCTGTCGAATTTTTTCTGGCTCTAAAAATTTTTCAGGTTGTAGAAAACTGATGTACAAGAAATTCTAAGACTTCTGTAAAAATTCGATACAGTGAATCGACCACTGAAGCGCGGAACCGCGGCCAAACCCCCCTTGGGCCGCGGTTCCGCCGCACATTGGTGTCCTCACTGTGTCCAATTTCTCCAGTGGGCTTCTGGGCTGATTTTAAGGGTTTTGGAATATTAATATTGGGCCCAGATTTTCTGTGAGTGCTACAGTATTGCTTGGGGGCCCACTTGTTAATTTTTGATCGATCGGATATTTTAAACACATTATTTCATAGTATTTACATTATATCTGCGACCGTGAATGTCACTCGATCGGTAAATCCGGTCTAACTGCTATAACCCGGTTAGACGGATTTGCGAACGTGACTTTCACGTTGATGTTTTGTGAGTTTGCTGTGATGTTGCGGATCGGTCGTGGGGATAGCCTGGATGCAATGCTAGTACAGTTTCTGTTGTATTATGTACATTTGATATTGCGGGGCGAGCGTCCGACATGTGGACTGCCGTCACTGCCTGTTTGTATTATTCTTTTGGGGCACGACCTGGTTGCGGTCGATGTACCCGTTGCATGTATATTTTACTTTCTGTACTAGGATTACCCCGCGGTGGGGTGCACGGATAGCCGGGTTCTGGAGGGCAACAAGCCCGCATCTCATGGCATTGGGACGAAGGGGGCTTCACTCTAGAATTGGCGGGCTATTCGCCGCACTCGTAGGGGGTACAGGTTGACCCAGGAGGGGTGCCCAAGTTACCGGATTCTGTGAAGTGCTGGGTGGTCCATTCACGGTGCTGAAGGGGGCTGCCTCACTTCAGGTTTTGGCGGGTAACTTGCCGCGCCCGTAGGGGTCTAGGATTTCATTGCACAGGCTATCCACACGACCAGGGGAACGTCGGGTTTCAGTAGTGGCTCTGTGAAACCCGGGGATCCGAGATATTTGTATTGTTCTGTGATGCTGTACATTTCTGTGATGTTGCACTTTATCACGCCTTGAGCGAAATACTATATATTGGTATATATATTAGTAGATGTTGTATATGTTTTTCATCCGCGCTAGTCCAGTCCCCGCTCTGCCGTTAGTTAGCTAACCTAACGGGTGATGACGGGACCCAGCGGCGAATGCGGATGGCATATACGTACGTCAGTATATTTTCGTTCTTTGTGGTGTGATCAATTGATGGGACTGCGTTGATTCGGATCAATGCAAGTTAAAACAAACCTATTCTGATGTTGTTGGAACACTTTTCAAAAAGCTGTTATTGCAAGGACGTTCACTTTTGTTTTGCATCGTGGTATTCATTTGGAATATCCTGCTCTTCAGTCGACGAGGCAAGGGCCGAGATCCCTTCACCGGGAGTGACCCCTTGGACAGAAGTTTGCGTCAGGGCATTAACTTCATTATAGCCGATTACTTTTGCTTTGCATCGTGGTATTCAGTTGGAATATCCTGCACCTCATTCTACGTGGAAAGAGCCGAGATCCCTTCACCGGGAGTGACCTCTTTAGTAAAGGTTTTCGTCACTATATTTTCTAAAAAGCTATCTGTTCCTTCAACGATATCAAGTTCATTACGTTAAAGGTTTTCGCCAGAAAACATTCGTAGCCCTCCGTCGTTTCATATGGGTAGTCAATAGTATTCAAGCTGTGTTTGTTGGCCAAAGTCAAGGCACAGTGTTTGGTAGCTGTTGGGTATTCATATGCAGCATAGATAGATGCGTTGGTTTGGAACAGTCGTACTGCCTTGTTGGCCAAAGTCAAGGGTAGGTACGGGTGGATTCAAATTAACCTGGAGAATGACGGGTAGAACTTGACATGTGACTTATGATTTGTTGGCCAAAGTCAAGGTCATAAGAGCATGGGGTAAAAATCACATCGGGAGTTTCAAAAGAACTGAAACTTGCCAGATATGCGCATACCTTCTGGAGTGTGATAGCGTGAGCGGATTCCGTCACGTTATCATGCATGATAGTTGGATCCCGATTCCCACTGATGAGTTAGTTTACTCCTCGGGTGACCTCGACTAATTCTTCTTTCAGGTTTGGAGGAGAATTTGAGGTACAGTGGGAGGTTTCCTGGTTAGATAAATTGGTAACCATTCTTATCTAGGGTAGAGTGCACGCTGAGTGTTTCTTTTCTCTCTCTCTTTGGCAGCGACCATTGACCCGACCCTAAGACTATGACTCAGAGACCAAGTTAACCGAATCTTCTTTACACTGGCTTTTGGATTGTCAGAGTTGCAGACCTCATTGCCACTCCTACTTTTACCCTTTTCTCCAGGACACCCCGTATTACTACGAACGTCCACTTCCATTGGACAAAACCATCGTATGGTTAGATACGAACTCGAAGGAATTCGAGGATGGTTTCCGGTTTTGGAGAAAACGGATAGGATTATTCAGTTGTCTTTTCCCTTTTACCTTCTCTCAAGTTGTGAGTACTCCTTGGTTTAGGAGATAGTACATCTATTATGCAAATTGGATAGTCTTCTTCCAAACCTTAGGCTGGTGCCGACCGGTAGGGAATGAAGAAAACCAATTAGACTAAACGGTGTGCAGAAGGTATTAAGATTAAGACAAAGCAAGGGATTAGTAAGAGGGCAAAGTAAATTGCGACTGATATTCACGACCAAACCAAGTATTTCTTCGCCAATCCTAAATCACCTTTGTATTTCTCCAAGACACTCCGTATCACTACGAAGATCCACAGTTTATTGGATACTCCATCGTATGGTTATATACGAACTCGAAAGGAACTTGTTCCAGTTCGGGGATGGATTCTGGTCCAGGAGAAATAGGAATAAGGTTTATTCGGTTGTCTTTTATCTTCACCTTCTCTCGCATTGCGAGTGCTCCTAGGACTAGGACAGTACACCCATTATGCTTATTGGATAGTCTTCTTCCAAACCATAGGCTGGTGCCGAACGGTAGGGAAGGAAGAAAACCATTTGGCCTAAGGGGTGTGCAGAAGGTAACGACTAAAGACATATAAAGGGATTTGGAGAGGTGGCAAAGAATTATACGGTTATAATTGTGAATCTGGATAATGGTAGAGGCATTACTAGGAATACCAGGATACCCCATCGAAACATTTCAATGTTTCAGTTCAACTGTGTACTGTTAAAAGAAAACTGTTTTCCCGATTGGACACTTGCTCCAGGGTGTGTATTTACCAGGTTTGATTCTCACATCTGTATGGTTTTACAGATGATGAGTGGGAGTAAGTTATTGGGAATAGGGTGATCATCCTCATTATATTGGGATTCGTTGTAATCGGTGATATTTGAGGAGATCACCTGGGCTGTTTGCCGGTCGGCAAATATTTGGTTCCGAATATCCGCTGTTGTGCACCAATTTCAAATTGATATATCTGTACGTCTATTTTCATAGAGTGAGATATACCTTTTGATATTATGTCGATGACATTTACCTATATCAGTGGATGGTTAGGTAAGGAGCATTAAACAGCGGTGTAATTCTTCTTAACCATAAGTACAGTTTTTCAACCTACGACATACAGTGAAAGAGTTGTTAGACTCAGCAGACTTATACAGAGTATTGTATGTTGTCCAGTGTCCATTAGGACAGAGGGGTTGGTCTTCTTACTATATTCTGTTTACTTTTAACTTCTCTAGTTCTTAGACATGTGTTTTCGTAGAAACACAGGGTCTAAGTTTTGAGGAGTTATAGGTATTTGAATAGAGTAGAGAACCAGGTGTAGCAAGTATCGGGATTCTTCAAAGTGATCGAAGATGTAGATACTTGTGTATGGTATTCAGTTGATAGTAATGATAAAGAGAACTTGCTTCTCTTTCAGATTACTCATAATTGGAAGCATTCCTAAGTTGAGTAACGCTGATCGGCCTCTCTCCATTTAGTTGACATGCACTGGAGATAGCTGCATGATTTGAATCTGGTTCAATTAAATCAGTGCCTCTGGTTCTATATTGGATATAGTACAGTTCATATCTTAACATTGTTAAGGTACGGGGAGTTGTCCGGCTTATGATTAAAACCAGACTCTGGATAACTCAAGGCACGTTCCTGTAATGGCTGTTTGTGGGTTGACCGAGGCTATGACGAGGGTTGACTTTCTACCATCTAGAAGATCAATAGTGATATTGTTCTTGACTCGCCACAGTTTTAATAAAAATGGATTTTTTCAAAAACAGTAGTGGGAGTATGGTAGAACTGGAAGTGATTCCAGAACCGCAAACGATTACTGAAGATTTGATAAGGAACCTAAAGATTCAATCTGTTTTGACATTCCATTGGCCACTCCGCAGATACGGTGGGTAACTTCAGGCACCCGAGAGGTACTCCGGTAGCCTCACGGACGGTGACACGGAAGTTCTTGTTTACCCACACTTGCCATTGCTGTTGTTCCAGGCTGCGAGACCCGGTGGGAGGATGAGTATAGTGTCGTTCTAAACTAGCTTTAGAAGTGCACGTCTATATGACTCTGCCAGAGGGTTGTCGTAGTCAGTGGGAGCAGCGGAAGCATTGGTGGACATCAGGCTTATGTCTATTTATAGACTAAAGCAGATATAGCGGAGATAGATCATCTATTTCTGATGTGACAGTCATAGGTTTGACTTCATCAGAATAGGGGATGGATCTGTTGAGAAGGTAAGGGTGTGATATCCGGGTTTTGGATGACATACACAAAGTAGGAAGTGATACTCCTATACTACGGTCGGTTTTACTTTGGTCGTCACACAGTGTTTTCTCCACACAGGACTTGGATATTATATCAGACATACTGGTTACTAGATCTATGGTTTTAGATCCAGATTTGGGTGGTTTCCCAATCAGGGTACTTTGACAGCATTCTATGAGTATTTAGAATGGTTGACTCCTGGCACGGTAGTATACCTGCAGGTGATGGAGTCACCCTCTCTAAAGGTGTCTTATAGACTAAAGTAGAGAGGGATGTGCATGATTGGCAGATCA
This sequence comes from Agapanthus africanus, assembly GCA_030015575.1. NCBI lineage: Eukaryota > Viridiplantae > Streptophyta > Magnoliopsida > Asparagales > Amaryllidaceae > Agapanthus > Agapanthus africanus. The sequence goes on along the minus strand of CM057347.1, from coordinate 250,483,447 downwards.
CATGCTTAGGCAATTGAGTCAATCATGAGATATCAAGTACCACACCAGATGTTGTTCTTGCAGTAGATGCAATAAGTCGATATTGATCCAATCCTGGAGAAACAATCGGAAGCAGTTTTAGAACATAAGTTGATGTTCTAGGGAATTGATAACGGCAGCCTCCTTTAGGAGACGGTTATCATTCCAGGCTTCCAAGGTGACCTAGACGACAAGGAGGTTGTCAGAGTTATAGTTTTTCCTTCTGACGAGGGGCAGTATTCTAGACAGGTGATCCAGGCAGATACTGAGGAAGGCATGGCGGAGGATACTGATTAAGTTTAGTTGACGATACAGTCTAAGAAGTTTGGATTTGGAGTTCATTAATGAGCTAAGTCCCATCAGACATCCAGACACATTCTAAGACAGGTATTGCTCATTTCGGGAGATGGCTTTCTCCGCGAACTTGAGATATAGAGAGACATAGAAAGAAACATCAGAGCGGATCCACTCGCTGAGGCTATTCTTCAAACGCAATAGTCTCGCAAACGAGCTTTGTGAGACTGACTAGTAGAGGAGTTGGGTGTTCGGTATCACACGGGCTGTGAGTATGCGACATCGCAATAATTAGCCTTGAGTGCAAGTGGGAGATTGTTGGAGATAGTGCCCTCAGAGTCAATTATTGGATCACAGACACGTGATTGCAATGATTGAGGGAGGATCTATCCCGGTACGACAGTCTTACTCGAGATGATAGTATGCTATCTGGTTTACCTTTATCATCGTGTACTGTTTCAGGTGACCTTACAGGTCGCTATTACACGTTGATAGAGCCCCTAGGATTCTTGCTTGACTGCCAGCAGTATGAGGGCGATCATATACGTGGGAGCTGGTAGTCTATAGCACATCCTTAAATGGTCCCTAGTCGTGGGAGTTTCGAGACAGGGCATCGATTCTCCAGAGTAGACTAGTGTATACAGTCGAGACCCCGACGAGGGGCGGTGGCCGGTCTCACAAGCCACTGGTGTCAGTTGGTTCACCTAAGATGTATACAGGTGCTCATTGGGTTATGAGTACAACGGACAGGACTCGCCGGGAACATGCTAGTTGGTCTTATACCTGACGTCAGATAGCAGTTCCCAGGTGACATGTGTACAGGTTAGTTCATCGACCTGGGGATCGTCATTTGTCTTGTGTGAGTTCCCACTGTGCTTTGATTACTACCCTACCACGGCTCAAAGGAGTCGTGCAAACAGGTTTTAGTTGGGTACAGTCCCGAGCCACATGGAGGTAGTAAGCGGATCTTCGGGGGTTCGTCTCTCCCGGTATTGGGGGTGAGGTCGCACTGTGTCTAGGAGAGCCATTACACGAAGTCCTTGGCCAAGGCAGGAGATTTACTGGTAGGTATTCCAGTAGTATCTCAGGGTGTTCTGGGCTACACTCCGACACGACTTGTACCGCTTTTGGGGGTCTGACATTTTACCAACCCCCTAGGCCCGACATGCGATGCTCATAGACGAACGGACCGGACTGTACGGATATTGTCACTGACAGGCTCAGTAGGGTGTCAGGATGAGTTCGCTCATCGACGTCCCTTTTGGTCAATAGCTGGTGGCCCGTTACGTATTGGCTTATACCTCTGACGTGCTAGTGGTTAAATCCACAGCCATAGTATTGACGAGTCTTTAGAGTCCACCACACTTTCAGTTACTCAAGCTTTCGGGCGAAACGCTGTAGAGGCCGTATGGAGATATGGCAGGGTTCGATCAGATACGTGCGGTATTGCACGGATCGTGATCGGACGGTTTTTACTAGCCGGCTTTGGCTTAAGCCGGATCGTAGTATTAGATAGTGTAGTTTTGTCTCATTGCATTTGTATCCGGTCGGAATACAGATGCGGGTGTGTATGCACAGTATCGGGGTTTTCCTGTGATTTATTACAGGACCAGTTTTCTGGAGTTGCCAGTTTGCATTCCGTTCCGGCCGGTTTTCCTTTGTTCTTTCCCGGCCGGACTTTTTCGATGGAGGGTGTTATTTGCAAGTTTGCAAATAACATTTTGTGGAGGGTTTATTTGTAAGATGAGAGATTATGAAAGCATCTTTTGATACCATTCTTATCTATCATCATCAGTTGCATTTTTGTTGATTTGAGGTGATTAGTAGTTGATGTGAGTTTGTTATGATGATGTTTGGATATGGTCACCCTCTCTCTTTTCCTACACTCACCTCCCTCTTGCTTATGTATTCTTTCCTCCACCATTCTCATATGATAAGGTTGAACACATTTTTGAGAGAAGAAGATGAGAGCTTCATTTTTGAGTGTGTAGCATTTTGATCTCTTTTCATGTTAAGAAAAATGCAAGCACCATTTTTCTTATCTTGATTCCTCCATCATCTTCAAAGGCAACAAAACCCCAAATGAGACATAGCCTCTACACTACACATTCTACAGCAAATCTTGGACGCGTCGGTCAGCCAACTTCGCGTCCGAGTTGCCTCGGTATTGAGGTGGGAGCCCGTAAAAGATGCAGGCGATGTGGTGCCCCTCCGGCGAGGAGGCGACGACCGGAGTTTCCGCAGAAGATCGGGACGACGACAAGAAGACCGGAGGACTCGGATCACTCGGTATATCTCTTCCCATCTTGTAGTTAGCTAGAACTAGTTTAATGGTTAGATCCGGGGTTTAGTGCGCGGTGGTGCCGGTTTGCTAAGTTCGCAAAATTAAAGTTAATCACCGTTTCCGCATTTGGCCGTCGGATTGACGGCCGGGGTGCCGCCGTGCACTTACAGTGTGTCTCCCACTGTGCTTTGATTTCCACCCTACCACGGCTCTACTGAGCGTGCAAACAGGTGGTTTTTGGTACAGTCCCGATTCACATGGAGGCAATGAGCGATAGGAGGGGATTCGTCTCTCCCGGTATTGGGGGTTGATGTTGTGCTATGCTCGACTGGCGATAACAGGAAATCCCTAGCCAGGGTTGCAGTGATATACTGGTAAGAGTTGTCAGTAGTTTCACGAATGTTATGGACCTCAAGTCGGCATGACTTATCGAGCTATTGGGGTCTGACGTTTTCCACCCCTAGGCGAGATATACAACATATCAGACGAACAGACCGGACTGTACGGTAAGTGTTACTGGTTGGATTCGCAGAAGTGTGAGCGGGCTTGCTCGTCGATCTTCTGATCGCTCAATACCCGGGTGGCCGTTACGTTTAGCAGACCGCTTGCGGCTTGTGGGTGTTTGATATGATCATCATCCACTGCTGGCGTATTGACGAGTCTTTAGAGTCCTACACAGAGGTTTCCTGGCTCAAGCGAAACGAAATAGGAGCGCATATGAGATATGTGCGGGACCGAGAATGATGCGTGTATGTGATACCGTATTTCATTCTCGCGATGAATGTGTCGAATGGTTATATGCGATATAACCTAGTTATCGAATCAAGGATTGATTCGATAAGCCGATACATATGATACTAGTCGGTTATATCCGATATGACCGGATCATTGAATCAAGTGTTGATTTAATGATTTAATGTATAATTATATATTTGATATATTGCTTTGCATTAACTAGTATTGGTTCACTTTAAATGGATTTTCTCACTTGCATTATGCACATTGTATATGCGATATAGTTTTGTGCACATGTTTGTATCATGTTTGATGATACATGCTTACTTGGTTAAGTGTAAAGAATCAAACCATGGTTTAAGTTAATGATTAGGGTTTTGATTACTTATTCATTTATCTTATTTATTTATATCCATTTTTGGAAAATGAAAAAGATAAATGAATGGTTGCTTATTTTGTTTTTAGTTGAAGTTTCTTGAAGCTTTGACTTAGTCTTCATTCTTGTCTTATACTTAACCCTAACCATTTAACTAACCCAAGTTAATTCTCTACACTTAACTATAGTTGAAGTCATGATAAGTATTGATTTAATTATCTCATTTTTAATTAAGTTATCATATCATCTTCTTCTTTCTTCATCTTCTTCTTGAATGAAGAAAGCTTGCTACTCCAATGGCAAGTCATGAAATCTAGTGAGAAATCCAAAACTAAAGTTTACCCACTTCCTATTTCTTCATCCTCTACCTCTTGCCAAGTAGTATAGGGTGTTTCCTTCACAAGTTTTTCCGACTAGGTGAAGGTGGAGCTTGATCTAGCGATGCCTCGACGTAGATCATCTTCGGCATGGACATCGACGACCTAGCTCGCTTATTCTTCGACGAAGCCGACGCTAGAGCCCGGGAGTTCACTTGGACAGCGAAGGCACTTCGTTGCGGAGCTATGGAGGTGGACAAACGGATCTACAAAGGTTGTATTTCCGTTATCTTATAGTTTAGTTGTAAACTAGCTTGCTTGTTTCGCCTAAATATCTAGTAAACGATCCGTAGTCGGGTTTGTAGGCACCTGTAAAATTGTATTTGTGCATGTTTGATCACTTGTAAGACTTAACTAGAGTGCCTAGGATCCCTACAGTTTAGTCAAGATATGACTCCTTTCGGATGCTTGTCATCCAGTGATAATCAGTTTGCTCAGTTGTTCTTGTTAAGTTGTGTGTATGTAGATATTGTTGTCGGCAGTTAGGGATCGTCGTTTGCCAGCGATAGGGTTCTCCTTTGATAGCAGTTATCAGGAGACACTCAAATTGGTAACCTTTAGGTTAGAGGTTAGGTCGTGTCGATCACCAGCCTATTTTTCTGACTCCGTGTGTAGGATCACTGGACCTCAGCTAGTCTAGAAACTTCAAAAATTTCCGATAAATGACATGTTGAGCTTTGGGAAGCTTTCCAGGATGGTAAGTCTTTTTAGGATCCTTAAGGCGAGTTAGTTCGTTGCCTTTAGTTTGGCACTTCCATCCAGATTATTGAGTAATCACCCCATATTCCCTATGTCGATACTTTGCAATTACCTTCATGACCTTTCTCACTTGATTCAGCACCAGGCCATTTAGTTCGAGCGCGATCTTTCATTCACCAAGCAGCCAATCGTAATTTTGAACCGGCAGGTGAAGAAAACTACGGTCGAAGGTCTTGCCATCAGTGAAGGTACTTTGGTGCATCCCAAATGGTGAAGAAATCACTTGGGAGGCCGAAGGCGAGATGCGGAAGAAATTCCCTCATCTCTCTAAAGGTATGCGCAGCTTTGTAATTTAAAATTCGGGAAAGAATTTTCTTTAAGGGGGGAAGATTGTAACACCTTAGGTTGTGTTTAGGGGTTAATTGGATTTTAATAGATAGTTTTTAGTAAAAATTTTACCAAATTAAGTTTCAAATATTTTATCCTAATTAATGAGTATTTTGTTAGAATTTTTCAAGGCATACACACACTTGTGCATGTAAACTAGGGTTAAAGATGAGGTTAGGCCATGGTTAGCAACCATGGTGGGTTAGACCATTTTTAATTAAGTTATAAGGTTTTAAGTTAAGTGTTTTTTTTGGAAAATAGAAATTTATTTGAATTTTGTTTTGGGTGTTGACTTGGTTGGGGGAGAGAGAGAGAGAGAGAGATTGTTTTGGGTGTTGACTTGGTGGGGGGGAGAGAGAGAGAGAGAGAGAGAGAGAGTGCATGATGGGGCATCATGGCTTTGCCCATGCCTTCATTTAATGAAAAGAGAGAGAGGGGTTGGCACTTGATGCCATAATTTCTTTGCCTCTCAATTACTTCTCACTCCTCTCATTCTCTCACTCACTCATACTCTCACATACACACACACACTCAGCTGTGAGCAACAGCAACCCCAGCAACATCAGAAGCATCAGCATCAGCAACAGCCACAGCCACAGCAGCAGCTACAGCATCAGCAGCAGCATTAGCAGGCAGCAGTAGCAACAGCAGCTCACTTCTTCTTCTTCTCCTCCTTTCTCCTTGCACCTAGGGTCTTGTAAGGTATAAAATCTGAGCCTAACTTCTTGTTTGCTTAACGCATGTGTAGTTTAGCTTCGGTTTGTGTAAAAAGTGAGATTTTATGCTCGTAATGGTGATTTATGTGGACTTCGGTTAGGGGATGGTTTTGTGGGTTAACCTAGCCTAGTTAGGTGTTATTAAGACCATGTAAACCTAGGTAAACCCCAGATTACACCAAAATACCATCGGGTTTCAATTTGTGCAAAATTTAGCGTTTTTAAGTGAAATTTCACCTTTCTGTGATCTGCATTAGACCCGGTCACTTTAGAGAAAAATTGAGGAAACTGGAGAACATTGGATAGATCTTGACCATACACACCAAGCACGAAGCACCCATTCAACTTTGAGGCCGCCGATTTTTTCATTCTAGCCGCAATTTGCGGCCAGATGAGGGAAGTTTTGTGTTGGGTCTGTGTGGGTAGGAGTTTGCTATTATTTCTAGGCCAGTGGTATGTGTAATTTTGTGATTTTCTAACCTGGGTAGAATCTGGGACGTTATATCGTATTTCTAGTACGTTTGGTTCGCGCAATACGCGCGATACGCGAGTGGGTTCTGTGATCCAGCGCGTCGTGACGTGTCGGGTTAGTTTTAGACGCGTACTCACGTTTTAGCGTATCATACACACGCGCGTTTAGTTCGCAACGCGAGCGTATCGTTTGGCTTAGATATCGCATTTTGCGAGATATTTGTGTTAGTGTATATGCCCTAGGGGCCATTATTGTATCATACTAGTTTGTATATTACTTAATGGAAGCTTGGGATATTCACATGTATATAACAGTCTTGCTAAACATGGTAGTATGCTACTTGGTTTTTCTATCTTAATATGTGAGTATACATATTGATAGAGCTCTTAGGATCTTGCTTGACTACCGGCGTTGTGATTGCAGTCACACTAGTGGGGGCTGGGTAGTCTACAAGCACATCCTTATTCAGGTCCCTAGTCGTAGGATTATCGAGACAGGGCATCGATACTCCGGAGTAGACTAGTGTGTACGCTTCTCATCCCAGTTGGGGAGATGGTCTGTCCCACAGCCGTCAGTACGTCGTACTGGAGATAGTATGCGGGTGCTCGTTGGGTTATGGGTACACCGGACAGGACTCGCAGGGAACTGTTGGATGGTTTTATACCAGTCGTCAGTGAACAGTTCCCAGGTGACATGAGTACAGCATAGTCCGCAGACTTGACACTGCTACTTCGCCTCGAGTGTGTCCCACTGTTCTTAGATTGCTACCCTACCACGACTCAAAGGAGTCGTGCAAACAGGTAGCAGTTCGGTGCAGTCCCGAGCACTTGGAGGCAGTGGCGGTTAGACAGGATTCGTCTCTCCCGGTATTGGGGGTTGATATCACGCTGTGTCAGAGAGCCATTACGCAAAGTCCCTGGCCATGGCAAGCGAGATTTGCTGGTAGGTTCCAGTAGTTTCTCAGGGTGTAATGGGCTTCACTCCGACTCGACTTATACCGCTATTAGGGGACTGACGCTTGCCGCCCCCCTAGGCCCGATATGCGATAGTCTTAGACGAACGGACCGGAGTGTACGGAGATTGTCACATCAGACTCAGTAGGAGTTCGGATGGGTTTCCTCATCGGCCTTCTTATCGACATCTACCTGGGGGCCGTTACGTACAGCTAGTGCCGCTTGCAGTCTGTGGTTAAACCCACTGCCAGCGTAGTAGTCGAGTCTCTAGAGTCCCACACAGAGAGTTTCCCTACTCCAGGCAAAACGATATAGAGGTCGTATGGTTTTACGACAAGGGTTCGGACGCATACGTGTGTTTACGCACGTACGACTTTCGGACAGTTTTTACCAGTCAGCTTTGGTTTATGCCAGTTACTGGTATCCGGTTATTGGATTTATACAGTCTAAAGTTTTTCCGTATTTTTGCGGAAAGGAGGGGCGTTCTCGTAATTGCGCGAGAAGCTTCTAGAAGATGGTGACTAAGGAGGTTTAGGTGGCATATACAATGAATGTGATTAGTGAGTCATATGGATGATTCATCCATGTCATTAATGCTTCATAATTGCTTAATGACTCATGGAGATGAATCACCACAAGATATTTATCAAGCATGGTTGTAAATCATTTTCTTTTCTTTTCTTGATATAACAAAATGCTTGATATATATTATGATAACTCATTATTGTCACTCCATTATTATCTTCACCTTCTCTCTCCTCAAGCTCTCCCTCTTCAAACCCTAATCCTCCCCTCTCATGTGTTGAGTACAAGGATTAGTTAGACTAATTAAACCATAACCCTCACTCTATATCACCTAGCTTCTTTGATTAGCACTTAAAGAAATTTAGTTGCCTCAAGTTTAGAGGCTAAGCTTGGAGTAAAGCTCTCGGGTGGATCGTCTACTACTTCGAGAAGGCCGAGGAGGAGGTAGAGTTCGTAAAGACGAAGGACACGGTTCTTTAGGTATAATCCCTTTACATAGTAGTTGTAAACTTCTATGTTTGATGTTAGTTATCGTTTAGCTTCGATTCTTGCGGTTAGTCGATGTTTAAGCAAAGAACAAGATCGTTTTTCATATTTCCGCCTCCCCGCAAGTCGTGGGGTGTTGCACATCGACTTACAGTGGTATCAGAGCCTCGCTAAACAATAAATAACTTACTTGCAAATTTGTATGAATTTCGAACGAAAAAAACGAAACCGGAAAAACCCGAAATCACAAGTTTCTGTCGATTTTTAAATGAAGTCCAAAAATTTTTCAGGGATGTTCAGAAATCTTGAAAAGACAGTAGAAGAACACCCAAGAAAATTGGGCCCCTGAATCGCCTAAAGCGCCGCGGAACCGCGGCGGATCCCACCGATCCGCCGCGATTCCGCCGCCGAGTTGGCGATTCAGGAACCCAATTTTCCTGTGTTGCTTCTCTGTGATATTTGGTATTTTCTGGAATATTTTATTTTTGCTCAGGTTTCAGATTTAAAGAGAAGTATTGGAGCAAAATTAAAAGTGTTTAATCGATCGAAATTATACAGTATTTGCATGTTGGATTATATCTGTGTTTGTATAATGTGTTTGTATAATGTGTTCGTAAACCTCCCCTAACTGCTAGTATGTCGGTTGGCAGGGGGTTGCACATTTCTGTAATGGTTTTTACTGTTTGTGGATATGAACTGTGTTGGACTGTTGTGATGTATAGCCGGGGTTATGTGATGGGTTATTATTTAATTCATTTGATGTAAATGTAATTTGTTGTAATATTATTTTGCGGGGCACATCCAGGTTGCGGTTGTAGACACCGTTGTATTATTTCATTTTACTGTTTTTGCTCCTAGGACAGACCCAAGGTGGGGTGCACAAACTGCTGGGCGGGTAGTTTGCCGTACCCGTTGGGGTCTTGGGTGGGGTAATGGCTATTCATCACAACTGTGTAATCCGTCTTTTGTTGCAGGCTCAAAACAAACATGGATTGCTTGCAAATCCAATAAAGTTCATCTGTGATCTGGAATGCCTATTATTGCGTCTGACGAATGTACAATATCTATATATGATAGCTATTTAGACGTGACTTATGTTTTACACCCGTGCTAGCCCAGCCCCCGCTCTGTCGTTAGTTAAGTAACCTAACGGGTGATGACGGGACCCCGTGGCGAATGCGGATGGCATAAAAGGACGTTGTATTTTCGTTGTTTTCTGCAATGATAGGTTAATGATGGGACGCATTATTTATAATGCAAAGAAAATAAACCAAAAAGTTTAATCGTTGGAACAATTTAAAAGAAACCACTCGGTTAATTTTAAAAACAGATATTTTTAAATGCGGAGCTTTAACCACTCCTTTCAAAAGCTATCAGGTTCCTTCGGTTATATCAAGTTCACTACGTTCACGGTTTCGCCAAAACCATTCGTAGCCCTCCGTCATTTCATCTGGGTATTCAGTAGTATTCAAGCTATGTATTTTGACCTAACGCCAAGGCATAGTGTTTGGTAGCTACTGGGTATTCATTTGTTGCATAGATAGATGAATTAGTTTGGGACAGTCGTATTATCATTTTGGCCGAACGTCAAGGATATATACGGATGGGTTCAAATTGACAAGATAATGATGGGTAGAACTTGACATGTGACTTATGACATTTTGACCTAACGCCAAGGTCATAAGAGCATGGGGCAGAAAAAATATATCGGGAATTTCTAAAGAAACTAAAATTTGCGAAGAGTTGCATACCATTTGGAGTTTGATGAATGTTGGTAGGATTACTTCAATATTATCATACAATGATATTTGGATCCCGATCCTACTGTGAGTATATGCTACTTATCAGGATATTCGTCACTTAACGATCAATGCTATAAACCAAGTAGGTGTCAAGAAAGGTGTCAGCGGGGTTACGCCCCCAGAGAAAAGAGGTTATTTAATTAAGGAACTTCGCGAAAGCGTTGGAAAACCTCCCTCGAAGTATCGACACTAGCCTGGCTGAACGGTTAAGCAAGAATTGTACAGTGAGAATAGTCCTGGCTAATTCTTCTTTTATGGTTTGAGGAAGGATTCGAGAAACAGTGGGAGCCATCCAGTTTAGATAAACTAAAAACCACTCTAAACTTGCAAGAGCATCATGCTAAAGAGTTTTCTTCTCTCTCTCCTAATTACAGCGACCCTGAAAATGACTGGACTTAAGTTACTTTTAGAGAAAAATATACTGACAGGGCTAAACTATAAAGATTGGTTGCGGAATGTCAAAATGGCTTTGACCTATGACAAACTGGGATACGTCCTCACCGCTACGGCACCTGCTGTCCCTGGTCCCAAATCCGGTAATGCGGATAAGGAAATCCGCAAAACCTGGGATTTAAATTGCGCGAAAGCCAAGTGCATCGTGCTTGCCTCGATGAACAATGAACATCAGAGGAGGCACGAGGATATGAACCTAGATGGCATATTTCTCCATACAAAGGAACTTTATGGAGGGCAATCTCGTATAGCAGGATACGAGACCTCTAAGAACTTGTTTCGAGCGTGGTTGGCTGTCGGGTCATCGGTAGGAGAACATGTCCTAAAGATGATCGGCTATATTGAAGAGCTCGCAGACCTTAGGACGACTTTGGATAATGAGCTCTATACAGACCTTATTCTCCAGTCCCTTCCTCACACCTACGCCCAGTTTATCCTGAACTTCAACATTCAAAGAAAAGAAGTTGAACTTCCGGAACTCCTGAACATGTTAAGGAGTGCAGAGGGCACCTTGCAGAAGACAAGGGAAACACCCGCTATGTTTGTCAGCGGTGCATCTTCTTCCGGGTCCAAGGCTAGGGCCAAAGGAAGGAAGAAGAAGGCCGCCACCAAACCTAGAGGAGGTGTTAGTAAGGTGGGAGGGAAGGGAAAGAAAAAGTTTGCGGTACCGGTAGTTGGCCAGGATGAGTGCTTCCATTGTCACAGGAAAGGGCACTGGAAGAAGGATTGCAAGGCATGGAACGCCAAGAACCAGGAACCGAAGCAAGCTGTGGCTTCGACTTCAGGTGTGTTTGTAATTGAGAATTGTCTGTCGATCAACTCTACTTCCTGGGTATTGGATACCGGATCAGGATCTCATATTTGCAATTCATTGCAGGCACTGAGAAACCGTAGAGTGCTGAAGGAAGGTGATATGACCCTAAAGGTTGCTAACGGAGCTAGCGTGGGAGCTGCGTCCGTCGGGGATTATCACCTACGATTGACGAGTGGACACATTTTGGTTTTACATAACTGTTTTTTTGTACCAAGCTTAACGTGTAATATCATATCAGTTTCCTTGTTATCAAATAAAGGTTATGATTTCACGTTTGTAAGAGATGTTGTTAACATCCACCTTAATCATGGTTTGATTGGGTCCGGTACACTAAATAACGGTATATATGTTTTTAACCAACTCCAAATTTTCAATGTCCAGAACACACTTAAAAGAAAGTCTCCAGATTTAAATAAAGCTTTCTTATGGCATTATAGACTGGGTCACATCAATGAGAGAAGGTTGACTAAGTTGCATAGAGAAGGATATTTGGACCCGTTCGAATATCAAACTTATGACACTTGTCAATCTTTTCTCAAAGGAAAGATGACAAAGACTCCATTTACTGGACATGGAGTAAGAGCGAGCGAGCTCTTAGGACTCATACACAGTGATGTATACGGTCCAATGTCTACACATGCAAGAGGTGGTTTTTCCTATTTCATTACTTTCACGGATGATTACTCAAGATACGGATTCATTTATCTGATGAAACATAAATCCGAGACTTTTGAGAAATTCCAAGAGTATAAGAATGAAGTAGAAAACCAAACCGGCAAAAGTATCAAGACACTTAGATCTGATCGAGGTGGTGAATACTTGAGTGCCGAGTTCCTAGGTTACCTAAAAGAGAAAGGAATTCTCTCTCAGCTTACTCCTCCATACACTCCACAGCATAACGGTGTATCGGAGAGACGGAATCGAACCCTATTGGATATAGTACGATCCATGATGAGTAATGCTGAGTTACCGCGATCTTTCTGGGGTTATGCGCTAGAATCAGCGGCATATCTTTTGAACATGGTTCCTACCAAGACTGTGCCTACCACTCCATATCAGATATGGAGCGGGAAGAAACCCCATCTACAGTATATAAAGATTTGGGGATGTCCAGCTTTTGTTAAAAAGCAGCATATGGACAAGCTCGAGGCACGATCAGTAAAGTGTCAGTTTGTGGGATATCCAAAGAATTCCAGGGGATATCTATTCTATTACGCAGAGGAACAAAAGGTATTTGTTTCTCGTAATGCCCATTTTCTAGAACATCAGATTTTAGAAAAGGAATCAAGTGGGAGCGAAATAGAACTGGAAGAAATTCAAGAACCACAAACTAATACTGAAAGTTTGGTAGAACCGGTAGTTCAAGAAGAACAGGACATTCCCGCACCCCTCCGCAGGAGTAGTAGGCCGTCTCATCCGCCTGAGAGATACTACAGTTTTCTCATAGATGGGGATAGAGAAGATTGCATCATAAATGATGATGAACCTACTGACTTCCAGCAGGCCATCCAGAGCGGCGACTCGGTACGATGGCTAGATGCAATGCGGACTGAAATAGAGTCCATGTACACCAACAAAGTATGGACTTTGGACTTTGCTCCAGATGGGGTAAAACCCATAGGATGCAAATGGATCTTCAAGAAAAAGATTGGTGTAGATGGACAGGTGGAAACCTATAAGGCTAGACTTGTTGCAAAGGGTTTTCGTCAAAGACCTGGTTTGGACTATGATGAAACTTTTTCTCCAGTGGCTATGCTCAAATCCATTCGGGTCCTTCTTGCTATTGCTGCCTTCCATGATTATGAAATCTGGCAGATGGACGTAAAGACGGCTTTTCTAAATGGAAATTTAGAAGAGTGCGTCTATATGGATCAGCCAGAGGGTTTCAATCAGAGTAGGAGCAGCGGGAAAGTATGCAAGCTGCTTAAGTCCATTTATGGACTAAAGCAGGCATCGCGGAGTTGGAACATCTGTTTTGATGAGACGGTCAAAGAATATGACTTTATCAAAAATCCAGATGAACCGTGCATATATAGTAAAGTTGTAGCCAGAAGTGTCGTATTCCTCGTCTTGTACGTGGATGACATTCTATTGATAGGAAATGACATTCCTATGCTACAATCTGTCAAAGGATTCTTGTCACACAGGTTCTCCATGAAAGACCTGGGTGATGCCTCTTACATTCTGGGGATCCGGATCTATCGTGATAGATCCAAGTGGATGTTGGGACTTTCGCAGTCCAGGTATATCGACACTGTACTGAAAAGATTCAGTATGGAAGATTCTAAGGGCGGTAATCTACCGGTTTGTCACGGAATCACGCTCTCCAAAGAGATGTCTCCCAAGACTGATTTAGAAAGGGAACGCATGTCTATTATACCCTACGCTTCTGCGGTAGGCTCTATAATGTATGCGATGTTGTGCACCAGACCAGATGTAGCTTACGCACTAAGCGTGGTAAGCCGGTATCAGTCAGACCCAGGGGAGAAGCACTGGATAGCAGTAAAGAACATTCTCAAGTACCTGAGAAGGACTAAGGAGATGTTCTTGGTTTACGGCGGAAAAGATCTCAGGTTGGAGGCCTTTGCTGATTCCGGCTTCCAGAGTGATAAGGACGATTCCAAGTCCATGTCGGGTTATGTCTTTACCCCCAATGGAGGGGCGGTGTGCTGGAAGAGCTCCAAGCAGGACACCGTTGCTGACTCGACGATGGAAGCGGAGTATATAGCTGCTTGGGATGCCGCAAAAGAAGCAGTCTGGATGAAGAAGTTCCTAACAGAACTTCAGGTGGTTCCTACCATAGTTGATCCAATACCTCTGTATTGCGACAACAACGGAGCTATAGCTTTCGCAAAGGAACCAAGGTCCCATCAGAAGTCCAGACACATCTTAAAGCGGTATCACCTGATCAGGGAGATCATTGATCGTCAGGAGATCGAGATTCGGAGAGTTGCTTCTGAAGAGAACATTGTTGATCCATTCACAAAGGCCCTACCTCAGATTCTGTTCGAGAGGCTACTCGAGATCATCGGTCTTCGATATGCCAGTACATGGCCCTAGTGCAAGTGGGAGATTGTTAGTGTATATGCCCTAGGGGCCATTATTGTATCATACTAGTTTGTATATTACTTAATGGAAGCTTGGGATATTCACATGTATATAACAGTCTTGCTAAACATGGTAGTATGCTACTTGGTTTTTCTATCTTAATATGTGAGTATACGTATTGATAGAGCTCTTAGGATCTTGCTTGACTACCGGTGTTGTGATGGCAGTCACACTAGTGGGGGCTGGGTAGTTTACAAGCACATCCTTATTCAGGTCCCTAGTCGTAGGATTATCGAGACAGGGCATCGATACTCCGGAGTAGACTAGTGTGTACGCTTCTCATCCCAGTTGGGGAGATGGTCTGTCCCACAGCCGTCAGTACGTCGTACTGGAGATAGTATGCGGGTGCTCGTTGGGTTACGGGTACACCGGACAGGACTCACAGGGAATTGTTGGATGGTTTTATACCAGTCGTCAGTGAACAATTCCCAGGTGACATGAGTACAGCATAGTCCGCAGACTTGACACTGCTACTTCGCCTCGAGTGTGTCCCACTGATCTTAGATTGCTACCCTACCATGACTCAAAAGAGTCGTGCAAACAGGTAGCAGTTGGGTGTAGTCCCGAGCACTTGGAGGCAGTGGTGGTTAGACAGGATTCGTCTCTCCCGGTATTGGGGGTTGATATCGCGCTGTGTCAGAGAGCCATTACGCAAAGTCCCTGGCCAGGGCAAGCGAGATTTGCTGGTAGGTTCTAGTAGTTTCTCAGGGTGTAATGGGCTTCGCTCCGACACGACTTATACCGCTATTAGGGGACAGACGCTTGCCGCCCCCCTAGGCCTGATATGCGATAGTCTTAGACGAACGGACCAGACTGTACGGAGATTGTCACATCAGACTCAGTAGGAGTTCGGATGGGTTTCCTCATCGGCCTTCTTATCGACATCTACCTGGGGACCGTTACGTACAGCTAGTGCCGCTTGCAGTCTGTGGTTAAACCCACTGCCAGCGTAGTAGTCGAGTCTCTAGAGTCCCACACAGAGAGTTTCCCTACTCCAGGCGAAACGATATAGAGGTCGTATGGTTTTACGACAAGGGTTCGGACGCATACGTGTGTTTACGCACGTACGACTTTCGGACAGTTTTTACCAGTCGGCTTTGGTTTAAGCCAGTTACTGATATCCGGTTATTGGATTTATACAGTCTAAAGTTTTTCCATATTTTTGCGGAAAGGAGGGGCGTTCTCGTAATTGCGCGAGAAGCTTCTAGAAGATGGTGACTAAGGAGGTTTAGGTGGCATATACAATGAATGTGATTAGTGAGTCATATGGATGATTCATCCATGTCATTAATGCTTCATAATTGCTTAATGACTCATGGAGATGAATCACCATAAGATATTTATCAAGCATGGTGGTAAATCATTTTCTTTTCTTTTCTTGATATAACAAAATGCTTGATATATATTATGATAACTCATTATTCTCACTTCATTATTATCTTCACCTTCTCTCTCCTCAAGCTCTCCCTCTTCAAACCCTAATCCTCCCCTCTCATGTGTTGAGTACAAGGATTAGTTAGACTAATTAAACCATAACCCTCACTCTATATCACCTAGCTTCTTTGATTAGCACTTAAAGAAATTTAGTTGCCTCAAGTTTAGAGGCTAAGCTTGGAGTAAAGCTCTCGGGTGGATCGTCTACTACTTCGAGAAGGCCGAGGAGGAGGTGGAGTTCGTAAAGACGAAGGACACGGTTCTTTAGGTATAATCCCTTTACATAGTAGTTGTAAACTTCTATGTATGATGTTAGTTATCATTTAGCTTCGATTCTTGCGGTTAGTCGATGTTTAAGCAAAGAACAAGATCGTTTTTCATATTTCCGCCTCCCCGCAAGTCGTGGGGTGTTGCACATCGACTTACAATTTTCTTATATAAAACTCCAGGTTCACAGGCGGGTACATCGGGTGAAGCTAAGAAAGGGAAGCAGGTGGTCGGCTACGAGTAGCGCACGACCAGGTGAGTAGATTTAACATCTATGGGGAAATCGCCCGTATCGCGTTAAGCGTCAGGGCGTGTTAGGATATTAGAATGTAGATGTTCATATAGACTGTAGTAGCATACCTCATTGTTGTATGTAGAAATGATAGCATAGGACACTGCACAGTCATTAACGGTTACAGTTGCACGAGCATGATTTATATGCTACACTCACACCGTTAGTGATTGCCATGACACTCACATTATAGGATTGCTATAAATCATATAATATACCGATTCCTCTTTATTGAAGTTGTCATGATTTGCCGCATAACACATATATTGATATCTTCATACCTGCGCACATGCATACTGTATACTCATACCAGTGCACACATATATTGATATCTTCATACCTGCACACATGCACACTGTATACTCATACCAGTGCACACATATATTGATATCTTCATACCTGCGCACATGCACACTGTATACTCATACCAGTGCACACATATATTGATATCTTCATACTTGCTTAGATTTACGCATTGAGGTATGTTGTTTCCATGAAATTCTGGATTTGGGGAACCGTGGATATTTCAACGATGACATTACTTGCTTAGGATGACGACGCCTGAGTAGTATTGGGATTTGGGTGCATTGATGGGCACCGATTATACTTTCCACGATGACATTACGTGTAGATGTTATATTTCCCATGCTCAGTATGTAGTAATTGATATCTCATCCTGTATCTATTGTACCTGATGTAGTACACATGCTTGTACGATCATTGCATACCCTGTTCATTCTATATAGGGTTGTTAGATTGCATTGCTATACCTGATTATCACATATCTTGCTCATCACATGGAGATGTTATTAGATCGCACTTATTGCATGATTTGATCATCCAGTTCATCATATAGATGTTATCTGTTGGCAAAGGTTAGAGTATCGCAGCACCTGCATACTCGCGATTACCTTTATATGTTATCTTCTATTCACGAGTTGGCAACTCACCCCCGTTGTGCCACAGTGTTTGCAGGTTGCCCTTCGGAGTAGTCGCGGCAGGCTGCGTTCTTGCATATTTTGACACAGATACCACTGCAGTTGGCATACTAGCCCCTTTTACTGATAGGTAGGGTTTTCTACGTTATCTGTTTATCTTTCAGTTATGACATTATTGTATCTAGTAATCTCCATCTACCACTTATGTATTGACTTAGAGACCAGTTGTGAGGACGATGTATATTATTTTGTATTCTGGTGTCGAGCTCGTTGTGAGCCGACTTTACTTATGCAGTTATTCTAACTGTGATGATTTCCACTTGTTGCTCATTCTCTTCGCTACGGCGTCGTATATTGTTATCTTGGTGATTGTTCACTTAAGAATTCTTAACATTTTTGGTTAATGCTTCTATTTAAAGCTTGAAACACTCTATACTTTTATTGGTTTGACTTCTGGGTTTCGGCTTACTTAACCGCGTTACGCCTGTAGTCGTTACGTGGTTAAGGGCCGGTCATGGGCCAAACTTTGGGTCGTGACACTTAATTCCTTGCTTGCTTAACTTAGGTATTATCTAGTTTCGTTTAGTGTTAATTTTGTGGTTTAGTGCTAGTTTTGGATGATTTGAGTGAGATTTGGCCAAGTGATGGTCTTTATGGTTAGTGTAGCCTAACTAGGAGTTTTTAAGGCCATTTAACCTAAGATTTACCCCAGATTTCATTAAAATACCAGATCGTTGTAAATTGGTGTAACTTAGCATTTTATATAGACTTTTTAGGATGTCCGAGGTCTGCTACAACTTTGATCATTTTATAGTTTAGCAAACACATTCAGAATAGTGTGCAGGCAGTATAGGCTTGTGTGTCGAACCCGAGCCCCTTCCCTCACCTGAAAACCGGCGGCCACCACCCAAATCCGGCGTCGCCGGCCTCCTGTTGCTGTGGATATTTGTGCTTTGTGTAAGGGGGTGTCTGTGGGTATTTGTCTGTGTTTGGTATTGTTTTGTTTTTGGGGTTTTGCAGTGGGTGAAATCTCGGTTGGTTTAGCTAATGTTTAGTGTTTTTAGTGTTTTGTGGACCTTGACGGTATTTTGGTGGTTTGGTTAGAGAATAGGATGGTTCAGAATGGTTTAAGGTTAGACTAGATCTTTTATATGTTGTTGGTATCGCAGGATTCCTATAAAATCACCTAGTTGCACAGAAATACCCTATTGTTGTAACTTAGTGTTTTGTGTCGTTTTTGGCTAAACCCTTATGATACATGAATCTGCTGTTACTAGGATAATAATTTTGGTAGGTAAACACATACATTAGGCTATAAATTGTGTTAGGACCCTAGTGTAGGGACCTGGACCCATCCCACCGGTTTTGGGCCGATATCCCTCCTCTTGCCGCCGGCCCAATGTTGTGGGTTTATGTTGGTTTTTTGGCAGGTAGCTGTCTATAGGTATTGTGAAGGGTTTGGTCTTGCTTGTTTTGCTTGTTTTTGCTCCAGATTAAATCTGGGACTGTTTACCTATTTTTAGCATAGCGGGACTTGCGTGACACGTGCGATGCGTGCTGAGTTGGTTTGCTGTGTATCATAGCGTTTCGCTGTGTGCCACAGCATGTCGCGTTGGGTTTTTGGCGTATGCACACACGTTACGTATACACGCGCGTTTAGTTTGCGGCGCGTTTAGTTTGCCACAGCATGTCGCGAGTCCTCAATGAGTTTGATATCTTGTTTTCTCGAGACATTTGCTTATATGGTTTCTTTGTGTAAATTCCAGGTTCACAGGCGGGTACGTCAGACGCCGTAAGGAAAGGGTAGCAGGTGGTCGGCTATACTTAGCACGCGACCAGGTGAGTAGATTTAACATCTACGGGGAAATTGTAAGTCGACGTTGTACACCCCACTACTTGCGGGGAGGCGGAAATATGAAAAACAATCATTTTGTTTAAAACAACATCGACTAACCGAAAGGATCTTTGCTAAACTATAACTAACTCTAACATAGGAGTTGTTAACTACAATGGAAGAAGATTATACCTAATGAACTGTGTCCTTCTTCTTCTCGTTATCCACCTCCTCGTCGGCCTCCTCTTTGTAATAGACGATCCACCCAAGAGCTTCTACTCCAAGCTTTGCCTCTAATCTTGAGGTAACTAGGTTTCTCTAGTTGCTAATCAAAGTCACCTAGGTGATATAGAGTATGAATATGGATTAATTAGTCTTGCTAATCCTTGATCTCAACAAATGAGAGGGTAGGATTAGGGTTTGAAGAGAGAAAGCTTGGGAAGAAAGAAGGTGAGGATGAGAATGGTAATGAAATAATGTTCCTTCTTGAATATATGAAGCATAATCATTTATCAAAATAAATAAATAAAATGATTAATCATCATGCTTCATTTATTCATTATGTGTGATTCATTACATGAGTCATTAACCATTTAATGCATCATTAATGACATGAATGAATCACATAAATGAGTCACTAAATCAATAAATGCTTATGCCAGATAAACCTTCAAGTTATCATCCTTCTAGAAGCTTCCCGCCAAATTACGATAACACCCCTCCTATCCGTGAAAACACGGAAAAAGTTTAGACTGTATAAATCCAATAATCCGATACTAGAATCTGGCTTAAACCAAAGCCCGATAGTAAAAACTGTCCGAACATCGTACGTGCATTTAAACACGTATGCGTCCGAACCCTTGTCGTAAATCCATACGACCTCTATATCGTTTCGCCCGGAGCAGGGAAACTCTCTATGTGGGACTCTAAAGACTCGACTACTATGCTGGCAGTGGGTTTAACCATAGACCGCAAGCGGCACTAGCTTTACGTAACGGTCCCCAGGTAGATGTCGATAAGAAGGCCGATGACGAAACCCATCCGAACTCCTACTGAGCCTGATGTGACAATCTCCATATAGTCCGGTCTATTCGTCTATGACTATCGCATATCGGGCCTAGGAGGGCGGCAAGCGTCAGTCCCCTAAAAGCGGTATAAGTCATATCGGAACGTAGCCCATTACACCTTGAGAAACTACTGGAAAACTTACCAGTAAATCTCGCTTGCCCTGGCCAGGGACATTGCGTAATGGCTCTCTGACACAGCACTGTATCAACTCCCAATACCGGGGGAGACGAATCCTGTCTAACCGCCACTGCCTCCAAGTGCTCTGGACTGCACCCAACTGCTACCTATTTGCATGACTCCTTTGAGCCGTGGTAGGGTAGCAATCTAAGAACAGTGGGGCACACTCGAGGCGAAGTAGCAGTGTCAAGTCTGCGGACTATGCTGTACTCATGTCACCTGGGAAATGTTAACTGACGACGGGTATAATACCAACCAACAGTTCCCCGCGAGTCCTGTCCGGTGTACTCGTAACCCAACGAGCACCTGTATACTATCTCCAGTACGACGTACTGATGGCTTTGGGATAGACCATCTCCCTAACTCGGATGAGAAGCGTACATACTAGTCTATTCTGGAGTATCGATGCCCTGTCTCGATAATCCTACGACTAGGGACCTGAAAAAAGGATGTGCTTGTAGACTACCCAGCCCCCACTAGTGTGACTGCCATCACAACGCTGGTAGTCAAGCAAGATCCTAAGGGCTCTATCAATACGTACAAATATTGAGATAAATAAAACCAAGTAGCATACTACCATGTTTAGCAAGACTGTTAATATAACTGTGAATATCCTAAGCTTCCATTAAGTAATATACAAGCTAGTATGATACAATAATGGCCCCTAGGGCATATACACTAGCAATCACCCACTTGCACTAGGGTCATGTACTGGCATATCGAAGACCGATCATCTCGAGTAGCCTCTCGAACTGAATCTGAGGTAAGGCCTTTGTGAATGGATCAGCAATGTTCTCCTCTGTAGCAACTCTCAGGACCTCGATCTCCCGGCGATCTACGATCTCCCTGATCAGGTGATACCGCCTTATGATGTGTCTGGATTCTGATGGGACTTGGGTTCCTTCGCTAAAGCTATAGCACCATTGTTGTCACAATACAGAGGTATTAGATCAACAATGGTAGGAACCACCTGACGTTCTATTAGGAACTTCTTCATCCAGACCGCTTCTTTTGCGGCATCGCAAGCAGCAATATACTCCACTTCAATCGTCGAGTCTGCAACGGTGTCCTGATTGGAGCTCTTCCAGCACACCGCCCCTCCATTGAGGGTAAAGACATAGCCTGACATGGACTTGGAGTCATCCTTATCACTCTGGAAGCTGGAATCAGCAAAGGCCTCGATCTTGAGGTCTTTTCAGCGTAAACAAAGAACATCTCCTTAGTCCTTCTTAGGTACTTGAGAATGTTCTTTACTGCTATCCAGTGCTTCTCCCCTGGGTTTGACTGATACCGGCTTACCACGCTCAGTGCGTAAGCTACATCTGGTCTGGTGCACAACATCGCATACATTATAGTGCCTACCGCAGAAGCGTAGGGTATAATAGACATGCGTTCCCTTTCCAAATCAGTATTAGGAGACATCTTTTTGGAGATGGCGATTCTGTGACAAGCCTGTAGATTACCGCGCTTTGAATCTTCCATACTGAATCTTTTCAGTATATTGTTGATATACCTGGACTGCGAAAGCCCCAACATCCTCTTGGATTTATCACGATAGATCCAGATCCCCAGAATGTAAGAGGCATCACCCAGGTCTTTCATGGAGAACCTGTGTGACAAGAATCCTTTGACAGATTGTAGCATAGGAATGTCATTTCCTATCAATAGAATGTCATCCACGTACAAGACGAGGAATACAACAGTTCATGCTACAATTTTACTATATATACATGGTTCATCTGGATTTTTGATAAAGTCATATTCTTTGACCGTTTCATCAAAACAGATGTTCTAACTCCGCGATGCCTGCTTTAGTCCATAAATGGACACAAGCAACTTGCACACTTTCCCGCTGCTCCCACTCTGATTGAAGCCTTCTGGCTGATCCATATAGACGCACTCTTCCAAATTACCATTTAGAAAAGCCGTCTTTACGTCCATCTACCAAATCTCATAATCATGGAAGGCGGCAATAGCGAGAACGACTCGAATGGATTTGAGCATAGTCACTGGAGAAAAAGTCTCGTCATAGTCCAAACGAGGTCTTTGACGAAAACCCTTTGCAACAAGTCTAGTCTTACAGGTTTCCACCTGTCCATCTACACCAATCTTTTTCTTGAAGATCCATTTGCATCCTATGGGTTTTACCCCATCTGGAGCAAAGTCCAAAGTCCATACTTTATTGGTGTACATGGACTCCATTTCGGTCCGCATTGCATCTAGCCATCGTACCGAGTCGCCACTCTGGATAGCCTGCTGGAAGCTAGTAGGTTCATCATCATCAATGACGCAATCCTCTCTATCCCCATCTATGAGAAAACCGTAGTATCTCTCAGGAGGATGAGACGGCCTACTACTCCTGCGGAGGGGTGCGGGAATGTCCTGTTCTTATTGAACTACTGGTCTTACCAAACTTTCAGTAGTAGTTTGTGGTTCTGGAATTTCTTCCAGTTCTATTTTGCTCCTACTTGTTTCCTTTTCTATAAACTGCTGTTCTAGTAAATGGGCATTAGGAGAAACAAAAAACCTTTTGTTCCTCTGCGTAATAGAAATAATACCCCTTGGAGTTCTTTGGATATCCCACAAACTTACACTGTACTGATCGTGCCTCGAGTTTGTCTGCATGCTGCTTTTTAACAAAAGCTGGACATCCCCATATCTTCACATGCTGAAGATGGGGTTTCTTCCCAGTCCACATCCGATATGGCGTGGTAGGCACAGTCTTGGTAGGATCCCTGTTCAGAAGATATGCCGCTGATTCTAGCGCATAACCCCAGAAAGATCGCGGTAACTCAGCATTACTCATCATGGAACGTACCATATCCAATAGGGTTCGATTCCTTCTCTCCGATACACTGTTATGCTGTGGTGTTTATGGAGGAGTAAGCTGAGAGAGAATTCCTTTCTCTTTTAGGTAACCTAGGAACTCGGTACTTAAGTATTCACCACCTCGATCAGATCTTAGTATCTTAATACTTTTGCCAGTTTGGTTTTCTACTTCATTCTTATACTCTTGGAATTTCTCAAAAGCCTCAGATTTATGTTTCATCAGAAAAATGAATCCGTACCTAGAGTAATCATCCATAAAAGTAATGAAATAGGAAAAACCACCTCTTGCATGTGTAGACATTGGACCACATACATCGCTGTGTATGATTCCTAAGAGCTCGCTCGCTCTTACTCCATGTCCAGTGAATGGACTCTTTGTCATCTTTCCTTTGAGACATGATTGACAAGTGGCATAAGTTTGATATTCGAACGAATCCAAATATCCTTCTCTATGTAACTTAGTTAACCTTGTCTCATTGATGTGACCCAGTCTACAATGCCATAAGAAAGCCATATTTATATCTGGAGACTTTCTTTTTAGTGTATTCTGGATATTGAAAATCTGTAATTGGTTTAAGACATATATACCGTTATCCAGTGTACCGGACCCAATCAAACCATGATTAAGGTGGATGTTAACAACATCGCTTACAAACGTGAAATCATAACCTTTATTTGATAACAAGGAAACTGATATGATATTACACGTTAAACTAGGTACAAAAAAACAGTTATGTAAAACCAAAATATCTCCACTCATCAATCCCATGTGATAATCCCCTACGGACACAGCTCCCACGCTAGTTCCGTTAGCAACCTGGAGGGTCATATCACCAACCTTCAGCACTCTACGGTTTCTCAGGGCCTGCAATGAATTGCATATATGAGATCCTGATCCGGTATCCAATACCCAGGAAGTAGAGTTGATTGACAGAAAATTCTCAATTACAAACACACCTAAAGTCGAAGCCACAGCTTGCTTCGGTTCCTGGTTCTTGGCGTTCCACGCCTTGCAATCTTTCTTCCAGTGCCCTTTCCTATGACAATGGAAGCACTCATACTTGGCCACTACTGGTACCGTAATCTTTTTCTTTCTCTTCGCTCCCACCTTACCAACACCTCTTCTAGGTTTGGTGGCGGCCTTATTCTTCCTTCCTTTGGCCATAGTCTTGGACCCGGAAGAAGAAGCACCGCAAACAAACATAGCGGGTGTATCCCTTGCCTTCTGCAAGGTGCTCTCTACACTCCTCAACATGTTAAGGAGTTCTTAAAGTTCAACTTCTTTTCTTTGAATGTTGAAATTCAGAATAAACTGGGCATAGGTGGAAGGAAGGGACTGGAGAATCAAGTCTGTATAGAACTCATTATCCAAAGTCGTCCTAAGGTCTGCGAGCTCTTCTATATAGCCAATCGTCTTTAGGACATGTTCTCCTACCGATGATCCGACGGCCAACCTCGCCTGAAACAAGTTTTTTGAGGTCTCGTATCTTGCTATACGAAATTGCTCTCCATAAAGTTCCTTTGTATGGAGAAATATGGCATCTAGATCCATATCCTCGTGCCTCCTCTGATGTTCATTATTCATCAAAGCAAGCTTGATGCACTTGGCCTTCGCGCAATCTAACTCCCAGGTTTTGCGGATTTCCTTATCCGCATTACTGGATTTGGGACCAGGGATAGCAGGTGACATAGCGGTGAGGACGTACCCCAATCTGTCATAGGTCAAAGCCATTTTGACATTCCGCGGCAAATCTTTATAGTTTGGCCCTGTCAATATATTTTTCTCTAATAGTAAGTTAAGTCTTGTCATTATCTGGGTCGATGCAATTAGGAGAGAGAGAGAGGGAGAACACTTTAGCATGATGCTCTTGCAAGTTTTAGAGTGCTTTTTAGTTTATCTAAACTGGATGGCTCCCACTGTTTCTCGAACCCCTCCTCAAACCAAAAAGGAAGAACTAGTCAGGACTATTCTCACTGTACAATACTTGCTTAACCGTTCAGCCAGGCCGGTGTCGGTACTTCGAGGGAGGTTTTACAACGCTTTCACGAAGTTCCTTAATTAAATAACCTCTTTTCTCTGGGGGCGTAGCCCCGCTGACACCTTTCTCGGCACCTACTTGGTTTATAGCATTGATCGTTAAGTGACGAATCTCCTGATGAGTAGCATATACTCACAGTAGGATCGGGATCCAAATATCATCGTGTGATAATGCTGAAGGAATCCTACCAAGATCCATCAAACTCCAAATGGTATGCATCTCTTTGCAAATTTCAGTTTGTTTAGAAATTCCCGATATAAATTTCTTCCCCATGCTCTTATGACCTTCGCTTTGGTCAAAATGTCATAAGTCACATGTCAAGTTCTACCCATCATTATCTTGTTAATTTGAACTCATCCGTACATACCCCTGACTTAGGTCAAATGATAATACGACTGTCCAAAACTAACTCATCTATGTATGCAACAAATGAATACCCAGCAGCTACCAAACACTATGCCTTGACTTTGGCCAAAATGCATAGCTTGAATACTACTGAATACCCAAATGAAATGACGGAGGGCTACGAATGGTTTTGGCGAAATCGTGAACGTAGTGAACTTGATATGTTCGAAGGAACCTGATAGCTTTTAAAAGGAGTGGTTAAAGCTCCGCAATTAAAAATATCTTCTGTTTTAAAAATAACCGAGTGGTTTCTTTTAAACTGTTCCAACGATTCAACTTTGGTTTATTTTCTTTGCATTAATAATAATGCGTCCCATCATTAACCTATCATTACAGAAAACAACGAAAATACAACGTTCTCTTATGCCATCCGCATTCGCCACGGGGTCCTGTCATCGCCCGTTATGTTACTTAACTAACGAAAGAGCGGGGGCTGGGCTAGCGCGGGTGTAAAACATAAGTGACGTCTAAATAGCTATCATATATAGATATTGTACATTCGTCAGACGCAATAATAGGCATTCCAGATGACAGATAAACATTATTGGATATACAAGCAATCCGCATTTCCTTTGAGCCTGCAACGAAAGACGGATTACACAGTTGTGATGAATAGCCATTACCCCACCCTAGACCCCTACGGTACGACAAACTACCTGCCAAGTACACGAAGTGAAGCGGTCTCCCTCAACAACGTGAGTAGGCCACTAAACACTTCAAAGTACCCGGTAGTTTGTGCACCCCACCTTGGATCTATCCTAGGAGCAAAAACAGTAAAATGAAATAATACAACGGTGGCTACAACCGCAACCTCGATGTGCCCCGCAAAATAATATTACAACATATTACAATTACATCGAATGAATGAATATAGAAACCCATCTCAAACCCCGGCTAATCATCACAACAATCCAATCAAGTTCATAATCACAAACACTAAAATCATTACAGAAATGTGCAACCCCCTGCCAACCGATATACTAGCAGTTAGGGGAGGTTTACGAACACATTATACAATTCACAGATATAATCTAATTAGCCAAACATCGTATAATTTCGATCGAGCAAACACAATAAATTCTACTCCAAAAACTTCTCTGTGCACCTAAGACTTGAGTAGAAACTAAACATTCCAGAAAGAACAAAAACATCACAGAAGAGTTCAGGGGAATTTTGGGCTGACTCGGCCCCAACTCGGCCACGGATCCGGGGTAGATCGGTTGGATCGGCCGCGGTTCCGTGGTGCGTTGGCCGATTCAGGAACCCAAATTTCTCCAGTTGTCTTATAATTCCCTTCTTGTAATTTTAGAGGTCCCTGAAAAATTTTTAGACCTCATTTTAAATTCGACAGAAACTTGGTGATTTCGATGTTTTTACCGGTTCGTTTTGCGTTCGAAATTCTAACGACTTTGCTAATAAGTTAGTTATTGTTTAGCGAGGCTCTGATACCACTGTAAGTCGACGTTGTACACCCCACTACTTGCGGGGAGGCGGAAATATGAAAAACAATCATTTTGTTTAAAACAACATCGACTAACCGAAATGATCTTTGCTAAACTATAACTAACACTAACATAGGAGTTGTTAACTACTATTGAAGAAGATTATACCTAATGAACCGTGTCCTTCTTCTTCTCGTTATCCACCTCCTCGTCGGCCTCCTTTATGTAATAGACGATCCACCCGAGAGCTTCTACTCCAAGCTTTGCCTCTAATCTTGAGGTAACTAGGTTTCTCTAGTTGCTAATCAAAGTCACCTAGGTGATATAGAGTATGGATATATATTAATTAGTTTTGCTAATCCTTGATCTCAACACATGAGAGGGTAGGATTAGGGTTTGAAGAGAGAGAGCTTGAGGAGAGAGAAGGTGAGGATGAGAATGATAATGAAATAATGATCCTTCTTGAATATATGAAGCATAATCATTTATCAAAATAAATAAATAAAATGATTAATCATCATGCTTCATTTATTCATTATGTGTGATTCATTACATGAGTCATTAAACATTTAAGGCATCATTAATGACATGAATGAATCACACAAATGAGTCACTAAATCAATAAATGCTTATGCCACTTAAATCCTCAAGTCATCATCCTTCTAGAAGCTTTCCGCCAAATTACGAGAACGCCCCTCCTATCCGTGAAAACACAGAAAAACTTTAGACTGTATAAATCCAATAATCTGATACTAGAATCTGGCTTAAACCAAAGCCGGCTAGTAAAAACTGTCCGAACACCGTACATGCGTTGAAACACGTATGTGTCCGAACCCTTGTCGTAAAACCATACGACCTCTATATCGTTTCGCCCGGAGCAGGGAAACTCTCTGTGTGGGACTCTAAAGACTAGGCTACTACGCTGGCAGTGGGTTTAAACACAAACCGTAAGCGGCACTAGCTGTACGTAACGGTCCCCATATAGATATCGATAAGAAGGCCGATGAGGAAACCCATCCGAACTCCTACTGAGCCTGATGTGACAATCTCCGTACAGTCCGGTCTGTTCGTATAGGACTATCGCATATCGGGCCTTGGGGGGAAGAAAGCGTCAGTCCCCTAAAAGCGGTATAAGTAATGTCGGAGCATATCCCATTACAGCTAAAGAAACTACTGGAAAACCTACCAGTAAATCTCTCTTGCCCTGGCTAGGGACTTTGCGTAATGGCTCTCTTATACAGCGCGATATCAACTCCCAATACCGGGAGAGACGAATCCTGCCTAACCGCCATTGCTTCCAAGTGCTCGTGACTGCACCCAACTGCTACATGTTTGCATGACTCCTTTGAGCCACGGTAGGGAAGCAATCTAAGAACAGTGGGACACACTCGAAGCGAAGTAGCAGTGTCAAGTCTGCGAACTATGCTGTACTCATGTCACCTGGGAACTGTTAACTGACGACGGGTATAATACCAACAACCAGTTCCCCGCGAGTCCTGTCCGGTGTACCCGTAACCCAACGAGCACCTGTATACTATCTCCAGTACGACGTACTAATGGCTGTGGGACAGACCATCTCCCCAACTGGGATGAGAAGCGTACACAATAGTCTACTCCGGAGTATCGATGCCCTGTCTCGATAATCCTATGACTAGGGACCTTAAAAAAGGATGTGCTTGTAGACTACCCAGCCCCCATTAGTGTGACTGCCATCACAACGCTGGTAGTCAAGCAAGATCCTAAGGGCTCTATCAATACGTACACATATTGAGATAGATAAAACCAAGTAGCATACTACCATATTTGGCAAGACTGTTAATATAACTGTGAATATCTCAAGCTTCCATTAAGTAATATACAAGCTGGTATGATACAATAATGGCCCCTAGGGCATATACACTAACAGAAATCTCCCGTATGGCGTTAAGCGTCACGGCGTGATAGGATATTTAGTCGTAGAGGTTCATGTGCATTAGCGTAGCATACCTCCCATATTGCATATAGTAAGGGTAGATATAGATCACTGCACTATCACTAACGGTTAAAGCTGCACGAGAACCATTTGTATGTTACACTCACACCATTAGTGATTGCCATGACACTTGCACAATAGGATTGCTACGCATTATACATATCGATTTGAGTGCCGCATCCTTGCTGATTGTCATGACTTGTCGCATATTGAAACATATATTAATATTTTCATACCTGCGCACATGCACACTGTATATTCATTCCAGTGCACACATATATTGATATCTTCATACCTGCACACATACACACTGTATATTCATACCAGTGCACACATATATTGATATCTTCATACCTGCGCACATGCACACTGTATATTCATACCAGTGCACACATATATTGATATCTTCATACCTGCGCACATGCATACTGTATATTCATACCAGTGCACACATATATTGATATCTTCATACCTGCGCACATACACACTGTATATTCATACCAGTGCACACACATATTGATATCTTCATACCTGCGCACATGCATACTGTATATTCATACTAGTGCTACACTCATATTTGCGTATATATATCCATTTGCACATCCATACCTACATATATACATATGTCACATACATGGATGATATTGATTTGATTTCATGAAAATAGGGACCGCATGAGATATTTTCAAAAACTGGATTCTTTTAAAAGAGTGGTGTTCCCGTTTTACTCTTAGTATCATACGATATATGGCATGGATTTACGCATTGAGTTTTGGATTCATATGATTTATGGATTTGAGAACCGTGGTATCATTTTAAGAAAATACGCAAAGTTTTAAAAACCCGGTTTCTCTTGATATGATATTTCAGTGCTTCCACCATGAGTTTTCTTGGTTCCAGAGAGCTTGTGTTAGTATACCCGATTCGAGGAGCGGTAGGCACCGATTCCGGGTACATGGTGGACCCGGTACGGTACCCTGAGGCAAGAAGACTCGAATTGTTAGACGGTGAGCCCAACGGAGGGACTACTACCTACCGGTGATTGGTTAGACCTGGCGATTATCCGGAGGATACCGACCAGAGTCGATAGATGGATATGGGACGACGCGTACTGTCGGGGCCAAGGGCCGATTCCACAGACGAAGCCCGTGGGCCGATCCGATGGACGGAGCCCGATACTTGAGGATTTGCGTGTCGATGCTAGACACGTCGATTTTATGATATTTCGAGTGCCAATGTTGGGCACTCATGATTCTATGAGATTTACAGGATTTAAAGGCCGATGAGGATGACGGCGCCTGAATCTTTTTGGGATTTGGGTGTATTGATGGACACCAGTTATATTCCACGTTGATATTCCGTGTAGATACTATTTATTCTCATGCTCAGCTTTCAGTATTTCATATCTCATCATGTATCTATTGTACCTGATAGAGTACACATACTATGCACGCTTATTGCATACCCTGCTCATTCTATACAGGGTTGCTAGATTTCATTGCTATGCACGATTATTGCATACCTTGCTCATCACATAGAGATGTTATTAGATCACATTTGTTGCATGATTTGATTATCCAGTTCATCATATAGATGTTATCTGTTGGCATAGGTTAGAGTATCGCACCACGTGCATACTCGCGATTACCTTTATATGTTATCTACTATTCACGAGTTGGCAACTCACCCCCGTTGTGCCACAGTGCTTGCAGGTTGTCCCTCGGAGTAGTCGCGGCAGGCTGCTTTTCGTACATCTTTTGACACAGATACCATTGCAGTTGGCATACTAGCCCTTTTGCTGATAGGTGGGTTTTATGCGGTATCTGTTTATTTTCCAGTTGTATACATCATTGTATCTAGTATTCTCCATCTACTACTTATGTATGGACTTAGAGACCAGTTATGAGGACGATGTATATTATTGTACTCTGGTGTCGAGCTCGTTGTGAGCCGACTTTATTATGCAGTTTTATATTTCATGTTGTCTTCACTTATTTTTACTCTTTTTCTTCGCTACGGCGTCGTATATTATCATTGTGGTGTTGTTTCCGCCGTTGGGCGTGATTGCTCCCATTTGGGATGCTTATTTCTTATTGTGTATCATTTTACTCATTTATTGCTTTGTATCCAATCTCGGGGCTAATTTTACAAAGGAAATGCTGCCAAAATTTTTAAAGGATAACTTGAACTTTAAAGAATTCTACTAAACAACTTTAAGTTTTCTAGATGTTTTAACAAATATTCTCACAAATGTTTTAAGCACTTTATACTTTTTATGGTTTGATTTATGGGTTTCGGCTTACTTAGTCGCGTTACGCCTGTAGACGTCACGTGGTTAAGTGCCGGTCACGGGCCGAACTTTGGGTCGTGACAAAGTTGGTATCAGAGCGTAGGTTTTACCTTCGGAGTCTAGGATGACCCTGGTATGATGGAGTAGATAGCTGAAGCAGAGTGGCGTAGCGTGCGTATGTTTCGCGGCATACTCACGACACGGTACTCCGCCTAAGCGACCTTAGGACTTACTAATTGAAATTCCTTCATGATTGTATACATTCTTATGATTCGATTTCCGTATCCTTATCGAATCCTACTTTCTTTTCAGCCATTATGCCGCCAAAGACT
This sequence comes from Agapanthus africanus, assembly GCA_030015575.1. NCBI lineage: Eukaryota > Viridiplantae > Streptophyta > Magnoliopsida > Asparagales > Amaryllidaceae > Agapanthus > Agapanthus africanus. The sequence goes on along the minus strand of CM057347.1, from coordinate 250,451,629 downwards.
ACGAGGGCGCAGAGAGCGGTCGCGAGAGCCGAGATTCGAGTTGACTCGTCCGAGACGAGGACTGATCCGGGTAGTACCCCTGTTGTACCAGAGCAAACTGTTCCTCCTACGACAGATCAGATCACCATGCTAGGGGATGGTATGCAGGAGATGCGCCAGACGATGGGATCCAGTATGCAGGAGATGCACCAGATGATAGGATCGCTAGTTGAGACGCTTTGAGCGCAACGACCAGAGGTAGCTCCATCCGTCACAGGGACCGCGATGGTACCTACCGTACAGGCAGTTGCCCCTGTAGCCCCGGAGGTGCTTACAGTATCATTATCAGAGTTCATGTGGCTGAAGCCTCCGGTCTTCGCAGGCACCGATGCAGCCGAGGACCCACAGTCTTTCATTGATAGATGGCCCGGATATGCCGTTCGCTCATATGCTCAGATGCGAGATGGGTAGAGTTCGCGAGCTTTCGCCTGGAAGGTCTTACGCAGAAATGGTGTGAATCGGTTGAGAAGGGCAGAGCAGCCGGTCTTCCTCCGATGACCTGGACCGAGTTCGTGGCGGTATTTATAGCCCGCTTCCTTCCCCAGAGTATCAGGGATGCCCGAGCATGCAGATTCGAGTCATTGCGCCAGACGCCAGAAATGACAGTGGCAGAGTACGACGTGCTATTTACCGAGCTATTAGTTTATGCCCCATACCTAGTGGCGACTGAAGAGATGTGAGTCAAGAGATTTGTCTGAGGCTTGCTTACACCACTATTCCTTGCGATCAGCGCCCAGAATTGCGAGACGTATGCAGCAGCTGTAGATGCAGCCCTATTGGTCGAGGAGCGCCTTGCAGAGACTTCGGTAGTTCCAGGGCCGAAGAGGGTTCGTACTGATACAGCTGCACAGAGACATCCATTCGGACGCCGTGATAGACGTCGCACAGGTGGCAGAGACTCAGGGCGAGGTCAGATGTTTAGCTCATATCCCCAGGAGGGTCAGCGGTTGTCACATGGATGCTTCGGATGTGGTAGTCCCTATCACCGCATCAGAGATTGTACCGAGATACACCGGAGGGAGCCAGCAGTACCGCATGTCACACTTCCACCTTCACCACCTCAGAGGGCGTTGCCTATTGTACCTACTGTTGCTCCGCGTCAGACTTATGCATAGAGAGGCCATGGTCATGGAGGGTTTGTTCCTAGAGGACTAGGTGGCCGAGGCAGAGGACAACCAGCTATCGGAAGAGTGCAACCAGTTGCTAGTAGGGGACCGCCAGTCGCAGGTGGAGGACAGGCACGGGTTTTCGCGTTGATGCATCAGGATGCGCAGGCGTCCAATGCTGTGGTCTCAGGTACCCTATCATTATGTTCTGTTGACGCACACGTGTTGTTTGATCCCGGATCCGCGCACTCATACGTTTCCACACACTTCGTGCCGAGTTTAGGTAAAGAGTCCGGTTTGCTTGATCAGCCGCTTGTTGTGACCACTCCTGTGAGATAGTCGTTTGTTGCTAGGCACGTGTTCCGATCCTGTGTTGTCCGTATTGGAGAGAGAGAGTTGCCTGTCGACTTGATCCTTCTTGAGATGTTGGACTTCGACGTTCTTCTGGGCATGGATTGGTTAGCCACGTGCTATGCGTCTGTGGACTGCCGCGACAAGACAGTTAGATTTTGTTTTCCCGGCGAGTCGACTTTTGTTGTGCAGGGGGACTGTGGTGCCGCCCCTCACATTTCTATTTCTTCTCTTCGCGCTGGGCAGCTGCTGAGGAAGGGATGTCAGGGATTTCTAGACTATGTTTGCGATACTAGAGCTACAGATGTTCCATTAGACCAGGTTCCGATTGTATGTGAGTTCCCTGATGTGTTCCCTAACGAGCTTCCTGGGCTACCGCCTGAGCGCGATATTGCCTTCTGTATTGATTTGATTCCCGGCACGGGGCCTATTTCTATACCGCCTTATCGGATGGCACCGGCGGAGCTTAGTGAGTTGAAGGGTCAGTTGCAAGATTTGCTGGATAAGAGACTTATTCGGCCGAGTGTTTCTCCTTGGGGTGCTACGGTCCTATTTGTCAAGAAGAAGGACGGCATTTTGCGTTTGTGTATCGACTACCGCCAGCTGAACCGGGTTACCGTGCGGAACAGATATCCGTTGCCACGCATCGACGACTAATTCGATCACCTTCAGGGGGTAGGATATTTTTTGAGGATCGACTTGCGATCAGGATACCATCAGCTGGGGGTTCAACAAGATGATATACCGAGAACAGCTTTCCGCACGCGCTACGGCCATTATGAGTTTTTAGTGATGTCGTTCGGACTCACCAACGCACCAGCAGCATTCATGGACTTGATGAACCGGATATTCAAGCCGTATTTGGACTTTTTCATCATCGTATTCATTGACGATATATTGGTGTATTCCCGGAGCAGAGAGGAGCATGAGCAGCACCTGCGGATCAGACTGCAGACCTTGAGGGAGCACCAGCTTTTCGCAAAATTCTCCAAGTACGCATTCTGGCTTGATAGCGTAGACTTCTTAGGCCACGTGATTACACGGGATGGTATATGTGAAGACCCGAAGAAGATCGAGGCCGTTCAGAGTTGGCCCAGGCCTGCATCCGTTACTGAGATACGCAGTTTTCTAGGATTGGCCGGTTACTACAGGCGATTTGTACAGGATTTCTCCCATATTGCTGCACCTTTGACCGGATTGACCCGGAAAGGAGTTCATTTCGATTGGACGGAGGAGTGCGAGCATAGCTTTCAGCAGCTACGGACGTGTTTGACTATGGCGCCAGTGTTATCTTTGCCTTCAGGATCAGACGTATTTGTGGTCTATTGTGATGCTTCACGAGTGGGGCTAGGGTGCGTATTGATGCAGCATGACAGGGTGATCGTGTATGCTTCGCGGCAGTTGAAGAGACATGAACAGAACTACCCTACTCATGATTTGGAGATGGCCGCAGTGGTCTTTGCACTTAAGATCTGGCGGCATTACCTATACGGAGAGTCGTGTCAGATATTCACTGATCACAAGAGCTTAAAATATATATTTCAGTAGCGGGACCTGAATCTCCGACAGCGTCGTTGGATGGAGCTAGTGAAGGACTACGATTGCGAGATCTTGTATCACCCGGGCAAGGCAAATGTAGTGGCGGATGCTTTGAGCAGGAGGCCCGGGGCAGTCTATCTTGTTTGAGCGCAGTGCAGAGGCAGTCGTCGGCAGATTGGCAGATATTATACGACAGTCGAGTGCAGTTCGAGTTCACGCCGATAAGGGGACAGCTTGCGCATGTTAGTGCACGCCCACAGTTGCTTGACCGTATACATGAGGCACAACACAGTGATGACCGATGTTCAGAGATCATGGCGTAGATTGGACAGGGTAGATTTTCCGAGTTCGTGATCAATGATCAGGAGATACTGCGATTTGGGACTAGACTGTATGTACCAGATGCGGAGGGACTGCGACGTGAGATTCTTCAGGAGGCATATCGATCGGTGTACAGTGTTCACCCGGGTTCCACCAAGATGTACCATGATATGAGAGATGTTTACTGGTGGGACGGAATGAAAAGGGACATCGCAGATTTCTTGTCGAGATGCCTGACTTGTCAGCAAGTCAAGGCCGAGCCCCAGAGGCCCGCCGAAGAGCTACAGCCGTTACCCATTCAAGAGTGGAAATGGGATTAGATTTCGATGGATTTTGTTGTGGGTCTACCCAGGACTAGGTGAGGGTATGACTCCATTTGGGTGATCGTGGATCGTTTGACGAAAGCGGCTCACTTCCTCTTAGTGAAGATGACTTTCGTATTTTCTCAGTACGCCCAGATATACATCGATGAGAAAGTACGACTGAATGGAGTCCCGACGTGTATCGTGCCCGACCGAGGCACCCAGTTTACCAGCCGACTATGGCAGAGGCTTCAGGAGGCTTTGGGCACCCGCTTGAGTTTCAGTACAGCATTTCATCCGCAAACCGACGGCCAGTCAGAGCGGACTATTCAGACTCTCGAGGACATGCTCCGAGCATGCGTTTTAGACTTTGGTGGTAGCTGGGATCATCATTTACCCTTGGTGGAGTTCTCATGCAACACCAGTTTCCAGGATACTATTCAGATGGCACCTTTCGAGGATTTGTATGGGAGGAGATGTAGATTGCCCGTCTGTTGGACAGAGCTCAGTGAGAGCATTATTTTGGGGCCACAGATCGTACAGGAGACGACCGAGAAGATACAGCTGATTCGAAACAAGATGAGGACAGCTCAGAGCAGGCAGAAATCGTATGCTGACAGACGCCGCCGCAGATTAGAGTTCGTATTTGGCGATCACGTTTTTCTGAGGGTCTCTCTGATGAAGGGAGTGATGAGGTTTGGACGGAAAGGGAAGCTTAGCCCCTGATTCATAGGTCCCTTCGAGATCCTTGAGCGTGTGGGCGTAGTAGCATATCGTTTGGCTCTTCCACCCGACTTCCCAGATGTTCACCTCGTGTTCCACGTGTTGATGCTTCGCAGATACCTACATGACCCTTCGCACAAGATTCAGCATGAGACCGTTCAGCTCGAGCGCAATCTTTCGATCACCGAGCAGCCATTTGTGATATTAGACCGGCAGGTGAATAAACTTCGATCGAAGGTCTTACCCTCAGTGAAGGTGCTTTGGCGCAGCCCGAATGGTGAAGAGATCACTTGGGAGGCCAAGGGCGAGATGCGGAAGAAGTTCCCTCATCTCTTTGAAGGTATGCATGGCTTATATTTTAAATTCGGGGACGAATTTCTTTAAGGGGGGAAAATTGTAACACCTTAGGATGTGTTTAGCGGCTAATTATATTTAAGTAAATGGGTTTTAATAAAAAGTTTACCAAATTGATTTACAAATATTTTATCAAATTTAATGAATATTTTATTTGAATTTTTCTAAGCTTGCACACAGATGTGCATGTTAACTAGGGCTTAAATTGGGTTATACCATGTTTAACAACCATGGTAGACTAACCCACCCTTGTTAAGCTAAAATGATATTAATTAAGGGTATTTTTTTTTGTGAAAAAGGATTTAAATTTTCTTTTGTGTTGACTTGAGAGAGAGAGAGAGATGGCATCATGGCAAGTGTCTTGCTTGCATTAAATGAGAGAGAGGGGGAGTGCATCATGGCATGAGCCATGCTCGTCTTCTCACGTCGAAGAAAGATCCACCCGAAAGCCTCGACCTTTGGCTTCAACTCCAAGCTAGAAGTAACTAGGGTGCAAGAAGTGCTAATCCTTGAACCCTAGATGAGAGTAGAGATTATCAAGAGAGGGTTTTCTCAAGCTCAAGTGTTTCTCAACACATGAGAGGGGAGAGCTTGAGGGAGAGGAAGAACAAGAGAGAGCATGTGAATAATAGAATGAGAGAATAATATGAAGCATTCTCTCATATATGTGAATTATTGTAATTAGATAATTAGTGAGATAATTGTCTTGGCTAAATCAAGACATGACCATTATCATTTCATTTTTAATGCAAATTGCAAGGATCAAAGAGCATCTTCTAAATGAAATGATGATGGTCAAAGTGTCAACCAAGGTCAACAAGTCAAGAAGGTCAAATGGTCAACAACCATAACCAAGCGCAATTATTAAACTAATATCAATTAACAATAATACACACATAAGCATTAGAGTTAATAAAATGACAATAATCATTAACCCTAATCAAAGTCCTCTCCCTCTGTCTTAAGCAACTGTGCATACGCACCCATATTCGTGATCCGAGGAACACGAATACAATGAGAAAAACGAATCCCAAATCATATACTAGGATCTGGCTTAAACCAAAGCCTGCTAGTATAAGCTGTCCGGACAGCAAACGTGCACAAGTGTGCGGATGTGAACGAACCCTGTCGCAAAACCATGCGACTTCTACTCAATTTGCCTAAAGGTGAATAGCTCTCTGTGTGGGACTCTAAAGACTCGACACTGCGCTGGCAGTGGGTTTAACCACAGACCGCAAGCGGCACTAGCTGTACGTAACGGTCCCCAGGTAGATGTCGATAAGAAGACTGACGAGGTGAACCCCGTCTGAACTCCTACTGAGCCTGTATGTGACAATCTCCGTACAGTCCGGTCTGTTCATCTGATACATCGCATGGCGGGCCTAGGGGGCGGTGAACGTCAGTCCCCTAATAACGGTACAAGTCGTGTCGGAGTGTAGCCCAGAACACCCTGAGATAACACTGGAAACCTGTCACGACCCGAAAGTACGGAACATGACCGGCACTTAAACTACGAACGTCTCGAGACGTACGTAATCTAAGTAAACCGAAAACCCAGAAATCCAAACCAAGAAAAGTAGTAGAGTGCAGGAAAAACCAACTTAAAGCAAGTAATTTCAATAGCATAAGCTGAATTATGCGGTTTTTTAAAACATCAAAAATTTACTGAAAATTTCGGCAGAGTCTCCATTGTAAATACTGGCCCCCAAACGGGATACAACATGAATAGTATACGAAATCAAGAAAAAGGCATCCCCAAGCGGGAGCTAGCTCTTCGTCAATCGACGGTCACAACCACACAAGCAATATAATATACAACGCCAACGGCAAGGATCAAAACTCAAAAGGAAACTCAAAACCACCAGAAATATAACGAGCGACTCTAAGGTCGAAAGAATAAACAACACTGGTCTCTATCTCAATAAATACATGTTTGGTTGATGGAACTTCTATATACAACAGAATAATGATATACAAGATATATAATGGGGGTACGATACAAGTAAACCCACCTACTAGCAAATCACCCGAACGAAACTATGCCGCAAAGCCGTAATTAAACCTGTACGGCAAAACCTGCAAGAAACTGCGGCACAACGGGAGTGAGTTGCCAACTCGTGAATAGAAAAACATCTACGCACAGAAATCACATAAATAACGCAATCCTAGGTCAATGATCATAATATATCCTCAAAAATGTATATAACATGCAGCCTATAACAATGGCTAGGGTAGTATCTAACCCGAGTGTAAACTCATGTGCCCGTGTTAGTGCCTCAGGTAGCAATATATCATATGAGTGAGGTATGAATGCATGAAAACAGAATACATGTAAATGAAGAAACTGTTTTCATAAATTAGTGAGATTTCTGTATTTTTAAAGCGAGGTATCATAAATGAAATCAGTATCAACAGTGTCTAGCATCGACACAAAACATAAATTTCACTGTCTCGAAATATCAATGTCTCAATCTCAATATCTAGGACGCCGTCAGTCCAGACCGGCCCTTACCATCCATCTCAAGACCACGACGGTATCCTCCGGATATCCGACGCGTCGGGTAATATCACCGGTCGGTAGTGCTCCCCTGCCGGGCTCAACGTCAACACCATATTCCTTTTGCCCCGGGGACCGCACCGGGCCCACCATGTACCCATGACGGTTCCTCCACTCCTCGACACGGATCTCGAAAACCACAGCAAACTCATGGTGGACGACACTTTACATCACTAGAAAACCGCAACATTTTATATTTTAAAAGATCATAAGTTGTAAATTTTGCGGCTTTCCCCGAAATCCAGAAATATCATAAATCTCAAGAAATCATCACAAGTGCATATGTCAATGATAATGAATGCATATGGTATCAATAACCAAGTTGCAATGTATAATTAATAAACTAGGCATGTAATGCAGGTACACTAATATCATATCAAACTACTAACTAACAAGCTAAGTCAAGCAAATATATTCTCTAAAGTGTACGTGACATGGCAATTACCGATGAAGATGTGTGTGAGCCGGCAAGTAGGTGTACATGGTACATACGCATCATCGGTAATGGTGCTGGTGTCCTAACAGCATGATATCAATAATGGAATATGCAGCAAAATAAGTATGCGAGGCAGAGCGAACAACAATAATGTGCGGGAGCTGAATACTAGACACAACGATAACTAATCTGTAATAATCTAATATAAGTCCTACAAATGGTGCCTTTTGAAATAACACGAATCATGGGGTTTTGAAAATAGGGGCTACGGTGTTTTTATGAAAAGATACATCTTTTGAAATATCCGTAGGATCCCTTGGGCTGTCTTTTAAAATACCCATGATTCGTTAGTTTTTGAAATAGGCAAGAATCGAATCTAATCTAACAACTAAACTAAACTAAAGGGCTAAGCTAACAAGCTGAACTACAGGTAAGGAAACCGCCTAACATCTGAGTCGATAAATATACATACCTGAATATATATTAGTCGGTGATCCCGCCTCAATAATTGTTAGTTATATGTATGCCCTAGAGGCCATTACTGTACATAGGATGTATATTGTAGTGGATGCTGGGACGTATATAGGGAGGACTTTCTTGCTCGACATGATAGTATGCTATCTGGTTGAACTTTACCTTAACGTTTATACTGATTGTCTCTCTGTTACATGTTGGTAAAGCCCTTAGGATGTGTACTTGACTACCTGGACTATGATGCGGATCGTACTAGTGGGGACATGGTAGTCCATAATTACATCCTTCAAAGTCCCTAGTCGTGGGTGTATCGAGACGGGGCATCGATATACCAGAGTAGACTAGCGTATACCTTCTCGACACATACAGATGGGCGATGGATGATCCCATATCCATTGGTGTTTGACATCGGAGATGATATACGGGTGCTCAGTAGAGACTGGGTACACTGGACGGACTCGCCGAGAACTCCCAGATGGTATTATACCTCACGTCAGATGGCAGTTCTCTGGTGACACTGGTACAGAGTAGTCTGTTGACCCGAGATCGTCATAGAGTCTTGTGTGGTTCCCACTGTGCTTTGATTTCCATCTTACCACGTCCAAGAGGGCGTGCAAAATGGTTGGTTTTGGGTACAGTCCCGAGTCACATGGAGGCAATGAGCGATAGGAGGGGATTCGTCTCTCCCGGTATAGGGAGTTGATGTTGCGCTGTGTTCGATTGGCTATAACAGGAAATCCCTGGCCAGGGTTGCTGAGATTTACTGGTAAGTGTTACCAGTACTTTCTCGAATTGTTATAGACCTCATATCGACACGACTTATCGAGCTATTGGGGTCTGACGTTTACCACCCCTAGGCAAGATATGCGACATATCAGACGATCAGACCGGACTGTACGGTAGTGTTACTGGTTGGATTCACTGGAGTGTGAGCGGGCTTGCTCGTCGATCTTCAGATCGCTCAATACCCGGGTGGCCGTTACGTTTAGCAGACCGCTTGCGGCTTGTGGGTGTTTGATATGATCATCGCCTGCTGCCGGTGTATTGACGAGTCTTTAGAGTCCTACACAGAGGTTTCCTGGCTCAAGCGAAACGAAATAGGAGCGCATATGAGATATGTGCGGGACCGAGAATAATACGCGTATGTGATACCGTATTCTATTCTCGCGATGAATGTGTCGAATGGTTGTATGCGATATAACCTAGTTATCGAATCAAGGATTGATTCGATAAGCCGATACATTGTATACTGGTCGGTTGTGTGCGACATGACCGGATCTTTGAATCAAGTGTTGATTTAATTATTTAATGCATAATTATATATTTGATATATTACTTTGCATTAACTAGTATCGGTTCACTTTAAATGGATTTTCTCACTCGGATGTGCGCATTGCATATGCGATATGATTTTATGCACTTGCTTGTATCATGTTTGATGATACATGCCTTTTTGGTTAAGTGTAAAGAATTAAACCTTGGTTAATGAAATGGTTAGGGTTTACTATTTCCTTATTCATTTATTTATCTATTTATTCTTTTTGGAAAATGATTTGCATAAAGATTAAATGGTGGCTTTTTTTTGTTGTTTAGTGGAAGCTTCATGAAACCTTGACCCTGACCATTCATTTAACCTAAGTTAATTCTCTACACTTTACCATGGTTACCTTTATGATAAGAATTATTATTCTTTTCTTTTCTAATTAACTTATCATATATTTTCTTCTTCTTCTTCCTTGAACTAAAGAAGAAACCTTCACTTCATCAATGGTGGATTGATGAAGAGTGTGAGAAATCCAAAACTAAAGTCTACCCACTTCCTATTTCTTCATCCTCTACCTCTTGCCAAGTAGTAGAGTGTGTTTCCTTCACAAGTTTTCAAGACTTGGTGAAGGTGGAGCTCGATCTAGTGATGCTTCGACGTAGATCATCTTCGGCACGTCGTCGACGACCCAGCCCGTCCATTCTCCGATGAAGCCGACGCTAGAGCCCGGATTTGATTTGGACAGCGGAGAGGACCTCATCTCGGAGCCGTGGAGGTGGAGGACCGGATCTACAAAGGTTGTATTTCCGTATCTCTTAGTTAAGTGTTAACTAGTTTAGCTTTTCGCCTAGATATCTAGCCAACGATCCGTACACTAGGGTTTCTCGGCACCATAATTTTTGAAATTGGCATGGTTGATGCCTTGTGAGACCTCTTGAGAGTGCCTAGGAACCCTACAGTGGTATCAGAGCCAAGCTAGAGCCTTAGGCGAAGTCTAGATGGATTTTGAATTTCGAACGAACTCGAATCCCTAATACAAATTGCTCTCTGTACTTTTTCTGAAAACGTGGATTTTTCCAGATTAAAAATTGCTAAAAAATTCAGCAGGGAGATCTAAGAGTTCTGGTGCAAGACGACACCCTAATTCAACTAAGCCACCGCGGTTCCGCGGCATGAGCATGCCTCATGCGGCGGATCCGCGGCCGTACGGCCGTATCTCACTGTCATTGTTGCACAGTAACTCCTCTTTTATGATGCTGGATTTTATGGGAATTTTTAAATTTTATTCAAGAGTTGAATTTTCTGGAGTTGTTTTGGGGATTCGGTGTTTCGATCGGGGTATCAAATTTTGTCTATGTGGCTTTCCGGATAAATTTTTGAATATGTTAAAAAGTTCGACCGGATATAAATACCCAATTTTTCCCCTGTCGGGAAATTTCCAAGTGTTGGATTTTCCGTAGTTTAACGACGTTATAAGTAGTGCAAATAATGCGATGGTCCCTCTAGAAGACAACAAACCTTAACTCGATTATGTGACCGTCTTGAACTGCCCTTTGAACCTTCGGGTTTGGGGCAGTACGGCGTGCCACATGTGAGGCGTTGGCTTGACCCTTCTACGGCTGGACCGTTGGTACTGAGGCACGAACTGAATGTTGTTAGACTTATTTCATGTGTTGACCTGTTTCGGGAAAACTTGGGTGTTCGACTGTTCGATCGGAAAGTTTAACATTTTCTATTTATCTGGAATGGGATACAATAATTGGAATTCACAATTAGTTATGAGATAACTGAATGAATGTTATAAACATAGCACTTTAGTCTCACTTGATCGGTTGCCACGGAATTTTGATGCGATCAAAAGTCCGTCGCAATCACGTAGTGTACGCGGATACTCGCCGGGTAAACTTAATAGACAGCCTCACTCCATAGCCCCGACCAAGTGACTATAGGAGAACCCCGTCGCCGAAAGCATCTGTTCGGATGCTCGCGGTAGCGGTGTTCCGCCTTGGTGCACTTCGTCGACGGCATCGGGAGTGCGGCCGCCTACTGAAGTTTGCGACGAGCATTCGATCAGGATGTCGGGAATCCTGTTGAATTGCCCGACTTAATATTGAAAAGAGTTTTCGATTTTGAGACTAAAATGCGGGGTTTATAATTGTTAGGCATGCGATGTCTAAGAAATTCATTTGGTCAGGCATGCGATGTCTGAGGAGGTTGCGGATTCCAACTGTTGTAGTTTTACACTTTCTTTTCTCTGACCGTAAGTGTAATATGTGATATCGCCGGTTTCGTTGCTATATGTCAACGACAATTGGGATGGACATATTTACTTACGTTGATGACATGTGATGTTATGTGTTGCTGGATATGTTATATTGGATCGTCGTGTTTGAATAGCCGGGGGTTTTTTATGTGAGATGAGTGTTATTCATTTTCATTCATGTAATAACCTGTATGTAATATTCTTTTATTGGGGCGCTTCCAGGTTGCGGAAGTTGTCACCGTTTGTATATTATTTACTTTTCCGCACTAGGATAGACCCAAGGAGGGGAGCACAAGTAACCGGGTTCTGGAGTCCAGTGGGAGACCAACTCGAGGAGTCGAGTCCGGGTCTCCTAACTCTAGAATTGGCAGGGTTGCTTGCCGCTCTCGTAGGGGTCTAGGGGTATGGGTTTGGCTATTCATCGCGACTATGGAATCCGTGTTTTATACTGGCTCGTATTGAAAATACGGACATCCTAGTATATCCAATATTTCATGTGATTCTTCTGCTGCGATATCTGTGATGTGATCATGTGATGTTCTGTGATAGATACAGTATATAGTATATATGATATATTATATAGGCGTTACTTATGTTTTACACTCGTGCTAGCCCTGCCCTGCTCTGCCGTTAGTTACCTAACCTAACGGTGCACGAGGGGACATCGAGGCGAATGCGGATGGCATAAGTGTACGTCGTATTTATCTGTGATGTTTAGGTACTTAAATGATGGGACTTCATTAATGTGATTAATGAAATAAAAGAAACCTAAGATGTTGTAGAATCGAATTTCAAAATAAAACAGGTAGCTACAGTTCTTGCTTTGCACAGAGGTATATGTGATATATCCTGCACCTTATTCGATGAGGAAAGGACCGAGATCCCTTCACCGGGAGTGACTCCTTTAGCAATAACTGGCAGATGCTACACACTCGGTTTGTCTTTTGATAGCTTCTATAGTTTCTGCTTTGCACAGTGATATATATGATATATCCCGCACCTCATTCGACGAGGAAAGGACCGACGATCCCTTTACCGGGAGTGACTCCTTTAGCAAAACTAGAAAAGCCTCAAAAACACTCCATTTTCAAAATTCATTCGATCCTTCAACGATATCAAGTTCATTACGCAATAGGTTTTCAGAAAAACCTGTCGTAGCCCTCCGTCATTTCAGATAAGTAGTAGTTAGTATTCGTGCTACGTTTGTTGGCCTGCGTCAAGGCGTAGTATGCGGTAGCTAACTGGTGCTTATCTGCATAAGCATATGATGTGATTGGATTAGGGTAGTCGTGCGACTTTGTTGGCCTGCGTCAAGGGTCATGCGGGTGGGTTTAATTCAATCAGGAAATGACGGGTTGAACTTGACTAGCGGACTATGGTTTGTTGGCCTGCGTCAAGGTCATAGGACGCTAGGGGCAAAATATTATCGGGAATTTCAAGTGTTGAAATTTGCAATGAGATTGCAAACCTTCTATGAGATAGTTGGATCCCGATACCCGCTGCGAGTAAGAGTTACTCCTGGGAGAGTTTTATACATTACAATTAGCCGATCAAGTAGGTGTCTAGAAAGGTGTCAACGGGGTTACGCCTCTGGAAAAATGAGGTTTACATTAATTAGGTTCGTGCGAAAGCACGGGGGACCTCCCTCAAAGTACCGACACTGGCCTGGCTGAAAGATTGGCGAACTTGTAGTGTGTAATTAATCCCGGCTAGTCTTTCCTTTTAGGGTTTGAAGGAAGATTTGATAAAAAGCAGTGGGAGCCATCCTGATTAGATAAAATAATAACCAATCTATTCTTGCAAGAGCGCACGCTGAGTGTTTTCTTCTCTCTCTCTCCTGGTAGCGACCATATCACGCCTTAATCAAGATAATAATACGGATATTTGACCGAACCCGCTTGTTATACTGAGCTGGGGAACGTTGGTCCCGCTCCAACTTATAATTGTTATAAGACAGAGCAGGAAATTAGGGAATACCAGATTTCCCGTTCCGCCCAAACGAAAAGAGTGCATGTTGATGCATCATCTTCGGGTATGTTCGTTACAAAGAACTGTTTCTCTGTATCCTCTACGTCCTGGGTATGTGATACCAGATTAGGATCCCAGATATGTAATATGTTACATAGGGCTACAGAAAGGTAGAGGACTGAGAACGGGTGATAAGTTTCATGAGGCAGAAAACGGGGCAAGTGTTGCAGCCAAGTCTGTCGGTCACTGTCACCCTGTATTACCAATACATTGATTCTGAACGAATGTTGTTAGATACCGAACCTGATATAAAAAATCATATCAATCTCTTTATTAGTAAAGAAATGATAAAATTTTGTATAGTTGGATAATGTTTTGAACATTTCCTATATCAAAAGTTGATCGGTTCAGGCACGTTATCTAAAAGCATTGATGTTCTAAATCAAACTGCAGTTCTTAGTATATGGAACACACACAAGAGGAAGAGTTCAGAATTGAACGATTCCTTCTTGAGGTATTGTAGACTAGGTCAGATCAATGTGACCCGACTTGCTAGAGTTACTTAAAGATGCATATTTAAATTAGTTTGAATTTACATCTTGTGAAACTCGCCAGTCATGTCACAAAGATACAATGACACCAGCTCTGTTTATTGGAAACAGAGAAAGAGTTAGTGAACACTTGGGATGATACATGTTGATGTATGTCATGTCCCCTGTCTATACATGCCAGGACTGGTTCTTTATACTTCATTACATTCTCTGATAATCTTTCGAGATTCAGACCTATGTTCCTGTTGAAACACAAGTCCGAACCTTTTGAGATATTCATAGAATATAAATTAGAAGTAGAGAACCAAAATACGGGTAAAAGTATTATATCCGTTGATGAGATCAAGGAGGAGAATACTTGAGCACGGAAATACTGGAATATTCTAAAGGAGAATGAGATTCTCTATCAGCATTACTCCTCTGTATACACCATAGCACGATGGTATATCAGGGCGGAGCAATCACACCCTATATAATAAGGTGTGCTCTATGATGAGTACTACTGAGTTACCTATTTCCTTTTTGGGAGTTATGCACTTGAGAAGCTGCATACCTATTGAATAGGGTTCGAATCAAATCAGTTGCCTACCACTTCATATGTGATTTGATAAGGGAAGAGCCCATCTCTTAAGTTAGTTAAGATTTGGGGTTGTCCGGCCTATGTCTAAAGGCAAAATCCTGACAAGCTCGAGGCAAGGTCTGTTATGTAGAACTGGAAAGGTTCCAGCTATACAAACTGCAGCTGATGATTTAAAAGAACCAAAGGATTCAATAGTTACCAACGAACCTCAGCCTCTCCGCCGATCTAGTAGGGTTTCTCACCCACCTGAGAGATACTTCGGTTTCTCTACGACAGTGGGAGCGAGGACTGCGTCATGAGATGATGACCCAACTAGTTTCGAGCTGGCCATCAAGAGTAGGACTCTGTAAGAATGGCTGGATGCTTAGCGATCTGAGATGGAATCCTTATACACCAACAAAGTATGGACTTTGGTTGCTATATCTGAAGGGTAAAATCCCCATCAGGAGCAAGTATATCTTGAGAAGATTACTTGGTGTACATGGAAAAGTTGAGACTTTCAAAGCTAGACTTGTTAAAGCTTTTCGTCATCGACCAGGCGTGGATAATGATGAAACTTTTTCAAGTGGCTATGCTTAAGTCCATCCAGATCCTACTTGCCACGGCTACATACCATGACTACGATATCTGGCGGTTGGGTGCCATGACTGCTTTTCTAAATGATGTTTTAGAAGAGTGCGTCTATAAGTACACAGCCAGAGGGCTTCGTAGACAGTGGGAGCAGCGGAAACGTGTGCAAGATGCTTTTTAGAATAAAGCAGACATCGCGGAGTTGGAACATCTGTTTTGATGAATTAGTCAAAGAAGTTGACATCATCAAAATGGTAGATGAACCTTGTATAAACAAAAAGGTAGTAGGGAGTATGGTGACGATCCTCGTAGAGTACGTGGATGACATACTCTTGATAAGGAAGTAGTTTCCTATGCTACGCTCGGTCAATCTCCGCTTATCACAATGATTCTCCATAAAGGATCAAAGTGATACCTCCTAAATCCTGGATTTTGGATCTATGAGATAGATCTAAATGGATGTTAGGATACTCACTAGCTGTAGTGAGATGGTATCAGTTGATCCTGGGGAGAATCACTGGAAGGGTTCCAGGGTGATGAGGACGACTGAATGTCAGTCACAGGCATTGTCTTTACCCTCAATAAAGGGACGGTATGTTGGAAGAGTTCCAAGGTAGATACCGTGGCATACTAGACAATAAAGGCTTGATACATCGCTATTTAAGATGCTACCAAAGAGGCTGTTTGGGTATATATTGGTTCATAAGATGAACCATGTTCCTCCCATTGTGTGACAATGGAGTTGTGGCTTATGCCAAGGAACGTCCGTCCCATCAGTGATCCAGACATATTCTAAGGCAGTATCACCTGATCATGGAGATGGTTTATCTCCAAGGGATCGAGGTTTGGAGAGTAGACTCAGAGGACAACACAGCGGATCCACTCACAAAGGCTTGTTCCCAGAGAGAGACTTTTATGGGATGGTTGAGTATGAGATACTACAACCACTGCTATCAGATGGCCCTAGTGCGAGTGGGAGATTGTTAGTTATATGTATGCCCTAGAGGCCATTACTGTATATAGGATGTATATTGTAGTGGATGCTGGGACGTATATAGGGAGGACTTTCTTGCTCGACATGATAGTATGCTATCTGGTTGAACTTTACCTTAACGTGTATACTGATTGTCTCTCTATTACATGTTGGTAAAGCCCTTAGGATGTGTACTTGACTATCTGGACTATGATGCAGATCATACTAGTGGGGACATGGTAGTCCATAAGTACATCCTTCAAAGTCCCTAGTCGTGGGTGTATCGAGACGGGGCATCGATATACCAGAGTAGACTAGCGTATACCTTCTCGACCCATACAGATGGGCGATGGATGATCCCATATCCATTGGTGTTTGACATCGGAGATGATATACGGGTGCTCAGTAGAGACTGGGTACACTGGACGGACTCGCCGAGAACTCCCAGATGGTATTATACCTCATGTCAGATGGCAGTTCTCTGGTGACACTGGTACAGAGTAGTCTGTTGACCCGAGATCGTCATAGAGTCTTGTGTGGTTCCCACTGTGCTTTGATTTCCATCTTACCACGTCCAAAAGGATGTGCAAAACGGTGGTTTTTGGGTACAGTCACGAGTCACATGGAGGCAATGAGCGATAGGAGGGGATTCGTCTCTCCCGGTATAGGGAGTTGATGTTGCGCTGTGTTCGATTGGCTATAACAGGAAATCCCTGGCCAGGGTTGCTGAGATTTACTGGTAAGTGTTACCAGTAGTTTCTCGAATTGTTATAGACCTCATATCGACACGACTTATCGAGCTATTGGGGTCTGACGTTTACCATCCCTAGGCAAGATATGCGACATATCAGACGATCAGACCGGACATTACGGTAGTGTTACTGGTTGGATTCAATGGAGTGTGAGCGGGCTTGCTCGTCGATCTTCAGATCGCTCAATACCCGGGTGGCCGTTACGTTTAGCAGACCGCTTGCGGCTTGTGGGTGTTTGATATGATCATCGCCTGCTGCCGGCGTATTGACGAGTCTTTAGAGTCCTACACAGAGGTTTCCTGGCTCAAGCGAAACGAAATAGGAGCGCATATGAGATATGTGCGGGACCGAGAATAATACGTGTATGTGATACCGTATTCTATTCTCGCGATGAATGTGTCGAATGGTTGTATGCGATATAACCTAGTTATCGAATCAAGGATTGATTCGATAAGCCGATACATTGTATACTAGTCGGTTGTGTGCGACATGACCGGATCTTCGAATCAAGTGTTGATTTAATTATTTAATGCATAATTATATATTTGATATATTACTTTGCATTAACTAGTATCGGTTCACTTTAAATGGATTTTCTCACTCGGATGTGCGCATTGCATATGCGATATGATTTTGTGCACTTGCTTGTATCATGTTTGATGATACATGCCTTTTTGGTTAAGTGTAAAGAATTAAACCTTGGTTAATGAAATGGTTAGGGTTTACTATTTCCTTATTCATTTATTTATCTATTTATTCTTTTTGGAAAATGATTTGCATAAAGATTAAATGGTGGCTTTTTTTGTTGTTTAGTGGAAGCTTCATGAAACCTTGACCCTGACCATTCATTTAACCTAAGTTAATTCTCTACACTTTACCATGGTTACCTTTATGATAAGAATTATTATTCTTTTCTTTTCTAATTAACTTATCATATATTTTCTTCTTCTTCTTCCTTGAACTAAAGAAGAAACCTTCACTTCATCAATGGTGGATTGATGAAGAGTGTGAGAAATCCAAAACTAAAGTCTACCCATTTCCTATTTCTTCATTCTCTACCTCTTGCCAAGTAGTAGAGTGTGTTTCCTTCACAAGTTTTCAAGACTTGGTGAAGGTGGAGCTCGATCTAGTGATGCTTCGACGTAGATCATCTTCGGCACGTCGTCGACGACCCAGCCCGTGCATTCTCCGATGAAGCCGACGCTAGAGCCCGGATTTGATTTGGACAGCGGAGAGGACCTCATCTCGGAGCCGTGGAGGTGGAGGACCGGATCTACAAAGGTTGTATTTTCGTATCTCTTAGTTAAGTGTTAACTAGTTTAGCTTTTCGCCTAGATATCTAACCAACGATCCGTACACTAGGGTTTCTCGGCACCATAATTTTTGAAATTGGCATGGTTGATGCCTTGTGAGACCTCTTGAGAGTGCCTAGGAACCCTACAATAATATCATATCCGATACCATATCTAAAATCAGACATCCCAAGTCAAGAGTGCGGATCAATCATCAAGATATAGCTCGTACGTAAATCCGTCGTACGGCATCCCAAATCTGGGTACGGGTCAATATCACATTCATCATACTATTCACCTGGTATCCTCTTTATCAAATATCATGATCGCGGTACTGATCTACGTCTAGTACCATACTGATACCGCCTACGTATGCATGGACGTGTGTGAAACACTACGTCAAGGACCCGCTACAACGTCATGTCGTATCTCAAATACGAACCCTGCTATATCACCGATCTCACGGCCTCAAATCAAATCTCATCGACTCAGCTCAATCCCAAGTATCATCCTCAAATCCGTATATGAACGCATAGTCCCATACCCATGTGAACCCATAACTATAAAGAATCCCATGAGCACATATCAATAGGAATGTATGCAAGTATGTATGTGTGTATGTGTAGTGCAACACTACCCTAGGGTTCGCAACACTAAAGTAATCCAACACAGCAATATCCATCCTAAGCATCGTTATTAATCCCAAATAACATATAATAATTGTTGGTGTGTATACGCATCCGTATACACCACCACGGACTGCGGGGGTGCTATACGCCATCCACCCGACTTCTCCCCGTAGATATAAATCTACTCACCTGGTCCTCGCTAGCCGGTGCCGACGTCGCCACGCGCTTGCTTGTCGTCTCGAAGTCCACATGGGGGTACCTACATATCATAACGCACCATATCGCATTAAAACTAAATTCGAAATCGAAACGGTATACGAAAATCAAATCGGCACGCGTATCACGCATAGGTCCAAACCTATCGCCTACGCATGCAAGAATAGTCAAACCAACCCTCGATGTCGATGTACAAACGTCAAACCATCGAGAAAAATCCAATCACACTCATTTGCACATTCACGAACACTAATTTTAATATAAACTAGGTTAAAACTCACAAAAACCCCAATTTTACTTAAACAGTCATTTTTCCGAAAATCTAGCAAGCACAATTCGCCGTTTTTGTACAAAACAGGATGTTTAAATGAATGTAGCGGCCAATATATTTACTAAATATCTTAAATAAGTCATATAAACAATTCCCGGAATTTAATCTCATTAAATTCCAAAAACCCTAATATTCTAGTTTACAAAATACCTAAAATTTAACAATTTCAAAGCAAAAATGCACAAACTACAATCTAGCTTAGATTTGCATGATCTAAAGCATTAAACCACACTTAATAAAGTTAATGAAGTCATGAAAAACCTAAACACATTTTTAATCCCAAGTATTTAACCAATTTCAAAAACCTAGTAAGCAAATTAGCAAATTAACACAATTTTTAAACTAACCATTAGCACAAGCTACTAATCTTGTATTAACATGACAAAAAGCCTAAATATAACACACAACCATACACCAATTTTATAAAACCCTAACTTGCATTCAAATTCATAACTTGAATTCCAAAACTTGCAACTTAAGCCTAATTAACACTTAAGTAGTTTAGCTTTAAGAAATTAGTAACAAATTAAGCAAAAATGTTTTAGAATTATACCCAAAAACATTTGAAGATCCACAAGCATCCATGGCCTCCCAAAATGCTCTCTTTTCACAAAGATCCATGCTATACGGGCTAAGCTAAAATGGGTAGGAGTCGGATTTGGGTTTTGGGATTTTTTTTGATGGATTTGAGGCAATTTTTTTGATGAAGTTTGAAGAGAAAAGAGAAGGGAAATGGGGGGGGGGTGCTGTTGCTGCTGTAGGAGGGGGGTCGGCTGGAATGGGAGTGGGAGAGGAGAGAGAGGGAGGTAGAGAAAGTGGGGGAAGAAGTCAAAGTCAATTCAAGGTCAAAGGTCCACCTCATTTCTTCATTCTCTTTTCTTTTCTTTCATTTCTTTCCTTTGAAATTCAAGTGGGGAAAAAAAATGGGGGCTGCTGAATTCTTCAAGGGGAGAAGTAAATGGGAGTGTCTGGATGTGGGTACGGGTGTGGGGTGATGAAAAATGATAAATATAATACCCCAAACATCCATTTACGCTAAAAAAAAGCCTTTTTTCTTCAATAATTTCTAAACCGTTTTGGCAAATGATTTCGTTCCAAAAACCACATGATAAAATTTTATTTAATGTTTTATGATGCACAAAATTTGTTTCAACTCATTCCAATTTGTAATTTTCCCTAATTAAAGGTATTAGTGACGGCTTAAATAATAATAAAATAATATTTTTTTTCAGAAAATTTGAAATTTCACCAGCGGCTCAATAAATACCAAATAATAGCAATTACATAGCTAGAATATGTATATTTAATTTCTATAATAAGATATTTGTATTTTGACTTTTTACAGAAAACCCCCTTATTTTACCGATTTTTCGAAATTTCACCGAAACGATTTTCAAAACGTTACTATCTTCCCCCCTTAAAGAAATTCGGTCCCCGAATTTAAATTCAAACTCCCCCAAATACTAAAACATCTAAGAAAAACCATCAAGTCGTCGGGGCTCCGAAATTGTAACTACATAAAACAATTCGTAGCGCAGCGCATGCGCTTGAAAAATGAGTATATAACTCAAAACTATACATGTAAACATCGAATCTATATCTGTAAGTACCTGAAGGAAATGCATGCCAAATCTCTTTAAGTCGCTGTGCAACGCGTATAACACTGCACAGTGGCGGACGTTTATCATAAGAAAATAACTATATACATGTATACCTTTGTTTGAAATGTACGTTCCGCCGTTTTGGAAACAATTTAGAAGGGTCTCCTTGTTTTAAACATTTCGTGTCATATCAGACACGTAGGTGAATACTGAGGCTATAGCTCGCTTTTTGGAAATCCCTTCAATAACTATCAAGGCATGCAAAATATATTCAGGTACCGTCCTCTGACTAGTCCTGCTCAGTACGAAAATACATAGCAATATCATAAAAACGTACTGCTCTATACGAAATCAATCCTAAAATATGCACATGAATGCTGCATGCGTCTGGTGCGCACGGAAATCAAAATCCATGAATGTGCCATACATGCGCACAGAAACAACATCTAAGTGCATCGGGTGTGCACGAAACATCTATCGTAGGCAACATGTGTGCCTGACAGCAAAATCAGGTGCATCTATCGTGCACGAAATCATGAAATCCAATATCAAGCGCCGAACGTGCGCAAAATCAATCAAGTGCACAAGGTGCACAAAACAAATATCGGGTATCACAATCGAAATCGAAGTCCAGTGCATCTAAGTGCACAAAAGGCGTATCACTGCACTGCAAGCATATATAAACTATACCGAGTGCAGGAACGAAATCGTGTGCATGCATACGCACAAAACCAACTCGACTGTTTAAAATCGTAAAATCACAAACATGTGAAACTGAAGCACGAAAACGATATCAAGTGCAACACTGTGCAAAGATCGTAAATCCTCAATCATCAAAATCAAATCATACGAATAAATCACCCAAAACATCGTAATCAATAATGGCGGACTAGTACTGCTCAAGCGCATCCTCTAAGAATCTCGGCCAACTGTCGCGGTCACTAGTGGGGCGTCTCGTCGATGATCATGAACTCTGTCCTGCTGGCGTGCGTAACCATGACAACTCCTGGGTCAAGGTCTTCACTGTGAATTACCAATCTTTCGGTCCATCGGCTCATCGGCCCTGTCAGGTGTGCTAACGGGGACGATTCCGTTCTGTCAATTCTCTGGTCATCTCTTGGTCAATCATCGCGACCACTCGTAAGACAGCATATTACTGGCGTCGGCCTCTGGCTCTCTGAATGTACGTGACACATCTGATCCTGGGTGCAAGTATCATTACAGCAGTGTCCTGGAAGGAATCCTGCTCACGGTCTCTTCCATGTCTCGTCTCTGCCAACTGTCCGGAAGTCATTGTCCTTTCCTATATCTGCATCTTGCTCTGGAACGACTGCATACTCATCGCGACTCCTTCTGGAAGGTAAGTCCAAGTACCATGCCTCAGCATGCGCATCGCCTCTCTGATGTCGGCGGAGTGGAACGTCATCTCATCTAGATCTGGTGCGAACCTCTTACTCCACTTTTCTCTAATGTCGACCGCTTCGGACTCGTCTCGTCGTGGCTGCATGGACTGAGCTCCAACGGCTATCCTCGTATCTGGAGTCTCCCAAGAATGCATCACACCACCTAGCATCCGATTGAAGTCGAACCATTCGATCGATTCGTCGAAACCTCATAATCCCCCAAGGGCTCAACATCTTGGTAAAGTTTAATAGTATCGAGTACATACCACAGCATCGGTGGTCCAGCCGTAGAAGGGCAAACCCAAGCCTCACTAATGGCGCCGTGGAACTGCCGCAAACCCTAAGGTTCAAAGGCTTTCACACGGTCATTATGTCGAGTTAGGGTTTCATTCTTCTAGAGGGACCATAGAATTGCCTGCATGTCCTTCCGACTACTTTAAACTTGGAATAATAGGTTTCTGACATTCGATCGTCTCTGTCGACTCCCAACGTCTCCGCGTGAAGTGGTCTCTAGCTGGAATCAATCTATCTGATGACCTCTCATCGGGCAGGCGAACGAACCACATGTCTCAGTCATTCATCCGTGGGTGACTAGAGACCTTCTATCATTGGCTCAATCCTCTGGTGCTGATCTGTCCGTCCGAGTAATCTCATACAGCGATCCATCAACGCTCGTGGTGCGAAAACACAATCAAAAGACACCTCTCTACAATCGGGTGTCGCCGGAATCACGCCCTGGTCAGTCCTCGTTTGTGACGAGCTTCTGCTGACCGCATCTCTAGCCGTAGCTCTCCCTGCCCGAAATCGTGGCAGCAAAACCAAACTGGTAACGATGAGGCTAGATCAGGAAGGAATATAATACAGAATAAGGAAATGTACATCCTAAGGATTCTTAAGTGGAGTGGCGTGTCGTAAATATGCCGCGGAACATACCAACGGTACGTCACTCTACTTTAGTCACCTATTCCATCAACCAAGGGTCATCCTACGCTCCGAAGGTAAAACCTAACGCTCTGATACCAACTTTGTCACGACCCGAAAGTAGGAACATGACCGGCACTTAAACTACGAACGTCTCGAGACGTACGTAATCTAAGTAAACCGAAAACCCAGAAATCCAAACCAAGAAAAGTAGTAGAGTGCAGGAAAAACCAACTTAAAGCAAGTAATTTCAATAGCATAAGCCGAATTATGCGGTTTTTTAAAACATCAAAAATTTACTGAAAATTTCGGCAGAGTCTCCTTTGTAAATACTGGCCCCCAAACGGGATACAACATAAATAGTATACGAAATCAAGAAAAAGGCATCCCCAAGCGGGAGCTAGCACTTCGTCAATCGACGGTCACAACCACACAAGCAATATAATATATAACGCCAACGGCGAGGATCAAAACTCAAAAGGAAACTCAAAACCACCAGAAATATAACGAGCGACTCTAAAGTCGAAAGAATAAACAACACTGGTCTCTATCTCAATAAATACAAGTTTGGTTGATGGAACTTCTAGATACAACAGAATAATGATATACAAGATATATAATGGGGGTACGATACAAGTAAACCCACCTACTAGCAAATCACCCGAACGAAATTATGCCGCAAAGCCGTAATTAAACCTGTACGGCAAAACCTGCAAGAAACTGGGGCACAACGGGAGTGAGTTGCCAACTCGTGAATAGAAAAACATCTACGCACAGAAATCACATAAATAACGCAATCCTAGGTCAATGATCATAATATATCCTCAAAAATGTATATAACATGCAGCCTATAACAATGGCTAGGGTAGTATCTAACCCGAGTGTAAACTCATGTGCCCGTGTCAGTGCCTCAGGTAGCAATATATCATATGAGTGAGGTATGAATGCATGAAAACAGAATACATGTAAATGAAGAAACTGTTTTCATAAATTAGTGAGATTTCTGTATTTTTAAAGTGAGGTATCATAAATGAAATCAGTATCAACAGTGTCTAGCATCGACACAAAACATAAATCTCACTGTCTCGAAATATCAATGTCTCAATCTCAATATCTAGGGCGCCGTCAGTCCAGACCGGCCCCTACAATCCATCTCAAGACCACGACGGTATCCTCCGGATATCCGACGCGTAGGGTAATATCACCGGTCGGTAGTGCTCCCCTGCCGGGCTCAACGTCAACACCATATTCCTCTTGCCCCGGGGACCGCACCGGGCCCACCATATACCCGTGACGGTTCCTCCACTCCTCGACACGGATCTCGAAAACCACAGCAAACTAATGGTGGACGACACTTTACATCACTAGAAAACCGCAACATTTTATATTTTAAAAGATCATAAGTTGTAAATTTTGCGGCTTTCCCCGAAATCCAGAAATATCATAAATCTCAAGAAGTCATCACAAGTGCATATGTCAATGATAATGAATGCATATGGTATCAATAACCAAGTTGCAATGTATAATTAATAAACTAGGCATGTAAGGCAGGTACACTAATATCATATCAAACTACTAACTAACAAGCTAAGTCAAGCAAATATATTCTCTAAAGTGTAAGTGACATGGCAATTACCGATGAAGATGTGTGTGAGCCGGCAAGTAGGTGTACGTGGTACATACGCATCATCGGTAATGGTGCTGGTGTCCTAACAGCATGATATCAATAATGGAATATGCAGCAAAATAAGTATGCGAGGTAGGGCGAACAACAATAATGTGCGGGAGCTGAATACTAGACACAACGATAACTAATCTGTAATAATCTAATATAAGTCCTACAAATGGTGCCTTTTGAAATAACACGAATCATGGGGTTTTGAAAATAGGGGCTACGGTGTTTTTATGAAAAGATACGTCTTTTGAAATATCCGTAGGATCCCTTGGGCTGTCTTTTAAAATACCCATGATTCGTTAGTTTTTGAAATAGGCAAGAATCGAATCTAATCTAACAACTAAACTAAACTAAAGGGCTAAGCTAACAAGCTGAACTATAGGTAAGGAAACCGCCTAACATCTGAGTCGATACATATACATACCTGTATATATATTAGTCGGTGATCCCGCCTCAATAATATCATATCCGATACCATATCTAAAATCAGACATCCCAAGTCAAGAGTGCGGATCAATCATCAAGATATAACTCGTACGTAAATCCGTCGTACGGCATCCCAAATCTGGATACGGGTCAATATCACATTCATCATACTATTCACCTGGTATCCACTTTATCAAATATCTTGATCGCGGTACTGATCTACGTCTAGTACCATACTGATACCGCCTACGTATGCATGGACGTGTGTGAAACACTACGTCAAGGACCCGCTACAACGTCATGTCGTATCTCAAATACGAACCCTGCTATATCACCGATCTCACTGCCTCAAATCAAATCTCATCGACTCAGCTCAATCCCAAGTATCATCCTCAAATCCGTATGTGAACGCATAGTCCCATACCCATGTGAACCCATAACTATAAAAAATCCCATGAGCACATATGAATAGGAATGTATGCAAGTATGTATGCGTGTATGTGTAGTGCAACACTACCCTAGGGTTCGCAACACTAAAGTAATCCAACACAGCAATATCCATCCTAAGCATCGTTATTAATCCCAAATAACATATAATAATTCTTGGTGTGTATACGCATCCGTATACACCACCACGGACTGCGGGGGTGCTATACGCCATCCACCCGACTTCTCCCCGTAGATATAAATCTGCTCACCTGGTCCTCGCTAGACGGTGCCGACGTCGCCACGCGCTTGCTTGTCGTCTCAAAGTCCACATGGGGGTACCTACATATCATAACGCACCATATCGCATTAAAACTAAATTCGAAATCGAAACGGCATACGAAAATCAAATCGGCACGCATATCACGCATAGGTCCAAACATATCGCCTACGCATGCAAGAATAGTCAAACCAACCCTCGATGTCGATGTACAAACGTCAAACCATCGAGAAAAATCCAATCACACTCATTTGCACATTCACGAACACTAATTTTAATATAAACTAGGTTAAAACTCACAAAAACCCCAATTTGACTTAAAAAGTCATTTTTCCGAAAATCTAGCAAGCACAATTCGCCGTTTTTGTACAAAACAGGATGTTTAAATGAATGTAGCGGCCAATATATTTATTAAATATCTTAAATAAATCATATAAACAATTCCCGGAATTTAATCTCATTAAATTCCAAAAACCCTAATATTCTAGTTTACAAAATACCTAAAATTTAACAATTTCAAAGCAAAAATGCACAAACTACAATCTAGCTTAGATTTGCATGATCTAAAGCGTTAAACCTCACTTAATAAAGTTAATGAAGTCATGAAAAACCTAAACACATTTTTAATCCCAAGTATTTAACCAATTTCAAAAACCTAGTAAGCAAATTAGCAAATTAACACAATTTTTAAACTAACCATTAGCACAAGCTACTAATCTTGTATTAACATGACAAAAAGCCTAAATATAACACACAACCATGCACCAATTTTATAAAACCCTAACTTGCATTCAAATTCATAACTTGAATTCCAAAACTTGCAACTTAAGCCTAATTAACACTTAAGTAGTTTAGCTTTAAGAAATTTGTAACAAATTAAGCAAAAATGTTTTAGAATTATACCCAAAAACATTTGAAGATCCATAAGAATCCATGGCCTCCCAAAATGCTCTCTTTTCATAAAGATCCATGCTATACGGGCTAAGCTAAAATGGGTAGGAGTCGGATTTGGGTTTTGGGATTTTTTTTGATGGATTTGAGGCAATTTTTTTGATGAAGTTTGAAGAGAAAAGAGAAGGGAAATGGGGGGGGCTGTTGCTGCTGTAGGAGGGGGGGTCGGCTGGAATGGGAGTGGGAGAGGAGAGAGAGGGAGGTAGAGAAAGTGGGGGAAGAAGTCAAAGTCAATTCAAGGTCAAAGGTCCACCTCATTTCTCCATTTTCTTTTCTTTTCTTTCATTTCTTTCCTTTGAAATTCAAGTGGGGAAAAAAAATGGGGGCTGCTGAATTCTTCAAGGGGAGAAGTAAATGGGAGTGTGTGGATGTGGGTACGGGTGTGGCGTGATGAAAAATGATAAATATAATACCCCAAACATCCATTTACTCTAAAAAAAAGCATTTTTTCTTCAATAATTTCTAAACCGTTTTGGCAAATGATTTCGTTCCAAAAACCACATGATAAAATTTTATTTAATTTTTTATGATGCACAAAATTTGTTTCAACTCGTTCCAATTTGTAATTTTCCCTAATTAAATGTATTAGTGACGGCTTAAATAATAATAAAATAATATTTTTTTCAGAAAATTTGAAATTTCACCAGCGGCTCAATAAACACCAAATAATAGCAATTACATAGCTAGAATATGTATATTAAATTTTTATAATAAGATATTTGTATTTTGACTTTTTACAGAAAACCCCCTTATTTTACCGATTTTTCGAAATTTCACCGAAACGATTTTCAAAACGTTACAAAACCTACCAGTATATCTCGCTTGCCCTAGCCAGGGACTACTCGTGTAATGGCTCTCCTGGACACAGCGCGATGTCAACCCCCAATACCGGGAGAGACGAATCCTGTCTAACCGTCACTGTCTCCAAGTGCTTCGGGACTGCACCCAAAAACTACCTGTTTGCACGACTCCTTTGAGCCGTGGTAGGGTAGCAATCAAAGTGCGGTGGGAACACACTCGAGGCGAAGTGACAGTATCAAGTCAGCGGACTAAGCTGTACTCATGTCACCTGGGAACTGATAACTGACGATAGGTATATTACCAACCAACAGTTCCCAACGAGTCCTGTCCAGTATACTCGTAACCTAACGAGCACCAGCATACTATCTCAAGTACGACGTACTGACGGCTGTGGGACAGACCGTCTCCCACGCTGGGATGAGAAGCGCATATGCTAGTCTACTCCGGAGTATCGATGCCCTGTCTCGATAGTCCAACGACTAGGGACCTGTATATGGATGTGCTTATAGATCACCCAGCTCCCACGAGTGTGAGCGCCATCACAACGCTGGTAATCAAGCAAAGATCTTAAGGGCTCTACTAATATGTATATCATCGATATGCTAAAAGAAACACATGCACATATTAAAGCAGAGACAAACCAAGTAGCATACTACCATTTCGAGCAAGATTGTATATACAACTGTGAATATCCCAAGCTTCCATCAAGTAATATACAAACTAGTATGATACAGTAATGGCCTCTAGGGCATATACACCAACATCTGTTGACTGCCGCGAGAAGACAGTTCGATTTTGTTTTCCCGGCGAGTCGGTTGTTATTATGTTGGGGGACAGTGGTGTTACCCCTCACAGTGTGATTTCTTCTGTTCACGCTGGACAGCTTTTGCGGAAGGGATGTCAGGGATTTCTCGCCTATGTTTGCGATACTAGAGCTACAGAGGTTCCGATGGATCAGGTTCCGGTTGTTAGCGAGTTCCCTGATGTGTTCCCTGACGAGCTTCCTGGGCTACCGCCCGAGCGTGATATTTCTTTCTGTATTGATTTCGTTCCTGGCGCGGGGCCTATTTCTGTACCGCCTTATCGGATGGCCTCGGCGGAACTTAGAGAATTGAAGGGTCAGTTGCAAGATTTGCTGGGTAAGGGACTTATTCGACCCATTTTTTCTCCCTGGGGTGCTCCAGTCCTGTTTGTCAAGAAGAAGGACGGCAGTATGCGTTTGTGTATCGACTACCACCAGCTGAACAGGGTGACAGTGCGGAACAGGTATCCTTTGCCACGCATCGACGATTTGTTCGACCAGCTTCAGGGGGCAGGATACTTTTCGAGGATCGATTTCCGATTAGGCTACCATCAGCTGCGGGTTCGACAGGAGGACATTTCTAGGACAGCTTTCCGCACGCGCTACGGCCATTATGAGTTTTTGGTGATGTCGTTCGGACTCACCAACGCGCCAGCAGCATTTATGGACTTGATGAACCGTATTTTCCAGCCGTACCTTGATCTGTTCATCATAGTGTTCATTGACGATATCTTGGTGTATTCTCGGAGTAGAGAGGAGCACGAGCAGCACCTGCGGATTACACTGCAGACCTTGCGGGAGCATCAGCTTTTTGCCAAATTTTCAAAGTGTGCTTTCTGGCTAGACAGGGTAGACTTCTTGGGGCACGTGATTACACGAGATGGTATATGTGTAGACCCGAGCAAGATCGAGGCAGTTCGGAGTTGGCCTAGACCCACGTCAGTGACAGAGGTTCGCAGCTTTCTAGGGCTGGCAGGCTATTACAGGCGATTCGTGCAGGACTTCTCTCGCACTGCTACACCTTTGACCGGGTTGACCCAGAAGGGAGTTCGCTTCGATTAGACGGAGGAGTGTGAGCACAGTTTCCAGCAGCTACGGGCTCTACTGACTACGACACCAGTGCTATCATTGCCTTCAGGATCAGGCCGATTTGTGGTCTACTTTGATGCTTCACGAGTGGGGCTAGGGTGCGTTTTGATGCAGCATGATAGGGTGATCGCGTATGCTTCACGGCAATTAAAGAAACATGAACAGAATTACCCCACTCATGATCTGGAGATGGCTGCAGTGGTCTTTGCACTTAAGATCTGGCGACATTATTTGTATGGAGAGTCGTGCCAGATATTCACTGACCACAAGAGCTTAAAGTATATATTTCAGCAGCGAGATCTGAACCTTAGACAGCGCCGATGGATGGAGTTAGTGAAGGACTACGATTGTGAGATCTTGTATCACCCGGGCAGGGCGAATGTAGTGGCGGATGCTTTGAGCAGGAGGCCCGGGGTAGTCTATCTTGTTTGAGCGCAGCGCAGAGGCAGTCGTCGGCAGATTGGCAGATCTTATGCGACAGACGGGTACAGTTCGAGTTTACGCCGATCGGAGGACAGATTGCGCATGTTCGTGCACGCCCACAGTTGCTTGACCGTATACATGAGGCACAGCACAGTGATGACCGCTGTTCAGAGATCAGGACACAGATGGGACAGGGCAGATTTTCCGAGTTCGTGATCGATGATCAGGGGATACTACGATTTGGAGCTAGACTGTGCGTACCAGATGCTGAGGGATTGCGGCACGAGATTCTTGAGGAGGCACATCGATCGGTATATAGTGTTCATCCCGGTTCCACCAAGATGTACCATGAAATGAGAGGTGTTTACTGGTGGGACGGAATGAAGAGAGACATCGCAGATTTTGTGTCGAGATGCCTGACTTGTCAGCAAGTCAAGGCTGAGCACCAGAGGCCCGCGGGAGAGCTACAGCCGTTACCCATTCCGGAGTGGAAATGGGAACAGATATCTATGGACTTCATTATGGGTCTACCCAGGACTAATCGAGGGTATGACTCCATCTGGGTGATCGTGGATCGTTTGACGAAAGCGGCTCACTTCCTGCCGGTGAAGACGACTTTCGGATTTACTCAGTATGCCCAGATTTACATTGACGAGATTGTACGACTGCACGGAGTTCCGACATGTATCGTGTCCGATAGAGGCACCCAGTTTACCAGCCGGCTATGGCAGAGGCTTTAGGAGGCTTTGGGCACTCGTTTGAGTTTCAGCACAGCATTCCATCCGCAGACCGACGGACAGTCAGAGCGGACTATTCAGACTCTCAAGGACATGCTCAGAGCATGCGTATTAGACTTCGGAGGTAGCTGGGATCATTATTTGCCCTTAGTAGAGTTCTCCTACAACAACAGCTACCAGGAGACCATTCAGATGGCACCGTTTGAGGCTTTTTATGGGAGGAGATGCAGATCGCCCACCTGTTGGACAGAGCTCAGTGAGAGCAGTATCTTAGGGCCGCAGATTGTGGAGGAGACGACCGCGAAGATCCAGTTGATTCGCGATAGGATGAGAGCAGCACAGAGTAGGCAGAGGTCTTATGCGGACCGTCATCGGCGCAGACTTGAGTTTTCTGTTGGTGATCATGTTTTCTTGAGGGTCTCCCCAATGAAAGGCGTGATGAGGTTTGGGAAGAAGGGGAAGCTTAGTCCCAGATATGTGGGCCCCTTCGAGATCCTCGAGCGTGTTGGTGCGGTTGCGTATTGATTAGCCCTTCCGCCCAGTTTTCCAGACATGCACCCCGTATTTCACGTTTCGATGCTCTGCAGATATCTTCATGATCCTTCGCATGCGATTCAGCACCCGA
The DNA here is from genome assembly GCA_030015575.1 of Agapanthus africanus. Classification (NCBI taxonomy): domain Eukaryota; kingdom Viridiplantae; phylum Streptophyta; class Magnoliopsida; order Asparagales; family Amaryllidaceae; genus Agapanthus; species Agapanthus africanus. The sequence continues at coordinate 250,419,878 of CM057347.1, read as the reverse complement.
CGATCCAGCTTGAGCGCGACCTTTCCTATGCAGTGCAGCCGGTGATGATCTTGGATCAACAAGTGAAGAAATTGAGGTCGAAAGAGATACCGTCCGTCAAGATATTTTGGCATGGCCAGAGCGGCGAGGAGGTCACTTGGGAGACCGAGAGCGAGATGAGGAAGAGGTATCCCCATCATTTTGAAGGTGCGTATAGTTAGATTTTTAAATTCGGGGACCGAATTTCTTTAAGGCGGGTAGATTGTAACACTTTGAATCTTAGTTAGAATGTTTTTCATGTTAAATTAGAATTGTGAGTGTTACTTTTTGTGTACATGGGATTTTTAATTATAATTTAGTCGTGTTTACCCTAATTGGGAATTTTTGTGTTAAGTGCACACATGCACACTTAGCACAATTTTTGTGACCTAGGAAAAAAGTGTTAGTATGATAACCATTTTCTTTTATGCATGGTTGTTATTTTCCCCACCCTTTTATCCAAAACAAAACCCCATTTTATAATTCAAATCCAATAGCAAATGAGCCATGCTGTTAGGTATTGAACTTTGACTTTTTTGACCCTTTTCTTCTCTCTTCTTTCTCTTCCTCCTCATTCTGAATTCTGCAGAATTGAGAGGAGAAAAACCCTAGCTTTCCCTAATCTTTTCCTCTCCTTTTCACTTCTCTTTGATCCCTACACAAAAACCCTACACAATCAACACATTTTCATCACAAAACCATGGAAAAGTGAGCTTTTTGAGGTGTTTAGAGGCAAATCTGCCCACTTGAGGTTAAAGCTGGAACTTTTGGTTTTTCTAAGGTCATTTGAAGGTATAAATCTCACTCCAAGCACCCTATCTCCATAACTTGCATGTTTAGTTTCAAAATATCACATTTTTATGCAATTTTAGTGCTATTGAAGGGATATAGTGTTGATATGTTAAAATTTATGTTGTTGTGTCTTGATTAGCTTGTTAATGAGTTATTAGTGTGGGTTTAGACCCGGGTTTGCTTCAGGTTCCACAAAAATACCCTAAAGTTTCAATTTTGTGCCAAAGTGTGGATTTTAACTAGAAATAAGGCTCTGTAGGATCTGCTGCTACCCGAGATATTTCAGAGTGAAACTAGATGTTACTGTAGCATGTATGGGGGGTATAGAGTGCACACACCAAACCTGGAAGCCCACCCCTACCCAGGCCGCCGGAATATTCATTCTGGCCGCAATTTGCGGCCAGATGGGTGAGTTGGGATTTGGGGTTTGGGCCACTGGAGTCTGCTGCTATGTGGGTTATTTTGGTATATATAGTTTTACAATATCATTTCTGTATCAAAATCTGGAGGTGAATACCTATTTTTTCCCGTATTTTAATCTTCGCGACACGTGTGATACATATGTATGGGTTTTGGGTTTCTGCGTATCGTGACGCGTCTGAGTGTCTTCAGGCGCGTAATCACACATTTTAGCGTATCACGCACACGCACGCTTGGTTCACGACACGAGTTACTAGTTCGGCTTTAATGTCGTGTTTGTGTGACTTCAAGCTTATGTATAATGTATTGTGTAATTCTAGGTTCGCAGGCGAGTACGGTGGACGCCTCGCAGAAGGGGAAACAAGTTATTGCCTATACCTAGCGAGAGACTACTGTGAGTAGATTTAACATCTACGGGGATATCGCTCGCATGGTGCTCTACGTCAGGGCTGATAGGACCTTATAGCTATATTTACATACATTGACTGTGCATGGCTACTATTTAATGCATACTGCATTCTCTGCTATATGGATATAAACTAGAATTGATAGAACACCGCACCATTACTAACGGTCCATGTTGCACGAGCACTATCCTGCATGTTACACACACACCGTTAGTAATTGCCATGACACTCACACTGTAGAATTTCCATCGGATCATTATGTTGTAGCTCATCTTTATGTGACTTGACATGATATTCATACTTGATGCATATATCACATCGGATCATTATGTTGTAGCTCATCTTTATATGACTTGACATGATATTCATACTTGATGCATATATCACATCGGATCGTTATGTTGTAGCTCATCTTTATGTGACGTGACATGATATTCATACTTGATTCATATATTACATCGGATCGTTATGTTGTAGCTAATCTTTATGTGACTTGACATGGTATTCATATTTGATGCACATATCATATCGGATCATTGACTTGCATATTGGTTTGGATTACATGTGATTTCTGGATTTGGGAACCTGGCTATTTCAAATATGGAATCATTTAAAAGCCCGGTTCCATTGATATGATATTTCGGTGCGTCCACCATGTGTTTCCTCGGTGCTGGAGTGATATATATGAACCCGAATCGAGGAGCTGGTTGAGGCCGATTACGGGTACATAATGGACCCGGTATGATACCCCGGGGCGAGAACGGTTTCGCTGTGTAGTAGACGGTGAGCCTGGCAGAGGGACTACTACCTACCAATGATTGGTTGGACCTGACAGTTATCCGGAGGATACTGATCAGAGTCGATAGATGGATGCGGGGTGATCCGTGCTGCCGAGGCCGAGGGCCGATACCGCAGACGGAGCCCGTGGGCTGACCCGGACTGACGGGGCCCGATGGATGAGGATTTGCGTGTCGATGCTGGACACGAGTATTTATGATATTTGGGTGCCGATGTTGGGCACTCGTGATTCTCAGAGATTTACAGGATTAGAGGGCCGATGAGAGTGCCGGCGCCTGAGCTATTTGGGGGATCTAGGTGTATTGATGGACACCGATTATATATTCCACGTTGACATTCCATGTAGATGTTATATTTGCCCATGCTCAGCATTTATTATTGTACCTCATCCTGTAGTTATATTACCTGATAGAGCACTTGCATGATTATTTCACTTACTGCTTATCACATCTTGATATCATCTGTTGGCATATGATAGAGTAGCGCAGTACGTGCATGCTCGTGATTACCTTTATATGTTATCTCTATTCACGAGTTGGCAACTCACCCCCGTTGTGCCACAGTGTTTGCAGGTTGCCCTTCGGAGTAGTCGCGGCAGGCTGCGTTTTGCATCTTTTGACACAGATACCCCCATAGTTGGTGTACTAGCTCTTTTGCTGATAGGTGGGTTTTGTGCAGTATCTGTTTATCTTTCAGTTATGTACATTGTTGTATCTAGTATTCTCCATCTACCATGTATGTATTTGACTTAGAGACAGTGTGGGGATGATGATGTTTATTATTTGTATTCTGGTGTCGAGTTCGTTGTGAGCCGACGGTACTTGCAGTTTATTCTATCTGTGATGTTCCCACTTGTGGATCTTGATCTTCGCTACGGCATCGTATATTGTTATCTTGGTGATCGTTTACTTAGATTTCTTAACATGTTGGTAAGTGCTTTCATTTAAAACTTATAACACTCTATACTTTTACTGGTTTGATTTCTGGGTTTTCGGTTCACTTAGTCGCGTTACGCCTGTAGACGTTACGTGGTTAAGTGCCGGACACGGGCGAAACTTAGGGTCATGACACTTCATTTCATCACTTGGAAAATTCTAGCAAGATTTTTGCAAATGAGGAAGAAAAAGAAGAAAGTGATGAATGAATTATTGTTGAGGTTAGAAATGCAACCATGCTTTAATATGTGTCATAGCTAACTCATGTAAAGATTAAACCATAGGCTAGGGTTAAAGTTAGGTTAACAAATATCTTAAGAGAGAAAAAAGAGGTGGACTTAGTCAAGGTTCTACAATGATCTTCCAAAATATCAAACATGACAAATCCATAATTTTGAATTTCTTTAATAATAAATGTAAACCCTAATCTAACCCTAGCATGGTATAAGTCTCTCACATTCATGTTGCATGTGTAACCTTAACATGTTGCAATATCACATATCACATATATAATGTTTTGTAACAAAAGAAAAGAATACATTTAACATATATCACATATATATCGATGCATCCTAAGTGAGAAAAAGAATCATTTAAGTGAGCTTATATTAGTTAATGTAATGTAATATATCACATATATAATTATACATTAAATTATTAAATCAACATTTGATTTAATAATCCGGCTATATAGCATATAGCCGACTAATATAATATGTATCATTTTATCGAATCAACACTTGATCCGATGTCCCGACTATATCACATATAACCGGTCGATATCACATATGGTGAGAATAGAAAACGGTATCACATATCATATTAATCTCGGTCCCGCACATATCACATATGTGCTCCTACTCCGTTTCGCCGGAACCAGGAAACTTCTGTGTAGGACTCTAAAGACTCATCAATATGCTGGCGGTAGGTGATGATCACATCAAACACCTACAAGCCGCAAGCGGTTAGCTAAACGTAACGGCCGCCCGGGTATTGAGCGATTAGAAGATCAACAAGCAAGCCTGCTCACACTCCTGTGAATCCAATCCGTAACACACCCGTACAGTCCGATCTCTTCTTCTGATATGTCACATATCAGTCTAGGGGTAGTAAACGTCAGACCCCAGTAACCGATAAGTCGTGTCGACGTGAGGATCATAACGGGTTGAGAAACTACTGATAACACTTACCAGTAGATCTCCATATCAGCCCTGGCCAGGGACTTCCATTTATAGCTAATCGAACACAGCGCAACATCAACCCCCAATACCGGGAGAGACGAAACCCCTCCTATCGCTCATTGCCTCTATGTGATTCGGGACTGTACCCAAAAGCCACCGTTTTGCACGTTCTTATGAACGTGGTAAGGTGGAATTCAAAGCACAGTAGGAATCACATAAGACTCTATGACGATCTTAGGTCTACAGACAAATCTGTACCAGTGTCACCAGAGAACCGCTATCTGGCGATATGTATAATACCATCTAGGAGTTCTCGGCGAGTCCGTTCAGTGTACCCAGTCACCACTGAGCACCCGTACACCATCTTTGATGTCAAACACCAATGGATATGGGATCATCCATCGCCCGTCATATGGGTAAAGATGCGTATACGCTAGTCTACTCTGAAGTATTGATGCCCTGTCTCGATACACCCTCGACTAGGAACAATTATAGGATGTACTCTTGGACTACCCTGGCCCTACTAGTATGATCTACATCATAGTCCTAGTAGTCGAGTACATATCCTAAGGGCTTTATCAACATGTGAGAGTAAGACAGTAAACCAATACAAGTCAACATGTTAAGACAAAGTGAAACCAGATAGCATTCTATCATGTCGAGCAAGAAAGTCCTCTCTCTATATATATCCAAGCATCCACTATAATATACATCATATGTACAATAATGGCCTCTAGGGCATATACATAACGAACAATCTCCCACTTGCACTAAGGCCAGCTGTTGTAGTATCCCATACCTAACATCCCGAAGAGTCACTCAAATTGTATTTGGGGTATGGCCTTCGTGAGTGGATCCGCAATGTTGTCCTTCATGTCAACTCTCCTGACCTCGATCTCATGGCGATCAACTATCTCTCGGATCAGGTGATACCGCCTCAGAATATGCCTGGATCTCTGATGGGGCCTGGGTTCCATGGCTAATGCCACATCTCTATTGTTATCACAATACAAAGTTATTGGATGAACAATGGACGGAACTACATCAAGTTCAGTGATGAACATCTTCATCCAGACAGCCTTTTTGGCAGCATCGTTGGCAGCGATGTATTCAGCCTCCATCGTCGAGTCTGCTACGGTTTCCTGTTTGGAAATCTTCCAACACACCGCCCCTCCATTGAGGGTAAAGACAAATCCCGAGTGCGACTTAGAGTCGTCCTTATCACTTTGGAAGCTCGAATCGGTAAAAGACTCCACTTGGAGTTCTCCATTACCATACACCAAGAACATCTCCTTAGTCCTTTTCAAGTACTGGAGAATGTTCTTCACAGCTGTCCAGTGACTCTCTCCTGGATCTGCTTGATACCTACTAACTACACTTAGTGAGTATGCTACATCGGGTCTGGTACATAGCATCACGTACATGATAGAGCCTACTGCCGAAGCATAGGGTATCTCTTGCATGTGAGCTCTTTCCAAATCAGTCTTAGGAGACATTTCTTTAGAGAGAGTGAGTCCAGAGATCGTGGGTAAGTTCCTACGCTTGGATTCTTCCATACTAAACCTCTTTAGTATGGTGTCAATGTACCTGGATTGGGACAATCCCAGTATCCGCTTAGATCTATCTCTATAGATTTTAATTCCATAAATACAGGAGGCATTATCTAGATCTTTCATTGAGAATCTATGTGATAAGAAGAGCTTGACCGAGTGTAGCATAGGAACATCGTTTCCTATCAAGAGTATGTCATCCACGTATAATACGAGGAAGACAACCTTACTCTCTGCCACCTTCTTGTGAATACAAAGTTCATCTACATTCTTGATGAAGTCAAACTCTTTGACTACAACATCAAAACAGATGTTCCAACATCGCGATGCCTGCTTTAACCCGTAGATGGATTTAAGCAGCTTGCACACCTTTCCGCTGCTCCCACTGTCTACAAAGCCCTCTGGCTGAGTCATGTATACGCACTCTTCTAAATCACCATTTAGAAAGGCGGTCTTAACATCCATTTGCCAGATTTCATAGTTATGGTATGCAGCAATGGCAAGTAGGATCCAGATGGACTTAAGCATAGCCATTGAAGAAAAGGTTTCGTCATAATCCACACCTGGTTGTTGAAGAAAACCCTTTACAACAAGTCTAGCTTTGAAAGTCTCAATTTTTCCATCTACACCAAGTTTCTTCTTAAAGATCCATTTGCTCCCAATGGGTTTTACTCCTTTAGGAGCAACTTCCAAAGTCCATACATTGTTGGTGTACATGGATTCCATATTAGAACGCATTGCATCCAGCCATTTCACAGAGTCCCCATTTATGATGGCCTGCTCGAAGCTAGTCGAGTCATCATCTTCCATGATGCAATCCTCGCTCCCACCATCTATGAGAAAACCGTAGTATCTCTCAGGTGGGTAAGGAACCCTACTAGATTGGCAGAGAGGCTGGGGTTCGTCGGGAACTATCGAATCCTCTGGTTCCACTAAATCTTCAGTTGTAGTTTGTGCTATTGGAACTTCTTCCAGCTCTACCTCTTCGCCACTAATTTCTTTAGCAAGAAATTCCTTTTCTAAAAAGGTGGCGTATTGAGAAACAAACACTTTTTGCTCCTCAGCGTGGTAGAAAATATATCCTTCGGAATTCTTAGGATATCCCATAAACTTGCAAAGAATTGATCGTGCCTCGAGTTTGTCCGGATTTTTCCTTTTGACATAGGCCGGACAACCCCATATCTTAACTCGTTTAAAATATGGTATCTTCCCACTCCATATCTCATATGGTGTGTAGGTACAGATTTAGATGGAACTTGATTCAATAGGTATGCTGTTGTCTCAAGTGCATAACCCTAAAAGGAAATAGGTAACTCGGCAGTGCTCATCATAGAGCGCACCATATCTAATAGGGTGTGATTCCTCCACTCCGATACACCGTTGTGTTGTGGTGTATATGAAGGAGTAAGCTGAGAAAGAATCCCATTCTCTTTTAGATAGTCCAGGAACTCATTGCTCAAGTATTCTCCTCCTCGGTCAGATCGAAGGATCTTAAAACTTTTACCCGTTTGGTTCTCGACTTCGTGCTTATATTCTCTGAATTTCTCAAAAGCTTCAGACTTGTGTTTCAACAGGAACACATGTCCGTATCTTAAGATATCGTCAGTGAATGTAATGAAGTACGAGGAACCATTCCTGGCATGTGTAGACATGGGACCACATACATCACTATGTATCAGTCCCAAGAGTTCCGTAACTCTTTCTCCGTGTCCACTAAACAGAGTTTTGGTCATCTTGCCTTTGAGACATGACTGGAAAGTATCATAAGTTGAAAATTCGAACTGATTCAAATATCCATCCTTATGTAACTTAGCTAGTCATGTCGCATTGATATGACCTAGTCTACAATACCACAAGAAAGATTCGTTCATTTCTGAACCCTTCCTCTTGTGTGTGTTCTGTACATTAAGAACCGTGGTTTGATTCAGAACGTATATGCCATTATTTAACGAGCCTAATCCAATCAACTTTTGATTCAGGAAGATGTTCATAACATTATCCTGTACTACAAAATCACATCCTACTTTACTCAATAAAGAAAATGATATAATATTGCATATCAGGGTCGGAATGTAATAGCATTCGTTTGGAATCAATGTATTAGCATTTGGTAATACAAAGTGATATTCACCAACTGCTTTGGCTGCAACATTTGCACCATTCCCTACTCTTATGGAATGATCACCCTCTCCCAGTTCCCTACCTTTCCGTAGCCCATGTAACATATTACATATGTGGGATCCCGATCCGGTATCTAATACCCATGACACAAAGTGAACTGAGAAACAGTTCTCGATAACTAGCACACCCGAAGAACAGTCCTCGTAACCTCCAGAACAGTCCTCGTAACCTCCTAGCTTCTTCAAGCCGCTTCGAACTTCCTATCTTTCTCCAGAAGCTTCCCTACAACAACCTAGCTTCTTAAGCAAGCTTCATAACTACCTAGCTTCTTGAAGAAGAATAACCTAGCTTCTAGTGGAAGATTGATGAAGGCTATATAAAGAGACCTAGGGCTTCATTGTAAAGGTTGTTGGTTGTTGAATATTGAGCCAATTCATTACACAAGTTGAGTAACACAACTTGTGATCCAAACACCAAATCCAAATCCAAATCCAATCCAAATCAAGAAGCATTGAGAAGCAACATCAATCGACGACTTCGAAGATCATTTATCGCAACGCCGATCGTCATCAAGAGCAAGAGATCCGCGATCGATCCACGTCTCACGGCGATCGAGCCAAGTAAAAACCGATGACAAATTCTCTTTTCAATGGAGTGATCGAGAGCTAGTATTGTAATCTCGGATTGAGAGATGTAAATTTGAAGAAGATTTAATAAAGGTGATCGATTGTTAATTCTCGCTTTCTTTAAATTTTTGCATTTTGAAATTTCTCATTCTTGATTCTTTTAATTTTCATAATGTGTGAGTAAATCTCCGCTTGTAAAAGAATCGAGGAATTCGGTAGATCAAATGATGATAAAATCCTAAACTAATCTTAAGTCTTATGAGAATTGTGAAATTTAGGAAAAAGATTCATCAATGACCTAATTTGGAGCGAGATCACCGTTCTTGATAATTTCGTTGCAAATTAGGGATTAAACGATCGATAATTCTCTTTGCTAAAGGCTAGATTTGAATGATGATCAATGAAAAGATAAGGGATAGTGAAGGAGAAACCATAGTTTCTTCAAAAAATCCCTAATCTTCATTCATCGCCATCGGTCTAAGCTATAATTCATCAAAAGATAAGATGAGTCATTATTAGTATTCATCATTGCTACTAATTCCTATCGATTCTTACAAGCTTTTCTTCATTTTCTTGATAATTCAAATTGATTTTAGACACTTTCTTGATTTCTAATTCTTGAATTTTCATTCTTGATTTTCATGAAATGACAACTCAATTGAATCTTGAATCGTTTTCTTGAATTTTATTTTCTTTCAATTCATCTAAAATAAGATCGAATAAATCCTCGCATCTCAGTGGACGACCCGTTCTCATTAACGATCTACATCGACACCGTTATTGATTACGGTTATAAATTCTTTGATTGTGATTACACATTATATTTTTCATACATAACTATATTTTCCATAACAAACACAAACACAACATAGACGATCAATCAAGATGCATCGACATGCTTATTCTTCATTTGGGCGGCGTGGGAATTCGGATATTCCCCTATTTCATGTTCTGTCTTATAACAGTTATAAGAAAGAACGGAACCAACGTTCCCCTGCTCTGTATAATAAGCGGGTTCGGTCAATACATCCATATTATTATCTTGATTAAGGCTTGATATGGTCGCTACCTGGAGAGAGGGAGAAGAAAACATTTTAGCGTATGCTCTTGCAAGATTAGATTGGTTATTATCTTATCTAATCAGGATGGCTCCCACTGTTTTCATCAAATCTTTCTTCAAACCCTAAAAGGTAAGACTAGCCGAGATTAATCAAACCTTACAAGTTCGCCAATCTTTCGGCCAGGCTAGTGTTGGTACTTCGAGGGAGGTTCCCCGTGCTTTCGCAGGGACCTAATTAAATAAACCTCGTTTTCCCAAAGGCATAACCCCGTTAACACTTTTTTAAACACTTACTTGATTGGCAAATTGTCATGTGTAAAACTCTCCCAGGAGTAACTCTTACTCGCAGTGGGTATCGGGATCCAACTATCTCATAGAAGGTATGCAATCTCATTGCAAATTTCAACACTTGAAATTCTCGATAATGCTTTTGCCCCTAGCAACTTATGACCTTAACATAGTCAAAAAATTATAATTGCTAGCCAAGTTCAACCCGTCATTTCCCGATTGAATTAAACTCACACGCACGACCCTTAACATAGTCAACAAAGTCGTACGACTACCCTAATCGAATCGCATCTCATGCTTTAGCAGATAAATACTAATTAGCTACCGCACAGTACGCCTAAACATAGTGAACAAACGTAGCACGAATACTATGTAGGACTTATCTGAAATGACGGAGGGCTACGTCCGGTTATTCAGAAAACCTTTCGCGTAATGAACTTGATATCGTTGTAGAAACAAGTGATTTTGAAAAAAGAGTGTTTTTTAGGCTTTTACTAGTTTCTCTAAAGAGGTCACTCCCGGTGAAGGGATCTCAGCTCTTTCCTTATCGAATAAGGTGCAGGATATTTCACAAACACCACTGTGCAAAGCAAGAACTATAGAATCAATCAAAAACAAAAATGAGTGACTTGTAGCATCTGGTAGATTCGCTAAAGAGTTCACTCCCGGTGAAGGGATCTCGGCTCTTTCCTTATCGAATAAGGTGCTGGATATTCTACAAGGAATACCGCTATGCAAAGCAAAAACTAGAACTACCCCTTTTTGATAAATATGATTCTACAACATCTTTTAGGTTTCTTTTTCTTTCATTAATCTCATCAATGAATCCCATCATTTATGCTTCCTAAGCATCACAGAAGAAACGAAAATACAATGTACGCTTATGTCATCCGCATTTGCCACAGTGTCCCGTTATGCACCGTAAGGTTACTTAACTAACGGCATACCGGGGCGGGACTAGCGCGGGTGAAAAACATAAGCAACGTTTATTATATATCATATATACAATAATAAAGCATTCGTCTCACGCATATAAAATGATCACATCACAGTATATCAGCAGCAGAAGAAACATATGAAATAATGGATATATTAGGAGGTCCGTGTTGTATTTTGAGCCTGTATAAAACACGGATTCCACGGTCGCGATGAATAGACAAAACCACATCCCTAGAGCCCTACAAGAGTGCCAAGTAACCCTCCCAATTCTAGGGTTAGGAGACCCGGTCTTGACTCCTCGAGATGGCCTCCCACTGGACCCTAGAACCCGGTTACTTATGCTCTTCTCCATGGGTTTATCCTAATGCGGAAAAGTAAATAATATGCAATAGTGACATCATCCTTGTTGGAGATAGTGCCCTCAGAGTCAATTATTGGATCACAGGCACGTGATTGCAATGATTGAGAGAGGGCCTATACCGTTAGAACAGTCTTACTCAAGATGATAATATGCTATCTGGTTTATCTTTATCATCGTGTACTGTTTCAGGTGACCTTACAGGTCACTATTGCACGTTGATAGAGCCCTTAGGATTCTTGCTTGACGGCCAGCAGTATGATGGCGATCATATACGTGGGAGCTGGGTTCTATAAGCACATCCTTAAAAGGTCCCTAGTCATGGGAGTTTTCGAGACAGGGCATCGATACTCCAGAGTAGACTAGTGTATACAGTCAAGACCCCGACGAGGGGCGGTGGCTGGTCTCACAAGCCACTGGTGTCAGTTGGTTCACCTAAGATGTATACAGGTGCTCATTGGGTTATGAGTACACCAGACAGGACTCACCGGGAACATGCTAGTTGGTCTTATACCAGACGTCAGATAGCAGTTCCCAGGTGACATGTGTACAGCTTAGTTCATCGATCTGAGATCGTCATTTGTCTCGTGTGAGTTCCTACTGTACTTTGATTACTACCCTACCACGGCTCAAAGGAGTGGTGCAAACAGGTTTTAGTTGGGTACAGTCCCGAGCCACATGGAGGCAGTGAGCGGATCTGCAGGGGTTCGTCTCTCCCGGTATTGGGGGTGAGGTCGCGCTGTGTCTAGGAGAGCCATTACACGAAGTCCTTGGCCAAGGCAGGAGATTTACTGGTAGGTATTCCAGTAGTATCTCAGGGTGTTCTGGGCTACACTCCGACACGACTTGTACCGCTTTTGGGGGTCTGACTTTTACCAACCCCCTAGGCCCGCCATGTGATGCTCATAGACGAACGGACCGGACTGTACAGATATTATCACCAACAGGCTCAGTAGGGTGTCAGGATGAGTTCGCTCATCGACGTCCCTTTTGGTCAATACCTGGTAGCCCGTTACGTATGGCTAATACCTCTGACGTGCTAGTGGTTAAATCCACAGCCAAAGTATTGACGAGTTTTTAGAGTCCCACACAGACAGTTTCTCAAGTTTCGGGCGAAACGTTGTAGAGGCCGTATGGATATATGGCAGGGTTCGATCGTATACGTGCGGTATTGCACGGATCATGATCGGACGGATAATACTAGCGCACTTTGGTTTAAGCCGGATCCTAGTATTATACAGTGTAGATTTTGTCTCATAGCATTTGTATTCGGTCAGAATACAAATGCGGGTATGTATATATAGTCGCGGGGTTTTCCTATAATTTATTACGGGATCAGTTTTTTGAAGTTTCCAGTTTGCATTCCGTTTCGGCCAGTTTTTCTTTGTTCCTTCATGGCCAAACTTTTGTGTTGGGAGGGGCTAATTTTCAAATGTGCAAATTAGCTATGTGGAGGGGGTTATTTATAAATGGAGGCTTCATGAGTTTTCTAGCACATTTGATTCCATTTTGTGCACATGGTTTGCAGTAATGTGATGGGAATGAGAAAGGATTTGGTGTGACATATTCTTATGGTTATCATACAATTTCTCCTCTTGCTTTATTCCTTTGATTTTTTCCCTCCTCATTCTATAGAGGCCGGCCACATTCTTGTGAGGGGAGGGGTTCATTTTGGTGGTGAAAAAAATGTTCATCGCATATTCTTTGCTCGCTACATATATTCTTTAACCTCTCTCAAAAGATCATTCTCTACTCCACTCTATCATCGTAACTTCACAACCCCATAAGACAACCACTCTACACTTAGCCTACAGCATTCTTGGACACGTCGGCTTGCCAACTTCGTGTCCGAGTTGCCTCGGTCCAGAGGTGGGAGCCCGTAAAAGAACCCGGTAGTGTGGTGCCCTTTCCGACAAGAAGATGAAGACCGGAGATTCCGCGAGGAGATCGGGATGGAGGCCGAAGACCGAAGAACACGGATCGCTCGGTATAGCTTTCTACCCATTCTCTAGTTTGCTAGCATTAGGTTAAAGGCCCGATCCGGGTTTAAAGTTTGCGGTGGCGCCAGTTTTAAAGTTATTGAAAAGTTTCATTTCCGCATTCTGGCCTCGGATTGACGGCCGGGGCGCTGCCATGCACTTACACTGGTATCAGAGCCACGCCATTAACCTATTCTTGCTTGCTCTAGTGTGTTTAAAAGTTCGATCGAATGGATTTTCTAAAATGCCCATTTTCAAGTCCAGTTTTCTGTCAAAATTTTTTGTGCTCGAAAAATTAATTTGAGTGTTTCAGAAATTCGTGCAGGCGGTTTTAAAGCTTCTGTAAAAATTCGGTACAGTGACACTTCAGTAGGACCGCGAAACCGCGGCATAACCCTTGTTATGGCCGCGGTTCCGCGGCGGGAAAGTGTCAGGGCCGTACCAAATTTTTGCAGTTGCTTTTTAAGTTGAAATTGGGATTTTTGGAATATTCTTTCTGGGCCCAGATTTATTTTGAGTGCTACAGTTGTGCTTGGGGCCCACTTCGGTAAATTTAGTCGATCGAAAATTTTAAACATGTTAGTTCACAGTATTTACATTATATCTGCGACCGTGAATGTCATTTGATCGGTAAATCCTGTCTAACTGCTATAGCCCTTTTAGACGGATTTATGAACGTGACATTCACATTGATGTTCTATGTTATGCTGTGATGTTGCGGAATTGTCGTGGTGGATAGCCTGGATGCAGTGTTAGTACAGTTTTGGTATTATGTACATTTGATATTACGGGGCGAGCGTCTGACATGTGGACTGTCGTTACTGCCTATTTGTATATTATTCTTTTGGGGCACGACCGGGCTGAGGTCGATGTACCCGTTGTATATTTTACTTTCTGTACTAGGATTACCCCGTGGAGGGGTGCACGGGTAGCCGGGTTCTAGAGGGCAACGGGCCCGCATCTCATGGCGTTGAGACGGAGGGGGCTTCACTCTACAATTGGCGGGCTACTCACCGCACTCGCAGGGGGTATAGGTTGACCCAAGGAGGAGTGCTCAAGTTACCGGATTCCGTGAAGTGCTGGGTGGTCCATTCACGTTGTTGAAGGGGGTTGCCTCGCTCCAGGTTTTGGCGGGTAACTTGCCGCGCCCGTAGGGGTCTATGATTTCATTGCACAGGCTATCCACACAACCAGGGGAACGTTGGGTTTCAGTAGCGGCTCTATGAAACCCGCGGATCCCAGATATCTTTATTGTTCTGTGATGCTTATTACATTTCTGTGATGTTTCATTTTATCACGCCTTGAGCGATTATTATATATTGATATATATACTAGTAGATGTTGTATATGTTTTGCATCCGTGCTAGTCCAGTCCCCACTCTGTCGTTAGTTACGTGACCTAACGGGTGATGACGGGACCCAGTGGCGAATGCAGATGGCATATACGTACATCATTATTTTCGTTCTTTATTGGTGTGATCAATTGATGAGACTGCGTTGATTCGGATCAATGCAAGCTAAACAAACCTATTTGATGTTGTTGGAACATTTTTCAAAAAGCTGTTATTGCAAGGACGTTCTCTTTTGTTTTGCATAGTGGTATTCGGTTATGAATATCCAGCACCTCAGTCGACGAGGCAAGGGCCGAGATCCCTTCACCGGGAGTGACCCCTTGGACAGAAGTTTGCGTCAGGGCAATAACTTCACTATAGTCGATTACTTTTGCTTTGCATCGTGGTATTCAGTTGGAATATCCTGCACCTTATTCTATGGTGAAAGAGCCGAGATCCCTTCACCGGGAGTGACCTCTTTAGCAAAGGTTTTCGCCACTATATTTTTATAAAAGCTATCCGGTTCCTTCAACGATACCAAGTTCATTACGTTAAAGGTTTTTCGCTAAAAACCATTTGTGGCCCTCCGTCATTTCATATGGATAGTCAATAGTATTCAAGCTGTGTTTGTTGGCCAAAGTCAAGGCACAGTGATTTGTAGCTATTGGATATTCATATGCAGAATAGATAAATGCGTTGGTTTGGGATAGTCGTACTGCCTTGTTGGCCAAAGTCAAGGGTAGGTACGGGTGGGTTCAAATTAACTTGGAGAATGACGGGTAGAACTTCACATGTGACTTATGATTTGTTGGCCAAAGTCAAGGTCATAAGAGCATGGGATAAAAATCACATCGGGAGTTTCTAAAGTAACTGAAACTTTCCATATATGTGCATACCTTCTAAAGTGTGATAACGTGAGTGGATTCCATCACATTATCATGCGATGATAGTTGGATCCCGATTCCCACTGATGAGTTGGTCTACTCCTCGGGTGATCACGACTAATTCTTCTTTCAGGTTTGGAGGAGAATTTGACGTTACAGTGGGAGGTTTCCTGATTAGATAAAGTGATAACCATTCTGATCTAGGTTAGAGTGCACGCTGATTGTTTCTTTTCTCTCTCTTTTTGGCAGCGACCATGGCTCGACCCTTGACTATAACTCAGTGACCAAATTAACCGAACCTTCTTAAACATTGGCTTTTGGATTGTCAGAGTTGCAAACCTCTTTGCCACTCCTACTTTTACCCTTTTCTCCAGAACACCCCGTATTACTACGAACGTCCACTTCCATTGGATAAAACCATCGTATGGTTATATACGAACTCGAAGGAATTTATTCGAAGATGGTTTCTGGTTCTGGAGAAAACAAATAGGACTATTCAGTTGTCTTTCCCTTTTACCTTCTCTCAGGTTGCGAGTGCTCCTAGGATTAGGGAAGTACACCCATTACGCAAATTGGATAGTCTTCTTCCAAACCATAAGAAGGTGCCGACCGGTAGGGAATGAAGAAAACCAATTAGCCTAAGGATGGTGTACAGAAGGTATTAAGTAAAGACAAATAAAGGGATTAGTAAGAGGGCAAAGTAAATTGCGACTGCTATTCATAACCAAACCAAGTATTTCATTACCACTCCCATTTCACCTTTGTATTTCTCCAGAACACTCCGTATCACTATGAAGATCCACAGTTATTTGGATACTCCATCATATGGTTATATACGAACTCGAAAGGAACTTGTTCCAGTTCAGGGATGGATTCTGGTTCGGGAGAAATAGGAATAAGGTTTATTCGGTTGTCTTTTATCTTCACCTTCTCTCGCATTGCGAGTGCTCCTAGGATTAGGACAGTACACCCATTATGCTTATTGGATAGTCTTCTTCCAAACCATAGGCTGGTGCCGAGCGGTAAGCAAGGAAGAAAACAATTTGGCCTAAAGGGGTGTACAGAAAGTAATGACTAAAGACATATGAAAGGATTTGGAGAGATGGCAAAGAAATATATGGTTACAGTTCTGAATCTGGATAATCGAAGATGCATTACTAGGAATACCCGGATACCCATTCGAAACATTTCAATGTTTCAGTTTCATTGTGTATTGTTAAAATAAAACTGATTTCCCAATTAGACACTTGCTCCAGGGTATGTATTTACCAGATATGATTCTCACATCCGTATGGTTTTATAGATGATGAGTGGGAGTAAGTTATTGGGAATTAGGTGATCATCCTCATTATATCGGAATTCGTTGTAATTGGTGATATTTGAGAAAATCACCTGGGTAGTTTGCCAGACGGCAAATATTTGGTTTTGAATATCCGCTGTTATGCACTAATTTCAAATTGATATATTTGTACGTCTATTTTTATATAGAGTGAGATATACCTTTTTGAAATTATGTCTATGACATTTACCTATATCAGTGGATGGTTAGGTAAGGAGCATTAAACAACGGTGTAATTCTTCTTAACCATAAGTACAGTTTTCAACCTACGACACACAGGGAATGAGTCAATAGACTCAAGGGAATTATACAGAGTATTGTATATTGTCCAGTATCTATTAGGACAGAGGGGTTGGTACTCGTACTAGATTCTGTTTACTTGTTACTTCTCTGGGTCTTAGACATGTGTTTCGTAGAAACGCACGGTCTAAGTTTTGAGAGTTATAGGTATAAGAATAGAGTAGAGAACCAGGTGTTGCAAGTATCGGGATTCTTCAAGGTGATCGAAGATGTAGATACTTGTGTATGGTGTTCAATAGATACTAATGATTGAGAGAACTTGCTTCTCTTTCAGGTTACTCATAATTGGAAGCACTCCTAAGTTGAGTAATGCTGATCGGCCTCTTTCTATTTAGTTGACATGCAGTGGAGACAGCTGCATGATTTGAATCTGGTTCAATTAAATCAGTGCTTCTGTTTCTGTATTGGATATAGAACAGTTCATATCTTAACGATGTTAAGGTACGGGGAGTTGTCCGGCTTATGCTTAAAACCAGACTCTGGATAACTTAAGGCACGTTTCTGTAATGGCTGTTTGTGGGTTGACCCGGGCTATGACGAGGGTTGACTTTCTACCATCTGGAAGATCAATAGTGATATTGTTCTTGACTCGCCACAGTTTTAATAAAAATGGGAGTATGGTAGAACTAGAAGTGATTCCAAAACCGCAAACGATTACTGAAAATTTGATAAGAACCTAAAGATTCAATCTGGTTTGACATTCCATTGGCCACTCCATAGATATGGCGGGTAACCTCAGTCACCCGAGAGGTACTGCGGTACACTCAAGGACGGTGGCAGGGAGGTTCTTGTTTACCCAGACTTGCTATTGCTGTTGTTCTAGACTATGAGACCCGGTAGGAGGATGAGTATAGCGTCGTTCTGAACTAGCTTTAGAAGTGCACGTCTATATGACTCTGCCAGAGGGTTGTCGTAGTCAGTAGGAGCAGCGGAAGTATAGTGTACAAGTAGCTTATGTCTATTTATAGACTAAAGCAGATATAGCGAAGATAGATCATCTATTTCTGATGTCACAGTCATAGGTTTGACTTCATCAGAATAGGGGATGGATCTGTTAAGAAGGTAGTAGGGTGTTATGTCCTGGTATTTGGATGACATACACAGAGTAGGAAGTGAAATTCCTATACTACGGTCGGTTATACTTTGGTTGTCACACAGTGGTTTCTCCACATAGGAGTTGTACATTATATCAGACATTCCGGTTACTAGATTTATGTTTTTAAATCTAGATTTGGGTAGTTTCCCAATCTGGGTACTTAGACAGCATTCTAAAGGTGTTTTAAAATGGACGACTCCTGGCACGTTAGTATACCTGCAGGTGATGGAGTCACCCTCTCTAAAGGTGTCTTACAGACTAAAGGGGAGAGGGATGTGCATGATTGGCAGATCACTTGCTTAGGCAATTGAGTCAATCATGAGATGTCAAGTACCACACCAGATATTGTTTTTGCAGTAGATGCAATAAGTTGATATTGATCCTATCCTGGAGAAACATTCGGAAGCAGTTTTAAAACATAAGTGGATGTTCTAGGGATATGATAACATCGGCCTCATTCAGGAGACGGTTATCATTCCAGGCTTCCAAGGTGACCTGGACGGCAGAGTGACTGTCACAGTTATAGTTTTCCCTCTGACGAGGGGCAGTACTATGGACAGGTGGTCCAGGCAGATACTGAGGGAGGCATGGCGCAGGATACTGATTAAGTTCAGTTGACGAAACAATCTAAGAAGTTTGGATTTGGATTTCATTTATGAACTAGGTCCCATCAGATATCCAGACACATTCTAAGACAGGTATTGCTCATTTCGGGAGATGGCTTTCTCCGCGAAATTGAGATAAAGAGAGACATAGAAAGAAACATTAGAGAGGATCCACTCACTGAGGCTATTCCTCGAACGCATTAGTTTCGCAAGCGGGTTTTGTGAGACTGATTATTAGAGGAGTTAGGTGTTCGGTATCACACGGGCTGTGAGTATGCGACATCGCAATAATTAGCCTTGAGTTCAAGTGGGAGATTGTTGGAGATAGTGCCCTCATAGTCAATTATTGGATCACAGGCACATGATTGCAATGATTGAGAGAGGACCTTTACTGTTAGAACAGTCTTACTCAAGATGATAGTATGCTATCTGGTTTATCTTTATCATCGTGTACTGTTTCAGGTGACCTTACAGGTCACTATTGCACGTTGATAGAGCCCTTAGGATTCTTGCTTGACGGCCAGCAGTATGATGGCGATCATATACGTGGGAGCTGGGGTCTATAAGCACATCCTTAAAAGGTCCCTAGTCGTGGGAGTTTTCGAGACAGGGCATCGATACTCCAGAGTAGACTAGTATATACAGTCGAGACCCTGACAAAGGGCGGTGGCCGGTCTCACAAGCCACTGGTGTCAGTTGGTTCACCTAAGATGTATACAGGTGCTCATTGGGTTATGAGTACACCGGACAGGACTCGCCGGAATCATGCTAGTTAGTCTTATACCAGACATCAGATAGCAGTTCCCTGGTGACATGTGTACAGGTTAGTTCATCGACCTGAGATCGTCATTTGTCTCGTGTGAGTTCACACTGTACTTTGATTACTACTCTACCACGGCTAAAAGGAGTCGTGCAAATAGGTTTTAGTTGGGTACAGTCCCGAGCCACAAGGAGGCAGTGAGCGGATCTGCAGGGGTTCGTCTCTCCCGGTATTGGGGGTGAGGTTGCGCTGTGTCTAGGAGAGCCATTACACGAAGTCCTTGGCCTAGGCAGGAGATTTACTGGTAGGTATTGCAGTAGTATCTCAGGGTGTTCTGGGCTGCACTCCGACACGACTTGTACCGCTTTTTGGGGTCTGACTTTTACCAACCCCCTAGGCCCGCCATGCGATGCTCATAGACGAACGGACCGGACTGTACGGATATTGTCACTGACAGGTTCAGTAGGGTGTCAGGATGAGTTCGCTCATCGACGTCCCGTTTGCTCAATACCCGGTAGCCCGTTACATATGGCTAATACCTCTGACGTGCTTGTGGTTAAATCCACAGCCAAAGTATTGACGAATTTTTAGAGTCCCCCACAGACAGTTTCTCAAGTTTCGGGGGAAACGCTGTAGAGGCCGTATGGATATATGGCAGGGTTCGATCGTATATGTACGGTATTGCACGGATCATTATCGGACGGATAATACTAGCGGTCTTTGGTTTAAGCCGGATTCTAGTATTATACAGTATAGATTTTGTCTCATTGCATTTCTATTCGTTCAGAATACAAATGCGGGTATGTATATACAGTCGCGGGGTTTTCCTGTAATTTATTACGGGATTAGTTTTTTGAAGTTGCCAGTTTGCATTCCGTTTCGGCCAGTTTTTCTTTGTTCCTTCATGGCCGAACTTTTGTGTTGGGAGGGGCTAATTTTCAAATGTGCAAATTAGCTAAGTGGAGGGGGTTATTTATAATTGGAGGCTTCATGAGTTTTCTAGCACATTTGATTCCATTTTGTGCACATGGTTTGCATTAATGTGATGGGAATGAGAAAGGATTTGGTGTTGCAGGGTTCCTAGGCACACATGTGAGGTCTCCCAAGCCATCAACCATGGCAATTTCAAAAAATATGGTGCCTACAAACCCTAAGGTATGGATCGTTTGCTAGATATCTAGGCGAACAAAACTAGTTAACAAAATAACTAATGAGAATACGGAAATACAACCTTTGTAGATCCGGTGCTCCACCTCCAAAGCTCCGCAACGAAGTCGTCTCCGCTGTCCAAATCAAATCCGGGCTCTAGGATCGGCTTCGTCGCAGAATAGGCAAGCTAGGTCGTCGATGTCCATGCCGAAGATGATCTACGTCGAAGCATCGATGAATCAAGCTCCACCTTCACCAAACCGTGAAAAGTTGTGAAGGAAACACACTCTACTACTTGGCAAGAGGTAGAGGATGAAGAAATAGGAAGTGGGTTAACTTTAGAATTGGATTTCTCACTCAAAACATCAATCCACCATTGATGAGGTAAAGCTTTTCTTCTTGAAGTCAAGGAAGAAGAAGAAGAAAGCTTATGAAAAAGTTATGATAAGAATTAAGAAAAAGAAAAGAATTATCTATTCTTATCATAACTAAACCATAGTTAGATGTAGAGAGTTAATCATGGTTAAAGAATGGTTAGGTTTAGACAAGAAGACAAAAATGGTTGCTTTGGTCAAATGTTCATGAAGCTTCAAAGAATACAAACAAATAAAGCCACCATTTTCTCTTCATCATATTTCTTTTGCTAAAATAACAAAATGGATAAATAAATGAATAAATAAATAAGTAAATGAAGCAAAAGAAAACCCTAACCATTGACCAACCATGGTTTAAACCATACACCAAACAATCATGTATCATCAAACATGATACAATCAAATGCACAAAAGTATATCACATATACAACTTGCACATCCGAGCGAGAAAATCCATCTTAAGTAAACCGATACTAGTTAATGCAAAGTAATATATCAAATATATAATTATACATTAAATCATTAAATCAACACTTGATTCAATGATCCGGTCATGCGCACATAACCGACTGGTATCCAATATATCGGCTTATCGAATCAACGCTTGAATCGATAACTAGGTTATATCGCATACAACCATTCGATATATTTATCGCGAGAATAGAATACGGTATCACATACACGCATTATTCTCGGTCCCGCACATATCTCATATGCACTCCTATTTCGTTTCGCTTGAGCCAGGAAACCTCTGTGTAGGACTCTAAAGACTCGTCAATACGCCGGCAGCGGATGATGATCATATCAAACATCCACAAGCCGCAAGCGGTCTGCTAAACGTAACGGCCACCCGGGTATTGAGCGATCTGAAGATCGACGAGCAAGCCCGCTCACACTCCAGTGAATCCGACCAGTAACACTACCGTACAGTCCGGTCTGATCGTCTGATATGTCGCATATCTCGCCTAGGGGTGGTAAACGTCAGACCCCAATAGCTCAATAAGTCGTGTCGATATGAGGCTCATAACGGGTCGAGAAACTACTGGTAACACTTACCAGCAATTCTCTGAGCAGCCCTGGCCAGGGACTTCCTGTTATAGCCGATCGAACACAGTGCAACATCAACCCCCATATACCGGGAGAGACGAATCCCCTCCTATCGCTCATTGCCTCCATGTGACTCGGGACTGTACCCAAAAACCACCGTTTTGCACGCCCTCTTGGACGTGGTAAGATGGAAATCAAAGCACAGTGGGAACCACACAAGACTCTATGACGATCTCGGGTCAACAGACTACTCTGTACCAGTGTCACCAGAGAACTGCCATCTGACGTGAGGTATAATACCATCTGGGAGTTCTCGGCGAGTCCGTCCAGTGTACCCAGTCTCTACTGAGCACCCGTATATCATCTCTGATGTCAAACACCGATGGATATGGGATCATCCATCGCCCATCTGTATGGGTCGAGAAGGTATACGCTAGTCTACTCTGGTATATCGATGCCCCGTCTCGATACACCCTCGACTAGGGACTTTGAAGGATGTACTTATAGACTACCATGTCCCCACTAGTATGATCCGCATCATAGTCCAGGTAGTCAAGTACAGATCCTAAGGGCTTTACCAACATGTAACAGAGAGACAATCAGCATACACGTTAAGGTAAAGTTCAACCAGATAGCATACTATCATGTCGAGCAAGAAAGTCCTCCCTATATATGTCCCAGCATCCACTACAATATACATCCTATGTATAGTAATGGCCTCTAGGGCATACATATAACTAACAATCTCCCACTTGCACTAGGGCCATCTGTAGCAGTGGTTGCAGTATCTCATACTCAACCATCCCATAAAAGTCTCTCTCTGGGAACAGGCCTTTGTGAGTGGATCCGCTGTGTTGTCCTCTGAGTCTACTCTCCTAAACCTCGATCTCCCTGGAGATCAACCATCTCCATGATCAGGCGATGCTGTCTTAGAATAAGTCTGGATCACTGATGGGACCGGCGTTCCTTGGCATAAGCCACAACTCCATTGTCACACAATGGGAGGAACATAGTTCATCTCATGAACCTATATACACCCAAACAGCCTCTTTGGTAGCATCTTAAGTAGCGATGTATCCTGCCTTTATCGTCTAGTATGTCACGGTATCTAGATTGGAACTCTTCCAACATACCGTCCCTTTACCGAGGGTAAAGACAATGCCTGCGACTGACATTCAGTCGTCTTTATCACCCTGGAACCCTTCCAGTGATTCTCCCCAGGATCGATTGATACCATCTCACTACAACTAGTGAGAATCCTAACATCCATTTAAATCTATCTCATAGATCCAAAATCCAGGATTTAGTAGGTATCTCATTGTTCCTATATGGAGAATCCTAGTGATAACCGGAGATTGATCGAGCGTAGCATAGGAAACTCCTTCCCCATCAAGAGTATATCATCCACGTACTCTACGAGGATTGTCACCATACTCCCTACTACCTTTTCGTTTATACAAGGTTCATCTACCATTTTGATGATGTCAAACTATTTGACTAATTCATCAAAACAGATGTTCCAACTCCACGATGCCTGCTTTATCATATAAAACATCTTGCACACGTTTCCGCTGCTCCCACTGTCTACGAAGCCCTCTGGCTGTGTACTTATAGACGCTCTCTTCCAAATCATCATTTAGAAAAGCAGTCAAGACACCCAACCACCAGATATCGTAGTCATGGTATGTAGCCGTGGCAAGTAGGATCTGGATGGACTTAAGCATAGCTACTGGAAAAGGTTTCATCATTATCCACGCCTGGTCGATGACGAAAACCTTTAACTAGTCTAGCTTTGAAAGTCTCAACTTTTCCATGTACACCAAGTAATCTTCTCAAGATATACTTGCTCCTGATGGGGATTTAACCCTTCAGATATAGCAACTAAAGTCCATACTTTGTCGGTGTATAAGGATTCCATCTCAGATCGATAAACATCCAGCCATTCTTACAGAGTCTTACTCCTGATGGCCAGCTCGAAGCTAGTTGGGTCATCATCTCATGATGCAATCCTCGCTCCCACTGTCATAGAGAAACAGAAGTATCTCTCAGGTGGGTGAGGAACCCTACTAGATCGGCGGAGAGGCTGAGGTTCGTTGGAATCTACTGAATTCTTTGGTTCTATCAAATCATCATCTGTAGTTTTCATAGCTGGAACCTTTCCAGTTGTACATAACTAACCTTGCCTCGAGTTTGTCCGGATTTTGCTTTTAGACATAGGCCGGACAACCCCAAATCTTAACTAACTTAAGACATGGGCTCTTCCCTTTCCATATCACATATGAAGTGGTAGGCATTGATTTGATTTGAACCCTATTCAGTAGGTATGCAGCTTCTCAAGTGCATAACTCCCAAAAGGAAAAAGGTAACTCAGTAGTACTCATCATAGAGCACACCATATTAAATAGGGTGTATCTGCTCCTCCCCGATATACCATCGTGCCATGGTGTATACAGAGGAGTAATGCTGAGAGAGAATCTCATTCTCCTTTAGAATAGTCCAGGATTTCCGTGCTCAAGTATTCTCCTCCTTGATCTCATCATAGGACATAATACTTATACCCGTATATTGGTTCTCTACTTCTAACTTATATTCTGTGAATATCTCAAAAGGTTCGGACTTATGTTTCAACAAGAACATAGGTCTGAAACTCGAAAGATTATCAGAGAACATAATGAAGTATAAAGAACCAGTCTTGGCATGTGTAGACAGGGGACCTACATACATCAACATGTATCATCCCAAGAGTTTACTAACTCTTTCTCTGTTTCCAATAAACAGAGCTATGGTCATCTTATCTTTGTGACATGACTGGCGAGTTTCACAAGATGTAAATTCAAACTGATTTAAATATGCATCTTTATGTAACTCTAGCTAGTCGGGTCACATTGATCTGACCTAGTCTACAATGCCTCAAGAAGAATTCGTTCATTTCTGAACTCTTCCTCTTGTGTGTGTTCCATATACCAAGAACTGTAGTTTGATTTAGAACATCAATGCTTTTAGATAACGTGCCTGAACCGATCAACTTTTGATATAGGAAATGTTCAAAACATTATCCAACAATACAAAATTATATCCTTTCTTTTCTAACAAAGAGAGTGATATGATTTGGTATATCAGGTTCGGTATCTAACAACATTCGTTCAGAATCAATGTATTGTAATACAGGGTGACAGTGACCGACAGACTTGGATGCAACACTTGCCCCGTTTTCTGCCTCATGAAACTTATCACCCGTTCTCAGTTCTCTACCTTTCTGTAGCCCTATGTAACAGATTACATATCTGGGATCCTGATCTGGCATCACATACCCAGGACGTAAAGGACACTGAGAAACAGTTCTATATAATGAACACACCCGAAGATGATGCATCAGCATGCACTCTCTTCGTTTGGGCGGCACGGGAATTCTGGTAATCCCCAATTTCCTGCTCTGTCTTATAACAATTATAAGTTGGAGCGGGACCAACGTTCCCCAGTTGAGTATAACAAGCGGGTTCGGTCAATATTCCGTATTATTATCTTGATTAAGGCGTGATATGGTCGCTACCAGGAGAGAGAGAGAAGAAAACACTCAGCGTGCGCTCTGTCAAGAATAGATTGGTTATTATTTTATCTAATCAGGATGGCTCCCACTGCTTTTTATCAAATCTTCCTTCAAACCCTAAAAGGAAAGACTAGCCGGGATTAATTACACACTACAAGTTCGCCAATCTTTCAGCCAGGCCAGTGTCGGTACTTTGAGGGAGGTCCCCCGTGCTTTCGCACGAACCTAATTACTGTAAACCTCGTTTTCCCAGAGGCGTAACCTCGTTAACACCTTTCTAGACACCTACTTGATCGGCTAATTGTAATGTATAAAACTCTCCCAGGAGTAACTCTTACTCGCAGCGGGTATCGGGATCCAACTATCTCATAGAAGGTATGCAATCTCATTGCAAATTTCAACACTTGAAATTCCCGATAATATTTTGCCCCTAGCAGCTATATGACCTTAACATAGTCAACAAATCATAAGTGCTAGTCAAGTTCAACCCGTCATTTCCCGATTGAATTAAACCCACCCGCACGACCCTTAACATAGTCAACAAAGTCGCACGACTACCCTAATCCAATCGCATCATATGCTAATACAGATAACCAATAGTTAGCTACCGCACACTACGCCTTAACATAGTCAACAAACGTAGCACGAATACTAACTAGTACTTATCTGAAATGACGGAGAGCTACGACAGGTTTTTCTGAAAACCTATTGCGTAATGAACTTGATATCGTTGTAGGATCGAATGAATTTTGAAATGGAGTGTTTTTGAGGCTTTTCTAGTTTTGCTAAAGGAGTCACTCCCGGTGAAGGGATCGTCGGTCCTTTCCTCGTCGAATGAGGTGCGGGATATATCATATATATCACTGTGCAAAGCAAAAACACTTAAAAGCAATCAAAAGACAAACCGAAGGTTGTAGCATCAGCCAGTTATTGCTAAAGGAGTCACTCCCGGTGAAGGGATCTCGGTTCTTTCCAAATCGAATAAGGTGCAGGATATATCACATATACCGCTGTGCAAAGCAAGAACTGTAGCTACCTGTTTTATTTTGAAATTCGATTCTACAACATCTTAGGTTTCTTTTAATTTCATTAATCACATTAATGAAGTCCCATCATTTAAGTACCTAAACATCACAGATAGATATGACGTACACTTATGCCATCCGCATTCGCCTCGATGTCCCCTCGTGCACCGTTAGGTTAGGTAACTAACGGCAGAGCAGGGCAGGGCTAGCGCGGGTGTAAAACATAAGTAACATCTATATAATATATCATATATACTATAAATGTATCTATCACAGAACATCACATGATCACATCACAGATATCGCAGCAGAAGAATCATATGAAATATTGGATATACTAGGACGTCCGTGTTTTCAATACGAGCCAGTATAAAACACGGATTCCACGGTCGTGATGAATAGCCAAACCCACACCCCTAGACCCCTACGAGAGCGGCAAGCAACCCTACCAATTCTAGAGTTAGGAGACCCGGACTCGACTCCTCGAGTTGGTCTCCCACTGGACTCCAGAACCCGGTTACTTGTGCCCTCCTCCTTGGGTCTATCCTAGTGCAGAAAAGTAAATAATATACAAACGGTGACTACTTCCGCAACCTGGAAGCGCCCCAATAAAAGAATATTACATACAAGTTTTTACATGAATGAAAATGAAAAACACTCATCTCACATAAAAACCCCCGGCTATTCAAACACGACGATCCAATATAATATATCCAGCAACACATAACATCACATGTCATCAACGTAAGTAAATATGTCCATCCCAATTGTCGTTGACATATAGCAACGAAACCGGCGATATCACATATTACACTTACGGTCACAGAAAAGAAAGTGTAAAACTACAACAGTTGGAATCCGCAACCACCTCAGACATCGCATGCCTGACCAAATGAATTACTTAGACATCGCATGCCTAACAATTATAAACCCCGCATTTTAGTCTCAAAATCGAAAACACTTTTCAATATCAAGTCGGGCAATTCAACAAGATTCCCGACAGCCTGATCGAATGCTCGTCGCAAACTTCAGTAGACGGCCGCACCCCCGTTACCGTCGACGAAGTGCACCAAGGCGGAACACCGCTACCGCGAGCACCCGGACGGATGCTTTCGGCGACGGGGTTCTCCTACAGTCACTTGGTCGGGGCTATGGAGTGAGGCTGTCTATTAAGTTTACCCGGCGAGTATCCGCGTACGCTACGTGATTGCGACGGACTTTTGATCACATCAAAATTCCGTGGCAACCGATCAAGTGAGACTAAACTGCTATGTTTATAACATTCATTCAGTTATCACATAACTTTTGTGAATTCCAATTATTGTATCCCATTCCAGATAAACAGAAAATGTTAGACTTTTCGATCGAACAATCGAACACCCAAGTTTTCCCGAAATAGATCAACACATGAAACAAGTCTAACAACATTCCGTTCGTGCCTCAGTACCAACGATCCAGCCGTAGAAGGGTCAAGCCAACGCCTCACATGTGGCACGCCGTACTGCCCCAAACCCGAAGGTTCAAAGGGCAGTTCAAGACGGTCACATAATCGAGTTAAGGTTTGTGTCTTCTAGAGGGACCATTGCGTTACTTGCACTACTTAGAACGTCGTTAAACTACGGAAAAATCCAACACTTGGAAATTTCCCGACAGGGGAAAAAGTGGGTATTTATATCCGGTCGAACTTTTTAACATATTCT
The DNA here is from genome assembly GCA_030015575.1 of Agapanthus africanus. Taxonomy (NCBI): domain Eukaryota; kingdom Viridiplantae; phylum Streptophyta; class Magnoliopsida; order Asparagales; family Amaryllidaceae; genus Agapanthus; species Agapanthus africanus. The sequence goes on along the minus strand of CM057347.1, from coordinate 250,391,249 downwards.
AAAATTTATCCGGAAAGCCACACAGACAAAATTTGATATCCCGATCGAAACATCGAATTCCCAAATCAACTCAGAAAATTTCAACTCTGGAAAAAATATTAAAAATATCCAGGAAAACCAGCACAGAATATTGTGAATTACTGTACCAATTAGGATGCCTAATACGACAAAATGGCCGCGCTTGCGCCGCACGAGCCAAGCTCGTGCCACGGAAGCGCGGCGCACTGTAGGAATTAGGAAGCCGAATTTTACAGAATTTCTTATAATTTCCTGCTGATATTTCTGAACATTTTTAATATGGAAAAATCCCTGTTTTTAAAAATTGTACAGAGAGCAATTTCCCGGGTGAGGTTTCGGTTCGATCGGACTTCAATTTCCGTCTGGACTTCGTCTAAGGCTCTAGCTAGGCTCTGATACCACTGCAGGGTTCCTAGGCACACATGTGAGGTCTCCCAAGCCATCAACCATGGCAATTTCAAAAAATATGGTGCCTACAAACCCTAAGGTATGGATCGTTTGCTAGATATCTAGGCGAACAAAACTAGTTAACAAAATAACTAATGAGAATACGGAAATACAACCTTTGTAGATCCGGTGCTCCACCTCCAAAGCTCCGCAACGAAGTCGTCTCCGCTGTCCAAATCAAATCCGGGCTCTAGGATCGGCTTCGTCGCAGAATGGGCAAGCTAGGTCGTCGATGTCCATGCCGAAGATGATCTACGTCGAAGCATCGATGAATCAAGCTCCACCTTCACCAAACCGTGAAAAGTTGTGAAGGAAACACACTCTACTACTTGGCAAGAGGTAGAGGATGAAGAAATAGGAAGTGGGTTAACTTTAGAATTGGATTTCTCACTCAAAACATCAATCCACCATTGATGAGGTAAAGCTTTTCTTCTTGAAGTCAAGGAAGAAGAAGAAGAAAGCTTATGAAAAAGTTATGATAAGAATTAAGAAAAAGAAAAGAATTATCTATTCTTATCATAACTAAACCATAGTTAGATGTAGAGAGTTAATCATGGTTAAAGAATGGTTAGGTTTAGACAAGAAGACAAAAATGGTTGCTTTGGTCAAATGTTCATGAAGCTTCAAAGAATACAAATAAATAAAGCCACCATTTTCTCTTCATCATATTTCTTTTGCTAAAATAACAAAATGGATAAATAAATGAATAAATAAATAAGTAAATGAAGCAAAAGAAAACCCTAACCATTGACCAACCATGGTTTAAACCATACACCAAACAATCATGTATCATCAAACATGATACAATCAAATGCACAAAAGTATATCACATATACAACTTGCACATCCGAGCGAGAAAATCCATCTTAAGTAAACCGATACTAGTTAATGCAAAGTAATATATCAAATATATAATTATACATTAAATCATTAAATCAACACTTGATTCAATGATCCGGTCATGCGCACATAACCGACTGGTATCCAATATATCGGCTTATCGAATCAACGCTTGAATCGATAACTAGGTTATATCGCATACAACCATTCGATATATTTATCGCGAGAATAGAATACGGTATCACATACACGCATTATTCTCGGTCCCGCACATATCTCATATGCACTCCTATTTCGTTTCGCTTGAGCCAGGAAACCTCTGTGTAGGACTCTAAAGACTCGTCAATACGCCGGCAGCGGATGATGATCATATCAAACATCCACAAGCCGCAAGCGGTCTGCTAAACGTAACGGCCACCCGGGTATTGAGCGATCTGAAGATCGACGAGCAAGCCCGCTCACACTCCAGTGAATCCGACCAGTAACACTACCGTACAGTCCGGTCTGATCGTCTGATATGTCGCATATCTCGCCTAGGGGTGGTAAACGTCAGACCCCAATAGCTCAATAAGTCGTGTCGATATGAGGCTCATAACGGGTCGAGAAACTACTGGTAACACTTACCAGCAATTCTCTGAGCAGCCCTGGCCAGGGACTTCCTGTTATAGCCGATCGAACACAGTGCAACATCAACCCCCATATACCGGGAGAGACGAATCCCCTCCTATCGCTCATTGCCTCCATGTGACTCGGGACTGTACCCAAAAACCACCGTTTTGCACGCCCTCTTGGACGTGGTAAGATGGAAATCAAAGCACAGTGGGAACCACACAAGACTCTATGACGATCTCGGGTCAACAGACTACTCTGTACCAGTGTCACCAGAGAACTGCCATCTGACGTGAGGTATAATACCATCTGGGAGTTCTCGGCGAGTCCGTCCAGTGTACCCAGTCTCTACTGAGCACCCGTATATCATCTCTGATGTCAAACACCGATGGATATGGGATCATCCATCGCCCATCTGTATGGGTCGAGAAGGTATACGCTAGTCTACTCTGGTATATCGATGCCCCGTCTCGATACACCCTCGACTAGGGACTTTGAAGGATGTACTTATAGACTACCATGTCCCCACTAGTATGATCCGCATCATAGTCCAGGTAGTCAAGTACAGATCCTAAGGGCTTTACCAACATGTAACAGAGAGACAATCAGCATACACATTAAGGTAAAGTTCAACCAGATAGCATACTATCATGTCGAGCAAGAAAGTCCTCCCTATATATGTCCCAGCATCCACTACAATATACATCCTATGTATAGTAATGGCCTCTAGGGCATACATATAACTAACAGGTGTGACATATTCGTATGTTTATCATACAATTTCTCCTCTTGCTTTATTCCTTTGTTTTTTTCCCTCCTCATTCTATAGAGGCCGGCCACATTCTTGTGAGGGGAGGGGTTCATTTTGGTGGTGAAAAAAATGTTCATCTCATATTCTTTGCTTGCTACATATATTCTTTAACCTCTCTCCAAAGATCATTCTCTACTCCACTCTATCATGGCAACTTCACAACCCCATGAGACAAACCACTCTACACTTAGCCTACAGTATTCTTGGACACGTCGGCTTGCCAACTTCGTGTCCGAGTTGCCTCGGTCCAGAGGTGGGAGCCCGTAAAAGAATCCGGCAGTGTGGTGCCCTTTTCGACGAGAAGATAAAGACCGGAGATTCCGCGAGGAGATCGGGATGGAGGACGAAGACCGAATGACACGGATCGCTCGGTATAGCTTTCTATCCATTCTCTAGTTTACTAGCATTAGGTTAATGGCCCGATCCGGGTTTAAAGTTTGCGGTGGCGCTAGTTTTAAAGTTATTGAAAAGTTTCGTTTCCGCATTCTGGCCTAGGATTGACGGCCGGGGCGCTGCCGTGCACTTAAAATCCTCAACCCGGAAGTGCCTCAATAAAAGAATATTACATACAATGAATTTTACATGAATGAAAATAAAAACTCTCATCTCACATAAAACCCCCGGTTATTCAAAACACGACGATCCAATATAACATATCACAGCAACACATAACATCACATGTCATCAACGTAAGTAAATATGCGTATCCCAATTGTCGTTGATGTATAGCAAGGAAACCGGCGATACATCACATATTACACTTATGGTCGCAGAAAAGAAAGTGAAAAACTACAACATTTGGAATCCACAATCACCATAGACATCGTAAACCCGAAATATCACATAATTCGCATTTCATGCCTAACTAGATGAATTCCACTTATTGTATCACATTACAGAAAAATCTAGACGACGCTAAACATTCCGGTCGAATCAACAAACACCCAAAAATTCCCAAAAGCTCAACACTTAAGAATAGTTTAAAAATACTCAGTACATGCCACAGTACTAATGAACCAGCCATAGAAGGGCCGACCAATGCCTCACATGTGGCACCGCTGAACTACCACAAACCCTAGGGTTTAGTTGCGGTTCTGACGGTCATATAATCGAGTTAAGGTTTCGTTCTTCTAGAGGGTCCACCGAATCACTTGCACGATATTTGAATGTTCTTTAATTAAGGAAAAATCCAACACTTAAAAATTTTCCGGCAAGGGTGAAAGTGGATATTTGATATCCGATTGAACTTTTTAACACCGTCTAAAATATCCGAAACAAAACCTAGAATTACGAATACGAAACACTCTTAATTGCCTTTTGCTAAAAGATAACATCACAAGCAAAATTAGCAAAAACAAACAACACCTAAAGTACCAAAACCCAGAACCTTAAACACTGTAAAAATTTCAACCCTGAACTGTCCGATCTGGCCGGTTTTGGTAGTGATGGGCTCAGCCATTTTCCGAGAGAATGGGGTGAATTTTGCATAGTGTTCATTATGTATCTCATACATCATTCTGCAACTGTTTTAAAAAAAATTTGACATCCAGAAAAAATCGACAGAAACTAGGGTTTGATATCGGGTGTTACGGAGTTGTTTTGGTTTCGTAATCCTACACTAATCCATTTAATTCTCTAGCTAGGCTCTGATACCACTGTTGGGATACCTGGGACGGCAACGAGGTTTCGGGTAGCATCTTCCATGCCAAGTTTAATTTTTTGTCGTTTTAGATAACCCAAACCCTAGATCTTTAACTAGAGAATCAAACTAAACTACATGTTAACAACTTAACATCTAAGAGATAGGGATTACAACCTTTATAGTCCGTTTCTTCGATTCATAAGCTCCGAGTTGTGGTCCCTTCAGTGCAATCATCATGCTCCCGAACTCTTGAGAGGCTCCATGAAGTGAGTGATGCATCCTTGCTAGTAATCTTCACAATCAAAGATGATCTACCTTGAGGAATCACAAACCCTAGATTTCACTTCACTAATGAGGTATTAGTGAAGCAAACACCCTAATCTAAGAGGCTAGAATAGATGAGAATGATGAAGTAGGAATTTTGATCTCTTTAGTTTTCATTTTCTCACTTTATTTCATCACTTGGAAAATTCTAGCAAGCTTTTTGCAAATAAGGAAGAAGAAGAAGAAGAAGCAAGTGATGAATGAATTATTGTTGACCTTAGAAATGCAACCATGGTTTAATATATGTCATGGCTAACTCATGTAGATATTAAACCATAGGCTAGGGTTAAAGTTAGGTTAACAAATATCTTAAGAGAAAAACAAAAGAGGTGGACTTAGTCAAAGTTCTACAAGGATTTTCCAAAATATCAACCATGACAAATTCCATAACTTTGAATTTCTTTAATAATAAATGTAAACCCTAATCTAACCCTAGCATGGTATAAGTCTCTCACATTCATGTTGCATGTGTAACCCTAACATGTTACAATATCATATATCACATATATAATATTTTGTAACAAATGAAAATAATACATTTAACATATATCACATATATATCAATGCATCCTAAGTGAGAAAAAGAATCATTTAAGTGAGCTTATATTAGTTAATGTAATGTAATAAATCACATATATAATTATACATTAAATTATTAAATCAACACTTGATTTAATAATCCGGCTATATAGCATATAACCGACTAATATAATATGTATCATTTTATCGAATCAACACTTGATCCAATGTCTCGGCTATATCACATATAACCGGCCGATATCACATATCGCGAGAATAGAACACGGTATGACATATCGTATTAATCTCGGTCCCGCACATATCATATATGTGCTCCTACTCCGTTTCGCCTGAGCCAGGAAACTTCTGTGTAGGAATCTAAAGACTCGTCAATACGCTGGCAGTAGGTGATACCCACAAGCCGCAAGCGGTCAGCTAAACGTAACAGCCATCCGGGTATTGAGCGATCAGAAGATCAACAAGCAAGCCTGCTCACACTCCTGTGAATCCAATCAGTAACACTCCCGTACAGTCCGGTCTCTTCGTCTGATATGTCACATATCAGTCTTGGGGTGGTAAACGTCAGACCCCAGTTATCGATAAGTCGTGTCGATGTGAGGCTCATAACGGGTCAAGAAACTACTGATAACACTTACCAGTAGATCTCCATATCAGCCCTGGCCAGGGACTTCCAGTTATAGCCAATAGAACACAGCGCAACATCAACCCCCAATACCGGGAGAGACGAAACCCCTCCTATCGCTTATTGCCTACATGTGATTCGGGACTGTACCCAAAAGCCACCGTTTTGCACGTTCTTATGAATGTGGTAAGGTGGAAATCAAAGCACAGTAGGAATCACAGAAGACTCTATGACGATCTCGTGTCTACAGACTAACCTGTACCAGTGTCACCAGAGAACTGCTATCTGACGATAGGTATAATACCATCTAGGAGTTCTCGGTGAGTCCGTTCAGTGTACCCAGTCACCACTGAGCACCCGTACACCATCTTTGATGTCAAACACCAATGGATATGAGATCATCAATCGTCCATCATATGGGTCAAGATACGTATATGCTAGTCTACTCTGGAGTATCGATGCCCTGTCTCGATACACCCTCGACTAGGAATAGTTATAGGATGTACTCTTGGACTACCCTGGCCCCACTAGTATGATCTGCATCATAGTCCTAGTTGTCGAGTACATATCCTAAGGGCTTTATCAACATGTGAGAGCAAGACAGTAAACCAATACAAGTCAACATGTTAAGACAAAGTGAAATCAGATAGAATACTATCATGTCGAGCAAGAAAGTCCTATATATATATATATATATATATCCAAGCATCCACTATAATATACATCATATGTATAATAATGGCCTCTAGGGCATATACATAACTAACAAAGTTAACCCTTAAGCCTCCATTAATGCACCTCACATCAATCTTATCTCTAATTCATTTTCTTTTCTATTTTTCTTAATCCTAGAAAAGTCAAGAACCAAAGAGATAAGTGGAGAAAAAGAAAACAATTTGTAAACTTGTATTTAAGTTGACATGGTTCAGATTTGTATATTTAACCCATTCCAATTTGTAATTACCACTAATTAAATGTATAAATAAAAGCTTATAATAAAATTTTAATTAAGGAAAAATATTTAAGGAAACTAATAATTATAAGTGACTAAATAAATACCACATACTAACAATTATATAATTAAACTAGGTGCATTTAAGTCTATATTGAAAAATGATTATATCCTGGTTTTATGGAAAACACAAATTATTTTACCGATTATCGGAAAATCTGCCTAAACGATTTCTAAAACGTTACATAGCATTTGCTAGTTTCGCTAAATAGGTCACTCCTAGTGAAGGGATCTCGGCTCTTTTCTCATCGAATGAGGTGTTGGATATTCATCAAGGACTAGCCCTATGCAAAGCAAAAACTAGAGCTATTCTTTTTGAAAATTTGATTCTACAACATCTTTTGGTTTCTTTCTTTTCATTAATCTCATTAATGATGTCCCATCAATTAATGTTTCCTAAACATCACAGAAAAATGAAACGAAAATAGAATGTACGCTTATGCCATCCGCATTTGCTACGGGGCCCCGTCATGCACCGTTAGGTTACTTAACTACCGACAGAGCGGGGGCTGGACTAGCGCGGGTGAAAAATATAAGCAACTTTTATTATATATCATATTTATAATATTACATTCATCTCACGCAGTTATATGATCAACATCACAAAATCAAGCAGCAGAAGCAACATATGAAATATTGGATATACTAGGATGTCCGTGTTTTAAATTTAGCCAATAATGTAAAACATGGATTCCACAGTCGTGATGAATAGCCAAACCCACATTCCTAGACCCCTACGAGAGCGGAAAGTAACCCTGCCAATTCTAGAGTTAGGAGACCCGGTCTCAACTCCTTGAGATAGTCTCCAACTGGACTCTAGAACCCGGTTACTCTTGCTCCACATCTTGGGTCTATCCTAATGCGGAAAAGTAAATAATATACAACAATGGTGGCATCATCCTCAACCCGGAAGTGCCGCAATAAAAGAATATTACATTGAATTTTACATGAATGAAAATATAAAAACTCTCATCTCACATAAAAACCCCCGTCTATTCAATCAGGACGACCGATGAATCATATCAACAGCAACACATAACATCTCATGTTATCAACGTAAGTAAATATGCATATCCCGAAAAATCTTTGACATATAGCAACGAGATTGGGATACCCCACATATTACACTTACGGTCGCAGAAAAGAAATAGAAAACTACAATGACTAGAATCCGCAATATCCTTAGACATCATAAACCCGGAATATCTCATATTCCGGATTTCATGCCTAACATGTAAAACTTGCATATTAGTCTCAAATTGAAAACTCTTTTCGATTGGTTGTCGGATAATTCAACAAGATTCCCGACTTAGTGATCGCGTACAATACGCAATTGCGAGGAGTTTTGATCCGAATCAAAACATCGTGGCAATCGATCAATTGAGACTAAACGGCTAGCTTTACAATATACTAACTAGTTTTCATAAGACTAATTAATCCGGATTCTAATAATTGAATCACACATCATCAAGATCTATACGACGCTAAACATTTCGATCGGTTTATTAAACATCCACAAAATCCAGAGAGCTCAACAACTTGAGAAGAATTAAAAATATCCAGAAAGTGCTAAATGACACCATGGAGCAGCATAAGAAAAATAGACCCTTAACACCCGAAAACGGCGGCGGAACCGCGGCCAAACAAGCATTTTGGCTGCGATTCCGCGGCGCTTTAGAGGAATTAGGGATCCAAATTCCTTAGGGCTCCATAGAATACCCTGCACGATTTTTTGGATATTTTTAATTACGAAAATTCCAACGTTTGAAAAATTCGACAGAAAGTTTGAAATTTTGCAGGTTTCGAAACTGTTCAAACACTTTAACATCGTAACGACTTACCCAAATGTTCTAGCTTGGCTCTGATACCATGAAAGTCGACCTTAGCACCACCAAGGGGTTCTAGAGGCATCAAGCAGTGCTAAGTTAGACTAACAAGATCACTACTAGATTATTAGGGTTTAGAATATTGATGTGAACAACTAAAGAGAAAAGAAAAGAAATTATACCCTATAGGATCAAGTCGTTCTATTCTTAAGCTCCTTGTAGTAGTCCTCTTGACTCCTCTAGACTCCACTTCGAGTTGAACGAACCTCCTCGTAGATCTTCACGCCAAAGAAGATCCACCCGAAGTCTACAAGCTCATGCTAACCCTTCACTAATCTCATTAGTAAAGGCAACACTCCACATCAAATTGCTAATCTAATGTGTGATGGTGAAGTAAATGTTTAATTTGTTCATTAGGCTTTTCACAAGTTCAAGGATTCACATCACATGTGAGGGTTTGAACTTGGAAGTGAGGTGAAGAAAATTGTAGAGAACAAGAGGAAGAAAAAGCTCATGAATGGCTAAGGCAAGAAGAAAAATGATGAGAGTAAACTCAAATGGCTCTCTCTCTCTCCTCACTTATTCAAGCATGGAATAAAAATTGCAATTCTAAATTGCAACCATACTTGAATAGTGAGTCAAGACTAATATACAAATAATAAAACCCATGCCTTCCCCATTCCACAAATATCTCCACAATTTACACCTCATTTTTGTATAAATAGAAAAACATGCCATGCTTCATATAATATATATATATATATATATATATATTTATATATATCAAATATACATTAATATATATATATAAAGCAATTAGTGAGCTAATGATATTAGTTAAGATATAATTATATCACATATAATATATATCAAATTATTAAATCAACACTTGATCTAATAATCCGGTTATATCATATATAACCGACTAATATCATTAATCTAAATATCACATTATCGAATCAATACTTAATTCGATAATCCGGTTATATAACATATAACCTGACCGATAATAGATAACTGCCAGATTACAATACGGTATCACAAACTCGTATTTAATCAGGCCCACACATATCATATATGTGTCCTAGTTCGTTTCGCTTGAACCAGGAAACTTCTGTGTGGGACTTTAAAGACTCGTCAATACGCCGGCAATAGGTGATGGTCACATCTGTCACCTACAAGACGTCAGCGGTACTAGCTGGACGTAACGGCTAACCGGGTATTGAGCGATATGAAGATCAACAAGCAAGCTCGTCCATACTCTCCATGAAGCCTATCAGTAACACTACCGTACAGTCCGGTTTCTTCGTCTGATATGTTGCATATCATGTCTATGGGTGGTAAACGTCAGCCTCCAGTAATGTGATAAGTCATACCGATGTCTGGCCTATAACGGTATAAGAAACTACTGATAACTCTTATCAGTAAATCTCAGCAGCAGCCCTGGCCAGGGACTTCCAGTTATAGCCAATCGAGCATAGCGCAACATCAACCCCAATACCGGGTGAGACGAAACCCCTCCTATCGCTCATTGCCTCCATATGACTCGGGACTGTACCTAAAATCCACCTGTCTGCACGCTCCTTTGAGCCGTAGTAGGGAGGAAATCAAAGCACAATGGGAGCTACACAAGACTCTATGACGATCTCGGGTCTACAGACTAACCTATACCAGTGTCACCAGAGGACTGCTATCTGACGATAGGTATACTACCTCATAGGAGTCCTCGGCGAGTCCTGTTCGGTGTACCCATTTCCCAATGAGCACCTGTGTACAATATTTGATTTCACACATCAATGGTTGTGGGATCAACCATCGCCCTCTAAGGGACAAGAAACGTACACACTAGTCCACTCTGGAATATCGATGCCCTGGTATCGATATTCCCACGACTAGGAACTGATTAAAGGATGTACTTATGGACCACCCTGGTGTAACGTTTTAGAAATCGTTTGCGATTTTTTCCGTTTAAGGGCAAAATTGTCGGTATTTTCCGTTTGAACCTGATTTCGATCAAACGTCCGTAGAAATTTACCGGCACCTAGTTTTGCTAAAATAAAGCTTGTGCGCGAATTTTGGGGGTATTTGGGAGGTTTTGGTTCAGATAGAATTGTTCCAAAATAAAATATTATTTTAGCCGGTAAAATATGCACGTAAATCGGGAAATTTCTTCTAAATGAGAATCATTAGAAATCATCACTACAATTATTTTAGAACTTTTTTTTTAAATATCTAGATATTTTTAGTGCAAAAGGTTTTGAATTAAAAAAGAAAAGAAAAGGAAAGAAAATGTGTCATTTTTACATTAAATGTGCATTAAATGATTTTTTTGCTAGAAACTTCTCCACAATTTCCACAAAATACCTCCTCCCTTCATTTTGGCCGGTCGCTCCCTCATTCCTTGCTGCCTTCATTTTTCCAACTCCATTTTCATCTCATTTTAGTTGAAAAATTCATGAAAAATCCAAATAAATTCACAAAAATTCAAATATAATCATTTTACTTCATTTCCTTAACCCTAAACCATGCTTTATTCTTCATGAAGTCTTGATTTTGGAGGCTAATCTTGGTTTTCTTATTGCAAGTTTTTAATTCATTTTGAGGTATAAAATCCTAACCCTAATCCTTAATTGTTAAGTTTAAATCTTTATGCTAGCTTAATTAGATATTAATTTAAGCTTTTAATTTCATGTTTAAAATTCTAGAAATGGTTTTAGAAATTAAAGTTAGGGTTAAAGCTTGATTTAAGTGTTTAATGTTTAATTTAATTGTTAATTTGTAATTAGGAAAAGCTTAACCTTGTAGAAAATGATAATTATTGTTAATGAATACTTTGTTTAATTATGAAATATTGCTTACTAGGTTTTTGCTAAAACACTTTTTCTAAGTGTTAAAAATATAGAAATGGTTTAGATAACTTAGTTAAGCTATTATAAGGTGTTTGTAATCGCTAGATATGCGTTAGCTTGAAACTAGTGCGAAATATTGCGATAAGTTGTTTACTAGGTTTCGGGGTTTTTCTGACGTAGTTTCAATTAGGCATTGCGAGGTTATATCTATTTTATTCCTCGCATTTAAATTGTGTTGTGTTGCGCGATCGGGACGATCAGAGTCTAGACTTGGTGTTTCTTAGTTTAGCGACCCTAGTTAGGCTTTTTGACCGATGTCGTGCGCGTTAGATGCGCTAAGTGCGCAGTGTAATTTTCTGGCCATTTTCATTGCGTTTCGTTGTCTTTTCGTCGATATAGGATATAGTGCTTATGTGATGTGTTTGTGAAATTTTAGGTTCGCAAGCGGGGACTTCGGAAGCTACGACAAGGGAAAACAGGTGGTAGGCTTCACTTAGCCAGGAGCATTGGTGAGTAGATTTAACATCTACAGGGGAATCACCTGCATGGCGTTATGCGTCTGGGCTAGAAATGACTTGACTTGTCGCATATTCTATTTCATATTTAGAATTGCGCATTCACCCTACTGCTTAGTTAATTGTTGTGCTTGTACTAATATCCTTAGGACACTGCACAATTATTGACGACTCATGTTGCACGAGCACTGACTGTATGCCACACACACCGTCAATAACTGCCATGTCACGCACAACCCATTTATAGATGTGATATTGTTTGGTTAGGAACATTGGGACATTGATTCATACTTGTTTACGCATATGACATATAGCATACCTGTATACCTACATGCTTACACATATGCCTTGACATGATTACATGCTAGTTACCTGTATACCTATAGGGTATTGTACCATTAGCGATATGTACCTACACATAATCAAATAGCTACATGTATACCTTGCATACATACTTCACTTATACCCGGAGGGTATATTGCATCATTACCGATAGGTAGATATCTATATCTTGCTATACATTTACATTTACACATATATCAGTTATAGCTACATGTTTACCTTTACTTGATGTTATTTAGAATTGGAGGAATTAGGAATCGAATGGTATTTATATTAACTTGTTGCGGTTAATTAGCGGCTTTTCCTTTATATGCTTGAATTTCAGTTTTATGTTTTCATGGATTTTCGCATTGAGATATGGAATTTTCATGAAATTTTGCAAGTATTCTAATTCTTTACTTGATATTTGGATGCATCCACTCTAAGATTTGTTTTAAATCGATACATGGATCATGGGTGTCGATACCGGACACTTACGATTCGAGAAACGTATATATCGATACGTGGATCACGGGTGTCGATACCGGACACTCACGATTCGAGGAACGTATGAATATGAGAAAGACCGATACGTGGATCACGGGTGTCGATACCGGACACTTACGATTCGAGAAACGTATGGATTTAAGTATTTCTGTGTCGATGCTTGACACTTGTTTCATGATGTTTTTGGGTGTCGATGTTGGACACTCACTTTATACGAACTTACTGGATTCAGGATATATCAGATTCACTTGATGTTGGATTCCGGATATATGAGATTTATTTGATATTATACATTCAGGATATATGAGATTTATTTGATATTATACATTCAGGATATATGAGATTCACTTGATATTGGATACAAGATATATGAGATTTAATTGATATTATACATTCAGGATTTGTGAGACTTACATGATATGAGAGCCAATTTGGGGGCTGATTTGAGGAATTGGGATTTGTATTGTCTTGATGGATTGTGATCCTACCACGATGTCAGGATTCTGTGGAAATGACATGTTTTATTCCATACTCCACATTTATTGTTTATGCACTGCTTCATGTCTTAGTTGTACCTGATAGAGTATCTTTCATGACTGTTGCATTTACATACCTTTATTTATATGCATTTCTTCATGTGTTAGTTGTACCTGTTAGAGTAACTTTCATGACTGCTGCATATATACATTGTCATATCATTACTTCATGTATTAGTAGTACCTGATTTAGTACCTTACATGATTGTTGCATATACATTGTCATATTATTGCTTTATGTATTAGTTGTACCTGCTAGTGTACCTTTCATGATTATCGCATTCATATGACCTTTTACTGCTTTTAGCTTACATCTGTTAGATTCGCGCTGTAGGTGCATACTTGTGATTACCTCCATATGTTATTTACTATTCATGAGTTGGCAACTCACCATCGTTGTGCCACAGGGTTTTGCAGGTTGTTTCCCCAGAGTAGTCGAGGCAGGCTATTCATCTATCTTATCATCTTTTGCTGCGGATACCGCATCAGCTCACAGTGTGCGGTTTGTTTAGGTGGGTTTTGTGGTTATTCGTTGTTTTATTGTATATTCGTTGTATCCATGTACTCTCCATCTACCATTATCTTGTATGACTTAGAGACTTGATGTGAGGACGATACTTGTATATTTTGGTGACTTGGATGTCTTTTATGCAGTTTTACTTATATCGTCTTTTATTTCTTCGCTACGGCGTCGTATATCTGTTGTGGTGGTTGTTTTCCGCCGTTAGGCGTGGATTTGCTCCCGTTGGGGATGCTTTACTTATATTTATGTTGTACCCATTTTTGGGGTTGGTTTTTAAAAAGGAGGTGCTGCCGAAATTTTCAAGAAAATAAATTGGACTTAAAGAATTTATACTTGAGATTTTCAAAAGTTTAAACAATGTTTATTATCTTTTCTTGTCTTTTAATGGTTTAGATTTCTGGGTTTTGGCTTTCTTTTACTGCGTTACGCCTGCAGACGTTGCGTAGTATTAGGGCCGTCACGTGCCAATTTCAGGTCGTGACACCTGGCCCCACTAGTATGATCTCATCATAATGCTGGTAGTCAAGTACATATCCTAAGGGCTTTATCAACATATGAGAGTAAGACAGTAAAGAATACCAGTCAACATGTTAAGATAAAGAGTAACCATATAGCATACTATCATGTCGAGCAAGAAATTCCTCTCTATATATATGTCCAAGCATCCACTATAATATACATCACATGTACAATAATGGCCACTAGGGCATACATATAACTAACACATATGTCCATCCTTTAATTGTTCCATGTTGTAGGAGTATCGAGACAAGGCATCGATATTCCAGAGTAGACTAGCGTATACGTTTCTTGACCCATTTGATGGGCGATGGATGATCCCACATCCATTGGTGTTTGACATCAAAGATTGTATACGGGTGCTCTGTGGAGACTGGGTACACCGAACAGGACTCATCGAGAACTCCTAGATGGTATTATACCTATCGTCAGATAGCAGTTCTCTGGTGGCACTGGGACAAGTTAGTCTGTAAACCTGAGATCGTCATAGAGTCTTGTGTGATTCCCACTGTGCTTTGATTTCTACCCTACCACGTTCAAAAGAGCGTGCAAACAGGTGATTTTTGGGTTCAGTCCCGAGTCACATGGAGACAATGAGCGATAGGAGGGGTTTCGTCTCTCCCGGTATTGGGGGTTGATTTTGCGCTGTGCTCGATTGGCCATAACATTAAATCCCAGGCCAGGGTTGCTGACATTTACTGGTAAGTGTTGTCAGTAATTTCTCGAACCGTTATGAGCCTCACATAGGCATGACTTATCAAGCTATTGGGGTCTGACGTTTACCACCCCAGGCTAGATATGCAACATATCAGACAAAAAGACCGGACTGTACGGTAGCGTTACTTATTGGATTCACGGGAGTATGGACAAACTTGCTTGTTGATCTTCTAATCGCTCAGTACCCGGGTAGCCGTTACGTCCATCTAGTACCGCTGATGGCTTGTGGGTAACTGATATGATCGTTACCTTCAGGCCGGCGTATTAACGAGTCTTTAGAGTCCTACACAGAAGTTTCCTGGCTCAAGCGAAACGAAGTTGGGCACATGTGTGATATGTGCGTGACCGAAATTAATATGTGTATGAGATACTGTATTCTAATCTCGCGATATATGATATCGGTCGGTTATATGTGATATAGCCGGGTTATTCAATCAAGTGTTGGTTCGATAAGATGATATAAATGATATTAGTCGGTTATATATGATATAGCCGGATTATTAAATCAAGTGTTGATTTAATAATTTAATATATAATTATATATTTGATATATTAATATATATTAACTAATATTAGCTCACTTAAGAATTTCTTTTCTACTTATACATTTAATATCTATGTGATATATGTTAATGTATTGTTTTTTGTGTCATGCTTGACGATACATTGTACATGGGTTTATGAGACTCATACCATGCTTAAGATAATAAGGGTGATTATTTATTTAGGGAATAAACAAAATTAGGTGGAAATTGTCATGTGTTGGAGGCTTGTAGAAGCTTATGGAAACTATGACTTAGTCCACTAATTTTGTTTTACTCTAGATATTTATTAACCCAACCATTATTTTTAGCCATGATTAAGTCACTACAAATATCATCTATGATATTTTCTCAACCATGGCTGCCATTATTCACCATTTAATCTTTTTCTTCATCTCAATTTAGCTCTCTAGGTTTTCTTGAGGTGAAGAAAGAGAGAGAGAAAAATAATTCTAAAGTGAGCAAAATTCCTACTTCATCAATCTATACCAAACTATCCATTTAGTATAGGTTGTTTGCTTCAATAATTCTCCATTACTGAAGAGGTAGCTTGAGTGGAGATTCGTGGACGTAGATCATCTTCGGCCTCGAAGATCTTTAAGCAAGCTTGTTCCTTTCGCCTTGTGGAGCCTAACGAGAGTCCGAGAGACCACCACTTGGAGCTAAGGGACTACTACATGGAGCTTTAGAAGTGAAGGACCGGTCTACAAAGGTTGTATTCCTTGTTCACTTAGAGTAAAGTTGTTTACTTGTATAGTTTAATCCTAATTCTCTTGTTAGATTCTTGGTTTGGATTGGTTTGCTCTCTAGATTTTTAAAATTGCATACCCGATGCCTTATAAAACTAGTGAGAGTGCTAAAGAACCCTACAGCATAGCACAACATCAACCCCCAATACCGGGAGAAACGAAACCCTCATATCGCTCATTGCCTCCATGTGTCTTGGGACTGTACCCAATAACCACCTGTTTGCACGACTCAGTAGAGCCATGGTAGGGTGGAAATCAAAGCACAGTGGGAGAACACATAAGAATTTATGACGATCTCGGATCTACAGACTAACCTGTATAAGTGTCACCTGAAAACTGCTATCCGACGATAGATATAATACCATATACGAGTTCTCGGTGAGTCCGTTCAGTGTACCCAGTCTCCACCGAGCACATGTATACAATCTTTGATGTCAAACATCATTGGATATGGGATCATCCATCGCCCATCAAATGGGTCAAGAAACATATACGCTAGTCTACTCTAGAATATCGATGCCCCGTCTCGATACACTCACGACTAGGAACATTTAAAGATACGCTTATAGACCAGTCATGCCCTACTAGTATGATCTGCATCATAATCATGATAATCAAGCGGATATCCTAAGGGCTTTATCAACATGTACCAAATGAATAGTATACACAATCAAGTGAACATGTTAAGGTAAAGAGTAACCAGATAGCATACGATCATGTCGAGCGCGAAAGTCCTCTTAATATATATACATATCCAAGAATCCAATATCAAATAATGGCCTCTAGGGCATACATATATCCAACACGTGGCAATCGATCAAATGAGATTAAACGGCTAGATTTACAAAATACTAACTAGTTTTCACAAAACTAATTATTGTGGATTCTAAATATTGTATCACATATCATCATCATCTATACGACGCTAAACATTTCGATCGGTTTATCAAACAACCACAAAATCCAGAGACCTCAACCACATGAGCATTATTAAAAACATCCAGAAAATGTCACATTAACCAATGGAGCAGCACAGAAAAACTCAACACATAAATCCCTAAAAGTTCGGCGGAACCGCGGCCAAACTAAGGTTTGCGCCGTGGTTCCGCGGTGGTTTGAAGGGTTTATGGGTTCAAATTTTCAGGGGCTCCATATAAAAGCCTGCACAATTTTCTGAATATTTTTAATCACGAAAATTTCAACGTTTGAAAAATTCGACATAAGCATAAAAATCCGTGTTTTCGAAAATCGATCGAACACCTTAACATCGTAAAGACCTACCCAAATGTTCTAGCTTGTCTCTGATACCATGAAAGTCTACCCTAGCACCACTACAAGGTTTTAGTAGCATCAAGCATGCCAAATTTAAAAAATTTAGGTGCTAAGTTAGACTTACCAAGATCTTAACTAGAATAATTAGTGTTAAATCTATGATGATATGAAAAACTAAAGAAGAGAAGATGGCTACAACCTTTAATGACCGTATCATTCTCTTCTAAAGCTCCGGGATGTAGTCCACGCGACTCCACTAGGCTCCACTTCGAGTTGGTGCAAGTTTCCTTTGATGATCTTCGTGCCGAAGACGATCTACCCGAAGTCTGCCAATCCAATCTACCTCTTCACTAAACTCTTTAGTGAAGGCAACACACTACACTTGATTGCTAATCAAGTGTAGGATGGTGAAGTAGGGTTTTTTTTGCTCACTAGTTTGTTCAAAACTCCATGGTTCACATCACATGTGAGGGGTTGGAGTTTTGAGGCATGATGAAGAAGAAGATGGAAGCTATAGAGAGTGTGAGCTCATCTCAAGAGAGCAAGAATGAATAATGATCAAGTGAAGAAATGGCTGTCACATGAGCTCACTTATTCAAGCATGGAATTATTTGCATTAATAAATTGCAACCATGCTTGAATAGTGAGTCAAGACAAATAAAAAATGATAAAGCCCGTGATTCACACCATGCTCAAAAAGTCTCCCCATTTTCCACATTTTATTCTATTTTCCAAAAATAGAAAATACATGCCATGCTTGATATATATTTATATATATATCATATATATTAATATATATAAGAAAATATTTAGTGAGCTGATAATATTAGTAAGATATAATTATATCAAATATAATATATATCACATCATTAAATCAACACTTAATTTAATAATCCGATTATATCACATATAACCGACTAATATCATTTATCTGTATATCACATTATCAAATCAACACTTGATTCAATAATCCGGTTACATCTCATATAACCTGACCGATAACAGAAAACTGCCAGATTACAATACGGTATCACATAAACGTATTTAATCATGCCCCCGCACATATCACATATGTGCCCTACTTCGTTTCGCTTGAACCAGGAAACTTCTGTGTGGGACTCTAAAGACTTGTCAATACACCGACAGTAGGTGATGATCATATCAGTCACCCATAAGCCGTCAGCGGTGTGATTTATACGAAAAATTGTTTTTGTAGAATAACCGCAATCAGAACGGTGTCGCGTGTAGCTAGACCGAGGTGAGTACGGGTCGTCCTCTGGGAAACGTTGAATCTTTTATTCTTACTTTAGATGTGTTGAGAGAGGGGGGATAAAGAATATTGTAGAATGGTTTCTAGATCTACGTTAAGCACTAATGCAAAATATAGATCTAGATTATTTATGGATGTAGTTAATATAATAAGAGGGCTTGTAAGGTTCGTTAGGATTTAGTAGTTATGGACGATTAATTAAAAGTTACCCTTTTTATCCTTTAATAGATTTAAAACTAGAACGACCGTGATGCGTGTAGATTAGGGTTTCTGGAAGGAAAAAGAATCCACACTCTTAACCCTTATCTCGACACGGAACTCCATTCATATCTAGTCTTTACCAAAACAATCATTAATCTAATCTCTAATCGCGGTCGGAACTAACAACGAATTATTAGCGTACCCGATTAGGATGTTAATAATTCTTTTGATAAAGTTCATAAACTTTATAGGACTTAAAAAGGGTTTAGGGATGTTCATCGTCCATTAGCCTACCCTAATCCTACGAACCCTAACAAGCGGAGAATTACTCGTGCATGTTGGGAGAAAAAGAGATGGAAAGAAATTGCATAATTAAACTACGAAGAAATAGAATAAGAAAAAGAAAGCTACCTTTATTAATCAACAATATTCATTACACTTGAATCCTTAGAAAATGATTACAATTTCTAGTTGCTTCTCGATCTCTTCTAAGGAGGTAAACGAACAGTTGATGATCAGCCTGGATGCGTGAACCGTCTTGGACTTCATGATCTCGTCGGCTTGATGATTTTTCCAAGAGGCTCTCGGTCCATATTTATAGTCCAAAACCAGAAACCTTTGCTTCTAAATTAGGTAAAAATCAGCAGAGATTCACCACAAATTTTTTCACTTCGTATCTCCCCAAGATTGCCGCGGATCCACGGCCTAAGGGGGGGTATGGCCTCGGATCCGCGGCCATTTAATCTGAGCCGATGATTTTCTTTTTTGGACTTCTCTCTTCTTGGCATGTAGACTTCTCTGGAATCTTTGGATCTTTGAAATCTTCTCATAGTCGCTGCCAGACTTGATCTCCATGTTTTGCTTTCTTAATTAGGCAAGTTTTCTTTAACAACTTGATTTCTTGGAAAAATTCTGCACAACAACTTGGAAAAATTCTGCACAACAACTTAAATAATATTTAGTAGACTTGGTTCTACTAGGATTTGGTCAATGATATTATTTGCATAAATTTTCCTACCAAATGCTAATTATAATATATCAACACATAGAAAATAGTATTTTTACAGAAAAACCCTCATATGTATGATATATTATAATAAAGACCGTTTTTAATATAGAAATAGTAGGGAAAATGTAATAACAAATGTGCAGTTTTATCAACTGAACACGGTGCTAGCTGGACGTAACGGTTACCCAGGTATTGAGCGAAATGAAGATCAATAAGCAAGCTTGTCCATACTCTCCATGAAGCCTATCGGTAACACTTACCGTACAGTCCGGTCTCTTCGTCTCATATGTCGCATATCATGTCTAGGGATGGAATTGTCAGACCCCAGTAACGTGATAAGTCATGTCGATGTCTGGCTCATAACGGTTCGAGAAACTTCTGGTAACTCTTACCAGTAAATCTCATCAGCAGCTCTGGCCAGGGACTTCCAGTTATAGCCAATCGAGGATAGCAGATCTGTCACGTCCCGAAAGTACGAAACATGACCGGCACTTAAACTACTAAATGTCTCGAGATGTACGCAATCTAAGTAAGCCGAAATCCCAGAAATCCAAACCAAGAAAAGTAGTATAGTGAAGGAAAACCAATTTAAATCAAGTAGTTTTAATAGCATAAGCCGAATTATGCGTTTTTAAAAAAAATCAAATATTTCCTGAAAATTTCGGCAGAGTCTCCTTTGTAAATACTGGCCCCCAAACGGGATACAATATTAATAGTATACGAAATCAGTAAAAGGAATCCCCAAGTGGGAGCTAGCTCTTTGTCAATCGACGGTTACAACCACACAAGCAATATAATATACAACGCCAAGGGCGAGGATCAAAACTCAAAGGAAACTCAACAACAAGAAATCCACAGAAATATAACGCGCGACTCTAAGGTCGAAAGAATAACATCACTTGTCTCTATCTAAAAAATAAATACATGTTTGGTTGATGGAATTTACTAGATACAACTGAATAATATTATACAAAGTATAATGATGGGTACGATACCAATAAATCCACCTACTAGCAAAATCACCCGAAGGAAGCAGTGCCAGCAAAGCCGTAATGAAACCTGTACGGCAAAACCTGCAAGAACTGTGGCACAACGGGGGTGAGTTGCCAACTCGTGAATAGAATACGTCTACGAACAGGAATCGCATGTATGACGCAATCCTAGGTCCTACGATCATAATATATCCTCAAATATATATAACGCGCGGCCTATAACAATGGCTAGGGTAAATATCTAACCCGAGTGTAATCCCATGCGCCCGTGTCAGTGCCTCAGGTAGCAATATATCATATGGATGATGTATGAATGCATGAAACAGAATGCATGTACTGAAGAAAACTGCTTTCATAAATTAGTGAGATTTCTATATCTTTTAAAAAAATGAGGTATCATAAATGAAATCAGCATAAACAGTGCCTAGTATCAACACAAAACAAATATCCAAATATCTCGATATTTCTGTGTCGCAATCTCTGTACCTCAATATCTCAAATATCTCTGTATGTCTCAATCTCACTATCTAGGGCGCCGTCAGTCCAGACCGGCCCCTACCATCAATCTCAAGACCACGACGGTATCCTCCGGATATCCGACGCGTCTGGTAATATCACCGGTAGGTAGTGCTCCCCTGCCAGGCTCACATCGTCATCATCACGCGCTTCTTGCCCCGGGGTACCTTACCGGGTCCACCATGTACCCGAAACGGTTCATCCAACTCCTCGAATCGGGTCTCGAAATCCATCAGCAAACTCATGGTGGACGACTCATACATCATAGGAAAACCGCACTTTTCTTCTAAAAAAAAGAAAGAATTTTATAAGTGTTTTTGCGGTTTTCCCCCATATCCAGGAAAATCTCATGAAAATCCGAATCCGAATCCTCAACAGCATATAAACAGTGAATATAGACATAAAAATCCATGAATGCGGCACATCAATGAATAATAACATGCATGAAGTAGCAAGTAATAACTACAATGTCTAAACTAGCATATAGGGCAAGTACACTAATATCATGTCTAAATTATTAGCTAACAACTTATGTCAAATGAAATTGTATTTTCTAAAGTGTTCGTGACATGGCAATTACCGATGAAGATATGTGTGAGCCGGCAAGTAAGTGTACGTGGTACATACGCGTCATCGGTAATGGTGTTGGTGTCCTAACAACATGATATCAACAATAGAATATGAATCATAATGTAAACAGGCGATGCGGAGCGAACAACAATAATGAGCGGGAGCTGAATACTAGACCCAACGACAACTAATATGGGCTAACAACTACATTAAACTATAGGGCTAAGCTGTCAAGCTAAACTAAAGGTAAGGAAGCCGCCTAACGTCTGAGTCGATACATATATATATATATATATATATATATATATATTACTCGGTGATCCCGCCTCGATAATATCACATCCGATACCATATCTATAATAAAATATTCCCAAGTCAAGAGTGCGGATCAGACATCAATATATAGCTCGTACGTAAATCCGTCGTACGGCATCCTAAATCTGGGTACGGGTCAATATCGCATTATTCATCTGGTATCCACTTTATCCAAGATCATAATCTGGGTACTGATCTACGTCTAGTATGATACTAATATCATCAATATAGTCATGATCTGACTGTTGATCTACAGCCTCATAAAAACCGATATCATCATCATATATCGTCATAAAGAGGTATACATCGCCTAATGCGACCTATGTGAATATCTTAATATATCTTATCTCATATCACGATCACCTGTCAATCATTCAATGTATAACATTATTCATATGTAACGTCGTCCCAAGATCCGCTATAATATCAGGACGTATCTCAAATACGAATCCTGCCATATCACCGTTCTCGCGGTCTCAATTAAATCTTATCGAATCATCTCAAATCCCAAACACTATCCTCAAATCCAGTATGTGAACACATAGTCCCATACCCATGTGAACACATAACAATATAACCCCATATAAGCACATATGAAAGAAGAATGTATGCAAGTATGGGTGTGTGTGTGTAAATGTGGTGCAACCTCAACTCTAGGGTCTTGCAACACTAAACCTATCCAATCACACCTAAAATCTATCTTTATCATCAATAAACTCAACAATATATAATCAATATATGTGTGTGTATACGTATTCGTATACATCACCACGAACTGCGAGGGTGCTATAACGCCATCCACCAGACTTCTCCCCGTAGATATAAATCTACTCACCTGGTCCTCGCTCGCCGGTGCCGACGTCGCCACGCGCTTGCTCGTCGTCTCAAAGTCCACATGGGGTACCTACATATCATAACGCACCGTATCGCATTAAAACCAAATTCGAAAATCAAATCGGCACGCGTATCACGCATAGGTCAAAACCTATCGCCTACGCATGCAAGAATAGCCAAATCAACCCTCGATATCGATGTACAAACGTCAAACCATCGAGAAAACCCAAACACACTCATTTTCACATTCACGAACACTAATTATAATATAAAATAGGTTAAAATTCACAAAAACCCCATACTCACTTTAAAAGCCATTTTTCCGAAAATCTAGCAAGCAAGAATTACCTGTTTTAGTACAAAACTCGACGTTTAAACAAATCTAGCGGCCATAATACTTATTAAATATCTTAAATAAGTCATACAACCCATTTCAAAAATTTAATCTCATCAATTGTTATAAAACTAAAAATTCTAGTTTTGCAATTTATCTAATTTTAACAATTTCAACTAAAAATGCACAAAACAACAACTACGCTTGATTTTGCATGGTCCAAAGGCATTAAACCACTCATTATAATATTAATAATGACATGAAACCTTAATTATATTTTAATCTAAAGCATTTAATAATTTTCCAAAAACCCTAGTTAGCAAAATAACTTAATTAGGATATTTTATAAGTAATGGTTTGTAATTAACAACTAGATTAGCTTTCTACAAGACTTAAGATGTTAATCCACATCACAAAACCATGCACAATTTATCACAGCCCAATTCCACAACAAAACCCTAACTTGAATTCCTTAATCATGCAATTAAACTCATCTAAAACCTAATTAATCACTTAATTAACTTAGATTAAAGCAATAATCAACAATTTAACAAAAAGGTCAAGATTTTATAGCTCAAAGCCATCTTGAGATCAACATAAAACTAGACCTCCAAAATGAAATCCTTGCACTAAGATCCATGCTGAAAGGCATAAGGGAAAATGGGTAAGGCTTTGATTTGAATTTTAGTTTAGATTTTGAAGGAAATTGGTGAATTTTTTTGAGGGAAAATGAAGGGAGAAGAGAGAAGAGGGGCTGCTGTTTGGGGGCCTGCAATTTTCGGCCAAGAGTATGGGGGGTGAGGGAGGAGAGAGAGTGAGGTGGAGAAAGTGGGGAGAAAAGTCAAAGTCCACCTTTACTTCTTTCATTTTCTTTTCTTTTCTTTTCTTTTCTAATCAAAAGTGAGGTGATTGGAGAGAGAGGGGGGAGGGCTGTCAAAGTAGGGCCAGCCACATTGGGAGAGGGAGAGAGGGTGAGGTGTGGGTGTGTGGGTTAGGGAAAAAGATAAATGTATTACCCAATTCCTATTAACACTAATTTCACTAAATAAGCCATTTTTCTTCGATATTTTCTAAACCGTTTTGGCAAACAATTTCGTTTCAGGAAAAATATTTTACATGTCAGTTTAGTGTGTCATGAATTATGAAATTTGTATCAACCCATTCCAATTTGTAATTTTCCCTAATTAAATATATTAGTGACGCCTTAAAATAATATTAAAATAATTAATTTCGGAAATTTTTTCAGAAAATTTGAAATTTCACCAGTGGCTCAATAAACACCAAATACTAGCAACTGCATAGCTAGAATATGTATATTTAATTTTATAATAAAGATATTTGTATTTTGAGTTTTTACAGAAAACCCCCTTATTTTACCGATTTTCCGAAATTTCACCGAAACGATTTTCAAAACGTTACAGCATCATCAACCTCCAATACCGGGAGAGAAGAAACCCCCTATCGCTCAATACCTCTATGTGACTCGGGACTGTACCCAAAATCCACCTGTTTGCACGACTCCTTTGAGTCGTGGTAGGAAGGAAATCAAAGCACAGTGGGAGCCACCCAAGACTATATGACGATCTCGGGTGTACAGAATAACCTGTACCAGTGTCACCAAGGGACTGCTATCTGACGATAGGTATACTACTAACTAAAAGTTCTCGGCGAGTCATGTTCGGTGTACCCATTCTCTAATGAGCACCTGTGTACAATCATTGATGTCCAACACCAATGGCTATAGGACCAACCATCACCCCCATACAGGGTCAAGAAACGTACACACTAGTCTACTCTGGTAATATCGATGCCCTGTCTCGATATACCCTCGACTAGAAACAATTGAAGGATGTGCTTGTGGACTACTCTGGTCCCAATAGTATGATCCGCATCATAGTCCTGGTAGTCAAACACATGTCCTAAGGGCTTTATCAACATTGAGAGAAAGACAATATAAGAATACAAGTCAACATGTTAAGATCAAGAGTAACCAGAAAGCATACTATCATGTCGAGCAAGAAAGTCTTCTATATATATGTCCAGGCATCCACTATAATATACATCAATGTACAATAATGGCCTCTAGGGCATACATATTCCTAACAGGTAGTGCATCCCCTTCTAGGCTCATCGTCCACTCCACGATCTTCTTGCCGAGGGGTACCTTACCGGGTCCACCATGTACCCACACACAGTTCCTCCTCACTCCTCGAATAAGGTATCACATAGCTCAGAACCGAGAAAACTCATGGTGGACACGAAATATCACATCACGAGAAGCCGCGTTTTTAAAACAATTCATAATCTCCTTTGAAATATAACCGTAGTTTTCTAATCCAGAGATCTTATAAAAACAGTATCTCAATGCATGTAACTATAAAGTACAGTATATGCAAATATAAAACAGTACTGTAAGCATCTCAAGTATTATCATGTAAGCATGCCATGCGATAATTACTGAACAATTGATTGTACTTTACAGTTAAGAGTAATACCGTAATATAGCAGTTCTACTATGAAAGTGACATAGTAATTACCGATGATGAGTGTGTGAGTCGGAAAATCTATGTAAGTGTAACAAGCGCATCATCGGTAATAGTGTAGGTGTACTAATAGAAAAAACCATATACAGGAAATGCTGGGAACATAGTACGTATGTCACGGGGAATGATACAGTATAACATGAATGGTAATAAGATATATAACTACTCCTGAATACATCAAATATAACCCATTATCCACTAAGGTGTTTAGCAACAATGATTCTCCAAATCAAGACAAATTGATAAGTCGGCGATCCAGCCTAATAGTATCAGATGTGATATAATCCTCATACATCATCCTCGAGTCGAGAGTGTTAGTAATATATGCCCTAGAGGCCATTATTGTCTCATACTGGTTTGTACATTACTTAATAGAAGATTGGGATATACACGGATATAGTAACGGTCTTGCTCGAAATGGTAGTATACTACCTGGTTTGTTTCTACCTCAATATGTGCAAGTGTTTCTTTTAACATATCGCTTATATATATTGGTAGAGCCCTTAGGATCTTTGCTTGATTACCAGCATTATGATGGCAGTCATACTAGTGGAGGCTGGGTAGTCTATAAGCATATCTTTATACAGGTCCCTAGTCGTAGGATTATCGAGACGGGACATCGATACTCCAGAATAGACTAGTATATACGCTTTTCATCCCAGCAGGGGAGATGGTCTATCCCACAACCATTAGTACGTCGTACTGGAGATAGTATGCAGGTGCTCATTAGGTTATAAGTACACTAGACAGGACTCGTCGGGAACTACCGGTGGGTATTATACCTATCGTCGGGTAGCAGTTCCCAGGTGACATGAGTACGGCTTAGTCCGTCGACTTGACACTGCTACTTCTCCTTGAGTGTGTTCATACTGTACTTTGATTACTATCCTACCACGGCTCAAAGGATTCATGCAAACAGGTTGTAGTTGGGTGCAGTCCCGAAGCACTTAGACGCAGTGGCGGTTAGATAGGATTCATCTCCCCCGGTATTGGGTGTTGATATCGCACAGTGTTCGAAAGGCCATTACACAAATTCCTTGGCCAAGGCAAGCGAGATTTACTGGTAGGTACTCCATTAGTTTCTCATGGTGTTTTGGGCTATTCTCCGACACGACTTATTGCGCTATTAGGGGTCTGACGATTACCGCCCCCTAGGCCCGATATACGATACTCTTAGACGAACAGACCGGACTGTACGGAGATTGTCACAGATAAGTTCAGTCGGAGTTCAGATGAGTTTACTCATCGGCTTTCTTATCGAAATATACCTGGGGGCTGTTATGTGGAGCTAGTACCACTTGCGGCCTATGGTTAAACCCACTGTCAGCGTAGTGTCGAGTCTTTAGAGTCCCACACAGAGGGTTTCCATGCATCGAGCAAAAGATGTAGAGGTCGTATGGTTTTACGACAGGGTTTGATCACGTACGTGTACTTGTGCACGAATGATGATTCGGACAGATAATACTAGTGGTTTTGGTTTAAGCCGGATCCTAATATTATACTAATGGATAGTTTTTGTCACTTTTGTATTCGTATTTTTCAGATTACGGATACGGGTATGTATATACGGATAAGGGGCATTTTTGTAATTTGCTCAAAAATTCTTCTAGAAGAGACACCTCATAATTTGTATTAAACATTTTAGGTTAAATGTTTATTGCATTATGAGTGGAGGAAATGAGGTGGATTTTGAATAAATTTGAGCATGGCTCTTAGTGATACTTGTAGGGTTTTCCACCCATGACTCACCAAGTTGAAAATGAACCTTATTTCATTTTATAATATGGATTATTCATGTGAGAAAATGTATGGTTCAGTTTAGACACAAGAGAGCTCATTCTCTAATCTTATGCAAAAAACTTCACTGGCATTCTCCTCAAGAGTTCTTCTTCTACCTCAAGCCATTCTTGTCTTATGAGTTGAGAATCCTATGGCTATGAGAGAAAAATAATTCCATCTATATTCTCTACATCGTCTACGGTATCTAGTGTAGCGAACTAGGTGCCCTAGTTACTTCAGTTGAGGTGGGAGCACGATCTACACACTCTCGGACGGATCGTCTTTGACATTGAGAGGACCGATGAGAAGGCCCGATCCAAACGGTCCTTGGAGTCTATGACGATGAGAAGAACAGAGACAAGAAGACCCGAAGTACATGAATTCATGTGGTATAAACTTCTTTCCAAGTAGTTAACCTCTTGTATATTTGCTAGTTAGGGTTTAGGATCAATCCTGGAGTTCAAGTCGGTGTTGCGATATTTTTAAAATCTGTTTTTTAAATATTCTGCCTCCCTGCGGACCTGCGGGGTGCGCGACATCGACTTACAGTGGTATCAGAGCCTACTAAACCCTTTACTAGCTCGTTAGCAAGTGTTAGAACTTCGATCGTCAGAAAACCGGAAAACGAAACACCAATACCCTAACTTTCTGTTGATTTTTAAAAGTGCCATAAAAATTATTTCAGATGTACTAACAATAAGTGCAAGTTATTCTAAGAAGGCAGAAGAAAAATGAACCCATGAATTTCCAAGACGCCCGCGGAAGCGCGGCGGAACGGTCCGTTCTACCGCGGAGTCACGGTCGAGTCGAGATCGATTCACCTCATTTTTCCTCTGTTATTTCTTATTTTTGGTGTTTTCTTTTCTAGAATATTTGGTTTCTACCCAATGTCTTTTGTGTTGGCTATAGTGCCCTCAAGGCAATTATCATAGTCGCGGGCAGGTGATTATAATGATTGAGGGAGGACCTATACCGGTAGAACAGTCTTACTCGAGATGATAGTATACTATCTGGTTTGTCTTTATCATCACTATTACATTTTGATAGAGCCCATAGGATTCTTGCTTGACTACCAGCATTATGATGGCGATCATATATGTGGGAGCTGGTGGTCTATAACCACATCCTTAAATGTCCCTAGTCATGGGAATTTCGAGACTGGGCATCGATACTCCAGAGTAGATTAGTGTATACTGATCGAGACCCTGAAGAGGGGAGATAGCCAGGTATCACAAGCCATTGGTGTTAGTTTGTTCACCTAAGATAGCATACAGATGCTCATTTGGTTATGAGTACACTGGACGGACTCGCCGGGAACCTGCTAATTGGTACTATACATATTTTCAGATAGCAGTTCGCAGGTGACATATATACAGGTTAGTCTGTCGACCTGAGATCGTCATTTGTCTCGTATGAGTTCCTACTATGCTTTGATTACTACCCTACCACGGCTCAAAGGAGTCGTGCAAACAGGTTTTAGTTGGGTACAGTCTTAAGCCACATGGAGGCAGTGAGCGGATTGTCGGGGATTCGTCTCTCCCGGAATTGGGGGTTGATGTCGCACAGTGCACGTGTGGCCATCACCAGAAATCCTTGGCCAAGGTAGTCGAGAATTACTGATCTACGATCAGTAGTTTCTGTCACGACCCGAAATGGCACGTGACTGGCACTTGAATCATATGAAGTCTCTAGGACCCCATCTAATTCAAGTAAGCCAAAATCCTAGAAATCTAAACCATTTGAAAGAAGAAAGTGAAGGAAAACTTGGTTTAAAGTTGCATATAATCATTTTGAAAAGTCATAGTAAACCGTTTTAAAACATCAAGTCTTTTCCGAAAATTTCGGCAGAGTCTCCTTTGTAAATACTGGCCCCAAACGGGTACAACACATGAAATATATATAAAGGCGTCCCCAAGCGGGAGCTAGCTCTTCGCCAATTGGCGGTCACAACCACACAAGCAATATAATATACAACGCCGAAGGGCGAGGATCAAAACTCAGAAGAACACCAATAACCACCAGAAAACCACCAGAAAACCATAATAATACAAGCGTGACTCTAAGGTCGAAAGAATAAACACTGGTATTCTAAGTCTATCAATAATACAAGTCTGCTCGATGGAGTTTACTAGATACAACTGAATAAATAAAATACAATGGTAGTCACGATGCAAGTGAATCCACCTACCAGATCAATCACCCGGAAAGAAGCAGTGTGCCAGCAAAGCCGCCAAGGAAACCTATACGGAAAAATCTGCAAGAAACTGTAGCACAACGGGGGTGAGTTGCCAACTCGTGAGTAGAAAACATCATCGAGCAGAAATCATATGGAAGACTCAATCCTAGGTCATACGATCATAATATATCTTCAATATCATATCCTGAACCATCTACACATAAGTGTAATATCATGTGCTCGTGTCAGTGCCTTAGATAGCAACAAATCATATATATGATGTATGAATGCATGAAAACAGAATATATCTAAATGAGAAAACTGTTTTCATAAATTAGTGAGATTACTGTATAATTAAGTCGAGGTATAAACAATGAAATCACATAAAATCCGTGTCAAGCATCGACACAAAACAAATATCCAAATATCCAATATCTCGGGCTTTGGCTACCCGGACTGCCCCATATCATAAAATCTCAATACCTCAAAGTCTTAATATCTCGGGTTCCGGCGATCCGGACTGGCCCTTGGGCTCCGGCTATCCGGACTGGCCCCTCATCAAATCTCACGACTATGTCGGTATCCTCCGGATATCTGCCGCGTTATAAATAACCGTTCGGTAGTACTCCCCTGCCAGGCTCAACGCCATCATCTGCGACCTTCTCACCCAGGGGTTCCACACCGGGTCCACCATGCACCCACAGACGGTTTCTCCTCCTCCTCGAATCGGGTGTATGATATCGCTCAAGAGCCGAGAAAACTCATGGTGGACATATCTCATATCATATCATGAGAAAACCGCATTTTCTATTTTTAGAAATGATAATCAGTTTATAAAATCTTTGCGGATTCTCCAAATCCAGAAATCTCTTGGAAATCCGAAATCTCAAATCACGATGTAAATAAATAAAGAATATCGGGCTCTGGCAATCTGGACTGGCCCATAAAATAGCATGGAAAATGAATGTATATATGCATGAGTATCTAAATACATAATACACGCGATTTGAAATAAGCACGAATCGTGGTTTTAGAAAATAGGGCTACGGTGTTTTTGAGAAAGATACATCCTTTGAAAATCTGTAGTAACCCTAAGCCTTTTTTTTAAAATACTCGCGATTCGTTAAGTTTGAAATTTAGTATGACTCGAGCCCAATCTAACATCTACTAAGTAAACTACAGGCAAAGCTAAGAGTCTGATAAAAGGGTTAGGAAAACCACCTAAGCCTGAGTCGATATCTGTATATAGTAGTCAGTGATCCAGCCTCAATAGCGTCACATACGATAGAATATACAATACGACATCCTCGAATCATGAGTGCAGATCTATCATCATAATTATATCTCGTACGGTAAATCCATCTTACGGCATCCCAAAATCGGGGTACGGGTCGCCTATCACATATACCTCAATATCCATATGGTATCATTATCGATATATCATGAATAGGGTACTGATCTAAGTCTAGTACATACCGATACCATCAACATATATCTGCGTGTGTATGAAAACACATCGCCCATCAATCCGCTAATATAATATGGCGTATCTCATAACACGACCCAAATCACATCGCCGATCTCACGGCATCCTGCCCAATCACATCGACTCATCTCCAAGTATTATATATTATCCTCATCAACCATGTATATGTATACATATATATATATATATACATACTCACATACATGTATGTATATATATGTATATATCCCCATATACGCACAAGAAAATAAAATGTATGCGTGTGTGCGCGCGTGTATGTAAACCTTATTCTATGGTTCGCGACTAAGAACTAACTAACACACTAACTTCCAAATAAGCTAACACTAACCCAAAATCACCTAAAGCATTACTAGCTACGTATGCGCATCTCAAAACAACACGTATATAAATATATATATCAAAACACATCAAGTGCTATGAACTTGCGGGGGTGCTATACGCCATTCACCCGACTTCCCCCGTAGATATATACCTACTCATCTTGATCCTTACTTGCCGAAGTCGATGACGCCATCCTCTTCTTCATCTTCCGAAGTCCACACGAGGGTACCTACATATCACATATATCGTATCGCATCAAACGTCCAATTCAAACCCAAAACGGTACGCAAGGTGTGTTGGCTATAGTGCCCTCAAGGCAATTATCATAGTCGCGGACTTGTGATTATGATGATTGAGGCAGGACCTATACCGATGAAACAGTCTTACTCAAGATGATAGTATGCTATCTGGTTTGCCTTTATCATCATATATATGTTGATAGAGCCCATATGATTCTTGCTTGACTGCCAGCATTGTGATGGAGATCACATACGTGGGAGCTGGGGGTTTATAAGCACATCCTTAAATGTCCCTAGACGTGGTTGTATCGAGACCGGGCATCGATACTCTAGTGTAGACTAGTGTATACTGATTGAGACCCCGACGAGGGGCGGTGGCCAGGTCTCACAAGCCATTGGTGTTAGTTTGTTCACCTAAGATAGTATACAGGTGCTTATTAGGTTATGAGTACACTAGACGGACTCGCCGGGAACATGCTAGTTGGTATTATACCTAATGTCAGATAGCAGTTCCCAGGTGACATGTGTACAGGTTAGTCTGTCGACCTGAGATCGTCATTTGTCTCGTGTGAGTTCCCACTGTGCTTTGATTACTACCCTACCACGGCTCAAAGGAGTCGTGCAAACAGGTTTTAGTTGGGTACAGTCCCGAGCCACATAGAGGCAGTGATCGGATTGTCGGGGATTCGTCTCTCCCGGTATTGGGGGTTGATGTCGCATTGTGTACGGATGGCCATCACAATAAATCCGTGGCCACGGTGGACGAAAACTATCGATCCCGGATCGATAGTTTCTCAGGTGGTGATGGGTTTCATACCGACACTAAATATCGCGTTGTTGGGGGTCTGACTTTATCCACCCCCCTAGACACGATATGCGATACTCTTAGACGAACAGACCGGACTGTACGGATATTGTCACAGACAGGCTCAATAGGGGTTCAGGATGAGTTTGCTCGTCGGCCTCCCTTTCGCTCAATACCTGGATAGCCGTTACGTACAGCTAGTGCCGCTGACGTGCTTGTGGTTAAACCCACTGCCAGCGTATTGACGAGTCTTTAGAGTCCCACACAGAGGGTTTTCACGGTTCAGACGATATGGTGTACATGAGGTATGTTCATACATACAGATGTCCGATTAAATATATGCACTTGCTGCGCAGACTTTAATTGGACGGTTGATAATACTAGTGGCTTAGGATTAAGCCAGTTTATTAAATCAGGTTTTGATTTAATAATTGATATATGTATTTGTATATACGTATTCTAGTATTATTGTTCACTATTCGTTTTCTCTCTCGGCTATTCATATTTTGGTACGAATACGCGTATATGTATTTCGATACATGTACCGGGAAGTATTCCGTATTTTATATGGAATAGCTTCTAGAAGATGCCACCTCATTTATATGATTTTCCATTTAAGGAAATTCATTTGTTTTTTATTAATGAGGTGGAAAAGGTGATTTGATTAAAGGCATGGGCATGAGTCAAGCATAGTGTATGGTATGGTGGTGAATTATTTTATTTGATTAAAGGAAATGTTATTTTTGATTATAGGAATGAGTGAGTGGGGGGGCCGGACACATTGTGTGGGTGATTGATTTTCATTTTGTAGGTTATCATTTTTGATTACACATGACTCCCCCCCTCTCTCTCATGCACTAAAAAGAAAGAGAACAGAAAAACACTCAGCATTATTCTTGCTCATGCCAAAGCTTTCACCACCATTATCTTCTTCTTGAGTTGATCCATGGAGCACATGGATGAGAGAAAAATCATAGTGACACTTTCATACACCTCCACTCTCCATCGCTAGCGACGTTGGAGCGTCAGTTATCTCGTTCGACGAGGTTGGAGCTTGCGCCGTTTCCCTCGGGTGGATCATCGGAGATGAAGGAAGACCGGCAACCAGACATCGTCAAAGGACCGCTAAGAGCTTGGAATGAAGACCAAAGGACTCGGTATAACGATTCTAACTCTTAGTTAGTTTGCTAGTTTAGGGTTTAAGGTCGATCCGGGATTAGGGTAGAGGTAGCGCTGGTTTCAGAAATTTTTGTTTCGCATTTTGGCCGCGTTTCAACGGCCGGGGCGCTGCCGCGACCCTTCATGGTATCAGAGCCACCCTTTAAACCCCTTACTAGCTTTTTTAGATGTGCTTAAAAGATCGATCGACCAAAGTTTCCGATATCACGTTTTATTTCTCTGATTGCTGTCGATTTTCAAAAGTGTTCAAAAAATTATTTGCAGTAGCTTAAAAATTCGTGCAGGCAAATACAAGGCTGCAGAAAAAATGTGAGCTCGTGAAGCCATTAAAGTGCCGCGGATCCGCCTTTCGGCGGCGGATCCGCGGCCATTTATTAGCGACGCGCCTTCAAATTTTTACTGTAGCACAGAGACTTGGAATTGTGATTTTTTTCATATTCTGTTTTGGCCCAGGTTTCAATAAAGTGTTGTTTTGCTATTGGGGCCAATTTGGAAGTTAGTCGATCGATATTTTAAGCGTGCGTTTAACAGTACATACATTATAATCTGCGACCGTGAATGTTATTTGATTGGTAAACCCGTCTAACTGCTATATGTCGTTTAGACGGGTTTGCGAACGAGACATTCACGTTGATGTTCTGTGTTGTGCTGTGATGTTGGTTGGATTGTCGTGGTGGATAGCAATGGTCCAATGATAGTACAGTTTTATTTCATTTGTACATTTGATATTGCGGGGTGAGCATCCGACATGTGGACTGTCATCACTGCCAGTTTGTATATTATTCATTTGGGGCACGACCGGGCTGAGGTCGATGTCTCCCGTGTATATTATTTTCTTTTCTGTACTAGGATTACCCCGCTGTAGGGTGCACGAATAGCCGGATTCTAGAGGGCAACGGGTCTGCATCTCATGGCGTTGGGATGGAGGGGACCTTACTCTAGAATTGGCGGGCTATTCGCCGTACTCGAAGGGGGTATAGGTGACCCAGGAGGGGTGCTCAAGTTACCGGATTCCGTGAAGTGCTGGGTGGTCCATTCACGTCGCTGAAGGGGGCTGGCTCACTTCTGGTTTTGGCGGGGAACTTGCCGCGCTCGTAGGGGTCTAGGTTTCATTGCACATGCTATCCACACGACAGGGAACGTCGGGTCTCACTTGCGGCTCAAGTGAAACTCCGGGCTCCAGATTATCCACCATTCTGTATTGCTTCTGTGATGTTTCTGTGATGTTGCTTTATATCATGCCTGGGACGATTGTTATATGTATTTATATATATTAGTAGATGTTGTATATGTTTTGCACCCGCGCTAGCCCAGTCCCCGCTCTGTTGTTAGTTAAGTAACCTAACGGGTGATGACGGGACCCAGTGGCGAATGCGGATGGCATATACGTAAATTTTATTTTCGTTCTTTTTTGGTGTGATTATTTGATGGGACTGCGTTGATTCTTATCAATGCAAGGAAAACAAACCTATATATATGATGTTGTTGGAACCAAGTTTTTAAAAAAAATGACATTACAGACGTACACTTTTGCTTTGCATCGTAGTATTCATTTGGAATATCCTGCACCTCATTCGACGAGGCAAGGGCCGAGATCCCTTCATCGGGAGTGACCCCCTGGGTAAAAGTTTGCGTCAACGTAATAACTTTACTACAGTCGATTGTTTTTGTTTTGCATCGTGGTATTCATTTGGAATATCCTGCACCTCATTCGACGAGGCAAGGGCCGAGATCCCTTCATCGGGAGTGACCCCTTGGGTAAAACTTTGCGTCAACGTAATAACTTTACTATAGTCGATTATTTTTTCTTTGTATCATGGTATTCAGTTTGGGATATCCTGCACCCCATTCGACGGGGAAAGAGCCGAGATCCCTTCACCAGGAGTGACCTCTTTAGCAAAAGTTTTCGCCACTATATATTTATAAAAACCACTTGGATTCCTTCAACGATATCAAGTTCGTTACGTTAAAGGTTTTTCGCCAAAAACCAGCCGTAGCCCTCCGCCATTTCGGATAAATAGTGCATAGTATTCGTGCGGTGTTTGTTGGCCAAAGTCAAGGCATCGTGTGCTGTAGCTGTGTATTGCTTGTCCATTGCATGGATATGCATTGGTTTAGGACAGTCGTACCACTTTGTTGGCCAAAGTCAAGGGTGTGTGCGGGTGGGTCTAAATCAATCAGGACAATGACGGGTAGAACTTGACTTGTGGGTTATGATTTGTTGGCCAAAGTCAAGGTCATAAACCGCTTGGGGTAAAAATCATATCGGGAGTTTCAAACATACAGGAAACTTGCCAGGTTTGCGCATACCTTTTGGAGTGTGGTGGCTTGAGTGGCTTCCATTAAGTCATCATGCGATGATAGTTGGATCCAGATTCCCCCTGATGAGTAAGATTACTCCTCGGGTGATTCCGACTAATTCTCCTTTTGGGTTTGGAGGAGAATTCGAGGAAACAGTGGCAGCCATCCTGATTAGATAAAATGATTAACCGTTCTGATTTAGGTTAGAGTGCACGCTGAGTGTTTCTTCTGTCTCTCTCTCTGGCTGCGACTATGACCCGACCTTTGACTAAAACTCATGAAACCAAATTGACCGGACCTTCTTAAAACACTTTGGCTTTTGGAATGTCACGGTGTTGCATACATCATTGCCACTTCTATATCACCTTTGCATTTCTCCAGAACACCCCGTATTACTACGAACATCCACTTCCATTGGATAAATCCATCGTATAGTTATATACGAACTCGAAGGAACTTTTTCGAGGATGGATTCTGGTTCTGGAGAGATTGAATAGGATTATTCGGTTGTCTTTTCTCTTTACCTTCTCTTAGGTTGTGAGGGCTCCTAGGATTTGGAGAGGGTACACCTATTGAGCTTATTGGATAGTCTTCTTCCAAACCATAGGCAGGTGCCGAACGGTAGGGAAGGAAGAAAAACCAATTAAGCTTAAGTGTGGTGTACAGAAGGTAATAAGTAAAGACATATAAAGGGATTAGAATAATGGCAAAGGAAATTGCGACCACCATCATTCACGACAAAGACCGTGTATACCCCTGCCACTCCTACATTCACTTTACATTTCTCCAGAACACCTCGTATCACTACGAACATCCACTTCCATTGGATAAATCCATCGTATAGTTACATACGAACTCGAAGGAACTTTTTCGAGGATGGATTCTGGTTTAGGAGAAAAAGAATAGGATTATTCAGATGTCTTTTCCCATTACCTTCTCTAAGGTTGCGAGGGCTCCTAGGATTAGGAGAGTACACCTATTACGCTTATTGAATAGTCTTCTTCCAAATCTTAGGCTGGTGCCGAAAGGTAGGGAATGAAGAAAACCAATTAGCGTAAAGAAGGTGTACAGAAGGTAATAAATAAAGACATAATAAAGGGATTGCAGTGAGGGCAGGTAAGTATATGGTTACTGTCATGATTCAGGATAATTGGAAGAGGTGTTACTAGGAATACCAGTTAACCCTTTCGAAACATTTTATGTTTCAGTTTCACTATGCGATGTTAATTGAAAACTGTTTTTCTAATTGGAATCTAACTCCAGGGTATGTATTTACCAGATCAGTTTCTCATATCTGCATGTGATTACGGATGGTGAGTGGGAGTAAGATATTGGGAATTTGGTGATTAGATCCTCATTATATCGAAATTCGTAGTAATTGGTGATATTTGAGGAAATCATTTGGATTTTGTGAATGGCAAATATTTGGTTTTGAATATCCGTTGTTATGAACCAATTTCAAACTGATATATGTACATTTATTTTATAAAGTGAGATATAACTTTTTGATATTGTTTCTATGACATTTACCTATATCAGTTGGTGATTAGGTAAGCTGCATTCAATAGCGGTGTAATTCTTCTTAACCATAGTACAGTTATTCAACCAACGACGCACAGGATTTGAGTTGTTGAACTCAGAGGACTTATACAAAGTATTGTATGTTGTCCAGTGCCCATTAGGACAAAGGGTTGGTACTCGTACTATATTGTGTTTACTTATGACTTCTCCAGTTCTGGACGTGTATTTCGTTGAAATGCAAGGTCCAGATATTCAGAAGTTATCGGTATAAGAATAAAGTGGAGAACCATTTATTGTAAGTATTAGGATTCTTCGAGGAAATCGAAGATGTAGATACTTGTGTTTGGTATTCAGTTAATAGTAATGGTTTTAAGAACTTGCTTCTCTATTGGGTTACTCATATATGGATGCACTCCTAGATGAGTAATGTCGATTGTCCTCTTTTCCATTTGGTTGATATGCACTGGAGACAGCTGCATGATTTTGAATCTGGTTCCAATTAAATTAGTGCTTTTGTTTCTATGTTAGATATATTTAGAATCAATTTATATCTTAACGATGTTAAGGTATAGGGAGTTGTTCGGCTGATGCTTAAAAATAGAATCCGGATAAACTCAAGGCACGTTTCAGTAATGGTTGTTTGTGGATTATCCCGGGCTTTGACGAGGGTTAACTTTCTACCATCAGGAAGATCAATATTTATATTGTTCTTGACTCGCCACAGTTTTAGTAAAAAATGGACTTTTCAGAAAATAGAAGTAGGAGTATGGTAGAACTTGAAGTTATTCCACAACCACAAATGATTACTGGAAA
Source organism: Agapanthus africanus (assembly GCA_030015575.1). Taxonomy (NCBI): domain Eukaryota; kingdom Viridiplantae; phylum Streptophyta; class Magnoliopsida; order Asparagales; family Amaryllidaceae; genus Agapanthus; species Agapanthus africanus. The sequence continues at coordinate 250,352,283 of CM057347.1, read as the reverse complement.
TTTAAAAGAACCTAAGGATTCAATTAGATTTGATGTTCCATTAGCCACTCCGCAGATTTGGTCGGTAACCTCAGGCACACGAGAGGTACTTCGGTCATCTCAGTAACGGTGACAGGGAGGTTCTTGTTTATCCAGACTTGCCATTGCTGCTATTCTAGACTATAAGACCCGGCGGGAGGGTGAGTACAGCGTCGTTCTAAACTAGGTTTTGAAGTGCACGTGTATATGACTCTGCCAGAGGGTTGTTGTAGTTAGTGGGAGCAGCGGAAGCATAGTGGGCAAGTAGCTTATGTCTATTTATAGACTTAAGCAGGCATAGCGAAAATAGATCATCTAATATTGATATAACAGTCATAGGCTTTGACTTCATCAGAATAGGAGATGGGTCTGGTAAGAAGATAGTAGAAAGTGATGTCCAGGTATTCGAGATGACATGCACTTAATAGGAAGAGATATTCATATACTACGATCGGTTATACTTTGGTTGTCATAAAGTTGTTTCTCCACATAAGATATGGATATAATATCAGGTTTTCTGGTCACTAGATCTATGGTTTTAGATCTAGATTTGGGAAGTATCCTAATCTGGGTACTTTGACATTAAATGGACGACTCCTGGCATGGTGGTGTACCTGCAGGTGATGGAGTCAACCTCTCTAAAGGTGTCTTACAGACTAAAGGGGAGAGGGACCTGCATGATTAGCATATCACTTGCTTAGGCAATTGAGTTAATCATGAAATGTCGAGAACCACACCAAATATTACTTTTGCACTAGATGCAATAAGCAGATACATTAATCCAATCCTGGAGAAACATTGGGAAGCAGTTATTGAATATAAGTGAATATTCTAGGGAAATGATTATGGCAGCCTCCTTGAGGAGACGGTTATCATTTCAGGCTTCCAAGGTGACCTGAATGACAGAGTGACTGTCAGAGTTATAGTTTTCCCTATTTTAAGGGACAGTATGTTGGACAGGTGGTCCAAGCGAATGCTGAGGAAAGGCATGGCGCAGGATACTGATTAAATTCAGTGGACGATACAGTCTAAGTAGTTTGTTGGATTTGGAGTTCTTTTGTGAACTGGGTCCCATCAGATATCCAGACAAATTCTAAGACAGGTATTACTCATTTTGGGAGATAATTTTCTCCGTGAAGTTGAGATTAAGAGAGATACAGAAAGAAACATTGGAGCGGATCCACTCACTGAGGCTATTTCTCGACTGCAATCATTTTCGCATACAGGCTTTGCGAAACTGATTAGTAGAGAAGTTGGGTGTTTGGTATCACACGGGCTGTGAGTATGCGACATCGCAATAATTGGCCTTAAGTGCAAGTGGGAGATTGTTGGTTATAGTGCCCTCAAGGCAATTATTATAGTCGTGGACTTGTGATTTTGATGATTGAGGCAGGATCTATACCGATGAAACAGTCTTACTCAAGATGATAGTATGCTATCTGGTTTGTCTTTATCATCATATATATGTTGATAGAGCCCATAGGATTCTTACTGCACTGCCAAAATTGTGATGGCGATCACATACGTGGGAGCTGGGGGTTTATAAGAACATCCTTAAATGTCCCTAGTCGTGGGAGTATCGAGACCGGGCATCGATACTCCAGTATAGACTAGTGTATACTGATCGAGACCCCGACGAGGGGCGGTGGCCAGGTCTCACAAGTCAATGGTGTTAGTTTTTTCACCTAAGATAGTACAGAGGTGCCCATTGGGTTATGAGTATACTGGACGGACTCACCGGGAACATGCTAGTTGGTATTATACCTATTATCAGATAGCAGTTCCCAGGTGACATGTGTACAGGTTAGTCTGTCGACCTGAGATCGTCATTTGTCTCGTGTGAGTTCCCACTGTGCTTTGATTACTACCCTACCACGGCTCAAAGGAGTCGTGCAAACAGGTTTTAGTTGGGTACAGTCCCGAGCCACATGGAGGCAGTGATCGGATTGTCGGGGATTCGTCTCTCCCAGTATTGGGGGTTGATGCCGCGTTGTGTACGGATGGCCATCACCATAAATCCATGGCCACGGTGGACGAGAATTATCGATCAAGGATCGATAGTTTCTCAGGTGGTGATGGGTTTCCTACCGACACTAATTATCGCGTTGTTGGGGGTCTTACATTATCCACCCCCCTAGACACGATATGCGATACTCTTAGACGAACAGACCAGACTGTATGGATATTGTCACTGACAGGCTCAGTAGGGGTTCAGAATGAGTTTGCTCGTCGGCATCCCTTTCGCTCAATACCTGGGTAGCCGTTACATACAGCTAATGCCGCTGACGTGCTTGTGGTTAAACCCACTACCAGCGTATTGACGAGTCTTTAGAGTCCCATACAGAGGGTTTTCACGGTTCAGGCGATATGGTGTACATGAGGTATGTTCATACATACAGATGTCCGATTAAATATGTGCACTTGCTGCGCAGACTTTAATTGGACGGTTGATAATACTAGCGGCTTAGGATTAAGCCAGTTTATCGAATCAGTTTTAATTTAATAATTGATATATGTATTTGTATATACGTATTCTAGTATTATTGTTCACTATTCGTTTCCTCTCTCGGCTATTCGTATTTTGGTACGAATACGCGTATATGTATTTCGATACATGTACCGGGAAGTATTCCGTATTTTATACGGAATGGCTTCTAGAAGATGCCACCTCATTTATATGATTTTCCATTTAAGGAAACTCATTTGTTTTTTTATTAATGAGGTGGAAAAGGTGATTTGATTAAAGGCATGAGCATGAGTCAAGCATAGTGTATGGTCTGGTGGTGAATTATTTTATTTGATTAAAGGAAATGTTATTTTTGATGATAGGAGTGAGTGAGTGTGGGGGCCGGACACATTTTGCGGGTGATTGATTTTCATTTTGTAGTTTATCATTTTTTATTACACATGACTCACCCTCTCTCTCTCTCATTCACTAAAAAGAAAAAGAACACAAAAACACTTAGCATTATTCTTGCTCATGCCAAAGCTTTCACCTCCATCATCTTCTTCTTGGGTTGCTCCATGGAGCACATGGATGAGAGAAAAATCATAGTGACACTTTCATACAGCCCCACTCTCTATCGCTAGCGACGTTGGAGCGTCAGTTACCTCGTTCGACGAGGTTGGAGCTTGTGCCGTTTTCCTCGGGTGGATCATCGGAGACGAAGGAAGACCGGCAACCAAACATCATCAAAGAACCGCTAGGAGCTTGGAATGAAGACCGAAGGACTCGGATCAACTCGGTATAACGATTCTAACTCTTAGTTAGTTTGCTAGTTTAGGGTTTAAGGTCGATCCGGGATTAGGGTAGCGGTAGCGCCGGTTTCAGAAATTTTTGTTCCGCATTTTGGCCGCGTTTCAACGGCCGGGGCGCTGTCGGGACCCTTCAAGATGCCTATAGGTTAGAACCTATAGCCTACTCATGCAATTCAACCAAATAACACCCGATATCGACATAAAAACGTCAAGTGACCGATACAAAACACAAATATCAAAACTCCAATTCAAAAACATCGAGGAATACAAGGCAGCAACTCATGAAAATGGTCCCAGATTTTGGTTCAGGTGAAATTGGGGTAAGCAAACAATACTGGGGTGTTATATATAGGGTATATGAGTTATAGAAGTGACCTTGAACCCTGAATCCACAATGTGGCCAGCCACAAGGGCTAGAAATCCGGCCAGCTCGGTTGGGGAGGCTCAGAATGGGTTCGTCTTCATAGGGTGGTCTCGTAGTGGTCCATATAGGTTAGTGGTATTGTTTGTTTTTCTCATAAAATTCCCGGGTCACTCCAGATTCCCTGTAAGCACCTAATCATACACAAAACCGACATTTGAAAGTTTTAGGTTTGGGTTTTCAGGTTTCAGTTCAGATTTGGTCTGGGTTCTAGACACTATGGGGGTTTAAGGTCACCACTAAGCTCATTAGCACTATCATAACTCAAACCTCATCTAAGAATTTTCAAAGCTCACAAAACCTCACATTAACACTTCTAAACATGTACACATGCTAAAGTAAATGAAACACTAAACTAATGGTGAAAGAATTACCTATTTGGCTAACCCTAAAATCCCCTAGAGCTCAAAATCCAATTTTTCTTGGTCCAAAATGCTTGCAGTGAGCTTGTGCATGTTTTTAATGAAAAGAAGATGAAGTTTTGATGTGTTTTTGGGTGTGTTGTGAGGTGGTGAAGGTGGTGGAGGGAGAGGGCGGCCATGAGGGAGAGAAGAAGAGAATGATGAAGATGAGGTGATGAATGAAGCCATGGTCAATGAGACCCCTCACCCTCTCTCTCCCTCTCTCTCACCCATACCTCAAGCCATGCTACACAAATATTATTTTATTCCCTTTCTTTTTCTTTTCTTTTCTTTTCTTTTCTTTTAACACCCAGAAAAAATAAACCATATACAAGAAAAGAAACAATATGCCATGGTTAATAAAAATGAAACAAGTCATGTTGCATGTCATGATGCACAAATCAAGCTTAATGCATGATAAGTGATATTTAATCGCGATTAGCATTAAAATAAAATATAATTAATCATAAGGAATTTATAATTTGCTTAAATCCTATAAAACACCCTCATTTTAGTATTTCCTATAATTTTCCAAATATTTTCCAATTTATCTGAAATTAATTATACCGCATTATAAAAATATTCATAATATTTATTATTTAATTATATAAATTTCCAAAAATAATATCTTATTTTTCTGAAATATTACAGTTTCTCATGTGGTGATGGGTTTCATACCAACACAAATTATCGCGTTATTAGGGGTCTGACTTTATCCATCCGCCTAGACTCGATTTGCGATACTCTCAGACGAACAGACCGAACTGTACAGATATTGTCAATGTCAGGCTCAGTAGGGGTTTGGATGAGTTTGCTCGTCGGCCTTCCTTTCGCATAATACCTGGGTAGCCGTTACGTGCAGCTAGTGCCGCTGACGTGCTTGTGGTTAAACCTACTGCCAGCGTATTGATGAGTGTTTAGAGTCCCACACAGATAGTTTTCACGGTTCATGCGATATGGTGTAGATGACGTATGTTGGTACATACAGGTGTCCGATTAAATATGTGTAAAGGGTGCACAGACTTTAATCGGACGGTTGATAATACTAGCGGCTTAGGATTCAGCCGGATAATTAAATCAGGTTTTGATTTAAAAATTTATACATATATTATAGTATTATTGTTCACTATTCATTTTCTCTCTTGGTTATTCGTATTTTTGTACGAATACCCGTATATGTATTTCGATACGTATACCGGGTTGTATTCCGTATTTATACGGAATAGTTTCTAGAAGATGACCACCTCATTAATTGATTTTCTTTTAGAAAATTAATTTGGAAATGAGGTGGAGGGTGAGTTGGCATGAGCATGGGTCATGACATGTAGAGAGGTATGGCTTGGAATTGTTTATTGAATAATGAAAAGAGATATTTTGTGTGTGTGTATGATTGAGAGTGAGAGAGAGGCAGCCACTATTTTTTTCTTCGGTTGCTTTTTGCTCACTTCTTTTCTCTTCACTTGATTACACACTCATTCATTCTCACTTGGAGAAAATACTTAGCACATTTGTTTAGTTGCCCATGCCACATGTTTCCTCACCTCCTTCATCTTCTTGAGTTGCTCTTTTGAGCATTATGAGAGTGGAAAATTATAGTGACACATTCCTACACCTCCACTATCCATTGCTAGCAACCTTGAAGCATCGGTTGCCTCTCTTGGCGAGGCTGAAGCTTGCGCAGTTTCCCTCAGGTGGATCATCGTAGATGGAGGAAGACCGGCAACCAAACTCAATCCGCAACCACTAGGAGCTTGGGATGAAGGTTGAAGACTAAAGGACACGGATCGACTCGGTATAACCATTCCTAACTCTTTATATTGCTTGCTAGTATAGGGTTTAGGGTAGATCCGGGCTTCGGGTAATGGTAACGCCAGTTTAGAAAAATTTTGTTCCGCATTTGGCCACGGTTTGATGGCCGGGACGCTGCCGTAACCCAACATTTTGGTATGCTAGTTTGCACTTAGGGTAGACACGGAAAAAATATTTCGATCGAAATTCTAAATGTTCTTGGCTAACCGGATCTTCTGTGTTGTTTATATGTGTTTTTAAACATCAGCTAATTGCTATATGTCGGTTAGTTTGAGGTTGCACGTATCTGTTGGTTTGTGTATATGAACTTTGTTGGATCGTCGATGATGAATAGCCGGGAATGTGAGAAGAGAGTTGTTTTTCTTTCATTAGATATAAATTGTAATTTGATGTAATATTATTTTGCGGGGCACATCCGGGTTGAGGTTGTAGCCACCGTTGTATTATTTCTTTTACTGTTTTCTGCTCTTAGGATAGACCCAAGGTAGGGTGCACAAACTACCGGGTTCTTTGAAGTGCCGAGTGGCCTACTCACTTTGCTGTGGGAGGTTGCTTCACTTCGGGAATTTTGCGGGTAGTTTGCCGCACCCGTAGGGGTCTGGGTTGGGGTTTGGTTATTCATCACGACCGTGGGATCCGTCTTTCGTTATAGGCTTAAACGAAACGTTGTGTTCCTAGTATATCCAATATGATTATCTGTGATCTAGAATGCCTATTGTTGCGTGAGACGAATGATTATTATTATATATATGCTATATAGTAGACGTTCCTTATGTTTTGCATCCGCGCTAGTCCATCCCGCGCTCTGGCGTTAGTTAAGTAACCTAACGGTGTTAGACGAGGCCCAGTGGCGAATGCGGATGGCATAAGCGTATGTCATATTTTCGTTTCTCTCTATAATGATAGTTGTAAATGATGGGACTGCATTAGATTAATGCAAAACAAACAAACCAAAGTTGAATCATTGGAACACTTTTAAAACAACTCGGTTTTTTCAAAATAGAAACTTTTAAAATGCGGAGCTTAAACCACTCCTTTAAAAGCTATTAGGTTCCTTTGATTTAATCATGCTCACTACGTTCACGGTTTCGCCAAAACCAGCCGTAGCCCTCCGTCATTTCATATGAATATTCAGTAGTATTCAAGTTATGTATTTTGACCTTCGCCAAGGCATTTTGATTGGTAGCTGCTGGATATTCATCTGTAGCATAGATAGATGCGTTGGTTTGGGACAGTCGTACTACTATGTTGGCCTTCATCAATGGTATGTACGGGTGGGTTCAAATTAACCTGGACAATAATAGGCAGACCTTGACATGTGACTTATGATATGTTGGCCTTCGTCAAGGTCATAAGAGCATAGGACAAAAATCCACATCAGGAGTTTCTAAAGAAACTGAAACTTGCTAGTGTTGCATACCATTTGGAGTGTGATAATATTGGTAGGATTCCTTCAGGATTATCACACAATGATATTTGGATCCCGATCCTACTGTGAGTATCCGCTACTCCTCGGGAGATTTTTCACTAAAACAATCAATGCTATAAACGAAATAGGTGTCTAGAATGGTGTTAGTGGGGCTACGCCTCCAGGGAAAAGAGGTTATGTAATTAAGGAACTTCGCGAAAGCGTTGGAAAACCTCGCACGAAGTACCAACACCAGCCTGGCTGAAAGGTTAAGCAAGTATTGTAGAGTGAGATTAATCCTGACTAATTCTTCTTTTATGGTTTGAAGAAGGATTCGAGAAACAGTGGGAGCCATCCTGTTTAGATAAATTAAAAACCAATCTTAGCTTTCAAGAGCATCATGCTGAGTGTTTCTTCTCTCTCTCCTAATTGCAGTGACTAGGTGACCAGACATAGGTTACAGTTAGATAATCTGATGACTGAGTTTTACTATATTGACTGGCAAAGGTTTGTCCAGATGTCCATTACCTATGACAAGCTGGGCCAACTCCTTACTACTATCGCCCCGCCGTCCCAGGTCCAATTTCCACCGTCGCGAATGATATCAGTAAGACAAGGGAAAAAGATTGTGTGAATGCCAAGTGTATCGTGTTGTCCTCAGTAGATGGTGTATAACAGAGGCAGCACGAGAAGATGGACTTAATTTCCATCTTCCTTCATAACAAGATTTATATGGAGAGAAATCTCGTATCGCAAGATATGAGACCTCGAAGGAATTTGTCATGACCCGAAAATTGGTGCATGACCGGCACTTAGATTGTATGACATCTAAAGATGCCGACACAATCCGAGTAAGCCAGAAAACCAAGATCAAAATCCTATTTGCGGAATTAAGAAAAAATTTAGTTTTAAAGTAAAAGAATGAGGTAGCATGTCGAATGATTTTTAAGAAATGAAATTTAAACAACTGATTTTTAGCATTTAAAATTTCGACAGCACCTCCATTTTTAATTATAATTAAAAACAGTTATTAAATGTTTAATTAAGTTGCGTCCCTAGTTGGGAGCAAAATAACTCCATAAGGCAGAAATCAATACGCAACAACAATACAACCCTCAAAACGAAGAATTTCATGCATAAGTAAAGAAAGCATAAATTAACACAACTTGACGATCTCACTCAATCGAATCAAAACATATACAAGCATGTTTCGTTCTAAGTCAAATATACAGGGTCTGATGGAGTAAACTAGATCTAAAATACATATACCAAAATAGGAGGTTACTACATATGTAACCCACCTAGCAAGACAAGCGAGAAAAGCTGATAAATGTGTCCGCAAGGCAGCTATGCGCCCGCGTCTCCTGCAAGGAACTAAGGAAAAACGGGAGTGAGTTGCCAACTCAGTGAGTAAATCTAACATCTAACAGTTGATATTGTAAGCATGACGAAATAGAGTAGTAGAAAACAAAGGTAAGCATGATATATGATAGCACATTTATGCATGAAGATGTACTAAATGAATGTATAAAACAACACTGAACTCTCATCAAATATTCAAAATATTGGTCATTTCCAAATAAGATTCATTTATCTGTGTCCAACATTGACACAAATCTTCTGGTTTAGCAGGCATCGTTCCCCGAACGATCCTGTCAATCAGCAACACCAGTCGGTATCCTCCAGATATCCGCCATGTTTTACAACTATCTCCGGTATCGAGTATCGTCGCTAGGCTCCCGTCTCAAATGCGGCTTTCCTGCCCTCGGTCTCGACCGGTTCCACCATGAATCCGACTGTATACTCCCCCACTCAGTCTGGATAACGTAAAAATCTGCAACCGTATAGCTCCCCCACTCGGTCCAGAATAAAACCAAATCATAAAAACGACATCTCATGGTGGACATATTACATCAATCATGAAGAACCGCCGAATATAAGTTAATAATGCATAAAACTCAAAACCAAGAAATCCTTATAATCCGATACACCTTATACTACAATAATAACAATTGAAAGTAAAACATGATAAGTGTCCATAATAACATTGATGCAAACTAATTACTATTAATGATGCTTATGGTATGAAGTGAATCATACATAACATAACAAGTTCTAAGTTGGTACGTGACATGTCAATACCGATGATGTATAGTATAACATATAGGTATGTGCGCGTGCAACATGACTCATCGATAAATAGTGCAGTGTCCTAGCAATTGTTAGACATGGCGATTTATAGATATGAATGGATACGATGAAGTTTTTTTTGTTCTAATTATATACACAATGTAAATGTTTAGCATTTCAGAAAATAAAATATTATTTTTGGGAGTTTAAATAAATAAATAATTAATTTCCTAAATATTATTAAAATATGAGATAGTTTTGAAGAAAGGGTATAATTATATACCGATAGTTTGAAGAAAAAATTGAAATTTATAGCAAATATTGATTTTTGAAAGTATTTATATGATTTAGTCATTTTATAAATCATTATAAAATTAATTATATATATACAAGTTTGTTGCTAAACTTGATTAATATTCACTGATCATATTTATTGAACCATGGCTATGTTTCATTATGTTTAACTTGGTTTGCTCATGATTTTTTTATTTTTGATAAAATGGGGAAAAGAAATTCTTAAGTGAGGTGGGGACAAGTGAGAGAGAGAGAGAGAGAGAGAGAAGAAGAAGTATCTTCTACACTCATCCACACACCATGGCTCCTTCACCTTTTGAATTCCTCTTCTTCTCTCTTCATTGCTCTCAACTTCATTCTTCATCTCATCTTCCACCCCCTCCACCTCCTCTAGCATTCACAAACACCCCAAAAACTCAATTAGAACCCCATCCCTCCTTCACAAAAATCATTCTAAACCTCACTACTAACCCCATGCTGGAATAAAAAATGGGACTTTGAGCATTTAGGCAACCCTAGAATTTTCTCTAGTTGCTTCCATAAAGTAAATCCTACACTATTAGTTAAGTTAATTGTTTTCCTCACCTTCTATAGTAGATTAGAGTTGATCAAGTATAGTTTAGTGATCTTGGAAATTTCCAAGATGAGGTTTAGGGCATGATTTGGGTTGTGATTGTTTATTGAGGTGTAATTAGTGGCTATAACCCCTGTGGTGTTAGTTTTATGGACTGAAACCAGGGACTTAAACCCCAAGACCTTAACCTAGAAACCCCGATATCGGAATATTGTGGGAATTGTGATGGTATTTAGAGATTTGCTATAACTCGGGAATCCTAAAAATTATTTAGCAATTACTGTGAGGTATGAAGGCAACCTAGAAGCTATTCCCAAGACCGGAGACCACAACTCCTTGTCTGGGCCGCAGATTTAACCTAATTGGCCGCAATTTGCGGCCTGGGTATGATCAAATTGATTCGTGCTTTGTCCATGACTCCATTATCTTCTAATTAGACTTACCCTATATGCAACTTTTCTTAATTCTCATCTGAGGCAAATCTAGGAGCGTTTTCTTGAGTTGCTGTTTTGGATTTGCGACTTTTTGAAGACTTTAGTTTTGGTATTGTGTTTTATCTCGATCACATGATATTTGTACGTCGATATCTGGAGTTGTTTGATTATTCATGCATGCGTAGACCATAGGTCCTAACCTATGTGTGTTTTTTTTTTTGCAGTTTTGGTTTTCGTACGCGATTTTTGTTTATGATATTATGTGTTTATATATGTAGGCACCCTCACATGGACTTTGAATAACAAGGAAGAGCGTGGCGTCATCGACTTCGGAAAGCGAGGATCGAGGTGAGTAGATGTATATCTACGGAGGAAGTCGGGTGGATGGCGTATAGCACCCTCGCAAACATAGAATAGGGTTATTACCGTATAATTATAATGAGTTGGAGGTGATTTTGTATATTTAGCGAGTAGGGTATTTAGAAGACCTTAGTTTAGATTAGGTTTATTTAGGAAGACTTATCCAGAGGATGAATACCTTGGAGGCGAATCACGGGTTACAAGTAGTTACACACACACGCACACGCACACTTGACTCGGTCGGTGTGTGTGTGTGTGTGTGTGTGTGTGTGTGTGTGTGTGCGCGCGCGAGCGTGTGTGTATAAGTATGTGTGTAAGTTTATATATGTAAGTCCATGTCACGCACCACACGAGCTTGCGGGGATGCGGAATATATGAAAAACGATTATCAAAGCTTCGTAACACGGACTTGAGCACACGGATCGTATCTAAACCATTACTAGCAAACCACGAAAGGTTTAACTACTCGGATTCGAAGTTATACCTCACGTTACTTGTCCTTCAGGTCTTCATCGCTGTCCTCCACTCCTCGTAGGATCTTTGGAACGTCGGCACCTCAACGGCCTCCTCGAGTCAAAGACGATCCACCCGAGAGCTCCTACTCCAAGCTTGATCTCTAACTTGAGATAACTAGGTTTCTTTAGTTGCTAATCAAAGTCACCTAGGTGATATAGAGTGAGGTTATGGATTAATTAGTCTATCTAATTCTTGATCTCAACACATGAGGGGTAGGATTAGGGTTTGAAGAGAGAGTGAGCTTGAGGAGAGAGAAGGTGAGCATGAATAATGATATAAAAGCTTCTCACTTCTAATATATTATGAAGCATAAAGAAAAACAAATAAATAAATCTAAATGACTTATCATCATGCTTCATTAAATATATGCAATGAATCATCAAGTGAGTCATTAAGCAATAAATGCTTCATTAACTCACTTGAATGATTCAATTAAATGAGCCACAAATGCATTTAATGTAATTGCCACCTAAACCCTCAAGTCACCAAGCTTCTCGAAGCTTCCCGCCAAATTACGAGAACGCCCCTCCTATCCTTGAAAACACGGAAAAACTTTAGACTGTATAAATCCAATAATCCGATACTAGAATCTGGCTTAAACCAAAGCCGGCTAGTAAAAACTGTCCGAACGTCGTACGTGCGTAAACACACGTATGCGTCCGAACCCTTGTCGTAAAACCATACGACCTCTATATCGTTTCGCCTGAGCAGGGAAACTCTCTGTGTGGGACTCTAAAGACTCGACACTACGCTGGCAGTGGGTTTAACCACAGACCGCAAGCGGCACTAGCTGTACGTAACGGTCCCCAGGTAGATGTCGATAAGAAGGCCGATGAGGAAACCCATCCGAACTCCTACTGAGCCTAATGTGACAATCTCCGTACAGTCCGGTCTGTTCATCTAAGACTATCACATATCGGGCCTAGGGGGCGGCAAGCGTCAGTCCCCTAATAGCGGTATAAGTCGTGTCGGAGCGTAGCCCATTACACCCTGAGAAACTACTGGAACCTACCAGTAAATCTCGCTTGCCCTGGCCAGGGACTTTGCGTAATGGCTCTCTGACACAGCGCGATATCAACTCCCAATACCGGGAGAGACGAATCCTGTCTAACCGCCACTGCCTCCAAGTGCTCGGGACTGCACCCAACTGCTACCTGTTTGCACGACTCCTTTGAGCCGTGGTAAGAAAGCAATCTAAGAACAGTAGGACACACTCGAGGTGAAGTAGCAGTGTCAAGTATGCGGACTATGCTTTACTCATGTCACCTGGGAAATGTTAACTGACGACGGGTATAATACCAACCAACAGTTCCCCTGCGAGTCCTGTCCGGTGTACCCGTAACCTAACGAGCACCTGTATACTATCTCCAGTACGACGTACTGATGGCTGTGGGACAGACCATCTCCCCAACTCGGATGAGAAGCGTACACACTAGTCTACTCCGGAATATCGATGCCCTGTCTCGATAATCCAACGACCAGGGACCTGTATAGGATGTTGCTTATAGAATACCCAGCCCCCACTAGTGTGACTGCCATCACAATGCTGGAAATCAAGCAAAGATCCTATGGGATCTACTAATATGTATAAATGATACGTTACAAGAAACATATGCACATATTAAAGTAGAAACAAACCAAGTAGCATACTACCATTTTTAGCAAGACTGATATATAACTGTGAATAACCCAAACTTCCATTAAGTAATATACAACCTAGTATGATACAATAATGGCCCCTAGGGCATATACACTAACAATCTCCCACTTGCACTAGGGCCATGTGCTGGCATATCGCAGACCTATCATCTCGAATAGCCTCTCGAACTGCGTCTGAGGAATGGCCTTTGTGAATGGATCAGCAGTGTTATTCTCTGTATCTACTCTCTTTACCTCGATCTTCCGGCGATCTACGATCTCCCTGATCAGGTGATACCGCCTTAAGATGTGTCTGGACTTCTGATGGGACCTGGGTTCCTTCGCTAAAGCTATAGCGCCGTTGTTGTCGTAATACAGAGGTATTGGACCAACATTGGTAGGAACCACCTGAAGTTATGTGAGGAACTTCTTCATCTAGATAGCTTCTTTTGCGGCATCATAAGTAGCTATGTACTCCGCTTCCATCGTTGAGTCAGCAACGGTCTCCTGCTTGGAACTCTTCCAACAGACCGCCCCTCCATTGAGGGTAAAGACATAACCCGACATGGACTTGGAGTCATCCTTGTCACTATGGAAGCTGGAGTCGGAAAAGGCCTCGATCTGGAGTTATTTTCCTCCATATACCAAGAACATCTCCTTAGTCCTCCTCAGGTACATGAGAATGTTCTTTACTGCTATCCAGTGCTTCTCCCCTGGGTTTGCCTGATACCGGCTTACAACGCTCAATGCGTATGCTACATCTGGTCTGGTACATAACATCACATACATTATAGAGCCTACCGTATAAGCGTAGGGTATAATCGACATGCGATCCCTTTCCAAATCAGTCTTGGGAGACATCTCTTTGAAGAGGGTGATTCCGTGACAAGCCGGTACGTTACCGCGCTTAGAATCTTCCATACTGAATCTTTTCAATATGGTGTCTATATACCTGGACTGCAAAAGTCCCAACATCCTATTTGATCTATCACGATAGATTTGGATCCCCAGAATGTAGGTGGCATCACCCAGATCCTTCATGGAGAACTTTTGTGACAAGAATCTTTTGACTGACTGTAGCATAGGAATGTCATTTCCTATTAGGAGAATGCCATCCACGTACAAGACGAGGAATACAACAACTCTCCCTATAATCTTACTGTATATGCAAGGTTCATCTAGATTTTTGATAAAGTTGAATTCTTTAACAGTATCATCAAAACAGATGTTCCAACTCCGCGATGCCTGCTTTAGTCCATAAATGGACTTAAGCAGCTTGCACACTTTACCGCTGCTCCCACTCTGAAAGAATCACTCTGGCTGATCCATATAGATGCACTCGTCCAAATTACCATTTAGAAAGGCCGTCTTTACGTCCATCTGCCAGATCTCATAATCGTGGAAGGCAGCAATAGCAAGAAGGACCTGAATGGATTTGAGCATAGCCACTGGAGAAAAGGTTTCGTCATAGTACAAACCAGGTCTTTGACGGAAACCCTTTGCAACAAGTCTAGCCTTATAGGTTTCAACCTGTCTATCTACACCAATCTTCTTTTTGAAGATCCATTTGCATCCTACGGGTTTTACCCCATCTGGAGCAAAGTCCAAAGTCCATACTTTGTTAGTGTACATGGACTCCATTTCGGTCCGCATTGCATCCAGCCATTTTACCGAGTTGCCGCTCTGAATGGCTTGCTGGAAGCTAGTAGGGTCATCATCATCAATGACGCAATCCTCTCTATCCCCATCTATGAGAAAACCGTAGTATCTCTCAGGCGGATAAGACGGCCTACTACTCCTGCGGAGGGGTGCGGGAATGTCCTGTTCTTCTTGAACTACTGGTTCTACCAAACTTTCAGTTGTAGTTTGTGGTTCTGGAATTTCTTCCAGTTCTATTTCGCTCCTGTAAGCCTACGGTAGCGCCCCGGCCGTCTATAGACGCCAAATGCGGAATAAAAACTTTTTAACTGGCGCTATCGTATACTTTAACCCGGATCTGCCATTATCGCTAAACTAACAAACTGTAAAGAGTGTAGAAAGGTTATACCGAACGATCCGAGTCCTTCGTTCTTTAACCATCATCCCACGCTCCGTTGCGGCTGCTCCGATCTCGTCGATCTCCGATCTGCTCGTCCAGGTGGCACCACGTCAACGATTCTTTAAACGGGCTCCCGCTTCTGACTCGAGGCAACTCGGTCGTCAAGTTTGCTAAAAGAGACGACCAAGACTGATGTAGAGAATGAGTGGAATACTTTGTCTCGCTTCTTCCAAAACCATGGACGAACGGTTAATGAAGTTGCCGTGGGAATCGGGTGATGGAATGAAATGAGCTGTGAAATCCCATACACCGAAAACTATCATAATCTTTTTCTACAAAGTGAGAGAGAGAGAGTGGGGAGGGGGCCGGCCATATATAGGGAAGGGGGGGTGAGTGTAGGAGAGAGGAGAGTGACCACAAGAGTGTGAACACAAATAAATATCTAGTGTGAACACAAATAAATATCTAGTGTGAACACACAGTGTGAACACACAATGTGAACACAAAGAAAGCAACCAATGAAACAATAACACCTCACCGCTTCTAGAATCTTCTAGAAGCATCCACACTCTTCCAAAGAAAAGATAAATCCGTCTTTAACCGAATGTTAAAAGACGGCTGATAGAAAACTGGAAACTGGCAACTTCCAAAAGTGATCCCGAAACGAATTTCAGGATAACCCCGTAACTGTATAAATATACCCGCATTTGTATTACAACCGAATACAAATGCAACTGAGACAAAAATATTATATCTACTCAATACAATACTCGGATCCGGCTTAAACCAAAACCGACCAGTATCATCTGCCCGAAAACTGACACGTGCGTAAACGCACGTGCATTTTCCGAACCCTGCCATAAAACCATACGGCCTCTACAATGTTTCGCTCGAACTTGGGAAACTGTCTGTGGGGGACTCTAATGACTCGTCAGTACCCTGGCAGTGGGTTTAACCACAAACCGTCAGCGGCACTAGCTATGCGTAACGGCTGCCTATGGACTGACCTCAAGGGAGGCCGATGAGCAAACTCATCCGGAAACCCTACTGAGCCTAACAGTGACAATGTATATACAGTCCGGTCCGTTCGTCTATGAGTATCGCATATCTGCCTAGGGGGCTAGTAACGTCAGACCCCCAATAGCAGTATAAGTCATGTCGGAGTGTAGCCCAATAACACCCTGAGATACTACTGGAGTACCTACCAGTAAATCTCCTGCCACGGCCGTAGGCTATGTGTAATGGCTCTCCTAGACACAGCACGATCTCGCCTCCAATATCGGGAGAAATGAATCCCCTGCCGATCCGCTCACGTGCCTCCATATGGCTCGGGACTATACCCAAAAACTACCTGTTTGCACGACTCCTTTGAGCCGTAGTAGGGTAGAAATCAAAGCACAGTGGGAACTCACACGAGACAAATGACGACCTCAGGTTGATGAACTAACCTATACACATGTCACCAGGGAACTGCTATCTGACGATATGTATAATACCAACTAGCAGGTTCCCGGCGAGTCCTGTCCGGTGTACTCATAACCCAATGAGCACCTGTATACATCTTAGGTGATCCAACTGACACCAGTGGCTTGTGAGACCGGCCACCGCCCCTCGTCGGGGTCTCGACTGTATACACTAGTCTACTGCGGAGTATCGATGCCCTGTCTCGAAACTCCCACGACTAGGGACCACAATTAAGGATATGCATATAAACCACCCAACTCTCACGTATATGATCGCCATCATACTGTTGGTATTAAAGTAAGATCCTAAGGGCTCTATCAAAGTGTAACATGTAATCAGTCACCTGAACATGTACACGACTGATAAAGGCAAACCAGATAGCATACTATCATCTCGAGTAAGACTGTCCTACCGGTATAGGTCCTCCGCAATCATTGCAATCACGTAACTGCGATCCAATAATTGACTATGAGGGCACTATCTCCAACAATCTCCCACTTGCACTCAAGGCTAATTATTGCGATGTCGACTACTCACAGCCCGTGTGAAACCGAATATCCAACTTCTCTACTAATCAGTTTCACAAAGCCCATTTGTAAAACTATTGTGTTCGAGAAATAGCCTCAGTGAGTGGATCCGCCTAGATGTTTCTTTCTATATCTCTCAAAAACTCAAGTTCGCAAAGAAAGCCATCTCCCGAATCGAGTAATACCTGTCTTAGAATATGTCTGGATATCTGATGGGACCTAGTTCATAAATGAACTCCAAATCCAAACTTCTTAGACTGTATCGATCACTGAACCTAATCAGTATCCGGCACCATGCCACCCACAGTATCCTTTTGGACCACCTGTCCATAATACTGTCCCTCGTCAGAGGGAAAACTAAAACTCTGACAATCACTCTGTCATCCACGTCACCTTTGAAGCCTGGAATGATAATCGTCTCCCGAAGGAGGCTGCCGTCATCAAATCCGTAGAACATCCACTTATGTTCTAAAACTGCTTCCTTATGTCTCTCCAGGATTGGATTAATACAAACTTATCGCATCTAGTGCAAAAACAACATCTGGTGTGGTACTTGACACCTCACGATTGACTCAATTGCCTAAGCAAGTGATCTGCCAATCATGCACAACCCTCTCCTCTTTAGTCTATACGACACCTTTAAAGAGGGTGACTCCATCACCTGCAGGTACACCACCATGCTAGGAGTCAACTATTCTAAAAACCATTAGAATATCTGTCAAAGTACCCACATTGGGAAACTACCCAAATCTAGATCTAAAACCATAGATCCAGAAACCAGAATGTCCAATATTATATCCATATCCTGTCTGGAGAAACAACTGTGTGACGACCACAGTACAACCGATCGTAGTATAGGAATTTTACTTCCTACTCTGTGTATGTCATCCAGATACTATGACATCACAGCCTACTACCTTCTTAACAGATCCATCCCCTATTCTGATGAAGTCAAACCCATGACTGTCACATCAAAAATAGATGATCTATCTCCGCTATAACTGCTCAAGTCTATAAATAGATATAAGCATCTTGCCCACTATGCTTCCGCTGCTCCCACTAACTACGACAACCCTCCTACCGGGTCTCATAGCCTGGAACAACAGTAGTGTCAAGTCTGGGTAGATAAGAACCTCCCTGTCACCGTCCTTGAGGCTACCGAAGTACCTCTCGGGTGTCTGAGGTTACCCACCGTATCTGCGGAGTGGCTAATGGAATGTCAAACCTGATTGAATATATAGGTCCTATTAAATTTTCCGTAATCGTTTGCGGTTCTGGAATCACTTCCAGTTCTACCATACTCCCACTACTGTTTTCTGAAAAAGTCCATTTTACTAAAACTGTGGCGAGTCAAGAATAATATCACTATTGATCTTCCAAATGGTAGAATATCAACCCTCGTCATAGCCAGGGTCAACCCACAAGCAGCCATTACAGAAACGTGCCTTGAGTTATCCAGAGTCTGGTTTTAAGCATAAGCTGGACAACTCCCCGTACCTTAACATCTTATAAGGTATGATCCATTCTATATCCAATATAGAAACTTTGGCACTTTATTTAATTGGAACCAGATTCAAATCATGCAGCTGTCTCCAGTGCATATCACCTTAATGGAAAGAGGCTAATCAGCATTACTCAACTTAGGAATCCTTCCAATTATGAGTAACCTGAAAGAGAAACAAGTTTCTCAAAATCATTACTATCATCTGAATACCAATCACAAGAATCTACATCTTCGATATCTTTGAAGAATACCGATACTTGTGACACCTGGTTCTCTATTTTATTCTTATACCTACAACTTCTCAAAACTTAGACCTTGTATTTCTATGAAACACTTGTCTAAAAACTAGAGAAGTCATAAGTAAATAGAACATAATACGAGGACCTACCCCTTTGTCCTGATGGACACTGGACAACATACAATACTCTGTATAAGTCCGCTGAGTTCAATAACTCACAACCTGTGCATCGTAGTTTGAAAACTGTACCTTGGCGATTTCCTCAAATATCACCAATTACAACGAATTCCGATATAATGAGAATAATCACCTAATTCCCAATAACTTAGTCCCACTCATCATCTGTAAAACCATACAGATATGAGAATGAAACCTGGTAAATACATACCCTTGGAGTAAGTATCTAATCGAGAAAACAGTTTTTCTTTAACAATGCACTGAAACATGAAAATGTTTTGTAGGGGTATCTTGGTATTCCTAGTAATGCCTCTTCCATAATCCTATTCATGACTTCAACCGTATATTCTATTGCCATCTCTCCAAATCCCTTTATTTGTCTTTAGTCATTACCTTCTGTATACCTTAGTTAGGCTAAATGGTTTTCTTCCTTCCCTACCGTTCGGCACCAGCCTATGGTTTGGAAGAAGACTATCCAGTAAGCATAATAGGTGTACCCTCCTAAACAAAGGAGTACTCACATCTTGAGAGAAGGTGATGATAAAAGACAACTGAATAATACCTTATTCTTTCAAAGGTGAAATAGGAGTAGCGATGAAGTACGCGGTTTTGGTCGTGAATGATAACAGTCGCAATTTACTTTGCCCTCTTTCTAATCCCTTTATTTTGTCTTTAGTTATTGCCTTCTGCACACCCTACTTAGGCTAATTGGTTTTCTTCATTCCCTACCTTTCGGCACCTGCCTATGGTTTGGAATAAGACTATCCAATAAGCGTAATAGGTGCACTCTCCTAAACCAAGGAGCCCTCGCAACCTGAGAGAAGGTGATAATAAAAAACAACTGAAAAAACCAATTCTATTTCTCCTGAACCTTGATCCATCCTCGATGAAGTCCCTTCGAGTTCGTATATAACCATACGATGGATCTATCCAATGGAAGTGGATGTCCGTAGTAATACGGGTGTTCTGAGAAATTCAAAGGGTAAAATAATGAGTGGCAATGACTTATGCAACTCGGGCAATCCAAAAGCCAGTATTTTAAGAAGGTTCGGTCAACTTGGTCACTGAGTCATAGTCTAGGGTCGGTCAAAGGTTGCTGCCAAAGAGAGAGAGAAAAGAAACACTCTGCGTGCACTCTAACCTAGATCAGAATGGTTATCACTTTATCTAATCCGGAAACCTCCCACTGTCCTGTCAAATTCTCCTCCAAACCTGAAAGAAGAATCAATCGGGATCACCCGAAGAGTAAACCAACTCATCAGTGGGAATCGGGATCCAACTCTCATCGCATGATAACGTGATAGAATGCATCCACGTTACTCATACTCCAGAAGGTATGCGCATACTTGGCAAGTTTCAGTTTCCTTAGAAACTCCCGATATGATTTTTGCCCCATGCTCTTATAACCTTGGCGTTAGGTCAAAATGTCATAAGTCACATGCCAAGTTCTACCCGTCACTATCTTGTTAATTTGAACCCACCCGCACATGCCCTTGGCGTTAGGTCAAAATGGCAGAACGGCTGTCCCAAACCAACTCATCTATCTATGCAACAATTAAATACCCAGCATCTACCAAACACTATGCCTTGGCGTTAGGTCAAAATACATAGCTTGAATACTACTGAATACCCAAAAGAAGTGACGGAGGGCTACGGCTGGTTTTTGGCGAAAAACCTTTAACGTAGTGAACTTGATATCGCTGAAGGAACCTGATAGCTTTTTAAAATATAGTGGCGAAAACCTTTTGCTAAAGAGGTCACTCCCGGTGAAGGGATCTCGGCTCTTTCCTCGTCGAATGAGGTGCAGGATATTCCACTGAATACCACGGTGCAAAACAACATGTAATCGACTATAGTGAAGTTATTACCTTGACGCAAACTTCTGCCCAAGGGGTCAGTCCCGGTGAAGGGATATCGGCCCTTGCCCCGTCGAATGAGGTGCAGGATATTCCACTGAACACCGCTATGCATAACAAAAAGAAACATCTTTGTAATAACACTTTTAAATTTGTTCCAACAACTGCAAACAAGTTTGTTTTTCTTTGCATTGATCAGAATCAACGCAGTCCCATCAATTAATCACACCAGAAAAGAACGAAAATAAAATGTACGTATATGCCATCCGCATTCGTCACTGGGTCCCGTCATCACCCGTTAGGTTACTTAACTAACGACAGAGCGGGGACTGGACTAGCACGGGTGTAAAACATATACAATATCTAATAGTATATAAACCAATATACAATAATCGCTCCAGGCGTGATAATATGCAGCATTACAGAAAAGTAATAAGCATCACAGAACAATACAGATAATCTGGGATCCCCGAGTTTCACAGAGCCGCTGCTGAAACCCGACGTTCCCCTGTCGTGTGGATAGCCTGTGCAATGAAACCTAGACCCCTACGGGTGCGGCAAGTTACCCGCCAAAACCTAAAGCGAGGCAGCCCCCTACAGCAAAGTGAATGGACCACCCTGCACTTCACGGAATCCGGTAATCTTGGGCACCCCTCCTTGGGTCAACCTGTACCCCTTACGAGTGCGGCGAATAGTCTGCCAATTCTAGAGTGAGGCCCCTCTGCCTCTCAAAGCCATAAGATGCGGACCCGTTGCCCTCCAGAACCCGGCTACCGTGCACTCCGTCGCGGGGCAAAACCTAGTACAGTAATAAAAAATAGTACAACAGGTACATCGACCGCAACCTGGTCATGCCCCAAAAGAATATTATACAACAGGCAGTGACGGCAGTCCACATGTTGGACGCTCGCCCCGCAATATCAAATGTACAAATAAATCCAAACTGCACTACCATTGCACACTGCTATCCACCACGACAAATCCGCAACATCACAGCACAACACAGAACATCAACGCGAATGTCGCGTTCGCAAACCCGTCTAAAAGAACTATAGCAATCAGACGCGGTTTACCGATCAAATGACATTCCCGGTCGGAGATATAATGTAAGCACTCTAAACTAACTTGTTTAAATTTCGATCGACTAAATATCACAAAGTGGGCCCCACGAACAACTGGTGAATAGTAACAAAATCTGGGCCCAAAAGATATATACCAAAAACCCAAAATTTGAACAGAGAAGACACTGTGCAAATTTGGTGCACTGATTCAATAGAACGGCCGCGGATGCGCGGCCAAACCATGGGTTTGGCCGCGATTCCGCGGCAGTTTGGTGGAATCAAGTGCTCAAATTTGGTCGGTGTGCTTCTAAAACCCTGCACAACTTTCTGTGATATGTAGAATAATTTTAGGACATCATTTAAAATCGACAGAAACTGTGAAGCTTGAAAATTGTGTTTTTCGATATCCGGTTCGATCGATCTTTTAAACGCGTTAGCACAAGTTAGTATAGCAAAATGGTGAGGCCCTGATACCACTGTAAGCCTACGGTAGCGCCCCGGCCGTCTATAGATGCCAAATGCGGAACAAAAACTTTTTAACTGGCGCTATCGTATACTTTAACCCGGATCTGCCATTATTGCTAAACTAACAAACTGTAAAGAGTGTAGAAAGGTTATACCGAACGATCCGAGTCCTTCGTTCTTTAACCATCATCCCACGCTCCGTTGCGGCTGATCCGATCTCGTCGATCTCCGATCTGCTCGTCCAGGTGGCACCACGTCAACGATTCTTTAAACGGGCTCCCGCCTCTGACTCGAGGCAACTCGGTCGTCAAGTTTGCTAAAAGAGACGACCAAGATTGATGTAGAGAATGAGTGGAATACTTTGTCTCACTTCGTCCAAAACCATGGACGAACGGTTAATGAAGTTGCCGTGGGAATCGGGTGATAGAATGAAATGAGCTGTGAAATTCCATACACCGAAAACTATCATAATCTTTTTCTACAAAGTGAGAGAGAGAGAGAGTGGGGAGGGGGCCGGCCATATATAAGGAAGGGGGGTGAGTGTAGGAGAGAGGAGAGTGACCACAAGAGTGTGAACACAAAGAAATATCTAGTGTGAACACAAATAAATATCTAGTGTGAACACAAAGAAAGCAACCAATGAAACAATAACACCTCACCGCTTCTAGAACCTTCTAGAAGCATCAACACTCTTCCAAAGAAAAGATAAATCCGTCTTTGACCGAATGTTAAAAGACGGCTGATAGAAAACTGGAAACTGGCAACTTCCAAAAGTGATCCCGAAATGAATTTCAGGATTACCCCGTAACTGTATAAATATTCCCGCATTTGTATTACAACCGAATACAAATGCAACTGAGACAAAGATATTATATCTACTCAATACAATACTCGGATCCGGCTTAAACCAAAACCGACCAGTATAATCTGCCCGAAAACTGACACGTGCGTAAACGCACGTGCATTTTCCGAACCCTGCCATAAAACCATACGGCCTCTACAATGTTTCGCCCGAACTTGGGAAACTGTCTATGGGGGACTCTAATGACTCGTCAGTACCCTGGCAGTGGGTTTAACCACAAACCGTCAGCGGCACTAGCTATGCATAACGGCTGCCCATGGACTAACCTCAAGGGAGGCCGATGAGCGAACTCATCCGGAAACCCTACTGAGCCTAACAGTGACAATGTATATACAGTCCGGTCCGTTCGTCTATGAGTATCGCATATCTTCCTAGGGGGCTAGTAACGGTAGACCCCCAATAGCAGTATAAGTCGTGTCGGAGTGTAGCCCAATAACACCCTGAGATACTACTGGAGTACCTACCAGTAATTCTCCTGCCACGGCCATGGGCTATGTGTAATGGCTCTCCTAGACACAGCACGATCTCGTCCCCAATACCGGGAGAGACGAATCCCCTGCCGATCCGCTCACGTGCCTCCATATGGCTCGGGACTGTACCCAAAAACTACCTGTTTGCACGACTCCTTTGAGCCGTGGTAGGGTAGAAATCAAAGCACAGTGGGAACTCACACGAGACAAATGACGACCTCAGGTCGATGAACTAACCTGTACACATGTCACCAGGGAACTGCTATCTGACGATATGTATAATACCAACTAGCAGGTTCCCGGCGAGTCCTGTCCGATGTACTCATAACCCAATGAGCACCTGTATACATCTTAGGTGATCCAACTGACACCAGTGGCTTGTGAGACCGGCCACCGCCCCTCGTCGGGGTCTCGACTGTATACACTAGTCTACTCCGGAGTATCGATGCCCTGTCTCGAAACTCCCACGACTAGGGACCATAATTAAGGATATGCATATAAACCACCCAACTCTCACGTATATGATCGCCATCATACTGTTGGTAGTAAAGCAAGATCCTAAGGGCTCTATCAAAGTGTAACATGTAATCAGTCACCTGAACATGTACACGACTGATAAAGGCAAACCAAATAGCATACTATCATCTCGAGTAAGACTGTCCTACCGGTATAGGTCCTCCGTAATCATTGCAATCACGTACCTGCGATCCAATAGTTGATTATGAGGGCACTATCTCCAACAGCTCCCATTTGTATCCTTATCTAAAACCTGCTGTTCTAGAAAATGGGCATTACGAGAAACAAAAACCTTTTGTTCCTCTGCGTAATAGAATAGATACCCCTTGGAGTTCTTCGGATATCCCACAAACTTACACTGTACTGATCGTGCCTCGAGCTTGTCCGCATGCTGCTTTTTAACAAAAGCTGGACATCCCCAAATCTTCAGATACTGAAGATAGGGTTTCTTCCCACTCCACATCTGATATGGGGTGGTAGGCACAGTCTTAGTAGGAACCCTGTTCAGAAGATATGCCGCTGATTCTAGCGCATAACCCCAGAAAGATCGAGGTAACTTAGCATTACTCATCATGGAATGTACCATATCTAATAGGGTTCGATTCCAACTCTCCGATACACCGTTATGCTGTGGAGTGTACGGAGGAGTAAGCTGAGAGAGAATTCCTTTTTCTTTTACGTAACCTAGGAACTCGGCACTTAAGTATTCACCACCTCGATCAGATCTCAGTGTCTTGATACTTTTGCCGGTTTGGTTTTCTACTTCATTCTTATACTCTTGGAATTTCTCAAAAGCCTCGGATTTATGTTTCATTAAGAAAACGAATCCGTACCTAGAGTAATCATCCATAAAAGTAATGAAATAGGAAAAACCACCTCTCGCATGTGTAGACATTGGACCGCACACGTCACTGTGTACGAGTCCCAAGAGCTCGCTCGCCCTTACTCCGTGTCCAGTAAATGGAGTCTTTGTCATCTTTCCCATGAGACAAGATTCACAAGTAGCATAAGATTGATATTCGAACGGATTCAAATATCCTTCTCTATGTAACTTAGTTAATCGTGTTTCATTGATATGACCTAGTCTACAATTCCATAAGAAAGCCTGATTTATTTCTGGAGACATTCTTTTAAGTGTGTTCTGGACATTGAAAACCTGAGCTTGACTCATTACGTATATACCGTCATCTAATGTACCGGACCCAATCAGAACTTGATTTAGGTGGATGTGAACTACATCGCTTACGAATGTAAAATCATATCCCTCTCTTGAAAGTGAGGACGCTGATATGATATTACAAGTCAAACTAGGTACATACAAACAGTTACGTAGAATCAATATCTGCCCACTTGTCAAACCTAGGCGATATTCTCCCACGGATTCAGTATCCACGCTCATTCCGTTTGCAACTCTGAGAGACAAATCACCTACCTTTATAACTCTACGGTTTCTCAAAGCATGTAATGAATTACAGATATGATATCCTGCTACGGTATCTAGTACCCAGGAAGTAGAGTTAATTTACAAACGGTTCTCAATAACAAACACACTTGAGGCCGAAGCCACAACATACTTCGTATCCTGGCTACTGGCTTCCAAAGCCCTGCAATCTTTCTGCTAATGCCCGATCTCATAACAATAGGAACATCCCTCTTTAGCTACACCAAGTCCCGAAAATTTTGATCTTCCTTTTCCTCCTACTTTACTAGTGTAAGTAGAGGGTAGGGACTGTGGAAATAAATCAACATATGACATGTTTCCCAACGTAGTCTCCAGGTCCTGGAGCTCATCAATATAGCTAGTCATTGTAAGGACGTTGTCTCCTACAGATGACCCGATGATTAGTCCAAAAATTGTATTTACCGTAATCAGAAACGGCGTCGCTTTGCAGCTAGCCGGTGAATACGGGTCGATCCACAGAGATGTGCAATTTCCTGTTTTTGTGTTTTCACGAGTTGATTCCGATGGTGGTTTAGTTTATTTTTTTTTTGTCGATTGATTTAAAACTAGTTAACACGATATTAAAGAACTTGTTAGGGTTAGGTCTAAGGTAGGGTTGATAAGATCAATATTGTCACCTCTTTCAATGCCGTTTGATTAAAGCTTTTTAGAAATTATAACAATTATTAGCAAAGGGGATTAGGATGATTGGGAAGAAACGTAGTTTCTTCCTCTAGATCCTTGTCCATCCTTTCCTATTAATTGATACAACCTTCGTGGACGTCATGTATGTCCGGCCCTTTATACTACGGTTCACCGTTACCTTGTAGGTAGGGTACCGTAGGGAGCGGATCATGCATGCGTGCATGAAGTTCTAGTTATAAAAATGTATTGGCATTGAAGGAGGTGAGAGATATTCATCTCTCACTCCTTATCTTAGACCTAACCCTAACAAGCGAGGGTTTTACTCGCTCATTAGGGGAATTGCTAAAAATGACATTTTCTTTTTTATTATGTTTTAATGTGTGCTGCAAAAATTATCACTTTTCTACTGCAGATTACAAAGAACTATACTAGTTAACTAAGGCAAGTATTAAGATTACTCTACTGCAATAAGTATACTAGCTAGGGCAAGAAAAGAACTAACACTATGGCATGAAAATAAAAAACACTTACAAAATGATGCTCTTGATCTCTCAACAATTCTGATTTTATTGATTGAAAAGAGGCATAGCCTTTTTTACAGATTTGTGAGTACAATTTATAAGCAAACAGTGAAGCTAGGGTTAAGACTCTCGCAGAGGTGCAATTACAGATTTGCCCCCTAAAAATCCCAACACCCGCACCGTCGCACCGACACAAGAAGTCGGTGCCGACACGGGCTCCATACGGCCGCGGAACCACGGCAATGATAGGCCTTGGGCCGCGGTTCCACGGCCCTTTGGTGAGATCAGCTCACCAAATTTTCTGGTATTCATGCTGGGTACTTGGGCTTGTTTATTCTTCACTATTTTTCTTTGTTTGGCTTCTTGGTCTTTTCCAGATCTTCAGTGAAAACTTGTAAGGAGCTTTTGACCGTTCACTTTGACATTTCGGACCGCACTGCTTTATACAATTGTAACCTGTTCTTCGTGACTCGGATCCATCTTCTTGTTGGTCAAAAGTCTCTCTTTTGTATCATCTTCTGTCCTTTCTCACTGTCTTCGCTCCAAAAGCCTGTATCCTGTATCATGCAACAAACGTGCGTCAAGAGTACCTGTTTACTTATAAAATGAATAAAAGTGGGGCGTATGAATTGCAATATTATGATATGAACAAATACCCCCAAACTTATCTTTTGCTCGTCCTCGAGCAAACTTATTATTTTATTCTAACCTAGCCACACTTTCGCAGGGAAACGCGATTGCACTGAGCACGTGCAACAAGCCGTTAAACCTCTAGGTGTCCCTAGTAGGAGGAGTGTTGTCTCCTGAGGGTTTTCAGCGGATTACACCCACAAAATCCTATCAATTTGGTTTTTCGACTTTTGCTCTCCGATTAGGTTTTCTAACAAGGAATTCTATTATCGTCACCCCGCAAATTATCCACCCATATTCTTCACACTTCCTTATTATGTAACTTAAGATTGTACATGTTCTATAAAATTACTTAGAATTCAGCATTTCTTGTGTTTTTCTTCTAGAGTTTCATCTCCACTTAGGAATTTCTATCAACTCTATTAAAGATACAAGTTTTATTCTTCATTCCTTTCTCTTATCTAAACTCTAATCACATATCCCCACGTGTATGTAATTGTCACCCCTACGCTTGGAAATTCAAATCAAGCAATCGTACTCTCGTCCATTGTCCAAAGCACTTATTAATTTGTGAATTTTTCTTAACTTTCGCTTACACATCCTTCATGCGACCGTTAATACTTCTTGAGGTACCAACAGCCGATTACAAGATGCGTTAGCACTTTAAAGCGTATTTCCTAGTTTTGCAACACCCAAGGCTTTTAGCAGTGACTCCCAAACCAGTTGGTCTAAGGCACTAGGTGATGAAGCACCCTCGCTAAATAATTTTCTAGCCCTAAGTAATCACAAAAACTAGTGTCCATTTTTTTTATTCACTTTTTTCTATTTATTTTCATTGTGCTGAGGACTTTAGACAAGAGTAATTCAAGGTCTCTTCTACTAATCCAAGTTTCAAGGTGCGTGATTGTGCATTTTGTAGGGTACATGTTTTCAGAATCTAAACTTAAGCTAGGAACTATTTTTCGAACTTATACTCTAATAAGAACATTAATACTCTTCCCTCATTTTGGCTTAGCCCAAGAAGTGAACCCAAAATTTGCCTATTCCTAAATAACCTACAAAGACATATATTCTCTACCGTTAAACTCTAAGGAAGGTTATTTTTAGGGTTTTTAATTTGCTAAGTCTAAGATCTAGTTTTTCCTAGCCAGTTAACCTTTTTATCAAACTCAAGTCAATTAACCAAAATTGAATACAATAATTTTTATAATTTTTTTTGAATTTTTTTTCAATTTTTTTTTTGGGTTTTTCAGTTTTCTAAATTTTTTTATTTTTCAAATTTTCAAATTTTTGTGATTTTTTATATAAAGATGCAATGCAGAAATTAAATATGCAAAAGGAAGAAAAATATGCAATGCAAAAGATAACTATATACATTACCCTCTCCCCCAAACTTGAGCAAAGCAGTGCCCTCACTGCCCGGCCCCACGTCACGCTCGTGAGCGTGAACGTGATCGTTCCCCTCGAGCCAAAAGTATTTGGATTCCCCTCTCAATTTCCGTCAACCGACGGTCGTGATCTCGTGCAGTCGCCCGAAACTCATCCCTCAAAGAATCGATTCTTCTCACTGTTCTCCGATCAATCGCGCATGCTCCTGGGGAGTTAGTTCTTCCCCGCTCGAAGTCGAGCTCGAGCTAGGGGTGTGTGCGGGTACATTTTCTGCCGGTTCCGTTCGTGTCCAAATATCAGTGAGTCTAGAGTAGAACGACGTGACGCCCTCTACGAGTGGTCGAACCGGAACACCGTGTATCATATATGAGTCAAATTCCTCGACGGGGAGGAAATAACGGCAGAGTTGGGTAACAAGCATGGGACATGGGTATATGGTACCTCGTTTCCCCGTACCTATAGATTGGAGCAAAACAGTGCACATGTCGAACCTTGGATTTTTCATCATCAGTGTGTGTACGACATGTAATGAAGGGGTGAAAAAAGTCGTGTTGTGGGAACTACCAAAGATATTGTTTTGTGCCCATCGACACACAGTTAAAACGTTCGCGAAAAGGGTCCGTGCTTGAATACCCTTACGCGGCTCTCGTGCACAGTCATTCCCCATCAAGGGTATATAATCTTCAAAGCATAATGGGTGTTCATGTGCGGGTACACGTGGTATGAGTGTAATCTCGTGGATCATATCCCTATCAATGTGGATTACACGATCTCCCCAATTTATTTTAATGTAATCTAAGTTGTCAAGACCATTATCCTCTATTGATTCATAAAATAAGGCAACTAGGTTAGGTAGGACAAATGCAGATGAATGATTATAGAGCAGGAAATTCCAGCCCCTTTGCTCGATTTCATGTGCAAAATATCTACCGTATACTTCGTGTGTGAAAACCGGGGGAAAATCCCTTTCAAACTGCATTTTATGTGCCATTTAGATTTTTCAGTAAAGAAAATATACAGGAACAAAGAGGAAACACTCGGATTTACCTCCCGTGAAAATTTCACAGGGCGACGACTCCAGAAGGCGGCGGAAGCGCGGCGGGAGGCGGCGGATGCGTCGGAAGCGCGGCGCTTAGGTGGGGTTGCTGCGAGATTTTTCTGGAGAGGGTAGGGGGCGGCGGCTAGGGTTTGATGAAGAGGAAAAATTTCGGTTAAGAAAACAGGAGGAGGCTCGGGGCTTATAAATAGAGGAAAAAGGTGGATATTTGTATAGAACACCCTCTAAAACGAGGGTTTTATTTGTAAAATCAGCTCTTAATTCTGAAAATTTGCAAATAGGTCCAAAAAAATTTTATTTTATTTTTCAAAATTTTTATTTTTTATTTTTTTATTGTATTTTGGGATTATACATTTACAA
This sequence comes from Agapanthus africanus, assembly GCA_030015575.1. NCBI lineage: Eukaryota > Viridiplantae > Streptophyta > Magnoliopsida > Asparagales > Amaryllidaceae > Agapanthus > Agapanthus africanus. The sequence goes on along the minus strand of CM057347.1, from coordinate 250,321,801 downwards.
ATAATATACACACCCCCAAACTTATTTGAAATAATGTTTTGGGAAAAAGAATTTGGGGGTGAAAGTGGAGGAACATCACTCAGTGTAGATCGGCTCCTGCAAGAACAGGAGCTCCTCCGAAGGGTCCGCTGTGAAGAACGGTTTCAGTCGATGCCCATTCACTTTGAATAAAGTACCGTCTTCAGGATTTTCAAGATCAACCGCACCGTGCGGATAAACGGTGCGGACTACAAAAGGTCCTCTACATCTGGACCGGAGCTTGCCGGGATGAAAATGCAACCGAGTGTCATAGAGTAGAACCTGTTGGCCAGGTTCAAAAGTTTTTCTCAAAAGGTGTTTATCGTGGAACACCTTAGCTCGGTTTTTTGTAATTAGGGCATTATCATATACCTCATCCCTCAACTCTTCCAGTTCATTCAATTGCAGCTTTCGATTGCTGCCCTCATCTCCAAACGATAGATTCAGCTCCTTGATAGCCCAAAAAGCTTTATTCTCAATCTCCACTGGGAGGTGGCAAGCCTCCCGTAAACAAGCCGGTATGGAGACATACCAAGATCGGTCTTATATGCAGTACGGAAAGCCCATAGTGCATCAAACAGTTTAAGTGACCAATCTTTACGGTTTTTTGAAACCGTTTTCTCCAAGATTTGCTTTATTTGCCGATTTGAAAGCTCGGCTTGCTCACATGTTTGGGGGTGATATGGCGTTGACAATTTGTGGGTGATAGAGTATTTGCGCATTAAGGACTCGAAAGTCCTATTGCAGAAGTGAGAACCATTATCACTTATTATCGCCCGAGGGTGCCCAAATCGAGAAAAGATGTGTTCTTTAAGAAATCGAACGAAAACCTTGTTATCGTTCGTTCGGCTGGGCACAGCCTCGACCCACTTTGAAACATAGTCAACCGCCAAAAGAATATACACATTTCCAAAAGAGTTAGGAAATGGTCCCATGAAATCTATACCCCAAACATCAAAAATGTCCACAACCAAAATAGGTTGGAGCGGCATTTCATTTCTCCGTGATATCCGGCCCAAGTGTTGGCACCGGGAGCAAGTTTTGCAGTATTCAAATGCATCCTTGAAGAGTCGTGGCCAATAGAAACCACACTGCAAAACTTTTTCGGCTGTCTTCTTTGGGCCAAAGTGCCCGCCACATGCTCGATCGTGGAAAAAAGACAGCACGCTCTTGACCTCACTTTCAGGTACACACCGACGAATGATTTGGTCGGAACAGTATTTAAAAAGATAGGGTTCATCCCAGTAAAAATGCTTTACTTGGGATAAAAATCGAAGTTTATCCTGTTTCGACCAATCATTAGGTATCAGGCCGGTGACTAAATAGTTTACAATATCGGCGAACCATGGTTCGCAAGAAACGGTCATGAGTTGCTCGTCGGGAAAAACATCAGTGATTGGAAGATCGAGCGTGGGCGAAGAAGGAAGTCGTGATAGGTGATCAGCTACTACATTTTCACATCCTTTTTTGTCCTTAATGACAAGGTCAAATTCTTGTAGTAAAAGGATCCAACGTATTAGCCTTGACTTAGCATCCTTCTTCGCAAAAAGATGGTGAAGAGCTGAATGATCAGTATATACAACGACTGGAGAGCCAATTAAATATGGCCGAAATTTTTCGAGTGCAAACACAACAGCTAAAAACTCTTTCTCTGTTGTTGTGTAATTGAGTTGGGCCTCATTTAGTGTTCGGCTAGAATAATAAATCACGTGCGGCATCTTATTAATGTGCTGTCCAAGAACAGCGCCAATTGCAAAGTCTGATGCGTCGCACATGATTTCAAAAGGGTGCGTCCAGTCGGGAGATGAGAGGATGGGCGCAGTGATGAGGGAATGTTTCAAAGACTCGAATGCTTCAATGCAAGTGGAGTCGAAAGCAAAAGTTGTGTCCTTGGCCAGTAAGAGAGTCAAGGGTCTAGCGATCTTGCTAAAGTCCTTGATGAACCGTCTGTAAAAACCGACGTGGCCAAGGAAGGCTCTGATATCTTTGACGCATTTCGGGGGAGGGGGGTTAGAAATTACTTCAATTTTAGCTTTGTCAACCTCGATACCGTTTTGCGAGATGACATGTTATAAGACAATGCCCTCTCGTACCATGAAATGGCACTTCTCTCAATTCAATGTGAGGTTCTTATCCCTGCAGCGGGTAAGAACAGCGTCAAGATGCCGTAAACACTCGTCGAAGGAGTCGCCAAAGATGGAGAAATCATCCATAAAGATCTCCAAGAACTTTTCAACCATGTCTGAAAAGATCCCCATCATACACCGCTGAAATGTCGCGGGTGCATTACATAACCCAAAGGGCATGCGACGATAAACAAAAGTGCCAAAGGGACAAGTGAATGTTGTTTTGTCTTGATCCTCTTTGGCGATGGGGACTTGGTTGTAACCGGAATAGCCATCGAGAAGGCAATAGAACTCGTGCCCTGCCAATCGCTGGAGCATTTGGTCAATGAAAGGTAAAGGAAAGTGGTCTTTCCTTGTTGCGGCATTGAGTTTCCTATAGTCTATGCAGACTCGCCACCCAGTCTGGGTGCGAGTGGGAATCAACTCATTTGCCTCATTGGTAATGACCGTAATGCCCGATTTCTTTGGCACGACGTGTATTGGGCTAACCCATTAGCTATCCGAGATAGGGTAAATGATACTACTATCCACACAATTGACAATCTCCTTCTTAACAGCCTCTTTCATGATGAGGTTAAGGCGTCTTTGTGGATCCCGTGCCGGCTTGGCATCATCCATTAAGTGTATATGATGTTCGACTATAAGGGGACTAATCCCCTTAATGTCCGCCATAGACCAGCCGAAAGCTTGCCGATTATTATGTAAGACCATCAAAAGAGCCTTCTCTTGCTCAAGAGCTAGAGAGGCTGATATAATGACGGGTAAGGTCTCATTATCACCTAGATAAGCATATTTTAGGTGCGTCGGCAAAAGCTTCAATTCGAGTTTAGGAGGTGAAACAATAGATGGTAACAATGGGGTAACTGTTTCAAACTCAAAGGATTCCATCAAAGGTTCGAACCGAGTGTATGCAACAGAGTCGGATGGTTCGACTAACTCATCCGTAAAAGCAAAAGACTCCAATTCAGGTGATGAGTCTTCAAAGTCGTCAACGAAGGTAAAACACTCAAAATCGTTATCCACTGTGAAAGCTGTGTCGGATTCTAGGAGGAGCGCACTAGTGGCGTTAACATTGCTGTGATCGAACAAAAAATTCTCGAACTCACAGTCCTCCTCCGCGATCTCATTGATCGAGCAAACATCGAGTACGCTAGCATTAGGCTCAGCAGGCTGACTTCCCAACTTGAAAATATTGAGCTCAATTGTCATATTGCCGAAAGATAGGTTCATTGAACCATTGCGACAATTGATCACTGCGTTGGAAGTAGCCAGAAATGGTCGACCAAGTATTACCGGAATTTGGTTCCGGGGGTTAGCGACAGGTTGTGTATCCATCACAATAAAGTCAACGGGGAAAATGAAATCCCCTACTCTAATTAACACATCCTCCAGCTCTCCCCTAGGATGGGTTATTGACCGGTCGGCCATTTGGAGAGTACAGTGAGTGGGTTTAAGCTCTCCAACGCCCAATTACTCGTACACAGAATAGGGTAGCAAATTGACACTCGCACCAAGATCTAACAGTGCTCTATTGATGTTCTTATCCCCAATTGTTATCGAAAAGGTAGGACACCCGGGGTCCTTTTGTTTTGAGGGTAAGGAATTTACAAGAGCATCACTAATAGCACTAACACAAAAACTTTCTTTGGCACTTGCGACTTCCTCTTTTTGGTGCATATGTCCTTTAAAATTTTTGCATATGAAGGAACTTGTTGGATTGCATCCAAAAGAGGGATATTTATGCTAACCTGTTTGAACAACTCAACAATCTTCTCCATCTGTGGAGTTGGTTTATTGGATCTCAACCGATTAGGAAAAGGAACATTTTGAAAGGTGGTTGAGTCCAATTTTTGCGGATCAGATTGTTGAGTTGGAACGGCACCCCGTGTAGATGTGTTCGTGTTGTGAGAAAAGGGTCCGTTCAAGCTAGAAGAGGTAGAGCCATGTGAAGGGTGGAGAATAGGCTCTAAAGAAGAAGAAGATGGTGAAGAAGATGAAGAGGGGCCACCGGCAGGGGTGTCATTGTTAATACCCACATTGTTTTGCAACACTTTTCCCGATCTCAACGTGGTCACAGCATTTACGTTATGATTTTGCTGTTGATATGCAGCATGTGCGTGACCGGGGTTAGGCAGTGGTTGAGACGGGAGTTTTCCTTTTTCGCGCTCGCTCAAAGCTGCATTGAGTTGTGCAATTTGTGCCTCAATAGATTTGATGCTTTGATCGTGTGAGGCACTATTTTGCACTAAAGATTGAATAGAAGTCTCAAGTCTTGCTGTAGACTGTGTAGATTGCTTAAGGAACGCATCTAGACTTCTTTCGAGCGAGCTAACCTTATCATTATTAGGTTGAACATAATTGTTTGGCTGGTAAGCATTGTTAGGCACAAAATTGTTCACCTGATTAGGGTATGGTTGCTGTTGAAATTGTTGTGGTTGAAATTGAGTTTGTGAAGGTGCTTGTTGTTGTTTTTTTGGAGGAGGAGGTCTTTGAAAATTGTTATTTCCTTGGAATTGTTGATTTTGATTCCAAGCGAAATTTGGGTGACTCCTCCACCCCGGATTGTATGTCGAAGAGTATGGATCGTTTCTTTGTCGTTGCTGAAATGCAGCATTGACTTGATCCTGTCCTTGGGTGGATGCATTATAAGGACACACTTCGGTTAGGTGCGATGGATCCGCACAACAAGCACAGACAGTTCGTGGAGGCACAACAGGGGCAGGAGAAGGCGATGAGATTTTGGTCTCGATCGCTTCTAGCTTTTTCGTAAGAGCGGCCATCTCGACCTTCATAGCAATCGACATCTCTACTTGATGTATGCCTGCCCTAGATTGACCACTAGAAGATGATGTGGTCTTGGTACTCTCTCACTGTATTGTTTGCTCACTAAGATCCTCAAGAAACTGCCACGCTTCATCATTAGACTTAGAGAGAAAATGACCTTGACAGATGGTTTCTAGCAACTGCTTCGTTGCCGAGTTCAATCCCTCGTATAATATTTGGCAAAGTTGCCAACTTTCGATCCCATGATGAGGGCATTGAACTAGTAGGTCCTTAAATCTCTCGAAGCACTTCCAAAATGGTTCGGAAGGAAGTTGTGAGAATTGAATTATTTCATTGCGGATTCTGGCAGTTTTGTGATGAGGATAGAACTTTTTCAGAAAAGCTTTCACGAACTCGTCCCAATTTCTTATGGAATGTGATGCGGTGCTGTATAGCCACTTCTCGGCTAGGTCACATAAGGTGAAAGGAATGACCCTTAGCCTTATAGCGTCATCACTTAATTGGGTTGTTTTCATCATAGCGCACACATTTTGGAATTTATTGATAAAGATATATGCATCTTCAGATTCCAAACCATGAAATTTTGGCAGCATATTGATGAAATGTGGTTTTATTTCAAAATTGTCCCCATTTGCCGGTGGGGGTGAAAGACAGGTAGGTAAAGAAGTGCGGATGGGGTAAAAGAGATCCTGGAGCGTAACTCAAGCGGGCGCTTCAACAGGCGGCTGATTCGGGTTATTCGCACCTAACGGAGGTGGAATCCTTCCCGTCGGTAAGGTATTGTTGGGGTTGAATCCCGACATGCTTTCGGTGAAAGAATTTGAAGGTGAGGGTAAGAAAGTGGACGGAGTGTCGACTTTAGTGTCGAAAGGTTCGTCGGTCGGTACCAACGAAACACGGACTAATCGGGCGTCAGTATCCTTAGTCCAAAGTGACATACACTAAAGGGTAGTGTAGTCAGAAAAAAGAAAAAAAAAACAGAATATGGAGGTAAGATAACGTCAGTGAAGGAAAGTGGTGGAAGTGAGTTGCAAGTTTTCTTAGCGACAAGTTGCAAGTTTTGAAAAGACTTTATTTTTTTTTAAGAGTTTTGCAAAGAGGTTTTTGAAAAGGGACTCGTGACACAAATGTATCAACCACACAAGCACAATCAGGCCTAGATCTAGGGTCGCCTAGGTCTGCTAGACAGCTCTTAACTAGGGCTAGAAATAGGACCTCAAACCGTCTCTTCACGGACAAGTACGGCCAGGTAAGTGGGAAGGAACCACCACTACAGTGGGCCTAATTAATAACCACTAGCCTAGACACCACAAAGTCGGTTAGGATAAACGGTCGATGCCTATACTAGTCCTTTCCTATTGAGCTCGATGTCCTTAGGTCTGAGTCTAGTATTTTTTAATTAATCGTGGTCAATGCACATGCTTTAGGTGTTTTCTGGGGTCCTGGGAAGGGTGATGAAATCCCCACCCAATCTGAGTTTGGTCAATTAGCCCCTTAGAGTCCGATTAAATTATGCAAAACAATAAAATTCACTTGCAATCAATTTTTAGCGCGGCGCAAAGAAACCTGCAGAAAATCTGTTATTTAGAAGGGGGAGAAAGAATTTTTAGCGCGAAGAATTCCTGCAGAAAATTTTTACAATGGATATATGGAGGTTGCAGAGGGGAGAATGAGGGATCAAACCATGAAATTTTTATGCAGAGAAGCCAACAGAAGGCCGCGGAAACGCGGTCTAGATGGGTCTTGTGCGGCGGAACCGCGGCTCCTTGAGCAGATCAGGGACTCAGAAAATTTCTGATGCTCTGCTGGTTCAATCTTCCTCTGTTGTGATGTTCACTTTTCTGATTTGACCTCTGTAAATTCCAGATCCGAGAGTCTTCGCTGTTCCTGCAAGATTCAAACGAGAAACCCTTCAGGGATCAAGGAGCCTTGGAAATTCCAGATCCGAGAGTCTTCGCTGTTCATTTGATTAACTTTTCTGACTTGGAAATTCCAGATCCGAGAGCCTTCGCTGTTCATTTGATTAGAATGATTTAGCGTGCTTGCGCTTTCGAAAAGATAGATCAAAAATATTTGTAACCGCAATCAAGAACGGCGTCACTTTGCAGCTAGCCGGTGAGTACGAGTCGGTCCACAGGGATGTTGTGAATCTCCGATTCGTTTTTACGAGTTAATTCCGAAGGGCGTTCGGATTGATTATTAAATCTAAAAATCTAATTAACCTTGGGCAATTATCTAGATCTATTCTTGCTAGGGTTAGGTTTAGGGATGGTTTGGAAATGCAATTAAATCTCAACGCTTTCTATACCCGAATGAAGATCTGTGAGGAGTTATGGTAATTATCAATAAAGGGGATTAGATCTATTCGGGAAGGTGTTCCTTCCTCTAGGTTCTTGTCCTTCCTTTAGAGATCCTTACCCTAACCTCCATGGAAAACGCGCGTAACCGGGCTTTTACACTACGGTGTCATCGTTACCTCGAGGGGTAGGATGCCGTAGGGCGCGGTGTGTGCGCGTATGCATGGAGTCCTATTGTAAATATTTGGTGGGTAAGAAAGGGATGAGAGATCTGACCTCTCAAAAGCCTTCCCCAAAGCTAAACCCTAAACAAGTTCCTAAGGCATATAATTAAATCTACCTAGGGCAAAGAATTGAAATCTAAACTAGAGCGAGAAATTAAATCTACTTACAGATGCATCCCTCCAATCATCCATGCAGGGTTGTCAGATCTGAATTTCTGAATGGAAAAGAAACACCGATGCTCTCTAAAAGAATTTTATATTTTATTAATGAAGGGAGGCATAAAGTTTACAATGATTAGAGTTCCTATTTATAAGGAATAGGAAACCCTAGGGTTACATTTGTTTCGCATGTCAGAAATTACAAAAATAGCCCTTTGAAGACCAGTCAACGCCACCACCAAATTATGGTAAAGTTTTGCGCCCGTAATTCCTTCTATCCACCACGGAACCGCGGCCCCAGCCAGGGTTTGGCCGCGGTTCCGCGGCCATCCTGGTGGTTTGGGCTGTGAAAAATTCTATGTTGTCTTCTGGTGACTTTGTCTTCCTGTTTCTATATGTCTTTTTCCATTTGGGCTTCTAGGTTGGTTCCAGATCTTCAGTGAACAATTTGCAATGGCTTTTTAACCGTTTGCCTTGACATTTTGGGATCTTGCGTTGCCTTGTTAATTGTTAACTGTCTTTCGATGTAGGCTTGACTAAGGTCCTCCCATTTGTTGGTCAAAAGTCCATATTTTCATCGTCTTTACATCGTTTTCACTGTTTTCTGTCCAAGAACCTGTAACCTGTAACATGTAGCAGACATGCGTCAAAAGCACCTGTTTATTTATAAAAAGAATAAGAATGGGGAATATAATAATACAATATTATGGTGTGAACAAATACCCCCAAACTTATCTTTTGCTCGTCCTCGAGCAAACTTATTTTTTTTATTCACTAAAATCCTAACCGCACTTTCGCAGGGAAACGCGATTGCACTGAGCACGTGCAACAAGCCGTTAAACCTCTAGGTGTCCCTAGTAGGAGGAGTGTTGTCTCCTGAGGGTTTTCAGCGGATACTACCCATAAAATCCTATCAATTCGGCCCATTGACTTTTGTTCTCCAATTAGGTTTTCTAACAAGGAATTCTATTATCTTTTGACCCGCAAATTATCCACCCATATTCTTCACACTTCCTCATCATTTAACTTAAGATTATATATGTTATGTAGACCTACTTAGCTTTCGGCATTTCCTAAGTTTTCATTCTAGGGTTCCATCTCCACTTAGGAATTTCTATCAACCCTGCTAAAGATACAAGTTTTATTCCTCATTCCTTTCTCTCATCTAAACTCTAATCACATATCCCCACGTGTGTGTAAATATCACCCCCACACTTGGAAATTCAAATCAAGCAATCGTACTCTCGTCCATTGTCCAAAGCACTTATTAATTAGTGAATTTTTAAATGAAATTTGCTTACACATCCTTCATGCGACCATTAATACTTCTTGAGGTACCAACAACCGATTATAAGATGCGTTAGCACTTTAAAGCGTACTTCCTAATTTTGCAACACCCAAGGGTTTAGCAATGACTCCCAAACCAGTTGGTCTAAGACACTAGGTGATGAAGCACCCTCGCTAAATATTTTTCTATTCTTTACAGCCTTAAGTAATCACAAAAACCAGTGTCCATTTTTTTTCTTTATTCACACTTTTTCTTTTATTTTCTTCGTACTAAGGACTTTAGACAAGAGCATTTCAAGGTCTCTTCTACTATTCCAAGTTTCAAGGTGCGTGATTGTGCAATTTGTAGGGTATACGTTTTCAGAATCTAGACTTAAGGTAGGAACTATTTTTCAAACTTATACTCTAATAAGAACATCAATACTCTTCCCTCATTTTGACTTAGCCCAAGAAGTGAACCCAAAATTTGCCTATTTCTAAATAAACTACAAGGCATATACTTTCTACCGTTAAACTTTAAGGTAGGTTATTTTTAGGGTTTTTAATTTACTAAGTCTAAGATCTAGTTGTTCCTAACCAGTTAACCTATTTGTCAAACTCAAGTCAATTAGGCCAAAATTGAATACAATAATTTTTATAATTTTTGAAAATTTTCAATTTTTATGGGTTTTCAAATAATTATGCAAATGCAAAAATATGTACAAATGAATGCGAAGGAAGAAGACATATCGAGCATACCCCCAAACTTGAACTTGACAGTGTCATCACTGTCATACTAAACCAAGAGGGTCAAAATGTCGGCACTCCCCTGTTTATTTATTTACAATTTTTTTTTGTTCTTATTTTTTGAATTTTTTTTATTTATTATAAAAAGAAAACAAAAAAAATATATGTACATATATACAAAGGTCCCCCCAAACTTAAGCTTGGCCTTACACAAGCCAAAGGTTAGCACCAACCATTCAAAAATCTTATCGTGGTAATGGTATAGTTGGTGCAAGAATGGGGTGTGGAGGAAAGAAATGAGAAACACGCGAGACCCTGTGGAAAGAAGAATGGTAGAATACGGTCTCGGTGGGGGAGAAGAATGGCGGAAAGAAGAAAGAAGTGGAGTACGATCTTGAGGGTGTCAATCGAGTGCATAAATTAGCGCAATTTGTGATGACTGATGTGTTAAAAGCGATTGCGCTAACCTATCAACCCGTCGTGAAATGGGGTCAAATCCCTCAAGATTCGCAAGAAAACATGGGTACGCCGAACTTGGTATTGGAGATGAAGGCGTAAAGATCTCTTGTTCGGTCGGAACGATAGGAAGGAGGGAGGGTGATATAACAGTCAAAGGTTCATGTGGCTGAATTGGAAAATCCGACACATTAAACAAAAATGGTTCAACCTCAATATTATCCTCAAAACTCTCCTCAATATTATCGTTATAATTTTCCTCAAAATTCAACTCATCCATGCCATTATCATCAAATTCAAGACGCATATTAGATTGGGGAGAAACATTTAATAACTCGGGATGATGATTTAAACATAAAATCTCAATTAAATCGACAGGTTCATCATCCGAAATATTCCCGGCGTCTATATCCTCAATCAAGTGAAAATCAATTTCCTTAGACACCTCATCAAAAGCATGGATATCTATCGATTTAGGTTCTAGATGGGAGGTGTAAAGATCGAAAGGATTAGGTACGGTTTCACTCGAAAGGGGTTCCTCACAATTTGGCAAATCAAACACTACAAAATCACACAACTCGTTTTTATTTTGAACTTGTGAATCCTTTGGGACATTCGATGGAAAACTGGAGTTGTGGGCTTCAATTGGGTAAGGGTAGGTTTGATTTGGAAATCCTCTCTCATTCTCACTCAGTCCAACCGTTTCCTTATACATTGAAAAATTTGGGGCTAGCGGGAAACTAGCTACAGGTTCACTAGGTTGCATAAGGGCGGCCACAGACGCTTCCACATTCCTAGTCATTTTATTTGTTGCTGCGATGTACGCCTCCAGCGACTCTTCCAAACTAAACTTAGGTGGTGAGGGGGTTTCGGTAAAAGATTCGAAATCGTGTGGATATGCAAAACTCCCAACAGGCTGTGTAGAAACGGTGTCTAGTGAGGGTGGGAAGATCGGGTAGGACTGGTAGGAAGTGGGTGGCTGGGTAGGGGTAGGGTCAACATATGGATAAAAAGGTGAATAGTCGTGTGGATCCCTAGAGCTAGATGAGTGGAGAGTGGTGAAAGATCGACTGCGAGATTGAGCAATATGCTCAGCAATGGACATCGGTTTAGGAGTTACAGCAGGACTTGAAAAAGTGGTGTCAATATACGAAGGTGGTGAAGGTTGACTTGGTTGATACAAAGTGGGTTGAAAAGTCAAACTGTTTCTCCTAGACGCCTCTATTTGATCTTTCAAAGATATTTTTGGCAAGGAAGGATCGTCTTTAAATTGACCGAACAAATTGACGTACGACGCAAAATTAGGTTCGGGATACCCAAGTTCGGCTAATGATTTATTATGTGGGGTACCCATGTTGTAAGTAAGGGGAAAGAAAGAAAGTTTATGGTGCAAGGATATATTTGCGGCCAAAAAAAACTTTGCAAGTTTCTACAAAATTTTCCTTATTCTTTTTTTTAATTCTTTTTCTCTTTATTAGGAAAAATTTGTTGCAAAAAGATTTTCAACACAAGATATGCAACAGCAAAATATTACTTGCAATCTAATTTCTAATTTACGTGGGGCGCAAAAATCCTGCACAAGATCGTTATTTGGAAAGGAATATATTTCTAAAGTGCACAAAATCCTGCAGGTATTTTTCAGAAAATTTATTAAGAATTACAGAGGGGAAACAGAGAGAAGCTTACAGAGCAAAGTTGGTCAGATGACGTCACTGTTCCACCGCCCTTCCGCGGCAAAACGTGGCTCCCACCGCGATTTCGCGGTCAAATTGACTGCAAACTGCCCCAGAAAAATTTTGGTGCTCTGATTCGACGAGACGGCCGCGGTTCCGCGGCCTAAAGTGGCTTTTGGCCGCGGAAACGCGGCGGGATGGGGGGTTCACTGCTCCGAAAAATTTCCACGGTTTTGTTGTTCAAAATCTCTTCTGTTCCGATATTTTGTTTCCTGTTTTGCTTTCTGGAAATCTCCAGATCCGAATTTGTATATCCTGCAAAAATTCAAACAACAAAGTATCCCTTCCAAAAATAACAGATTATATATTTTTTGGATTTTTTACATTTTTATGATTTTTTTTAATTTATTTTGATTAACCGGAAATTGCGAAAAGGAAAGTTCTATGCCATCCCCGGCAACGGCGCCATTTGATTAGAATGATTTAGCGTGCTTGCGCTTTCTAAAAGATAGATCAAAAATATTTGTAACCGCAATCAAGAACGGTGTCGCTTTACAGCTAGCCGGTGAGTACGGGTCGGTCCACAGGAATGTTGTGAATCTCCGATTCGTTCTTACGAGTTAATTCCGAAGGGCGTTCGGATTGATTATTAAATCTAAAAATCTAATTAACCTAGGGCAATTATCTAGATCTATTCTTGCTAGGGTTAGGTTTAGGGATGGTTTAGAATTGCAATTAAATCTCAACGCTTTCTATACCCGAATGAAGATCTGTGAGGAGTTATGGTAATTATCAATAAAGGGGATTAGATCCATTCGGGAAGGTGTTCCTTCATCTAGATTCCTGTCCTTCCTTTAGAGATCCTTACCCTAACCTCCATGGAAAACGCGCGTAACCGGGCTTTTACACTACGGTCTCATCGTTACCTCGAGGGGTAGGATGCCGTAGGGCGCGGTGTGCGCGCGTATGCATGGAGTCCTATTGTAAATATTTGGTGGGTAAGAAAGGGATGAGAGATCTCATCTCTTAAAAGCCTTCCCCAAAGCTAAACCCTAAACAAGTTCCTAGGGCATGAAATTAAATTTACCTAGGGCAAAGAATTGAAATCTAAACTAGGGCGAGAAATTAAATCTACTTATAGATGCATCCCTCCAATCATCCATGCAGGGTTGTCAGATCTGAATTTCTGAATGGAAAAGAAACACCGATGCTCTCCAAAAGAATTTTATATTTTATTAATGAAGGGAGGCATAAAGTTTACAATGATTAGAGTTCCTATTTATAAAGAATAGGAAACCCTAGGGTTACATTTGTTTCGCATGTCTGAAATTACAAAAATAGCCCTTTGAAGACCAGTCAACGCCACCACCAAATTATGGTAAAGTTTTGCGCCCGTAATTCCTTCTATCCACCGCGGAACCGCGGCCCCAGCCAGGGTTTGGCCGCGGTTCCGCGGCCATCCTGGTGGTTTGGGCTGTGAAAAATTCTATGTTGTCTTCTGGTGACTTTGTCTTCCTGTTTCTATATGTCTTTTTCCATTTGGGCTTCTAGGTTGGTTCCAGATCTTCAGTGAACAATTTGCAATGGCTTTTTAACCGTTTGCCTTGACATTTTGGGATCTTGCGATGCCTTGTTAATTGTGAACTGTCTTTCGATATAGGCTTGACTAAGGTCCTCCCATTTGTTGGTCAAAAGTCCATATTTTCATCTTCTTTACATCGTTTTCACTGTTTCCAGTCCAAGAACCTGTAACCTGTAACATGTAGCAGACATGCGTCAAAAGCACCTATTTATTTATAAAAAGAATAAGAATGGGGAATATAATAATACAATATTCTGGTGTGAACACCCGACAGCCAACCTCGCTTGAAATAATTCGTTCGAGGTGTCATATCCTGCGATACGAGATTGCTCTCCATATAAATCTTTGTTATGGAGAAAGATGGAAACTGAGTCCATCTTCTCGTGCTGCTTCTGGTATACACCATCAACTGAAGCCAATACGAGCCACTTGGCTTTCGCTTTATCCTTTTCCCTTGTCTGATGGATATCCATATCCGTGACGATGGAAACTGGACCTTGGACGGCGGGATCTTGAGTAGTAATAGGGTGGTCCAGTTTGTCATAGGCAATGGACATCTGGACAGACCTTTGCCAGTCATATAAGTCAGATTCAGTCAATTTGTTATCTAGATGTAACCTAGTCGTGGTCACAAGGTCGCTGCAATGAGAGAAAGAGAAGAAAACATTTTAGCATGATGCTCTTACAAGTTTAGATTGGTTTTTGTTTATCTAAACTGGATGGCTCCCACTGTTTCTCGACTCCTTCCTCAAACCATAAAAGAAGATTTAGCCAGGACTATTCTCACCGTACAATACTTGCTTAACCGTTCAGCCAAGCCAGTGTCGATACTTCGAGGGAGGTTTTCCAACGCTTTCGCGAAGTTCCTTAATTAAATAACCTCTTTTCTCTGGGGGCGTAGCCCCGCTAACACCTTTCTCGACACCTACTTGGTTTATAGCATTGATCGTTAAGTGACGAATCTCCTGATAAGTAGCATGTACTCACAGTAGGATCGGGATTCAAATATCATTGTATGATAATGCTGAAGGAATCCTACCAACATTTATCAAACTCCAAATGGTATGCATCTCTTTGCAAATTTCATTTTCTTTAGAAATTCCCGATATAAATTTTTTCCCCATGCTTTTATGACCTTGGCGTTGGTCAAAATGTCATAAGTCACATGTCAAGTTCTACCCATCATTATCCTTGTTAATTTGAACCCATCCGTACATATCCCCGACGTTGCCCAAATGATAATACGACTGTCCCAAACTAACTCATCTATCTATGCAACAAATGAATACCCAGCAGCTACCAAACACTATGCCTTGGCGTTGGTCAAAATACATAGCTTGAATACTACTGAATACCCAAATGAAATGACGGAGGGCTACGAATGGTTTTGGCGAAACCGTGAACGTAGTGAACTTGATATAACCGAAGGAACCTGATAGCTTTTAAAAGGAGTGGTTAAAGCTCCGCAATTAAAAATATCTTCTGTTTTAAAAAATAACCGAGTGGTTTCTTTTAAACTGTTCCAACGATTCATTTTTGGTTTATTTTCTTTGCATTATGATAATGTGTCCCATCATTTATCCTATCTTTGCAGAAAACAACGAAAATACCACGTCCTCTTATGCCATCCGCATTCGCCACTGGGTCTCGTCATCACTCGTTAGGTTACTTAACTAACGACAGAGCTGGGGCAGGGCGAGCGTGGGTGCAAAACATAAGTGACGTCTAATAGCTATCATATATAGATATTGTACATTCGTCAGACGCAATAATAGGCATTCCAGATCACAGATGAACATTATTGGATATGCAAGCAATCCGCATTTGCCTTGAGCCTGCAACAAAAGACGGATTACACAGTTGTGATGAATAGCCATTTCCCCACCCTAGACCCCTACGGGTACGGCAAACTACCCGCCAAGTACCCGAAGTGAAGTGGTGTCCCTCAACAATGTGAGTAGGCCACTAAACACTTCGACGTACCCGGTAGTTTGTGTACCCCACCTTGGGTCTATCCTAGGAGCAAAAACAGTAAAATGAAATAATACAACGGTGGCTACAACCGTAACCTGGATGTGCCCCGCAAAATAATATTACAACATATTACAATTACATCGAATTATTGAATATAATAACCCATCTAAAACCCCGGCTAATCATCACAACAATCCAATACAGTTCATATACACAAACAGTAGAATCATTACAGAAATGTGCAACCCCCTGCTAACTGACATACTAGCAGTTAGGGGAGGTTTACCAACACATTAAACATTACAGATGAAAACCCGATTAGCAAATAATTTAGAATAACGATCGACAACCTTTTTCCGTGTCTACCCCAAATGCAAGCCATTATGGAAGTAACCTGGGCAGAAACAGAATATACTGGAAAACAAAACACCAAACAATATGAATTATAGAGCAAATCCGAGTCAACTCGGGGTTGACTCCGCGGCGGATCCGCGGCCGTCTTGCCGAGTTAGGTCTTCGTATTTTCCCAGAATTCTTATAATCCCCTGCTGTTAATTTTCAGGCACATCAAATAATTTTTCCGACACGTTTAAAATTGACAGAAACTTGAGGGGTCCGGGGTTTTGTTTTTGCGTTTTTCCGATGATCGAAATTCTAATTAGTTGCTAACAAGATAGTAAAGGTTTAGTTGGCTCTGATACCACTGTAAGTCCATGTCACGCACCCCATGAGATTATAGGGAGGCGGAATATATGAAAAACGATTATCGAAGCTTCGTAACACGGACTTGAGCACACGGATCGTATCTAAACCATTACTAGCAAACTATGAAAGGTTTAACTACTCGGATTCAAAGTTATACCTCACGTTACTTGTCCTTCGGGTCTTCATCGCTGTCCTCCACTCCTCGTAAGATCTTTGGAACGTCGGCATCTCAACGACCTCCTTGAGTCAAAGACGATCCACCTGAGAGCTCCTACTCCAAGCTTGATCTCTAACTTGAGATAACTAGGTTTCTTTAGTTTCTATTCAAAGTCACCTAGGTGATATAGAGTGAGGTTATGGATTAATTAGTCTATCTAATTCTTGATCTCAACACATGAGGGGTAGGATTAGGGTTTGAAGAGAGAGCGAGCTTGAGGAGAAAGAAGGTGAGCATGAATAATGATATAAAAGCTTCTCACTTCTAATATATTATGAAGCATAAAGAAAAACAAATAAATAAATCTAAATGATTTATCATCATGCTTCATTAAATATATGCAATGAATCATCAAGTGAGTCATTAAGAAATAAATGCTTCATTAACTCACTTGAATGATTCATCCAAATGAGTTACAAATGCATTTAATGTAAATGACACCTAAACCCTCAAGTCACCAAGCTTCTAGAAGCTTCCTGCCAAATTACGAGAACGCCCCTCCAATCCGTGAAAACACGAAAAAACTTTAGACTGTATAAATCCAATAATCCGATACTAGAATCTGGCTTAAACCAAAGCCGGCTAGTAAAAACTGTCCGAACGTCGTACGTGCGTAAACACACGTATGCGTCCGAACCCTTGTCGTAAAACCATATGACCTCTATATCGTTTTGCCTGGAGCAGGGAAACTCTCTTTGTGGGACTCTAAAGACTCGACACTACGCTGGCAGAGGGTTTAACCACAGACTGCAAGCGGCACTGGCTGTACGTAACGGTCCCCAGGTAGATGTCGATAAGAAGGCCGATGAGGAAACCCATCCGAACTCCTACTGAGCCTAATGTGACAATCTTCGTACGGTCCGGTCTGTTCGTCTAAGACTATCGCATATCGGGCCTAGGGGCGGCAAGCGTCAGTCCCTTAATAGCGGTATAAGTCATGTCGAAGCGTAGACCTTTACACCCTGAGAAACTACTGGAACCTACCAGTAAATCTCGCTTGCCCTGGCCAGGGACTTTGCGTAATGGCTCTCTGACACAGCGCGATATCAACTCCTAATACCGTGAGAAACGAATCCTGTCTAACCGCCACTGCCTCCAAGTGCTCGGGACTGCACCCAACTGCTGCATGTTTGCACGACTCCTTTGAGCCGTGGTAGGGTAACAATCTAAGAACAGTAGGACACACTCGAGGCGAAGTAGCAGTGTCAAGTCCGCGGACTATGCTGTACTCATGTCACCTGGGAACTGTTAACTGACGACGGGTATAATAGCAACCAACAGTTCCCCTGCGAGTCCTGTCCGGTGTACCCGTAACCTAACGAGAACCTGTATACTATCTCCAGTACGACGTACTAATGACTGTGGGACAGACCATCTCCCCAACTGGGATGAGAAGCGTACACACTAGTCTACTCCGGAATATCAATGCCCTGTCTCGATAATCCAACGACTAGGGACCTGTATAGGATGTTGCTTATAGACTACCCAGCCGCCACTAGTGTGACTGCCATCACAACGCTGGTAATCAAGCAAAGATCCTATGGTCTCTACTAATATGTATAAATGATACGTTACCAGATACATATGCACATATTAAAGTAGAAACAAACCAAGTAGCATACTACCATTTTTAGCAAGACTGATAAATAACTGTGAATATCCCAAGCTCCATTAAGTAATATACAAGCTAGTATGATACAATAATGGCCCCTAGGGCATATACACTAGCAATATATATATATATATATATATATATATATATATATGCATACATACACACGTGATATGAGGATAGTATATGATACTTGGAGGTGGGTCTATATGATCGGGCAAGATGCCGTGAGATTGTGATTTGTTGTCACGACCCGAAAGTACGGAACGTGACCGGCATTTAGATTACGAAGCGTCTAGAGGCGCCACGTAACCTAAGTAAGCCGAAACCCAGAAATCTAAACCATGAAAAAGAAGAAGAAGCAGTAAAAGAAAACATGAAGGAATAAGTTTAAAACATCAGCAAATTTTCCCAAAAATTTCGGCAGAGTCTCCTCTATAAAAACTGGCCCCCAAACGGGTACAACAAGTATAATATACATAAACAACAATAAAAAGCATCCCCAAACGAGAGCTAACTCAACGCCAACAGGCGGAAACAACCACAACAAGCACAATAATATACAACGCCAAAGGGCGAGGCTCAAAACTCAAAAGAAAACAAAACCACCAGATCAGAATAATACATGCGCGACTCTAAGGTCGAAATAAAAGACTGGTCCAATAAACTTATCAAGTAATACAAATATGGTTGATGGAGCTTACTAGATACAAATGAATGAACAAAAGTACAATGGTGGTTCGGATACAAGTGAACCAACCTACCGTGCAAATCATCCTGAAGAAAAGATGTGCCAACAAGCTGCCACGGAAACCTGTACATCGAACCTGTAATAAAATTTGGCACAACGGGGGTGAGTTGCCAACTCGTGAGTAGAAGACATCTACGAAAAGAAATCGAATGCACGACGCTATCCTAGGTCATAATAATACACTACTATATCTCAATCATCTTGTAACAGCAGGGTAATACTACGTATAAGTGCAAATACTCCGTGTCGTGTCAGTGCCTCATATAGTACTATGTCATATGAATGGATATGCATGCACCATGAATGTAAAATAAACAAATCCTGAAATCCAGGTATATCTGTATAAGAAATCTTTAGCTGTTATCATAGTAAAACGGGTATAGAAACCGGAAATATCAACAATGAAATCCATGGAAATCCGTGTCAAGCATCGACATAAACATGTAAATCTCAAGTCTCATAGTCTCAATATCTCGGGCTCCGTCAGTCCGGATCGGCCCATATCATCAAATCTCACGACAACGGTCGGTATCCTCCGGATATCCGGCGCGCCAGACATCACCGGTAGGTAGCCTTCCCCGGCCAGGCTCATCGTCTACAACTCGATCTTCTTGCCCCGGGGTACCATACCGGGCCCACCATGTACCCGAGACGGTTCATCCACTCCTCGAATCGGGTCTCGAAATCCATCAGAAAACATGAAATCTCATGGTGGACGACATATACATCACGAGAAAACCGCATCTTATATTTTAAAAAGAGAGGAGGAGGAGAGAGAGAAGATTTTTATATTTTCTTGCGGTTTTCTCCAAAAATCCAGAAATCTCATAGAAACCCAAATCTCAAAATCATGAGCAATTATATGATAAGTGTCGGCATATGCCCATAATACTGCATGATAATATGAAAATATGAATGCATGAATGTCTAAGTAATAAATATCATGTCTATACTAACATTAGAGAGTAATCACAATATTATATCGGTCAAGTTGTTAACTGATTCTATCAATAAAGGATAATATAATCTAATGTGTACGTGACATAGCAATTACCGATGATGATGTGTGTGAGCCGGCAAATAAGTGTGCATGGAATATGCGCATCATCGGTAATGGTGCTGGTGTCCTAACAGATAAGGTTTATACTGATTATAGCAGCATATGTAAGAACATGCATCATTATGATTCCAGTGTGAAAGTAAAGACGGATGTGTGTTATCCACTCATTTGATATACCATTACCACTACCACTATATGACTCGAACCTAACCCAGTGTCCATCTAATCTCCTAAGGAACAAAACCTAAGAAACTAGTCATTAAGAAACAAGAGTCAACCTAGGTTTGAATCAATATCACTAATAGTCGGCGATCCGGCCTCAATAGCGTCACGTACGTAGTACGGCTTCCTCGAATCAAGAGTGCGGATCAATCATCATATTTATGCCTCGTACGGTAAAATCCATCGTACGGCATCCCAATATCGGGGTACGGGTCATGTATCTCCTAGTTGTCTCATCATTCGTATAATGTCATCACCAACACATCTCATGATCAAGGTGCTAAACTGTAATCGCCTACATCAATCATATATCATTGCCCTTATAATATGCATCATTAGTTTATCCTCAGAAATATCATGTCAAATGTATCATATTGTGATTAAGTCATACTGATATCATATCGTCATCAAGTCACACCTATATGATATCAACATCAGGTCACACCTATATGATATCGACATCAGGTCACACCTATATGATGTCGTGATCAAGTCATACGTATCCCATATCGTGATCAGTCACAAGCTACAGTCCAGGTACTATTTAGAGTCCCATGTATCTCAATATCATCACCACCCATTATAATTTATGTATCCATGTTCGTTATCTCATTCTCTAATGATCTGCTAACACTTTAATACGACTGTATAGCCCAGAATCACGGCTTCAAGCCTAGTTATACTATTTCATCATACCTCAGATATCATATCAAATCAATGAATCCCATATACGTGCTGTATATATATATATATATATCTATACCTAGTCCTATATATATATACACATACACGTATACACCATGTCGAGTTTCAGTGTGTGCAGGTGTGTGTTTCTACCTGAAACCTATGAACCTCTTCCAAGATATTCATCCTCTGATATGGTCTTCCTAAATCAGTCTAATCCAGCCTAGGTCATTACTAGGGTCCTACACATTAAGAATCTAGGGTCATATCTGGTTTCCTAATGACAATACGTACTATCCCTATTCTACGTTGCGGGGGTGCTAAACGCCATCCACCCGACTTCCCCCCGTAGATATGCATCTACTCACCTGGTCCATGTCTGCCGAAGACGGTGTCGCCATCCTCCTCTTCATCGCCCGCAGTCCACGTGAGGGGTACCTAAACGCAAACATATAAATAGCATCGTAAACTGAATCACATACAAAAGTCAAAACAACGCAAGGAACAAGCATAGGTTAAAACCCATGTCCCGTCCACGCAAAAGCACCAAATATCGCTCGATATCGGCGTACAAACTCCGATGGATCGAGATAACATCAACAAATAACTCATCGTTTTAAAAATCATTACTTATAATATATAACATGATTAAGTCCATCGAAACCCTAAAATCCATCAAACCGTCCAATTTCGTAAAACCCGAAAATGCCAATTTACCGTTTTTCATCAAAACATGACATTAAAATGAAACCAATGGTCATAAAACTCATTAAATAGCATAACTAGACTATACAAACCATTACTATATTTCTATTACACAAATTTGTATAAATTTGAAATTTCTAGTTTGCAACCTTTAACAATTTTCAACATTTTTCAAGCAAAATACCACAATTCCACCACAAAACATGATTTTGCATGAATTAATGTATTAAACCACAATTCATGATGGTAATGATTTAATAAAACCATAAATTATATTTTTAATCTCATTTATTTAGGAATTTTCAAAATCTAGTTAACAAAAAAATAGCATTTTATTAGTATTTTCAAATTATCAAAAGAAACTAGTGATCAAACTAAGTTTTTCTTTCCATTAACATGCTAATATTCTCACTAAAACTACAATCTAATGATAGCAATCAAAATTAGAATTTTATATTACCCACATATATATTTTATAAAAACTAGTTAGCTAAATAGCTTAATTTAAACAATTTGAATACACAAATTATTATACAATAACCATGCAAGATTTTTCCACTTCTAAAAATGGTAGATTAGTTATTATAACCCTAATTAATTAATAAAAACCACCACTTGAATTTACAAACCCTAACTTGAATTTTAAAATTTGCAACTAGAATTAATATATTAAATCTAATTATATTTAAAAGAAACAACTAATAACAATAAATAAAAAGGAGAAGATTTATACCTCCAAACTATGAAATCCAAACATGAAAATGAGCCTCCAAAATGCATACTTTCCACCTCCAAAATCCATGTAAAAATGAGCAAAGAATAAAGGGTAGGAAATAAATAGGATTTTGTGGATTTTTAATTGAATTTTTAAAGGATTTTTGATGAATTTTGGAGTAAAATAAAATGAGGAAAATGGGGGCTACCATGGGGGATGAGGCCGGCCATTTTTGGAGGTGAGGGAGAGAAAGAAGAGAGTGAAAAAATTTGTGTAGAAGTTTCCCCCCAAATATCACCTCAAATTGTCTTTTCATGATTTATTAAATTTTCTTTTATTTCTTTACTATAGCAACTCAAGAAAACTCTAGAAAAATGGAAAAATTTGCAAATAAATTTTGCATGATACACACTAAATTATAACATGCCATGGTTCATTTTTACAAATTAAAACCATGCAAATTTGTAATTTACACTAATTTAGTGTAAAAATAAAGCTTTTGTTAATATTTAAAATAATTAATTTAGGAAAAATATTTAATTAAACTAAAAATTTATAAGTGGCTAAATAAACACCATTTACTAGTAATTACATAATTAAAATATGTATTTTTGAAATTATAATGATAAACAATCACGGTTTGGTTTTACGAAAAATACATTTTTCTTTACCGAAAGTCATAAAATTCACTTAAACAATTTTATTTATTTAATTATTTATTTAATTATTTTTAAAACGTTACAATCTTCCCCCCTTTAAGAAATTTGGTCCCCGAATTTAAATTAAAACTCCCCTTCCAAATACTAAAACACTTAGCAAACACTCAAATCGTCGGGACTCCGAAATCATCAATACATAACAAAAATCAACTCCATCAAGCATAACGCAATCATCGGAGTTATGGTGAAGATAAAATATCAAAACGCAATATGAAAACCATCATAATATACATCAATCTATAACTTATATATAGTGCGCATCATAGTGAAGCCGTCCAAATATCTGGATAAGGAAATATACAAAAACCCCTTTTGAAAATTGCCGTGTGATGCACGTGTCACGGCATAAGTGGCGGACGTTTATAAAAAAAATAGCTATATATATATATATATCTTTTATTTAACATACACGTCCCGCCTGGTTACTAAATCAAATAGTAATGATTATGAAAACATACTGCTCAAACTGAAATCAATCCCAATCACATCAATAAAATATCATGTGCGTCCGGTGCGCACTGAAATCGAAACCAAATACAGATACCACGACTACACCCAAAAACAAAATAAGTGCAACAGGTGTGCACCAAAACATCTGTCAAGTGCAACGGGTGTGCACGACTTACTATCAGGTGCATCTAATCTGCACAAAACTCCGATTTAGTGCATCTGGCGTGCACAAAATCGCCCCAAGTGCGCCAAGTATGCGCAAGAATCCTAATCAAGTGCACATGGTGCACGAAAACATACATCGAAATCACAGCACAAAAATGCATGAAAACTAGGTCGAAATATATGTCAAAATCATGTGTGACCCCTATGCACGAAATCAAATCAAAAATCTCAAAATATATAAAACCAAATCAAGTGTACTGGGTGTGTACTAAACAACATCAATACAACTGATATATAAAACACAAATAGATTGTAATGAAGGTTTACACATGAAATACCAATCGTAGAACAAAGTCCTCAAATACCAAAATCCAATCAACGAAAATATGAAATTCAGATCACCAAATCACAATCGTAAACACTATCGTCAATGTGCGCCTCTTTCCTCTGATGTCGATTGCTTCGAACTCGTCCCTTCGTAGCTGTGCTGGCTGCGCTACTAACGGCAATACTCATATCTAGAGTCTCCCACGTAGTCGATCCCTTCACTTGATATCCGGACTACATTAAACTTTTCGATCGACCCATCAAAATCCCATAATTCCCCGAGAGCTCAACACTCAAGTACAGTTTAAAAATATCCAGTACATACCCCAGCATCGATGATCCAGCTGTAGAAGGGCAAAGCCAAGCCTCACTAATGGCACTGCGAAACTGCCGTAAACCCTAAGGTTCAAGGGCGTTCTCGTGGTCATTATGTCGAGTTAGGGTTTCATTCTTCTAGAGGGTCCATCGAAATACCTGCATGTTCTTCCGAATACTTTAAACTTGGGAAAATGGTTTTCTGATAATCGTTCGAACCCTTTAACTTCATCTGGACGGCATGTGAATACCCTTCATCCGCACGCTAAACAATGCTTCAATCCTCAATAATAACCAATACTCTAATGGTTATCGCATTCGAGCCGCAGCTCCCTCTGCCCGTGGTAACAGAAACCACCATCCGACATCGACGAAGACAGATCAAAGGAACGAATGAAATACGGTGCAAACAATGTACATCCTAAGGCTCCTTAAGCAGAGTAGCGTATCGTAAGTATGCCGCGGACCATACCCACGGTACGTTACTCTACCTAAATCGCCTACTCCATCAACCAAGAGTCACCTAGACTTATACAAGGTTAAACCTAGCGCTCTGATACCAACTTTGTCACGACCCGAAAGTACGGAACGTGACCGGCACTTAGATTACGAAGCGTCTAGAGGCGCCACGTAACCTAAGTAAGCCGAAGCCCAGAAATCTAAACCATGAAAAAGAAGAAGAAGCAGTAAAAGAAAACATGAAGGAATAAGTTTAAAACATCAGCAAATTTTCCTAAAAATTTCGGCAGAGTCTCCTCTATAAAAACTGGCCCCCAAACGGGTACAACAAGTATAATATACATAAACAACAATAAAAAGCATCCCCAAACGGGAGCTAACTCAACGCCAACAGGCGGAAACAACCACAACAAGCACAATAATATACAACGCCAAAGGGCGAGGCTCAAAACTCAAAAGAAAACAAAACCACCAGATCAGAATAAAACATGCGCGACTCTAAGGTCGAAATAAAAGACTGGTCCAATAAACTTATCAAGTAATACAAATATGGTTGATGGAGCTTACTAGATACAAATGAATGAATAAAAGTACAATGGTGGTTCGGATACAAGTGAACCAACCTACCGTGCAAATCACCCTGAAGAAAAGATGTACCAACAAGCTGCCACGGAAACCTGTACATCGAACCTGTAATAAAATTTGGCACAACGGGGGTGAGTTGCCAACTCGTGAGTAGAAGACATCTACGAAAAGAAATCGAATGCACGACGCTATCCTAGGTCATAATAATACGCTACTATATCTCAATCATCTAGTAATAGTAGGGTAATACTACGTGTAAGTGCAAATACTCCGTGTCGTGTCAGTGCCTCATATAGTACTATGTTATATGAATGGATATGCATGCACCATGAATGTAAAATAAACAAATCCTGAAATCCAAGTATATTTGTATAAGAAATCTTTAGCTGTTATCATAGTAAAACGGGTATAGAAACCGGAAATATCAACAATGAAATCCATGGAAATCCGTGTCAAGCATCGACACAAACATGTAAATCTCAAGTCTCATAGTCTCAATATCTCGGGCTCCATCAGTCCGGATCGGCCCATATCATCAAATCTCACGACAACGGTCGGTATCTTCCGGATATCCGCCGCGCCAGACATCACCGGTAGGTAGCCTTCCCCGGCCAGGCTCATCGTCTACAACTCGATCTTCTTGCCCCACGGTACCATACCGGGCCCACCATGTACCCGAGACGGTTCATCCACTCCTCGAATCGGGTCTCGAAATCCATCAGAAAACATGAAATCTCATGGTGGACGACACATACATCACGAGAAAACCGCATCTTATATTTTAAAAAGAGAGGAGGAGAGAGAGAGAAGTTTTTTATATATTCTTGCGGTTTTCTCAAAAAATCCAGAAATCTCATAGAAACCCAAATCTCAAAATCATGAGCAAGTATATGATAAGTGTCGGCATATGCCCATAATACTGCATGATAATATGAAAATATGAATGCATGAATGTCTAAGTAATAAATATCATGTCTATACTAACATTAGAGAGTAATCACAATATTATATCGGTCAAGTTGTTAACTGATTCTATCAATAAAGGATAATATAATCTAATGTGTACGTGACATAGCAATTACCGATGATGATGTGTGTGAGCCGGCAAATAAGTGTGCGTGGAATATGCGCATCATCGGTAATGGTGCTGGTGTCCTAACAGATAAGGTTTATACTGATTATAGCAGCATATGTAAGAACATGCATCATTATGATTCCAGTGTGAAAGTAAAGACGGATGTGTGTTATCCACTCATTTGATATACCATTACCACTACCACTATATGACTCGAACCTAACCCAGTGTCCATCTAATCTCCTAAGGAACAAAACCTAAGAAACTAGTCATTAAGAAACAAGAGTCAACCTAGGTCTGAATCAATATCACTAATAGTCGGCGATCCGGCCTCAATAGCGTCACGTACGTAGTACGGCTTCCTCGAATCAAGAGTGCGGATCAATTATCATATTTATGCCTCGTACGGTAAAATCCATCGTACGGCATCCCAATATCGGGGTACGGGTCAAGTATCTCCTAGGTGTCTCATCATTCGTATAATGTCATCACCAACATATCTCATGATCAAGGTGCTAAACTGTAATCGCCTACATCAATCATATATCATTGCCCTTATAATATGCATCATTAGTTTATCCTCAGAAATATCATGTCAAATGTATCATATTGTGATTAAGTCATACTGATATCATATCGTCATCAAGTCACACCTATATGATATCAACATCAGGTCACACCTATATGATATCGACATCAGGTCACACCTATATGATGTCGTGATCAAGTCATACGTATCCCATATCGTGATCAGTCACAAGCTACAGTCCAGGTACTATTTAGAGTCCTATGTATCTCAATATCATCACCACCCATTATAATTTATATATCCATGTTCGTTATCTCATTCTCTAATGATCCGCTAACACTTTAATACGAATGTATCCATGTTCGTTATCTCATCAAGTCACACCTATATGATATCGACATCAGGTCACACCTATATGATATCGACATCAGGTCACACCTATATGATATCGACATCAGGTCACACCTATATGATGTCGTGATCAAGTCATACGTATCCCATATCGTGATCAGTCACAAGCTACAGTCCAGGTACTATTTAGAGTCCCATGTATCTCAATATCATCACCACCCATTATAATTTATGTATCCATGTTCGTTATCTCATTCTCTAATGATCCGCTAACACTTTAATACGACTGTATAGCCAAGAATCATGGCATCAAGCCCAGTTATACTATTTCATCATATCTCAGATATCATATCAAATCAATGAATCCCATATACGTGGTGTATATATATATATCTATACCTAGTCCTATATATATATATATACACATACACGTATACACCATGTCGAGTTTCAGTGTGTGCAGGTGTGTGTTTCTACCTGAAACCTACGAACCTCTTCCAAGATATTCATCCTCTGATATGGTCTTCCTAAATCAGTCTAATCCAACCTAGGTCATTACTAGGGTCCTACACATTAAGAATCTAGGGTCACATCTGGTTTCCTAATGACAATACGTACTATCCCTATTCTACGTTGCGGGTGTGCTAAACGCCATCCACCCGACTTCCCCACGTAGATATGCATCTACTCACCTGGTCCATGTCTGCCGAAGATGGTGTCGCCATCCTCCTCTTCATCGCCCGCAGTCCACGTGAGGGGTACCTAAACGCAAACATATAAATAGCATCGTAAACTGAATCACATACAAAAGTCAAAACAACGCAAGGAACAAGCATAGGTTAAAACCCATGTCTCGTCCACGCAAAAGCACCAAATATCGCTCGATATCGGCGTACAAACTCCGATGGATCGAGATAACATCAACAAATAACTCATCGTTTTAAAACTCATTACTTATAATATATAACATGATTAAGTCCATCGAAACCCTAAAATCCATCAAACCGTCCAATTTCGTAAAACCCGAAAATGCCAATTTACCGTTTTTCATCAAAACTTGACATTTAAATGAAACCAATGGTCATAAAACTCATTAAATAGCATAACTAGACTATACAAACCATTACTATATTTTTATTACACAAATTTGTATAAATTTGAAATTTCTAGTTTGCAACCTTTAACAATTTTCAACATTTTTCAAGCAAAATACCACAATTCCACCACAAAACATGATTTTGCATGAATTAATGTATTAAACCACAATTCATGATGATAATGATTTAAAGAAACCATAAATTATATTTTTAATCTCATTTATTTAGGAATTTTCAAAATCTAGTTTACAAAAAAATAGCATTTTATTAGTATTTTCAAATTATCAAAAGAAACTAGTGATCAAAAAAAGTTTTTCTTTCCATTAACATGCTAATATTCTCACTAAAACTACAATCTAATGATAGCAATCTAAATTAGAATTTTATATTACCCACATATATATTTTATAAAAACTAGTTAGCTAAATAGCTTAATTTAAACAATTTGAATACACAAATTATTATACAATAACCATGCAAGATTTTTCCACTTCTAAAAATGGTAGATTAGTTATTATAACCCTAATTAATTAATAAAAACCAACACTTGAATTTACAAACCCTAACTTGAATTTTAAAATTTGCAACTAGAATTAATATATTAAATCTAATTATATTTAAAAGAAACAACTAATAACAATAAATAAAAAGGAGAAGATTTATACCTCCAAACTATGAAATCCAAACATGAAAATGAGCCTCCAAAATGCATACTTTCCACCTCCAAAATCCATGTAAAAATGAGCAAAGAATAAAGGGTAGGAAATAAATAGGATTTTGTGGATTTTTAATTGAATTTTTAAAGGATTTTTGATGAATTTTGGAGTAAAATAAAATGAGGAAAATGGGGGCTACCATGGGGGATGAGGCAGTCCATTTTTGGAGGTGAGGGAGAGAAAGAAGAGAGTGAAAAAAGTTGTGTAGAAGTTTCCCCCCAAATATCACCTCAAATTGTCTTTTCATGATTTATTAAATTTTCTTTTATTTCTTTACTATAGCAACTCAAGAAAACTCTAGAAAAATGGAAAAATTTGCAAATAAATTTTGCATGATACACACTAAATTATAACATACCATGGTTCATTTTTACAAATTAAAACCATTCAAATTTGTAATTTACACTAATTTAGTGTAAAAATAAAGCTTATGTTAATATTTAAAATAATTAATTTAGGAAAAATATTTAATTAAACTAAAAATTTATAAGTGGCTAAATAAACACCATTTACTAGTAATTACATAATTAAAATAGGTATTTTTGAAATTATAATGAAAAACAATCACGGTTTGGTTTTACGAAAAATACATTTTTCTTTACCGAAAGTCATAAAATTCACTTAAACAATTTTATTCATTTATTTATTTATTTAATTATTTTTAAAACGTTACATTTGTGATCGAGTCATGATATGATATATGACGTGATATTATAGTGGATCGTTAGGCGAAGTGTATTCGTTTATACGATAATATGTGATGATGATATTGGAATGTACGAGACTGTAGAACAATACCCATGATCATGATATTGTTCGATGATGATACCATATGAATGATGATGTATATATGATAGTTGATCCATACCCTCGATTTTAGGATGCCGTACGATAGATTTCACCGTACAAGGTATATATATGATGATTGATCCGCACTCTTGACTTGAGGATACCGTACTATATATTACACAGTACTTGATGCTATGAGGCTCGATCGCCGACTACTAGGTATATCGACTTGGTTTATATGGTTAGATTGTCTTGTCCTTCCAACCAGTTCTTAGTTATCCTCTCAGTTGTATAGGTGGATGCTAGACTAGGCTAGAGTCATACTTATTTTCAAGGCTAACGAATCGTGAGAATTTTCAAAAGACAATTCGAGGGATGCTACGGATTTTCAAAGGACATATCTTTTCTTAAAAACACCGTAGCCCCTATTTTTCTAAAAA
This sequence comes from Agapanthus africanus, assembly GCA_030015575.1. NCBI lineage: Eukaryota > Viridiplantae > Streptophyta > Magnoliopsida > Asparagales > Amaryllidaceae > Agapanthus > Agapanthus africanus. Next base: position 250,291,807 of record CM057347.1, on the reverse strand, counting down.
CCACGATTCACGCTATTTCAAACACCAAAATTGTATGACTCGTATATTAGAGATGTATATTCTTCAAGGTTGCGATCACTACTCATTCTCCGTTATATTCATGTTGTTTCTCATCGCATTGCCTGTTTACACATGTGTTTTCTTTAGTTATGAACCCCATCTGATAGGACACTAGCACCATTACCGATGATGCGTATGTTCCACATACACTTGCTTGCCAGCTCACACACATCATCATCGGTAATTGCCATCTCACGTACACTTTAGAAAACATTACTTCATTGATATAACTTTCTAGCGGGTAGTTTTAACATAGTACTAGTATGCTTGCTTTCATATGCTAGTTTAGATATTACATTCCTTATTTAGATACTTCATGCATGTATATATTCATTCCTTCATGCTATATTGTGGGCTTTATGCCGATATTCACTGGTTATTGACTCTTGGTTTTTGGATTTCGGATGAGATTTCTGGATTTGGGGGAAAACCGCAAGACTTTTATAAACTCATTCACATTTTAAAAATGCAAATTTGCGGTTTTCTCATGATATTATATGTGTGGCGTCCACCATGTGTTTTCTCGGTTCTTGAGCAGTATCATATACCTGATTCGAGGAGGAGGATGCACAGTCTGCGGGTACATGGTGGACCCGGTGCGGTACCTCGGGGCAAGAGGATCGCACAGATGGCGTTGAGCCCCACAGGGGAGCACTACCGACCGGTGATGTTTGACGCGGCGGATACCCGGAGGATACTGATCGTAGTCGTGAGATTTGATGATATGGGCCGATCCGGACTGACGAAGCCCGAGATATTGAGACATTGAGACTTTGAGATATTGAGATATCGTGTCGATGCTTGACACAGATTTTCTGTAGATATTGAGACATTGAGATATTGAGATATTATGCCGATGCTTGACACGGATTTTCTGTAGATATTGAGACATTGAGATATTGAGATATGTCAATGCTTGACATGGATTTTTTATGGATATTGAGACATTGAGATATTGAGACTTTGAGATATTAAGATATTGTGTCGATACTTGACACGGATTTTCTGTCGATTTCACTGAAATGTTCCAACTTTATTATACAAGTTTTACTAAGATAAAAACACTGATTTCTTATATCCAGATTTCGGTGTTGATTGTCTCATTCATGATGCATTCATACATCAGATATATGACTATTGCTGCTTAGTGACCCTAACACGAGTACTGAGTATCACACTATGCATAGATTGTTACCCTGCCACTACTAGATGTCTAGTGTTATTTTGTGTATTTTATGGTATGACCTAGGAGCGTCATACATGCGATTTCTACTCTGTGATGTCTTCTACTCACGAGTTGGCAACTCACCCCCGTTGTTCTACAGTTTCTTGCAGGTTTAGCCATACAAGTTCCATGGCGGCTTTGCTGGCACACCACTTCCTTCCGGGTGATTGCTTGGTAGGTGGGTTCACTTGCATTGTGACCGCCGTTGTACTCTTATTTATTTCGGTTGTATCTAGTAAGCTCCATCAACCAGACTTTGTATATTTGATAGACTTAGAAAACCAGTTGTATATTTTTTCGACCTTAGAGTCGTGCGCTTGTATTATTATGGTTTTTCTCTGGTTTTCTTGAGGATGTTGGTTTCTTTCTGAGTTTTGATCCGCGCCCGTCGGTGTTGTATATTTTATTGGTTGCGTGGTTATTTCCGCCATTTGGCGAAGTGCTAGCTCCAGCTTGGGGATGTCTTCTATTATTGCTTATGATTATTCTTGTTTTGTACCCGTTTGGGGCCAGTATTTACAAGGGAAACTCTGCCGAAATTTTTGGAAAAACATGATGCTTTTTAAAAAATGTTTATAACGACTTTCAATGCGAGTTTATATGTTAACTTTTAGGTAAGTCTTCCATCACTCTATTTTCTTTAAATGGTTTAGATTCTGGCTTTGGCTTACTTAGATTACGTTACGCCTCTAGACGTTTCGTGATTTAAGTGCCAGTCGCATTCCGTACCTTCGGCTCGTGACAAAGTTGGTATCAGAGTGCAAGGTTTAACCTTGGTTCGAGTCTCGGTTTACCTTGGGTGACTTAGGTAGAGTGGCGTACCGTGTGTATGTTCCGCGGCATACTTACGATACGCTACTCCGCTTAAGAAGCCTTAGGATGTACATTTCTTTGCACCGTATTCTATTCGTTCCTTTGATCTATCCTCATCGATGTCGGATGGTGGTTTCTGTTACCACGGTTGCATGGGCAGAGAGAGATGCGGCTAGAGTTGCGATCAGTATGAGCTCGTCTTGGATGAGGATTGACCAGGGCGTAATTCCGGTAACCCACGATTGTTTAGACATGTCGTTTATTGTGTTTATCGTGACGCGAGTGTTTTGATGAATTGTTTTTACTAAGATTTCTCGTTGACGCAAATGTTCAGATTAGCACCAAAGGATTGGGCCACTGATAGAGACCGGCTAGAATGTAAAGACCGTTAATGTACCGTCTATTCTTGAGGATTGAGGCATTGTTTAGCATACGGATGAATGAAAAGTATTCCTCCGACGATTTGGAAGAGTTCTCGAGGACTTAGTTGGCCAGATACCTACCACAAGATATTGAGCTGTCGAGTTCGTAGTTTCGGAAGGGAGACTCTAGATATGAGTATAGCCGTTTATAGCGCAGTCCATAAAGCTACGAAGAGCTGATTCCGAATCAATCCACATTAGAGAAAAGTGGAGTAAGAGGTTCGTACGAGATTTTGACGAGATGACGTTCCACTCCGTTGACATCAGAGATGTGATACGCATGAAGAGGCGTTGAATATGGGTATATCTTTCAAAGGAAGTCGTGATGAGTATGCAGCTATTCCGAAATAGGAAATGATTAAGTAAAGGGTAATAACTTCCGGGCAGTTCGGCAGAGACGAGATTTGGAGAGACCCCGACAGAATCTTTCTGGGATATTACACGAGAAGATTTGGATTCAGGATCGATTGTATCACGCACTTTCAGTGGGCCAGAGTTGCCATCATTGACGATGCTTGTTATGAATGACTATGCTAATTGGTCAGGAGATCTTCTGAAAAGTGCCAAGAATCGGGTTGTAGAGCCGAAGAGACATGTAACTGGCAATCCGCAGTAAGAGACGAGAGCTTAAGGGCACAAGGCGCCAGACCGTGAACAGAGGCAGGTAGATTATTGCTCGGCTAGCTTGGATACACCAGCACCTTTCAACATTGTAGAAGGAGCATATCGACGTCAGTGTTTACGATTTGCGATTTGGTGATTCGAATATCATATTTCCGTCGTTTTGAATTTCGGTATTTTTGGTGATTTTTTTTCATGATTGACATTTTGTGCACCACAATTGCACTCGACTTCGATTTTATGCCATTCGAGATGTTTGATTTTGATTCTTATATATTATGAGGTATTTGATTATGATTTCATACACCTTGATTTAATTGATTTGATTTCATGCATATGGTATTCACATGATTTGGACTTATGCATTCAGGCGGTTCACGCGAGCTTCCAGCATTTTGACTTGGTTTTGGGTGCTCACGGATGCACAGGTTTATGTCACGGTATACTTTATTTGAATTGGTGTATGTCGTATACCGTTGATTTTGATTTTTGTACTCGATATTCGTCTTCGTGCACCATGTGCACTTGATTGAGGTTTTTGCGCATACTTCGCGCACTTGAAGCGATTTTGTGCACACCAGATGCACTAAATCGAGATTTTTATGCATATTAGATGCACATGATATTGTTGTCAAGAACACCCGTTGCCCTTGACAGATGTTTTCATGCACACCCATTGCCCTTAGATTTTGTTTATGTGCACATGTATGGCACATGCTTTGATTTCGATTTCCGTGCGCACCAGACGCACGTGGTATTCTTGTCTACATTCTTAGGATGATTTACTACTGAGCAGCATGTTTTATGATATTTACTATTTGGTTTAGTAACCGAGCATGGCTATGCTGAGAACAGTACTTAAGTGTTTTTGCATGCATCGATAATTACCGAAGGGATTTCCAAAAAGGGAGCTATAGTCTCAATATTTTTTTACGTGTCTATGATGACACGAAACATTATAAAGGAAATCCTTCCAAATTATTTTTTTAAAGAGGCGGAACGTGTATGTTAAACAAAAGATATATATATATATATATATATATAGCTATTTTCCTTATAAATGAACGTCCGCTACTCGTACCGTGATACACGCATCGCATGGCGATTAAAAAAAAGTTTTGCATGCATTTCTATTTAGATGTTTTCACGATTTCATGAGATGTTACTATATATATGTCATAATCTTAATTATATCATACGTGACTTTCGTAATGGTTTTTGACACTAGTGTTTTCATATTAACTCCCAGGATGGCATGACGCTTGACGGAGTTTCGATTTTGAGTTTTACTCTCATTTTCATGCGCATGTATAGCGCTAAAATCTGTTTTAAGTATTTATGATTTCGGAATCCCGAAGATTTGATTTTATTGCTGAAATGTTCAGTTTTGGGGGGAGTTTAAATTTAAATTCGGGGACCAAATTTCTTTAAGGGGAGAAGATTGTAGCATTTCAGAAAATAAAATATTATTTTTAGGAGCTTAAATAAATAAAATAATTAATTTCATAAATATTATTAAAATATGAGATTGTTTTGATAAAAAGGTATAATTATATACCGATAGTTTAAAAAATATTTGGAAATTTATATCAAATATTGATTTTTGAAAGGATTTATGTGATTTAGTCATTTTATAAATCATTATAAAATTAATTATATATATACAAGTTTGTTGCTAAACTTGATTAATATTCACTAATTATATTTAATGAACCATGGCTATGTTTCATTATGTTTAACTTGGTTTACTCCTGATTTTTTTTATTTTTTATAAAATGGGGAAAAGAAATTCTTAAGTGAGGTGGGGACAAGAGAGAGAGAGAGAGAGAGAGAGAAGAAGAAGTATCTTCTACACCCATCCACACACCATGGCTCCTTCATCTTTTGAATTCCTCTTCTTCTCTCTTCATTGCTCTCAACTTCATTCTTCATCTCATCTTCCACCCCCCTCCACTTCCTCTAGCACTCACAAACACCCCAAAAACTCAATTAGAACCCTATCCCTCCTTCACAAAAATCATTCTAAACCTCACTACTAACCCCATGGTGGAATCAAAAATGGGACTTTGAGCATTTAGGCAACCCTAGAATTTTCTCTAGTTGCTTCCATAAGGTAAATCCTACACTATTAGTTAAGTTAATTGTTTTCCTCACCTTCTATAGTAGATTAGAGTTGATCAAGTGTAGTTTAGTGATCTTGGAAATTTCCAAGATGAGGTTTAGGGTATGATTGCGGTTGTGATTGTTTATTGAGGTGTAATTAGTAGCTATAACCCCTGTAGTGTTAGTTTTATGGACTGAAACCAAGGACTTAAACCCAAGACTTGAACATAGAAACCCCGATATCGGAAGATTGTGGGAATTGTGATGGTATTTAAAGATCTGCTATAACCGGGGAATCCTAAAAATTATTTAGCAATTACTGTGAGGTATGCAGGAAACCTAGAAGCTATTCCCAAGACCCGAGACCACAACTCCTTGTTTAGGCCGCAGATTTAACCCAATTGGCCGCAATTTGCGGCCTGGGTAGGATCAAATTGATTCGTGCTTTGTCCATGGCTCCATTATCTTCTAATTAGACTTACCATATATGCAACTTTTCCTAATTTTCACCTGAGGCAAATCTGGGAGCGTTTTCTTGAGTTGCTGTTTTGGTTTTGCGACTTTTTAATGACTTTTGTTTTGGTATTGTGTTTTATCTCGGTCACTTGACGTTTGTACGTAGATATCGAGAGTTGTTTGATTATTCATGCATGCGTAGACCATAGGTTCTAACATATGTGTATTTTTTGTGTCGTTTTGGTTTTCGTACGCGATTTCTGTTTATGATATTATGTGTTTATATATGTAGACACCCTCACATGGACTTCGAACAATAAGGAAGAGCATGGCGTCATCGACATTGGCAAGCGAGGATCGAGGTGAGTAGCTGTATATCTATGGGGGAAGTTGGGTGGATGGCGTATAGCACTCCTGCAAACGTAGAATAGGGTTATTACCGTATTATTATCATGAGTTTGAGGTGATTTTGGATATTTAGCGAGTTGGGTATTTAGTAGACCTTAGGTTAGATTAGGTTGATTTAGGAAGACTTATCCAGAGGATGGTTACCTTGGAGGCGAATCACAGGTTACAAGTAGTCACACACACACGCACACATGACTCGGTGTATATGTGTGTGTGTGTAGGTATGTATGTAGGTTTACACACACACACACACACACATACATATATACGTGATATGAGGATAGTATATTATACTTGGTGGTGAGTCTATATGATCGGGCATGATGCCATGAAATTGTGATTTGTGATCGAGTCATGATATGATATATGACGTGATATTATAGTGGATCGTTGGGTGAGTGTATTCTGTTAGTGTTTATGCCCTAGAAGGCCATTATTGTATCATACTAGCTTGTATATTACTTAATGGAAGCTTGGGATATTCACATGTATATAACAGTCTTGCTAAACATGGTAGTATGCTACTTGGTTTTTCTATCTTAATATGTGAGTGTACGTATTGATAGAGCTCTTAGGATCTTGCTTGTCTACCAGCGTTGTGATGGCAGTCACACTTATGGGGGCTGGGTAGTCTACAAGCACATCCTTATTCAGGTCCCTGGTCGTTGGATTATCGAGACAGAGCATCGATACTCCGGAATAGACTAGTGTGTACGCTTCTCATCCCAGTTGGGGAGATGGTCTGTCCCACAGCCGTCAGTACGTCGTACTGGAGATAGTATGCAGGTGCTCGTTAGATTACGGGTACACCGGACAGGACTCACGGGGAACTGTTGGTTGGTTTGATACCAGTCGTCAGTGAGCAGTTCCCAGGTGACATGAGTACAGCATAGTCCGCAGACTTGACACTGCTACTTCGCCTCGAGTGTGTCCCACTGTTCTTAGATTGCTACCCTACCACGGCTCAAAGGAGTCATGCAAACAGGTAGCAGTTGGGTGCAGTCCCGAGCACTTGGAGGCAGTGGCGGTTAGAAAGGATTCGTCCCTCCCGGTATTGGGAGTAGATATCGTGCTGTGTCAGAGAGCCATTACGCAAAGTCCCTGGCCAGGGCAAGCGAGATTTGCTGGTAGGTTCCAGTAGTTTCTCAGGGTGTAATGGGCTTCCCTCCGACACGACTTATACCGCTATTAGGGGACTGACGCTTGCCGCCCCCCTAGGCCCGATATGCGATAGTCTTGGACGAACGGACCGGACTGTATGGAGATTGTCACATCAGACTCAGTAGGAGTTCGGATGAGTTTTCTCATCGGCCTTCTTATCGACAACTACCTGGGGACCGTTACGTACAGCTAGTGCCGCTTGCGGTCTGTGGTTAAACCCACTGCCAGCGTAGTAGTCGAGTCTCTAGAGTCCCACACAGAGAGTTTCCTACTCCAGGCGAAACGATATAGAGGTTGCATGGTTTTGCGACAAAGGGTTCGGACGCATACGTGCGTTTACGCACGTACGACTTTCGGACAGTTTTTACCAGTCGGCTTTGGTTTAAGCCAGTTACTGGTATCCGGTTATTGGATTTTTTCAGTCTAAAGTTTTTCCGTATTTTTGCGGATTGGAGGGGCGTTCTCGTAATTGTACGAGAAGCTTCTAGAAGATGTGACTAAGGAGGTTAAGGTGACATAAGCTTTGGATAAGATTAGTGAGTCATGAGGGTGATTCATCATGGTCATTAATGCACCATAAATGCTTAATGACTCATGTTAATGAATCACCTCTTTTCATTTATGAAGCATGCTTATTCATTTCTATTATTCATTATTCTAAAAGAAGAATGCTTCATAATATATTATGATACACTCAATCTCATCTCATTCACTCATTTCACATTCTCTCTCCTCAAGCTCTCATCTTCAAGAGACTAATCCTTAATCCTCATGTGTTGAGATCAAAGGATTAGTTAGACTTAAACATCCATTACCTTCACTCTATATCATCCTTTCTTCTTTGATTAGCAATCAAAGTAGATTAGTTACCTCAAGTTAGAGGTGTAGCTTGGTGTTTTGCTCTCGGGTGGATCGTCTACTACCTAGAGAAGGTCGAGGAGAACAAAGGAGGACACAAAGACGAAGGACAGGTTTCATTAGGTATAATCCCTAAACACAATAGATAAGAAACTCTTTGTGTACGGTTATTTATAGTTTAGCTTCGATTCAAGCGGTTAGTCGATGTTCGTTCACTTAACAAGATCGTTTTTGAAAATTCCGCCACCCCATAAGTACTGGGGTGTACTACATCGACTTACAGTGGTATCAGAGCCTCGCTAAACACTAAATAACTTGATTGCAAATTTGTACGAATTTCGAACGGAAAAACGTAGCCGGAAAACCCTAAATCTGTTCAGTTTCTGTCGAACTTAAAATGAAGTCCTAAAATTTTTCAGGTGATCTCAGAAAGCTAGTAAACAGTCCAGAAGAACACACAAGAAATTCGAGCCCATGAATCGGCTAAAGCGCCGCGGAAGCGCGGCGGATCCCAGCGATCCGCCGCGGTTCCGCGGCCGAGTTGCCGAGTCATGGACTCGTATTTCGTGTGTGGGTCCTCTCTGGTATTTGGGGTTCTCTGGAATATTTAATATTTGCCCAGGTTTCAGTTTAACAGAGCAGTTTTTGGAGCAATATTAATGTCGTTTAATCGATCGAAATTGTACAGTTTTTGCATGTTGGATTATATCTGTGATTGTTTAATGTGTTCGTAAACCTCCCCTAACTGCTAGTATGTCAGTTGGCAGGGGGTTGCACATTTCTGAAATGGTTATATCTGTTTGTGCATATAAACTGTATTGGACTGTTGTGGTGTTTAGCCGGGGTTTAGCAATGGGTTATTGTTTAATTCATTTGTTGTAAATGTAATTTGTTGTAATATTATTTTTGCGGGGCACTTCCAGGTTGCGGTTGTAGCCACCGTTGTATTATTTCATTTTACTGTTTATGCTCCTAGGACTGACCCAAGGTGGGGTACACAAACTGCCGGGTGGGTAGTTTGCCGTACCCGTAAGGGTCGAGGGTGGGGTAACGGCTATTCATCACAACTGTGTAATCTGTCTTTTCTTGCAGGCTCAAAAGAAATACAGATTGCTTGCAAATCCAATATTGTTTATCTGTGTTCTGGAATGAATATCATTGCGTCAGACGAATGTAAAATATCTATATATATTGTAGCTATTTAGACGTCATTTATGTTTTACACCCGCGCTAGCCCAGCCCCCGCTCTGTCGTTAGTTAAGTAACCTAACGGGTGATGACGGGACCCAGTGGCGAATGCGGATGGCATAAGAGGACGTTGTATTTTCGTTGTTTTCTGCAATGATAGGTTAATGATGGGACGCATTATCTGTAATGCAAAGAAAACAAACCAAAGTTTAAATCGTTGGAACAATTTAAAAGAAACCACTCGGTTATTATTAAAACAGATATTTTTAAATGCGGAGCTTTAACCACTCCTTTTTTAAAAGCTATCAGGTTCCTTCGGTTATATCAAGTTTACTACGTTCACGGTTTCGCCAAAACCATTCGTAGCCCTCCGTCATTTCATCTGGGTATTCAGTAGTATTCAAGCTATGTATTTTGACCTAACGCCAAGGCATAGTGTTTGGTAGCTACTGGGTATTCATTTGTTGCATAGGTAGATGTAGTTAGTTTGGGACAGTCGTATTATCATTTTGGCCGAACGTCAAGGATATATACGGATGGGTTCAAATTGACAAGATAATGATGGGTAGAACTTGACATGTGACTTATGACATTTTGACCTAACGCCAAGGTCATAAGAGCATGGGGCAGAAATAAATATCGGGAATTTCTAAAGAAACTGAAATTTGCAAAGAGATGCATACCATTTGGAGTTTGATGAATGTTGGTAGGATTCCTTCAACATTATCAGACGATGATATTTGGATCCCGATCCTACTGTGAGTATATGCTACTTATCAGGATATTCGTCACTTAACGATCAATGCTATAAACCTAGTAGGTGTCCAGAAAGGTGTCAGCGGGGTTACGCCCCCAGAGAAAAGAGGTTATTTAATTAAGGAACTTCGCGAAAGCGTTGGAAAACCTCCCTCGAAGTATCGACACTGGCCTGGCTGAACGGTTAAGCAAGTATTGTACGGTGAGAATAGTCCTGGCTAATTCTTCTTTTATGGTTTGAGGAAGGATTCGAGAAACAGTGGGAGCCATCCAGTTTAGATAAACTAAAAACCACTCTAAACTTGCAAGAGCATCATGCTAAAGTGTTTTCTTCTCTCTCTCCTAATTGCAGCGACCCTGAAAATGACTGGACTTAAGTTACTTTTAGAAAAGAATATACTGACGGGGCCAAACTATAAAGATTGGCTGCGGAATGTCAAAATGGCTTTGACCTATGACAAACTGGGGTACGTCCTCACCGCTACGGCACCTGCTGTCCTTGGTCCCAAATCCAGCAATGCGGATAAGGAAATCCGCAAAACCTGGGATTTAGATTGCGCGAGAGCCAAGTGCATCGTGCTTGCCTCTATGAACAATGAACATCAGAGGAGGCACGAGGATATGTCCCTAGATGGCATATTTCTCCATACAAAGGAACTTTATAGAGAGCAATCTCGTATAGCAAGATACGAGACCTCTAAGAACTTGTTTCGAGCGAGGTTGGCTGTCGGGTCATCGGTAGGTGAACATGTCCTACAGATGATCAGCTATATTGAAGAGCTCGCAGGCCTTGGGAAGACTTTGGATAATGAGCTCTATACAGACCTTATTCTCCAGTCCCTTCCTCCCACCTACGCCCAGTTTATCCTCAACTTCAATCTTCAAGGAAAATAAGTTGAACTTGCGGAACTCCTGAACATGTTAAGGAGTGCAGAGGGCACCTTGCAGAAGGCAAGGGAAACACCCGCTATGTTTGTTGGCGGTGCATCTTCTTCCGGGTCCAAGGCTAGGGCCAAAGGAAGGAAGAAGAAGGCCGCACCCAAACCTAGAGGAGGTGTTAGTAAGGTGGGAAAGAAGGGAAAGAAAAAGTTTGCAGCACCGGTAGTTGGCCTGGATGAGTGCTTCCACTGTCACAGGAAAGGGCACTGGAAGAAGGATTGCAAGGCGTGGAACGCCAAGAACCAGGAACCGAAGCAAGCTGTGGCTTCGACTTCAGGTGTGTTTGTAATTGAGAATTGTCTGTCGATCAACTCTACTTCCTGGGTATTGGATACCGGATCAGGATCTCATATTTGCAATTCATTGCAGGCACTGAGAAACCGTAGAGTGCTGAAGGAAGGTGATATGATCCTCAGGGTTGCTAATGGAGCTAGCGTGGGAGCTGCGTCCGTCGGGGATTATCACCTAGGATTGACAAGTGGACATATTTTGGTTTTGCATAACTGTTATTTTGTACCAAGCTTAACGTGTAATATCATATCAGTTTCCTTGTTATCAAATAAAGGTTATGATTTCACGTTTGTAAGAGATGTTGTTAACATCCACCTTAATCATGGTTTGATTGGGTCCGGTACTCTAAATAACGGCATATATGTGTTAAACCAACTCCAAATTTTCAATGTCCAGAACACACTAAAAAGAAAGTCTCCAGATTTAAATAAAGCTTTCTTATGGCATTGTAGACTGGGTCACATCAATGAGAGAAGGTTGACTAAGTTGCATAGAGAAGGATATTTGGACACGTTCGAATATCAATCTTATGACACTTGTCAATCCTGTCTCAAAGGAAAGATGACAAAGACTCCATTTACTGGACAAGGAGTAAGAGCGAGCGAGCTCTTAGGACTCATACACAGTGATGTATGCGGTCCAATGTCTACACATGCGAGAGGTGGTTTTTCCTATTTCATTACTTTCACGGATGATTACTCAAGATACGGATTCATTTATCTGATGAAACATAAATCCGAGGCTTTTGAGAAATTCCAGGAGTATAAGAATGAAGTAGAAAACCAAACCGGCAAAAGTATTAAGACACTAAGATCTGATCGAGGTGGAGAATACTTAAGTGCCGAGTTCCTAGGTTACCTAAAAGAGAAAGGAATTCTCTCTCAGCTTACTCCTCCATACACTCCACAGCATAACGGTGTATCGGAGAGACGGAATCGAACCCTATTGGATATGGTACGATCCATGATGAGTAATGCTGAGTTACCACGATCTTTCTGGGGTTATGCGCTAGAATCAGCGGCATATCTTTTGAACATGGTTCCTACCAAGACTGTGCCTACCACTCCATATCAGATGTGGAGCGGGAAGAAACCCCATCTACAGTATATAAAGATTTGGGGATGTCCAGCTTTTGTTAAAAAGCAGCATGTGGACAAGCTCGAGGCACGATCAGTAAAGTGTAAGTTTGTGGGATATCCAAAGCACTCCAGGGGATATCTATTCTATTACGCAGAGGAACAAAAGGTGTTTGTTTCTCGTAATGCCCATTTTCTAGAACATCAGTTTTTAGAAAAGGAATCAAGTGGGAGCGAAATAGAACTGGAAGAAATTCCAGAACCACAAACTAATACTGAAAGTTTGGTAGAACCGGTAGTTCAAGAAGAACAGAACATTCCCGCACCCCTCCGCAGGAGTAGTAGGCCGTCTCATCCGCCTGAGAGATACTACGGTTTTCTCATAGATGGGGATAGAGAGGATTGCATCATAGATGATGATGAACCTACTGACTTCCGGCAGGCCATCCAGAGCGGCGACTCGGTACGATGGCTAGATGCAATGCGGACCGAGATAGAGTCCATGTACACCAACAAAGTATGGACTTTGGACTTTGCTCCAGATGGGGTAAAACCCATAGGATGCAAATGGATATTCAAGAAAAAGATTGGTGTAGATGGACAGGTGGAAACCTATAAGGCTAGACTTGTTGCAAAGGGTTTTCGTCAAAGACCTGGTTTGGACTATGACGAAACTTTTTCTCCAGTGGCTATGCTCAAATCCATTCGGGTCCTTCTTGCTATTGCTGCCTTCCATGATTATGAAATCTGGCAGATGGACGTAAAGACGGCTTTTCTGAATGGAAATTTAGAAGAGAGCGTCTATATGGATCAGCCAGAGGGTTTCAATCAGAGTGGGAGCAGCGGGAAAGTATGCAAGCTGCTTAAGTCCATTTATGGACTAAAGCAGGCATCGCGGAGTTGGAACATCTGTTTTGATGAGACAGTCAAAGAATATGACTTTATCAAAAATCCAGATGAACCGTGCATATATAGTAAAGTTGTGGCCAGAAGTGTCGTATTCCTCGTCTTGTACGTGGATGACATTCTATTGATAGAAAATGACGTTCCTATGCTACAATCTGTCAAAGGATTCTTGTCACACAGGTTCTCCATGAAAGACCTGGGTGATGCCTCTTACATTCTGGGGATCCGGATCTATCGTGATAGATCCAAGAGGATGTTGGGACTTTCGCAGTCCAGGTATATCGACACTGTACTAAAAAGATTCAGTATGGAAGATTCTAAGCGCGGTAATCTACCGGCTTGTCACGGAATCACCCTCTCCAAAGAGATGTCTCCCAAGACTGATTTGGAAAGGGAACGCATGTCTATTATACCCTACGCTTCTGCGGTAGGCTCTATAATGTATGCGATGTTATGTACCAGAGCAGATGTTGCTTACGCACTGAGCGTGGTAAGCCGGTATCAGTCAGACCCAGGGGAGAAACACTGGATAGCAGTAAAGAACATTCTCAAGTACCTGAGGAGGACTAAGGAGATGTTCTTGGTTTACGGCGGAAAAGACCTCAGGTTGGAGGCCTTTGCTGATTCCGGCTTCCAGAGTGATAAGGACGATTCCAAGTCCATGTCGGGTTATGTCTTTACCCTCAATGGAGGGGCGGTGTGCTGGAAGAGCTCCAAGTAGGACACCGTTGCTGACTCGACGATGGAAGCGGAGTATATAGCTGCTTGCGATGCCGCAAAAGAAGCAGTCTGGATGAAGAAGTTCCTAACAGAACTTCAGGTGGTTCCTACCATAGTTGATCCAATACCTCTGTATTGTGACAACAACGGAGCTATAGCTTTAGCGAAGGAACCAAGGTCCCATCAGAAGTCCAGACACATCTTAAGGCGGTATCACCTGATCAGGGAGATCATTGATCGTCAGGAGATCGAGGTTCGGAGAGTTGCTTCAGAAGAGAACATTGCTGATCCATTCACAAAGGCCCTTCCTCAGATTCAGTTCGAGAGGCTACTCGAGATCATTGGTCTACGATATGCCAGTACATGGCCCTAGTGCAAGTGGGAGATTGTTAGTGTTTATGCCCTAAAAGGCCATTATTGTATCATACTAGCTTGTATATTACTTAATGGAAGCTTGGGATATTCACATGTATATAACAGTATTGCTAAACATGGTAGTATGCTACTTGGTTTTTCTATCTTAATATGTGAGTGTACGTATTGATAGAGCTCTTAGGATCTTGCTTGTCTACCAGCGTTGTGATGGCAGTCACACTTATGGGGGCTGGGTAGTCTACAAGCACATCCTTATTCAGGTCCCTGGTCGTTGGATTATCGAGACAGAGCATCGATACTCCGGAGTAGACTAGTGTGTACGCTTCTCATCCCAGTTGGGGAGATGGTCTGTCCCACAGCCGTCAGTACGTCGTACTGGAGATAGTATGCAGGTGCTCGTTAGGTTACGGGTACACCGGACAGGACTCACGGGGAACTGTTGGTTGGTTTGATACCAGTCGTCAGTGAGCAGTTCCCAGGTGACATGAGTACAGCATAGTCCGCAGACTTGACACTGCTACTTCGCCTCGAGTGTGTCCCACTGTTCTTAGATTGCTACCCTACCACGGCTCAAAGGAGTCGTGCAAACAGGTAGCAGTTGGGTGCAGTCCCGAGCACTTGGAGGCAGTGGCGGTTAGAAAGGATTCGTCCCTCCCGGTATTGGGAGTAGATATCGTGCTGTGTCAGAGAGCCATTACGCAAAGTCCCTGGCCAGGGCAAGCGAGATTTGCTGGTAGGTTCCAGTAGTTTCTCAGGGTGTAATGGGCTTCCCTCCGACACGACTTATACCGCTATTAGGGGACTGACGCTTGCCGCCCCCCTAGGCCCGATATGCGATAGTCTTGGACGAACGGACCGGACTGTATGGAGATTGTCACATCAGACTCAGTAGGAGTTCGGATGAGTTTTCTCATCGGCCTTCTTATCGACAACTACCTGGGGACCGTTACGTACAGCTAGTGCCGCTTGCGGTCTGTGGTTAAACCCACTGCCAGCGTAGTAGTCGAGTCTCTAGAGTCCCACACAGAGAGTTTCCTACTCCAGGCGAAACGATATAGAGGTTGCATGGTTTTGCGACAAAGGGTTCGGACGCATACGTGCGTTTACGCACGTACGACTTTCGGACAGTTTTTACCAGTCGGCTTTGGTTTAAGCCAGTTACTGGTATCCGGTTATTGGATTTTTTCAGTCTAAAGTTTTTCCGTATTTTTGCGGATTGGAGGGGCGTTCTCGTAATTGTACGAGAAGCTTCTAGAAGATGTGACTAAGGAGGTTAAGGTGACATAAGCTTTGGATAAGATTAGTGAGTCATGAGGGTGATTCATCATGGTCATTAATGCACCATAAATGCTTAATGACTCATGTTAATGAATCACCTCTTTTCATTTATGAAGCATGCTTATTCATTTCTATTATTCATTATTCTAAAAGAAGAATGCTTCATAATATATTATGATACACTCAATCTCATCTCATTCACTCATCTCACATTCTCTCTCCTCAAACTCTCATCTTCAAGAGACTAATCCTTAATCCTCATGTGTTGAGATCAAAGGATTAGTTAGACTTAAACATCCATTACCTTCACTCTATATCATCCTTTCTTCTTTGATTAGCAATCAAAGTAGATTAGTTACCTCAAGTTAGAGGTGTAGCTTGGTGTTTTGCTCTCGGGTGGATCGTCTACTACCTAGAGAAGGTCGAGGAGAACAAAGGAGGACACAAAGACGAAGGACAGGTTTCATTAGGTATAATCCCTAAACACAATAGATAAGAAACTCTTTGTGTACGGTTATTTATAGTTTAGCTTCGATTCAAGCGGTTAGTCGATGTTCGTTCACTTAACAAGATCGTTTTTGAAAATTCCGCCTCCCCATAAGTACTGGGGTGTACTACATCGACTTACATATTCATTTATACGATAATATATGATGATGATATTGGAATGTACGAGAGAGTAGAACAATACCCCTGATCATGATATTGTTCGATGATGATACCATATGAATGACGATGTATATATGATAGTTGACCCGTACCCTCGATTTTGGGATGTCGTGCGATGGATTTCACCGTACGAGGTATATATATGATGATTGATCCGCACTCTTGACTTGAGGATACCGTACTATATATTACACAGTACGTGACGCTATAAGGCTGGATCGCCAACTATCGGGTATATCGACTCGGTTTATATTGTTTGATTGTCTTGTCCTTCCAACCAGTTCTTAGTTAGCCTCTCAGTTGTATAGGTAGATGCTAGACTAGCCCGGAGTCATACTTATTTTCAAAGCTAACGAATTGTAAGAATTTTCAAAAGACAATTCGAGGGATGCTACGGATTTTCAAAGGACATATCTTTTCTTTAAAACACCGTTTTTCTAAAAACCACGATTCGTGCTATTTCAAACACCAAATTTGTATGAATCGTATATTAGATATGTATATTCTTCAAGGGTGCGGTCACTACTCATTCTCCGTTATATTCATGTTGTTTCTCATCGCATTGCATGTTTACACATGTGTTTTCTTTAGTTATGAACCACGTCTGCTAGGACACTAGCACCATTACCGATAATGCGTATGTTCCACGTACACTTGCTTGCCGGCTCACACACATCATCATCGGTAATTGCCACGTCACTTACACTTTAGAAAACATTACTTCATTGATATAACTTGCTAGCGGGTAGTTTCAATATAGTACTAGTATGCTTGCTTTCATATGCTAGTTTAGATATTGCATTCCTTATTTAGATACTTCATGCATGTATATATTCATTCTTTCATGCTATATTGTGGGCTTTATGCCGATATTCACTGGTTATTGACTCTTGATTTTTGGATTTCGGATTTCTATGAGATTTCTGGATTTGGGCGAAAACCGCAAGACTTTTATTAACTCATTCTCATTTTAAAAATGCAAATTTGCTGTTTTCTCGTGATATGATGTGTGTGGCGTCCACCATGTGTTTTCTCGGTTCTTGAGCAGTATCATATAACCGATTCGAGGAGGGGGATGCACCGTCTACGGTTACATGGTGGACCCGGTGCGGTATCTCGGGGCAAGAAGATCGCACAGATGGCGTTGAGCCCGGCAGGGGAGCACTACCGACCGGTGATGTTTGATGCGGCGGATATCCGGAGGATACCGATCGTAGTCGTGAGATTTGATGATATGGGCTGATCCGGACTGACGGAGCCCGAGATATTGAGACTCTGAGATATTGAGATATTGTGTCGATGCTTGACAAGAATTTTCTGTAGATATTGAGACATTAAGATATTGAGATATTGTGTCGATGTTTGACATGGATTTTCTGTAGATATTGAGACACTAAGATATTAAGATATTGTATCGATGCTTGACACGGATTTTCTGTCAATTTCACTGATGATGTTCCAGTTTTATTATACAAGTTTTACTAAGATAAAAACACTGATTTCTTATATCCAGATTTCAGGGTTGATTGTCTCATTCATGAAGCATTCATACATCAGATATGTGACTGTTGCTGCTTAGTGACACTAACACAAGTACTAAGTATCACACTATGCATAGATTGTTATCCAGCCACTACTAGATGTCTAGTGTTATTTTGAGTATTTTATGGTATGACCTAGGAGCGTCATACATGTGATTTCTACTCGGTGATGTCTTCTACGCACGAGTTGGCAAATCACCCCCGTTATGCCACAGTTTCTTGCAATTTTAGCCGTACAGGTTCCATGGCGGCATTGCTGGCACACCACTTCCTTCCGGGTGATTGCTTGGTAGGTGGGTTCACTTTCATCGTGACCGCCGTTGTACCCTTATTTATTTCAGTTGTATCTAGTAAGCTCAATCAACCTGACTTTGTATATTTGATAGACTTACAAAACCAGTTGTATATTCTTTCGACCTTAGAGTCGCGCGCTTGTATTATTATGGTTTTTCTCTGGTTTTCTTGAAGATGTTGTTTTCTTTCTGAGTTTTGATCCTCGCCCATCGGCGTTGTATATTTTATTGCTTGCGTGGTTGTTTTCGCCATTTGGCTAAAGCTAGCTCCCGGTTGGGGATGCCTTCTATTATTTCTTATGATTATTCTTATTTTGTACCCGTTTGGGGCCAATATTTACAAGAGAAACTCTGCCAAAATTTTTGGAAAAACATGATGTTTTTTTTAAAAATTTTATAAAGACTTTCAAAGCGAGTTTATATGTTAACTTTTAAGTAAGTCTTCCTTCACTCTATTTTCTTTAAATGCTTTAGATTTCTGGGCTTTTGCTTACTTATATTACGTTACGCCTCTATATGTTTCTTGATTTAAGTGCCAGTCACGTTCCGTATCTTCGGGTCATGACAAAATGGAAAACAATTATAACTAAATTTATAATCACGGGCGTATTACGCCATCCATACAAAATCCCCCGGTAGATATTTAGTCTACTCACCGGAACACGTCGAATCTGCTCGGATATCATCAATCCTTTCCTCTTGCTTGCGGACTCAAAAGTCCCCGCGGTCGAACCTAACATCGAAATTAACTTTCGTATAAGAAACGGCTAAACTCTGATACGGACAAAACGTGAAACTACAAGACTTACATACTAAACGTGCTACGTGCGAATATTATGAACTATCTAAACCTACTAACCTGAACTAACCCCATGTTGTTCGTAGCGGGGAAAACAGAATTGTGACATGAAATATCCGTATCGTATTTAGTATTATAACCAAAACAAGAATTTGCTTCCAGATTTTATATAGAGAACATATAACATAATCTAACTATAGCAAATACCCTAAAATATATACAGAGAGCTACCCTAGAAAACTCAATAGCCAACTCCCATAAAAAACCGGCGAGATCGGAAAAATGGGGATTTTCTGTTGGATATTGTGCCCTCCGAGTCAATTATTGGATCGCAGGTACGTGATTGCAATGATTGCGGAGGACCTATACCGGTAGAACAGTCTTACTCGAGATGATAGTATGCTATCTGGTTTAACTTTATCAGTCGTGTACAGGTTCAGATGACTGATCACTGTTACACTTTGATAGAGCCCTTAGGATCATGCTTTACTACCAACAGTATGATGGCGATCATATACGTGAGAGTTGGGTAGTTTATAAGCATATCCTTAATTGTGGTCCCTAGTCGTGGGAGTTTCGAGACAGGGCATCGATACTCCGGAGTAGACTAGTGTATACAGTCGAGACCCCGACGAGGGGCGGTGGCCGGTCTCACAAGCCACTGGTGTCAGTTGGATCACCTAAGATGTATACAGGTGCTCATTGGGTTATGAGTACACCGGACAGGACTCGCCGGGAACCTGCTAGTTGGTATTATACATATCGTCAGATAGCAGTTCCCTGGTGACATGTGTACAGGTTAGTTCATCGACCTGAGGTCGTCATTTGTCTCGTGTGAGTTCCCACTATGCTTTGATTTCTACCCTACCACGGCTCAAAGGAGTCGTGCAAACAGGTAGTTTTTGGGTACAGTCCCGAGCCACATGGAGGCACGTGAGCGGATCGGCAGGGGATTCTTCTCTCCCGGTATTGGGGGTGAGATCGCGCTGTGTCTAGGAGAGCCATTACACAAAGCCCACGGCCGTGGCAGGAGATTTACTGTTAGGTACTCAAGTAGTATCTCAGGGTGTTTTTAGGCTACACTCCGACACGACTTATACTGCTATTGGGGGTCTGACGTTACTAGCCCCCTAGGCAGATATGCGATACTCATAGACGAATGGACCGGACTGTATATACATTGTCACTGTTAGGCTCAGTAGGGTTTACGGATGAGTTCGCTCATCGGCCTCCCTTGAGGTCAGTCCAACGGCAGCCGTTACGCACAGCTAGTGCCGCTGACGGCTTGTGGTTAAACTCACTGCCAGGGTACTGACGAGTCATTAGAGTCCCCCACAGACAGTTTCCCATGTTCGGGCGAAACGTTGTAGAGGCCGTATAGTTTTATGGTAGGGTTCGGAAAATGCACGTGCGTTTACGCACGTGTCATATTTCGGGCAGATAATACTGGTGGGCTTTGGTTTAAGCCGGATTCGAGTATTATATTGAGTAGATATAATATATTTGTCTCAGTTGCATTTGTATTCGATCGTAATACAAATGCGGGTATGTTTATACTGTTACGGGGTTATCCTGAAATTCGTTTCAGGATCACTTTTGGAAGTTGCCAGTTTCCAGTTTTCTATCAGCCGTATTTGACATTCGGTTAAATGTGGATTTATCTTTTCATGGATGAGTCATGGTTCTAGAAGTTTCTAGAAATGGTGACTAGGATGATGAGGTGGCTAGTGACTCATCTTGGTATTAATTGTTGCATTAAATGAATGGTGACTAGGTTAGTGATTCATTCATATGCATTTATTGTTTTTTGATGATTCATTCTTTCCTTAAATGGTTATGATAAGCTTCATATCCTTGTGGTCCCCCTCTCCTACACTCACCCTCCTCCTTCCCTATAAGTGGTCGGCCCCCTCTTGGTGAAAAGATGATGGTTGTTGTTTTAAAAAGATGATAGTTTATGGTGTATGGAAATTTCATAGCTTCTTTCATTCCATCACCCGATTCGAGTGGCAACTTCATTAACCGTTCGTCCACGGCTTTGGACGAAGTGAGACAAAGTATTCTACTCATTCTCTACATCAATCTTGGTCTTCTCTTTTAGCAAACTTGACGACCGGGTTGCCTCGAGTCAAAGGCGGGAGCCTGTTTAAAGATCCGTTGACGTGGTGCCACCTGGACGAGGAGATCAGAGATTGACGAGATCGGAGCAGCCGCAACAAAGCATGGGATGATGGTTAAAGAACGAAGGACTCGGATCGTTCAGTATAACCTTTCTACCCTCTTTACAGTTTGTTAGTTTAGCAATAATGGCAGATCCGGGTTATTGTATACGATAGCGCCAGTTAAAATGTTTTTGTTCCGCATTTGGCGTCAGTTTGACAGCCGGGGCGCTACCGTAGACTTACAGTGGTATCAGAGCCTCACCATTTTGCTTTACTAACTTATGCTAACGCGTTTAAAATATCGATCGGACCGAATATCAAAAACTAAAACTTTTCAGTTCTGAGTTTCTGTCGATTTTAAAATGGTTCTAAAAATAATTTTACACATCACAGAAAATTCAGCAGGCTTTTCTAAGCACATGGTAGAAATTTGGTCACGTGACCCTTCAAGACAGCAGTGGAATCGCGGTCAAACCTAGGGTTTGACCGTGCATCCGCGGCCAATCTTTGGGATCATTGATCCAAATTTGTACAGTTGCTTCTTCAGGGTAAATTGTGGTTTTTGGTATATATCTTTTAGGCCCAGATTTTGTTACTGTACAGCAGATGTACGTGGGGCCCACTTCGTGATATTTAGTCGATCGAAATTTAAACATGTTAGTTTACTGTGCTTACATTATATCTTCGACCATGAATGTCATTTGATCGGTAAACCGCGTCTGATTGCTATAGTTCTTTTAGACGGGTTTGCGAACGTGGCATTCGCGTTGATGTTCTGTGTTATGCTGTGATGTTGCGGATTTGTCGTGGTGGATAGCAGTGTGCAATGGTAGTACAGTTTGGATTTATTTGTACATTTGATATTGCGGGGCGAGCGTCCAACATGTGGACTGCCGTCACTGCCTGTTGTATAATATTCTTTTGGGGAACGACCGGGTTGAGGTCGATGTACCCGTTGTACATATTTTTCATTTATTTACTAGGTTTTACCCCGCGACGGAGTGCACGGATAGCCGGGTTCTGGAGGGCAACGGGTCCGCATCTCATGGCTTTGAGAGGCAGAGGGGCCTTACTCTGGAATTGGTAGACTATTCGCCGCATTCGTAGGGGGTACAAGTTGACCCAAGGAGGGGTGCTCAAGTTACCGAATTCCGTGAAGTGCTGGGTGGTCCATTCACTTTGCTGTAAGGGGTTGCCTCGCTTCAGGTTTTGGCGGGTAACTTGCCGCACCCGTAGGGGTCTAGGTTTCATTGCACAGGCTATCCACACGACCAGGGGAACGTCGGATTTCAGCAGCGGCTCTGTGAAACTCGGGGATCCCAGATTATCTGTATTGTTCTGTGATGCTTATTACTTTTTTTGTAATGTTGCATATTATCACGCCTGGAGAGATTATTGTATATTGGTATATATACTATTAGATGTTGTATATGTTTTACACCCGCGCTAGTTCAGTCCCCGCTCTGTCGTTAGTTAAGTAACCTAACGGGTGATGACGGGACCCAGTGATGAATGCGGATGGCATATACGTACATTTTATTTTCGTTCTTTTCTGGTGTGATTAATGATGGGACTGCATTGATTCTGATCAATGCAAAGTAAAAAAAACCTGTTTGGATGTTGTTGGAACAGTTTTAAAACGTGTTATTGCAAAGACGTTTCCTTTTGTTTTGCATAGCGGTATTCAGTGTGAATATCCTGCACCTCATTCGACGAGGCAAGGGCCGATATCCCTTCACCGGGAATGACCCCTTGGGCAGAAGTTTGCGTCAGGGTAATAACTTCACTATAGTCGATTACAAGTTGCTTTGCATCGCGGTATTCAGTTGGAATATCCTGCACCTCATTCCACGAGGAAAGAGCCGAGATCCCTTCACCGGGAATGACCTCTTTAGCAATGGTTTTCGCCACTATATTTTTATAAAAAGCTATCAGGTTCCTTCAGCGATATCAAGTTCGTTACGTTAAAGGTTTTTCGCCAAAAACCAGCCGTAGCCCTCCGTCATTTCTATTGGGTATTCAATAGTATTCAAGCTATGCATTTTAGCCAAAGTTAAGGCATAGTGTTTGGTAGCTGCTGGGTATTCATTTGTTGCATAGATAGATAAGTTGGTTTGGGACAATCGTTCTGCCAATTGGCCAAAGTCAGGGGCATGTGCGGGTAGGTTCAAATTGACAAGATAGTGACGGTAGAACTTGGCATGTGACTTATGACATTTTGACCAAAGCCAAGGTCATAAGAGCATGGGGCAAAAATCATATCGGGAGTTTCTAAAGAAACTGAAACTTGCCAAGTATGCGCATACCTTCTGGAGTGTGAGTAAAGTGAGTGGATTCCGTCACGTTATCATGCGATGAGAGTTGGATCCTAATTCCCACTGATGAGTTGGTTTACTTTTCGGGTGATCCCGATTGATTCTTCTTTTAGGTTTGGAGGAGAATTTGACAGTACAGTGGGAGGTTTCCTGATTAGATAAAGTGTTAACCATTCTGATCTTGGTTAGAGTGCACGCAGAGTGTTTCTTTTCTCTCTCTCTTTGGCAGCGACCTTTGACCGACCCTAGACTATGACTTAGTGACCAAGTTGACCGAACCTTCTTAAAATACTGGCTTTTGGATTGTCTATGTTGCATAAGTCATTGCCACTCCTTCTTTTACCCTTTGCATTTCTCAGAACACCCCATATTACTACGGATATCCACTTCCATTGGATGGATCCATCGTATGGTTATATACGAACTCGGAGGGATTTCTTCGAGGATGGATCAAGGTTCAGGAGAAATAGAATTGGTTTATTCACTTGTCTTTTATTATCACCTTCTCTCAGGTTACGAGGGCTCCTTAGTTTAGGAGAGTACACCTATTACGCTTATTGGATAGTCTTATTATAAACTATAGGCAGGTGCCGAAAGGTAGGGAATGAAGAAAACCAATCAGCCTAAGTAGGGTGTGCAGAAGGTAATATATAAAGACAAAATAAAAGGATTAGAAAGAGGGCAAAGTAAATTGCGACTGTTATCATTCACGACCAAACCGCGTACTTCATCGCCACTCCTATTTCACCTTTGAAAGAATAAGGTATTATTCAGTTGTCTTTTATCATCACCTTCTCTCAAGATGTGAGTACTCCTAGGTTGAGGAGGGTACACCTATTATGCTTACTGGATAGTCTTCTTCCAAACCATAGGCTGGTGCCGAAGGGTAGGGAAGGAAGAAAACAATTTAGCCTAACGATGGTGTATAGAAGGTAACGACTAAAGATAAATAAAGGGATTTGGAGAGATAGCAAAGAAATATACGGTTATAGTCATGAATTGGATTATGGAAGAGGCATTACTATAAATACCAGGATACCCCTACGAAACATTTTCATGTTTCAGTGCATTGTTGAAGCAAAACTGTTTTCCCGATAAGATACTTACTCCAAGGGTATGTATTTACCAGGTTTCATTCTCATATCTGTATGGTTTTACAGATGATGAGTGGGAGTAAGTTATTGGGAATTAGGTGATTATCCTCATTATATTGGAATTCGTTGTAATTGATGATATTTGAGGAAATCGCCAGGGTACAGTTTTCAACCTACGACGCACAAGTTTTTGAGTTATTCAACTCAGAAGACTTATACAGAGTATTGTATGTTGTCCAAGTGTCCATCAGGACAAAGGGGTAGGTCCTCGTACTATGTTATGTTTACTTATGACTTCTCTAGTTTTTAGACAAGTGTTTCGTAGAAATACAAGGTCTAAGTTTTGAGAAGTTGTGGGTATAAGAATAAAGTAGTGAACCAGGTGTCACAAGTATCGGGATTCTTCAAAGAGATTGAAGATGTAGATTCTTGTGATTGGTATTCAGATGATAGTAATGGTTTTGAGAAACTTGTTTCTTTTTCAGCTTACTCATAATTGGATGGATTCCAAAGTTGAGTAATGCTGATTAGCCTCTTTTCCATTAAGTTGATATGCACTGGAGACAGTTGCATGATTTGAATCTGGTTCCAATTAAATAAGTGCCAAAGTTTCTATATGGATATAGAATGGTTCATACCTTAACGATGTTAATGTATGGGGAGTTGTCCAGCTTATGCTTAAAACCAGACTCTGGATAACTCAGGGCACGTTTCTGTAATGGCTGTTTGTGGGTTGACCCTGGCTATGACGAGGGTTGATTTTCTACCATTTGGAAGATCAATAGTGATATTGTTCTTGACTCGCCACAGTTTTAGTAAAATGGATTTTTTCAGAAAACAGTAGTGGTAGTATGGTAGAACTGGAAGTGATTCCAGAACCGTGAACGATTACGGAAAATTTAATAGGACCTATATATTCAATCAGGTTTGACATTCCATTAGCCACTCCGCAGATATGGTGGGTAACCTCAGACGCCCGAGAGGTACTCCGGTTGCCTCAAGGACGGTGACAGGGAGGTTCTTGTTTACCCAGACTTGACACTACTGTTGTTCCAGACTGTGAGACCCGGCAGGAGGTTAAGTATAGCGTCGTTCTAAACTAGCTTTAGAAGTGCACGTATATATTATTCTGCCAGAGGGTTGTCGTAGTCAGTGGGAGCAGCGGAAGCATGGTGGGCAAGATGCTTATGTCTATTTATAGACTTGAGCAGTTATAGCAGATATAGATCATCTAATTTTGATGTGACAGTCATAGGTTTGACTTCATCAGAATAGGGGATAGATCTGTTAAGAAAGTAGTAGGGTGTGATGTCCTGGTATTTGGATATCATACACAGAGTAGGAAGTAAAATTCCTATACTACGATCGGTTGTACTGTGGTCGTCACCCAGTTGTTTCTCCTGACAGGATATGGATATAATATCAGACATTCTGGTTTCTAGATCTATGGTTTTAGATATAGATTTGGGTCGTATCCCAATATGGGTACTTTGACAGTATTCTAATGGTATTTAGAATAATTGACTCCTGGCATGGTGGTGTACCTGCAGGTGATGGAGTCACCCTCTCTAAAGGTGTCTTACATACTAAAGGGGAGAGGGATGTACATGATTGGCAGATCACTTGCTTAGGCAATTAAGTCAATCGTGAGATATCAAGTACCACACCAGATGTTGTTTTTGCACTAGATGCAATAAGTTTGTATCAATCCAATCCTGGAGAAACATAAGGAAGCAGTTTTAGAACATAAGTGCATGTTCTACGGATTTGATGACGGCAGCCTCCTTCGGGAGACGATTATCATTCCAGGCTTCAAAGGTGACATGGTTGACAGAGTGATTGTCAGAGTTATAGTTTTCCCTCTGATGAAGGGGGGCAGTATTATGGACAGGTAGTCCAAGAGGATACTGTGGGAGGCATGGTGCCGGATACTGATTAGGTTCAGTGATCGATACAGTCTAAGAAGTTTGGATTTGGAGTTCATTTATGAACTAGGTCCCATCAAATATCCAGACATATTCTAAGACAGGTATTACTCAATTCGGGAGATGGCTTTCTCCGCGAACTTGAGATTAAGAGAGATATAGAAACAAACTTCAGGTCGGATCCACTCACTGAGGCTATTTCTCGAACACAATAGTTTTACAAACGGGCTTTGTGAAACTGATTAGTAGAGGAGTTGGATGTTCGGTTTCACACGGGCTGTGAGTAGTCGACATCGCAATAATTAGCCTTAAGTGCAAGTGGGAGATTGTTGGATATTGTGCCCTCAGAGTCAATTATTGGATCGCAGGTACGTGATTGCAATGATTGCGGAGGACCTATACCGGTAGGACAGTCTTACTCGAGATGATAGTATGCTATCTGGTTTAACTTTATCAGTCGTGTACAGGTTCAGGTGACTGATCACTGTTACACTTTGATAGAGCCCTTAGGATCTTTCTTTACTACCAACAGTATGATGGTGATCATATACGTGAGAGTTGGGTGGTTTATAAGCATATCCTTAATTGTGGTCCCTAGTCGTGGGAGTTTCGAGACAGGGCATCGATACTCCGGAGTAGACTGGTGTATACAGTCGAGACCCTGACGAGGGGCGGTGGCCGGTCTCACAAGCCACTGGTGTCAGTTGGATCACCTAAGATGTATACAGGTGCTCATTGGGTTATGAGTACACCGGACAGGACTCGCCGGGAATCTGCTAGTTGGTATTATACATATCGTCAGATAGCAGTTCCCTGGTGACATGTGTACAGGTTAGTTCATTGACCTGAGGTCGTCATTTGTCTCGTGTGAGTTCCCACTGTGCTTTGATTTCTACCCTACCACTGCTCAAAGGAGTCGTGCAAACAAGTAGTTTTTGGGTACAGTCCCGAGCCACATGGAGGCACGTGAGCGGATCGGCAGGGGATTCGTCTCTCCCGGTATTGGGGGTGAGATCGCGCTGTGTCTAAGAGAGCCATTACACAAAGCCCACGGCCGTGGCAGGAGATTTACTGGTAGGTACTCCAGTAGTATCTCAGGGTGTTTTTAGGCTACACTCCGACACGACTTATACTGCTATTGGGAGTCTGACGTTACTAGCCCCCTAGGCAGATATGCGATACTCATAGACGAACGGACCGGACTGTATATACATTGTCACTGTTAGACTCAGTAGGGTTTCCGGATGAGCCCTTGAGGTCAGTCCAAGGGCAGCCATTACGCACAGCTAGTGTCGCTGACAGCTTGCGGTTAAACCCACTGCCAGGGTACTGACGAGTCATTAGAGTCCCCCACAGACAGTTTCCCAAGTTCTGGAAAAACGTTGTAGAGGCTGTATGGTTTTATGGCAGGGTTCGGAAAATGCACGTGCGTTTACGCATGTGTCATATTTCGGGCAGATAATACTGGTGGGCTTTGGTTTAAGCCAGATCCGAGTATTATATTGAGTAGATATAATATATTTGTCTCAGTTGCATTTGTATTCGGTCGTAATACAAATGCGGGTATGTTTATACTGTTACGGGGTTATCCTGAAATTCGTTTCAGGATCACTTTTGGAAGTTGCCAGTTTCCAGTTTTCTATCAGCCGTATTTGACATTCGGTTAAATGCGGATTTATCTTTTCATGGATGAGTCATGGTTCTAGAAGTTTCTAGAAATGGTGACTAGGATGATGAGGTGGCTAGTGACTCATCTTGGTATTAATGGTTGCATTAAATGAATGGTGACTAGGTTAGTGATTCATTCATATGCATTTATTGTTTTTTGATGATTCATTCTTTCCTTAAATGGTTATGATAAGCTTCATATCCTTGTGGTCCCCCTCTCCTACACTCACCCTCCTCCTTCCCTATAAGTGGTCGGCCCCCTCTTGGTGAAAAGATGATGGTTGCTGTTTTAAAAAGATGATAGTTTGTAGTGTATAGAAATTTCATAGCTTCTTTCATTCCGTCACCCGATTCGAGTGGAAACTTCATTAACCGTTCGTCCATGGCTTTGGACGAAGTGAGACAAAGTATTCTACTCATTCTCTACATCAATCTTGGTCGTCTCTTTTGGCAAACTTGACGACCGAGTTGCCTCGAGTCAGAGGCAGGAGCCCGTTTAAAGATCCGTTGATGTGGTGCCACCTGGACGAGGAGATCGGAGATCAACGAGATCGGAGCAGCCGCAAAAAAGTGTGGGATGACGGTTAAAGAACGAAGGACTCGGATCGTTCGGTATAACCTTTCTACCCTCTTTACAGTTTGTTAGTTTAGCAATAATGGCAGATCCGGGTTATAGTATACGATAGCGCCAGTTAAAAAGTTTTTGTTCCGCATTTGGCGTCTGTTAGACAGCCGGGGTGCTACCGTAGACTTACATTTTTGCCGGTCGAAAATTCATAGAATTGGTCTGTGTTTCTAGTGTATATTCTAGGTCCAATTTACAAGGTTACTCTATTATTTGATTTTGTTACAGATTAGCTAGATTATAGCAGATTCAAAACAGAGCAATACTCTATAAAATACAATATTTACCGATATTATACTTCTATACTAAAACAGTAATGAAATTAAAATCTATAGGGCTGGAAATTATACCAATTGAAAGATCAACTGAAAGGCTTCTCCAAAGATGCACAAAGACATAAAATCCTAGCTTGAGGGTTTGAGTTAAGGAATACAAGAATCTAGGTTCTCATTTCATCTTTCATTCTAATTGAGATAGAGGATATTTACTAAATATTGTTTCTGAACCAAATATCCAACTGAACAATTATGGAATAGACTTAGACTAGAAGTGATGAGATTAGGGGAAGGTTTCACCATGAAGGAGAGTGGTGCATTCATGCAAGTAGGAGGTGTGAGCATAAGGTTTAACCTAGGGTATGGTGTCTATGAGGTTTATCTTACCTTAACCATAACCTAACACATTAACATATAAACCCTCACACAACTCCAATTCTCACAAAAAACTAAACTTTCCACAAAACCCCTCATGACACCTAATATGATATAAACAAACTACTTTCTTTACTAAAATACTCTACCACATATTAAAAGGTTTTTTCATTGCAATAAAATTTAAAATAACATTTTTAATTAATTAAATAAAATAATTAATTATCTAAAATATTTCAAAATGTTACAGAATTGCTCCAACCGAGGTTGGCTGTCGGGTCATCTGTAGGGGACCACGTCCCTACAATGATCAGCTGTATTAAACAGCTTACGGACCTGGAGACCACGTTGGAGAACGAGTCATATGCTGACTTAATTCTAGCATCTCTACCTTCTACTTACGTTCAGGGGAAGAAAGTTATACTTCCAGTTGAGGGCACCTTGAAGGAAACCAGGGAGTCACCCACTCTGCTTATTAGGGAATCATCCTCTTCTGGATCCAATGCGAAAGCCAAGGATGAGAAGAAGAAAACCTCCACAAAGCCGATAGGCGGTGTCAATAAGGTAGAAGGAAAGGGCAGGGCAAAAGTTTTAGGGCTAACAGTAGGGAAGGAGGGTAGTTCCTATTGTCACGGGAAAGGGCATTGGTAGAAGGAATGCAGGGCTTGGAAAGCCAGAATCTAGGATTCGAAGCATGTTGTGGTTTCGACTTCGGGTGTGTTTATGATTGAAAACTGTCTGTCTATCAACTCTACATCCTGGGTACTAGATACCAGATCAGGATCTCATATTTGTAATTCTTTACAGGATTTGAGAAACTATAGAGTTATCAGGGCACTCAGAATTGCTAACGGAATGAGCATAGACGCTGTATCCTTAGGGTATATCACCTAGGATTGACAAGTGGGCAGATATTGATTTTACGTAACTGTTTGTGTGTACCTAGTCTAGCTTGTAAGCGATATGATCCACATCCACCTTAATCAGAGTTTGATTGGGTCAGGTACACTAGAGGACGGTATATACGTATTAAATCAAGCTCAGGTTTTCAACGTTCAGGACACACTTAAAAGAAAGTCTTCAGAATTAAATATGGATTCTTATGGCATTATAGACAGGGTCTCATCAATGAAACAAGATTGACAAAGTTACATAGAGAGGGTTATTTGGATCCGTTTGAATATAAGTCTTATACAACTTGTCAATCGTGTCTTATATGAAAGATGACAAAGACTCCGTTCACTCGGCATGGAGTAAGAGCGAGCGAGCTCTTTGGACTCATACACAGCAACATATGTGGTCCATTGTCTACACATGCACAAAGTGGTTATTCCTATTTCATTACTTTTACGGATGATTTATCTAGGTTTGGACATGTTTTCTTGTTGAAACAAAGATTTGAGGCCTTTAAGAAATTCCGAGAATATAAGAATGAAGTGGAAAAATAAACAGGCATAAGTATCAAGACAATGAGATCTGATCGACGTGGTGAATACTTAAATGCCGAGTTCCTAGGTTAGTTCAAAGAGAATGAAATTCTCTTTCAGCTTACTCCTCCATACACACCACAACACAACGGTGTATCGGGAAAGCGGAACTGAACCCTATTGGATATGGTTCATTCCATGATGAGTAGCGCTGAGTTGCCACAATCCTTCTAGGATTATGTACTAGAATCAGCTACATATCTTTTGAACAAGATTCCTACCAAGACTGTACCTACCACACCATATCAGATGTGGAGTGAGAAGAAACCCTATCTTCAGTACCTGATGATATAGAGATGTCCTGCTTTTGTCAAAAAACAGCATGCGGACAAGCTCGAGGCACGCTCAGTACTGTGTAGGTTTGTGGGATACCCAAAGAACTCCACGGGGTATCTTTTCTATTACGCAGAGAAACAAAAGGTTTTTGTTTCTCGTCATGCCCGTTTTTTTTTAGAAAATCATTTTTTGGAAAAAGGATAGTGGGAGCACAATAGAACTGGAAGAAATTCCAGAACCAAAAACTATTACTGAAAACATGGTAGAACCAGAGGTTTCAGAAGAACCGGACATCCTCGCTCCACTCTGCAAGAGTAGTAGGATGTCTCATCCGCCCGAGAGATACTACGGTTTTCTTATAGACGGGAATAGAGAGGATTGCATCATTGTATATGATGAGCCAACTAGCTTTCAGGAAGCCATTTAGAGCAGAGACTCGGTGAAATGGCTGGATGCATAGCAGACCGAGATGGGGTCCATGTACACCAACAAAGTATGGACTTTGGACTTTGCTCCAGAAGGGGGAAAACCCGTAGGCTTCAAATGGATCTTCAGAAAGAAGATTGGTGTAGATGGACAGGTTGAAACCTATAAGGCTAGACTTGTTGCAAAAGGTTTTCGTCAAAAACCTGGTTTGGACTATGATGAAACCTTTTCTCCAGTGGCTATGCTCAAATCCATTCAGATCCTACTTGCCATTGCTACCTTCCATGATTGTGAGTTTTGGCAGATGGACGTATAGACGGTTTTTTCTAAATGGATATTTGGACGAGTGTGTCTATATGGATTAGCCAGAGGGTTTCAATCAGAGTGGGAGCAGCAGGAAAGTGTGCAAGTTGCTTAAGTCCATTTATGGACTAAAGCAGGCATCACGGAGTTGGAACATCTGTTTTGATGAGACAGTCAAAAAATTCGACTTTATCAAAAATCCAGATAAGCCATGCATTTAGTAAGATTGTAGGGAGAACTGTGGTGTTCCCCGTCTAGTACGTGGATGACATTCTCTTAATAGGAAATGACATTCCTATGCTACAATCAGTCAAAAGATTCTTGTCACAGAGGTTCTCCATGAAAGACCTGGGTGATGCCAACTACATTCTGGGGATCTAGATCTATCGTGATAGATCAAAAAAGATAGTGGGACTTTCACAGTCAAGATACATCAACACCATACTGAAAAATTTATTATGGAAGATTCTAAGCACGGTAGTCTACCGGCTTGTCACGGAATCACCCTCTCCAAAGAGATGTCTCCCAAGACTGATTTGGAAAGGCCTCGCATCACATCTATACCCTACGCTTCTGCGGTAGGCTCTATAATGTATGTGATATTGTGTACCAGACCAGATGTTGCTTACGCACTCAGCATGGTAAGCCGGTATCAGTCAAACCCAGGGAAGAAGCACTGGTTAGCAGTAATGATCATTCTCATGTACCTGAGAAGGACTAAGGAGATGTTCTTGGTGTATGGCTGAAAAGACGTTCAGATCGAGGCTTTTACTGACTCCAGCTTCCAGAGTGATAAGGATGACTCCAAGTCCATGTCGGGTTATGTCTTTACCCTCAATGGAGGGGCGGTCTGTTGGAAGAGCTCTAAGCAGGACACCGTTGCTGACTCAACGATGGAAATGGAGATTTCGCTACATGAGACGCCGCAAAAGAGGTAGTCTGGATGAGGAAGTTCTTAACTGAACTTCAGATGGTTCCTTCCATTGTTGATCCAATACTTTAGTATTGACAACAAATGGCGCTATAGCTTTGGGGAAGGAACCCAGGTCTCATCAGAGATCCAGACATATCTTGAGGCGGTACCACCTGATCAGGGAGATCGAGGTGAGAAGAGTAGATACGGAGAACAACACTGCAGATCCACTCACCAAGGTCATCCCTCAGACATTGTTCGAGAGGCTATTCGAGATCATAGGTCTGCGATACGCCAATATATGGCATTAGTGCAAGTAGGAGATTATTAGTAATATATGCCCTAAAGGCCATTATTGTATCATACTGGTTTGTATATTACTTAATGGAAGCTTAGGATATACATGGATATAGTAACGGTCTTTTTCGAAATGGTAGTATGCTACCTAGTTTGTTTCTACCTCAATATGTGCTTGTGTTTCTTTTTACATATCGCATATACATATTGGTAGATCCCTTAGGATCTTTGCTTGATTACCAGCGTTGTGATGGCAGTCACACTAGTGGGGGCTGGGTAGTCTATAAGCATATCCTTATACAGGTCCCTAGTCGTAGGATTATCGAGACGGGGCATCGATACTCCAGAGTAGACTAGTGTATACGCTTCTCATCCCAGCAGCGAAGATGGTCTGTCCCACAGCCATTAATACGTCGTAGTGGAGATAGTATGCAGGTGCTCATTGGGTTATGAGTACACTGGACAGGATTCGTCGGGAACTGCTGGTGGGTATTATACCAATCGCCAGGTAGCAGTTCCTAGGTGACATGAGTACAGCTTAGTCCGTCGACTTGACACTGTTACTTCGCCTTGAGTGTGTTTTCATTGTACTTTGATTACTACCCTACCACGGCTCAAAGGAGTCAAGCAAATAGGTAGTAATTAGGTGCAGTCCCGAAGCACTTAGAGGCAGTGGCGATAAGATAGGATTCGTCTCTCCCGGTATTGGGAATTGATATCACGCTGTGTTCGGAAGGCCATTACACAAAGTTCTTGGCCAAGGCAGGCGAGATTTACTAGTAGATACTCTAGTAGTTTCTCAGGGTGTTTTGGGCTACTCTCCGACACGACTTATTGCGCTATTAGGGGTTTGACGATTACCGCCCCCTAGGCCCGATATGCGATACTCTTAGACGAACAAACCGGACTATACGGAGATTGTCACGGACGGGCTCGGTATGAGTTCGGATAAGTTTTTCTCATCGGCCATCTTATCGACAGATACCTGGGTAGCCGTTACGTGCAGCTAGTAACGCTTGCGGCTTGTGGTTAAACCTACTGCCAGCGTAGTGTCGAGTCTTTAGAGTCCCACACAGTGGTTTCCCTGCATCGGGCAAAAGATGTAAAGGTCGTATGGTTTTGCGACAGGGTTCGATCATGTACGTGTACTTATGCACGCATGATGATTCGGGCAGATAATACTGGTGGGCTTTGGTTTAATCCGGATCCTAGTATTATACTGATGGGTAGTTTTCGTCTCTTTTGTATTCATATTTTTCGGCATACGGATACGTGTATGTATATACGGATGAGGGGAATTTTTGTAATTTGTTCAAATATGCTTCTAGAAGAGACACCTCTTAATTTGTATTAAACATTTTAGGTTAAATGTTTATTGCATTATGAGTGGAGGAAATGAGGTGGATTTTGCATAAATTTGAGCATGGCTCTTGGTGACACTTGTAGGGTTTTCCACCCATGATTCACCAAGTTGAAAATGAACCTTATTTCATTTTCTAATATGGATTATTCATGTGAGAAAAGGTATGGTTCAGTTTAGACACAAGAGAGCTCATTCTCTAATCTTATGCAAAAAACCTCACTAGCATTCTCCTCAAGAGTTCTTCTTCTACCTCAAGCCATTCTTGTCTCATGAGTTGAGAATCCTATGGCAATGAGAGACAAATCATTCAATTTATATTTTATTAATCGTCTACGACATCTAGTGTAGCGAACTAGGTGCCCTAATTACTTCAGTTGAGGTGGATGCTCGATCTACAGACTCTCAGGTGGATTGTCTTTGACATTGAAGGGACCGACGAGGAGGCCCGAACCAAATGATCCTTGGAGCCTATGATGACGAGGAGGACAGCGACAAGAAGACCAGAAGGATAGGAATTCATGAGGTATAAACTTCTTTCCGAGTAGTTAACCTCTTGTATGTTTGTTAGTTAGGGTTTAAGATCGATCCTGGAGTTCAAGTCGGTGTTGCGATCTTTGTAAAATCCGTTTTTAAATATTCCGCCTCCCCGCGGACCCGCGGGGTGCGCGACATCGACTTACAGAGAGTGCGGATCAATCATCCAGTATCCTATCACATACGGTATAATATATTGTACGGTGTCATCAAATTAGAATAAGGATATATCGTCCTAATACATAACATCATCTCATATTCTCATATATATACATATTGTTAGATATGTATGCCCTAGAGGCCTGTATTGTATAGGATGCTATGCATGTATATGTACAGAAACAATCTTTGCTCGAAATGATAGTATACTATCTGTTTTATCTTCAACTTAACGTGTAGTGTGTTGTATTTCATATCTTTATATACATGTTGATGAAGCCCTTAAAATTATACTTGACTACCAGGATTGTGATGAAGATCATACTAGTAGGGCCTAGGCAGTCTATAAGCATATCCTTTAATTGTTCCTAGTCGAAGGTATATCGAGACAGGGCATCGAAATTACCAGAGTAGACTGGTATGCACGTTTCTTGACCCTGGAGGCGATGGTTGATCCCACAACCATTGGTGTTTGATATCAAAGATTGTACATAGGTGCACATTGGAGAATGGGTACACCGAACAGGTGTAACATTTCAGAAAAATAAAATATTATTTTTGGGAATTTTTATAATTAAATAATAAATATTATGAATATTTTGATAATGCGGTATAATTAAATACCGATAAATTGGAAAATATTGGGAAATTAAATTAAATGGTGACTTTGGAGGCAATTTATATGATTAGGCAAATTATAAATTTTTATAACTAACTATATACAATTTTAATGCTAATCGCGATTAAATATCACTAATCGTGCATTAAACTTGATTTGTGCACATGAGATGCACCATGTCCTATTTCACATTTCTACATTTTTCTACCATAGCATCACTTTATTTTTCATTTGGTTTGATTTTAAATAAGTGGAGAGAATAAAAGAAAAGAAAAGAAAAAGGAAAAGAGTAAACAATAGAGTGTGGGCAAGAGAGAGAGGGGTGAGGCGTCTTGACTTGTCTCCCATTTGTTTTCCCCCTCAATTTTCTTCACCATTTTCCCCTCCTCTTTCACCATGGCTGCCCTACACCTCTTCCCTCCTTTACCTCCTCAAAACACCCTCAACCCCACATTAAAGCTTCATCTTCCCTTCACTAAAATCATGCACAAGCTCACTACAAACACTTTGGACCAAGAAAAATTGTATTTTGAAGACTTTGGGCAACTCAAGAAAATTCTTGAGTTGCCAAATGAGCTAAATTCTCAACCATTAGTGCAGTATTTCAATTCCTAAAGCATCCATACGTGTTTAGAACCAATTTAGCATAGATTAGTGAACTTTGAAAATTTCTAGAAGAGGTAAGGGTTTGATTTGAATCTAAAAGTGTAATTAAGGTTTGTAGAGGCCATATAACCCCTCTAGTGTTAGTTTCATGGACTGAAACCTTAGACATAAACCCAAACCCCAAACTTCGAAACCCCGATATCGGATTTTAGTGACTTTTGTGACGTTGTTTTGAGACCTGCTATCACCCGGGGCACCTAAAAAAAATTTAGCAAGTATAGTGATGTATGCAGGAGACCAGAAGACTACCCCCAAAGCCTGAGCCCCTATACTCCTAGTATGGCCGTAGATTTAATTGGTTTGGCTGCAAATTGCGGCCAAGTTGTGGTGAAAACGTGTGATTTTTGGTCTGTGGCATTGTTATCTGATATCTAGAGCAACCCCCTATGCAAAATTTGCTAATTTTACCTGAGACGAAATCTGGAAGTGGTTTTCCTTAGTTGCTGTTTTTCGTATTTTGCGAATCTGAAACTTTAGTTTTGTATTTGTTATAAATTCCGTCGTATGGAGTTTGAACGTCAACGACGAGGGTTATTTGGTAGTGTTTTGCATGTGAGACCATAGGTTTTAACTTATGCGTGATACGTATGCCGTTTTGGTTTTCGTTCGCGATTTCAGTTTACGATACTGTGTGTATATGCGTAGGTACCCCCACATGGACTCGGACGATGAAGAAGAGGATGGCGACATCGACTCTGGCAGACGAGAATCAAGATGAGTAGATATATATCTACGGGGAAAGTCGGGTGGATGGCGTATAGCACCCCCGCAGTTTCGTAGTATAGAAAACGAATGCGTTATGATATATATATATATATATATATATATATATATATATATATATATATATATATACGCATATACTTATGTATTATGAGATGTGTATGTTTAGCAAGATAGGATTATGTGACTTTGGGTTAGTTTAGCGTAGTCGTAGGAAGGCGCTTATAATGTAGTTTCTTAGTCGCGAACCCTAGAATAAGGTTTACACACACACACACACACACACACTTGCATGCATTTTATTTTCTTATTCGTATATGGGGATATGTATACACACACACACACACATAGGTATTAAACTATGTATATATATATATATATACGTATATATATACATGGATGATGAGGATAGTATATGGTACTTGGAGATGAGTCGATATGATTGGGCATGATGCCACGAGATCGGTGGCGAGATTTGGTTCATATTATGAGATATGACGTGATATTATAGCGGGTCTTTAGGCGATGTGTTTTCATACACACGCACATATATATGTTGATGGTATCAGTATATACTAGACATAGATCATTACCCCAGTTCATGATATGATAATAAGGATACCGGATAAATGATGAGATGAATGCGATATTCGCCCCGTACCCAGATTGGGATGCCGTACGATAGATTTACCGTACGAGCTATATATTGATGATAGATCCGCACTCTTGACTCGAGAATGTCATATTATATATTGTATCATATGTGATACTATTGAGGCGAGATCACCGACTATTATATTTATATATATCCACTCAGATTCAGGCGGTTTCCTTACCTTTTTGGTTAGCCTGTTAGTTTAGTCCAGTAGTTTACTTATAGATATTAGACTAGACTCGAGA
The DNA here is from genome assembly GCA_030015575.1 of Agapanthus africanus. Lineage (NCBI taxonomy): Eukaryota > Viridiplantae > Streptophyta > Magnoliopsida > Asparagales > Amaryllidaceae > Agapanthus > Agapanthus africanus. The sequence goes on along the minus strand of CM057347.1, from coordinate 250,253,744 downwards.
CATACCTATTTCAAAACTAACGAATCATGAGTATTTTAAAGACAGGCCAAGCGATTCTACGGATATTTCAAAAGACGTACCTTTTCTAAAAACACTGTAACCCTTATTTTCTAAACACCACGATTCACGTTATTTCAAATGGCAAGACGGTATGACTCATATATATTAATGTATATTCTTTTTTATTGCGTTCACTATTCATTTTCTGCATATTCTTACTTTTCGCATCGCATTGCATGCTTATTGTGTTTTTGTAATTATTATGAAACCCATGCTGTCAGGATACCAGCACCATTACCGATGATGCGTATGCTCCACGAACACCTGCTTGCCGGCTCACACACATTATCATCGATAATTGCCATGTCATGTACACATTAGGAAACACTATTCATTTGTGTAATTGTTAGCTGATAGTTTCGACATGGTACTTGTGAGCTTGCTTTTATATGATAATATGGGCATTGCATTTATTTATTATGTTATCTTATGCATGTATATTCATATATTCATTTGCCATGCGATAGTTTGGGCCAGTCCGGATTGCCGGATCCCGGTATTCATTATTTATTTGCATTATGATTTATGATTTCGAATTTCCATAAGATTTCTGGATTTAGAGAAACCGCAAAGATTTTATAAACTTATCATCTTTTTAAAAGATAGAAAAATGCGGTTTTCTCATGATATGATATGAGATATGTCCACCATGAGTTTTCTCGGCTCTTGAGCGATATCGTACACTCGATTCGAGGAGGAGGAGGAACCGTCTGTAGGTGCATGGTGGACCCGGTGCGGTACCCTGGGGCAAGATGATCGCAGATGATGGCGTTGAGCCTGGCAGGGGAGCACTACCGACCGGTGATTGTATTGTGACTCGACGGATATCCGAAGGATACCGATCGGAGTATGGGCCAATCCGGATAGCCGGTGCCCTAGATTTTGAGATTTGATGATATGGGCCCGTCCGGATAGCCGGAGCCCTAGATATTGAGATTCGAGGATACAGGCCAGTCCAGATTGCCTGAGCCTGAGATACTGATATATTGGGATTTATATGTATTTTGTGTCGATGCTTGACACTGATTCCCTTTTGATTTCATTGATGATACCTCATTTTATACATACAGAAATCCCACTAAACTAAGGAAACAGTTTTCTCATTCATGATGTATTCTGTTTTCATATTATTGCATTCATACCTCATATTTATGATATGTTGCTACCTGAGGCACTGACATGAGCACTTGGTATTACACTTATGTATAGATGTTTACCCATGCCACCTTATCATGCTTCAGGCTTTATCATTTTGAGGTTTTATATATTTGATCGTATTGACCTAGGATTGAGTCATACATACGATTTCTGCTCGGTGATGTTTTCTACTCACGAGTTGGCAACTCACCCCGTTGTTCCATAGTTTCTTGCAGGTTTTGACGTATAGGTTTCCCTGACGACTTTACTGGCACACTACTTCATTCCGGGTGATTTCTTGGTAGGTTGGTTCACTCGTATCATGACAACCATTATACTTTATTATTTCAGTTGTATCTAGTAAACTCCATAAACTGGACTGTATTATTTGATAACCTTAGAAGATCAGTTGTATATTCTTTCGACCTTAGAGTCGCGCGTTGTATATTATGGGTGTTCTTGATGTTATTGAGTTTCCTTTTGAGTTTTGATCCTCGCCCTTCGGCATTGTATATTATATTGCTTGCGTGGTTGTGACCGCCAATTGGCGAAGAGCTAGCTCCTGGTTGGGGATGCCTTTATTCATATTATACATGTTGTACCCGTTTGGGGCTAGTATTTACAAAGGAAACTTTGCCGAAATTTTCAAAAAAGACTTGATATTTTAAAAATGCATACTTCGGCTTATGCTATTAAAACCACTTGCTTTAAAAATAAGTTTTCTTCACTCCTTTCTTAAAATGGTTTAGATTTCTGGGATTTTTTGGCATACTTGAATTAGACGGGGTCCTATATACTTCATATGATTGAAGTGACAGTCACGTACCATTTCGGGTCGTGACAAAGTTGGTATCAGAGCGCTAGGTTAACCTAAGTTCGAGTCTATATTTGACTATGCGGAGCCTAGGGCGTTTGTATATATACGGAATCTAGTCTTGACCTTATGGAACTTAGACATAGTCGAGAGGGTATTAGACCCAAACTTTCGTCGTGTAGCTTGACCTTGGTTGATGGAGTAGGTGATTTAAGGAGAGTGACGTACAGTGTGTATGTTCCGCGGCAGACTTACGATATGCTACTCCTCTTGAGAAGCCTTAGGATGTACATTTCCTTGCACAGTATTATATTCATTTCTATGATCTATCCTCATCGATATCAGTTTATGGGTTTTGCTGCCACGATTGCACGGGCAGAGAGAGCTATGGCTAGAGTTGCGTCAGCATGAGCTAGTCACGGATGAGGACTGAACAGGGTGTGATTCTAGGGACACATGATTGCATAGATGTATCGTCCTATTATGTTTTCGCTCCATGAGCGTTTGATGGATCGCTTTTACGAGATTTCTCGAACATGTAGATCAGCACTAGAGGATCAGGCTACTGCTAGAGGCCAGCCAGAATGTGATGACCGTCAATGCACCGATTATTTGATGATTTAGGCACTGTTCAGCGTGCGGACGAATGAGCCAGTAATTGCTGCGAATGACGAGATATCGCCCCAGATGTTTGGAGCTATTGCCGCACAAGTTGTATTTATAGATATGATAGAAGGTCGCTAGTCACCCAAGGAGGAATGACAAAGACATGTGATTCGTTGCCTACCCCGATGCGAGGTCATCAGATTGATTGATTCCTGCTAGAGACGACTTCATGCAGGTACGTTGAGAGTCGATAAAAGACGATCGAATGTCAGAAACTAATTTTTCCAAGTTTAAAGTATTTGGAGAAACATGCAAGTAATTTCATGGACCCTCTACAAGAATGAAACCCTAACTCGATATAATGACCATGAGAATGCTTTGAAACCTTAGGGTTTGCAGCAGTTTAGCGGTGCCATTAATGAGGCTTGGGTTTGCCCTTCTACGGCTGGTCCATAGGTACTGTGGCATTTACTAGAATACTATTAAACTGTACTCAAGATTTTGAGCTCTTGGAGGAAATTATGGAACTTTGACTAATCGGTCGAAAAGTTCGACATCTTTCGGATATCATGTGATGGGATACATTGCTTGGGAGACTCCAGATACGAGTATAGCCGTTGGAGCGCAGTCCATGCAGCCACGAAGAGACGAGTCTAAATCAGTCGACATTAGATAAAAGTGGAGTAAGAGGTACGTATGAGATCTTGATGAAATGACATTCCACTCCGCTGGCATCAGAGATGTGATACGCATGCAGAGGCGTTGTATATGGATATATCTTCCAGAAGGAGTCGCGATGAGTATGTAGCCATTCCGGAACAAGAAATAGATTTAGTAAAGGACGATAAATTCCGGGCAGTTCAGCAGAAACGATATTTGGGGGAGGCTTCGACAAGATCTTTCTGGAATACTATACAAGAAGACTTGGACCCAAGATCGGTCATATTACGCACACCCAGCAGGCCAGAGTTCGGCATCGTCGACAAGATATATTATGAGTGACCATGACGGTTGGCCAGAGATCTTTAGAGGATGTACCGGAGCGGGACTGTTTCCGCCATCTTCGATTTCGGTATTTTGGACGATTTATTTGCATGATTGAGATTTTGTGCACTACAGTTGCACCTGACTTCGATTTGATCTCATTCGAGATGCTGATTTTGATTTCATACCTATGGTATGCATGTGATTTGACTTATGCTTTCGGCATAGTTTTCATACACTTTTAGTATTTTGATTCGATTTTGTGCACGCTGATGCACATGATTGTGAGATTATATACCACGGTATACCTGATTTGGATTGGATTGAAATGTGTTGTATACCGTCGATTTCGATTGTGACACTCGATATTTGTTTTCGTGCACCTTGTTCACTTGATTTGGATTCTTGCGCATACTTAACGCGCTTGATGCGATTTTGGTGCACGCCAGATGCACTAAATCGAGATTCTTCGTGCATATCAGATGCACCTGATATTGCTGTCAGGCACACCCGTTGCCTTTGACAGGTGTTTCGTGCACACCCGTTTCAGTTAGAGTTTTTTTCGGTGCACATGTATGGCACATTCATGGATTTCGATTTCCGTCCGCACCAGACGCACGTGGCATTCATATACCCATTTTGGGGATTGATTTCTTGTGGAGCGGTACGTTTTTATGATATTTACTATTTGTTTTAGTACTGGCATGGCTAGTCAGAGGACAATACCTGAATAAATATTTTTGTATGCATTGATAGTTATCGAAGGGATTTCCAAAAAAGAGCTATAGTCTTAGTATTTACCAACATGTCCGAGATGACACAAGACATTTAACAAAGGAAACCCTTCTAAATTATTTTTCAAAACGGCGGGACGTGTATGTTAAACAAAAGGTGTGTGTGTGTGTGTATATATATATATATATATATATGGTTATTTTCTTACAATAGAATTCCGCCACTGTGCAGTGATACGCGCATCGCACAACGACTTGAAAGGTTTTGGTATGCATTTCTACAGATGTTTGACGCGTTTACAACAATATATTTCATGTTAGTTTTCGTATTGGGCTTTGACATTAGTGTCTTCGCCATAACTCCGATAATTGCGGGATGCTTGACGGAGTTTTGATTTTGGTTTATATACTCGTTTTCATGCGCTACAATGTGTTTTAGGTACTTATGATTTTGGAGCCCCGACGCCTTGATCTTTTTGCCGAAGTGTTTTAGTATTTGGGGGAGTTTAAATTTAAATTCGGGGACCGAATTTCTTTAAGGGGGAAAGACTGTAACATTTCAGAAAAATAAAATATTATTTTTGGGAATTTTTAAAATTAAATAATAAATATTATGAATATTTTGATAATGCGGTATAATTAAATACCGATAAATTGGAAAATATTGGGAAATTAAATTAAATGGGGATTTGGAGCGAATTTATGTGATTAGGCAAATTATAAATTTTTATAACTAACTATATACAATTTTAATGCTAATCGCGATTAAATATCACTAATCGTGCATTAAGCTTGATTTGTGCACATGACGTGCACTATGTCCTATTTCACATTTCTACATTTTTCAACCATGGCTTCTCTTTATTTTTCATTTGGTTTGGTTTTAAATGAGTGGAGAGAAGAAAAGAAATGAAAAGAAAAGAAAAAGGAAATGAGTAAACAATATAGTATGGTCAAGAAAGAGAGAGAGGTGAGGGGTCTTGACTTGTCTCCCATCTGTTTTCCCCCTCATTTTTCTTCACCATTATCCCCTCCTCTTTCACCATGGCTGCCCTCCACGTCCTCCATCCTATACCTCCTCAAAACACCCTCTGCCCCACATTAAAACTTCATCTTCCCTTCACTAAAATCATGCACGAGCTCACTACAAACACTTTGGACCAAGAAAAATTGGATTTTGAAGACTTCGGGCAAATCAAGAAAATTCTTGAGTTGCCAAATGAGCTAAATTCTCCACCATTAGTGTAGTATTTCAATTCCTTACGCATCCATACAAGTTTAGAATCGATTTAGTGTAGATTAGTGAACTTTGAAAATTTCTAGAAGAGGTTAGGGTTTGATTTGAATCTAAAAGTGTAATTAAGGTTTGTAGAGATCATATAACCACTCTAGTGTTAGTTTCTTGGACTGAAACCTTAGAATTAAACCCAAACCCCAAATTTAGAAACCCCGATATCGGATTTTAGTGACATTTGTGACGTTGTTTTGAGACCTGCTATCACCCGGGGCACCTGAAATTTTTTTAGCAAGTATAGTGATGTATGCAGGTGACCAGAAGACTGCCCCCAAAGCCTGAGCCCCTATACTCCTAGTATGGCCGCAGATTTAATTGGTTTGGCCAAGTTGTGGTGAAAACATGTGATTTTTGGTCTGTGGCAATGTTATCTGATATCTAAAGCAACCTCCTATACAAAATTTGCTAATTTTACCTCAGACGAAATCTGGAAGTGGTTTTCCTTAGTTGTTGTTTTTCGTATTTTGCAAATCTAAAAATTTAGTTTTGTATTTGTTATAAATTCTGTTGTGTGGCGTTTGAACTGTTGGATATATGTATGCCCTAGAGGCCATTATATGATAGTGGATGCATTTATACATGTATATATATATATATATATACATATATATATATATATATTCAGTGTACATTCTTGCTCGACATGATAGTATGCTATCTGGTTCTTCTTTATCTGATATGTTGATTTGATCATGCTTTTATTCATTCATACATGTTGATAAAGCCCTGAGGATATAAGCTTGACTACTGTGATTATAATGGAGATCATACTGGTGGGACATCTGTAATTTATAATCATATCCTGAAATGTCCCTAGTCGTAGGTGTATCGAGACAGGGCATCGATATACCAGAGTAGATTAGCGTATATGATACTAGACCAATATGATGGGCGATGGATGTTCCCACATTCATCGATGTTTGACATCGAGATCGTATATGGGTGATCAGTGGTGACTGGGTACACTGGACGGACTCGCCGAGAACTCCTATATGGAATTATATCTATTGTCGGATAGCAGTTCTCAGGTGACACAGGTGCAGGTTAGACAGTAGACCCGAGATCGTCATAGAGTCTTGTGTGTTCTCCCACTGTACTTTGATTACCGCCCTACCATGGCTCTACTGAGTCGTGCAAACAGGTGGCCGTTGGGTATAGTCCCGAGACACACGAAGGCGATGAGCGATAGGAGGGATTTTGTCTCTCCCGGTATTGGGAGTTGATGCTGTGCTGTGCTCAACTGGCTATATCAGTAAGTCCCTGGCCAGGGCTGTTGGGATTTGCTGATAAGTGTTATCAGTAGTTTCTCGATCTGTTATAGACCATTCATCGGCACGACTTATTGAGTTATTGGGGTCGACGTTACCATCCCTAGACTCGATATGCAGCATATCTGACGAAGAGACCGGACTGTACGGTAGTGTTGCCGGTTGGCTCGGCGGGAGTTGTAACAGATTCGCTTGTTTTCTTCTGATCGCTCAATACCCAGGTGGCCGTTACGTTTAGCTGACCGCTTGCGGCTTGTAGGCATTTGATATGATCATTACCTACTGCCGGTGTATTGACGAGTCTTAGAGTCCCATAATGAAGTTTCCTGGCTCAGGCGAAAAGATGTGGTGTGCATATGAGATATGCGTGGGGACCCGATTAAATACGGATATATGATACCGTATATTAATCGGGCATTTTCTATTGGCCGGGTCGTATGTGATATGACCGGTTTGCAAAATCAAGTGTTGATTTAACAAATGACTTTTAGATTATTTCTTTAATCAAACTCTTTTTCTATTTTTGTATGCATGCATGTATGCACATGATGATGTGCATGGATACATACATACGTACTTTGTATCATGGTTGTTGATACAAGTTTGGTGGCAATGCAAGACTTACATTGTAGAATTATCTATTTATTTTTCATTTTGTAAAAAAGAAAGGATAATTCACAAGAGGTTAGTGTTTATCATCTTTAACCATGTTTCAACCACTTATTAACCTTGAGTTAATTATCCTTTTACCTTTTAACTCATTTTGAAAAACATCTAGATGATTCTAACCATGGTTGATGTGAGAAAGGATTAAATATATATTATTCTTTTCTCATTTCAATTATTATTCATTCTCATTTCCTTTTTCTTTTATGAGAAAAAGCTTAGCCATCATCTTCTTCTTCCTCTCTTGATAATTTCCTTTAAGTGAGGTTGATAAAAGAAAGAGTTTTGATTATAGAAAAACAACCACATCATCATACTACACACATCTAGCCCATTTGTGTAGGGTGTTTGCTCTACTTCATTCACATATCGAGTAAAGCAAGGAGTTTTAGGCAAAGGAGCTTCGGGTGGATCGTCGTGGACTTAAAAGATCTCAAGCGAACCTTTTTCCAACTCTCAAGTGGCAAAAGAGTCTAGCGTAGGAAGCTACAAATGTTGTACTCTCAAAACCCTAGCCTTTATTACTTGTGTTGTTGTCTTTGTAATGAAACCCTAATTTTCTAGTGATGATACTTTGTATGTTCCCTTAGCACCTTAAAAATTTGATTTTGAGACATGTGATGCTTCCAAACACTTCATGAGGTGCTAGATAAACCTAACATTGGTATCAGAGCCGACCTAGAACTTTAGGTGACACTTTAACGAAGTTAATGCTCCGATCGAACCTAAAATACGGCTTTTTGAGCCTTCTCTGGACATTTTTTCCAAACTGTGTTTTTTCAGAATTAAAAATATTTTAAAAAATCAGCAGGGAAATCTAAGGAACACTGTAAAAAATGAAGCCCTAATTCCTACATAGCGCCGCAGAACCGCGGCCAGACCTTGCTTGGGCCGCGGATCCGCGGCCTTACAGGAGATTTATGGCATCATTTTTATACAGTAAAGTTTGTACCTGCTTGTATATATTTTTGGGTATTTTTAATCTGATTCAAGTATTGAATGTTCTGGGGATTGTTTTGGATTCGGTGATTCGATCAGAATTTTAATCTTGTGCCTTTTTCGGATAATTTAGAAAGTATTAAAAAGTTTGAACGGATATCATTAACTCACTTTTTCCCGACACGAAAATTTTTCAAGTGTTGAATCTTTTCTCGAGTTTAAATCTTTTGGAAATACGTGCATGTTTTGTGGTGGAACCTCTAGAAGACAACAAACCTTAACTCGATTATGTGACCGTCTTGAACTGCCTTTTGAACCTTAGGGTTTGAGGCAGTACGGCGTGCCATATGTGAGGCGTTGGCTTGACCCTTCTACGGCTGAACCGTTACTACTGTGACACATTCCGGGTTTTTTGAACTCTGCTCAAGTGTTGAGCTTTAGGAAATTTTGGGTATTTGATTATTCGATCAAAATGTTTAATACTGTCTATTTATCTGGAATGTGATACAATATGTGGAATTCATATAGTTAGGCATGAAATGCGAAGTATGTGATATTTCGGATTTACGATGTCTAAAGAGAATGTGGATTCCAAATGTTGTAGTTTTACATTTTTTTCTGTGACCGTAAGTGTAGTATGTCGCTTATCGCCGGTTTCGTTGCTATACATCAACGACAATCGGGGTACGCATACTTATTTACGTTGATGATATATGATATTATGTGTTGCTGAGATATGATGTGCAGGATTGTCGCGATTGAATAGTCGGGGGTTTTATGTGAGATGAGAGTTTTATTTTTATTCATGTAAAATTCAAATGTAATGTAATACTCTTTTATTTGGGGCACTTCCGGGTAGAGGTTGACGTCACCAGTGTTGTATATTATTTACTTTTCCGCATTAGGATAGACCCAAGGAGAGGAGCACAAGTGACCGGGTTCTGGGGTTCAGTGGGAGGCCATCTTGAGGAGTCAAGACCGGGTCTCCTAAACTCCAGGATTGGTAGGGTCGCTTGCCGCTCTCGTAGGGGTCTAGAGGTGTGGGCTGGGCTATTCGTCGCGACTGTGGAATCCGTATTTTCTATTGTTGGCTAAATACTAAATACGGGCGTCCTAGTATATCCCACATTATATCTGTGTTTCTGCTGCCTGTGTTCTGTGATATCTGAGACGAATGATATATTATATATGAGATATATAGTAGACGTTGCTTATGTTTTACACCCGCGCTAGTCCCGTCCTGGTATGCCGTTAGTTAAGTAACCTAACGGTGCATAACGGGACATTGCGGATGGCATAAGCGTACGTTGTATTTTCGTTTCTTTTTTGTGATTGGCTTAAGGACTTAAATGATGGGACTACATTAATATGATTAATGTAAAGAAAATAAACCTAAAAAGATGTTGTAGAATCGGATTTGAAAACCACTCGGCTCTTTATGAAAAAGCTATATTACAAAACTGCGGAGCTCAAGCCACTCCTTTTGAAAACCATTTGATTCTACAATGATATCAAGTTCAAAGTGTTAAAGATTTCCTTAAAAATCATTCGAACCCTGCGTCATTTTAGGAAGTAGAGTACTTAGTATTCGTGCTATATTTGTTGACCTTAGCCAAGGTGTAGTGTACGGTAGCTAAGTGATGTCTTCCTACAATGCATATGATGCAGATTAATTAGGACGGGCATATGACTTTGTTGACCTTAGCCAAGGGTCATGAAAACGGGTCTGATTAATCAAGAAATGACGGATTGAACTTGACTAGTGCTTGTGATTTATTGACCATAGCCAAGGTCATGAGTGCTAGGGGTAAAAATCATATCGGGAATTTCAAGTGTTGAGATTTGCAATGAGATTGCATACCTTCCATATGATGGTTGGATCCCGATCCCACTGTAGGCAATAGTTGCTCCCAGGAGAGTTTTGCAGTTTACAATTAGCTAACTCATTAGGTGTCTAGAAAGGTGTTAACGGGGCTACGCCTCTGGGAAAACGAGGTTTACTTTAATTAGGTCCGTGCGAAAGCACGGGGAACCTCCCTCAAGTACCAACACTGGCCTGGCTGAACGGTTAGCGAAGTTGTAGACTGTAATTAATCCTGGCTAGTTTTCTTTTTAAGGTTTGAAAGAAAATTTGATTAAAGCAGTGTGAGACATCGATTAGACAAGATAATAACCAATCTGATCTTTGCAAGAGCTTTTGCTGAGTGTGTTCTTTTCTCTCTCTTAATGGCAGATACCAATGACTGGACTCAAGCTTCTACTAGATAAAAATAAACTGAATGGGACCAATTATAAAGATTGGCTGAGGAATCTGAAAATTGCCTTGACTTATGATAAAGTATCATATGTCCTCACGGCTTCAGCCCCGCCCGTCCCAGGTCCAAAATCCTCAGTTGCGGACAAAGAAGTCCGCAAGACATGGGACGCTGACTATGCCACGGCTAAATGCGTCGCGCTTGCAACGATGAACAACACACATCAAAAGCAGCACGAGAATATAGACATTCAAGCCATATTCCTCCATATAAAGGAGTTGTATGAAGAGCAATCCCGCGTATTACGATACGAAGCATCAAAGAAATTGTTTCAGATGCGAATGGTCCCTGGCACACCGGTAGGAGACCATGTTCTGAAGATGATAGCTCTTATAGAAGAGCTTGAGGACCTTGGATGGACGATGGACAATGAACAATATACAGATATTATTCCGCAGTCCCTCCCCTCCACATTTGCTCAATTCATAGTTAACTTCAACATGCACAACATGGAGAGGGAACTACCTGAATTCCTTAATATGTTAAGGAGTGCAGAGAGCACACTGAAATCAGTGAAAACTCCCGTTTTGAGTGTTGAGCAATCTTCTTCTTCTCGCCCAAAGGCTAAGGCTAAGGGAAAGAAAAAGAAGCAGCCCACCAATCCTAAGTGTGGAGTAAAAAAGGTTAAGGGGAAGGAAAAGTCCAAAGCTGGAGAATCGGGGAAAGGGGAATGTTTTCATTGCCACAAAACAGGACATTGGAAGCGCAACTATACCGAGTACTTAAATCTCAAGAAGAAGCATGGGGATGCTTCCGCTTCAGGTGTGTTTGTGACAGAAAACTATTTTTCAAAAAACTCTGCTTCCTGGGTATTAGATACCGGTTCAGGTTCTCACATTTTCAATTCTATGCAGGGGCTGAGAAATAGCAAGGTTTAAAAGACAGGTGACCATACTCTCCGCGTTGGAAATGGTTCCAATGTACATACATTCGCAGTGGGAGAGTATCACTTGGGGTTGCCATCTGGGTGTATATTGGTTTTGAACCCATGTTATTTTGTACCTAGTATGCTTTGTAATATAATATCCGTTTCTTTGATTAAAATGAAGGATATAATTTTTTATTGCAGAACAATGTTATGAACATTCACCTGAATCAATTGTTGGTTGGGTATGGTACGCTTAATAACGGGATATACGTCCTAAATCAACACACAGTTTTCAGCATACAACACATTAATAAAAGAAAACTTTCAGAAATAAATGAAGCTTTTCTTTGGCACTGTAGACTTGGTCATATTAACGAAACAAGACTAAACAAGTTACACAAAGATAGAATTTAAACTCTTTTGAATATAAATCTTATGCGACTTGCCAGTCTTGTATCAAGGGTAAAATGACCAAAACTCCGTTTACCGGACACGGAGAAAGAGCTACCCAGCTCCTAGGACTCATGCATAGTGATGTATGTGGGCCAATGTCTACACAAGCTAGAGGCGGTTTTTCTTACTTTATTACTTTCACTGACGATTTCTCAAGATTCGGTCATGTATTTTTATTAAAGCACAAATCCGAAGTTTTCGAGAAATTCACTGAAGATAAACAAGAAGTAGAAAAACAAACCGGCTTGAGTTTCAAGATGTTTCGATCAGATCGAGGTGGGGAGTACCTCAGTACAGAATTTGCAAACTTCCTAAAAGAGAATGGGATTCTCTCTCAGCTCACTCCTCCTTACACACTACAGCACAACGGTGTGTCTGAACGACGGAACCGGACCCTATTAGATATGGTCCGTTCCATGATGAGTGATACTACGTTACTTGTCTCATTTTGGGGGCATGCATTAGAGACTGCAGCGTTTCTACTGAACAGGGTTCCAACCAAAACCGTGTCAACCACAACATATGAGATACGGCATAGGAAGAGACCATCTCTTAAGAGAATTAAGATTTGGGGTTGCCCGGCTTATGTTAAAACGCAGAATCCGGACAAACTCGAGACACGTTCGGTCATATGTAACTTTGTGGGATATCCAAGGAACTCTTATGGATATCTATTCTACCACAAGGAGGAACAAAAGGTGTTTGTTTCTCAGCATGCCACATTCTTGGAAAAAGAGTTTTTCACAGATAAAGATGATGGCAATGTGGTGGATCTAGAAGAGGTTCTAGAGACACAAACTACAAATGACGACTTGGTTGAACCGGCTGTTGCAATAGAAACTGAGGAACCTCGGCCACTCCGTAGGTCTGGTAGGACTTCTCGCCCACCGAAGAGGTACTACGGTTTCCTCATTGATGGTGACAGAGAAGACTGCATCATGGAGGATGATGATCCTACCAGTTTTCAGCAAGCTATCACAAGTAGAGACTCTGTGAAGTGGCTGGATGCCATGAGATCTGAAATGGAGTCTATGTACACTAACAAAGTATGGACATTGGATGTTGTACCCCCTGGGGTAAAACCTGTGGGGTGCAAATGGATCTTTAAAAGAAAGATTGGTGTAGATGGGTAGGTAGAGACCTATAAGGCAAGACTTGTGGCGAAGGGTTTTCGTCAAAGACCAGGTTTGGACTATGACGAGACTTTTTCGCCCGTAGCCATGCTTAAATCCATTCGGATCCTACTTGCTATTGCTGCTTACTACGCCTATGAAATCTGGAAGATGGACATTAAAACGGCATTTCTAAATAGGGATTTAGAAGAATGCGTTTATATGGATCAGCCAGAGGGCTTCATTGACAGTGGGAGCAACGGGAAAGCATGTAGATTGCTTAAATCCATATATGGGTTAAAGCAGGCATCACGAAGTTGGAACATCTGTTTCGATGATGTTATCAAAGAATTTGATTTTATCAAAAATCCAGATGAACCTTGTGTTTATAAGAAGGCTGTAGGGAGAGCTGTCACATTCCTCGTATTGTACGTGGATGACATTCTTCTGATAAGAAATGATATTCCTATGCTGCAGTCGGTCAAATCTTTCTTACCACTGAGGTTCTCCATGAAGGACTTGGGTGATGCCATATACATTCTGGGTATAAGGATCTATAGGGATAGATCCAAGAGGTTATTGAGATTGTCCCAAACCAAGTACATCAACACCATCCTAAAAAGGTTTAGTATGGAATACTCCAAGCGGGGTGTCTTACCCGCTTGCCATGGGGTCACTCTCTCCAAGGACTCTTGCCCGAAGACCGATGAAAAGAGAGCTTGCATGAGCATTATACCCTATGCTTCGGCAGTAGGATCTATAATGTATGCGATGTTATGTACACGTCCAGATGTAGCTTATGCACTTAGTGTTGTAAGCAGGTATCAATCCAACCCTGGGGAGAATCACTGGATAGCTGTGAAGAACATTCTTAAGTACTTGCGAAGGACTAAAGAATTGTTCTTGGTGTATGGTAATGGAGATCTCCAAATGGAGGCCTTTACCGATTCGAGCTTCCAGAGCGATAAGGACGACAGCAAATCTATCTCAGGGTTTTTATTTACCCTCAATGGAGGGCGGTAAGTTGGAAGAGTTCCAAACAAGATACCGTTGCAGACTCTATGATGGAGGCTGAGTACATTGCTGCGAATGATGCCGCCAAGGAAGCCGTCTTGATGAGGAAGTTCGTCTCAGAGCTAGCAGTAGTTCCAACCATTATTGATCCAATACCATTGTATTGTGATAAAAATGGGGCTATGGCGTTAACCAAGGAGCCCAGGTCCCATCAGCGATCCAGACACATCCTAAGGCGCTTTCATTTGATCCGGGAGATTGTAGATCGCCGCGAGATCGAGATTAAGAGAGTAGACACAAAGAATAATGCCGCGGATCCACTCACCAAGGCCCTCCCTCAGCCGCAGCATGAGCGACTTTTTGAGATGTTGGGTATGAGATACGCCAATAACTGGCCTTAGTGCAAGTGGGAGATTGTTGGATATATGTATGTCCTAGAGGCCATTATATGATAGTGGATGTATTTATATATGTATATATATATTCAATGTACATTCTTGCTCGACATGATAGTATGCTATCTGGTTCTTCTTTATCTGACATGTTGATTTGATCATGCTTTTATTCATTCATACATGTTGATAAAGCCCTGAGGATATAGGCGTGACTACTGTGATTATGATGGAGATCATACTAGTGGGACATGTGTAGTTTATAAGCATATCCTGAAATGTCCCTAGTCGTAGGTGTATCGAGACGGGGCATCGATATACCAGAGTAGACTAGCGTATATGATACTAGACCCATATGATGGGCGATGGATGTTCCCATATTCATCGATGTTTGACATCGAGATCGTATACGGGTGCTCAGTGGTGACTGGGTACACTGGACGGACTCGCCGAGAACTCCTATATGGAATTATATCTATCGTCTGATAGCAGTTCTCAGGTGACACTGGTGCAGGTTAGTCTGTAGACCCGAGATCGTCATAGAGTCTTGTGTGTTCTCCCACTGTACTTTGATTACCACCCTACCACATCTCTACTGAGTCGTGCAAACAGGTGGCCGTTGGGTACAGTCCCGAGACACATGAAGGCGATGAGCGATAGGAGGGGTTTCGTCTCTCCCGGTATTGGGAGTTGATGCTGTGCTGTGCTCGACTGGCTATATCAGTAAGTCCCTGGCCAGGGCTGTTGAGATTTGCTGATAAGTATTATCAGTAGTTTCTCGATCTGTTATAGTCCATTCGTCGGCATGACTTATTGAGTTATTGGGGTCGACGTTACCATCCCTAGACTCGATATGCAGCATATCTGACGAAGAGACCGGACTGTACGGTAGTGTTGCCGGTTGGCTCAACGGGAGTTATAACAGGTTCGCTTGTTTTCTTTTGATCACTCAATACCCGGATGGCCGTTACGTTTAGCTGATCGCTTGCGGCTTGTAGGCATTTGATATGATCATTATCTACTGCCGGCGTATTGACGAGTCTTAGAGTCCCACAATGAAGTTTCCTGGCTCAGGTGAAAAGATGTGGTGTGCATATGAGATATGCGCGGGGACCCGATTAAATACAGATATGTGATACCGAATTTTAATCGGGCATTTTCTATTGGTCGGGTCGTATGTGATATGACCGGTTTGCAAAATCAAGTGTTGATTTAACAAATGACTTTTAGATTAATTCTTTAATCAAACTCTTTTTCTATTTTTGTATGCATGCATGTATGCACATGTTGATGTGCATGGATACATATATATATACTTTGTATCATGGTTGTTGATACAAGTTTGGTGGCAATGTAAGACTTACATTGTAGAATTATCTATTTATTTTTCATTTTGTAAAAAGGAAAGGATAATTCACAAGAGGTTAGTGTTTATCATCTTTGACCATACTTCAACCACTTATTAACCTTGAGTTAATTATCCTTTTACCTTTTAACTCATTTTGAAAAACATCTAGATGATTCTAACCATGCATGAAGTGAGAAAGGATAAAATATATATTATTCTTTTCTCATTTCAATTATTATTCACTCTCATTTGCTTTTCCTTTTGTGGGAAAAAGCTTAGCCATCATCTTCTTCTTCCTCTCTTGATAATTTCCTTTAAGTGAGGTGGATAAAAGAAAGAGTTTTGATTATAGAAAAACAACCACATCATTTTACTACACACATCTAGCCCATTTGTCCAGGGTGTTTGCTCTACTTCATTCACATATCGAGTAAAGCAAGGAGCTTTGGGCAAAGGAGCTTCGGGTGGATCGTCGTGGACTTAGAAGACCTCAAGCAAACCTTTTTCCAACCCTCAAGTGGCCAAGGAGTCTAGCGTAGGGAGCTACAAAGGTTGTACTCTCAAAACCCTAGCCTTTATTACTTGTGTTGTTGTCTTTGTAATGAAACCCTAATTTTCTAGTGATGATTCTTTGTATGTTCCCTTAGCACCTTAAAAATTTGATTTTGAGACATGTGATGCTTCCAAACCCTTCATGAGGTGCTTAGTAAACCTAACATGAACGTCAACGATGAGGGTTATTTGGTACTGTTTTGCATGCGAGACCATAGGTTTTAACCTATGCGTAATACGCGTGCTGTTTTGGTTTTCGTTCGCGATTTCAGTTTACGATACTGTATGTATATGTGTAGGTACCCCCATATGGACTCGGACGATGAAGAAGAGGATGGCGACATCGACTTTGTGTCACGACCTGAAAATTTCACACGTGACGGCCCTTAAACTACGCAACGTCTACAGGCGTAACGCAATTTAAGTAAGCCGAAAACCCAGCAATCTAAACCATCAAAAGTAGTAAGTGATAAGAACATTGTTAAAACTTTTGAAAATCTCAAGTACAAATTCTTTAAAGTCCAACTTTACTTTCTTAAGAATTTTGGCAGCACCTCCTTTGTAAAAACTAACCCCAAAAATGGGTACAACATAAATATAAGTAAAGCATCCCCAACCGGGAGCAAATCCACGCCCAAAGGCGGAAAACAACCACCACAACAGATATACGACGCCGTAGCGAAGAAATAAAAGACGATATAAGAAAAACTGTATAAAAGACATCCAAGTCACCAAAATATACAATATCATCCTCACATCAAGTCTCTAAGTCATACACATTAAAGTGGTAGATGGAGAGTACAGGATACAACGATTTACAATAAGCAAAATCGAATAACCGCAAAACCCACCTATAGCAAAACTACACGCAGTCAGACGAAGCGGTATCCGCTGCAAAAGATGATACGAATGATGAAAAGCCTGCCGCGACTGCCCTGAGGGACTACCTGAAAAACACTGTGGCACAACGGGGATGAGTTGCCAACTCGTGAATAGTAAATAACATATGCAGGTAATCGCAAGTATGCACGTACAGCGCGAATCTAACGCATGCAAGCTGATAGCAATAAATGCCAATATGTATGCAACAGTATGAAAGGTACTCTATCAGGTACTACTAATACATGAAGCAATAAAGGGAAATATGTATATGCAACAGTCATGAAATGTACTCTATCAGGTACTACTAATACATGAAGCAATGCATATAAAATAAAGGCGGAGTATGTGATAAAACATGTCATCCACACGGAATCCTGACCTCGTGGCAGGACCAAAGTCCATCAAGACAATCTGAAATCCCAAATTTGATCAAATCAGCCCCCAAATTGGCCCTCATATCTTGTAAGTCTCATATATCCTGAGTGTCCAATACAAAGTAAATCTCGTATGACTAGTATCCAATATCAAGTAAATCTCATATAACGAGTATCCAATATCGAGTATGTCTCATGAAACCTGAGTGTCCAACATCTACACCCTAAAACATCATGAAAACAAGTGTCTAGCATCGACACAAAAATACTCATCTCTGAGGCACCGTCACCTGGGACTGGCCCTCCTATGTCATGTACGTACATCCTATGGAACCTGAGTGTCCACCACCCGCAATCGACAAGGGCATGTGCGTACATAATCTCGATCGGTATCCCCCAGATATCCGTCGAGTCCAAATACTATCACCGGTTGGCACACGCCCCCCGTCAGGCTCATCGGCATGTACCGTCGATCTTCTTGCCCTGGAGAACCAACCGGGTTCCACCATGTACCCGCACACGGCCCACGACACCTCCTCGCATGGGGTATATATAAGCTCAGAACCGAGAAATCTCATGGTGGAAGCTGAAATATCATATCAAGAGAGACCGGGTTTTTCAAATAATGCATAATTTCAAGAAACAACCACGGTCCTCAAATCCAGAAAACATCAAGTAATGAAAAAGTATAACTGCATGAATCAATACATATATATTAGCGTCTCATTCCTATATATATATATATATATATATATATGCATATATAACAGCGTCCCATTCCACTGTTATATATACTTGGGAGTAAAAATATCAGAGAACATCATATGAAGTCCTTGAATGTAATATATGCAACATGAAACAGTAATATGAGCATATAAAGGAAAAACAGCTATTTAACTGCAACAAGTTAATATATATATCTTGCGGTTCCTAATTTCTCCAAGTCCATACAACATAAAATAAAGATGAACATGTAGCTATAGCCAGGTATGCGTAACCATGTTGGCATAGCAAGATATGTGTATCTACCTATCAATAATGAAGTAATACCCCCCAGGTATATGTATAAGTATGTATGCAAGATGTTCATGTATCTATACCTCATATGTGTATATACCTATCACTAATGGTACAATACCATATAGGTATATGGGTAACTAGCATGTAAGCATGTCAAGGCATATGTGTAAGCATGTAGGTATACAGGTATGCTATATGTCATATGCACAATGAAAATGAGGATCATGTCTCAAGTCCCTAGTCAATACAATATCCTGTATGTATAGGTGTTGTGCGTGTCATGGAAATTATTGACGGTGTGAGGGGCATACAATTAGTGCTCGTGCAACATGAACCGTCAATAAAGGTGTTGTGTCTCATTAATACTATGTCCAAATACAATAGGTAAATGAGATATGCAACAAAGGTGCACATGCACAATCAAGTCCATAAACTTATAACTAATAGTCATGTCCTTTAACCAAGCCCAGATGCATAACGCCATGCAGGCGATTCCCTTGTAGATGTTAAATCTACTCACCACAATCCTGGCTAAGTAAAGCCAACAACTCGCTTTCCCTTCTTCGCAGCGGCCGAAATCCCCGCCTGCGATCCTGAAAGCATATAATAATATAACAAGTATATATTAGCAATCGACCAATAACACGTACCAACTACGTTTGACCGACGTACCAACTCCTAACATACTCTCAAGTGTTTATCCAGTGGCTAACGCGCGTAGCGACACTACGAAACCAACTCAAGAGCAAAAACTACAAAAGGACACAAACGACATCGGCACGACCCTAGCTAGGAACGCAAAGCGAAATAAATACCAAGCCTAGGCCCTAATCGTACCGATCGCGCATTCACAACATAAGATATAGCGTGGAATCAATATAAATAACGTCGCAATGTCGAAAGAAACTCACGCCTAAATTATCCTAAAATCTAGTAAGCGACTTATATCATTTTAGCACAAAACTACAAATTTTTACCAAAACTAGAAATTACAACCTTCACCAATTAGCAAGATTAAACCACTCATACCAATAATATAATTTTAATCTCACTTAATTAGGATTTAGTAAAAACTTAGTTTGCTAATTAGCTTAATTTACAATTAGGAAAATATCATTTAACAAACCAGCAACTAGGTTTAGTTTTCATTTGTCTAAAATTATCATCTAACCTTTTCACTAATCAAAACCTAACTTGATTATCCAAAAACCATTTCTTGAATTTCAAGACATGCATATTAAATCTTTAATTTAACATCTAATTAAGCTAGTTTAAAGATTTAAAACATCTATTAAGGATTAGGGTTAGGGTTTTATATCTCATTAGATCAATCAAACTTGCAACAAAACACCAAAGTTTAGCCTCCGAAAATCCACACTTGATTCAAGATCCAAGCTAGATTGAGATGAAGAATGTAGGGTTTTGTTTTATAAAAGAGTTTGTGTGAATTATTTAGGATTTTTGATGATTTTAAGAAGCATGAAGACTTGAAAATGGAGGGGGAAAATGAGGGCAGCCAAGGAAGAGGGGGGCCGGCCACTTGGTGAAAAAGAGAAGAGTGTGGAATTGTGTAGGAAATTCTAGAAGAAAAAATCAATAAAAGCTTAATAAAACAAAAAAGATTTATGTCATCTTTAATTCTTTTAATTATAATTCCCTTTAATTCACATAAATATCTAGATATTTTATGTGAGAAAGAATTAAGCTTAAACTAGTGATTAACTTAGTATTGATTCACATTAGTAGTAATTAACCTAAACCAAAAAGTAATTACCACTAATAAAGTGCACAAATAAAGCATTAAGATAATATTTTAATTAGGGAAAAATATTAAAATGCACAAAAATTACCAGTGGCTTACAAAAACCCGCAAACTAGCAATTTCCTAGCTAAACTAGGTGCATTCTATACCGCAAAAAGATCGCTTCTAGGTTTTTATGGAAAAACGCAATTTATTTTACCTAAAAACGGAAAATTCGCAAAACGATTTCTAAAACGTTACAATCTTCCCCTCTTAAATAAATTCGGTCCCCGAATTTAAAATTCATCTACGCGTACCTTTAAAGAGATGGGAGAAAGTCTTCCGCATCTCGCTCGCAGCCACTCAAGTGATCACCTCACTAGACGGCTATGCCAAAGAACCCTCACAGATGGCAAGACCCTTGACCGAGGTTCCTCTACCTGCCGATCCACTATAACTATCGGCTGCTGGTGAACGAAAGATTGCGTCCAAGCTAAAAGGTCTGATTCTGAATCATGTGAGAAAGGTCATGAAGGTAATTGCGAAGTATCGACACAAGGAATACGGGGTGAATACTCAAAAATCTGGGCGGAAGTGCCATAATATAGGCAACGATACTAACTCGCTTCAAGGATCTCAAAAGAACCTACAATTCTGGGACTAAGCTTTCCAAAACTCAACACGTCATTTCATTGGAAAAAATCCGTAAGAATACATGATCTCCCATTGCGAACTCAAATCTGCGACAACAACTGTCGGCATAAGACTCCTGTCTGCACCGGGCTGCTCTCATCCTGACCTGAATCAACTGGATCTTCTCCGTAGTCTCATGACTAGCTGGGGTCCAAAATCCTACTCTCGTAGAGTCAGAAAAATAGACCGACGATCGACACCACCTACCAAACAAGGCCCAAAGGTTACCAATTGGAATGTCTCCTGATAACAGCTATCGAAGGAGAACCCTAAACATGGCAAGTGACAATCCCAACTTCCCACAAACACTTAGTACATAAGCACAAGCATATCCTCCAGAGTCTGTATAGTCCGCTCTCACAAGCCATCGGCCTACAGATGGGAAAAGCGGATCTAAAACTCAACCAATACCCAAGGCTTGCTGAAGCTTCTGCCAATGACGGCTAGCGAACGGGGTGCCTCTATTGGATACAACGCATGAAGGAACTCCGTGCAAACGCACAAACTTAACAAAGAACAACTGAGCAAACCGAGCATAACCGGACAACAAACACCCAAATGGAGTCATACCCTGTCTAAACTTGGGTAGACACCACAACAATATTCATGGAGATCTGCTCCCATTCCCACTCCGGAACGGTTAAAGATTACAACTCTCCAGCCGGTCTCAGATGCTCAACCTTAGCTCGCAACAAGTCAGACACCTCGAAACGAAATCCGAAACTACACTCTTCATCCCTGCCCACCCGTAACTAACTCTCAAGTCACGTTACATCTTGGTGGCACTTGGGGTGAACACAAAAAGCTGACAGATGTGCCTGCTCTGGGACCCCGCGTCTCTACCTATCAATATCAAGTACACACCAACGAGTCCGGAACGTAGCACACCCTGGTCATAATTCAAGAACTCTAAATCCTTACTAGCTGATTGATCGTCTCCGTATCTCGTGTCATGTTTTGAAAAGTGTAAAAGATCACAACCAAAGAAATTTATACCGCAATCAATTAACGGTGTCAATGTAGCGCGTTAATGAATACAGATCGTCTACTGAGATGTGTGTTTTGATCGAAGTTGTTTTAGTTGAGTCGAGATTAAAATATAAAAGAAAATGCAATAAAATTTTCAAGAATTGTGAGATTTGATTTTTAAGAAACATAAAGAAACTAAATCAAGAATCAAAAATCAAGAATTTATGAATTTATCCAATATCAATTTGATTTATCAAGATTTGTAGAATAGCTTGTAGGATTCGATTGAGTTAATAGTTAATGATGAATCTAATAATTCCTAATCTTATCTATTGATAATTTGTAGCTAAACTGATGATTATGATGAAGATTAGGGATCAATTGGAGAAACTAGGGTTTCTCCTTCACTGTCCCTTGTCTTTTCAATCATGATCATTCGGATCTAGCCTCTAGAAAAGAAAATCATCAATCGTTTGATTCCTAATTTGCAATGAAATAATCAAGAAGTCATTTCGCTCCAAATTAGGTCATCAACGATTCTTTTTGCTAAGGTTCACAAATCTCATAAGAATTAAGACTAGTATTAAGATTTGATCATCATTAGATCTATCAATTCTCTCGAATCCTCCACAAGTGGAGAATTTACTCACGCATCATAATGAAACAATTAAGAAAGAAGAATTTCATAATGCGAGAATGAATAGAAAGCGAGAATTACAATAATCACCATTATATAGATCTTCTTCAAATTACACATCTCACTAATGTTTACAAGACTAGCTCTAGCTCACTCCTTTGAAAGGAAAATTGTCGTCGATCTTTTGCTTGGCTTGATCGTCGCGAGTCGTGGATCGTCGATCTCTTGCTCGTATGATGATCGGCGTTGCAAATACAGGATCCTCGGTAGTTGCTTGAATTGCTCTCAAATGATCTTGATTTTGTTCAAGTTGTGTCACCCAACTTGATTTGAATTGATTTAGATTTGTGCTAGAATTTCACCATTAATTGTGTAACTAATTCCACAACTAATTAACAAACAATTTAACAACCCGAAAAATTGTAGATCTAGATCCCTTTTTATAACCACTCATTTAATCTTCTCTCATAAGGTTGGTTGTTATGCAGAGCCTTCCAGAAGATGCCACGTGGAATTGAAGCGTCTTGAGAAAGCTAGGCCGTTACAAGGAAGATTCTGGAGAAGTTTCGAGCGCCAACGACCCAACTCGGCTGTAGAACCGCGGCGACTCAGCCTGGATCGGCCGTGGATCCACGACCATCTGGATCATTTTCCTAGGGTGTTTTGTGTTGTCTTTAGGGTATTCTTTTGATGTCTGTAATCTTATAATTCTTTCTTGGTTACTGGCAGATTTCATGTTTTTGACTTGCTGCGCTTTATCGGCACTTTTGCAATTCCGGTTCTTTTACCTAAAAAAATTTCTGCACATAATATCGATAAAATATGTTGAGATATATAAAACCATGCCTGTAGTAATAAACACACAATTTCCCTCATAATGCCGGTTATAATGTATAACATATGTTATTTGATATTTTGCAGACGAATTGCTAATATGTGCTATATTTATACCAAACACCTTTAGATGATTAGAAACATTAGGGAAATTATCGTGTTAAGAATGCAATATTTTCGACTGATCAAATTCCCCCAAACTTAATTTTGATCGTCTCGAGCAAACATCTTTTATTTTTTTAAGAGAAGGAGAAAATATAAGAAAGAGAAAAACTAACTAGCACACTTTCGTAGGCAACACGATTGCACTGAGCACGTGCAACAAACCTTTAAACCTCTAGGTGTTCCGAGTAGGAGGAGTGTTGTCTCCTGAGGGTTTTCAGCGGATTGCACCCACAAAATCCCATAATAAAAGGAAGACTGTGAAAGTTACATATAAAGATAAGAATTATAAAAGAAAAACTTTTGAAAATTAGAGTTTCCAACTAATACTAGTTTTTTTGGTTGTCATGAGCCCTATCTTAATAGTCATGAAAAGATGTTAGAAATCAAATCATCCCTCAATAAAACATCGCTTTTATTTTTCATTCCTACCTTTATTCCAAATATTGATCATATACCCCTACGTGTGTTTAAAGAACATTCCTACACTCGGAGAATTCAATTCAAGCTAGCATACTCTTGTCCATCTACCTCAGTATTTTTTTAATTAATGAATATTTAGATGGATTTTCTTACACATTTTTCAAACGACCGTTAATACTTCTTGAGGTACTAACCGACCGATTACTCAACATGCTTGCTGATTAGGTGTATTTAATATTTTTCTCGTCTTGCAGCACCTAAGGCTTAGCAATGACTCCCAAACCAGTTGGTCTAAGGCACTCGGTGATGAAGCACCCTTGCTATATTTTTTTATTGCTGCCTTGGTGATAACAAAACTAGTATTCATTTTTCTCACCATTTTATCTTTTATTTTCCATTTATTATTTGCTTCATACTTTGGCTTTAAGAGCTTTTCAAGGTATCCTTTACTATCCCGAGCTTCAAGACGTGTGTAAGTGCGTATAGTAGGGTATCATCATTCAAATGTTTGGCTTCCAGAATAGGAACTATTTTTAAGAATTATTTTTATCCTCAGATTAGTGACTTCTTTCATTTTACTATCTCTTGGGACAACGGCTCATAACTACTTATTTCTAGATTCGTTTAAGAAAAATTATTCTATTCTTTTGGATGTAATTTTTCACTATCTAATCTTTTATTATCTTATTTATGTACAAATTTTATTTTTTTATTTTGTTTTGTGCTTTTGCAAAGTATGTTGCAAAATGATGCGCAAATAAGCATAAACCCACTACTAAAATAGGGGGTTGCCCCTACGGATAACAACATCCGTAGGGGCAGATTTAGTTTGGCCCTACGGATAAATCCGTAGGGCCAAACGGTTGCCCCTATGGTCCTTCCATATTTATTTAAAAATTATTAAATCTTAAAGCATTGTTTGCCCCTACGGAGCCGCAAACCAAGCACCTACGGGCATATCCGTAGGGGCATCTAAACAGAGATTTAAGTGATCGATCCCTACGCTGATTATTTCTTATTCTCTTATCACTTGCGCGCGAACCCAAATCTCCAAACACCTGTTCCCGCCGATCGCCGTTCTCGTCGTCGCCGGTCTCGTCGTCGCCAGCGCCGGCCGAATCGTCGTCGCCACCGCCTGCTTCTTCCTCATCTCCGTTCGTCGTCGCCATCGCCTGCTTCTTCAACCTACGGCCGATTCGTCGTCGCCACCGCCTGCACAGGTTAGGAAATCTTCAATTAAACAAATTTTTGTTTGTTTTAGGTCTATGGTTCATGGTTTGGGTAGGCATCGGTTGGGGTTAGCGTTAGGGTTAGGGGTGTGGCTGGGGGGTTGCTGTTGCGGTTGGGGTTGGGGTTCGGCAGGGGGTAGCGGTTGGGGTTGGGGTTGCGGTTGTGTATCCCTGAGCACTTCTTGATTGGGGCTGGGGCTGTTGCTGCGGGCTGGGGATAGGGCTGGTGCTCGGGCTAGGGTTGGGGCTCGGGCTCGGGCTGCAGCTAGGGCTGTGGTTGGGGTTGGGGCTCGGGCTGCGGTTAGCGTTAGGGTTGGGGCTGGGGCTCCGGCTGCGGTTGTTGTTGGGGTTCAGCAAGGGGTTGCTGTTGGTGTTGGGGTTGGGGTTAGGGTTGGGGTTTTGGATTTCAGGGTCTAAGTTAATTTCCATTCTAATTAGCATTAAGCTCGTTAATTGAAATGTTGATGATGATCATAAGAGGAAAATGTGTCTAGTTTGAGAAGGTGTTTGGAAACTGGACTAATAATGTGGGTAAAGCCCAGTTTAATTAATAATTTTATTTGTCATTCTCAAATTTTCTTGGAAACGAAGACTGTTTTGTTGAACTTTTAGCCGTTGGGCATGTTGGGTTGAATATGTTTGCTAATTGCATAAGATGCTCATAAGATTCTGGATTTTGAGGATGGGCCGTTGTAATTGGAAATGCTTAGAATTGTAGGAATTTCTTTGTTTTAGCTATATATAATTGCAAAAAAAAAAGACACATTTCTGATTTGAAGAAAAGGAAGGGCAAGATAGGGATTTAGTTATGGATTTTACTTGGGCGTCTCCTCTTTTAATACATGTCTATCTTTATAAGAATATCGTGTCACATATTCGGTTTTAGCATCTGTACGCAACGCTTTATGATATCAGTATCCTATATTTGTAGTTTTAATTGTTGATTGTTATAGATGAATGCCATTGCAATAATAGTTTTTGGTTGATGAATGCCATTGCAATGTAGGATGATCAGTTCTATTAATCTTGATCTCAATGGTTTAAAATCATGTTACACATACAACATGAATGCACAACAAACGCATAATTAGAGAGCGATTCGAGATGTTCAGGTTAAAACCAATATATGATACTCGATGATAATATGAAACCTTCGTATTCCCATCGATACTCATATATGAAACTAAAAGCGCCACTTAGTCCCCGTCTATTGGTTAACATAAGTGCGATGCTCGTCGTGACATAGAACCATACGAAGGTTGTTAAATATCGGACGGTATAGCTCGATACTAACAACCGTCGTATAGTCAACGCGACTAGAAAATTCAATCGTATGGTAACCCATAGATTTGTCCCGTGTGGACAAGTTAAGAATGTATAAAGCAAACGCCTTCATTCACTTGTGTTTTCATCCGTTTCGAGATATTTCTTCGGTACCTTTCCGCTGGTTCTCCGTGTACAAAGATAGATTATATGTTCATTTCAACATTGTTTCACAGCTTTGAAATGATTATCTATTCTATTACAGTGTACTCGGAGAACAGCGGGCAGGTGCAGCCAAAATTTACTCGAAACGGTTGAAAGCACAAGTGATGGGTGTTCGCTCTATACATTCTTAATGGGATAGAAGCCAACCCCCGACAGCCGGAACACACACATACAACAAGAATACACAACAAACGCATAATTAGAGAGTGATTCGAGATGTTCAGATTAAAACCACTATATGATAATATGAAACCTTTATATTCTCATCGATACTCAAATATGAAACTAAAAGCGCCACTTAGTCCCCGTCTACCGGTTAACATACGTGCGATGCTCGTCGTGACATAGAACCATACGAAGGTTGTTAAATATCGGACAGTATAGCTCGATACTAACAACCGTCGTATAGTCTACACGACGAGAAAATTCAATCGTATGGTAACCCATAGATTTGTCCCGTGTGGACAAGTTAAGAATGTATAAAGCAAACGCCTTCATTCACTTGTGTTTTCATCTGTTTCGAGATATTTCGTCGGTACCTTTCCGCTGGTTCTCCGTGTATAAAGATAGATTAGATGTTCATTTCAACGTTATTTCACAGCTTTGAAATGATTATCTATTCTATTACTGTGTACTCGGAGAACAGCGCGGAGGTGCTGCCGAAATTTACTCGAAACGGTTGAAAGCACAAGTGATGGGTGTTCGCTTTATACATTCTTAATGGGATAGAAACCTACCCCCGACAGCCGGAACACACACATACAACAAGAATATACAACAAATGCATAATTAGAGAGCGATTCGAGATGTTCGGGTTAAAACCACTATATGATAATATGAAACCTTCATATTCTCATCGATACTCATATATGAAACTGAAAGCGCCACTTAGTCCCCGTCTATCGGTTAACATGCGTGCGATGTTCGTCGTAACATAGAACCATACAAAGGTTGTTAAATATCGGACAGTATAGCTCGATACTAACAACCGTCGTATAGTCTACGCGACGAGAAAATTCAATCGTATGGTAACCTATAGATTTGTCCCATGTGGATAAGTTAAGAATGTATAAAGCAAACGCCTTCATTCACTTGTGTTTTCATCCGTTTCGAGATATTTCGTCGGTACCTTTCCGCTGGTTCTCCGTGTATAAAGATAGATTAGATGTTCATTTCAACGTTGTTTCACAGCTTTGAAATGATTATCTATTCTATTACAGTGTACTCGGAGAACAGCGAGGAGGTGCTGCCGAAATTTACTCGAAACGGTTGAAAGCACAAGTGATGGGTGTTCGCTCTATACATTCTTAATGGGATAGAAGCCTACCCCCGACAGCCGGAACACACACATACAACAAGAATACACAACAAACGCATAATTAGAGAGCGATTCTAGATGTTCGGGTTAAAACCACTATATGATAATATGAAACCTTCATATTCTCATCGATACTCATATATGAAACTAAAAGTGCCACTTAGTCCCCGTCTATCGGTTAACAAACGTGCGATGCTCGTCGTGACATAGAACCATACGAAGGTTGTTAAATATCGGACAATATAGCTCGATACTAACAACCGTCGTATAGTCTACTTGACGAGAAAATTCAATCGTATGGTAACCCATAGATTTGTCCCGTGTGGAAAAGTTAAGAATGTTTAAAGCAAACGCCTTCATTCACTTGTGTTTTCATCCGTTTCGAGATATTTCGTCGGTACCTTTCCTGTAACACTTTGATTTTCCGTTAGAATGTTTTTGTGATAATTAGTATTGGTGCATGTTATTATATTAGTGTTCATAGGATTATTAGTTATTTAGTCGTGTTTAGCAAATTGGAAAATTTTCCTTTGTAGTGTATACTTGCACACTTAGCCATTTTTTGTGACTTAGGGTTTTGGTAACATGTTAACCATTCTTTTGTGCATGGTTCTTTTTAATTTTCCCCACCATTTTATTCATATCTTAACCCCTTTTCACAAATTCAAATCCTAATAAATAATGAAGCATGGTGGTTAGGTGAACACTTGACTTTTGACCCCCATTTTCTTCTCTCCTCTCTCTCTTTTCCCCACTTTAGAATTTCCTGCAGGAATTCCAGCAGAAAACCCATCTCTTCCTCCATCTTTTCTTCTCCTTTTTCATTCTCCTTTGATCCATACACAAAACCCTATACATATCAACACATTTTCATCACAAAACCTTAGGAAAAGTGAGCTTTTGAGGTGTTTGAAGCAAAATCTGCACACTTGAGGGAAAAGCTGAGACTTTTGGTGTTTTATAAGGTTCTTAGAAGGTATTAACTCATATTAGCACTCCTTTTCCTTAAACTTGTAGTATTCTTTAGTAAAAATCTTATTTTTAGTGATATTAAAGGATATTTGTGAAGTATATGTTAGATTGGTGTTCTCATAGTTTAGTTAGCTCCTTTAAGTGTTATTAGAGCTATTTTAACCAGGTTGTACTTCAGGATTGCACAAAAATACCCTAAAGTTCCATTTTAATCCAAAAGTATGGATTTTAACTAGAAATAAGGCCCTGTAGGATCTGCTGCTACCCGAGATATTTCAGAGTGAAACTAGATGTTACTGTAGCATGTATGGGGGGTATAGAGTGCACACACAAAACCTGCGAGCCCAATTCCCTACCCAGGCCGCCGAATTTAGCATTCTGGCCACAATTTGCGGCCAGATTGGGGTGATTTGGGTTGGGGTTTTGGGTGTGGGTGTCTGCTGCTATGTGGGTTATTTTGGTATGTATAGTTTTACAATATCTTTTCTGTATCAAAATCTGGAGGTGATTACCTATTTTCCCGTATTTTTAGTCTTCGCGACACGCGTGATACGTGTTTGTGGGTTTTGGGTTTCTGCGTATCGCGACGCGTCGGAGTGACTTCAGGCGCGTAATCACACGTTTTAGCGTATCGCGCACACGCGCGCTTGGTTCACGACACGAGTTACTAGTTCGGTCTTAATGTCGTGTTTGTGTGACTTCAAGCTTATGTATGATGTATTGTGTAATTCTAGGTTCGCAGGCGAATACGGCGGACACCGCGCAGAAAGGGAAACAAGTTGTTGGCTATACCTAGAGAGAGAGACTTCGGTGAGTAGACTTAACATCTACGGGGATATCGCCCGCTTGGCGTTCTACGTCAGGGCTGATAGGACCTTATAGCTATATTCACATACATTGACTGTTCATGGCTACTATTTAGTGCATACTGCATTCCCTGCTATATGGATATAAACAAGAATTGATAGAACACCGCACCATTACTAACGGTCCATGTTGCACGAGCACTATCCTGCATGTTAAACACACACCGTTATTAATTGCCATGACACTCACACTGTAGAATTTACATCGGATCATTATATTGTAGCTCATCTATATATGACATGACTTGATGTTCATACTTGATGCATATATCACATCGGATCATTATATTGTAGCTCATCTATATGTGACATGACTTGATGTTCATACTTGATGCATATATCACATCGGATCATTATATTGTAGCTCATCTATCTGTGACTTGACATGATATTTATATTTGATGCACATATCATATCGGATCATTGACTTGCATATTGATTTGGATTGCATGTGATTTCTGGATTTGGGAACCGTGGCTATTTCAAATATGTAATCATTTAAAAACCCGGTTCTCTTGATATGATATTTCGGTGCGTCCACCATGTGTTTCCTCGGTGCTAGAGTGATATATGAGAACCCGAATCGAGGAGCTGGTTGAGGCCGATTACGGGTACATGGTGGACCCGGTATGGTACCCCGGGGTGAGAACGGTTTCGCTGTGTAGTAGACGGTGAGCCTGGCAGAGGGACTACTACCTACCGGTGATTGGTTGGACCTGACAGTTATCCGGAGGATACTGATCAGAGTCGATAGATGGATGCGGGGTGATCCGTACTGCCGGGGCCGAGGGCCGATAACGCAGACGGAGCCCGTGGGCTGACTCGGACTGACGGGGCCCGATGGATGAGGATTTGCTTGTCGATGCAGGACACGAGTATTTATGATATTTGGGTGACGATGTTGGGCACTCGGGATTCTCAGAGATTTACAGGATTTGAGGGCCGATGAGGGTGCCGGCGCCTGAGCTATTTGGGGGATCTGGGTGCATTGATGGACACCGATTATATATTCCACGTTGACATTCCGTGTAGATGTTATAGTGCCCATGCTCAGCATTTATTATTGTACCTCATCCTGTAGTTATATTACCTGATAGAGCACTTGCATGATTATTGCACAAACTGCTTATCACATATTGATATCATCTGTTGGCATATGATAGAGTAGCGCAGTACGTGCATGCTCGCGATTACCTTTATATGTTATCTCTATTCATGAGTTGGCAACTCACCCCCGTTGTGCCACAGTGTCTGCAGGTTGGCCTTCGGAGTAGTCGCGGAGGGTTGCGTTTTGCATCTTTTGACATAGATACCCCTATAGTTGGTGTACTAGCTCTTTGCCGATAGGTGGGTTTTGTGCGGTATCTGTTTATCTTTCAGTTATGTACATTGTTGTATCTAGTATTCTCCATCTACCATGTATGTATTTGACTTAGAGACAGTGCGAGGGCGATGATGTATATTATTGGTATTCTGGTGTCGAGCTCGTTGTGAGCCGGCAGTACTTGCAGTTTATTCTCTCTGTGATGTTCCTACCTGTGGATCTTGATCTTCGCTACGGCGTCGTATATTGCTATCTTGGTGATTGTTTACTTAGATTTCTTAACATGTTAGTAAGTGCTTTCATTTTAAACTCATAACACTCTATACTTTTACTGGTTTGATTTATGGGTTTTCGGTTCACTTAGCCGCGTTACGCCTGTAGACGTTACGTGGTTAAGTGCCGGTCACGGGCCAAACTTTGGGTCGTGACATTTCCGCTGGTTCTCCATGTACAAAGATAGATTAGATATTCATTTCAACGTTGTTTCATAGCTTTGAAATGATTATCTATTCTATTACAGTGTACTTGGAGAACAGCGGGGAGGTGCTGCCGAAATTTACTCGAAACGGTTGAAAGCACAAGTGATGGGTGTTCGCTCTATACATTCTTAATGGGATAGAAGCCTACCCCCGACAGCCGGAACACACACATACAACAAGAATACACAACAAACGCATAATTAGAGAGTGATTCGAGATGTTCAGATTAAAACCACTATATGATAATATGAAACCTTCATATTCTCATCGATACTCATATATGAAACTAAAAGCGCCACTTAGTCCCTGTCTATCGGTTAACATACGTGCGATAATTTATTCTTTTCAACGACAAACGCACACACAAAGCATATACACGGATTTTCTCCTTTGTCAGTAACTATCCCGTTCTTATATTTCTCAATATAGTCAGCATAACCTACAATTTATATGTTATACAGTCTAACATGGCCCATGAGTACGTCAGAGTTAAGGACTGGATGTATGTGGATTGGAAACAACGTATGCAAACTAAGTTTGTCGCAGGAGTTGCCGCTTTCCTTGAATTTGCACGCGCGCATAATAAGATCATAATAGAGAAGATTCTCTGTCCGTGCGATAGATGTGGCAATAAGTACTGGCAGAAGGTAGAATTGGCAGAGCTTCATATTGTAAAACATGGGTTTACTAGACTTTATACAACTTGGAAATATCACGGGGAAGGAGAAGAATGCAGTACTGCGGCAGAAGAAGTAAACACGATAATACGGCAGGAGAAGAAGAAGAATTCGGTAATGCGGCAGAAGGAGAAGGTGGTAATTTATTTCCATCAGATGAAATGGAGGATATGGTAGAGGCTGCCCTAGGTGAATCTATTCGTACCGAAGATGACATTCCTTCCGGTCAAGGACCGCGTGCGGATAAATATGAAAATTTCATGAATGATGCTAGGAACCGATTTATGAGAATGCGAAGTATTCCATCCTCTCATGGTTCGTCCAACTTTTCCAGATTAAGTGTCTAAATGGAGGGAGCAACAAGTCATTCACAATGCTTCTTTCATTCTTGAAAGATTCTATGCCTCCGGAAAATAATGTGCCCAACAGCTTGTACGAAGCCCAGAAGATGATGTCTGATTTGGGTCTAAAGTGCGAGAAGATTCAAGCATATCCTAAAAATTGCGTTTTGTACCGGAAAGAGAATTCAGATTTGAAAGAGTGTCCAACATGCGGAGAGGCCAGGTATAAGCCGAATGATTCTGATAAGAAGCCTGATATACCTGTGAAGATAGCACGATACTTTCCCATAACACAGAAGCTACAGAGGCTATTCAGGTGCAAGAAAACAGCCGAGGCAATGATTTGGCATCACCGTGCTCCTCCAATTGAAGATGGAAAAATGAGCCATCCAAGAGATTCACCGGCATGGAAGGATTTCGATCGGAGGCACGTAATATTCAGTAGCGATCCTCGTAATGTCCGGCTCGGACTAGCTACTGATGGCTTCTGCCCATTCAACTATATGGCTGGAAGTCACAGCACATGGCCCGTTGTAATGATAATTTATAATCTGTCGCCTTGGTTGGCTATGGACCAATCATACTTTATGATGGCTCTTCTTATCGACGGACCAAACTCGCCGGGGAACAATATCGACGTCTATCTCCGACCTCTGATCGAGGAGTTGAAATCTTTGTTCATTGATGGTGTAGAGACATATGATGCAAACACAAATACAACCGTCATACCGCGTGAGGCTTTAATAAGGACAATTAATGACTTTCCTGCGTATGGAATGCTATCAAGTTGGTCCATACATGGTCACAAAGCATGTCCTCATTGCCATGAGCATACAATATCGAAATTCTTGAATTTTAGCAGGAAGGTTTATTATTGCGGCCATCGATGTTTCCTGCCTCCAGACCACCCTTATAGGTTAGACACGGTTCACTTTGATGGTCATCAGGAGCTTCTTGGACCTCCATCCCCATTGTCCGGAGAGGACGTGACTGCTAAATGGGATGGTTACAATAACGTGACCTTCGGGATGGATCCGACGAAACAGGTCAAACCACCATATTGGAACAAGTTAAGCATTTTCTTCGAGCTTCCGTACCGGTCTACAAATTCAGTGCGTCATTGTCTGGACGTCATGCATATAAAGAAGGGAGTATCAGAGCACATACTTAACTTGCTTCTTTGTAAAGACGGGAAATCTAAAGACAACATGAATGCTCGGATGGATCTACAAGATTGGGGAATAAGAAGTGAATCGCACCCTAGACCGGTAGCGGGTAAACCGGGCAAGTTTTGTACTTCCCAATGCCGCTTATCATGTCACAACCGGAGAAGAAAAGATTCCTGCAGGTGTTGCATGATTTGAATGTCCCTACAGGTTTCTCAGGATCATTCAGCAAGAAAATAAAAATTATGAAGGGCAAGATCGATGGGCTGAAAAGTCATGGTCACCATGTTATCTTGGAGCACCTTCTTCCCTTAGCCGTCAGGACTTCTCTCCCCGACTCGGTTGGTCTAGTAATTAACGACCTATGTTGTTTTTTTAGGGAGTTGTGTGCTAAAACACTGGAGGTTGTGACGCTGGATAAACTAGAAAATTCTATTGCGTTGAGACTTTGCAAGTTTGAGCGTATTTTCCCACCGTCATTCTTCGATATCATAATACACTTGACGGTTCATCTTGCAACTGAGGCGAAATTAGCCGGACCGGTACAATATCGATGGATGTATCCCGTCGAGAGGTACGTGTAATTTTTCATTTCGCGCAATTTATAATTTTATTGTTGTCCTGTATGCCCGTATTTATTTATTCAACATATTTTCATTAGGTACCTTGATCGGTAGATTTTCCGTTGTGTTTGTAGAAAATTGTAAAGAAATCACAACCAAAAAAATATTTTGACCGCAATCAAACTACGGTGTCAATTGTAGTTCATGAATGAGTGCGGATCGTCCACAGGGATTGCACGATTCATTTATATCTTTGATATGTTTGAATTGAAAAGTTAAGCTAAGATAAACGAAAACATGATTCAAGAGTATTGATTTTCAAGTGTGACTATTCTATTCAAGAATCAAGAAAAAGGATAAACAATCAAGAATCGGTGTATCGATAATATTTCCAATCAACAATCAAGAATCTAAAAGAGGCTCGTAGGAATCGATCGGATCAATAAACGTGATGTAATCTAAAGATATCGTGTTCTTGTCCTTCGAAGGATTGATACTAGATTGATGATCATCGACGAGAGTTAGGGCTTTCTTGATGAAACTAGGGTTCATCTTTTAACCCTTGTTCTTTCGTCGATATCATTCCTTTTCTAGCCTCTACCAAATTCAAGAAACGATCGTAACTCCCCAATTTCGATCGATGTCAATCAAGAAAGCATCGAAACGAAATGGGTCGTCGTTTCTTGAACTCGCTAGGGTTTACAAAACTCGTAGGACTCAAGAATCGATTAAAGCTATGTTACATCATCATTCTATAGACCGTCTCGACTCCTCGACGAGCGGAGTTTTATTCACACATCACCACACAGAAAAGATTTACGAATTGTAAAGATATCATGATGCAGAATTTAAAGAAAACAAGATAAAAGAATATCACCTTTATTTATCTCAACAATTTTGATTACATTTGCTTCAAGAACTACAAGAGGAAGAATCTAAATCGTTGATCGGGCTTCGCTCGGCTTCGTGAGTCGTGGATCGGCTCGGATCGCTTGCTCCGTTGAAGATCGGCTCCACTCCTAAAGGTTGTAAGGCTTCTTGCTTAATGGGCACTCGGGATCTTGATCTTTAATTGGAATTGGGGTTAGGGTTTCCTACAAGCTCTCTCACTAAACTTGTGGAAGAAGGAGATGAAGAAGGAGAATGGCTAAAAATGAATCACACCCTCTCTTGGATGTATGATATGTGTTGATATAAGATGATCCCCTCTCCTTTGAGTCTAGGGTCTTATTTATAGAACTCCCAAACCCTAGGTTTAGGTTTGAAATGGTAGTTCCCTCCAAAAGTTTGTTGAGTCTTCTAGAAGATAGTTTGTTAGGAGCTAGCTTAGGGTTTAAGCTAGGTTTAATTAAGCTTGGAAACCCTTGTTTGCTGATCTGGCAGAAACCTCTGGAGTCTTCTGGAACTTGGAGTACATTTCTGAACTGCAGCAGATGAAACAGGAGTTTTGGTCTAAAATTGAGGAACTGATTCCCTGGGCCCACCACGGATCCGCGGCACAAGCAAGCCATTGCCGCGGATCCGCGGCTGCTTGAGGGGCTTGGACTTTGGGTCTTCTGGTGTGGGCTTGTACTGTAGTTTAGGTCTTCATTTGATATGTTGAATTGCAATTACTCCTTTGTATTGGTACCAGATCTGAATTTAGTGAGTTTACGTATCTTTCGAGCGGTGTAATGATCGAGCAAGCTTCTCTTTTCCTGCACAGACTTCGAAACACGGGTTGCGACATATAGAAATATTGCGATGCCATGCAATGCAGTCAATTTCCTTAGAAAATGCTGGTTTTAAGGTCTAATACATGTAATCTTATAATCTGTGATTGATTTGCTAATATATGAAATACGGATACCGAACACTTCTATATGAATGCAAATGATGAGGAAATTGTCGGCTAAAATATGCAATATTTTCGACTGATCAAATACCCCCAAACTTAATTTCGATCGTCTCGAGCGAATGTTTTATTAAAAAGAGAAGGAGAAAATAAAGAAAGAGAAAAACTAACTAGCACACTTTCGTAGGCAACACGATTGCACTGAGCACGTGCAACAAGCCTTTAAACTTCTAGGTGTCCCTAGTAGGAGGAGTGTTGTCTCCTGAGGGTTTTCAGCGGATTGCACCCACAAAATCCAATAATAAAAGCAAGATCATGAATATTACATTTAAAGAAGAGAATCGTAAAAGAAAAGCTTTGAAAATTAGGGTTTCCAACTAAGCTAGCTTTTCGGTTGTCATGAGCCCTATTTTAATGGTCATGAAAAGATGTTAGAAATCACGTCCTCCCTCAATAAAACATCATCTTATTCTTCATTCCTATCTGTATTCCAAACATCGATCATATCACCCTGCGTGTGTGTAAAGACATCCCTACACCCGGAGAATTCAATTCAAGCTATCATATTCTTGCCCATCAGCCTCAGTACTTTTTAATTAATGAATATTTAGATGAGATTGCTCACACACTTTCATGCGACCGTTAATACTTCTTGAGTTACTAACCGACCGATTACTCTTGTGCTTGCTTACTTGGTGTATTTTCCTCGTCTTGCACCACCTCAGGCATAGCAGTGACTCCCAGACCAGTTGGCCTTAGGGCACTAGGTGAAGAAGCACCCTCGCTATACATTTTTATTGCCCTTGGTGATAACAAAACCAGTGTCCATTTTTCTCACCACTTTATATTTTTTTATTCACTTTTTTTTTCTTTTTATTTCCTTCATACTTTTGGCTTTAAGACAAGAGCATTTCAAGGTATCCTCTACTATCCCAGGCTTTAAGACGTGTGTAAGTGCGAATAGCAGGGTATCAACGTTCAAAATGTTTGGCTTCCAGAATAGAAACTATTTTTCAGACTTATTTTTATCCTCAGATTAGTGACGTCCTTCATCTTACTAACCCTTGGGACAACGGCTCATTACTACTTATTACTAGTTCGTATAAGAAAACTTCTAATTTTCTTAGTTTTCTAAAATTTTTCTAATCTCATGGATGTAATTTTTCACTATCTAAACTTTCATTATCTTATTTATATACAAAAAAGTGTAAATATTAAAATTATTTTTATATTTGAAATTTTTTTAAATTTTTATGGGTTTTGAAAATTTTTCAATTTTTATAGATTTTTAAAAGAAGTGTTTTGTGCTTATGCAAATGATATGCAAATGATGCAAAAATAAACACAAACCTCCTCCAAACTTGTTTTCAACAGTGTCCTCACTGTTGTCGACTGCTATATCTAAAAAAAAACTGTAAATCTGGGGGGAATTATTAGTGGGGGCAAAATATATAAGTGAAGAACTTCCCCCAAACTTATTTTTCACTCACATTCATTCAAAAGATGATGCAATGATATACTGGACATGAAGGTGAGACGGAGGAATTTTAATCCAAATAAACTGGCTCTTGTAAGAACAAGAACTCCTCCGTGGGGTCAGTGGAAAAATACGGCTTTAGTCTATGTCCATTTACTTTGAAAAAGTTGCCGTTTTTAACATTTTCAACTTCTACCGCCCCGTGCGGGTATACAGACCGCACAACAAAATGTCCCTTCCATCGAGATCGGAGCTTACCCGCGTGAAGGTGTAATCGTGAATCATAAAGAAGGACTTGTTGACCAGGTGAAAATGTTTTCCTCAAAATGTTTTTATCGTGAAAAACCTTAGTCCTATTCTTTGTGATTACAGCATTATCATAAGCTTCATCGCGGAGTTCGCTTAGCTCGTTAAGTTGCAGCTTCCGAAAGTTGCACGCAAGGTTTAGATCAAAATTTATTTCTTTTATAGCTCACAATGCTTTGTGCTCTATCTCGACAGGTAAATGACATGCTTTTCCAAACACTATCCTATATGGAGACATTCCTAGGTCGGTCTTATATGCAGTACTGAATGCCCAAAGAGCATCCGTCAATTTGGTCGACCAGTCTTTTCTATTTTTAGCAACAGTTTTCTCCAGGATAAGTTTGATTTGTCTGTTTGAGATTTCAGCCTGCCCGCTTGTTTGGGGATGATAGGGTGTAGAAAGTCGGTGGTTGATTGAGTATTTTCGCATCAGAGTCTCAAAAGATCTGTTGCAGAAATGTGTCCCATTATCGCTAATAATAGCACGTGGGTGTCCAAATCGCGAAAAGATATTCTCTTTCAAGAACTTAATGACAACTTTCTTGTCATTAGTGCGACATGGAATGGCTTCTAACCACTTTGAGACATAATCAACCGCCAGCAATATGTACAGATTCCCAAAGGAGTTGGGAAAAGGACCCATAAAATCTATGCCCCAAACATCGAATATTTCAACAACCAAGATGGGTTGCTGAGGCATTTCATTCCTCTGGGATATTCTACCCGTATACTGACATTGTGTACAGGTTTTGCAATACTCAAATGCGTCCTTGAATAAGGTCGGCCAATAAAATCCACATTGCAAAACCTTTTCCGCTGTCTTTCTAGGACCAAAGTGACCCCCACAAGCCTGATCATGACAAAATGAAAGAACACTCTTGAACTCTTCATTCGGGACACACCGGCGAATGATCTGATCAGGACAATATTTAAACAAATAGGGCTCGTCCCAGTAAAGGTGTTTTACTTGGGAAAGAAAACGATATTTGTCCTGTTTTGACCAATCGCTCGGTATTAGTCCCGTGGCATGATAGTTCACAATATCCCTGAACCATGGTTCAGCTGATATGCTCAAGAGTTGTTCGTCAGGGAACGAGTCTTTGATCGGCAGGGTCACAGGGGAAGAAATGATGCGTGAAAGGTGGTCAGCTCCTACGTTTTCACATCCTTTCTTATGTTTGATAACAAGATCGAATTCTTGTAAAAGAAGGATCCAACGTATTAGGCGACCTTTTGCATCTTTCTTCGCCAGAAGATATTTCAAAGCGGAATGGTCAGTATACACAACTATAGGTGAGCCAATTAAGTAAGGCCTGAATTTTTCTAATGCAAATACAACCGCTAATAGTTCCTTCTCGGTGGTTGTATAATTGATTTGCGCATCATTCAAGGTCTTACTAGCATAGTAAATCACGTGTGGCATCTTTTCAATGTGCTGTCCTAAGACTGCACCTACTGCAAAATCAGATGCGTCACATATCAGCTCAAAGGGGTAGTCCCAATTTGGTGATGATAAAACGGGGGCTGAAGTGAGTGAGTGTTTAAGTGAGTCGAAAGCTGTCTCGCAGTTCGAGTCAAAATGGAAGGTCGTATCCTTGGCCAGGAGTAGTGTTAAAGGTCTAGCAATTTTGCTAAAATCCTTAATGAATCTCCTATAAAAGCCCGCATGGCCAAGGAAAGAGCGAATATCTTTGACGCTTTTGGGATGAGGGAGGTTTTGAATGACATCTACTTTAGCTCTGTCAACCTCAATGCCTTTCTGTGAAATGACATGTCCAAGGACTATTCCTTCTTGGACCATAAAATGGCATTTTTCCCAGTTTAATGTCAAGTTCTTCTCTTTGCAACGAGTAAGAACAGCGTCAAGATTCGCTAGGCAATCAGAAAAAGAGTCTCCAAAAATCGAGAAATCGTCCATAAAGATCTCCAAAAAATTCTCTACCATATCAGAGAATATCCCTATCATACACCGCTGAAAGGTAGCGGGAGCATTGCATAACCCAAAGGGCATGCGACTGTAAGCAAAGGTACCAAAAGGACAAGTAAAAGTGGTTTTATCTTGATCCTTTTTGGCGATGGGGACCTGATTATAGCCTGAGTATCCGTCC
Organism: Agapanthus africanus; assembly: GCA_030015575.1. Classification (NCBI taxonomy): domain Eukaryota; kingdom Viridiplantae; phylum Streptophyta; class Magnoliopsida; order Asparagales; family Amaryllidaceae; genus Agapanthus; species Agapanthus africanus. The sequence goes on along the minus strand of CM057347.1, from coordinate 250,213,305 downwards.
ATAAAACAATAGTACTCTCGTCCCGCTAAGCGTTCCAGCATCTGATCAATGAATGGTAGAGGAAAATGGTCTTTCCTCGTGGCAGCGTTGAGTTTTCTATAATCAATACATACACGCCACCCAGTTTGGGCGCGTGTCTGAATCAACTCATTCGCCTCATTTGTGATAACTGTGAAGCCGGATTTCTTAGGAACGACATGTATAGGACTCACCCACTGGCTATCGGAGATGGGGTATATAATACCATTATCTAAGCATTTGACGATCTCTTTCATGACAGCTTCCTTCATGACGGGATTCAACCGTCTCTGTGGTTCTCGGGTCGGTCTGGCATCATCCATCACATGTATATGATGTTCAACTATTAAGGGATTAATCCCTTTGATGTCCGCCATACTCCAACCAAACGCCTCTTTGTTAGATCTCAATACCGATAAAAGTGCATTCTCTTGCTCCGATGCAAGAGAAGCGGATATGATAACCGGTAAAGACTCATTCTCACCTAGATATGCATATTTGAGGTGAGAAGGTAAAATTTTGAGATCTAACTCGGGTGGAGAAATGATAGAAGGAGGGATCATTGAGTGATTTTTGGATCTACCAAGAAGCTCAGAGCCTGTGAAAGATACAGACTCGGGTGGAGAAAAGTCAGAAGTGCAGGACTCATGTGTAGGTAAAGTGTCCTCACTAAGATCTTGTGCAAAGTCAAACAGAGATGTGGTAATGTCATCGAGATCAGTAAAGCAAAGTTCCTCGGCTCCACAACTATCGGGAGCGATCTCATGGACAGAGCACACATCTAAAATATGAGCAGAGGGTTCTGATGGCTGACTTCCAACTTTATAGATATTTAGTTCAATGGTCATATTTCCAAATGATAAGTTCATTGAACCATTTCTACAGTTTATAACAGCGTTGGAAGTGGCAAGGAAAGGACGGCCCAGAATCACCGGAATTTGGCCCCGGGGGTTTGCTACAGGATGTGTGTCGAGCACAATGAAGTCTACAGGGAAAACAAATTCCCTGACCTTTATCAATACATCCTCTAATTCACCCCTTGGTTTGGTGATAGATCGGTCTGCCATCTGGAGAGTGCAATGAGCAGGTTTCAGCTCTCCAATCCCTAATTGCTCATAGACAGAATAAGGGAGCAGGTTAACACTTGCGCCAAGGTCTAAAAGAGCACGATTTATGTTTTTACCCCCAATCGAAATCAATATTGTAGGACATCCTGGGTCCTTTCTTTTCTTTGGAAGCTGGGGTATAAAAGCAGTGCTGATATTATTAGACATGAAGACCTTCTTCGGCACTTGAGTCTTCCTCTTCCTAGTGCACAAGTCCTTAAGGATTTTCGCATAAGCGGGGACTTGCTGAATCGCATCTAGGAGAGGGATATTGATGTTAACCTGTTTGAACATTTCTATAATTTTCTCCATATGAGGACTCGTTCTATTAGCCCTTAACCGGTTCGGGTAAGGATCTTTCGCAATAAGCGTAGGGTCCATCACAGGAGAAGGAAGAGGGGGTAGACGCGGTCCCAAAGGAGGTGTGGGGACCGTCTGTGGAGAACTATAAGGGTTGGGTGATGGTGTTGAGCATAGGGGGAAATGGAGAATAGGCTCGCTAGAAGGTGGTTTGGTAGAAGAAGAAGGATCAGAAGGAGAAGGATGTGTGTGTGGAAAGATCTCAGCCGGGGTGTTGATATGATTTTCAGTATTATCAATATCTTCCCCGACATTATTATTCAGCACTCTTCCCGATCTCAACGTTGTGACGGTATTTACATTGTAATGCCCAGGATTCTGTAGGGGTTGAGAGGGAAGTTTCCCTTTTTCTCTCGCACTCATTTCGGCTTTAAGTCGTGTGATTTCAGCTTCCATCGTTCTGATACTCTCAGCTTGGGACGCTGAGTTTTTCTTTATCTCACCGACGGAAGATCTAACCTCAGCCGAAACCTCTATGAAATTTGACAAAAGTGATTTCATGGTTTGAGTGAATTGAGAGAAATCGTTAGGGCAGGACAACATAGGATTAGACTGTGCAGGAGTGTTGCCCTGGTTTTGGAAATTTTGTGACTGATAGGGGTGCTGAGTGAGTTGAAGGGGTTGCTGTTGTGGTGGAGGAAGAGCCCTTTGAAAATTATTCGTGTTTGGAACCGTGTTTTGAGATTGGTTTTGGTTCCAAGCAAAATTCGGGTGATTCCTCCAACCCTGATTGTACGTGGAAGAATATGGATCGTTTCTAGGTCTTTGAAATGCGGCATTAGAATGCTCGTGACCTTGAAATGCAGAGTTTAATGGACATTCTTCCGTTAAATGAGACGGATCAGAACAGCACCCACAAACAGTTTTGGGGAGTGACACTGGGTTTAGAGAGGCTGCTGCAAATTTGTGTTCCATAGCGTCGAGCTTCTTTTGCATTGCTGCCATTTCAGCTCGAACACCTATGGACACATCTATTTGGTGTACGCCACCCCTATTCAATGGTTGGGTTCCACTCTCCCACTGTAGTGATTTTTCAGCGAACTCTTCTAAATACCTCCAAGCTTCCCCATCATCCTTAGTCATAATGTACCTTGACACATATTTTCAAGGCTCTGTTTAGTGTTAGGGTTACTGCCCTCATATATGATTCGGCAAAGCTCCCATCTCGGGATGCCGTGATGAGGACATTGAACCAATAGATCCTTGAAACGTTCAAAGTATTTAGAGAATGGTTCAGCAGGGAGCTGGGCAAATTGGTTCAGTTCGCTACGGATTCGAGCTGTCTTTTGGTGTGGGTAGAATTTCTTAAGGAATGCAGCGACGAATTCTTCCCAATTTGTAATAGAGTGTGCGGTAGTGTTATATAGCCACTTCTCGGCTATATCGCACAAAGTAAATGGAAGAAGTCGTAGACGCATCGCATCCACTGAAAGTTGTGACGTACCCATCATTGCGCATACGTTTTCAAATTTGGTAATGAAAACGTAAGCGTCCTCAGTCTCGAGTCCGTAGTATTTAGGTAAAAGATTGATATACTGGGGCTTGATTTCAAAGTTATCCCCATTGGCTGGTGGTGTGGATAAGCAGGTCGAAAGAGGACCTCTATGTGGATAGCATCTTTCCTGGATAGAAATGCGGGGAGGATTCTGCGCACCAACGGACGGCGGCAGATTAGGGTTAAAGAAGTTTGATGGATTCGGATCCATCGGTGTGGGTGTGGTAGTGGGTAAAGAAAAGGTAAATGGAGAAATATCGACTTCGGAGTCGATAAGGGGTACGCGGACTAAACGGGCACTAGAATCCCGTGTCCAGCCTATCTTGCACTAAAAAGGGTTAGTACAAGTGGCAGCGTTGGCTTATAATTAGGGGTAAATGAATGCGGTGTTTGCTTTTGAAAAAGAGACGGATTTTTGAAAAAATGATGCGACAAAACAAATGCAGCACACAACCCTAGAATCCAGTGGTCACCTAGGTCCGGCTCTAGACCGCTCCTAACTGCCAAAAGACAAGTCGCATGATAAAATCCTCCACTGCCTCTTTGTCCCCCTGTGGCCGGATAAGTGCCAGGTAAGTGGGAAGGTACTCCACTACGTAAGTAGTGGGCCTAATTAAAAACCACTAGCCTTAGACACACTCGCCTTAGGCACCACAAGAAAACGCGGATAAGCAATGAATTACCCACGGCCTTCTCTTATCCTAATTGAGCGCGACAGTCCTTAGAGTCTTCTCTAGATTTCTTTTAGTTAATGAGGGTAATGCGGATGCAAGTTTTGCGATTTTCGGGGCCTAGGAAGGGTAATGAAATCCCCACCTAATTTGGATTTGGCCGTGCCCCTTAAATTTCCGTATTAGAATGCAAACAACCAAGAAATCAAAATCACGCACAAATTTAATTTTGCTTTTGCGGTGCTGCGATTATTTGCAAAGAATCCTGCAGCAAAGTGTTAGTTGGAGCTAAAAGAGGAGAGGGGAGAGAGTAAGAAAGTACCTGCACCAAAATTTTTGCAGAGACCCCTTTACCAAGCCGTGGAACCGCCGCACTTGGTGGGTATTCGCCGCGCTTACGCGGTCCTCTGGTGGTTTCACTGCACAAGTTTTCTTCAGGGAGCTTATCTTGGCTCCCTCAGCTCTCTGGTATATTCCAAAAAAAAATTCCACAGCACAGAATGCTCCAGATCACCTTGCAATCAATCACAACACACGTATAAGAGTTTGTACGAATTTTGATTTCAAGAAGTAGAATGTAATAATTCTTTCACTTCAAACTAAAAATGCAAATGAATTAGCGCGCGATCCCCGGCAACGGCGCCATTTTGATCGGTAGATTTTTCGTTGTGTTTGTAGAAAATTGTAAAGAAATCATAACTAAAAAAATATTTTGACCGCAATCAAACTACGGTGTCAATTGTAGTTCATGAATGAGTGCGGATCGTCCACAGGGATTGCACGATTCATTTATATCTTTGATATGTTTGAATTGAAAAGTTAAGCTAAGAGAAACGAAAACATGATTTAAGAGTATTGATTTTCAAGTGTCACTATTCTATTCAAGAATCAAGAAAAAGGATAAACAATCAAGAATCGGTGTATCGATAATATTTCCAATCAACAATCAAGAATCTAAAAGTGGCTCGTAGGAATCGATCGGATCAATAAACGTGATGTAATCTAAAGATATCGTGTTCTTGTCCTTCGAAGGATTGATACTAGATTGATGATCATCGACGAGAGTTAGGGCTTTCTTGACGAAACTAGGGTTCATCTTTTAACCCTTGTTCTTTCGTCGATATCATTCATTTTCTAGCCTCTACCAAATTCAAGAAACGATCGTAACTCCCCAATTTCGATCGATGTCAATCAAGAAAGCATCGAAACGAAATGGATCGTCGTTTCTTGAACTCGCTAGGGTTTACAAAACTCGTAGGACTCAAGAATCGATTAAAGCTATGTTACATCATCATTCTATAGACCGTCTCGACTCCTCGACGAGCGGAGTTTTATTCACACATCACCACACAGAAAAGATTTACGAATTGTAAAGATATCATGATGCAGAATTTAATGAAAATAAGATAAAAGAATATCACCTTTATTTATCTCAACAATTTTGATTACATTCGCTTCAAGAACTACAAGAGGAAGAATCTAAATCGTTGATCGGGCTTCGCTCGGCTTCGTGAGTCGTGGATCGGCTCGGATCGCTTGCTCCGTTGAAGATCGGCTCCCCTCCTAAAGGTTGTAAGGCTTCTTGCTTAATGGGCACTCGGGATCTTGATCTTTAATTGGAATTAGGGTTAGGGTTTCCTACAAGTTCTCTCACTAAACTTGTGGAAGAAGGAGATGAAGAAGGAGAATGGCTAAAAATGAATCACACCCTCTCTTGGATGTATGATATGTGTTGATATAAGATGATCCCCTCTCCTTTGAGTCTAGGGTCTTATTTATAGAACTCCCAAACCCTAGGTTTAGGTTTGAAATGGTAGTTCCCTCCAAAAGTTTGTTGAGTCTTCTAGAAAATAGTTTGTTAGGAGCTAGCTTAAGGTTTAAGCTAGGTTTAATTAAGCTTGGAAACCCTTGTTTGCTGATTTGGCAGAAACCTCTGGAGTCTTCTGGAACTTGGAGTACATTTCTGAACTGTAGCAGATGAAACAGGAGTTTTGGTCTAAAATTGAGGAACTGATTCCCTGGGCCCACCGCGGATCCGCGGCACAAGCAAGCCATTGCCGCGGATCCGCGGCTGCTTGAGGGGCTTGGACTTTGGGTCTTCTGGTGTGGGCTTGTACTGTAGTTTAGGTCTTCATTTGATATGTTGAATTGCAATTACTCCTTTGTATTGGTACCAGATCTGAATTTAGTGAGTTTACGTATCTTTCGAGCGGTGTAATGATCGAGCAAGCTTCTCTTTTCCTACACAGACTTCGAAACATGGGTTGCGACATATAGAAATATTGCGATGCCATGCAATGCAGTCAATTTCCTTAGAAAATGCTGGTTTTAAGGTCTAATACATGTAATCTTATAATCTGTGATAGATTTGCTAATATGTGAAATACGGATACCGAACACTTCTATATGAATGCAAATGATGAGGAAATTGCCGGCTAAAATATGCAATATTTTCGACTGATCATACCTCTACACTCTTAAGAAGTATAAACGCAATAAAAATCGACCAAAGGGTTCTATCGTGCAAGGTTATCTTCTTGATGAAGCAACCTCATTTTATTCCCGCTTTCTGGACGAGAACATTGAGACAAGGCTTAACCGACCACGAAGAATTCAAGACGGACCATATGGTAAAGCCGAGTATAAGAGGGTAGACACTATGTTTATCAACAAGATATACCGGTTTATCTTGCTTAATTCCGCATGTCTGGAACAAATTAGAGAGTAAATTTTTTTGGATTAATTGTTATATATGTGTTTGTGTATGTATGAAATGATATAATATTAATGTCACCATTATTTGTCGAAAACAGAATTCATTTTAACGAGGTACGTGAGGGCCATCCTGATTGGAATGAAGAACAATTGGAAAAATATCATCAGGATAATTTTTGTGATTGGGTCACAGATCATGTAAGTTATTCGAAAAACATTTTATTGCTAGCAATTTTAATCTAAACTTGTATCGTTATGTATTTCTCGTAAAATTTGTTTTGTTAGATCCACGATCCGAACTTGTCTGCATCATTTCAGAGTGATTCAAGATGTTTAGCTCAATTTCCTAGTACGGAGGTTGCATATTACAAAGGATTTGGTGTCCTTGGATACAAATTTGAAGTTAAGGAATTAGAAACATCTAGAACCACTCAGAATAGTGGGATTGCGACGGTAGGATCGGACGATGTGATTTATTATGGGTACTTAAATTGTATACTCGGCATCCACTATCCCGGACGATCAGAACCCTTTTATATATTCCAGTGTACTTGGTACGATACACGAACCGATACGGACAGGTGGAGAAGCAATCTTGGGACTTGGAAAGATGAATATGGATTGACCAGTGTGAACACACTTCGATTTTACGGTCAGGAAGATCCGTTTAACTTTCCGAACCAAGCGTTCCAAGTATACTACTCACAGTGTTTGAAGCATCCGGGGTGGAGTGTTGTATGCCGATGGAAACCCAGAGATGTCTACGATGTCCCAGAATACGAGACAGCGATGAGGACGAAGAAGAGAGAAGGCTTAAAGTGCTTCGACCGTCTGTTTAGAAGGACGGGTTGTCTTCGACCGATCATGAAGTTACGTGGGTAAGAAATGACATCGACGATGAAATCCAAGTAGATATGTATAATGCGCCCACGAAACGAAAAAGGTTATCAGTAATGTTATATTATTACTTCACATTTTACGCTCTATACATATATAGTCAATACTTTTAATGATTGTCTAATGTGTCCACGAACCGTTTATCTAGATTTGATGATGATGCCGGGAGCAGCGAGGGGCGGCAGGAGCTCCAACCGCGGCAGAGGCAAAAGCAGGGGCAGAGCGGTTCTGCCGCCCGGAGAGCTTCGTAGGGAGCTTCAGAGGGCCGGTCTTGCACCCAAATCGGAGACCCCTTCGGATGCCTCCTTCCGTGTGGATTTTTCCACACCTCCAGGTATACTGCACGCATATCCATTTTGAATGTAATATTACAGATATTGATGCCTGTTTATGTCAAAATTACTTATATTGTCAATATTTGATTGTCTAGTTGTTGGTGATGCGTCCACATCTGGGACAGAGGCCACTCCCGCTCCTCCAGGTATGTTTATATATCATATAGTGCATGTATATTGATTTAGAATGCTATATCATAAATATACACACATTCCTTTTTCTCTTACTTAGCAATTTTTATTATTGTCTAGCTGTAGGTGGTGACACCACCACACCTGCGGGTATGTTTATATATCCTATAGTGTATGCATACTGAATTAGAACGTTATATTATTGATCTACACATTTTTTTTGCAATTACTTATATAATCTATTTTTAATTGTCTAATTATAGGTGGTGTGTCCACATCTTCCGCAGGGGCCACTCCTACCGCTTCCATACCATCCGCATCGTCTGCAGGTTAGTATGAATAAATATAAAATATTTATTCATTTTACATATGCTCTATAGAATAAATATGAAATTCAAGGAAATTTAGCGTCAATGTTTATTTTCTAGTTGCAGGGGATGCGTCCGCATCCGGGACCCCGGTTATTCCTCACCGGAGGAACTATCGTCCCGCTCATGCTGCTGTCCGGGCCCAGGCTCGTGCGATAGTCACCGGAGGTATATATCACACTTCAATTTTTGCGTAAGGTTGATTTCTTAATACAACTTTGTCTTAATATTGATTGTCTTGATATTTCGTGCAGACACAGGGCCTCCCCATCCCCGGAGGGGGACTCGAGGCCCGAATCAGTCCCATAGGCTGAGGCCTGACAGAGCTAGGGGGGAGGCAGCATTCCCCCTCTTTTTTACCCTTGACTATCGCTATACCGGTCCTCATGCCGAGAGGTTCGGCTGGTATATGGGGAATGAGAGTCGGGTCGTGAAGAACTATCCACTTCACGTTGAGTGGGGCGAACAGCACCGGCGCTCATTCGCCCTCTTCTTTGATCAGGCTCGGGTACGTATTAACGGTCTATTTTCATTTGATTTATCCAATATATTTATTATTAACACTTGCAATCTAATAACAATGTTTTTTTTGTATTTTCAGTCGGATTACGATTTTCAGCCTGTAACCGACCCTGATCATCCTGGGATGGTGCTCGACCTTCATGCTCTGTACAATGGCCTGATGAAGAACATGTAGACCAAGGTCCGATACAACAGGAATGAGCTGAAGGCCGACTGCTACTCCCTGTGGATGGCGACCCCCGAGGCAGAGAGCGGCCCTCCTATCTACTCCGGCGTTTGCGAGAGTCGACGTAGAGACATGGCCTCTATTGCGCGATTATTTCGACTCCCAACGCAAACAGGTATGTATTTTAAATGTAATTCATTGTTTATGATATAATTTATTTCTTTGTGTTCCTTAATTAGAAAACTAAATGTTAATGCGTTGTGCAGAAACAGGCCGCTCAGAATACAGAGAACAGGAAGTCGGCGAAGAGGGGTCGCCCCACTTACACAGGTGGCTCGAGGAACATTACTCGAGCCATGGAGTTATCGGTAAATTACAATCGACCGACCTTTCTGATATTCTGCAATATTAAGAGTTATTTTCTAATATTTCTAATATTAAGAGTTATTTTCTAATATTGCAGACAGCTCAGACCGTGGCGCAAGGTGGTACACCGAGCGTGCTGTCCGCATATCTTGCTGTCCACGGCACCTCGACAGATCCCGCCACAGGCGAGCTTCGATATCCCGACATCGCTACCCAGGAGTATTGTGTCAGTGTTAAATATTTATTCTACCCATATTTGAAATTTTAGTTTTGGAAGCTTCAAGTTTAAATTTTATACTTATACTTTACTGCTTAATGTGGGTGTAGGAGCGGGTGGTTGAGCTGGCCGAGGCCTCGGGGATCGATTTTATCTGACAGAGCGATCCGAGGCTGCTGACCCCAGTTCTGGACGCCGCACATGGAGGGCACCATGGAGGTTGGGAGAGAGGCCGGGGACTGGGCCCTAGCAGGGCGCATATGAGGTTGGACTCCACCCCGGCGGTTACTTCCTCCGTCTCCAGTGAGCGACGTGTCCAGCAGGAACTGGAGAGCTTGAAGGCCACCGTTGAGGAGTTGAAGGAGATGCTGGTATGTATACTACTTTATAGTAAAATATCATGTCATATTATAGATATCAACATATCCATAATTAGTACGTAGCTTGAGCTTATTTGATTTTAGACTTAGGTTTGATTAATCATACATACATATGTAATTAAAATAAACAATGGTTTTCCAAACTAGATATCCAAATGGGATTTCGAAATAACTTGATAATGATATGAATTCGAATAATACACAGTTCTTACACGTTTCTTACACACGTTTGGTCCAGACGCGACAGGGTACATGTCATGCATCTCCTTCGGCTGCGGCTCCGCAAGCCACTACATCGGCTGCGGTTCTGCAGACAGCTCATATAGCTCCAGTGCCCACTCATACTCCCGCAGCCGCGGCTCCGCAAGCGACTCCCTCGACGGCGGCTGCCCAGACCACATCGCCAGCTCCACAGGACGCTCAGACTCCCGCTCGCGCCGAATTGCAAAGTTTATTGACCGAGGAGCAGGCGCGCTATCGTTATTCAGAGGTGGAGCTGGACCGAGTTAGGGTAGCTTTTTGGTTCTTATTTTTTGAAACATGTATTTATTTATATCATACATATTGTACTACATTTTGAAACGATATTGATATTGGTTTATATTTATATCATATTCAGTATTTGGGTTTCTTTTGTATATTATATGCGTGAGATGTGATTATGAATACTGCGATATATGTTGTGTGATGATTAATTTTATATTTTATTGATATATATATATATTATTGTGCACAGGGCGGGAAAAAATCAGGCAGCCCTTTTTTAAAAAAAATACAGATAATGTGTACCTACGGATTAATCCGTAGGTACACATGTTGCCCCTACGGATTAAGCCGTAGGGGCAAAATATCAGCAGTAACTGATATTTCCCCCCTGGTCTCAGTGTCAGGGGGGTTGGTCTTGCCCCTACGGATTTATCTGTAGGGGCAAAAAATAACCCCTACGCATATACCCGTAGGGGCAAAATATCAGGAATCCTGATATTTTGCCCCTACGGATAAGTACCTACGCATATATCCGTAGGGGATACTACTTGGACCTACGGATATATCCGTAGGTACCGTTAATATAATTAAAACAACCGTAAATAAAATAACTTTTTTTCCCCTACGTCCTAATCCGTAGGTGCAAATGTACCTACATAGAACTCCGTAGGGGCAAGTTTTTTCCCGTAGGGGCAAGTTCAGGGCTTCAACTTGTATCTACGGCGTTTGCACCTACAGATTAATTTTTTGCCCTTACGGAGATATCCGTAGGGGCAGTGAGTTTCCCGTACGGGTAAATCCATAGGGGAAACCCTTATTTCTAGTAGTGACCTCCCCCAAACTTATTTTCAGCAGTGTCCTCACTGTTGTAATCTGCTAGATCACAAAAACTTGTAAGCTTAGGAGGAAATTATTATCTGGGGAAAAATATATTAAAGTGAAAATCCTCCCCCAAACTTGAGTTAAACAGTGTTAAGCATTTAAAATCACAAGAGGGGGGTCAAAGTTCCTGGTCAATGCCAAGCTTTGCAAAGACCGAAACTCAACACCAACCATTCAAAAATTTTATCAGTGAAACGCACCGGTTGGTGGAAGAACATGTTGTAGAGATTCAGGAAGAAATGGGGAAGAGATAAGTGGTGTAACAGAAAAGGATTGCGTCTCAATTTGGAGAGGCGACACAGTGATAGTGATGATGAATTACTTGCATTTTTGTGATTGTCCAGAAGAAGGGGTGGAGGTTCAATTTCTTTTTCTTGAAGTTGATTCATCTCAACACCCGTGTTTGCTAAAAATGCGAGCTCATCAGCGAAAATTTCCTCAAAGCTCTCATCAATACCCCGAAGAATAATGTCATCAGAAAAAACGAGGTGATCGTCAGACTCTATAAAAAGTTCATCATCAGCGTTAAATGTTGACCCGGACAACTCGGTGGAAGAGTCCATATGTGTATAATACATAGTTGGGTCAAACAACAACCTATGAAAAGAGTCTAGATCAGTATCATGAGGCTGATCAAATTCACTGCTGTCGACATCCATTAATTCGACAGAACATGCATGAGCAGAATGTTAGGAGGGTACACTTCCCAATTTGTAAATGTTAAGCTCTATTGACATTTTTCCGAAGGATAGTGTCATAGAGCCATTACGACGGTTGATTACCGCATTGGAAGTGGCCAAAAAGGGTCGACCGAGAATCACCGGAATTTGATTCCGTGGGTTCACTACAGGCTGTGTATCCATAACAATAAAGTCCACAGGGAAAACAAATTCCCCAATTTTATCAACGCATTCTCTAGTTCACCCCTAGGTTTGATTCTTGATCGGTCGGCCGTCTGGAGAGTTATGTGTGAAGGCTTTAACTCTCTGATCCCTAACTGCTCATAAACCGAGTAAGGAAGCAGGTTAACACTTGCGCCAAGGTCAAGTAGAGCACGGTTAATGTGTTTATCCCCAATAGAAAAAGAAATAGTAGGACAGCCAGGGTCCTTACGTTTCCTTGGTAATTGTTGGGGAAAAGTTGTGTCTACAGTACTCGACATGAACACCTTTTTTGGCACTTGAGTCTTCTTCTTCCTAGTGCAAAAGTCCTTGAGAATTTTCGCATATGCTGGGACTTGTTGTATAACATCTAGGAGAGGGATATTGATGTTAACCTGTTAAAACATTTCAGTGATCTTCTCCATTTGCGGACTTGGTCTGTTTCCCCTTAACCTATTAGGAAAAGGAGTTTTAGCAATAATAGCAGGGTCCAACAATGGAGAAGATCGTGTGGGTAGGAAAGATCCCAGAATAGGAGTGGGGATCGTCTTTAGTGGACTAGAAGAAATATGCTGTGGGTTCGAGCCTTAGGGAAAACGGAGAATAGGCTCCGAAGAAAATAGTGGGGTAGACGAACTGGGGTCAGAAGTAGAAGTAGAAGTGGAAGGAAAAGTCTCAGCCGGGGTATTATCGATTGATTCTTCATTATTATCAATCTCTTCACCGACATGGTTGTCTATCACTCTTCCAGATCTCAACGTGGTAATAGCATTCACATGATGTGAATAGCCAGGATTTGGTAAAGGTTGAGCTGGAAGTTTCCCTTTCTCTCTAGCACTTATCGCAGCAGTTAATTGTGCAATTTGTGCCTCTATCGCTTTAATACTCTCACCTTAGGAGGTGTGGCCATGTGTTAAAGTGTGGATAAAAGACTTCATATCATCGGACGTTTGCATGGAATGTTTCATGAACAAATCCAAAGTGTGTTCGAGTGCAGATGAGTTTTCTGTACCGACCATTTGGAAAGAATTATTCCCAGGTGCAGAATTTGTGGCTGGATTTTGAAAAGTTTGTGTTTGGTAGGGGTGCTGACTCAGTAGTGGTGGTTGCTGTTATGGTGGAGGGACCCTTTGAAAGTTGTTTTGGTTTGGAACCGTGTTTTGAGTTTGTGATTGGTTCCTAGCAAAGTTAGGGTGATTTCTCCAACCCTGGAAGAATATGGATCGTTTCTAGGTCTTTGTTGGAAAGCAGCATTGGTATGCTCAAGACCTTGAAACGGAGAATTGAAAGGACATTCTTCCGTAAGATGAGATGGATCAGAACAGCATCCACAGACGGTTTTGGAGAGTGACATCTGATTTAGGGAGGCTGCTAAAAATTTATGTTCCACAGCTTCGAGTTTCTTTTACATTGCTGACATTTCAGCTTTAACTCCTATGGAAACCTCAGATTGGTGAATACCACCCCTAGACGATGGTTGGTTTACACTGTCCCACTGTAAAGTTTTTTCAGCGAAATCTTCTAAGAATCTCCAGGCTTCACCATCATCTTTAGTCATGAAAGTGCCTTGATAAATGGATTCAAGAGTCTGTTTTGTTGTAGAATTAATTACCTAATATATGATTCTGCACAGATCCCATCTAGGAATTCCGTGATAAGGACATTGAACTAACAGATCCTTGAAGCGTTCAAAACACTTCGAGAATGGTTCATTTGGAAGCTGGGTAAATTGATTTATTTCGCTACAGACTCGAGCTGTCTTGTGATTGGTTCCTAGCAAAGAAGTTCGATGGAGATCTGTCCATCGAAGTGGATGTGGTGTGTGGTGAAGAAAAAGAAGATATAGAAATACCGACTTCAGAGTCGATAGAAGGAACACGGATAAGACGGGCACTAGAATCCCGTGTCCAGCCAAGCATGCACTAAATGGTTTAGCACAAGTGGCAGCATTATGATAATTAGAGAAAAGATGGATTTGGTGTTTGTTTTGAAAAATACGGATTTTTGAAAAATCACACAAACAATGCACAAGCAACCCAAAATCTAATGGTCACCTAGGTCAAGTCTCTAGACCGCTCCTAGACTTCCAGAAGACAAATTGCAGGATAGATCCTCTACTGCCTGTTTATCCCTTCTGTGGCCAGGTAAGTGCCAGGTAAGTAGGAGGTTCTCCACTACGTAAGTAGTGGACCTAATTATGTAACCACTTGCCTTAGACACACTTGCCTTAAACACCGCAAAAGAAATGCGGATAAGCAATAGATTACCCACGATCTCCTTCTGTCCTAATTGAGCGCGACGGTCCTTAGAGTCTTGTCTAGATCTTTTTTAGTTAATGAGGGTGATGCGGATGCTGGTTTTGTGATTTTTGGGGCTTAGGAAGGGTAATGAAATCCTTACCTAATCTGAATTTGGTCTTTGCCCCTTAATTTCCGTATTAAAATATGCAAACAACCAAGATCAAACACGCAACAATTTTTCTTTAGCGGCACTGCGAATTTTTGCAAAGAATCCTGTAGAAATTGGTTAATGGACAAGAGCAGGGAGGAGATAAGAAAGTAGAGAATATACCAGAGAAATCTGAAGCAATGAACCACCTAAACGGCGGCGGAACCGCTGCAAAAACACTCAATTCGCCGCGGATCCGCAGTTCAATTGATGACTTAGGTGCTTAAATTTTTACTACAGCTTCTTTTTCTCCTCTGGAATCTTCAGAAAGTCTCCGAATCTTGATTTCCTCGGTACAATGATTCCAGATTCACTCACAAAAATTCACAACAAATCGTTAAGCGCTTGATGCGATTTTGATCTAAAAATTCTGATGTAATAAAAAATTCAACTCAAATTACAAAACGAACAAATTAGCACGCGATCCCCGGCAATGACGCCATTTGATTGATCGTCTTCGTATCTCGTGTCGTGGTTTGAAAAGTGTAAAAGATCACAAGCAAAGAAATTTATACCGCAATCAATTAACGGTGTCGATGTAGCGTGTTAATAAATACAGATCGTCCACTGAGATGTGTGTTTTGATCGAAGTTGTTTTAGTTGAGTCGAGATTAAAATATAAAAGAAAATGCAAGAAAATCGATTCATGAATTGTGAGATTTGATTTTTATGAAACATAAAAAAACTAGATCAAGAATCAAGAATCAAGAATTTATGAATTTATCCAATATCAATTTGATTTATCAAGATTTGTAGAAAAGCTTGTAGGATTCGATTGAGTTAATAGTTAATGATGAATCTAATAATTCCTAATCTTATCTATTGATAATTTGTAGCTAGATTGATGATTATGATGAAGATTAAGGATCAATTGGAGAAACTAGGGTTTCTCCTTCACTATCCCTTGTCTTTTCAATCATGATCATTCGGATCTAGCCTCTAGCAAAGAAAATCATCAATCGTTTGATCCCTAATTTGCAATGAAATAATCAAAAAGTCATTTCGCTCCAAATTAGTGTAGGGTTCCTAGGCACGCTCAAGAGGTCTCACAAGGCATCAACCATGCCAAACAAAAATTTTCCGATGCCGAGAAACCCTAATGAAGATCGTTAACTAGATGTAAAGGCGAAAAGCTAGCAAGCAAACGACTTTGCTACTAAGTGAAAGGGATTACAACCTTTGTAGATCCGGTCCACCACTTCTTTAGCTCCGTGTTGACGTCCCTCCGCTGCGATCATCCGATCCCGGACTCTAGAAATGGTTTCGTCGGAGAAATGATCGGGCTAGGTCATTGACTTCGAGGCCGAAGATGATCTACATCGGGGAGACTCAAACTCAAGCTATTCCTTCACTCGGTCGAAAAATTTGTGAAGAGAACACCCTATACTACATGGCAAGTGGTAGAGGATGAAGAAATAGGAAGTGGGTTCACTTTAGAATTGGATTTCTCACTCTTTTTCTCATGGTGCCATTGGAGCTAGCAAGCTTTTTCAAGCTTGATGAAGATGAAGAAGAAGAAAGAAATATATATATAATATCAAAAGTGAAACTTATCCAATATATGATGGCACCATAGTTGAGTTAAGCCCTCATGCTTAACTCATGTAGAGAATTAACCATAGCATAAGGTTAAGGGTTGGGTTAGCTAATATCTTGAACAAATGACAAAAGAGTTGACTTTGTCAATGTTCATCAAGCTTCATGAAACTTGATAACTTTGACCAAAGTCACTCTCTTTTGTTATTTGTTTAGGAAAATAGTAAACCCTAATCCAACCTTGATATGGTTCAAGTCTCATACACACAACTTGTTTGTATCATCAAGCATGATACAAACATGTACACTTGCATATATCACATATAAACAATGTACACTTTCAAGTGAGAAAATCAATCATAAGTGAACCAATACTAGTTAATGTAAAGTAATATATCAAATATATAATTATACATTAAATCATTAAATCAACACTTGATTCAACGATCCGGTCATATCGCATATAACCGACTAATATCAATAGTAACAACTTATCGAATCAACACTTGATCCGATAACCCGGCTATATCGCATACAACCGATCAATGTCACAAATCGCGAGAATAGAATACAGTATCACATACAGGTATTATTCTCGGTCCAGCACATATCTCATATGTGCTCCTATTTCGTTTCGCTTGAGCCAGGAAACCCCTGTTTAGGACTCTAAAGACTCGTCAATACGCCGGCAGCAGGTGATGATCATATCAAACACCCACAAGCCGCAAGCGGTCTGCTAAACGTAACGGCCACCCGGGTATTGAGCGATCAGAAGATCAACGAGCAAGCCTGCTCACACTCCAGTGAATCCAACGAGTAACACTACCATACAGTCCGGTCTGTTCGTCTGATATGTCGCATATCTTGTCTAGGGGTGGTAAACGTCAGACCCCAATAACTCGATAAGTCGTGTCGATATGAGGCTCATAACGGGTCGAGAAACTACTGGTAACACTTACCAGTAAATCCCTAAAGCTGCCTTGGCCAAGGACTTCCTGTTATAGCCAATCGAACACTGCGCAACATCAACTCCCTATACCGGGAGAGACGAAACCCCTCCTATCGCTCATTGCCTCCATGCGACTCGGGACTATACCCAAAAGCCACCTTTTTGCACGCTCTCTTGGATGTGGTATGATGGAAATCAAAGCACAGTGGGAATCACACAAGACTCTATGACGATCTCGGTTCTACAGACTAACCTGCACCAGTGTCGCCAGAGAACTGCCATCTGACGTAAGGTATAATACCATCTGGGAGTTCTCGGCGAGTCCGTCCACTGTACCTAGTCTCCACTGAGCACCTGTATATCATCTCTGATGTCAAACATCAATGGATATGGGATCATCCATCGCCCATCTGTATGGGTCGAGAAGCTACACGCTAGTCTACATTGGTATATCGATGCCCTGTCTCGATACACCCACGACTAGGGACCTTGAAGGATGTACTTATGGACTGCCATGTCCCCACTAGTATGATCCACATCATAGTCCAGGTAGTCAAGCACACATCCTAAGGGCTTTACCAACATGTAACAGAGAGACAATCAGTGTACACGTTAAGGTAAAGAGTAACCAGATAGCATACTATCATATCGAGCCAGAAAGTCATCCCTTTATATGTCCAAGCATCCACTACAATATACATCCTATGTATAGTAATGGCCTCTAGGGCATACATATAACTAACAATTAGGTCATCAACGATTCTTTTTGCTAAGGTTCACAAATCTCATAAGAATTAAGACTAGTATTAAGATTTGATCATCATTAGATCTATCAATTCTCTCGAATCCTCCACAAGAGGAGAATTTACTCACGCATCATAATGAACAATCAAGAACGAAGAATTTCATAATGCGAGAATGAATAGAAAGCGAGAATTTCAATAATTACCTTTATTTAGATCTTCTTCAAAATACACCTCTCACTAAAGTTTACAAGACTAGCTCTAGCTCACTCCTTTGAAAGAGAATTTGTCGTCGATCTTTTGCCTGGCTCGATCGTCGTGAGTCGCGGATCGTCGATCTCTTGCTCGGATGATGATCGGCGTTGCAAATAGAGGATCCTCGGTAGTCGCTCGAATTGCTCCCAAATGATCTTGATTTTTTCAAGTTGTGTCACCCAACTTGATTTGAATTGATTTGGATTTGTGCTAGAATTTCACCACTAATTGTGTAACTAATTCCACAACTAGTTAACAAACTATTTAACAACCCCAAAATTGTAGATCTAGATCCCTTTTTATAACCACTCATTTAATCATCTCTCATAAGCTTGGTTGTTATGCAGAGCCTTCTAGAAGATACCACGTGGAATTGGAGCGTCTCGAGGAAGCTAGGCCATTACAAGGAAGATTCTGGAGAAGTTTCGAGCGCCAACGACCCAACTCGACCGCGAAACCCCGGCGACTCGGCCTGGATCAGCCGCGGATCCGCGGCCATTTGAGGAGATCTCTGGATCATTTTGTTGGGGTGTTTTGGTGTTATCTTTGGGGTATTCTTTTGATGTCTGTAATCTTATAATTCTTTTTTGGTTGCTGCCAGATTTCAAGTCTTTGACTTGCTGCGCTTTATCAACACTTTTGTGACTCCAGTTCTTTTACCTGAAGAATTTTCTGCACACAATCTCGATAAAATATGTTGAGATATACAAAATCATGCATGTAGTAATAAACACACAATTTCCCTCATAATGCCGGTTATATTGTATAACACATGTTATTTGATATTTTGCAGACGAATTGCTAATATGTGCTATATTTATACTAAACACCTTTGGATGATTAGAAAGGGTAGGGAAATTGTCGTGTTATGACTGCAATATTTTCGACTGATCACCAGCCGAACATGCTCAGAATCTCAGACAAACGAGCATCGGCGGGCTGTGCCTCACGAAACGATTAAGTTAAAATGGACGGACACGGACATGAGCAAGCTATTCCCCCCTTTAGAAGAGGAAAACCTAGCTATACTCAACGGTCACACAAAAACTGTAAATCTGCAGAAGTCTGTCTCAACAATCAAAAACCCGCTGCAGGAAGATGTACATTAAGCTCTGGTGGTCCGTGAAAATCTGACACGACTCTCCGCACAAGTAGTTTCTCCAATCTTCAACGCACGACCACCGCGGACATCTGCAAGTGTACGGTAGCGCCCCGGCCATCAATCAGAGGCCAAATGCGGAAACAAAAACCTTTTAGGAAACCGGCGCTATCGTAGTTTTTCACTCGGATCGAACCATTAACGCTAAACTAGCTAACTACTAAGAAGTGAGAGTGGCTATACCGATCGATCCGTGTCCTTCGGTCTTTGGCCACCATCCCAAGCTCCTCGCGGCATCTCCGATCTCCGGTCTCCTCATCGGAAGGGCACCACATCAATGAGTCTTTTTACGGGCTCCCGCTTCATCCGAAGTAACTCGAATATGAAGTTTGCTAGCCGACATGTCCAAGGTGAAGTAGAGAATATGTGTGATAAGTTTGTCTCAAGCATCTATTGATTCTCAACACATGATAGTGTATAAATGGAGGTTGAAGATGATGCCATTGGTGGAAGTTATGAGCTAGAGGAAGAAGAAGAAGAAGAGCCTTTTCTTTCTTGTGTGAGGTGAAAAATGAGAGAGGCTAAGCATGCTAATCACAAGAGCTAACCCATGTACATGGTTTCCTTCTCTCTCTCCATCTTTCATTTCACACCCTTAATCAATCCAAAATAAGACATATGCACAAATAAAGAGACCATGAGTCATCACTTATGCATGTGTCACAATTAATGCTCCTCATGATGAAATCCACCCACAATTTCCACCAAAACACTAACCCAAATGTTTATGACAATAAAAAGAATGGCATCATCTAAAGTAAACTCGTGATGGATCACAAGAATACCCCTTACCTGTATATACATAACTGCATTCGCATTCCGACTGAATGCAAATGCAATGAGACGAAAGTAATCCAACAAATCTAATACTAAGATCCGGCTTAAACCAAAGCCCACTAGTATGATCCGTCCGATCATGATCCATGCACGACTGCACATATATGATCGAACCCTGCCATATATCATACGGCCTCTACAACGTTTCGCCCAAAACTTGAGAAATTGTCTGTGGGGGACTCTAAAGACTCGTCAATACACTGGCTGTGGATTTAACCACTAGCATGTCAGCGGTACTAGCCGTGCGTAACGGCCGCCGATGTACTAACCAAAAGGGAGGATGATGAGCAAACTCATCCTGACACCCTACTGTGCCTGTCGTTGACAATATCCGTACAGTCCGGTCCGTTCGTCTATGAGTATCGCTTGTCGGGCCTAGGGGCCTGGTAAACGTCATACCCACAAAAGCGGTACAAGTCGTGTCGGAGTGACGCCCAGAACACCCTGAGATACTACTGGAATATCTACCAGTAAATCTCTTTTCTTGGCTAAGGACTTCGTGTAATAGCTCTCCTAGACACAGCGCGATCTCACCCGCAATACCGGGAGAGACGTAACCCCTGCCGATCTGCTCACTGCCTCCATGTGGCTCGGGATTGTACCCAACTAAAACCTGTTTACACGACTCCTTTGAGCCGTGGTAGGGTAGTAATCAAAGCACAGTGGGAACTCACACGAAACAAATGACGATCTCAGGTCGATGAACTAACCTGTACACATGTCAGCAAGGAACTGCTATCTGACGCTAGGTATAATACCAACTAGCATGTTCCTGGCGAGTCCTGTTCGGTGTACTCATAACCCAATGAGCACCTGTATACATCTTAGGTGATCCAAATGACACCAATGGCTTATGAGACCGGCCACCACCTATCGTCGGGGTCTCGACTGTATATACTAGTCTACTAACGGAGTATCGATGTCCAGTGTAACATTTAAAAAAAAAATAGAATATTATTTTTTGGGAAAATTCTGGAGAAAATTATGGAAATTCTAAAATAGGTTTTTTTTATGGAAATATGCCATTTTTAAATTTTCATGGTTATGTATATGCTAATCTAGTGTTAATCGCGATTAAAAATCGCTAATTGGATTTTTGGACATTTGTGCAAAAATGTGCAAATATCATTTTCCACACTTGTCACACTTGTTTCATGTTTTGGTCTCATGGTAGCCTAGGATTAACCATGCTTAGATGACCATGGTGGTCTAACCCATTTGGTTCGGTTAATTAGCTTGATTAAGGGGTTTTAGTTCTTAAGATTTAAATTTTTTATGGGTTGACTTGTGGCTAGAGAGAGAGAGAGGTGGCTATAGGTTATGTCACAATCCCTTTTCATTTCATAACTTTTTCATAACTATCACTTCTCTCCCTCTCACTCAAACACCACACCACCATCAATCTTACACCTCACACACAACACCCCAACACTTCAGCTCAGCAGTAGCATCATCATACATCAGCAGCTTCAGTATCAGCTGCTGCTATAAGCAACAGTAACATCAGCACAACTTCAGCCCCAATTTTCATCAACATCAGCTGCTTCAACATCATTCAAACAACACAACACTACACCATCACTCTCACACTTCACCAAAGCAACCACAACAGCAACAACATATACCACAACTTCAGCTCAGCATCAGCTGCTGCAACAACAGCTGATATAACAACATCAGCCCAAACCTCTGCTGCATCAGCAGCAACACCATCAACACTTCAACACACCATCATATACTTCAACCTCACCACAAACCAACACAACAGCCCAGCAGTAGCAGCTGCAACACACACACAAGAAGAAAGAGAATTGCAAGCAGCAGCTGCAGCCACTGCAACAAAAACAAGCAGAACAGCATCAGCTGCAAAAGCAACACCAGCAGCTGTAGCAGCAGTCCAGCAACAGACCTTCCTCCTTCCTTCTTCCCTTCTCCTTCATTCTAGGCCCCCTTGAGGTATAATCTTGCAACCCAACTCTTATCTTGCAAGTTATGGGTAGTAGGCTGAAATTTAGTGTTATATTTGTGATCTAGTGCTAGTTTTAGTGATTTTGAGTGAGATGTGGCCAAGTGATGGTTATGATGGTTGGTATGGACCATTTATGTGTATTCGAGACCAGTTTAACCAAGATTACCCCATATTTCTAGTTAGTTACCTGAAAGTTTCGACTTGGCGTATTTTAGCAATTTTGTCGACTTTGTGGCCTTTCTGGAAACTGCTATCAACCCGGACCTCCTAAAATAATTTTGACTTGGCAGTAGGATGTGCAGGAAGATAGGAACCAACACCCAAAGCCCTATCCCCAAATCCCATTTCAGGCCGCCATTTAATTCCTTCTGGCCGCAATTTGTGGCCAGACCAGGGTGAAACCCCCTCATTTTTGGTGCACGGCTCTATTACCTGTAAACTTGACCCTGGGTATGACTAGTTTTGTCTGGTTCCAACCAGGGTAGAATCTGGGTTGATTTTATTGAGTTGGCGCATGATTTACGACTTGTTTTCGTATGGATTTTTGTATTCGATGATTCGTTTCTGTCGGGTGGCGTTTGAACGCCAAGGGCAGAGGGTTATTGGCTGTGTTTCCACGCGAGGCTACAGGTTTTTACCTATGGGCGTAGCGTGCACCCTTTTGGTTTTCGACATGGTTTTCATGTGTTTTAGCATGTGATATCCTTGTAGGTACCCCACATGGCGTCGAGGCGTTGGAGATGCAAATGGCGACATCGGTACCGGCACGCATAAAGCTAGGTGAGTAGATTTATATCTACGGGGAGAAGTCGGGTAGATGGCGTATAGCACCCCCGCAGTTCGTAGTGATGTATATGGATGCGTATACACACTAACAATTAATATATGTTGTTTGGGATTAATTATTGATGTTAAGATGGACATTGGTTTGTTGGATTGGTGAAAGGTTACGAAACCCTAGAGTAGTGGGTGCACTACACATATACACACATACATACTTGCATACATCCTTATTTCATATGTGGTTATGGGATTCTATATAGATATGTGTTTATGTGGGTATGGTACTATGTGTTCACATACGGATTTGAGGATGATACTGGGTTTGAGATGAGTCGATGATATTTGATCCGAGATTATGATATCGGTGATATGGTAAAATTCATATTTGAGATACGTCTTGATGCTTTAGCGGATTTTGGGATGATGATGCCATAGGAATAATGATATATATATATATATATATATATATATATATATATAATGGTTGACATGTGATTAAGTTACGAGATATGACATGATATGATATGACAAGATTAGTATGATAGGCCGCCTTGGGCGAGGTATACTCCCTGAGATGATATGTGCTGATGATATCGATTCATACGAGACTGTTGATCAGTAGTCAGATCATGATGATAGAGATAATGTTAGCTTGTACTAGACGTTAGTCAGTACCCAGATTATGATATTTGATATAGAGAATACCCGATGAGTGATATGACGAATGTGATATTGACCCGTACCCAGATTTGGGGATGCTGTACGACGGATTTACGTACGAGCTATATTTTGATGTTTGATCCGCACTCTTGACTTGGGAATAACCGATTATAGGGATATGGTACCGGATGTGATATTATCGAGGCGGGATCACCGACTATATATATTTATATGTATCGATTCAGAGGTTAGGCGGTTTCCCTTACCTACTGTTAGCTTTAGCTCAGCCTTATAGTGGTGTAGCTATATGACTCTTATGACATTAGATGCAGTTTAGCTATCATTGTGTTTGGTATCCAGCTCCCACACATTATTATTGTTGCTCTGCATCGCATACTTATTGTGATTCATATTCTATTGTTGATATCTTGCTGTTAGGATACCAGCACCATTACCGATGATGCGTATGTACCACGCACACTTACTTGCTGGCTCACACACATCTTCATCGGTAATTTCCATGTCACTACACAGTAGTATTATTGCTGCAGGATATGACCCTTGTATGTGCATACTATTATTCCATGTTGCATGATATACTGTTATACTTGCACTTCATTGATATGTCACATACATAATGTTTTCTGATTATGCACATTGAGATATGTTGTTTCTATGATATTTATGGATTTGGGAACCGTGGGTATTTCAAAGAGATTATGTAATTGTTTTAGAAACCCGGTTACCCCTGATATGATATTTCAGTGCGTCCGCCATGTGTTTTCTCGGTGCTGAGAGCGGCATGTGAAACCCGATTCGAGGAGGCGG
The DNA here is from genome assembly GCA_030015575.1 of Agapanthus africanus. Classification (NCBI taxonomy): domain Eukaryota; kingdom Viridiplantae; phylum Streptophyta; class Magnoliopsida; order Asparagales; family Amaryllidaceae; genus Agapanthus; species Agapanthus africanus. Next base: position 250,189,141 of record CM057347.1, on the reverse strand, counting down.
ATGAGGCCGATTGCGGGTACATTATGGGCCCAGTGCGTGACCCCGGGGCAAGAAGATCGCAGGAGATGGCGTTGAGCCTGGCAGGGGAGCACTACCGATCGGTGATTTTACCCGACGCGTCGAATATCCGGAGGATACCGTCGTGGTCTTGAGATTGATGGTAGGGGCCGGTCTGGATTGACAACGCCCTAGATAGTGAGACTTATCAGAGACATTGAGATATTGAGGTTGAGGCTATGTTTTGTGCCGATGCTGGGCACAGGTTTCATGATTTTTTTCCATGATTTTGACTATATCCTTATATTTACATGCATGATGCTTATTGTCATTGGGTGACACGTGGACGGGATCCACCTATATACAGACATTGATCACATACAGACTTTGATTACATTGATCATACTTTTCATGCATTCATACATCATTCATATGATACATTGCTACATGAGACACTGACATTGACACGGGCACATGGGATTACATTTGGGTTAGATAGTTACCCTAGCCATTGTTATAGGCTGCTGGTTATATATTTGAGGATTATATATTATGATCGTATGACCTAGGATTGCGTCATACATGCGATTTTCTGTTCGTAGATGTTTTTCTATTCACGAGTTGGCAACTCACCCCCGTTATGCCCCAGTTTCTTGCAGGTGTTGCCGTACAGGTTTCATTACGGCTTTGCGGGCACTACTTCTTTCGGGTGACTTGCCAGTAGGTGGGTTATTTGTATCGTACCCATCATTATACACTGTATATTATTTTTCAGTTGTATCTAGAAGTTCCATCAACCAAACATGTACTTAAATGAGATAGAGACCAGTGATGTTTATGTTAGTGTATATGCCCTAGAGGCCATTATTGTATCATACTAGATTGTATATTACTTAATGGAAGCTTGGGATATTCACAGTTATATATACAGTCTTGCTAAAAATGGTAGTATGCTACTTGGTTTGTGTCTACTTTAATATGTGCATATGTCTCTTGTAACGTATCACTTATACATATTAGTAGAGCCCATAGGATCTTTGCTTGATTACCAGCGTCGTGATGGCAGTCACACTAGTGGGGGCGGGGTAGTCTATAAGCAACATCCTATACAGGTCCCTGGTCGTTAGATTGTCAAGATAGGGCATCGATATTCCGGAGTAGACTAAGTGTATACGCTTCTCATCCCAGTTGGGGAAATGGTCTGTCCCACAGCCATCAGTACGCCGTACTGGAGATAGTATACAGGTGCTCGTTAGGTTACGGGTACACCGGACAGGACTCGCCGAGGAACTGATTGGTTGGTATTATACCCATCGTCAGTTGTCAGTTCCCAGGTGACATGAGTACAGCATAGTCCGCAGACTTGACACTGCTGCTTCGCCTCGAGTGTGTCCCAATGTTCTTAGATTGCTACCCTACCACGGCTCAAAGGAGTCGTGCAAACAGGTAGCAGTTGGGTGCAGTCCCGAGCACTTGGAGGCAGTGGCGGTTAGATAGGATTCGTCTCTCCCGGTATTGGGAGATGATATCGCGATGTGTCAGAGAGCCATTACACAAAGTCCCTGGCCAGGGCAAACGAGATATACTGGTAGGTTCCAGTAGCTTCTCAGGGTGTAATGGGCTTCGCTCCAACACGACTTATACAGCTATTAGGGGACTGACGCTTGCCGTCCCCTAGGCTTGATATGCGATAGTCTTAGACGAACAGACAGGACTGTACGGAGATTGTCACATCAGGCTCAGTGGGAGTTCGGATGATTTACCTCATCGGCCTTCTTATCGACATCTACCTGGGGACCGTTACGTACAGCTAGTGCCGCTTGCGGTCTGTGGTTAAACCCACTGCCAGCGTAGTGTCGAGTCTTTAGAGTCCCACACAGAGAGTTTCCCTGCTCCAGGCGAAACGATATAGACGTCGTATGGTTTTTCGACAAGGGTTCGGATGCGTACGTGTTTTCGCACGTACGACTTTTCGGACAGTTTTTACTAGCTGGCTTTGGTTTAAGCCAGATTCTAGTATCAGGTTATTGGATTTATACAGTCTAAAGTTTTTCCGTGTTTTCACGGATTGGAGGGGCGTTCTCGTAATTTGTCGAGAAGGTTCTAGAAGAGTGGTGACATGAGGGGTTGATGTGGCTTTTCATGATTACTTTGTGTGACTCATTTATATGATTCATCATATCATTAATGCTTCATTAATGATCTAATGACTCACATGATGAATCACTCTCCTTGATTAAATGAAACATGGTGAATAATCAATTAATTGATATTATTTGATAATTCATTATGTATCATATATTCAAGTGAGAAGGATTTTTGTTCTCACTCTCATCTTCTCCTTCTCTCTCCTCAAGCTCACTCTCTCTTGAAACCCTAACCCTAACGTCTCATGTGTTGAGATCAAGGGTTAGATAGACTAAAACATTCATAACCTCACTCTATATCCTCTAGGTAGCTTAGATTAGCACTTTAAGCAACCTAGTTATCTCAAGTTTGAGATTAAGCTTGGCGTAGAAGCTTTCGGGTGGATCGTCTTTGATTCGAGGAGGCCGTGAAGTTGCCGATGTTCCAAGGAGCCTACGAGGAGTGGAGGACAGCGATGAAGACCCGAAGAACATGTAACGTGAGGTATAACTCCGGTACCGAGTAGTTAAACCTCTTGTATATCGTTAGCAATGGTTTAGATTACGATTCATGCGCTTAAGTCCGTGTTACGAAGCTTTGACAATCGTTTTACATATATTCCGCCTCCCCGTAAGCTAGTGGGGTGCGTGACATGGATTTACAGTGGTATCAGAGCCAACTAAACCGTTACTAGTTTGTTAGCAACTGATTAGAAGTTCGATCGACGGAAAACACGGAAAACAAAACCATAAGCCTTGACAGTTTCTGTAAATTTTAAATGTGTCGCAAAATTTTTTTGACATACCTTAAAATTCACAGCAGGGAATTGTAAGAAATCTGGGAAAATTCGAGGAGGCAACTCGACTAAACGACCGCGGTTCCGCGGCAATAGAAAGCTTTTGCCGCGGAACCGCCGCCGAGTCAACGCCGAGTTGACTCGGAGTTTCACAGTAATTCATATTTTTGGGTTTTTTGTTTTCCTGTATATACTGTTTCTGCCCAGGTCGCCTCTGTGATGATTTGCTTTTGGGGGTAGACACGGATATAAGTAATCGATCGATGTTCTAATCAATTTGCTAATTGGATATTTATCTGTAATGTTTAATGTGTTCGTAAACCTCCCCTAACTGCTAGTATGTCGGTTGGCAGGGGGTTGCACATTTCTGTAAAGGATTTTATCTGTTTGTGTATATAAACTGTATTGGACTGTTGTGGTGAATAGCCGGGTTTTGTGATGGGTTATTGTATTAATTCATTCGATGTAATTGTAATAAGTTGTAATATTATTTTGCGGGGCACATCCAGGTTGCGGTTGTAGCCACCGTTGTATTATTTCTTTTTACTGTTTTTGCTCCTAGGATAGACCCAAGGTGGGGTGCACAAACTACCGGGTATTTTGAAGTGTTGAGGCGGACCGCTTCACTTCTGGTACTTGGCGGGTAGTTTGCCGTACCCGTAGGGGTCTGGGGTGGGGTAATGGCTATTCATCACAACTGTGTAATCCGTCTTTTATTGCAGGCTCAAAAGAAACGCGGATTACTTGCATATCCAATAAAGTTTATCTGTGATCTGGAATGCTTATTATTGCGTCAGACGAATGTACAATATCTATATATGATAACTATTAGACGTCACTTATGTTTTACACCCGCGCTAGTCCAGCCCCCGCTCTGTCGTTAGTTAAGTAACCTAACGGGTGATGACGGGACCCCATGGCGAATGCGGATGGCATAAGAGGATGTGGTATTTTCGTTGTTTTCTGCAATGATAGGATAAATGATGGGACGCATTATTATAATGCAAAGAAAATAAACCAAAGTTTAATCGTTGGAACAAATTTAAAAGAAACCACTCGGTTATTTTAAAAGAGCAGAATTTTTTAAATTGCGGAGCTTTAACCACTCCTTTTAAAAAGTATCAGGTTCCTTCGATTATATCAAGTTCACTACGTTCACGGTTTTGCCAAAACCAGTCGTAGCCCTCCGTCATTTCAGTTAAATATTCAGAAGTATTCAAGCTATGTATTTTGACCTTCGCCAAGGCATAGTGATTGGTAGCTGCTGGATATTTATCTGTAGCATAGATAGATGCGTTGGTTTGGGACAGTCGTACTACTATTTTGGCCTTCGTCAAGGGTATGTACGGGTGGGTTCAAATTAACCTGGATAATGACGGGTAGAACTTGACATGTGACTTATGATATGTTGGCCTTCGTCAAGGTCATAAGAGCATGGGGAAAAAATCAACATTGGGAATTTCAAAAGAAACTGAAATTTGCAGAGAGATGCATACCATTTTGGAGTTTGATGAATGTTGGTAGGATTCCTTCAACATTATCTTACGATGATATTTTGGATCCCGATCCTACTGTGAGTACATGCTACTTATCAGGAGATTCGTCACTTAACGATCAATGCTATAAACCAAGTAGGTGCCTAGAAAGGTGTCAGCGGGGTTACGCCCCCAGAGAAAAGAGGTTATTTAATTAAGGAACATCGCGAAAGCGTCGGAAAACCTCCCTCGAAGTATCGACACTGGCCTGGCTGAACGGTTAAGCAAGTATTGTACGGTGAGAATTGTCCTGGCTAATTCTTCTTTTATGGTTTGAGGAGGGATTCGAGAAACAGTGGGAGCCATCCTGTTTAGATAAATTAAACCACTCTAAACTTGCAAGAGAACCATGCTAATAATATCTTCTTCTCTCTCTTAAAATTGCAGCGACCCTGTGACCACACATAGGTTACATCTAGATAATAATTTGACTGAATCTGACTTATATGACTGGCAAAAGTCTGTCCAGATGTCCATTGCCTATGACAAGCTGGACCACCCTATTGAGGGACATTCCTATTGCTATGGGATTGGGCATTGGCAGAAAGATTGCAGGGCTTTAGAAGCCAGTAGCCAGGATTCGAAGCATGTTGTGGCTTCATCTTCGAGTGTGTTTATGATAGAAAACTGTATGTCAGTTAACCCTACTTCCTGGGTATTGGATACCGGGTCAGGAACTCACATCTGTAATTCTTTACAGGCTCTGAGAAACCGTAGGGTTATCGGGATAGGTGATATGACCCTCACAGTTGCTAACGGAATGAGCATGGACGCTGAATCCGTAGGGGAATATCATCTTGGACTGACAACTGGGAAGATATTGATTCTGCGTAACTGTTTTTATGTACCAGGTACGACTTGTAATATCATATCTGTACCCTTACTTTCTAAGGAAGGATATGATTTTACTTTTGCAAGAGATGTGGTTCACATCCACCTAAATCAAGTTTTGATTGGGTCAGGTACATTAGAAAACGGAATATACGTATTAAATCAAGCTCAGATTTTCAGTGTCCAAAACACACTTAAGAGAAAGTCTCCGGAAACAAATCATGCTTTCTTATGGCATTGTAGACTGGGTCACATCAATGAGAGAAGATTAAAAAAGTTACATAGAGAGGGATACTTGGATCCGTTCGAGTATCAGTCTTATGCCACTTGTGAATCTTGTCTCATGGGAAAGATGACAAAGACTCCATTCACTGGACACGGAGAAAGAGCAAGCGAGCTCTTAGGATTCATACACAGTGATGTGTGTGGTCCAATGTCTACACATGCGCGAGGTGGTTATTCCTACTTCATTACTTTTACGGATGATTTCTCTAGGTATGGACATATCTTCTTAATGAAACATAAATCCGAGGCCTTTGAGAAATTCCAGGAATACAAGAATGAAGTAGAAAACAAACCGGCAAAAATATCAAGACACTGAGATCTGATCGAGGTGGTGAATACTTAAGCGCCGAGTTCCTGGGTTACTTAAAAGAGAATGGAATTCTCTCTCAACTTACTCCTCCATACACACCACAACACAATGGTGTATCAGAAAGGAGGAATCGAACCCTATTGGATATGGTTCGTTCCTTAATGAGTAAAGCTGAGTTACCGCGATTTTTCTGGGGTTATGCACTAGAATCAGCTGCATATCTTTTGAACAAGGTTCCAACCAAAACTGTGCCTACCACACCATATCAGATATGGAGTGGGAAGAAACCCTGTCTTCAGTACCTAAAGACATGGGGATGTCCAGCTTTTGTAAAAAAGCAGCATCCGGACAAGCTCGAGGCACGCTCAGTACTGTGTAAGTTTGTGGGATACCCAAAGAACTCCAAGGGGTATTTTTCTATTACGCAGAGGAACAAAAGATTTTTGTTTCTCGTAATGCCCATTTTCTAGAATATCAATTTTTAGAAAAGGAAACAAGTGGGAGCGAAATAGAACTGGAAGAAATTCCAGAAACACAAACTACTACTGAAGGTATGGTAGAACCAGAAGTTTCAGAAGAAAGGGACATCCCGACGCCACTCCGCAGGAGTAGTAGGCAATCTCATCCGCCCGAGAGATACTACGGTTTTCTCATTAACGGGGATAGAGAGGATTGCCCTATTGACTATGATGAGCCTACTAGCTTCCAGCAAGCCATTCAGAGCAGCGACTCGGTAAAATGGCTAGATGCAATGCGGACCGAAATGGAGTCCATGTACACCAACAAAGTATGGACTTTGGACATTGCTCCAGATAGGGTAAAACCTGTAGGATGCAAATGGATCTTCAAAAAGAAGATTGGTGTAGATAGACAGGTTGAAACCTATAAAGCTAGACTTGTTGAAAAGGGTTTCCGTCAAAGACCTGGTTTGGACTATGACGAAACCTTTTCTCCAATGGCTATGCTTAAATCTATTCGGGTCCTTCTTGCTATTGCTGCCTTCCACGATTATGAAGTCTGGCAGATGGACGTAAAGACGGCCTTTCTAAATGGTAATTTGGAAGAGAGCGTCTATATGGATCAGCCAGAAGGATTCATTCAGAGTGGGAGCAGCGGTAAAGTATGCAAGCTGCTTAAGTCCATTTATGGTCTAAAGCAGGCATCGCGGAGTTGGAACATCTGTTTTGATGATGCTGTCAAAGAATTTGACTTCATCAAAAATCCAGATGAACCTTGCATATACAGTAAGATTGTAGGGAGAGCTGTAGTATTCCTCGTCTTGTACGTGGATGACATTCTCCTAATAGGAAATGATATTCCTATGTTACAGTCAGTCAAAAGATTCTTGTCACATAAATTCTCCATGAAAGACCTGGGTGATGCCACCTACATTCTGGGGATCCGGATCTATCGTGATAGATCAAAAAGGATATTGGGACTTTCACAGTCCAGGTACATAGACACCATAGTAAAGTGATTCAGTATGGATGATTCTAAGCGCGGTAACCTACCGGCTTGTCACGGAATCACCCTCTCCAAAGAGATGTCTCCCAAGACTGATTTGGAAAGGGATCGCATGTCAATTATACCCTACGCTTCTGCGGTAGGCTCTATAATGTATGCGATGTTATGTACCAGACCAGATGTAGCATACGCATTGAGCGTAGTAAGCCGGTATAAAGCAAACCCAGGGGAGAAGCACTGGATAGCAGTAAAGAACATTCTCAAGTACCTGAGAAGGACTAAGGAAATGTTCTTAGTATATGGCGGAAAAGACCTCCAGATGGAGGCCTTTGCCGACTCCGGCTTCCAGAGTGACAAAGATGACCCCAAATCCATGTCGGGTTATGTCTTTACCCTCAATGGAGGGGCGGTCTATTGGAAGAGTTCCAAACAGTAGACCGTTGCTGACTCAACGATGGAAGCAGAGTACATAGCTGCTTGCGATGCCGTAAAAGAAGCAGTCTGGATGAAGAAGTTCCTCACAGAACTTCAGGTGGTTCCTACCAGTGTTGATCCAATACCTCTGTATTGTGACAACAACGGCGCTATTGCTTTAGCGAAGGAACCCAGGTCCCATCAGAAGTCCAGACACATCTTAAGGCGGTATCACCTGATCAGGGAGATCATAGATCGCCGGGAGATCGAGGTGAAGAGAGTAGAGACAGAGAATAACATTGCTGATCCATTCACAAAGGCCCTTCCTCAGACGCAGTTCGAGAGGCTATTCGAGATGATAGGTCTACGATATGCCAGCTCATGGCCCTAGTGCAAGTGGGAAATTGTTAGTGTATATGCCCTAGAAGCCATTATTGTATCATACTAGATTGTATATTACTTAATGGAAGCTTGGGATATTCACAGTTATATATACAGTCTTGCTAAAAATGGTAGTATGCTACTTGGTTTGTGTCTACTTTAATATGTGCATATGTCTCTTGTAACGTATCACTTATACATATTAGTAGAGCCCATAGGATCTTTGCTTGATTACCAGCGTCGTGATGGCAGTCACACTAGTGGGGGCTGGGTAGTCTATAAGCAACATCCTATACAGGTCCTTGGTCGTTGGATTGTCGAGATAGGGCATCGATATTCCGGAGTAGACTAAGTGTATACGCTTCTCATCCCAGTTGAGGAAATGGTCTGTCCCACAGCCATCAGTACGCCGTACTGGAGATAGTATACAGGTGCTCGTTAGGTTACGGGTACACCGGACAGGACTCGCCGAGGAACTGATTGGTTGGTATTATACCCATCGTCAGTTGTCAGTTCCCAGGTGACATGAGTACAGCATAGTCCGCAGACTTGACACTGCTGCTTCGCCTCGAGTGTGTCCCACTGTTCTTAGATTGCTACCCTACCACGGCTCAAAGGAGTCGTGCAAACAGGTAGCAGTTGGGTGCAGTCCCGAGCACTTGGAGGCAGTGGCGGTTAGATAGGATTCGTCTCTCCCGGTATTGGGAGATGATATCGCGATGTGTCAGAGAGCCATTACACAAAGTCCCTGGCCAGGGCAAACGAGATATACTGGTAGGTTCCAGTAGCTTCTCAGGGTGTAATGGGCTTCGCTCCAACACGACTTATACAGCTATTAGGGGACTGACGCTTGCCGCCCCTAGGCTTGATATGCGATAGTCTTAGACGAACAGACCGGACTGTACGGAGATTGTCACATCAGGCTCAGTGGGAGTTCGGATGATTTACCTCATCGGCCTTCTTATCGACATCTACCTGGGGACCGTTACGTACAGCTAGTGCCGCTTGCGGTCTGTGGTTAAACCCACTGCCAGCGTAGTGTCGAGTCTTTAGAGTCCCACACAGAGAGTTTCCCTGCTCCAGGCGAAACGATATAGACGTCGTATGGTTTTTCGACAAGGGTTCGGATGCGTACGTGTGTTTTCGTACGTACGACTTTTCGGACAGTTTTTACTAGCTGGCTTTGGTTTAAGCCAGATTCTAGTATCAGGTTATTGGATTTATACAGTCTAAAGTTTTTCCGTGTTTTCACGGATTGGAGGGGCGTTCTCGTAATTTGTCGAGAAGGTTCTAGAAGAGTGGTGACATGAGGGGTTGAGGTGGCTTTTCATGATTACTTTTTGTGACTCATTTATATGATTCATCATATCATTAATGCTTCATTAATGATCTAATGACTCACATGATGAATCACTCTCCTTGATTAACTAAAACATCGTGAATAATCAATTAATTGATATTATTTGATAATTCATTATGTATCATATATTCAAGTGGGAAGGATTTTTGTTCTCACTCTCATCTTCTCCTTCTCTCTCCTCAAGCTCACTCTCTCTTGAAACCCTAACCCTAACCTCTCATGTGTTGAGATCAAGGGTTAGATAGACTAAAACATTCATAACCTCACTCTATATCCTCTAGGTAGCTTAGATTAGCACTTTAAGCAACCTAGTTATCTCAAGTTTGAGATTAAGCTTGGCGTAGAAGCTTTCGGGTGGATCGTCTTTGATTCGAGGAGGCCGTGAAGTTGCCGATGTTCCAAGGAGCCTACGAGGAGTTGAGGACAGCGATGAAGACCCGAAGGACATGTAACGTGAGGTATAACTCCGGTACCGAGTAGTTAAACCTCTTGTATATCGTTAGCAATGGTTTAGATTACGATTCATGCGCTCAAGTCCGTGTTACGAAGCTTTGACAATCGTTTTACATATATTCCGCCTCCCCGCAAGCTAGTGGGGTGCGTGACATGGACTTACAGTTTATTCTTTCTACCTTAGCGTCGCGCGTTATATTTCTGTGGATTTCGTGCTGTTGAGTTTCGTTCTCTGTTGTGATCCTCGCCTTTAGGCGTTGTATATTATATCGCTAGCTGGTTGACTTATAGTGGTTTTCCTTCACTCTACTACTTTTCTTGGTTTGGATTTCTGGGCTCGGCTTACTTAGAGCACGTACGCCTTGAGACGTTCGTAGCCTAAGTGCCGGTCATGTTCCGTACTTTCGGGTCGTGATAAAGTTGGTATCAAAGCGTTAGGTTTTACCTTCAGAGCGTAGGATGACCTTTGGTTTATAGAATAGGTGACTAAAGTAGAGTGACGTACCGTGGGTATGTTGATTGAACTATTTTCTGACGTGTATATGTAAAAAGTAACGACAATCAAAAAATTATATTGACCGCAATCAAACTACGGTGTCGGATGTAGTTAATGAATGAGTGCGGATCGTCCACAGGGATTGCACAATTCAATTGTATTTTGATACGTTTGAAATGAAATGTTAAGCAACAATAAACGAAAACATGATTCAAGATGTGATTTGTATTCGAGTGTCACTATTCTTTACTCAAGAATCAAGAAACTATAAACAATCAAGAATCGGTAGTTTTGATAATATTTCCAATCAACAATCAAGAATATAAGAGAGGCTCGTAGGAATCGATCGGATCTTTAGACGTGATGTAATCTAAAGGGTTTCGTGTTCTTATCCTTCGAAGAATTGATACTAGATCAATGGTCATCGACGAGAGTTAGGGTTTTCTTGATGAAATTAGGGTTTCATCTCTTAACCCTTGTTCTTTCGAGGATACCATTTATATTCTAGCCTCTAGCAATTTCAAGAAACGATCGGAACTCCCCAATCTCGAGCGATGTCGATCAAGAAAGCATCGCAACGAATTGGGTCGTCGATTCTTGAACTTGCTAGGGTTTACAAACTCGTGGGATTCAAGAATCGATTACAAATTTTTTACATCATCATACTAAAGATCGTCTCGACTCCTCGACGAGCGGAGTTTTATTCACACATCACCACACAGATAATATTCAAGAATTGTAAAGATAACATGATGCGGAATTTAAAGAAAACAAGATAAAAGAATATCACCTTTTATTTAATCAACAATTTCAATACATTCTTTCAAGAATCTACAAGAAGAAGAAATCGATCGTTGACTCGGCTTCGCTCGTCTCCGTGGATCGTGGATCTACTTTGATCTCTTGCCCGATTGAAGATCGGCTCGGCTCATAAAAGGGTTGAAGGCATCTTGCTTGGCTTGCACTCAAGATCTTGAATTGTGGTTGGATTTAGGGTTAGGGTTTCCTACAAGCTCTCTCACTAAACTTGAGGAAGAAGAAGATGAAGAAAGGGATTGATTCACTAATTGGATGAATAATTCCCAAGGTTGAATAATGTCCAAATGATGAGCCTAGGGTCTTATTTATAGACTCCCAAACCCTAGGTTTAGGTTTGAATTAGAACTTTCCCTCCCAAAGTTTGTTGAAGAGTTTCTAGAAGGAGTTTGTTAGGAGTTAGCTTAGGGTTTAAGCTAGGGTTTAGGGAAAGTTCTAGAAGTATTAGGCTAGTTTAGGTGTTTGCTGATCTGGTAGAAGTCTCTGGAGTTTTCTGGAACTTTGGATGTATTTCTGAACTGTGGGCACTGAAACAGGAGTTTTGGTGAAATTTGAGGAGCTGAGTCCCTGTAGCCGCCGCGGATCCGCCGCGTTTAGCCCCTAACTGCCGCGCTTCCGCGGCTCATTGTTGAGCTTGGCCCTTAGGCTTTCTTCTGTTGCTTGGTACTGCTGTTTGTGGCTTATTCTGATATTTAGATTTGCAGTTCCCCTTCTGTGTTGATACCAGATTTGTGTTAAGTGAGTTTACGAGCAATTGTAATGGTCGAGCAATGTAATGATCGAGCAAGCTTCTCTTTTCCTGCATAGACTTCGAAACACGGGTTGCAAGATATAGAAAATATGCTATGTAATGTAATGCAGTCAATTTCCCTAGAAATGCCGGTTTTAAGGTCTAGTACATGTAATCTGATATTTTGCGACCGATTTGCTAATATGTGAATTATGAATACCGTACACTTCTATATGGATGCAAATGATGAGGAAATTGCCGACTAAAATATGCAATATTTTCGACTGATCAAATACCCCCAAACTTAATTTCGATCGTCTCGAGCGAATGTTTTATTAAAAAGAGAAGGAGAAAATAAAGAAAGAGAAAAACTAACTAGCACACTTTCGTAGGCAACACGATTGCACTGAGCACGTGCAACAAGCCTTTAAACCTCTAGGTGTCCCTAGTAGGAGGAGTGTTGTCTCCTGAGGGTTTTCAGCGGATTGCACCCACAAAATCCAATAATAAAAGCAAGATCATGAATATTACATTTAAAGAAGAGAATTGTAAAAGAAAAGCTTTGAAAATTAGGGTTTCCAACTAAGCTAGCTTTTCGGTTGTCATGAGCCCTATCTTAATGGTCATGAAAAGATGTTAGAAATCACGTCCTCCCTCAATAAAACATCGTCTTATTCTTTATTCCTATCTTTATTCCAAACATCGATCATATCACCCTGCGTGTGTGTAAAGACATCCCTACACCCGGAGAATTCAATTCAAGCTATCATACCCTTGCCCATCGGCCTCAGTACTTCTTGGCAAACGAGATTGCTTACACACTTTCATGCGACCGTTAATACTTCTTGAGGTACTAACCGACCGATTACTAATGTGCTTGCATGCTTGGTGTATTTTCCTCGTCTTGCACCACCTCAGGCATAGCAGTGACTCCCAGACCAGTTAACCTTGGGGCACTAGGTGAAGAAGCACCCTTTTGCTATATATTTTTATTGCCCTTAGTGATAACAAAACCAGTATCCATTTTTTTTCTCACCACTTTAAAACACATATTTTTTTTTTCATACTTTTGGCTTTAAGACAAGAGCATTTCAAGGTATCCTCTACTATCCCAGGCTTCAAGACGTGTGTAAGTGCGAATAGCAGGGTAGCCACGTTCAAAATGTTTGGCTTCCATAATAGAAACTATTTTTCAGACTTATTTTTATCCTCAGATTAGTGACGTCCTTCATCTTACTAACCCTTGGGACAACGGCTCATAACTACTTATTACTAGTTCGTATAAGAAAACTTCTAATTTTCTTAGTTTTCTAAAATTTTTCTAATCTCATGGATGTAATTGTTCACTATCTAAACTTTCATTATCTTATTTTTATACAAAAAGTGTAAATATTAAAATTATTTTTATATTTGAAAATTTTTAAATTTTTATGGGTTTTGAAAATTTTTCAATTTTTATAGATTTTTAAAAGAAATGTTTTGTGCTTATGCAGATGATATGCAAATGATGCGAAAATAAGCACAAACCTCCCCCAAACTTGTTTTCAACAGTGTCCTCACTGTTGCCGACAGCTATATCTATAAAACCTGTAAATCTGGGGGGAATTATTAGTGGGGGCAAAATATATAAGTGAAGAACTTCCCCCAAACTTATCTTTCACTCACCTTCATTCAAAAGATGATGCAATGATATACAGGATATGAAGATGAGACGGAGGAATTTTTAATCCAAATAAACTGGCTCTTGTAAGAACAAGAGCTCCTCCGTGGGGTCAGTGGAAAAATACGGCTTAAGTCTATGTCCATTTACTTTGAAAAAGGTGCCGTTTTTAACATTTTCAACTTCTACTGCCCCGTGTGGGTATACAGACCGTACAACAAATGGTCCCTTCCATCGAGATCTGAGCTTACCCGCATGAAGGTGTAATCGTGAATCATAAAGAAGGACTTGTTGACCAGGTAAAAATGTTTTCCTTAAAATGCTTTTATCGTGAAAAACCTTAGTCCTATTCTTTGTGATTACAGCATTATCATAAGCTTCATCGCGGAGTTCGCTTAGCTCGTTAAGTTGCAGCTTCCGAAAGTTGCAAGCAAGGTTTAGATCAAAATTTATTTCCTTTATAGCCCACAATGCTTTATGCTCTATCTCGACAGGTAAATGACATGCTTTTCCAAACACTATCCTATATGGAGACATTCCTAGGTCGGTCTTATATACAGTTCTGAATGCCCAAAGAGCATCCGTCAATTTGGTCGACCAATCTTTTCTATTCTTAGCAACAGTTTTCTCCAGGATAAGTTTGATTTGTCTGTTTGAGATCTCAGCCTGCCCGCTTGTTTGGGGATGATAGGGTGTAGAAAGGCGGTGGTTGATTGAGTATTTTCGCATCAGAGTCTCGAAAGATCTGTTGCAGAAATGTGTCCCATTATCGCTAATGATAGCGCGTGGGTGTCCAAATCGTGAAAAGATATTCTCTTTTAAGAACTTAATGACAACTTTCCTGTCATTAGTGCGACATGGGATGGCTTCTACCCACTTTGAGACATAATCAACCGCCAACAATATGTACAAATTCCCAAAGGAGTTGGGAAAAGGACCCATAAAATCAATGCCCCAAACATCAAACATTTCAACAACCAAGATGGGTTGCTGAGGCATTTCATTCCTCTGGGATATTCTACCCGTATACTGACATTGTGTACAGGTTTTGCAATACTCAAATGCGTCCTTGAATAAGGTCGGCCAGTAAAATCCACATTGCAAAACCTTTTCCGCTGTCTTTCTAGGACCAAAGTGACCCCCACAAGCCTGATCATGACAAAATGAAAGAACACTCTTGAACTCTTCATTTGGGACGCACCGGCGAATGATCTGATCAGGACAATATTTAAACAAATAGGGTTCGTCCCAGTAAAAGTGTTTTACTTGGGAAAGAAAACGATATTTGTCCTGTTTTGACCAATCGCTCGGTATAAGTCCCGTGGCATGATAGTTCACAATATCCCTGAACCATGGTTCAGCGGATATGCTCAAGAGTTGTTCATCAGGGAATGAGTCATTGATTGGCAGGGTCACAGGGGAAGAAACGATGCGTGAAAGGTGGTCAGCTACTACGTTTTCACATCCTTTCTTATCTTTGATAACAAGATCGAATTCTTGTAACAGAAGGATCCAACGTATTAGTCGACCTTTTGCATCTTTCTTCGCCAGAAGATGTTTTAAAGCGGAATGGTCAGTATACACAACTATAGGTGAGCCGATTAAGTAAGGCCTGAATTTTTCCAATGCAAATACAACCGCTAAAAGCTCTTTCTCGGTGGTTGTATAATTGATTTGCGCATCATTCAGGGTCTTACTAGCATAGTAAATCACGTGTGGCATCTTATCGATGTGCTGTCCTAAGACTGCACCTACTGCAAAATCAGATGCGTCACACATCAGCTCAAAGGGGTAGTCCCAATTTGGTGATGATAAAACGGGGGCTGAAGTGAGTGAGTGTTTAAGTGAGTCGAAAGCTGTCTCGCAATCCGAGTCGAAATGGAAGGTCGTATCCTTGGCCAGGAGTAGTGTTAAAGGTCTAGCAATTTTGCTAAAGTCCTTTATGAATCTCCTATAAAAGCCCGCATGGCCAAGGAAAGAGCGAATATCTTTGACGCTTTTGGGATGAGGCAGGTTTTGAATGACATCTACTTTAGCTCTGTCAACCTCAATGCCTTTCTGTGAAATGACATGTCCAAGGACTATTCCTTCTTGGACCATAAAATGGCATTTTTCCCAGTTTAAAGTCAAGTTCTTCTCTTTGCAACGAGTAAGAACAGCGTCTAGATTCGCAAGGCAATCAGAAAAAGAGTCTCCAAAAATCGAGAAGTCGTCCATAAAGATCTCCAAGAAATTCTCTACCATATCAGAGAATATCCCCATCATACACCGCTGAAAGGTAGCGGGAGCATTGCATAGCCCAAAGGGCATGCGACTGTAAGCAAAGGTACCAAAAGGACAAGTAAAAGTGGTTTTATCTTGATCCTTTTTGGCGATGGGGACCTGATTGTAGCCTGAGTATCCGTCCATAAAACAATAAAACTCTCGTCCCGCTAAGCGTTCCAGCATTTGATCAATAAATGGTAGAGGAAAATGGTCTTTCCTCGTAGCAGCGTTGAGTTTTCTATAATCGATGCATACACGCCACCCAGTTTGGGCGCGTGTCTGAATCAACTCATTCGCCTCATTTGTGATAACTGTGATGCCGGATTTCTTAGGAACGACATGTATAGGACTCACCCACTGGCTATCGGAGATGGGGTAGATAATACCATTATCTAAACACTTGACGATCTCTTTCATGACAGCTTCCTTCATGACGGGATTCAACCGTCTCTGTGGTTCTCGGGTCGGTCTGGCATCATCCATCACATGTATATGATGTTCAACTATTAAGGGACTAATCCCTTTGATGTCCGCCATACTCCAACCAAATGCCTCTTTGTTAGATCTCAATACCGATAAAAGGGCATTCTCTTGCTCTGATGCAAGAGAAGCGGAAATGATAACCGGTAATGACTCGTTCTCACCAAGATATGCATATTTCAGGTGAGAAGGTAAAATTTTGAGATCTAACTCAGGCGGAGAAATGATAGAAGGAAGGGTCATAGATTGATTTTTGGATC
Source organism: Agapanthus africanus (assembly GCA_030015575.1). NCBI lineage: Eukaryota > Viridiplantae > Streptophyta > Magnoliopsida > Asparagales > Amaryllidaceae > Agapanthus > Agapanthus africanus. The sequence continues at coordinate 250,172,481 of CM057347.1, read as the reverse complement.
TACAACGAAGCTCAGAGCCTGTGAAAGATACAGACTCGGGTGGAGAAAAGTCAGAAGTGCAGGACTCATGTGTAGCTAAAGTGTCCTCACTAAGATCTTGTGCAAAGTCAAACAGAGATGTGCTAATGTCATCGAGATCAGTAAAGCAAAGATCCTCAACTCCACAACTATCGGGAGCGATCTCATGGACAGAGCACACATCTAAAATATGAGCACTAGGTTCTGATGGCTGACTTCCAACTTTATAGATGTTTAGTTCAATGGTCATATTTCCAAATGATAAATTCATTGAACCATTTCTACAGTTTATAACAGCGTTGGAAGTGGCAAGGAAAGGACGACCTAGAATCACCGGAATTTGGCCCCGGGGGTTTGCTACAGGATGTGTGTCGAGCACAATGAAGTCTACAGGGAAAACAAATTCCCCGACCTTTATTAACACATCCTCTAATTCACCCCTTGGTTTGGTGATAGATCGGTCTGCCATCTGGAGAGTGCAATGAGCAGGTTTCAGCTCTCCAATCCCTAATTGCTCATAGACAGAATAAGGTAACAGGTTAACACTTGCGCCAAGGTCTAAAAGAGCACGATTTATGTTTTTACCCCCAATCGAAATCGATATTGTAGGACAACCTGGGTCCTTTCTTTTCTTTGGAAGCTGGGGTATAAAAGCAGTGCTGATGTTATTAGACATAAAGACCTTCTTTGGCACTTGGGTCTTCCTCTTCCTAGTGCACAAGTCCTTTAGAATCTTCGCATAAGCGGGGACTTGCTGAATTGCATCTAGGAGAGGGATATTGATGTTAACCTGTTTGAACATCTCTAAAATTTTCTCCATATGAGGACTCGTTCTATTAGCCCTTAGCCGATTCGGGTAAGGTGCTTTCGCAATAAGCGCGGGGTCCATCATAGGAGAAGGAAAGGGGGGTAGACGAGGTCCCAAAGGAGGTGTGGGGACCGTCTGTGGAGAACTATAAGGGTTGGGTGAAGGTGTTGAGCCTAGAGGGAAATGGAGAATAGGCTCGTGCGAAGGTGGTTTGGTAGAAGAAGAAGGATCAGAAGGTGAAGTGTGTGTATGTGGGAAAGACTCAGCCGGGGTGTTGATATGATTTTCAGTATTATCAATATCTTCCCCGACATTATTGTTCAGCACTCTTCCCGATCTCAACGTTGTAATGGCATTTACATTGTAATGCCCAGGATTCTGTAGGGGTTGAGAGGGAAGTTTCCATTTTTCTCTCGCACTCATTTCGGCTTTTAAGCGTGCGATTTCAGCTTCCATCGTGCGAATACTCTCAGCTTGGGACGCTGAGTTTTTCTTTATTTCACTGACGGAAGATTTAACCTCAGTCGAAACATCCATGAAATTTGATAAAAGTGATTTCATGGTTTGAGTGAATTGAGAGAACTCGTCAGAACAGGACTGCATAGGATTAGACTGTGCAGGAGTGTTGCCCTGATTTTGGAAATTTTGTGACTGATAGGGGTGCTGAGTGAGTTGTAGGGGTTGCTGTTGTGGTGGAGGAAGAGCCCGTTGAAATTGATTCGTGTTTGGAACCGTGTTTTGAGATTGGTTTTGGTTCCAAGCAAAATTCGGGTGGTTCCTCCAACCCTGATTGTACGTGGAAGAATATGGATCGTTTCGAGGTCTTTGAAATGCGGCATTAGAATGCTCGTGACCTTGAAACGCAGTGTTTAATGGACATTCTTTCGTTAAATGTGACGGATCAGAACAGCACCCACAAACAGTTTTGGGGAGTGACATTGGGTTTAGGGAGGCTGCTGCAAATTTGTGTTCCATAGCGTCGAGCTTCTTTTGCATTGCTGCCATTTCAGCTCGAACACCTATGGACACATCTATTTGGTGTACGCCACCCCTATTCAATGATTGTGTTCCACTCTCCCAAATTAGTGACTTTTCAGCGAACTCTTCTAAGTATCGCCAGGCTTCCCCATCATCCTTAGTCATAAAAGTACCTTGACACATGTTTTCAAGGCTCTGTTTAGTGCTAGGGTTACTGCCCTCATATATGATTCGGCAAAGCTCCCATCTCGGGATGCCGTGATGAGGACATTGAACCAATAGATCCTTGAAACGTTCAAAGTATTTTGAAAATGGTTCGGCAGGGAGCTGGGCAAATTGGTTCAGTTCGCTACGGATTCGAGCCGTCTTTTGGACTGGGTAAAATTTCTTAAGGAATGCAGCGACGAATTCTTCCCAATTCGTAATAGAATGTGCGGTGGTGTTATATAGCCACTTCTCGGCTATATCGCACAAAGTAAATGGAAGAAGTCGTAGACGCATCGCATCCACTGAAAGTTGAGACGTACCCATCATTGCGCATACGTTTTCAAATTTGGTAATGAAAACGTAAGCGTCCTCGGTCTCGAGTCCGTGGTATTTGGGTAAAATATTGATATACTGGGGCTTAATCTCAAAGTTATCCCCATTGGCTGGTGGTGTGGATAAGCAGGTCGAAAGAGGACCTCTATGTGGATAGCATCTTTCCTGGAGAGAAATGTGGGGTGGAGTAGGATTCTGCGCACCAACGGACGGTGGCAGATTAGGGTTAAAGAAATTTGATGGATTCGGATCCATCGGTGTGGGTGTGGTAGTGGGTAAAGAAAAGGTAAATGGAGAATTATCGACTTCGGAGTCGATAAAAGGTACACGGACTAAACGGGCACTAGAATCCCGTGTCCAGCCTATCTTGCACTAAAAAGGGTTAGTACAAGTGGCAGCGTTGACTTATAATTAGGGGTAAATGAATGCGGTGCTTGCTTTGAAAAAGGGACGGATTTTGAAAAAATGATGCGACAAAACAAATGCAGCACACAAACCCTAGAATCTAATGGTCACCTAGGTCCGATCTCTAGACCGCTCCTAACTGCCAAAAGACAAGCCGCATGATAGAATCCTCCACTGCCTCTTTGTCCCCCTGTGGCCGGATAAGTGCCAGGTAAGTGGGAAGGAACCACCACTACAGTGGACCTAATTAATAACCACTAGCCTTAGACACACTCGCCTTAGGCACCACAAGAAAACGCGGATAAGCAATGAATTACCCACGACCTTCTCTTGTCCTATTGAGCGCGACAGTCCTTAGAGTCTTCTCTAGATTTCTTTTAGTTAATGGGGGTAATGCGGATGCAAGTTTGACGATTTTCGGGGCCTAGGAAGGGTAATGAAATCCCCACTTAATTTGGATTTGGCCGTGCCCCTTAAATTTCCGTATTAGAATGCAAACAACCAAGAAATCAAATTCACACACAATTTTATTTTTGCTTTGCGGCGCTGCGATTTATTTGCAAAGAATCCTGCAGCAAAGGGTTAATTGGAGCTAAAAAGAGCGAGGGGAGAGAGACAGAAATCACCTGCACTGAAAATTTTTCAGTGATCCTTCAAGACTGCGGCGCTTCCGCCACAATAACCATGTATATGCCGCGCTTCCGCGGTCAGGTGTTTGGAACAGTGTACCAAACTTCTTCAGCTGCTTTCTGTTTCTATCTCCAGCTCTCTGGTATATCCCAAATAATTTTTTCACAGCACAGAATGCTCCAAATCACCTTGCAATCAAATCACAACACACGTGTAAGAGTTTGTACGAATTTTGATTTCAAGAAGTAAAACGTAATAATTCTTTCACTTCAAACTATAAATGCAAATGAATTAGCGCGATCCCCGGCAACGGCGCCATTTTGATTGAACTATTTTCTGACGTGTATATGTAAAAAGTAACGACAATCAAAAAATTATATTGACCGCAATCAAACTACGGTGTCGGATGTAGTTAATGAATGAGTGCGGATCGTCCACAGGGATTGCACAATTCAATTGTATTTTGATACGTTTGAAATGAAATGTTAAGCAACAATAAACGAAAACATGATTCAAGATGTGATTTGTATTCGAGTGTCACTATTCTTTACTCAAGAATCAAGAAACTATAAACAATCAAGAATCGGTAGTTTTGATAATATTTCCAATCAACAATCAAGAATATAAGAGAGGCTCGTAGGAATCGATCGGATCTTTAGACGTGATGTAATCTAAAGGGTTTCGTGTTCTTGTCCTTCGAAGAATTGATACTAGATCAATGGTCATCGACGAGAGTTAGGGTTTTCTTGATGAAATTAGGGTTTCATCTCTTAACCCTTGTTCTTTCGAGGATACCATTTATATTCTAGCCTCTAGCAATTTCAAGAAACGATCGGAACTCCCCAATCTCGAGCGATGTCGATCAAGAAAGCATCGCAACGAATTGGGTCGTCGATTCTTGAACTTGCTAGGGTTTACAAACTCGTGGGATTCAAGAATCGATTACAAATTTTTTACATCATCATACTAAAGATCGTCTCGACTCCTCGACGAGCGGAGTTTTATTCACACATCACCACACAGATAATATTCAAGAATTGTAAAGATAACATGATGCGGAATTTAAAGAAAACAAGATAAAAGAATATCACCTTTTATTTAATCAACAATTTCAATACATTCTTTCAAGAATCTACAAGAAGAAGAAATCGATCGTTGACTCGGCTTCGCTCGTCTCCGTGGATCGTGGATCTACTTTGATCTCTTGCCCGATTGAAGATCGGCTCGGCTCATAAAAGGGTTGAAGGCATCTTGCTTGGCTTGCACTCAAGATCTTGAATTGTGGTTGGATTTAGGGTTAGGGTTTCCTACAAGCTCTCTCACTAAACTTGAGGAAGAAGAAGATGAAGAAAGGGATTGATTCACTAATTGGATGAATAATTCCCAAGGTTGAATAATGTCCAAATGATGAGCCTAGGGTCTTATTTATAGACTCCCAAACCCTAGGTTTAGGTTTGAATTAGAACTTTCCCTCCCAAAGTTTGTTGAAGAGTTTCTAGAAGGAGTTTGTTAGGAGTTAGCTTAGGGTTTAAGCTAGGGTTTAGGGAAAGTTCTAGAAGTATTAGGCTAGTTTAGGTGTTTGCTGATCTGGTAGAAGTCTCTGGAGTTTTCTGGAACTTTGGATGTATTTCTGAACTGTGGGCACTGAAACAGGAGTTTTGGTGAAATTTGAGGAGCTGAGTCCCTGTAGCCGCCGCGGATCCGCCGCGTTTAGCCCCTAACTGCCGCGCTTCCGCGGCTCATTGTTGAGCTTGGCCCTTGGGCTTTCTTCTGTTGCTTGGTACTGCTGTTTGTGGCTTATTCTGATATTTAGATTTGCAGTTCCCCTTCTGTGTTGATACCAGATTTGAGTTAAGTGAGTTTACGAGCAATTGTAATGGTCGAGCAATGTAATGATCGAGCAAGCTTCTCTTTTCCTGTATAGACTTCGAAACACGGGTTGCAAGATATAGAAAATATGCTATGTAATGTAATGCAGTCAATTTCCCTAGAAATGCCGGTTTTAAGGTCTAGTACATGTAATCTGATATTTTGCGACCGATTTGCTAATATGTGAATTATGAATACCGTACACTTCTATATGGATGCAAATGATGAGGAAATTGCCGACTAAAATATGCAATATTTTCGACTGATCATATGTTCTGCGGCATATTTACGACACGCCACTCCACTTAAGAAGCTTTAGGATGTACATTTCTTGTTCAGTATTATATCCCTTCCTGATCTAGCCTCATCGGTACCAGTTATGGTTTTACTGCCCCGATTACGGGCAGGGAGAGCTATGGCTGGAGTTGCGGTCAGCACGAGCTCGTTACGAACGAAGACTGACCAGGGCGTGATTCTGGCGACACACGATTGCAGAGATGTGTCTTTTTATTGTGTTTTGCGCCACGAGCGTGAGATGGATCGCTATATGAGATTACTCGGACGTGCAGATCAGCACCAGAGGATTGAGCCACTGACAGAGGCCAGCCAGATTTTGGTGACCGTTGGTGTATTGCTTACTCATGATGATTGAGGCACGGTTCAGCGTGCAGACGAGTGAGCCGATTGTTGCTGCGAGCGACGAGATATCGCCCCAGATGATTGGAGCTATGACAGTACGAGATTGTACTAAGAGATGATAGAAGGTCGCTAGTCACCAAGGATGAATGACTAAGACATGTGATTCGTTCGCTACCCCAATGCGAGGTCATCAGATAGATTGATTCCAGCTGAGACGACTTCACGCGGAGACGTTGAGTGTTGACAGAGACGATCGAATGTCAGAAACCTATTATTCCAGGTTTAAAGTATTCGGGAACACATGCAGGCAATTCTATGGTCCCTCTAGAAGAATGAAACCCTAACTCGACTTAATGACCGTATGAAAGCCTTTGAACCTTAGGGTTTGCGGCAGTTCTGCGGCGCCATTAGTGAGGCTTGGATTTGCCCTTATACGGCTAGACCACCGATGTTATGGAATGTACTCGATACTATTATACTGTACCCAAGATGTTGAGCTCTTGGGGGATTATGAGATCTTGACAAATCGATCGGATGGCTCGACTTAATTCAGATGCTAGATGGTGAGATACACTTCTTGGGAGACTCCAGATACGAGGATAGCCATTGGAGCTCAGTCCATGCAGCCACGACGAGACGAGTCCGAAGCAGTCGACATTAAAGAAAAGTGGAGTAAGAGGTTCGTACAAGATCTGGATATGATAATGTTCCACTCCGCCGACATCAGAGATGCGATGCGCATGCCGAGACATAGTACTGGATATACCTTCCAAAAGGAGTCGCGATGAGTATGCAGCCGCTCCGGAACAAAAAGCAGATATAGTAAAGGATGAGGACTCCCGGACAATTGGCAGAGATGAGACTTGGAAGAAACCTTGAGCAGGATTCCTTCCAGGACACTGCTGCAATGATACTTACACCCAAGATTAGATGTATCACGTGCATTCAGAGAGCCAAATGCCGACGCCAGTGACATACTGCCTTACGAGTGATCGCGATGATAGACTGAGAGATGACCAGAGAAGTGCAAAACGGAATCGTCCCCGCTAGCACACCTGACAGGGCCGATGAGCCGATGGATCGTGAGGTTGGTAATCCACAGAAGAGACTTGGACCCAGGAGTGATCATGTTACGCAACCAGCAGACCAGAGTTCAGGATCGTCGGCAAGACATGCTATAAGTGATCACGACAGTTGGCCAGAGCTTCTTGGAGGATGCGCTTGGGCGGAACTATTCCGCCATACTTGATTTCGGTATTTTGGACGATTTGGTTTTGATGATTGAGTTTCATGATGTTGTTTTCATGCACCATGGTTGCACCTATTGAGTATTTACGATTGTTGCACAGTTGTTGCACTTGACATTGTTTTCGTGCCTTGGTTTCACATGTTTGTGATTTTATGGGTTTTTAGACATTTGAGTTGATTTTGTGCGTATGCACGCACACGATTTGGTTTTTGCACTCTGTATAGTTTACATATGCTTGGAGTGCAGTGACATGTATTTTGTGCACTTGGATGCACTGGACTTTGAATTCGAGGGTGATGCTCGATATTTGTTTTGTGCATCTTTTACACCTAATTGGGTTTGCACGTGTTCGGCGCTTGATATTAGATTTCATGAATTCGTGCATGATGGATGCACCTGATTTGGATTTTCGCGCATGTTGGGCGCATGTTATGTGGTACGACTTTGGTGCACACCAGATGCACTAAATCGAGATTCTTCATGCATGTCAGATGCACCTGTTTTTGCTGTCAGGCACACACGTTGCCCTTGACGGATGCTTCGTGCACACCCGTTGCACCTTGATGTTTTTTCCGTGCGCATATATGGCACATTCATGGATTTTGATTTCCGTGCGCACCAGACGCACGTAGTATTCATATGCACATTTTGGGATTGACTTCTTATGGAGCAGTACGTTTTTGTGAGGTTTCATCAGTGTTTTCGTACTGAGCTGGACTAGTCAGAGGACAGTGCCTGGATATATTTTGCATGCACTGATAGATTTCAAAGGGATTTCCAAAAGCGAGCTATAGTCTCATTATTTACATACGTGTCCGATACGACACGGAACGTTTGAAACGAGGGAACCCTTCTAAATTGTTTATAAAACGGCGGAACGTGCATATTAAACAAAAGGTATATACGTATATGGTTATTTTCTTATAGAGACGTCCGCCACTATACAGTGTTATGCGTCTTGTACATCGACTTTAAAGAATTTTGGCATGCATTTCCTTCATATATTTACATGTATAGTTCTGATTTCTAGCATATCGGTTTTGCCTTGGATTTGGCATTCTTGTTTTCACCTTGACTCCGATGATTGCGAGATGCTTGACGGAGTTTCAAATTCGAGTTATTTGCTCGTTACTCATGCTCATGTATCGCGCTACTATGCGTTTTACGTATTGATGATTTCGGAGCCCCGTTGACTTGGACATTTTATTGAAATGTTTTAGGATTTGAGGGGTTTAAATTTAAATTCGGGGACCGAATTTCTTTAAGGGGGAAGACTGTAACATTTCAAAGAAAATAGAATATTATTTTTTGGGAATATTCTGGAGAAAATTATGGAAATTCTAAAATAGGGTATTTTGTGGAAATATGCTATTTTTAAATTTTCATGGTTAAGTATATGCTAATCTAGTGTTAATTGCGATTAAAAATCGCTAATTGGATTTTTGGACTTTTGTGCAAAAATGTGCAAATATCATTTTCCACACTTGTCACACTTGTTTCATGTTTTGGTCTCATGGTAGCCTAGGGTTAACCATGCTTAGATGACCATGGTGGTCTAACCCATTTGGTTCGGTTAATTAGCTTGATTAAGGGGTTTTAGTTCTTAAGATTTAAATTGTTTATGGGTTGACTTGTGGCTAGAGAGAGAGAGAGAGAGAGAGAGAGAGGTGGCTATAGGTTATGTCACAATCCCTTTTCATTTCAAAACTTTTTCATAACTATCACATCTCTCCCTCTCACTCAAACACCACACCACCATCAATCCTACACCTCACACACAACACCCCAACACTTCAGCTCAGTAGTAGCATCATCATACATCAGCAGCTTCAGCCCAGAAAACAGCATCAGCTGCTGCTATAAGCAACAGTAACATCAGCCAACATCAGCACAACTTCAGCCCTAATTTTCATCAACATCAGCTGCTACAACATCATTCAAACAACACAACACTACATCATCACTCTCACACTTCACCAAAGCAACCACAACAGCAACAACATATACCACAACTTCAGCTCAGCATCAGTTGCTGCAACAGCAGCTGATATAACAACATCAGCCCAAACCTCTGCTGCATCAGCAGCAACCCCATCAACACTTCAACACACCATCATATACTTCAACCTCACCACAAACCAACAAAACAGCCCAGTAGTAGCAGCTGCAACACACACACAAGAAGAAAGAGAATTGCAAGCAGCAGCTGCAGCCACTGCAACAAAAATAAGCAGAACAGCATCAGCTGCAAAAGCAACACCAGCAGCTGTAGCAACAGTCCAAAAACAACCCTTCCTCCTTCCTTCTTCCCTTCTCCTTCATTCTAGGCCCTCTTGAGGTATAATCTTGCAACCCAACTCCTATCTTGCAAGTTATGGGTAGTAGGATGAAATTTAGTGTTATATTTGTGATCTAGTGCTGGTCGTGATGGTTGGTATAACCTTATTAGGTGTTTTCGAGACCAGTTTAACCAATATTACCCCATATTTCCAGTTAGTTACCTGAAAGTTTCGATTTGGCGTATTTTAGCAATTTTGTCGACTATGTGGCCTTTCTGGAAACTGCTATCAACCCGGACCTCTTAAAATAATTTTGACTTGGCAGTAGGATGTGCAGGAAGATAGGAACCAACACCCAAAGCCCTAGCCCCCAACTCCCATTTCAGGCCGCCATTTAATTCCCTCTGGCCGCAATTTGCGGCCAGACCAGGGTGAAACCCCCTCATTTTTGGTGCACGGCTCTTTTACCTGTAAACTTGACCCTGGGTATGTCTAGTTTTGTCTGGTTCCAACCAGGGTAGAATCTGGGTTGATTTTCTTGAGTTGGCGCATGATTTACGACTTGTTTTCATATGGATTTTGGTATTCGATGATTCTTTTCTGTCAGGTGGCATTTGAACGCCAACGGCAGAGGGTTATTGGCTGTGTTTGCACACGAGGCTACAGGTTTTTACCTATGGGCGTAGCGTGCACCCTTTTGGTTTCCGACATGGTTTTCATGTGTTTTAGCGTGTGATATCCTTGTAGGTACCTCATGTGGCGTCGAGGCGTTGGAGATGCAAATGGCGACATCGGTACCGGCACGCATAAAGCTAGGTGAGTAGATTTATATCTACGGGGAGAAGTCGGGTGGATGGCGTATAGCACCCCCGCAATTTGTAGTGATGTAAACGGATGCGTATACAGACTAACAATTAATATATGTTGTTTGGGATTAATTATTGATGTTAAGATAGACATTGGTGTGTTGGATTGGTGAAAGGTTACGAAACCCTAGAGTAGTGGGTGCACTACACATATACACACATACATACTAGCATACATCCTTATTTCATATGTGGTTATGGGATTCTATATAGATATGTGTTCACGTGGGTATGGGACTATGTGTTCACATACGGATTTGAGGATGATACTGGGTTTGAGATGAGTCGATGATATTTGATCCGAGATTATGATATCGGTGATATGGTAAAATTCATATTTGAGATACGTATTGATGCTTTAGCGGATTTTTGGATGATGATGCCATAGGAATAGTGATATATATATAAAATGGTCGACATGTGATTACGTTACGAGATATGACATGATATGATATGACAAGATTAGTATGATAGGCCGCCTTGGGCGAGGTATACTCCTTGAGATGATATGTGCTGATGATATCGATTCATACGAGACTGTTGATCAGTAGTCAGATCATTATGATAGTGATGATGGTAGCTTGTACTAGACGTAGTTCAGTACCCAGATTATGATATTTGATATAGAGAATACCCGATGAGTGATATGACGAATGTGATATTGACCCGTACCCAGATTTGGTGATGCCGTACGAAGGATTTACGTACGAGCTATATTTTGATGTTTGATCCGCACTCTTGACTTGGGAATAACCGATTATAGGGATATGGTACCGGATGTGATATTATCGAGGCGGGATCACCGACTATATATATTTATATGTATCGACTCAGAGGTTAGGCGGTTTCCCTTATCTACTGTTAGCTTTAGCTCATCCTTATAGTGGTGTAGCTATATGACTCTTATGACATTAGATGCAGTTTAGCTATCATTGTGTTTGGTATCCAGCTTTCGCACATTATTATTGTTGCTCTGCATCGCATACTTATTGTGATTCATATTCTATTGTTGATATCATGCTGTTACGACACCAGCACCATTACCGATTATGCGTATGTACCACGTACACTTACTTGCCGGCTCACACACATCTTCATCGGTAATTGCCATGTCACTACACAGTAGTATTATTGCTGCAAGATATGACTCTTGTATGTGCATACTTTTATTCCATGTTGCATGATATACTGTTATACTTGCACTTCATTGATATGTCACATACATAATGTTTTCTGATTATGCACATTGAGATATGTTGTTTCTATGATATTTATGGATTTGGGAACCGTGGGTATTTCAAAGAGATTATGTAATTGTTTTAGAAACCCGGTTACCCCTGATATGATATTTCAGTGCGTCCACCATGTGTTTTCTCGGTGCTGAGAGCGGCATGTGAAACCCGATTCGAGGAGGCGGATGAGGCCGATTGCGGGTACATGGTGGGCCCGGTGCGTGACCCCGGGGCAAGAAGATCGCAGGAGATGGCATTGAGCCTGGCAGGGAAGCACTACCGACCGGTGATTTTACCCGACGCGTCGGATATCCGGAGAATACCGTCGTGGTCTTGAGATTGATGGTAGGGGCCGGTCTGGATTGACGGCGCCCTAGATAGTGAGACTTATCCGAGACATTGAGATATTGAGATTGAGGCTATGTTTTGTGCCGATGCTGGCACAGGTTTCATGATGTTTTTCCATGATTTTGACTATATCCTCATATTTACATGCATGATGCTTATTGTCATTGGGTGACACATGGACGGGATCCACCTATATACAGACATACAGACTTTGATTACATTGATCATACTTTTCATGCATTCATACATCATTCATATGATACATTGCTACCTGAGGCACTGACACTGACACGAGCACATGGGATTACATTTGGGTTAGATAGTTACCCTAGCCATTGTTATAGGCTGCTGGTTATATATTTGAGGATTATATATTATGATCGCATGACCTAGGATTGCGTCATACATGCGATTTTCTGTTCGTAGATGTTTTTCTATTCACGAGTTGGCAACTCACCCCCGTTGTGCCCCAGTTTCTTGCAGGTGTTGCCGTACAGGTTTCATTACGGCTTTGCGGGCACTACTTCTTTCGGGTGACTTGCTAGTAGATGGGTTGTTTATATCGTACCCATCATTATACATTGTATATTATATTTCAGTTGTATCTAGAAGTTCCATCAACCAAACATGTACTTAAATGAGATAGAGACCAGTGATGTTTATTCTTTCTACCTTAGCGTCGCGCGTTATATTTATGTGGATTTCATGCTGTTGAGTTTCCTTCTCTGTTGTGATCCTCGCCTTTAGTCGTTGTATATTATATCGCTAGCTGGTTGACTTATAGTGGTTTTCCTTCACTCTACTACTTTTCTTGGTTTGGATTTCTGGGCTCGGCTTACTTAGAGCACGTACGTCTTGAGACGTTCGTAGCCTAAGTGCCGGTCATGTTCCGTACTTTCGGGTCGTGACATCCAGTCTCGAAATACCCATGACTAGGGACATATTTAAAGATATGCTTATAGACTACCCAACTCTCACGTATATGATCGCCATCAAACTGCTGGTAGTCAAGAAAAAATCCTAAAGTCTCTATCAACGTGTAATAGTGATCTGTAATGTCACTTAAAGCTTTACACGATGGTAAAGTCAAACCAGGTAGCATACTATTCTTATCAACGTGTAATAGCGAACTGCAGTGTCACCCAAAGCATATACACGATGATAAAGACAAACCTGATAGTACACAATCCTCTCGAGTAAGACTGTCCTACCGGTATAGGTCCTCTCTCAATCATTGCAATCATATGCCTACGATCCAATAATTGACTTTGAGGGCACTATATCCAACAATCTCCAACTTGCACTTAAGGATAATAATTGCGATGTCGCATACTCATAGCCTGTGTGATACCGAACACCCAACTTCTCTACTGATCAGTCTCACAAAGCTTGTTTGTGAAGCTATTGCATTCGAGAAATAGCCTCAGCTAGTGGATCTGACCTGATGTTTCTTTCTATGTCTCTCTTAATCTCAAGTTCGCGGAGAAACCCATATCCCGAATTGAGCAATGCCTGTCTTAGAATATGTCTGGATATCGGATGGGACCTTGTTCACAAATGAACTCCAAATCCAAACTTCTTAGACTGTATTATCAACTGAATTTAATCAGTATCATGCGCCATGCCTCCCTCAGTATCCACTTGGATCACCTGTCCAAACTACTGCCCCTCGTCGAGAGGGAAAACTATAACTCTGACAGTCATTCTGTCATCCAGGTGATCTTGGAAGCCTGGAATGATAACCGTCTCCCGAAGGAGGCTGTCGTTATCAAATCCGTAGAACATCCACTTATGTTCTAAAACTGCTTCCGAACGTTTCTCCAGGATTGGATTAATATCAACTTATTACAGCTAATGCAAAAACAACATCTGGTGTGGTACTTGACATCTCATGATTAACTCAATTGCCTAAGCAAGTGATATGCCAATCATGCACATCCCTCTCCTCTTTAGTCTGTAAGACACCTTCAGAGAGGGTGACTCCATCACCTGCAGGTACACTACCATGCCAGGAGTCGTCCGCTCTAAATACCTTTAGAATACTATCTAAGTACCCAGATTGGGACACTTCCCAAATCTAGATCTAAAACCATAGATCTAGTAACCAGAATGTTTGATATAAATCCAAATCCTATGCGGAGAAACCACTGTGTGACAACCACAGTATAATCGATCGTAGTATAGGAATATCACTTCCAACTCTGTGTATGTCATCCAAATACCAAGACACCACACCCTACTACCTTCTTAACAGATCCATCTACGATTCTGATGAAGCCATAACCCATGATTGTCACATCAAAAATAGATGATCTATCTCCGTTATATCTGCTTTAGTCTATAAATAGACAGAAGCAACTTGTCCACTATGCTTCCGCTGCTCCCACTGACTATGACAGCCCTCTGGCAGATTCATATACACGTGCACTTCTAAAGCTAATTTAGAACGACGCTATACTCATCCTCCTGCCGGGGTCTCATGGTCTGGAACATCAGCAATGGCAAGTATGGGCAAACAAGAACCTTCCTGTCACCGTCCTTGAGGCTACCTGAGTACCTCTCGGGTGCCTGAGGTTACCCACCATTTCTGCGGAGTGGCTAATGGAATGTCAATCCATATTGAATCTTTAGGTCCTATTAAATTTTCAGTAATCGTTTGCTGTTCTGGAATCTCTTCCAGTTCAACAATACTCCCACTACTGTTTTCTGAAAAAGTCAATTTTATTAAAACTGTGGCGAGTCAAGAACAATATCACTATCAATCTTCCAGATGGTAGAAAGTGTAAGTCTACGGTAGCGTCCCGGCCGTCTACAGACGCCAAATGCGGAACAAAAACTTTTTAACCGGCGCTATCGTATACTATAACCCGGATCTGCCATTATTGCTAAACTAACAAACTGTAAAGAGGGTAGAAAGGTTATACCGAACGATCCGAGTCCTTCGTTCTTTAACCATCATCCCATGCTCCGTTGCGGCTGCTCCGATCTCGTCGATCTCCGATCTGCTCGTCCAGGTGGCACCACGTCAATGGATCTTTAAACGGGCTCCTGCCTCTGACTCGAGGCAACTCGGTCGTCAAGTTTGCTAAAAGAGACGGCCAAGATTGATGTAGAGAATGAGTAGAAGACTTTGTCTCATTACGTCCAAATCTATGGACGAACAGCTAATGAAGTTGCCAATTAATTTGGGTGATGGAATGAAATGAGCTATGAAATTTCCATACACCCCAAAACTATCATAATCTTTTCACCAAATGAATCAATCAAGTGTATGAGAGAGAGGAGGGGGCTGGCCATATATAAGGAGGTGGGGGTGAGTGTAGGAGAGGGGGAGGTGACAATAAGAGAAATATCTTAGTGTGAACACAAAGTATGAACACAATAAATGCACCATTAAAGCACAATTAATGAACAAGTGAGTCACAAGCCTAATCACCTCTTCTAGAACCTTCTAGAAGCATCCACACTTTTCCAAAGAAAAGATAAATCCGTCTTTAACCGAATGTTAAATACGGCTGATAGAAAACTGGAAACTGGCAACTTCCAAAAAGCGATCACGAAACGAATTTCAGGATAACCTCGTAACTGTATAAATATACCCGCATTTGTATTACGACCGAATACAAATGCAACTGAGACAAAGATATCATATCCACTCAATATAATACTCGGATCCGGCTTAAACCAAAGCCCAACAGTATTATCTGCCCGAAATATGACACGTGCGTAAAAACACGTGCATTTTCCGAACCCTGCCATAAAACCATACGGCCTCTACAACGTTTCGCCCGAACTTGGGAAACTGTCTGTGGGGGACTCTAATGACTCGTCAGTACCCTGGAAGTGGGTTTAACCACAAACCGTCAGCGGCACTAGCTATGTGATCAGTCGAAAATACTGCATTTTTAAACCGGCAATTTCCATATCATTTGCACTCATTTAGAAATGTTCGGCATTCATATTTCACATATTATCAAAAAAGTTGTTAAATATGAGATTACATGTGTTAGACTTTAAAACCGGCATTTCTAAGGAAATTGACTGTATTTTATGGTATCGCATCATCCCTATATTGCGCAACACTTGTCTCAAGAAATTATGCAGGAAATTCCAGAAGAAAAGCCCAAAAGAGCTGATAAAAAATACGCCAACTCAATGATTTCAGATCTGGTAGTGATACAGAAGGCCAAATAAAATTAAACATATCAGAAGCAAGCCCAAGAATCAGCCCAAGCCTGTATCGGAAAGCCCAAGCCCTAAGGCCCTTGAACCACCGCGGATCCGCAGCGGGAGCCTGTTTGTGCCGCGGATCCGTCGCATATATGCCACGTCAGCGCTCCCTTTTCTGTGCACAACTCTTATCTCAGGGCCCACATTCATTTCAGATATGTCAAATTCCAGAATTCTCACGAAGCTACTGCCAGATTAGCAAGGTTGATTAATTAAGCTAATCTTGATTAAGCTTCTAACAAACTATTTCTAGAAGCTCCCTCCTAACTAATCACATCTAGAAGCTTCTCCTCTAACTAACTTTTGGAGGGAAATTCAAAATTCAAATTCTAGACCTAGGTTTTGGAGGTCTATAAATAGAAGCCTAGATCTAGGGTTAACTTCTTCCTCATTCTTCAACATCTATCTTCATCTTCTTCCACAAGTCTAGTGACAAGACTTGTACGAAACCCTAACCCTAATTCCAATCCAAATTCAAGATTCCGAGTACCAATCAAGCGAGAAGCCTTCAACCTTTTAGAAGCGGAGCCGATCTTCAACCGAGCAAGCGATCCAAGCCGATCCGCGACTCACAGAGACGAGCGAAGCCAAATCGACGATCGAGTTCTTCTCTTGTAGTTCTTGAGCGATTGTAATGAAATTGTTGATAGAAATAAAAGGTGAAATTCTTTAATCTTGCTTTCTTTAAATTCTTGCATCATGATTCGATCTCAATTTGTAATTATAGTTCTTGTTGTGATGTTTGAGTAAAACTCCGCTCGTCAAGGAGTCGAGAAGATCAATAGAATGATGATGTAACAAATCTTAAAACGATTCTTAAGTCCTACGAGTTTTGTAAACCCTAGCAAGTTCAAGAATCGATGACCTAGTTTCGTTGCGATGCTTTCTTGATTGTTATCGCTCGAAATTAGGGATCGACGATCGTTTCTTGAATTTACTAGACGCTAGAATGTGAATGATATCGACGAAGGAACAAGGGATAAATGATGAAACCCTAGTTTCACTAGAAATCCCTAATTCTCATCGATCATCATCGATCTAGTATCAATTCATCGAAGGATAAGAATACGTCATCGTGAGATTGCATCACATCTATAGATCCGATCGATTCCTCCGAGCCTCATTTAGATTCTTGATATTTGGTTGGAAAAATCATGAAACTCTCAATTTTTGATTCTATCGTTTTCTTGTTATTAGATCTAGATTTTCTAATTCTTGAACATCAACTATAAATCATGAAATGTTTTCTTTTCTTTTCTTTAAAGGTTCGACTCATCTAATTCAAAAGACGAACGGTTACACTTTCCCTGTGGACGATCTGCACTTACTAACGCGTTACATTCGACACCGTTATTGATTGCGGTCAAAATATTTTTGGTTGTGATTTCTAAATACAATTTTCTCAATACCAACACAACGGAAAATCAATTCAATCAAAATGGTGCCGTTGCCGGGGATCATTTGATTTACTTACACAATCGGAAAATATCATCAATAAAATGGCGCCGTTGCCGGGGATTTTGCGCTAATTGTTCGTATTTTGAAATTTGAGTTGAAAAGTTTATTCCATCTATATTTTTAGATCAAAATTCATGCAAACACTAATACGAGTTGTTGTGATTTGATTGCGAGGAAATCTGGAATTATTGGAGCTGGAGAAAAAATTTTCTGAAATTTCCAGAGAGCTGGGGAAGTGAACAGAGACATTCTGTGAAAATTTTGTGCAGTGATCTTTTGAACCAACCGCGATTCCGCGGCATTAAGCGCCTTAAACTGCGTTTCCGCGGTTCTGTAGCTGCATCTCTGCTTCAAAATTTCTCAGGTGCTTTCTAACTTTCTTATCTTCTCCCTAAGCTGCTCCAAATAACATTTTGTGCAGGTTTCTTTGCAAATAAATCGCAGCACCGCAAAAGCAAAATAAATTGTGCGTGTTTTGATTTTTGGCTGTTTGCACAATTAATACGGACATTAAGGGGCAAAGACCAAATCCAGATTAGGTGGGGAGTTCATTACCCTTCCTAAGCCCCAAAAATCATAAACTTGCATCCGTATTACCCTCATTAATTAAAAAAATATCTAGAGATGACTCTAAGGACCGTCGCGCTCACTTAGGACAGAAGAAGGCCGTGGGTAATTCATTGCTTATCCGCGTTTCTTTTGTGGTGTCTAAGGCAAGTGTGTCGAAGGCTAGTGGTTACTTAATTAGGCCCACTACTTACGTAGTGGAGAACCTCCCACTTATCTGGCACTTACCTGACCACAGGAGAGACAAAGAGGCAGTGGAGGATTTATCCTGCGACTTGTCTTTTGGCAGTTAGGAGCGGTCTAGAGCCTGACCTAGGTGACCACTAGATTTTAGGGTTTTGCTTGTTGCATTTGTTGTGATCGCATCATTTTTTCAAAAAATCCGTATCATTTTTCAAAAAAAAAATAAAACACCAACACTTCATTTCCCCTAATTATAAATCACGCTACCACTTATACTAACCCTTTTTAGTGCAAGATAGGCTGGACAACGGGATTCTAGTGCTTGTTTAGTCCGCGTCCCCCGATCGACCCTAAAGTCGGTATTTCTACACTTACCTTTTCTTTACCCACCACCACACCCACATCGATGGATCCGTATCCATCGAACTTCTTTACCACTACTCTGCCGCCATGCGTTGGTGCACAGAATCCACCCCGCATCTCTCTCCAAGAGAGGTGCTATCCTACACGAGGTCCCCTTTCCACCTGTCTTTCCATTCCACCAGCCAACGGGGACAATTTTCAAATAAAACCCCAATACATCAACCTTCTACCAAAATTTCACGGTCTCGAGTCTGACGACGCATACGTGTTTATCATGAAATTTGAAAATGTATGCGCAATGATGGGTACTTCACAGCTTTCTGTGGATGCTTTATGTCTTCGTCTTCTCCCATTCACCTTGTGCGATATAGCCGAGAAGTGGCTGTATAACACAACCGCACATTCCATTTCAAATTGGGAAGAATTCGTTAAAGCATTCCTTAAGAAATTCTACCCACATCAAAAGACAGCTCAAGTCCGCAGCGAAATATATCAATTCACCCAGCTTCCAAATGAAACATTTTCACAATGTCTTGAACGCTTTAAGGATCTGTTAGTTCAATGTCCTCATCACGGAATCCGTAGATGGGAACTGTGCCGAATCATATATGAGGGCATTAACCCTAACACAAGACAAACCCTTGAATGCATGTGTCAAGGCAACTTCATGACCAAAGATGATAGGGAAGCCTGGAAATTTTTAGAAGATTTCGCTGAAAAATCTTTACAGTGGGAGGGTGTGAGTCAATCATCTAGGGATGGCAATGACATTTCCATAGGAGTTAGAGCTGACATTGCAGCTATCAATAAGAAACTCGAGACTATGGAAAACAAATTTTTAGCTGCCGCCCTAAATCAAATGCCACTCTCTAAAACTGTATGTGGATGCTGTTCTGATCCTTCTCATTTGACGGAAGAATGTCCATGAAATTCTCCGTTTCAAGGTCATGAGCATACCAATGCCGCATTTCAAAGACCTAGAAACGATCCTTTTTCTTCCACATATAATCAGGATTGGAGGAATCACCCTAACTTTGCTTGGAACCAATCACAATCTCAAAACACGGTTCCAACCCAAAACAATTTCCAAAGGGTCCCTCTACCACAACAGCACCCACCACTTCAATTGAGTCAGCACCCCTTCCAATCACAAAACTTCCAAAATCCGGTCAACACACCTGCACCGTCTAGTCCTTTGCAATTGACCGGTATAGATAATACCTCTGCACTAGCACAAACCTTGGATACTTTCATGAAACAATCCATCCAAGGGACGGCAAGTTTGCAATCTTCCATCGAGAATGTGATGAAGATCATTGTCTCTAAAAATGAGAATATCAAATCGATGGAAGCACAAATTGCACAACTAAAAGCCGAAATGAGAGCAAGAGAGAAAGGAAAACTTCCAGCTCAACCTTTACCCAATCCTGGCTATTCACATCTTGTGAATGCAACCACGTTGAGATCTGGAAGAGTGCTTGACAATCACGTTGGGGAAGAGATTGATGACACTGATAAATCAATCAATAATACCCCGGCTGAGACCTTTCCTTCCACTTCTACTTCTAATTCTGACCCCAGTTCTTCTACCCCACCACCTTCTTGCGAGCCTATTCTTCGTTTCCCAAAAGGCTCGCCACCTCAGCCCACCTCTTCTACTCCTCCACCGACGATCCCCACTTCTATTTTGGGATCGGGTCCACACACACTTCCTTCTCTTATGTTGGACCCAGCGCTTATTGCTAAAGCACCTTATCCTAATCGGTTAAGGGCTAACACATTGAGTCCACATATGGAGAAGATCATGGACATTTTTAAGCAAGTTAACATCAACATCCCTCTCCTAGATGCTATCCAACAAGTTCCGTCCTATGCGAAAACTCTTAAGAACTTGTGCTCTAGGAAGAGGAAGACTCAAGTGCCCAAGAAGATTTTCATGGCAAAGACTGTAGACACGGCTTTCCCCCAGCAATTACTGAGGAAACGTAAGGATCCTGGATATCCTACTATTTCCATTTCTATTGGCGAAAAACACATCAACCGTGCTCTACTAGACCTTGGCGCTAGTGTTAACTTGCTTCCATACTCGGTTTATGAGCAACTAGGTATCGGAGAGTTGAAGCCAACCCATTGCACTCTCCAGATGGCTGACCGATCAATCACCAAACCTAGGGGTGAACTGGAGGATGTGTTAATAAAAATCGCGGAATTTATATTCCCTGTGGAGTTTATTGTAATTGATACACAGCCTGTAGCGAACCCACGGAATCAAATTCCGGTGATTTTAGGTCGCCCCTTTTTAGCCACTTCCAACGCTATAATCAACTGTCGTTATGGTTCTATGACCCTATCTTTCGGGAATAGGTCAATTGAGCTGAACATTTACAAGTAGGGAAGTGTACCCTCCGAACCTACTGCTCAGGTCTGTTCTGTCGACTTAATGGATGTCGACAGCAGCGAATTTGATGATCCTCCTGATACCGATCTTGACTCTTTTCATATGTTATTGTTTGACCCAACTATGTATCATACACATACGGACTCTTCCACCGAGATGTCCGGGTCAACAATTAACACGGATTATGAACTGTTCTTAGAGTCTGAAGATCACCCCGCACTTTGTGATGACATTATTCATCGGGGTATTGATGGAACTTTTGAGGAAATCTTCGCTGATGAACTCGCATTTTTAAATGACACGGGTGTTGAGATGAATCATCTCCCAATCATTGAAATTGAACCTCCACTCCTTCTTCTGAATTGTAAAAAGAATGCGAGTAATCCATCACATTCACTGCATCGTCTCTCCAAAATGAGACGCATACACATTCTATTCCACCCCTTACCTTTTCCCCACTTCTTCTTCCACCAACCAGAGCACTGCATTGATAAAATTTTTGAATGGTTGGTGTTGACATTCGGTCTTTGCAAAACTTAGCATCGACCAATGATTTTTGACCCCCTCATGTGATTTTCAAAGCTTAACATTGCATAACTCAAGTTTGGGGGGCATTTTTTCTGGCTCTTGAAAAGAAAATTTTTACAAAATGATGAGCCAAAAATAAGTTTAGGGGAGGGTCTTCACTTAAATATTTTGCCCCCATTAATAAATTCCTCCCAAGCTTACAGTTTTTTTGAGATTTAGCGGAAGGCAACAGTGAGAACACTGTTGAAAACAAGTTTGGGGGAGGTTTGTACTTATTTTCGCATCATTTGCATCATACTTTGCATAAGCAAAAAACATTTTTTTCGAAAACCTATAAAAATTCAAAAAATTTCAAAAGATAAAAATATTTTTTGTGCATAAATAAGATAATAAAAGATTAGATAGTGAAAAATTGCATCCATGAGATTAAATTTTTTTAAGAAAACTAAGAAAATTAGAAGTTTTCTTATACGAACTAGTAATAAGTAATTATGAGCCGTTGTCCCAAGGGTTAGTAAGATGAAGGAAGTCACTAATCTGAGGATAATAATAAGTCTAAAAAATAGTTTCTATTCTGGAAAGCCAAACATTTTGAACGTTGATACCCTGCTATTCGCACTTACACACGTCTTAAAGCCCGGGATAGTAGAGGATACCTTGAAATGCTCTTGTCTTAAAGCCGGTGTATGAAGGAAATAAAAAAAAATGAATAGAATATAAAGTGGTGAGAAAAATGGACACTGGTTTTGTTATCACCAAGGGCAATAAAAAAATATATAGCGAGGTTGCCTCTTCACCTAGTGCCCTAAGGCCAACTGGTCTGGGAGTCACTGCTATGCCTAAGGTGGTGCAAGACGAGGAAAATACACCAAATAAGCAAACACATGAGTAATCGGTCGGTTAGTACCTCAAGAAGTATTAACGGTCGCATGAAAGTGTGTGAGCAAATTCGTCTAAATATTCATTAATTAAAAAGTACTGAGGCTGATGGACAAGTGTATGATAGCTTGAATTGAATTCTCCGGGTGTAGGGATGTCCTTTACACATACGCAGGATGATATGATCGATGTTTGGAAGAAAGATAGGAATGAAGAATAAGACGATGTTTTATTGAGGGAGGACGTGATTTCTGACATCTTTTCTTGACCATTAAGATAGGGCTCATAACAACCGAAAAGCTAGCTTAGTTGGAAACCCTAATTTTCAAGGCTTTTCTTTTACAATTCTTTTCTTTAAATGTAATATTCATGATCTTCCTTTTATTATTGGATTTTGTGGGTGCAATCCGCAGAAAACCCTCAGGAGACAACACTCCTCCTACTAGGGACACCTAGAGGTTTAAAGGCTTGTTGCACGTGCTCAGTGCAATCGTGTTGCCTACGAAAGTGTGCTAGTTAGTTTTTCTTTTTCTTTATTTTCTCCTTCGCTTTTTAATAAAACAGTTCGCTCGGGATGATCGAAAATAAGTTTGGGGGAATTTGATCAGTCGAAAATACTGCATTTTTAACACGGCAATTTCCCTATCATTTGCACTCATTTAGAATTGTTCGGTATTCATATTTCACATATTATCAAAACAGTTGTTAAATATCAGATTACATGTGTTAGACTTTAAAACCGGCATTTCTAGGGAAATTGACTGTATTTTATGGTATCGCATCATCCCTATATTGCGCAACACTTGTCTCGAGAAATTATGCAGGAAATTCCAGAAGAAAAGCCCAAAAGGGCTGATAAAAAATACGCCAACTCAATGATTTCAGATTTGGTAGTGATACAGAAGGCTAAACAAAATTAAACATATCAGAAGCAAGCCCAAGAATCAGCCCAAGTCAGTATCAGAAAGCCCAAGCCCTAAGGCCCTTGAACCACCGCGGATCCGCGGCCGGAGCCTGTTTGTGCCGCGGATCCGCCGCATATATGCCACGTCAGCGCTTCATTTTCTCTACACAACTCTTATCTCAGGGCCCACATTCATTTCAGATATGTCAAATTCCAGAATTCTCGTGAAGCTACTGCCAGATCAGCAAGGATGATTAATTAAGCTAATCCTGATTAAGCTCCTAACAAACAATTTCTAGAAGCTCCCTCCTAATTAATCACATCTAGAAGCTTCTCCTCTAACTAACTTTTGGAGAGAAATTCAAAATTCAAATCCTAGATCTAGGTTTTGGAGGTATATAAATAGAAGCCTAGATCTAGGGTTAACTTCTTCCTCATTCTTCAACATCTATCTTCATCTTCTTCCACAAGTCTTGTGACAAGACTTATGCGAAACCCTAACCCTAATTCCAATCCAAATTCAAGATTCCGAGTACCAATCAAGCGAGAAGCCTTTAACCTTTTAGGTGCGGAGCCGATCTTCAACCGAGCAAGCGATACAAGCCGATCCGCGACTCACGGAGACGAGCGAAGCCAAATCGACGATCGAGTTCTTCCTCTTGTAGTTCTTGAGCGATTGTAATGAAATTGTTGATATAAATAAAAGGTGAAATTTTTTAATCTTGCTTTCTTTAAATTCTTTCATCATGATTCGATCTCAATTTGTAATTGTAGTTTTTATTGTGATGTTTGAGTAAAACTCCGCTCGTCAAGGAGTCGAGAAGATCAATAGAATGATGATGTAACAAATCTTAAAACGATTCTTAAGTCCTACGAGTTTTGTAAACCCTAGCAAGTTCAAGAATCGATGACCTAGTTTCGTTGCGATGCTTTCTTGATTGTTATCGCTCGAAATTAGGGATCGACGATCGTTTCTTGAATTTATTAGAGGCTAGAATGTTAATGATATCGACGAAGGAACAGGGGATAAATGATGAAACCCTAGTTTCACTAGAAATCCCTAATTCTCGTCGATCATCATCGATCTAGTATCAACTCATCGAAGGATAAGAATACGTCATCGTGAGATTGCATCACATCTATAGATCCGATCGATTCCTACGAGCCTCATTTAGATCTTGATATTTGGTTTGAAAAATCATCAAACTCTCAATTCTTGATTCTATCGTTTTCTTGTTATTGGATCTAGATTTTCTAATTCTTGAACTTCAACTATAAATCATGAATTATTTTCTTTTCTTTTCTTTAAAGTTTCGACTCATCTAATTCAGAAGACGAACGATTACACTTTTCCTGTGGACGATCCGCACTTACTAACGCGCTACATTTGACACCGTTAATGATTGCGGTCAAAATATTTTTGGTTGTGATTTCTAAATACAATTTTCTCAATACCGACACAACGGAAAATCGATTCAATCACTATGCGTAACGGCTGCCCATGGACTGACCTCAAGGGAAGCCGTTGAGCGAACTCATCCGGAAACCCTACTTAGCCTAACAGTGACAATGTATATACAGTCCGGTCCGTTCGTCTATGAGTATCGCATATCTGCCTAGGGGGCTGGTAACGTCAGACCCTTAATAGCAATATAAGTCGTGTCGGAGTGTAGCCCAATAACACCCTGAGATACTACTGGAGTACCTACCAGTAAATCTCCTGCCACGGCCGTGGGCTTTGTGTAATGGCTCTCCTAGACACAGCACGATCTCACCCCCAATACCGGGAGAGACGAATCCCCTGCCGATCCGCTCACGTGCCTCCATGTGGCTCGGGACTGTACCCAAAAACTACCTGTTTGCACGACTCCTTTGAGCCATGGTAGGGTAGAAATCAAAGCACACTGGGAACTCACACGAGACAAATGACGACCTCAGCTCGATGAAATAACGTGTACACATGTCACCAGGGAACTGCTATCTGACGAAATGTATAATACCAACTAGCAGGTTCCCGGCGAGTCCTGTCCGGTGTACTCATAACCCAATGAGCACCTGTATACATCTTAGGTGATCCAACTGACACCAGTGGCTTGTGAGACCGGCCACCGCCCCTCGTCGAGGTCTCGACTGTATACACTAGTCTACTCCGGAGTATCGATGCCCTGTCTCGAAACTCCCACGACTAGGGACCACAATTAAGGATATGCTTATAAACCACCCAACTCTCACGTATATGATCGCCATCATACTGTTGGTAGTAAAGCAAGATCCTAAGGGCTCTATCAAAGTGTAACAGTGATCAGTCACCTGAACCTGTACACGACTGATAAAGGCAAACCAAATAACATACTATCATCTCGAGTAAGACTGTCCTACCGGTATAGTTCCTCCGCAATCATTGCAATCACGTACCTGCGATCCAATAATTGACTCTGAGGGCACTATCTCCAACAGAAAGTCAATCCTCGTCATATCCCGGGTTAACCCACAAACAACCATTACAGAAACGTGCCTTGAGTTATCCAGAGTCTGGTTTTAAGAGTAAGCCGGACAACTCCCCGTACCTTAACATCGTTAAGATATGAACCGTTCTATATCCAATATAGAAACAGAGACACTGAATTAATTGGAACCAGATTCAAATCATGCAGCTGTCTCCAGTGCATGTCAACTAAATGGAGAGAGGTAGTTCAACATTTCTCAACTTAGGAGTGCATCCAATTATGAGTAAGCTGAAATAGAAGCTAGTTCTCAAAACCATTACTTTCAACTGAATACCCAACACAAGTATCTATATCTTCGATCACCTTGAAGAATCCCGATACTTGCAACACATGGTTCTCTACTTTATTCTTGTACCTATAACTTCTCAAAACTTGGACCTTATATTTCTATGAAACACTTGTCCAAAAACAAGAGAAGTCACAAGTAAACAGAATATAGTACGATGACCAACCCCTCTGTCCTAATGGACACTGGAAAATATACAATACTTTGTTTAAGTCCCCTGAGTTAAATAACTCAAATCCTGTGCGTCGTAGGTTGAAAACTGTACTATGGTTATGAAGAATTACACCGCGGTTGAATGCTCCTTACCTAACCATCAACTGATATAGGTAAATGTCATGGACATAATTTCAAAAAGTTATATCTCACTTTATAAAATAAACGTACTGATATATCAATTTGAAATTGGTGCATAACAACGGATACTCAAAACCAAATATTTGCCGTCCGGCAAACAACCCAGGCGATTTCCTCAAATATCACCGATTACAACGAATCCCAATATAATAAGTATGATCACCCAATTCCCAATAACTTACTCACACTCATCATCTGTAAAGCCATACAGATGTGAGAAGCAACCTGGTAAATACATACCCTGGAGTAAGGGTCTAATTGGGAAATCAATTTTCCATTAACAACGTACAATGAAACTGAAACATTGAAATGTTTCATAGGGGTATCCGAGTATTCCTAGTAATATCAGATTCATGACTGTAAACGTATATCTCTTTGCCATCTTTCCAAATCCCTTTATATGTCTTTAGTCATTTCCTTCTGTACACCCCCTTAGGCTAAATGGTTTTCTTCCTTCCCTACCGTTCGGCACCAGCCTATGGTTTGGAAGAAGACTATCCAATAAGCGTAACAAGTGTACTCTCCTAATCCTAGGAGTACTCGCAACTTGAGAGAAGGTGAAGATTAAATACAACTGAATAAACCTTATTCTTATTTCTCCTAAACCAGAATCCATCCTCGAATTTGGAACAAGTTCCTTCGAGTTTGTATATAACCATACGATGGATTTATCCAATGGAAGTAGATGTTTGTAGTGATACAGGGTGTTCTGGAGAAATACAAAGGTGAAAATAGGAGTGGCGATAAAATACTTGGTTTGGTCGTGAATGATAGCAGTCGCAATTTACTTTACCCTATTTCTAATCCCTTTATTTGTCTTTACTTATTACCTTCTGTACACCACACTTAGGCTAATTGGTTTTCTTCATTCCCTACCTTTCTGCACCTGCCTATGGTTCGGATGAAGACTATCCAATTAGTGTTATAAGTGTACCATCCTAATCCAAGGAGCACTCACAATTTGAGAGAAGGTAAAAGGAAAAGACAACTTAATAGTCCTATTCAATCTCTCCAGAACCAGAATCCATCCTCGAATCTGGAACAAGTTCCTTCGAGTTCGTATATAACCATACGATGGATTTATCGAATGGAAGTGGACGTTGGTAATAATACGGGGTGTTCTGGAGAAATGCAAAAGGTAAAAGAAGGAGTGGCAATGATGTATGCAACTTCGACAATCCAAAAGTCAGTGTTTTAAGAAAGTTCGGTCAACTTGGTCACAAGTCATAGTCTAGGGTCGGGCCATGGTCGCTGCCAAAGAGAGAGAGAAAAGAAACACTATGCATGCACTCTAAGCTAGATCAGAATGGTTATCAATTTATCTAATCAGGAAACCTCCTACTGTAATCTCAAATTCTCCTCCAAACCTGAAAGAAGAATTAGTCGGGATCACCCGAGGAGTAAACCAACTTATCAGTGGGAATCGGGATCCAACTATCATCGCATGATAACGTGATGGAATCCACTCACGTTATCATACTCCAGAAGGTATGCGCACGCCTGGCATGTTTCAGTTTCTTTAGAAACACCCGATGTGATTTTTACCCCAAGCGGATTATGACCTTGAATTTGGCCAACAAATCATAACCCGCAAGTCAAGTTCTACCCATCATTGTCCTGATTGATTTAGACTCAC
Source organism: Agapanthus africanus (assembly GCA_030015575.1). Taxonomy (NCBI): domain Eukaryota; kingdom Viridiplantae; phylum Streptophyta; class Magnoliopsida; order Asparagales; family Amaryllidaceae; genus Agapanthus; species Agapanthus africanus. The sequence goes on along the minus strand of CM057347.1, from coordinate 250,144,327 downwards.
CCGCACACACTCTTGATTTTGGCCAACAACGTGGTACGACTGTCCTAAACCAATGCATATCCATGCAACAGACAAGCAACACACAGCTACCACACATGATGCCTTGACTTTGGCCAACAAACACCGCACGAATACTATGCGCTACTTATCCGAAATAACGAAGGGCTACGACTGGTTTTTGGCAAAAAACCTTTAACGTAATGAACTTGATATCGTTGAAGGAACCGGATAGCTTTTTACAAATATATAGTGGCGAAAACCTTTGCTAAAGAGGTCACTCCAGGTGAAGGGATCTCGGCTCTTCCCCCGTAGAATGAGATGCAGGATATTCCAAACTGAATACCATGATGCAAAGCAAAAAGTAATCGACTATAGTGAAGTTATTACCCTGATGCAAAATTTTGCCCAAGGGGTCACTCCCGATGAAGGGATCTCGGCCCTTGCCTCGTCGAATGAGGTGCAGGATATTCCAACTGAATACCACTGTGCAAAATAAAAGAGAACGTCCTTGTAATAACTGCTTTTTTAAAAAAAATGTTCCAACAAACTCGAGCAGGTTTGTTTTCTTTGCATTGATCTAAATCAACGCAATCCCATCAATTAATCACACCAGAAAAGAACGAAAATAAAATGTACGTATATGCCATCCGCATTCGCCACTGGGTCCCGTCATCACCCGTTAGGTTACTTAACTAACGACAGAGCGGGGACTGGACTAGCGCGGGTGTAAAACATATACAACATCTAATAGTATATATATATATATATCAATATACAATAATCGCTCCAGGCGCGATAAAATGTAACATCACAGAAAAGTAATAAGCATCACAGAACAATACAGATATCTGGGAGCCCCGGGTTTCAATGAGCCGAAAGTGAAACCCGACGTTCCCCTGGTCATGTGGATAGCCTGTGCAATGAAAACTTAGACCCCTACGGGTGTGGCAAGTTATCCGCCAAAACAAGAAGAGAGGCAGCCCCTTCAGCAAAGTGAATGGGCCACCCAGCACTTCATAGAATCCGGTAACTTGAGCACCCCTCCTGGGTCAACCTATACCCCCTACGAGTGCGCCGAATAGCCCGCCAATTCTATAGTAAAGCCCCCTCCGTCTCAAAGCCATGAGATGCGGGCCCGTTGCTCTCTAGAATCCGGCTATCCTGCACTCCACCGCGGGGTAATCCTAGTATAGAAAATAAAATATGTACAACACGTACAACGACCTCAATCTGGTCATGCCTCAAAAGAATAATATACAAACAGGCAGTGACGACAGTCCACATGTCGGACGCTCCCTCCACGATATCAAATGTACAAATAAAACTAAACTGTACTAACATTGCACCAAGCTATCCACCACGACAAATCCGCAACATCACAGCACAACACAAAACATCAACGCGAATGTCACGTTCGCAAAACCCATCTAAAAGAGCTATAGCAATTAGACGAGATTTACCGCTCGAGTGACATACATGGTCTCAGATATAAAGTAAGCACTGTGAACTAACATATTTAAAATTCCGATCGACAAAACTTCTCGAAATGGGCCCCAAGTGCTAATCCAGCACTCAAATGAATCAGGGACAAAACTATATATCACAAAAATCATATTTCCATGAACTAAATCCCCAGAAAAGATTTGGGTTACTGTAGCCCAAAAAGGGCCGCGGAAGGGCCGCCAAATGCGACATTTCGCGCCGTTTCCGTGGTGGAATTTTGGAGTTAGGTCTCCAAACTTTTTCTGTAGCTTTAGTTATTCCTGCATGTAATTTTAAGATGCTTAAAATATTTTTTTGACCAACTTTTAAATTCGACAGCAAGCACACTGAAATGAAAATTCGATTTGGAAATTTCGATCGATCGATGTTTTAAATACGTTAGAACAAGCTAGTAAAGGTTAATGGTGTGGCTCTGATACCATGTAAGTCTATGGTAGAGCCCCGGCCTTCAATCCGAGGCCAAATGCGGAAACAAAAACTTTTTTGGAAACCGGCTCTATCGTAGTCTTTCACCCGGATCGAACCATTAACGCTAAACTAGCTAACTACTAAGAAGTGAGAGTGGCTATACCGATCGATCTGTGTCCTTCGGTCTTTGGCCACCATCCCAAGCTCCTCGCGGCATCTCCGATCTCCGGTCACCTTGTCGGAAGGGCGCCACTTCAATGAGTCTTTTTACGGGCTCCCGCTACATCCGAAGCAACTCGAACATGAACTTTGCTAGCCGACATGTCCAAGGTGAAATAGAGAATGTGTGTGATAATTTTGTCTCAAGCATCTAGTGATTCTCAACACATGAGAGTGTATGGATGGAGGTTGAAGATGATGCCATTGGTGGAAGTTATGAGCTAGAGGAAGAAGAAGAAGAAGAGCCTTTTCTTTCTTCTGTGAGATGAAAAATGAAAGAGGCTAAGCATGATAATCACAAGAGCTAACCCATGTACATGGCTGCCCTCTATCTTTCCATCTTTCATTTCGCACCCTTAATCAATCCAAAATGAGACATATGCACAAATAAAGAGACCATGAGTCATCACTTATGCATGTGTCACAATTAATGCTCCTCATGATGAAATCCACTCATAATTTCCACCAAAACACTAACCCAAATGTTTATGGCAATAAAAAGAACGGCATCATCTAAAGTAAACTCGTGACGGATCACAAGAATACCCCTCACCTGTATATTCATACATGCATCCGCATTCCGACTGAATGCAAATGCAATGAGACGAAAGTAATCCAACAAATCTAATACTAGGATCTGGTTTAAACCAAAGCCCACTAGTATGATCCGTCCGATCATGATCCATGCACGACTGCACGTATATGATCGAACCCTTCCATATATCATACGGCCTCTACATCGTTTCGCCCGAAACTTGAGAAACTGTCTGTGGGGGACTCTAAAGACTCGTCAATACACTGGCTGTGGATTTAACCACCAGCACGTCAGCGGTACTAGCTGTGCGTAACGGCTGTCGAGGTATTGACCAAAAGGGAGGCTGATGAGCGAACTCATCCTGACACCCTACTGAGCCTGTCAGTGAAAATATCCATACAGTCCGGTCCGTTCGTCTTTGAGTATCGTGTAAGTCGACGTTGTACACCCCACGAGTTGCGGGGAGGCGGAAATACGAAAAACAAACTTTTTCTTTAAACTAACATCGACTAACCGAAAGGATCTTTGCTAAACTATAACTAACACTATCATAGGAGTAATTAGCTACTATGAAAGAAGATTATACCTAATGAACCAAGTCCTTCTTCTTCTCATTAACCACCTCCTCGTCGGCCTCCTCTTTGTAATAGACGATCCAACCGAGAGCTTCTACTCCAAGCTTTGCCTCTAATCTTGAGGTAACTTGGTTTTTCAATGTGCTAATCTAAGCAACCTATGAAATACAGAGTATGATTATGGATTAATGTGTCTTGCTAATCCTTGATCTCAACACATGAGAGGTTAGGATCAGGGTTTGAAAAGAGAGAGCTTGAGGAGAGAGACGGTGAGAGTGAGAATGAAATGAAATAATAACTCATTTTTAATATATGAAGCATAATGATTTATTAAATGAATAATCAAATGATTTATCAACCATGCTTCATTTATTCATTATGAGTGATTCATCGCATGAGTCATTAGTCATTAAATGCACCATTAACTACATGAATGAATCACACAAATGAGTCACTAAATCAATAAATGCAAATGCCACCTTAGCCCCCAAGTCATCATCCTTCTAGAATCTTCTCGCCAAATTACGAGAACGCCCTTCCTATCCGTGGAAACACGGAAAAACTTTAGATTGTATAAATCCAATAATCCGATACTAGAATCTGGCTTAAACCAAAGCTGGCTAGTAAAAACTGTCCGAACATCGTACGTGCGTAAAAACACGTATGTGTCCGAACACTTGTCGTAAAACCATACGACCTCTATAGCGTTTCGCCCAGAGCAGGAAAATTCTCTGTGTGGGACTCTAAAGACTCGACTACTATGCTGATAGTGGGTTTAACCACAGACCGCAAGCGGCACTAGTTGTACATAACGGTCCCCATGTAAATGTCGATAAGAAGGCCGATGAGGAAACCCATCCGAACTCCTACAGAGCCTGATGTGACAATCTCCTTACAGTCCGGTCTGTTCGCCTAGGACTATTGCATATCGGGCCTAGGGTGCGGCAAGCGTCAGTCCCATAAAAGCGGTATAAGTCGTGTCCGAGCGAAGCCCATTACACCTTGAGAAACTACTGGAAAACCTACCAGTAAATCTCGCTTTCCCAGGCCAGGGACTTTGCGTAATGGCTTTCAGACACAGCGCGATATCTACTCCTAATACCGGGAGAGACAAATCCTGTATAACCGCCACTGCATCCAAGTGCTTCGGGACTGCACCCAACTACTATCTATTTGCACGACTCCTTTGAGCCGTGGTAGGGTAGCAATCTAAGAACAGTGGGAACACACTCGAGGCGAAGAGCAGTGTCAAGTCTGCGGACTATGCTGTACTCATGTCACCTGGGAACTGTTAACTGACGACGGGTATAATACCAACCAACAGGTCCCCGCGATTCCTGTCCGGTGTACCCGTAACCCAACGAGCACCTGTATACTATCTCCAGTACGACGTACTGATGGCTGTGGGACAGACCATCTCTCCAACTGGGATGAGAAGCGTACACACTAGTCTACTCCGGAGTATCGATGCCCTGTCTCGATAATCCTACGACTAGGGACCTGAAAAAGGATGTGCTTGTAGAGTACCCAGCCCCCACTAGTGTGACTTCTATCACAACGCAGGTAGTCAAGCAAGATCCTAAGGGCTCTATCAATACGTACACATATATTAAGATAGATAAAACCAAGTAGCATACTACCATATTTAGCAAGACTGTTAATATAACTGTGAATATCCCAAGCTTCCATTAAGTAATATACAACCTAGTATGATACAATAATGGCTCCTAGGGCATAGACACTAACAATCTCCCACTTTCACTTGGGCCATGTACTGGCATATCGAAGACCGATCATCTCGAGTAGCCTCTCGAACTGAATCTGAGGTAAGGCCTTTGTGAATGGATCATCAGTGTTCTCCTCTGTAGCAACTCTCCGGATCTCGATCTCCCGGCGATCTATGATCTCCCTGATAAGGTGATACCGCCTTAAGATGTGTCTGGACTTTTGATGGGACCTGGGTTCCTTTGCTAAAGCTACAGCTCCATTGTTGTCGCAATACAGAGGTATTGGATCAACAAAGGTAGGAACCACCTGAAGTTCTGTTAGGAACTTCTTTATCCAGATCGCTTCTTTTGTGGCATCGCAAGCAGCAATATACTCCGCTTCCATCGCCGAGTCAGCAACGGTGTCCTGCTTGGAACTCTTCCAGCACACCGCCCCTCCATTGAGGGTAAAGACATAACCTGACATGGACTTGGAGTCATCCTTATCATTCTGGAAGCCGGAATCAGCAAAGGCCTCGATCTTCAGGTCTTTTCCGCCGTAAACCAACAACATCTCCTTAGTCCTTCTCAGGTACTTGAGAATGTTCTTCTCTGCTATCCAATGCTTCTCCCCTGGGTCTGACTGATACCTGCTTACCACACTCAGTGCGTAAGCTACATCTGGTCTAGTGCACAACATCGCATACATTATAGAGCCTACCGCAGAAGCGTAGGGTATAATAGATATGCGATCCCTTTCCATATCATTCTTGGGAGACATCTCCTTGGAGAGGGTGATTCCGTGACAAGCCGGTGGATTACCGCGCTTAGAATCTTCCATACTGAATCTTTTCAGTATAGTGTTGATATACCTGGACTGCGAAAGTCCCAACATCCTCTTGGATCTATCATGATAGATCCGGATCCCCAGAATGTAAGAGACATCACCCAGGTCTTTCATGGAGAACCTGTGTGATAAGAATCTTTTAACAGATTGTAGTATAGGAATGTCATTTCCTATCAATAGAATTTCATCCACGTACAAGACGAGGAATACGACAGTTCGTGCTACAATTTTACTATATATACATGGTTCATCTGGATTTTTGATAAAGTCATATTCTTTGAACCTATCATCAAAACAGATGTTCCAACTCCGCGATGCCTGCTGTAAGTCCATGCTACCTCTCCCGGTACTTTCGGGAATGCGGAATTTGGTAAAAAACGATTTTCTTAAAGATGGTAACATGGACCTAAAACCCGGATCTTGGTTAAACATCTATCTAACAACCTAACTACGAGTTTCTAGCTACTCGGTTAGGGGGTTATACCTTGCTTGTCTTGAACTCCTTCGTCTTCAAGCTCCGATGGTGGTCCGGATTGGCTTCTTCCCGTCGTCTCCGTACGCCGAAGATAGATCCACCTGAAAGCTCCAACCTTTAGCTCCTTCTTCGTTCTTTGAAGAAACTAGTTCACTTGGTTTGCTAAACCTAGTGAACTAGAATGAGTAGAGAAGAGTTTGTACGGGATTTTAACTATGGTTCTTGATTCTCAACTCATGAGACAAGAGAACCATAGAATCAAGAGAGGGAGCAAGAGGTTGAGGGTGAGAGCAAAAACAAGAGAGCTCAAGAACAAGAGAGAGAATGAGCAAGAAAGAATGAGCAACTCTTTTGTCTCTCACCCTCTCATAATCCAAAGCAATGATCACACATCATACCAATCAAATGTTATGTGATGGTTGAAGCAACCATAACAATATCATTTCATGCACTTATTTTGCACAAAAGAGCAAGCAAGCAAAAGTCTTTGCCATGAAATGATAGCTATGGTTATCATGATGGTCAACTAGTCAAGCCTAGTCAACCGGTCAACAAAGTCAACAAGTCAACAAAAGTCAACAAGTCAACAAAGTCAAAAAGTCAACAACCATATCACCATAATACTTAATCAATATAATTGTTAATCTCATATCATATTCTCATTAGGGTTGATCAAAAAGTCAATAGTCAACGGTCAACTGTCAACAACCCTAATGAGAATCCGCTACCTCTGTCTCCCTGTCAACTGTGCATACACACCCGCATCCGCGTTCCGAGGAACACGAATGCAAACTGGATAAATCCAATCCCATAAGGTACACTAGGATCTGGCTTAAACCAAAGCCCGCTAGTGTAAACTGTCCGGACACTGTACGTGCATAAGTGCACGGATGTGACCGAACCCTGTCGCAAAACCATGCGACCTGTCGCAAAACCATGCGACCTCTACTCTTTTGCCTAAAGGCGAAAAGCTTTCTGTGTGGGACTCTAAAGACTCGACACTACGCTGGCAGTGGGTTTAACCACAGACCGCAAGCAGCACTAGCTGTGCGTAACGGTCCCCAGGTAATGCCGACAAGAAGACCGACGAGGCGAAACCCATCTGAACTCCTACTGAGCCTGAGTGTGACATTCTCCGTACAGTCCGGTCTGTTCGTCTGATACATCGCATGGCGGGCCTAGGGGACGGTAAACGTCAGTCCCCTAATAGCGGTACAAGTCGTGCCGGAGCGAAGCCCAAAACACCCTGAGATAACACTGGAAACCTACCAGTATATCTCGTTTGCCCTGGCCAGGGACTACTCGTGTAATGGCTCTCCTAGACACAGCGCGATGTCAACCCCCAATACCGGGAGAGACGAATCCTGTCTAACCGTCACTGCCTCCAAGTGCTTCGGGACTGCACCCAACCACTACCTGTTTGCACGACTCCTTTGAGCCGTGGTAGGGTAGTGATCAAAGTACAGTGGGAACACACTCGAGGCGGAGTGACAGTGTCAAGTCAGCGGACTAAGCTGTACTCATGTCACCTGGGAACTGATAACTGACGATAGGTATAATACCAACTAGTCAGTTCCCGACGAGTCCTGTCCAGTGTACCCGTAACCCAACGAGCACCCGCATACTATCTCAAGTACGACGTACTAACGGCTGTGGGACAGACCGTCTCCCACACTGGGATGAGAAGCGCATGCGCTAGTCTACTCCGGAGTATTGATGCCCTGTCTCGATAGTCCGGCGACTAGGGACCTGCATAAGGATGTGCTTATAGATTACCCAGCCCCACTAGTGTGACTGCCATCACATCGCTGGTAATCAAGCAAAGATCCTAAGGGCTCTACTAATGTGTATAGGCGATATACTAAAATAAACACATGTACACATTGAAGTAGAAACAAACCAAGTAGCATACTACTATTTTGAGCAAGATTGTATATACAAGGTGAATATCCCAAGCTTCCATTAAGTAATATACAAGCTAGTATGATACAGTAATGGCCTCTAGGGCATATACACTAACAATCTCCCACTTGCACTAAGGCCATGTACTGGCGTATCGAAGACCTATCATCTCGATCAGCCGCTCGAACTGAGTCTGGGGTAAGGCCTTGGTGAATGGATCTGCAGTGTTATCTTCTGAATTTACTCTCTTTACCTCGATCTCCTGGCGATCAATGATCTCCCTGATCAGGTGGAACCGCCTCAAAATGTGCCTGGACTTCTGATGGGACCTTGGTTCCTTCGCTAAAGCTATAGCGCCGTTGTTGTCACAATACAGCGGTATTGGATCAACACTGGTAGGAACCACCTGAAGTTCCGTGAGGAACTTCTTTATCCAGACAGCTTCCTTTGCGGCATCGCAAGCAGCTATGTACTCCGCTTCCATGGTTGAGTCAGCAACGGTTTCCTGCTTGGAACTCTTCCAGCAAACCGCCCCTCCATTGAGGGTAAAGACATAACCCGACATGGACTTGGAGTCATACTTGTCACTCTGGAAGCTGGAGTCAGCAAAGGCCTCAATCTGGAGGTCTTTTCCGCCATACACCAAGAACATCTCCTTAGTCCTTCTCAGGTACTTGAGAATGTTCTTTACTGCTATCCAGTGTTTCTCCCCTGGGTTCGACTGATACCGGCTTACAACGCTCAATGCGTATGCTACATCTGGTCTGGTACATAACATCGCATACATTATAGAGCCTACCGCAGATGCGTAGGGTATTGATGACATGCGAGCCCTTTCCAAATCAGTCTTAGGAGACATCTCTTTGGAGAGGGTGATTCCGTAACAAGCCGGTAGATTACCGCGCTTGGAATCTTCCATACTGAATCGTTTCAGTATGGTGTCGATGTACGTTGACTGTGAAAGTCCCAACATCCTCTTAGATCTATCACGATAGATCTGGATCCCCAGAATGTAGTTGGCATCACCCAGGTCCTTCATGGAGAACCTCTGTGACAAGAATCCTTTGACTGACTGTAGCATAGGAATATCATTTCCTATTAGGAGAATGTCATCGACGTACAAGATGAGGAATACCACATTTCTCCCTACAATCTTACTGTAAATGCATGGTTCATCTGGGTTTTTGACAAAGTCGAATTCTTTGACAGTATCATCAAAGCAGATGTTCCAACTCCGCGATGCCTGCTTAAGTCCATAGATGGACTTGAGCAATTTGCACACTTTACCGCTGCTCCCACTCTGAATGAATCCCTTTGGCTGATCCATATAGACGCACTCTTCCAAATTTCCATTTAGGAAAACCGTCTTTACGTCCATCTGCCAGATCTCATAATCGTGGAAGGCAGCAATGGTAAAAAGGATCCGAATGGATTTAAGCATGGCTACCGGAGAAAAAAGGTCTCGTCATAGTCCAAACCAGGTCTTTGACGAAAACCCTTTGCAACGAGCCTAGCCTTATAGGTTTCAACCTGCCCATCTACACCAATCTTCTTTCTGAAGATCCATTTGCAGCCTACGGGTTTTACCCCTTCTAGAGCAAAGTCCAAAGTCCAAACTTTGTTGGTGTACATGGACTCCATCTCGGTCCGCATTGCATCTAGCCATTTTACCGAGTCACCGCTCTAAATGGCTTGCTGGAAGCTAGTAGGCTCATCATAATCTATGATGCAATCCTCTCTATCCCCGTCTATGAGAAAACCGTAGTATCTCTCGGGCGGATGAGACTGCCTACTACTCCTGCGGAGCGGCGTAGGAATGTCCGGTTCCCCTGAACCTTCTGGTTCTACTAAGGTTTCAGTAATAGCTTGTGGTTCTGGAATTTCTTCCAGTTCTATTGCGCTCCCACGTATCTGATTTTCTAAAAACTCAGTTTCCAAGAAGCGGGCATGACGAGAAACAAGGACTTTTTGCTCCTCTGCGTAATAGAAAAGATACCCCTTGGAGTTCTTAGGGTATCCTACAAACTTGCACTGTACTGAGCGTGCCTCGAGCTTGTCCGCATGCTGCTTTTTTACAAAAGCCGGACATCCCCATGTCTTAAAGGATTTAAGACAGGGTTTCTTCCCACTCCACATCTGATATGGTGTGGTAGGCACTGTTTTAGTAGGAACTTGGTTCAAGAGATGTGCAGCTGTTTCCAGTGCATAACCCCAGAAAGATCGCGGTAACTCAGCCTTACTCATCATGGAACGAACCATATCTAATAGGGTTCGATTCCTTCTTCCCGATACACCGTTGTGTTGTGGTGTGTATGGAGGAGTACGCTGAGAGAGAATTCCATTCTCTTTTAAGTAGTCCAGAAACTCGGCACTCAAGTATTCACCACCTCGATCCGATCTTAGGATCTTGATACTTTTGCCTGTTTGTTTTTCTACTTCATTCTTATATTCTCGAAATTTCTCAAAGGCCTCGGATTTGTGCTTCATTAAGAAGACATGTCCAAACCTAGAGAAATCATCTGTGAAAGTAATGAAGTATGAATAACCGCTTCACGCATGTGTAGACATTGGACCACACACGTCACTGTGTATAAGTCCCAAAAGCTCGCTCGCTCTTACTCCGTGTCCAGTGAACGGAGTCTTTGTCATCTTTCCCATGAGACAAGATTCACAAGTGGCATAAGACTGGTACTCGAACGGATCCAAGTATCCTTCTTTATGTAACTTAATCAACCGTGTCTCATTGATGTGACCCAGTCTACAATGCCATAAGAAAGCCTGATTTAATTCTGGAGACTTTCTTTTAAGTGTGTTCTGGACACTGAATATCTGAGCTTGATTCAATACGTATATACCATTATTTAATGTACCTGACCCAATCAGTGCTTGATTTAGGTGGATGTTTACTACATCGCTTACAAAAGCAAAATCATATCCTTCCTTAGAAAGTAACGATACAGATATGATATTACAAGTCGCACCTGGTACATACAAACAGTCACGCAGAATCAATATCTGCCCAGTTGTCAGTCCTAGGTGATATTCCCCTACGGATACAGCATCCATGCTCATTCCGTTAGCAACCCTGAGAGTCATATCACCTTTCCTGATAACCCTATGGTTTCTCAGATCCTGTAACGAATTACAGATATGAGATCCTGATCCGGTATCCAATACCCAGGAAGTAGGGTTAACTGACAAACAGTTCTCAATTACAAACACACTCAAAGCCGAAACCACAACATGCTTCGAATTCTGGCTACTGGCTTTACAAGCCCTGCAATCTTTCTGCCATAGTTCATTCCCGTTACAATAGGAACGTCCCTCTTTTACTATATCCAGTCCTGAAACTTTTGCCCTTGTTTTTCCTTTTTCTTCCCTGGTTTCTTTCAGGGTATGAGCAGAGGGCAGGGACTGTAGAATTAGGTCAGTACTTGACCCATTCTCCAACGTGGTCTCCAGGTCCGTGAGCTCAATATAGCTGGTCTCTGTAAGGACGTTGCCCCCTACAGATGACCCGACAGCCAACCTCGCTTGAAGCAATTCGTTCGAGGTCTCATATCTTGCGATACGAGATTGCTCTCCATATAAAACTTTGTTATGGAGGAAGACAGAAAATGAGTCCATCTTCTCGTGCTGCCTCTGGTTTGCACCATCAACTGTGGCTAACACGAGGAACTTGGCTTTCGCACAATCCTTTTCCAATGTCCTGCGGATGTGAACATCCGTGACAGGGGAAACTGGACCTGAGACAGCAGGGTTTTGACTAGTTAAGAGGTGTTCCAGCTTGTCATGGGCAATGGACAACTGGACAGACCTTTGCCAGTCATAACAGTCAGGTTCAGTCATATTTTTATCTAGATGTAACCTAGGCGTGGTCACAGGGTCGCTGCAATTAAGAGAGAGAAGAAGAAACACTCAGCATGATGCTCTTGCAAGTTTAGAGTGGTTTTTAGTTTGTCTAAACAGGATGGCTCCCACTGTTTCTCGAATCCCTCCTCAAACCACAAAGGAAGAATTAGTCGGGATCAATCCTACTGCACAATACTTGCTTAACCGTTCAGCCAGGCCGGTGTCGGTACTTCGAGGGAGGTTTTCCAACGCTTTCGCGAAGTTCCTTAATTAAAGAACCTCTTTTCCCTGGGGGCGTAGCCCCGCTAACACCTTTCTAGGCACCTACTAGGTTTATAGCATTGATCGATTAGTGAGAAATTTCCCGAGGAGTAGCATATACTCACAGTAGGATCGGGATCCAAATATCATTGCGTGACAAAACTGAAGGAATCCTACCAGAATCATCACACTCCAAATGGTATGCGGTGCTAGCAAGTTTCAGTTCTTTTGAAACTCCCGATGTGGATTTTTGCCCCATGCTCTTATGACCTTGACTAAGGCCAACAAATCATAAGTCACATGTCAAGTTCTACCCGTCGTTGTCCAGGTTAATTTGAACCCATCCGTATATACCATTGACTAAGGCCAACAAAGTAATACGACTGTCCCAAACCAACGCATCTATCTATGCAACATATGAACATCCACCAGCTACCAATCACTGTGCCTTGACTAAGGCCAACAAACACAGCTTGAATACTGTTGAATATTCATATGAAACGACGGAGGGCTACGAATGGTTTTGGCGAAACCGTGAACGTAGTGAACTTGATTTAGTCGATGGAACGAGATAGCTTTTAAATGGAGTGGCTCAAACTCCGCATTTTAAAAGTTTGTTTTTGAAAAGAACCGAGTGGTTTTTCGAAAATGTTCCAACGACTTATACATGGTTTATTTTCTTGCATTAGTTCTTTTAATGCATATATTGCTTGCATTAGTTCTTTTAATTCGTGATATTCTTGCATTAGTTCTTTTAATGCGTCCCATCTTTTAATCCTACCATTGCAGAAAACAACCAAAATATGACGTACGCTTATGCCATTCGCATTCGCCACGGGGCCCCGTCATTACCCGTTAGGTTACTTAACTAACGACAGAGCAGGGGCTGGGCTAGCGCGTCTGTAAAACATAAGCAACGCCTAAATAATATCATATATAGATATACTGCAATGATAAACATTTCAGATCACAGATGAATACATTGGATATATTAGGAATCTGTAATTTGCACGAGCCTGTAACAAAAACAGATTACACGGTCGCGGTGAATAGCCAAAACCCCACCCAAGACCCCTACGGGTGCGGCAAACTACCCGCCAAGTACCCGAAGCGTAGCAACCTCCCTCATCTCCATGAGTAGGCCACTCGACACTTCGGCATACCCGGTAGTTTGTGCACCCCCTCCATGGGTCTATCCTAGGAGCAAAAACAGTAAAAAGAAATTATACAATGACGGCTACAACCCCGACCCGGTTGTGCGGCCATACAAATAATTATTACATCAATTTACAAATTTACAAGAATTGAAAGAAAAGAAAACTCTCGTCTCACAACCCCCGGCTATTCACCCGCGACAATCCAACATATTCATATACACATTCCAGCACATTACAGATCACAGATTTGTATAACCCCCACTAATCGACATACAGCGATTAGTAGACGTTCAATACAAATATCACATTACAGAAAAACCCGTTAGCTTAAGTCTTTTAGAAGTTCGATCAAAAATACGGATTTTCGGGACCCCGAAATAAAATTTTCGTTCTTGAAAATCTGGGTTGAAAATATATATTCCAAAAATCCCAAAATACCCCCAGAATAACACTGCACCAAAGATTGACCACGGCCGAGTCAACTCGGCCGCGGATCCGCGGCGGGAGCTTGCTCCCGCCGCGCTTCCGCGGCGCTTTGACTCGATCGTGGGTCCATCTTTGGTGGTTATTCATAAAAAAGCCTGAGCCGATTTTAGGTGTTAAAATAATCAACTTTTGAACAGTAAAAAAATCGACAGAAACTTGAAAATCTTGGGGTTCGTTTTCGGGACTTTTCTTCGATCGATCTTCTAGTTACTTGCTAACATGTTAGATAGAGTTTAACTAGTCTCTGATACCACTGTAAGTCCATGCAACCTCTCCCGGTACTTTCGGGAATGCGGAATTTGGTAAAAAACGATTTTCTTAAAGATGGTAACATGGACCTAAAACCCGGATCTTGGTTAAACATCTATCTAACAACCTAACTACGAGTTTCTAGCTACTCGGTTAGGGGGTTATACCTTGCTTGTCTTGAACTCCTTCGTCTTCAAGCTCCGATGGTGGTCCGGATTGGCTTCTTCCCGTCGTCTCCGTACGCCGAAGATAGATCCACCTGAAAGCTCCAACCTTTAGCTCCTTCTTCGTTCTTTGAAGAAACTTGTTCACTTGGTTTGCTAAACCTAGTGAACTAGAATGAGTAGAGAAGAGTTTGTATGGGATTTTAACTATGGTTCTTGATTCTCAACTCATGAGACAAGAGAACCATAGAATCAAGAGAGGGAGCAAGAGGTTGAGGGTGAGAGCAAAAACAAGAGAGCTCAAGAACAAGAGAGAGAATGAGCAAGAAAGAATGAGCAACTCTTTTGTCTCTCACCCTCTCATAATCCAAAGCAATGATCACACATCATACCAATCAAGTGTTATGTGATGGTTGAAGCAACCATAACCATATCATTTCATGCACTTATTTTGCACAAAAGAGCAAGCAAGCAAAAGTCTTTGCCATGAAATGATAGCTATGGTTATCATGATGGTCAACTAGTCAAGCCTAGTCAACCGGTCAACAAAGTCAACAAGTCAACAAAAGTAAACAAGTCAACAAAGTCAAAAAGTCAACAACCATGTCACCATAATACTTAATCAATATAATTGTTAATCTCATATCATATTCTCATTAGGGTTGATCAAAAAGTCAATAGTCAACGGTCAACTGTCAACAATCCTAATGAGAATCCGCTACCTCTGTCTCCCTGTCAACTGTGCATACACACCCGCATCCGCGTTCCGAGGAACACGAATGCAAACTGGATAAATCCAATCCCATAAGGTACACTAGGATCTGGCTTAAACCAAAGCCCGCTAGTGTAAACTGTCCGGACACTGTACGTGCATAAGTGCACGGATGTGACCGAACCCTGTCGCAAAACCATGCGACCTGTCGCAAAACCATGCGACCTCTACTCTTTTGCCTAAAGGCGAAAAGTTTTCTGTGTGGGACTCTAAAGACTCGACACTACGCTGGCAGTGGGTTTAACCACAGACCGCAAGCGGCACTAGCTGTGCGTAACGGTCCCTAGGTAATGCCGACAAGAAGACCGATGAGGCGAAACCCATCTGAACTCCTACTGAGCCTGAGTGTGACATTCTCCGTACAGTCCGGTCTGTTCGTCTGATACATCGCATGGCGGGCCTAGGGGGCGGTAAACGTCAGTCCCCCAATAGCGGTACAAGTCGTGCCGGAGCGAAGCCCAAAACACCCTGAGATAACACTGGAAACCTACCAGTATATCTCGTTTGCCCTGGCCAGGGACTACTCGTGTAATGGCTCTCCTAGACACAGCGCGATGTCAACCCCCAATACCGGGAGAGACGAATCCTGTCTAACCGTCACTGCCTCCAAGTGCTTCGGGACTGCACCCAACCACTACCTGTTTGCACGACTCCTTTGAGCCGTGGTAGGGTAGTGATCAAAGTACAGTGGGAACACACTCGAGGCGGAGTGACAGTGTCAAGTCAGCGGACTAAGCTGTACTCATGTCACCTGGGAACTGATAACTGACGATAGGTATAATACCAACTAGTCAGTTCCCGACGAGTCCTGTCCAGTGTACCCGTAACCCAACGAGCACCCGCATACTATCTCAAGTACGACGTACTAACGGCTGTGGGACAGACCGTTTCCCACACTGGGATGAGAAGCGCATGCGCTAGTCTACTCCGGAGTATCGATGCCCTGTCTCGATAGTCCTGCGACTAGGGACCTGCATAAGGATGTGCTTATAGATTACCCAGCCCCACTAGTGTGACTGCCATCACATCGCTGGTAATCAAGCAAAGATCCTAAGGGCTCTACTAATGTGTATTGGCGATATACTAAAATAAACACATGTACATATTGAAGTAGAAACAAACCAAGTAGCATACTACTATTTTGAGCAAGATTGTATATACAAGGTGAATATCCCAAGCTTCCATTAAGTATTATACAAGCTAGTATGATACAGTAATGGCCTCTAGGGCATATACACTAACACCTGCTTCAGTCCATAAATGGACTTAAGCAACATGCACACTTTCCCGCTGCTCCCACTCTGATTGAAACCTTCTGGCTGATCCATATAGACACACTATTCTAAATTACCATTCAGAAAAGCCTTATTTATGTCCATCTGCCAGATCTTATAATCATGGAAGGCGGCAATAGCAAGAAGGACCCGAATGGATTTGAGCATAGCCACTGGAGAAAAAGTTTCGTCATAGTCCAAACCAGATCTTTGACGAAAACCCTTTGCAACAAATCTAGCCTTATAGGTTTCCACTTGTCCATCTACACCAATCTTTTTCTTGAAGATCCATTTGCATCCTATGGGTTTTACCCCATCTGGAGCAAATTCCAAAGTCCATACTTTGTTGGTGTACATGGACTCCATTTCGGTCCGCATTGCCTCTAGCCATCGTACCGAGTCCCCGCTCTGGATGGCCTGCAGGAAGCTAGTAGGTTCATCATCATCAATCACGCAATCCTCTCTATCCCCATCTATGAGAAAACCGTAGTATCTTTCAGGCGGAAGAGACGGCCTACTACTCCTGCGGAGGGGTGTGGGAATGTCCTGTTCTTCTTGAACTACTGG
Organism: Agapanthus africanus; assembly: GCA_030015575.1. Classification (NCBI taxonomy): domain Eukaryota; kingdom Viridiplantae; phylum Streptophyta; class Magnoliopsida; order Asparagales; family Amaryllidaceae; genus Agapanthus; species Agapanthus africanus. Next base: position 250,127,375 of record CM057347.1, on the reverse strand, counting down.
TTTTACCAAACTTTTAGTTGTAGTTTGTGGTTCTGGAATTTCTTCCAGTTCTATTTCGCTCCCACTTGTTTCCTTTTCTAAAAACTGCTGTTCTAGAAAATGGGCATTACGAGAAACAAAAACCTTTTGTTCTTCTGCGTAATAGAAGTAATATCCCTTGGAGTTCCTTGGATATCCCACAAACTTACACAGTACTGATCGTGCCTCGAGTTTGTCCGCATGCTTCTTTTTAACAAAAGCCGGACATCCCCATATTTTGAGATACTGAAGATAGGGTTTCTTCCCACTCCACATCTGATATGGGGTGGTAGGCACAGTCTTGGTAGGAGCCCTGTTCAAAAAATATGCTGCTGATTCTAGCGCATAACCCCAGAAAGATCGCGGTAACTCAGCATTACTCATCATGAAATGTACCATATCCAATAGGGTTCGGTTCCGTCTCTCCGATACAACGTTATGCTGTGGAGTGTATAGAGGAGTAAGCTGAGAGAGAATTCCTTTCTCTTTTAGGTAACCTAGGAACTCGGCACTTAAGTATTCACCACCTCGATCAGATCTCAGTGTCTTGATACTTTTGCCGGTTTGGTTTTCTACTTCATTCTTATACTCTTGGAATTTCTCAAAAGCTTTGGATTTATGTTTCATCAAGAAAATGAATTCGTACCTAGAGTAATCATCCGTAAAAGTAATGAAATAGGAAAAACCGCCTCTTGCATGTGTAGACATTGGACCATATAGATCGCTGTGTATGAGTCCTAAGAGCTCGCTCGCTTTTACTCCATGTCCAGTGAATGAAATCATTGTCATCTTTCTTTGAGACATGATTGACAAGTTGCATAAGATTGATATTCGAACGGATCCAAATATCCTTCTCTATGTAACTTAGTTAACCTTGTCTCATTGATATGACCTAGTCTACACTGCCACAAGAAATCTTTATTTAAATCTGGAGACTTTCTTTTTAGAGTGTTCTGGATATTGAAAATCTGTAATTGGTTTAAGACATATATACCGTTATCCAGTGTACCGGACCCAATCAAAGCATGATTTAGGTGGATGTTAACAACATCGCTTACAAACGTGCAATAATAACCTTCTTTCGATAACAAGGAAACTGATATGATATTACACGTTAAACTAGGTACACAAAAACTGTTATGCAAAACCAAAATATGTCCGCTCGTCAATCTAAGGTGATAATCCCCTACGGACATAGCTCCCACGCTAGCTCCATTAGCAACCTTTAGGGTCATATCACCAACCTTCAGCACTCTACGGTTTCTCAGTGCCTGCAATGAATTGAATATATGAGACTGATCCGGTATCCAATATCCAGGAAGTAGAGTTGATTGACAGACAATTCTCAATTACAAACACACCTGAAGTCGAAGCCACAGCTTGCTTCGGTTCCTGGTTCTTGGCATTCCAAGCCTTGCAATCTTTCTTCCAGTGCCCTTTCCTATGACAGTGGAAGCACTCATCCGTTGCCACTACTTGCACCGCAATCTTTTTCATTCCCTTCACTCCCACCTTACTAACACCTCCTCTAGGTTTGGTGGCGGCCTTATTCTTCCTTCCTTTGGCCCCAGCCTTGGACCCGGAAGAAGAAGCACCGCGAACAAACATAGCGGGTGTATCCCTTGCCTTCTGCAAGGTGCCCTCTACACTCCTCAACATGTTAAGGAGTTCTCGAAGTTCAACTTCTTTTCTTTGAATGTTGAAATTCAAAATAAACTGGGCGTAGGTGGAAGGAAGGGACTGGAGAATCAAGTCTGTATAGAGCTCGTTCTCCAAAGTCGTCCCAAGGTCTGCGAGCTCTTCTATATAGCCAATCATCTTTAGGACATGTTCTCCTACCGATGATCCGACGGCCAACCTCGCCTGAAACAAGTTCTTTGAGGTCTCGTATCTTGCTATACGAGATTGCTCTCCATAAAGTTCCTTTGTATGGAGAAATATGGCATCAAGATCCATATCCTCGTGCCTCCTCTGATATTCATTATTCATCGAGGCAAGCATGATGCACTTGGCCCTCGCGCAATCTAACTCCCAGGTTTTGCGGATTTCCTTATCCGCATTACTGGATTTGGGACCAGGGACAGTAGGTGCCTTAGCGGTAAGGACATACCCTAATTTGTCATAGGTCAAAACCATCTTGACATTCCGCAGCCAATCTTTATATTTTGGTCATGTCAATATATTTTTTTCTAGTAGTAACTTAAGTCCTGTCATTTTCTGGGTCGCTGCAATTAGGAGAGAGAGAGAGAGAACACTTTAGCATGATGCTCTTGCAAGTTTAGAGTGGTTTTTAGTTTATCTAAACTAGATGGCTCCCACTGTTTCTCGAATCCCTCCTCAAACCAAAAAAGAAGAACTAGCCAGGACTATTCTCACCGTACAATACTTGCTTAACCATTCAGCCAGGCCGGTGTTGGTACTTCGAGAGAGGTTTTCCAACACTTTCGCAAAGTTCCTTAATTAAATAACCTCTTTTCTCTAGGATGAAGCCCCGCTGACACCTTTCTCGACACCTACTTGGTTTATAGCATTGATCGTTAAGTGACGAATCTCCTGATGAGTAGCGTATACTCACAGTAGGATCGGGATCCAAATAAGATCGTGTGATAATGCTGAAGGAATCCTACCAACATTCATCACACTCTAAATGGTATGCATCTCTTTGCAAATTTCAGTTTCTTTAGAAATTCCTGATATAAATTTTTGCCCCATGCTTTTATGACCTTGGCGTTGGTCAAAATGTCATAAGTCACATGTCAAGTTCTACCCATCATTATCTTGTTAATTTGAACCCATCCGTACATACCCCTGACGTTGGCCAAATGATAATACGGCTGTCCCAAACTAACTCATCTATCTATGCAACAAATGAATACCCAGCAGCTACCAAACACTATGCCTTGGCTTTGGTCAAAATACATAGCTTTAATACTACTGAATACCCAAATGAAATGACGGAGGGCTACGAATAGTTTTGGCGAAACCGTGAACGTAGTGAACTTGATATGATCGAAGGAACCTGATAGCTTTTAAAAGGAGTGGTTAATGCTCCGCAATTAAAAAAATATCCTCTGTTTTAAAATAACCGAGCGGTTTCTTTTAAACTGTTCCAACGATTCAACTTTTGTTTTATTTTCTTTGCATTAATAATAATGCGTCCCATCATTAACCTATCATTGCAGAAAACAACGAAAATACAACATCCTCTTATGCCATCCGCATTCGCCACGGGGTCCCGTCATCACCCGTTAGGATACTTAACTAACGACAGAGCGGGGGCTGGGCTAGCGCGGGTGTAAAACATAAGTGACGTCTAAATAGCTATCATATATAGATATGGTACATTCGTCAGATGCAATAATAGGCATTTCAGATCACAGATGAACATTATTGGATATACAAGCAATCCGCGTTTCCTTTAAGCCTGCAACGATAGACGGATTACACAGTTGTGATGAATAGTCATTACCCCACCCTAGACCCCTACGGGTACGGCAAACTACCCGCCAAGTACCCGAAGTGAAGCGGTCTCCCTCAACAACGTGAGTAGGACACTAAACACTTCAAATTACCCGGTAGTTTGTGCACCCCACCTTGGGTCTATCCTAGGAGCAAAAATCAGTAAAATGAAATAATACAACGGTGGCTAAAACCGCAACCTGGATGTGCCCCGCAAAAGAATATTACAACATATTACAATTTACATTGAATGAATGAATATAATAGACCCATCTCAAACCCCGGCTAATCATCACAACGATCCAATCAAGTTCATAAACACAAACAGTAAAATCATTACTGAAATGTGCAACCCCCTGCCAACCGATATACTAGCAGTTAGGGGAGGTTTATGAACACATTATACAAATCACAGATATAATCTAATTAGCCAAATATCGTAGAATTTCGATCGAGCAAACACAATAGATTCTACTCCAAAAACTTCTCTGTGCACCTGAGACTTGAGCAGAAACAAAACATTCCAGAAAGAACAAAATTAACACAGAAGAGTTACTGGGGAATTTTGGGGTGAATCGGCTTCAACCCGGCCGCGGATCCGCGGCGGATCGCATGGATCGGCCGCGGTTCCGCGGCTATTTGGCCAATTCAGGAACCCAAATTTCTCCAGTAGTCTTATAATTCCCTGCTTGTAATTTTAAGAGTCCCTGAAAAATTTTTAGACCCCGTTTTGAAATCGACAGAAACTTTGTGGATTTGATGTTTTTTCCGGTTCGTTTTGCGATCGAATTTCTAACGACTTTGCTAACAAGTTAGTTATGGTTTAGCGAGGCTCTGATACCACTGTAAGTCGACGTTGTACACCCCACGAGTTGCGGGGAGGTGGAAATACGAAAAATAATCTTTTTCTTTAAACTAACTTCGACTAACTGAAAGGATCTTTTCTAAACTATAACTAACACTATCATAAAAGTAATTAGCTACTATGAAAGAAGATTATACCTAATGAACCAAGTCCTACTTCTTCTCGTTAACCACCTCCTCGTCGGCCTCCTCTTTGTAATAGACGATCCACCGAGAGCTTCTACTCCAAGCTTTGCCTCTAATCTTGAGGTAACTAGGTTTCTCAAAGTGCTAATCTAAGAAACCTAGGGAATACAAAGTATGATTATGGATTAATGAGTCTTGCTAATCCTTGATCTCAACACATGAGAGGTTAGGATTAGGATTTGAAGAGAGAGAGCTTGAGGAGAGAGAAGGTGAGAGTGAGAATGAAATGAAATAATAACTCATTTTGAATATATGAAGCATAATGATTTATTAAATGAATAATCAAATGATTTATCAACCATGCTTCATTTATTCATTATGAGTGATTCATCTCATGAGTCATTAGTCATTAAATGCACTATTAACTACATTAATGAATCACACAAATGAGTCACCAAATCAATAAACGCAAATGCCACCTTAGCCCCCAAGTCATCATCCTTCTAGAAGCTTCTCGCCAAATTACGAGAACGCCCCTCCTATCCGTGAAAACACGGAAAAACTTTAGACTGTATAAATCCAATAATCCGATAACAAAATCTGGTTTAAACTAAATCCGGCTAGTAAAAACTGTCCGAACATCGTGCGTGCGTAAAAACACGTATGTGTCCGAACCCTTGTCGTAAAACCATATGACCTCTATATCGTTTCGCCCGGAGCAGGGAAACTCTCTGTGTGGGACTCTAAAGACTCGACTACTACGCTGGCAGTGGGTTTAACCACAGACCGCAAGCGGCACTAGCTGTACGTAACGGTCCCCAGGTAGATGTCGATAAGAAGGACGATGAGGAAACCCATCCGAACTCCTACTGAGCCTGATGTGACAATTTCCATACAGTCCGGTCTGTTCGTCTATGTCTATCCCATATCGGGCCTAGGGGGCGGCAAGCGTCAGTCCCCTAAAAGCGGTATAAGTCGGGTCCGAGCGAATCCCATTACACCTTGAGAAACTACTGGAAAACCTACCAGTAAATCTCGCTTGCCCTGGCCAGGGACTTTGCGTAATGGCTTTCAGACACAGCGCGGTTTCAACTCCCAATACTGGGATAGACGAATCCTGTCTAACCGCCATTTCCTCCAAGTGCTTCGGGACTGCACCCAGCTGCTACCTGTTTGCACGACTCCTTTGAGCCGTGGTAGGGTAGCAATCTAAGAACAGTGAGAACACACTCGAGGCGAAGCAGCAGTGTCAAGTCTGCGGACTATGCTGTACTCATGTCACCTGGGAACTGTTAACTGACGACGGGTATAATACCAACCAACAGTTCCCCGCGAGTCCTGTCCGGTGTACCCGTAATCTAACGAGCACCTGTATACTATCTCCAGTACAACGTACTGATGGCTGTGGGACAGACCATCTCCCCAACTGGGATGAGAAGCGTACACACTAGTCTACTCTGAAGTATCGATGCCCTGTCTCGATAATCCTATGACTAGGGACCTGAAAAAGGATGTGCTTGTAGACTACCCAGCCCCCACTAGTGTGACTGCCATCACAACGCTGGTAGTTAAGCATGATCTTAAGGCTCTATCAATACGTACACACATATTAAGATAGATAAAACCAAGTAGCATACTACCATGTTTAGCAAGACTGTTAATATAACTGTGAATATCCCAAACTTTCATTAAGTAATATACAAGCTAGTATGATACAATAATGGCCCCTAGGGCATATACACTAACATATCGCATGTCGGGCCTAGGGGCTGGTAAACGTCATACCCCCAAAAGTGGTACAAGTTGTGTCGGAGTGCAACCCAGAACACCATGAGATACTAATGGAATACCTACCAGTAAATCTCCTGCCTTGGCCAAGGACTCCGTATATGGCTCTCCTAGATACAGCGCGATCTCACCCCCAATACCGAGAGAGAAGTAACCCCTGCCGATCCGCTCACTGCCTCCATGTGGCTCGGGATTGTGCCCAACTAAAACCTGTTTACACGACTCCTTTGAGCCGTGGTAGGGTAGTAATCAAAGAACAGTGGGAAATCACACGAGACAAATGACGAGCTCAGATCGATGAACTAACCTGTACACATGTCACCAGGGAACTGCTATCTGACGCTAGGTATAATACCAACTAGCATGTTCCCGGCGAGTCCTGTCCGGTGTACTCATAACCCAATGAGCACCTGTATACATCTTAGGTGATCCAACTGACACCAATGGCTTGTGAGAGCGCCCACCGTCCCTTATCGGGGTCTCGACTGTATACACTAGTCTACTAACGGAGTATCGATGCCCAGTCTCGAAACTCCCACGACTAGTGACACATTTAAGGATATGCTTATAGACTACCCAACTCTCACATATATGATCACCATCAAACTGCTGGTAGTCAAGCAAAAATTCTAAGGGCTCTATCAACGTGTAATAGTGATCTGTAATGTCACCTAAAGCTTTACACGATGATAAAGTCAAACCAGGTAGCATACTATTCTTATCAACGTGTAATAGCGAACTGCAGTGTCACCCAAGTTGCCCACCCCGGTGCTTGCAGGGAGGCGGAAACGGTATAAAAATCGGATTTTTATCGAACTAGGCAACATGGACTATCAAAAGGAGGATCTTTGCTAAACAAAAACTAACTACAAAGCTAACTAATTTTAGCTACATGGAAGAAAGGTTATACCTAGGGCTTTATGTCCTTCTCTCCTTGCTCCTTGGAGTGAACGGAAGTGATCTCCTTGTCGTCTTCTCTAGTCGAAGAAGGATCCACTCGAGAGCCTCAACCTTTGGCTTCAAGTTCAAGCTAGAAGTAACTAAGATGCTTGGAGTGCTAATCCTAGAACCTTAGAAAAGAGTAGAGTGTATTTTAGAGTGATTTATCTCAAACTCAAGTGTTTCTCAACTCATGAGCGGGGAGAGCTAGAGAGAGAGGAAGAGGAGGAGAGAGAACTAATATGATAGAATGAAATGAAAAATGAACCCTTCTTACATATATGTGTGAATTATGAAATTAGATAATTAGCTAAGTTAATTGCCATGGTTAATCAAGACTTGACCATTATTATTTCACATTAAATGCAAATTGCAAGGATCAAAGAGCATCTTTCTTATGGAATGATGATGGTCAACATGTCAACCTAGGTCAACAAGTCAAGTATGGTCAAATGGTCAACAACCCTAACCATGCACAATTATATTTAACTAATATCAATTAATCATAATTCTCACATAAGCATTAGGGTTAAGAAAATGACAATGGTCATTAACCCTAATCAAAGTCCTCTCCCTCTGTCTCAGTCAACTGTGCATACGCACCCGTATCCGTGATCCGAGGAACACGAATACAATGAGATAAAACCAATTCCAAATCATATACTAGGATCTGGCTTAAACCAAAGCCCGCTAGTATAAGCTGTCCGGACAGCAAACGTGCACAAGTGCGCGGATGTGAACGAACCCTGTCGCAAAACCATGCGACCTCCACTCATTTTGCCTAAAGGCGAATAACTCTCTGTGTGGGAGTCTAAAGACTCGACACTACGCTGACAGTGGGTTCATCCACAGACCGTAAGCGGCACTAGCTGTACGTAACGGTCCCCAGGTAGATGCCGATAAAAAGACAGACGAGGTGAACCCATCTGAACTCCTACTGAGCCTGAATGTGACAGTCTCTGTACAGACCGGTCTGTTCGTCTGATACATCGCATGGCGGGCCTAGGAGGGCGGTAAATGTCAGTCCCCTATTAGCGGTACAAGTCGTGTCGGAGTGTAGCCCAGAACACCCTGAGATAACACTGGAAACCTACCAGTATATCTCGCTTGCCCTGGCCAGGGACTACTTGTGTAATGGCTCTCCTGGACACAGTGCAATGTCAACCCCCAATACCGGGAGAGACGAATCCTGTCTAACCGTCACTGCCTCCAAGTTCTTCGGGACTGCACCCAACTACTACCTGTTTGCACGACTCCTTTGAGCCGTGGTAGGGTAGTAATCAAAGTACAGTGGGAACACACTCGAGGCGAAGTGACAGTGTCAAGTCAGCGGACTAAGCTGTACTCAGGTCACCTGGGAACTGATAACTGACGATAGATATAATACCAACCAACAGTTCCCGACGAGTCCTGTCTAGTGTACTCGTAACCTAACGAGCACCCACATACTATCTCAAGTACGACGTACTGACGGCTGTGTGACAGACCGTCTCTCGTGCTGGGATGAGAAGCGCATACGCTAGTCTACTCCGGAGTATCGATGCCCTGTCTCGATAATCCCATGACCAGGGACGTGTAAATAAGGATGTGCTTATAGATTACCCAGCCCCCATGAGTGTGACTGCCATCACAACGCTGGTAATCAAGCAAAGATCCTAAGGGCTCCACTAATGCGTATAGGTGATATAATAAAAGAAACACATGTACACATTAAAGCAGAGACAAACCAAGTAACATACTACCATTTCGAGCAAGATTGTATATACAACTGTGAATATCCCAAGCTTCCATCAAGTAATATACATACTAGTATGATACAGTAATGGCCTCTAAGGCATATACACTAACAATCTCCCACTTGCACTAAGGCCATGTACTGGCGTATCGAAGACCTACCATCTCGATCAGCCGCTCGGACTGAGTTTGGGGTAAGGCCTTCGTGAATGGATCTGCAGTGTTATCTTCAGAAGCAACCCTCCGAACCTCGATCTCCTGGCGATCCACGATCTCCCTGATCAGGTGATACCGCCTCAAGATGTGTCTGGATTTCTGATGGGACCTGGGTTCCTTCGCTAAAGCTATAGCCCTGTTGTTGTCGCAATACAGAGGTATTGGATCAATAATGGACGGAACCACCTGAAGTTCTTTCAAGAACTTCCTTATCCAGACGGCTTCTTTTGCGGCATCAGATGCAGCGATGTATTCCTCTTCCATAGTCGAGTCAGCAACGGTTTCCTATTTGGAACTCTTCCAACACACCGCCCCTCCATTGTGGGTAAAGAAAAAACCCGACATGGACTTGGAATCATCCTTGTCACTCTGGAAGCTGGAGTCAGCAAAGGCCTCAATCTGGAGGTCTTTTCCGCCATACACCAAGTACATCTCCTTAGTCCTTCTCAGGTAGTTGAGAATGTTCTTTACCGCTATCCAGTGTTTCTCCCCAGGGTTTGACTGATACCTGCTTACCACACTCAGTGCATAAGCCACATCTGGTCTGGTACACAACATCGCATACATTATAGAGCCTACCGCAGAGGCGCAGGATATAATAGATATGCGATCGCTCTCCAAATCAGTCTTGGGAGACATCTCTTTGGAGAGGGTGATCCCGTGACAAGCCGGTAGATTACCGCGCTTGGAATCTTCCATACTGAATCTTTTCAGTATGGTGTCGATGTACCTGGACTGTGAGAGTCCTAATATCCTCTTGGATCTGTCACGGTAGATCCGGATCCCCAGAATGTATGAGGCATCACCCAGGTCTTTCATGGAGAACCTGTGTGACAAGAACCCTTTGACAGATTGTAGCATAGGAATGTCATCCACGTATAAAACGAGGAATACTACGGTTCTCGCTACAAATCTACTATAGATGCATGGTTCATCTGGATTTTTAATAAAGCCAAATTCCTTGACCGTCTCATCAAAACAGATGTTCCAACTCCGCGATGCCTGCTTTAGTCCATAAATGGACTTAAGCAACTTGCACACCTTTCCGCAGCTCCCACTCTGAATGAAACCCTCTGGCTGGTCCATATAGACACACTCCTCTAAATTTCCATTTAGAAAGGCGGTCTTATGTCCATCTGCCAAATCTCATAATCGTGGAAGGCAGCAATGGCAAGAAGGATCCGAATGGATTTCAGCATAGCTACTGGAGAAAAGGTTTTGTCATAGTCCAAACCAGGTCGCTGACGAAAACCCTTTGCAACCAGTCTAGCTTTATAGGTCTCAACCTGTCCATCTACACCAATCTTCCTTTTGAAGATCCACTTGCATCCTACGGGTTTTACCTCATCTGGAGCAATGTCCAACATCCATACTTTGTTGGTGTACATGGACTCCATTTCGGTCCGCATTGCATCCAGCCATTTTACCGAGTCAACGCTCTGAATGGCTTGCTGGAAGCTAGTAGGCTCATCACAATCTATGATGCAATCCTCTCTATCCCCGTCTATGAGAAAACCGTAGTATCTCTCGGGCGGATGAGACAGCCTACTACTCCTGCGGAGTGGCGTAGGAATGTCCTGATCTTTCGAACCCTCTGGTTCTACTAAGCTTTCAGTAATAGCTTGTGGTTCTGGAATTTCTTCCAGTTCTATTGCGCTCCCACTTATTTCCTTTTCTAAGAACTGATGTTCCAGAAAGTGGGCATTACGAGAAACAAGGACTTTTTGTTTCTCTGCGTAATAGAAAAGATACCACCTGGAGTTCTTTGGGTATCCCATAAACTTGCACAGTACTGAGCGTGCCTCGAGTTTGTCCGCATGCTGCTTTATGACAAAAGCTGGACATCCCCAAATCTTCAGGTATTGAAGATAGGGTTTCTTCCCACTCCATAACTCATATGGTGTGGTAGGCACAGTCTTAGTGGGGACTCGGTTCAAAAGGTATGCGGCTGATTCTAGCGCATATCCCTAGAATAATCGCGGTAACTCAGCGTTACTCATCATGGACCGTACCATATCCAATAGGGTTCGGTTCCGTCTCTCCGATAAACCGTTATGTTGCGGAGTGTATGGAGGAGTAAACTGAGAGAGAATTCCATTCCCTTTTAGGTAATCCGGGAACTTGGCACTCAAGTATTCACAACCTCGATCAGATCTTAGTGTCTTGATACTTTTGCCTGTTTGTTTTTCTACTTCGTTCTTGTATTCCTGGAACTTTTCAAAAGCTTCAGATTTATGCTTCATTAAGAAGACATGTCCGAACCTTGAAAAATCATCCGTAAAAGTAATGAAGTAAGAATAACCGCTTCGCGCATCTGTAGACATTGGATCGCACACGTCGCTATGTACGAGCCCCAAGAGCTCGTTCGCTCTTACTCCGTGTCCAGTGAACGGAGTTTTTGTCATCTTCCCTTTGAGACAGGATTGACAAGTTGCATACGATTGATATTCGAACGGATCCAAATATCCTTCTGTATGTAACTTCGTCAACCTTCTTTCATTAATGTGACCGAGTCTACAATACCATAAGAAAGCCTGATTGATTTCAGTAGACTTTCTTTTGTGTGTATTCTGAACATTGAAAATCTGTGGTTGGTTTAATACGTATATAACGTTGTTTATTGTACCTGACCCAATCAAAACTTGATTAAGGTGAATGTTCACAACATTACTTACAAATGCAAATTCATAACCTTCTTTAGACAATAAAGATACAGAAATGATATTACAAGTTGCATTTGGTACAAAATAACAACTACGCAAAACCAAAAAGTGTCCATCTGACAATCCCAGGTGATAGTCCCCCACGGCCTCAGCATCCATGCTAGCTCCGTTTGCAACTCTGAGGGTCATATCACCTGCCTTCAAAACCCTACGCTTTCTCAACTCCTACAAAGAATTACAGATATGAGATCCTGATCTGGTATCCAATACCCAGGAAGTAGAGTTTATTGATAGACAATTTTCAATAACATACACACCTGAAGCTGAAGCCGCAACTCGCTTCAGATCCTTGGTTCTGGCCTTCCAACCCTTGCAATCCTGTTTCCAGTGTCCACTTTTGTGACAGTAGAAGCATTCTTCCTTTCCCACCAGCTTTCCCGCTACCTTTGTTGCCTTTCCCTTTCCCTTGGTATCCACTTTACTGACACCGCCCCTTGGTTTGGCGGGGGCTTTCTTCTTCTTTCCCTTGGCTTTCGCCCTGGACCTAGAAGAGGAAGATCTTCCTACAAACAAAGTGGATGTCTCCCTACCTTTCTGTAGGGTGCCCTCAGCACTCCTCAACATGTTCAGAAGTTCGGAAAGTTCAACCTCCTTTCCTTGCATGTTGAAGTTTAGGATAAACTGGGCGTAAGTGGAAGGAAGGGACTGAAGAATCATGTCAGTATAGAGTTCATTCTCCAACGTGGTCCCAAGGTCCGCGAGCTCCTCTATGTAGCCAATCATCTTAAGCACGTGTTCCGCTACCGATGATCCGACGGCCAATCTTGCCGAAAATAGCTTCTTCGACACTTCGTATCTGGCGATACGAGACTGCTCTCCATACAGTTCTTTTGTATGAAGAAATATGGATTTTAGGTCCATATTCTCGTGCCTCCTCTGATGTTCGTTATCCATAGAGACAAGCACGAGGCATTTCGCCTTCGCGCAATCGATCTCCCATGTCTTACGGATTTCTATATCCGCGACGCTGGAGGTGGGACCTGGGACAGGAGGAGCTTTGGTGGTAAGGGCGTACCCCCACTTGTCATAAGTGATTGCCATCTTGACATTCCTGAGCCAATCTTTGTAGTTTGGCCCTGTCAGTATGTTTTTATCTAGTAATAACTAAAGTCCGGTCATGTTGAATGGTCGCTGCAATTATGAGAGAGAAAAGAAACACTTTAGCATGATGCTCTTGCAAGTTTAGAGTGGTTTTTAGTTTGTCTAAACAGGATGGCTCCCACTATCTCTCGAATCCCTCATCAAACCATAAAGGAAGAATTAGTCGGGATCAATCTCACCGTACAATACTTGCATAACCGTTCAGCCAGGCCAGTGTCGGTACTTCGAGGGAGGTTTTCCAACGCTTTCGCGAAGTTCCTTAATTAAGTAACCTCTTTTCCCTGTGGGCGTAGCCCCGCTAACACTTTTCTAGACACCTACTAGGTTTATAGCATTGATCATTAAGTGAGAAATTTCCCGAGGAGTAGCATATACTCACAGTAGGATCGGGATCCAAATATCATCGCGTGATAAAACTGAAGGAATCCTACCAGAATCATCACACTCCAAATGGTATGCAGCACTAGCAATTTTCAGTACTTATGAAACTCCCGATGTGGATTTTTTTCCCATGCTCTTATGACCTTGGCGTGAGGTCAAAATGTCATAAGTCACATGTCAAGTTCTTCCCATCATTATCCAGGTTAATTTGAACCCACCCGTACCTACCCTTGACGTAGGCCAAAATGGCAGTACGACTGTCTCAAACCAACGCATTCTATCTATGCAACAGATAAATATCCGGCAGCTACAAATCACTATGCCTTGGCGTGAGGTCAAAATACATAACTTGAATACTACCGAATATTTAACTGAAATGCTGGATTGCTACGAATGGTTTTGGCGAAACCGTGAACGTAGTGAACTTGATATAATCGATGGAACGAGATAGCTTTTAAAAGGAGTGGTTCAAGCTCCGCATTTAAAAGTTTAGTTTTGAAAAGAACCGAGTGGTTTTCAAAGTGTTCCAATCGACTTTTACTTGGTTTATTTTCTTGCATTAATTTTAATGCGTCCCATCATTTAATCCTACCATTGCAGAAAACAACCAAAATATGGTGTACGCTTATGCCATCCGCATTCGCCACGGGGCCCCGTCATCACCCGTTAGGTTACTTAACTAACGACAGAGCGGGTGCTGGACTAGCGCGGATGCAAAACATAAGCAACACCTAAATAAATATCATATATAGATATATAGCAATGATAGTCAATCCAGATCACAGATGAACACTTTGGATATAGTAGGAATCCGCGATACGTTCGAGCCTGCAACGAAAAGCGGATTACACGGTCGCGATGAATAGCCAATACCCCACCCAAGACCCCTACGGGTGCGGCAAACTACCCGCCAAGTACCCGAAGCGAAGCAACCTCCCTCAACGACGTGAGTAGGCCACTCAGCACTTCGAGATACCAGGTAGTTTGTGCACCCCACCATGGGTCTATCCTAGGAGCAAAAACAGTAAAAAGAAATTATACAATGACGGCTACAACCCCGACCCGGTTGTGTGACCAAATTAATAATATTACATCAATTTACATATTACATGAATGAAAGAAAAAAGAAACGCTCATCTCACATACACCCCGGCTATTCATCCGCGACAATCCACCGAGTTCATATACACAAACCAACAACCATTACAGATCACAGATATGTATAACCCCCACTAATCGACGTATAGCGATTAGCAGACGTTCAATAAATATAAACATCACAGATATAACCCTTTAGTCAAAGTATAGGGAAGTTCAATCAAAAATACAGATTTATAACCACCCCAAATACAAATTTCTTTTCTGGAAAATCTGGGCAAAAATAAAATATCTTAAAAATCCCAAAACCTTAACTGAAGAACACTGCACCAAACTCGGTCCAGAACCGAGTCAACTCGGCCGCGGTTCCGCGGCAAGAAGCATGTTCTTGCCGCGGAAACGCGGCGCTTTGAACGGTTCACTGGATTGTCTTTGGTGAGTTTCTTAACAAAACCCTGAGCCGATTTTTGAAGTAAGATTTATTATTTTTAGAGCAGAAAAAAACAGAAACTTAGGGTTTTGAAATTTTAGTTTTGCGATTTTTACCGATCGAACTTCTATACACTTTACTAACTAGCTAGTTTATATTTAGTTAGGCTATGATACCACTGTAAGTCCACGTTGCCCACCCCGGTGCTTGCGGGGAGGCGGAAACGGTATAAAAATTGGATTTTTATCGAACTAGGCAACTCGGACTATCAAAAGGAGGATCTTTGCTAAACAAAAACTAATTACAAAGCTAACTAATTTTAGCTACATGGAAGAAAGGTTATACCTAGGGCTTTATGTCCTTCTCTCCTTGCTCCTTGGAGTGAACGGAAGTGATCTCCTTGTGGTCTTCTCTAGTCGAAGAAGGATCCACCCGAGAGCCTCAACCTTTGGCTTCAAGTTCAAGCTAGAAGTAACTAAGATGCTTGGAGTGCTAATCCTAGAACCTTAGAAAAGAGTAGAGAGTATTTTAGAGTGATTTATCTCAAGCACAAGTGTTTCTCAACTCATGAGCGGGGAGAGCTAGAGAGAGAGGAAGAGGAGGAGAGAGAACTAATATGATAGAATGAAATGAAAAATGAACCATTCTCACATATATGTGTGAATTATGAAAATAGATAATTAGCTAAGATAATTGTCATGGTTAATCAAGACTTGACCATTATCATTTCACATTAAATGCAAATTGCAAGGATCAAAGAGCATCTTTCATATGGAATGATGATGGTCAACATGTCAACCTAGGTCAACAAGTCAAGTATGGTCAAATGGTCAACAACCCTAACCATGCACAAATATATTTAACTAATATCAATTAATCATAATTCTCACATAAGCATTAGGGTTAAGAAAATGACAATGGTCATTAACCCTAATCAAAGTCCTCTCCCTCTGTCTCAGTCAACTGTGCATACGCACCCGTATCCGTGATCCGAGGAACACGAATACAATGAGATAAAACCAATACCAAATCATATACTAGGATCCGGCTTAAACCAAAGCCCGCTAGTATAAGCTGTCCGGACAGCAAACGTGCACAAGTGCGCGGATGTGAACGAACCCTGTCGCAAAACCATGCGACCTCCACTCATTTGCCTAAAGGTGAATAACTCTCTGTGTGGGACTCTAAAGACTCGACACTACGCTGGCAGTGGGTTTAACCACAGACCGCAAGCGGCACTAGCTGTACGTAACGGTCCCCAGGTAGATGCCGATAAGAAGACAGACGAGGTGAACCCATCTGAAATCCTACTGAGCCTGAATGTGACAGTCTCCGTACAGTCCGGTCTATTCGTCTGATACATCGCATGGCGGGCCTAGGGGGGTAAACATCAGTCCCCTAATAGCGGTACAAGTCGTGTCATAGTGTAGCCCAGAACACCCTGAGATAACACTGGAAACCTACCAGTATATCTCGCTTTCCCTGGCCAGGGACTACTTGTGTAATGGCTCTCCTGGACACAGCGCGATGTCAACCCCCAATACCGGGAGAGACGAATCCTGTCTAACCGTCACTGCCTCCAAGTGCTTCGGGACTGCACCCAACTACTACCTGTTTGCACGACTCCTTTGAGCCGTGGTAGAGTAGTAATCAAAGTACAGTGGGAACACACTCGAGGCGAAGTGACAGTGTCAAGTCAGCGGACTAAGCTGTACTCATGTCACCTGGGAACTGATAAATGACGATAGGTATAATTCCAACCAACAGTTCCCGACGAGTCCTGTCCAGTGTACTTATAACCTAACGAGCACCCGCATACTATCTCAAGTACGACGTACTGACGGCTGTGGGACAGACCGTCTCCCATGCTGGGATGAGAAGCGCATACGCTAGTCTACTCCGGAGTATCGATGCCCTGTCTCGATAATCCCACGACCAGGGACGTGTAAATAAGGATGTGCTGATAGATTACCCAGCCCCCATGAGTGTGACTGCCATCACAACGCTGGTAATCAAGCAAAGATCTTAAGGGCTCCACTAATGCGTATAGGTGATATAATAAAAGAAACACATGTACACATTAAAGCAGAGACAAACCAAGTAGCATACTTCCATTTCGACCAAGATTGTATATACAACTGTGAATATCCCAAGCTTCCATCAAGTAATATACATACTAGTATGATACAGTAATAGCCTCTAGGGTATATACACTAACAACCCAAAGCATATACACGATGATAAAGACAAACCTGATAGTACACAATCCCATCGAGTAAGACTGTCCTACCGGTATAGGTCCTCCCTCAATCATTGCAATCACGTGCCTGCGATCCAATAATTGACTTTGAGGGCACTATATCCAACACCATCTCCAGATCATGAGTGGGATATCCTGCTCGTACTTCCTCCAACTGTCGGGAAGTATGAGCGATAACTCAATAGTGCCACGGCAGTACACAATTGAGCCCCACTCACGAAACATTACAGTGAACAACAAAGTCGCCCGATCCAGAAGCAAACTTAGGAAAATGACTCGCACCCTGGAGCTGATCGAACAAATCGTCAATGCGAGGTAAAGGATACCTATCCGCACCGTAACTCGGTTCAATTGACGATCAATCAATACACAACCTCAAACTGTCGTCCTTCTCTTGACGAACAAAATAGGAGCTCCCCAAAGCGAAACACTTGGATGTACAAGTCCCCCCATCTAGCAACTTTGCAGCTGATCCTTCAGCTCCCTAAGCTCCGCCAGCTCATCTGGAACAACGTCGGAAACTCTCGCACAATAGGAAGCCGGTCCAACAAATCCACTGTGGCTCCAGCATCCTGAATGAAATCCATGAATCCTCTACATCCTCTCCTCAAAAGCCGACTAGCGAAAAAGGCTGAATTCAAGCTGTGAGAGGCGGCACCACTGTCCCTCTGCACAACAAGAAACTGACTCGCCGGGAAAACAAAACCTGACTATTTTCTCGCGGCAGTCCACAGACGCATAGCACGTAGCAAGCCATTACGTGCCCAGGAGAACGTCAAATCCAACATCTCTAGAAGGATCAAAGTGACGGACGAATCTCCTAACCGATTGGAACACGACCGAAACATGAGTCGCGCAACGAAAGAATCGCTGACAGAAATTAATACAACAACGGCTGATCTAGCATACATAACTCTCGGGCCAACCATGGCACAAAGTGTGTAAAAAAAATGAATGCATAGATCCCGAACAAAACAACCCTACGAATCAAAAGAACATACGAATTAAGAATAACTGAAAACTCCGCAATTGACGCCTGCGCGTCCCGATGAGTAGAAGCAAACCCTCGAGTCTGCCCTCAACCCGCAACTGGCTGAACTCCTCCTCTCTGCGGTACAGCTGCCCCGCGCTCATGTGGCTCCGTACAAACTCGAACCCGATGATCCAAACTCCCGCACCGATAGCATCCAGATAAGAACTGCTGACCCTCCTGGGGATAAGAGCTAGACAACTGTCCTCGTCCCAAGCCTCTGCTACTCCCGCGACATGCGTGAAACCTGTCACAGTGTCTAAACATCTGTCTCTGGGATGATATACCAACACGAGTCCTCCTCGGTCTCGGAACTTCCAAAGTCTCGAGAAGACGTGGCTCGTCAACTAGGGCTACATCCACTGGTGCTGTATACGTAACACTATGTTGTGTGTTGATCGTAAGGAAAAACTGGGTAACATGGGTGGCAACCTCCTGTCGCTGTGCTCGAATGGCCTCAACCAATGACCTCATCGTCTGGCGCAAGTCCTGCATATCTACCACAAGCCTAGAGAGATGATCTGTCGAAGGCGGATCCATATGCTCCTGTGCAACGGGCGTACCGTCCTGGTCAGTCCTCGCCCCAAATGAGTTAACTCTGACCTCGGCTCTCACTGCATTACTCTGAGTCCCCATAGTCATCGACGGCATAAGACTATAAATGAAACTAGGATTCGATAAGAACACAGAAATCGAATCACAAGGATGTATCATCAAGAAAGGAATTTCAAGCAATTAGTACTTAGGTCACTTTAGGCGGAGTACCGTATCGTAAGTATGACGCGGACATACACACGCTATGTCACTCAGCTTAAGCTACCTACTCCATCATACCAAGGTCATCCTACACTCCGAAAGGTAAAATCTAGCGCTCTGATACCAACTTTGTCACGACCTGAAAATTTGGAACTTGACGGCGCTTAAACTACGCAACGTCTGCAGGCGTAACACAATTTAAGTAAGCCGAAAACCCAGCAATCTAAACCATCAAAAGTAGTAAGTGATAAGAACATTGTTAAAACTTTTGAAAATCCTAAGTACAAATTCTTTAAAGTCCAACTTTACTTTCTTAAAAATCGTAAGTAGGGTTCCTAGGCATTCTCAAGAGGTCTCACAAGGCATCAACCATGCCAATTTCAAATTTTACAAGTGCCGAGAAACTCTAATACGGATCGTTAACTAGAATTTTAGGCGAAAAAAGCAACTAGTTAACAACTTAACTAAATGAACGGAAATACAACCTTTGTAGATCCGGTCCTCCACCTCCATAGCTCCGCGATGAAGTCCCCTCGCTGCGATCATCGGATCTCGGGCTCTAGCGTTGGCTTTATCGGAGAAATGGGCGGGCTAGGTCGCCGACTTCGATGCCGATGATGATCTACGTCGAGGCAACACAAGATCAAGCTCCAACTTCACCAAGCCATGAAACTTGTGAAGAAAACACCCTATACTACCTGGCAGGTGGTAGAGGATGAAGAAATAGGAAGTGGGTTCACTTTAGAATTGGATTTCTCACTCTTTTTGTCAAGGCACCATTGTTGGTAGCAAGCTTCTTCATCTTGAAGAAGAAAAAGAAGAAGAAGAAGATAATTTGATAAGTATTATCCAAAATAGAAAATAAAAATCATACTTATCATATAGCAACCATGGTTAAGTGTAGAGATTAAACTAGGGTTAGGTGAATGGTTAGGTTAGGCATGAAACAAAAATGGTAGACTTTTTCAAAGCTTCATGAAGCTTCAACAAAGAAACAAAATTAGCCAGCATTTTTCCTTTTGCCAAAATGAATAAATAAATGAATAAGTAAATAAAATCAAAACCCTAACCATTACATAACCATGGTTTAAACTAAACATACACACAAACATGCATGTATCATCAAACATGATACAATCAAGTGCACAAAAATATATCACATATACAATGTGCACATCAAGTGGGAAAATCCATCTTAAATGAACTAATACTAGTTAATACAAAGTAATATATCAAATATATAATTATACATTAAATCATTAAATCCACACTTGATTTAAAGATACGGTCATATCGCATATAACCGACTAATATCCAATGTATCGGCTTATCGAATCAATCCTCGTTTCGATAACTAGGTTATATCGCATACAACCATTCGATACATTCATCGCGAGAATAGAATACGGTATCACATACACGCATTATTCTCGGTCCCGCACATATCTCATATGCGCTCCTATTTCGTTTCGCTTGAGCCAGGAAACCTCTGTGTAGGACTCTAAAGACTCGTCAATACGCCGGCAGCAGGTGATGATCATATCAAACACCCACAAGCCGCAAGCGGTCTGCTAAACGTAACGGCCACCCGGGTATTGAGCGATCAGAAGATCGACGAGCAAGCCCGCTCATACTCCTGTGAATCCAACCAGTAACACTTACCGTACAGTTCGGTCTGTTCGTCTGATATGTCGCATATCTCGCCTAGGGGTGGTAAACGTCAGACCCCAATAGCTTGATAAGTCGTGTCGTTATGAGGTCTATAACAGTTCGAGAAAATACTGGTAACACTTACCAGTAAATCTCAGCAACCCTGGCCAGGGATTTCCGGTTATAGCCAATCGAACACAGCGCAACATCAACTCCCTATACCGGGAGAGACGAATCCCCTCCTATCGCTCATTGCCTCCATGTGATTTGGGACTGTATACAAAAGCCACCATTTTGTACGCCCTCTTGGACGTGGTAAGGTGGAAATCAAAGCACAGTGGGAACCACACAAGACTCTATGACGATCTCGGGTCAACAGACTACTCTGTACCAGTGTCACCAGAGAACTGCCATCTGACGTAAGGTATAATACCATCTGGGAGTTCTCGGCGAGTCCGTCCAGTGTACCCAGTCTCCACTGAGCACCCATATATCATCTCTGATGTCAAACACCAATGGATATGGGATCATCCATCGCCCATCTGTATGGGTCGAGAAGGTATACGCTAGTCTACTCTGGTATATCGATGCCCCATCTCGATACACCCACGACTAGGGACCTTGAAGGATGTACTTATGGACTACCATGTCCCCACTAGTATGATCTGCATCATAGTCCAGGTAGTCAAGTACACATCCTAAGGGCTTTACCAACATGTAACAGAGAGACAAACAGTATACACGTTAAGGTAAAGGGCAACCAGATAGTATACTATCATGTCGAGCAAGAAAGTCCTCTCTATATATGTCCAAGCACCCAATACAATATACATCCTATGTATAGTAATGGCCTCTAGGGCATACATATAACTAACAATCTCCCACTTTCACTAGGGCCATCTGTATGCAGTGGTTGTAGTATCTCATACTCAACCATCCCACAAAAGTCTCTCTCTGGGAAAAGGCCTTTGTGAGTGGATCCGCCGTGTTGTCTTCTGAATCTACTCTCCTAACCCTGATCACCCTGGAGATCAACCATCTCCATGATCAGATAATACTGCCTTAGAATATGTCTGGATCACTGATGGGACGGACGTTCCTTGGCATAAGCCACAACTCCATTGTCACACAATGGGAGGAACTAAGTTCATCTCATGAACAAATATACACCCAGACAGCCACTTTGGTAGCATCTTAAGTAGCGATGTATCCAGCCTTTATCGTCTAGTATGCCACGGTATCTAGCTTGGAACTCTTCCAACATACCGTCCCTTTACTGAGGGTAAAGACAATGCCTGCGACTGACATTCAGTCGTCTTTATCACCCTGGAACCCTTCCAATGATTCTCCCCAGGATCAATTGATACCATCTCACTACAACTAGTGAGAATCCTAACATCCAATTAGATCTATCTCATAGATCCAAAACCCAGGATTTAGGAGGCATCACTTTGATCCTATATGGAGAATCATTGTGATAAGCGGAGATTGACCGAGCGTAGTATAGGAAACTCCTTCCCTATCAAGAGTATGTCATCCACGTACTCCACGAGGATCACCACCATACTCTCTACTACCTTTTTGTATATACAAGGTTCATCTACCCTTTTGATGAAGTCAAACTCTTTGACTACCTCATCAAAATAGATGTTCCAACTCCGTGATGCCTGCTTTATCCTATAAAGCATCTTGTACACGTTTCCGCTGCTCCCACTGTTTACGAAGCCCTCTGGCTGTGTACTTATAGACGCTCTTTTCTAAAACATCATTTAGAAAAGCTGTCATGATACCCAACCACCAGATATCGTAGTCATGGTATGTAGCCATGGCAAGTAGGATCTGGATGGACTTAAGCATAGCCACTGGAAAAAGGTTTCATCATTATCCACGCCTGGTCAATGACGAAAACCTTTAATAAGTCTAGCTTTGAAAGTCTCAACCTTTCCATCTACACCAAGTAATCTTCTCAAGATATACTTGCTCCTGATGGGGATTTAACCCTTCAGATATAGCAACTAAAGTCCCTACTTTGTTGGTGTATAAGGATTCCATCTCAGATCACTAAGCATCCAGCCATTCTTACAGAGTCCCACTCCTGATGGCCAGCTCGAAACTAGTTGGGTCATCATCTCATGATGCAATCCTCGCTCCCACTGTCATAGAGAAACAGTAGTATCTCTCAGGTAGATGAGGAACCCTACTAGATCGGCGGAGAGGCTGAGGTTCGTTGGTAACTCTTGAATCGTTTGGTTCTTTCAAATCATCAGCTGCAGTTTGTATAGCTGGAACCTTTCCAGTTCTATATTACAGACCTTGCCTCGAGGTTGTGCGGATTTTGCTTTTAGACATAGGCCGGTCAACCCCAAATCTTAACTAGCTTAATACATGGGCTCTACCCTTTCCATATCACATATGAAGTGGTAGGCAACTGATTTGATTTGAACCCTATTTAATAGGTATGCAGCTTCTCAAGTGCATAACTCCCAAAAAGAAATAGGTAACTCATTAGTACTCATCATAAAGCACACCTTATCACATAGGGTGTTATTGCTCCGCCCCGATATACCATCGTGCTATGGTGTATACGGAGGAGTAATGCTGAGAGATAATCTCATTCTCCTTTAGAAAAGTTCATAGAATTTCGTGCTCAAGTATTCTCCTCCTTGATCTCATCAAAGGACATAATACTTATACCTGTATTGGTTCTCAACTACTAACTTATATTCTGTGAATATCTCAAAAGGTTCTGACTTGTGTTTCAACAGGAACAAATGTCTGAATCAAAAGAGATCATCAGAGAATTAAATGAAGTATAAAGAACCGGTCTTGGCAAGTGTAGACAGGGGACCTACATACATCAACATGTATCATCCCAAGAGTTCACTAACTCTTTCTCTGTTTCCAATAAACAGAGCTGGTGTCATTATATCTCTGTAACATGACTGGCAAGTTTTACAAGATGTAGATTTAAACTGATTTAAATATGCATCTTCATGTAACTTTAGCTAGTCGGGTCGCATTGATATGACCTAGTCTACAATGCCTCAAGAAGGATCCGTTCATTTCTGAACTCTTCCTCTTTTGTGTGTTCAGTATACTAAAGAACTGTAGTTTGATTTAGAACATCAATGCTTTTAGATAACGTGCCTGAACCGATCAACTTTTGATATAGGAAATGTTCAAAACATTATCCAACAATACAAAATTATATCCTTTCTTTACTAATAAAGAGACTGATATGATTTTGTATATCAGGTTCGGTATCTAATAACATTCGTTCAGAATCAATGTATTTGGAATACAGGGTGACAGTGACCAACAGACTTGGCTGCAACACTTGCCCCGTTTTCTGCCTCATGAAACTTATCACCCGTTCTCAGTTCTCTACCTTTCTGTAGCCCTATGTAACAGTTTACATATCTAGGATCCTGATCTGGTATCACATACCCAGGACGTAGAGGATTCAGAGAAACAGTTCTTTGTAATGAACACACCCGAAGATGATGCATCAGCATGCACTCTCTTCGTTTGGGTGGCACGGGAATTCTGGTAATCCCCTATTTCCTGCTCTGTCTTATAACAATTATAAGTTGGAGCGGGACCAACGTTTCCCAGCTCAGTATAACAAGTGGGTTCAGTCAATACTTCCGTATTATTATCTTGATTAAGGCGTGATATGGTCGCTACCTGGAGAGAGAGAGAAGAAAACACTCAGCGTGCGCTCTTGCAAGAATAGATTGGTTATTAGTTTATCTAATCAGGATGGCTCCCACTGTTTTTTATCAAATCTTCCTTCAAACCCTAAAAGGAAAGACTAGCCAGGATTAATTACACACTACAAGTTCGCCAATCTTTCAGCCATGCCAGTGTCGGTACTTTGAGGGAGGTCCCCCGTGCTTTCGCACGAACCTAATTAATGTAAACCTCATTTTCCCAGAGGCGTAACCCCGTTGACACCTTTCTAGACACCTACTTGATCGGCTAATTGTAATGTGTAAAACTCTCCCAGGAGTAACAATTACTCGCAGTGGGTATCGGGATCCAACTATCTCATAGAAGGTATGCAATCTCATTGCAAATTTCAACACTTGAAATTCCCGATAATATTTTGCCCCTAGCGTGCTATGACCTTGACGCATGCCAAACAACCCATAGTCCGCTAGTCAAGTTCAACCCGTACATTTCTTGATTGAATTAAACCCACCCGCACGACCCTTGACGCATGCCAAACAACGCCGTACGAATACCCTAATCCAATCGCATCGTATGCTAGCAGATAAGCACTAGTTAGCTACCGTACACTACGCCTTGACGCATGCCAAACAACCGCAGCACGAATACTAACTAGTACTTATCTGAAATGACGGAGGGCTACGACAGGTTTTTCTGAAAACCTATTGCGTAATGAACTTGATATCGTTGTAGAATCAAATGATTTTAAAATAGAGTGTTTTTGAGGCTTTTCTAGTTTTGCTAAAGGAGTCACTCCCGGTGAAGGGATGTCGGTCCTTTCCTCGTCGAATGAGGTGCGGAATATATCATATATATCACTGTGCAAAGTAAAACTCTTAAAACCCATCAAAAGACAAACCGAGTGTGTAGCATCTGCCAGTTATTGCTAAAGGAGTCACTCCCGGTGAAGGGATCTCGGTCCTTTCCTTATCGAATGAGGTGCAAGATATATCTCATATACCGCTATGCAAAGCAAGAACTGTAGCTACCTGTTTTATTTTTGAAATTCAATTTTACAACAACTTTAGGTTTCTTTTCTTTCATTAATCACATTAATGAAGTCCCATCATTTAAGTACCTAAACATCACAGATAAATACGACGTACGCTTATGCCATCCGCATTCGACTCGATGTCCCCTCGTGCACCGCTAGGTTAGGTAACTAACGGCAGAGCGGGGCAGGGCTAGCGCGGGTGTAAAACATAAGTAACGCCTATATAATATATCATATATACTATATAAAGTATCCATCACAGAACATCACATGATCACATCACAGATATCGCAGCAGAAGAATCATATGAAATATTGGATATACTAGGACGTCCGTGTTTTCAATACGAGCCAGTATAAAACACGGATTCCACGGTCGCGATGAATAGCCAAACCCACACCCCTAGACCCCTACGAGAGCGGCCAGCAACCCTACCAATTCTAGAGTTAGGAGACCCAGACTCGACTCCTCGAGTTGGTCTTCCACTGGACTCCAGAACCCGGTTACTTGTGCTCCCCTCCTTGGGTCTATCCTAGTGCAGAAAAGTAAATAATATACAAACGGTAACATCTTCCACAACCTGGAAGTGCCCCAAATAAAAGAATATTACATACAAGTTTTTACATGAATGAAAATGAAAAACACACATCTCACATAAAAACCCCCGGCTATTCAAACACGACAATCCAATATAACATATCCAGCAACACATAACAACACTTGTCATCAACGTAAGTAAATTTGCGCATCCCAATTGTCGTTGACATATAGCAACGAAACCGGCGATATCACATATTACACTTACGGTCACAGAAAAGAAAGTGTAAAACTACAACAGTTGGAATCCGCAACCTCCACAGACATCGCATGACTAATCAAATGAATTACTTAGACATCGCATGCCTAACAATTATAAACCCCGCATTTTAGTCTCAAAATCGAAAACACTTATCAATATCAAGTCGGGCAATTCAACAAGATTCCCGACATCCTGATCGAATGCTCGTCGCAAATTTTAGTAGACGGCCGCACCCCCGATGCCGTCGACGAAGTGCACCAAGGCGGAACACCGCTGCCGCGAGCACCCGAACGGATGCTTTCGGCGACGGGGTTCTCCTACAGTCACTTGGTCGGGGCTATGCAGTGAGGTTGTCTATTAAGTTTACCCGGCGAGTATCCGCATTCGCTACGTGATTGCGACGGACTTTTGATCACATCAAAATTCCGTGGCAACCGATCAAGTGAGACTAAACAGCTATGTTTATAACATTCATTCAGTTATCTCATAACAATTTGTGAATTCCAATTATTGTATCACATTCCGGATAAATAGAAAATGTTAAACCTTCCGATCGAACATTCAAATACCCAAGTTTTCCCGATAACAGCTCAACTCTTGAAATAAGTTTAAAAACATTCACTTCGTGCCTCAGTACCAACGGTCTAGCCGTAGAAGGGTCAAGCCAACACCTCACATGTGGCACGCCGTACTGCCCCAAACCCGAAAGTTCAAAGGGCAGTTCAAGACGGTCACATAATCGAGTTAAGGTTTGTTGTCTTCTAGAGGGACCATAGCATTACTTGCACTACTTTAGAACGTTATTAAACCACGGAAAGATCCAACACCTGGAAATTTCCCGACAGGGGAAAAATTGGGTATTTATATCCATTCGGACTTTTTAACATATTCTAAAATTTACCCGGAAAAACACATAGACAAAGTTTGATAATCCGATCGAATATACGAACCCCCAATCCAACCCAGAAAACTCAACTCTTGAGTAAAAATTAAAAATTCCCAGAAAATAACGCACCCAAATATAGGAATTACTGTGCAAAGACCAACGGAAGAAAAGACAAAATGGCCGCGGAACCGCCGCATTAGCCATGCTAATGCCGCGGTTCCGCCGCTCTTTAAGGGAATCATGGGTACGGGCTTCATAGTAATTCTTATAATTCCCTGCTGAATTTTATGCATATTTTTAATGTGGAAAAATCCCCGAAATTAAAAAATGTACAGAGAGCATTTTTTGGGTTAGGCTTTTGGTTCGATCGGACTTCTAACTCCGTCTATGCATCGCCTAAGGCTCTAGCTAGGCTCTGATACCACTGTAGGATTCCTAGGCACTCTCAAGAGGTCTCACAAGACATCAACCATGCCAATTTCAAATTTTACAAGTGCCGAGAAACTCTAATACGGATCGTTAACTAGAATTTTAGGCGAAACAAGCAACTAGTTAACAACTTAACTAAATGAACGGAAATACAACCTTTGTAGATCCGGTCCTCCACCTCCATAGCTCCACGATGAAGTCCCCTCGCTGCGATCATCGGATCTCGGGCTCTAGCGTTGGCTTTATCGGAGAAATGGGCGGGCTAGGTCGCCGACTTCGATGCCGAAGATGATCTACGTCGAGGCAACACAAGATCAAGCTCCAACTTCACCAAGCCATGAAACTTGTGAAGAAAACACCCTATACTACTTGGCATGTGGTAGAGGATGAAGAAATAGGAAGTGGGTTCACTTTAGAATTGGATTTCTCACTCTTTTTGTCAAGGCACCATTGTTGATAGCAAGCTTCTTCATCTTGAAGAAGAAGAAGAAGAAGAAGATAATATGATAAGTATTATCCAAAATAGAAAATAAAAATCATACTTATCATATAGAAACCATGGTTAAGTGTAGAGATTAAATTAGGGTTAGGTGAATGGTTAGGTTAGGCATGAAACAAAAATGGTAGACTTTTTCAAAGCTTCAACAAAGAAACAAAATTAGCCACCATTTTTCCTTTTGCCAAAATGAATAAATAAATGAATAAGTAAATAAAATCAAAACCCTAACCATTACATAACCATGGTTTAAACTAAACATACACACAAACATGCATGTATCATCAAACATGATACAATCAAGTGCACAAAAATATATCACATATACAATGTGCACATCAAGTGAGAAAATCCATCTTAAATGAACCAATACTAGTTAATGCAAAGTAATATATCAAATATATAATTATACATTAAATCATTAAATCAACACTTGATTTAACGATCCGGTCATATCGCATATAACCGACTAATATCCAATGTATCGGCTTATCGAATCAATCCTCGATTCGATAACTAGGTTATATCGCATACAACCATTCAATACATTCATCGCGAGAATAGAATACGGTATCACATATACGCATTATTCTCGGTCCCGCACATATCTCATATGCGCTCCTATTTCGTTTCGCTTGAGCCAGGAAACCTCTGTGTAGGACTCTAAAGACTCGTCAATACGCCGGCAGCAGGTGATGATCATATCAAACACCCACAAGCCGCAAGCGGTCTGCTAAACGTAACGGCCACCCGGGTATTGAGCGATCAGAAGATCGACGAGCAAGCCTGCTCATACTCCTGTGAATCCAACCAGTAACACTTACCGTACAGTCCGGTCTGTTCGTCTGATATGTCGCATATCTCGCCTAGGGGTGGTAAACGTCAGACCCTAATAGCTTGATAAGTCGTGTCGATATGAGGTCTATAATAGTTCGAGAAACTACTGGTAACACTTACCAGTAAATATCAGCAACCCTGGCCAGAGATTTCCGGTTATAGCCAATCGAACACAGCGCAACATCAACTCCCTATACCGGGAGAGACGAATCCCCTCCTATCGCTCATTGCCTCCATGTGATTCGGGACTGTACCCAAAAGCCACCGTTTTGCACGCCCTCTTGGACGTGGTAAGGTGGAAATCAAAGCACAGTGGGAACCACACAAGACTCTATGACGATCTCGGGTCAACAGACTACTCTGTACCAGTGTCACCAGAGAACTGCCATCTGATGTAAGGTATAATACCATCTGGGAGTTCTCGGCGAGTCCGTCCAGTGTACCCAGTCTCCACTGAGCACCCGTATATCATCTCTGATGTCAAACACCAATGGATATGGGATCATCCATCGCCCATCTGTATGGGTCGAGAAGGTATACGCTAGTCTACTCTGGTATATCGATGCCCCATCTCGATACACCCACGACTAGGGACCTTGAAGGATGTACTTATGGACTACCATGTCCCCACTAGTATGATCTGCATCATAGTCCAGGTAGTCAAGTACACATCCTAAGGGCTTTACCAACATGTAACAGAGAGACAAACAGTATACACGTTAAGGTAAAGGGCAACCAGATAGCATACTATCATGTCGAGCAAGAAAGTCCTCTCTATATATGTCCAAGCACCCAATACAATATACATCCTATATATAGTAATGGCCTCTAGGGCATACATATAACTAAGAAAAACTAACCCTAAAAATGGGTACAACATAAATATAAGTAAAGCATCCCCAACCGGGAGCAAATCCACGCCCAAAGGCGGAAAAAAACCACCACAACAGATATACGACGCCATAACGAAAAAATAAAATACGATATAAGTAAAATTGCATAAAAGACATCCAAGTCACCAAAATATACAATATCGTCCTCACATCAAGTCTCTAAGTCATACACATGAAAGTGGTAGATGGAGAGTACAGGATACAACAAATTTACAATAAGCAACATCGGATAACCGCAAAACCCACCAATAGCAAAACTGCACGCAATCAGCCGAAGCGGTATCCGCTGCAAAAGATGATACGAAATATGAGAAGCCTGTCGCGACTGCCCTGATGGACTACCTACAAAACACTATGGCACAACGGGGATGAGTTGCCAACTCGTGAATAGTAAATAACATATTCAAGTAATCTCAAGTATGCACATACAGCGCGAATCTAATGCATGCAAGCTGATAGCAATAAATGGCAATACATATGCAACAGTATGAAAGGTACTCTATCAGGTACTACCAATACATGAAGCAATAAAGGGCAATATGTATATGCAACAGTAATGAAAGGTACTCTATCAGGTACTACTAATACATGAAGCAATGCATATAAAATAAAGGCGGAGTATGGGATAAAACATGTCATCCACATGGAATCCTGACCTCGTGGCAGGACTAAAGTCCATCAAGACAATCTAAAATCCCAAATTTGATCAAATCATCCCCTAAATTGGCCCTCATATCCTGTAAGTCTCATATATCCCGAGTGTCCAATACCAGGTAAATCTCGTATGACCAGTATCCAATATCAAGTAAATATCGTATAACGAGTATCCAATATCGAGTATGTCTCATGAAACCTGAGTGTCCAACATCTACACCTAAAAATATCAGTTATTGACGGTGTGAGTGGCATACAATCAGTCTTTGAATGTAATATATGCAACATGAAACAGTAATATGAGCATATAAAGAAAAAAACGCTATTTAACTGCAACAAGTTAATATATATATCATGCGGTTCCTTATTTCTCCAAGTCCATACAACATCAAATAAAGGTGAACATGTAGCTATAGCCAGGTATGCGTAACCTTGTTGGCATAGCAAGATATGTGTATCTACCTATCAATAATGAAGTAATACCCCCCAGGTATATGTATAAGTATGTATGGATGATGTATATGTAGCTATACCTCATATGTGTATATACCTATCACTAATGGTACAATACCATATAGGTATATGGGTAACTAGAATGTAAGCATATCAAGGCATATATGTAAGCATGTAGGTATACAGATATGCTATATGTCATATGCACAATGAAAATGGGGATCATGTCTCAAGTCCCTAGTCAATACAATATCCTGTATGTATAGGTGTTGTGCGTGTCATGGCAATTATTGACGGTGTGAGTGGCATACAATCAGTGCTCGTGCAACATGAACCGTCAATAAAAGTGTTGTTTCTCATTAATACTATGTCCAAATACAATAGGTAAATGAGATATGCAACAAAGGTACACATGCATAATTAAGTCCATAAACTTATAACTAATAGTCATGTCCTTTAACCAAGCCCAGATGCATAACGCCATGCGGGCGATTCCCTTGTAGATGTTAAATCTACTCACCACAATCCTGGCTAAGTAAAGCCAACAACTCGCTTTCCCTTCTTCGCAGCACCCGAAGTCCCCGCCTGCGTTCCTGAAAGTATATAACAATATAACAAGTATATATTAGCAATCAACCAATAACACATACCAACTACGTTTGACCGACGCACCAACTCCAAACGTACTCTCAAGTGTTCGTCTAGTGGCTAACGCGCGTAGCGACTCTACGAAACCAACTCAAGAGCAAAAGCTACACAAAGCCACAAACGACATCGGCACGACCCTAGCTAGGAACACAAAGTGACACAACTACCAAGCCTAGACCCTGATCGTACCGATCGCGCATTCACAGCACAAGATATAGCGTGAAATCAATATAAATAATGTCGCAACGTCGAAAGAAACTCACGCCTAAATTATCCTAAAATCTAGTAAGCAACTTATATCATTTTAGCACAAAACTACAAGTTTTTACCAAAACTAGAAAATTACAACCATCACCAATTAGCAAGATTAAACCACTCATACCAATACTATAATTTTAATCTCACTTAATTAGGATTTAGTAAAATCTTAGTTTGATAATTAGCTTAAGTTACAATTAGGAAAATATCATTTAACAAACTAGCAACTAGGTTTAGTTTTCATTTGTCTAAAATTATTAACTAACCTTTTCACTAATCAAAACCTAACTTGATTATCCAAAAACCATTCTTGAATTTCAAAACATGCATATTAAAGCTTTAATTTAACATCTAATTAAGCTAGTTTAAGGATTTAAAACAACTATTAAGGATTAAGGTTAGGGTTTTATACCTCGCTAGATCAATCAAAGTGGCAACAAAACACCAAAGTTTAGCCTCCAAAAATCCCCACTTGATTGAAGATCCAAGCTAGATAGAGATGAAGAATGTAGGGTTTTGGTTTATAAAAGAGTTTGTGTGAATTATTTAGGAGTTTTGATGATTTTAAGAAGCATGAAGACTTGAAAATGGAGGGGGGGGGGGAAATGAGGGCAGCCAAGGAAGAGGGGGGGTGGCCACTTGGTGAAAAAGATAACAGTGTGGAATTGTGTAGGAAATTCTAGAAGAAAAATCAATAAAAGCTTAATAAAACAAAAAAGTTTTTGTCATCTTTAATTCTTTTAATTATAATTCCCTTTAATTCACATAAATATCTAGATATTTTAGGTGAGAAAGAATTAAGCTTAAACAAGTGATTAATTTAGCATAGATTCACATTAGTAGTAATTAACCCAAAATAAAAAGTAATTACCACTAATAAAGTGCAAAAATAAAGCATTAAAATAATATTTTAATTAAGGAAAAATATTAAAATGCTCAAAAATTACCAGTGGCTTACAAAACCCCGCAAACTAGCAATTTCCTAGCTAAATTAGGTGCAGTGCATTCTATACTGCAAAAAGATCGCTTCTAGGTTTTTAAGGAAAAACGCAATTTATTTTACCTAAAAACTAAAAATTCGCAAAACGATTTCTAAAACGTTACATTCCGGAAGATGAGAATCAAGGTGAGTAGATATATATCTACGGGGGAAGTCGGATGGATGGCATATAGCATCCCCGCAGTTTCGTAGTATAGAACGCGAATGCGTTATGATATATATATATATACACACACACACACACACACATACATACATATATTGGATATGTATGGCCTAGAGGCCATTATTGTATAGTACTAGTTTGTATAATACATTTTGGAAGCTTGGGATATATACACGGATTTACGACAGTCTTTCTCGATATAATAGTATGCTACTTGGTTTGTTTCTATCTTAATATGTGTATATGTTTCTTTTAACATATCGCTAATACAAATTGATGGAGCCTTTAGGATCTTTGCTTGACTACCGGCGTTGTGATGGCGATCACACTAGTGGGGGCTGGGTAGTCCATAAGCACATCCTTATTTTGGTCCCTAGTCGTAGGATTATCGAGACATGGCATCGATACTCCAGAGTAGACTGATGCATACGCTTCTTATCCCAGTATGGGAGATGGTCTGTCCCACAGCCATCAGTACGTCGTACTGGAGATAGTATGCAGGTGCTCGTTAGGTTATGAGTACACTGGACAGGACTCGTCGGAAACTGTTGGTTGGTATTATACCTATCGTCGGTTAGCAGTTCCCAGGTGACATGAGTACATCTTAGTCCATTGACTTGACACTGTCACTTCGCCTCGAGTGTTTTCCTACTGTTCTTAGATTACTACCCTACCACGGCTCTATTGAGTCGTGCAAACAAGTAGTAGTTGGGTGGAGTCCTGTAGCACTTGGAGGCAGTGACGGTTAGACAGGATTCGTCTCTCCCGGTATTAGGAGTTGATATCGCGCTGTGTCTAGGAGAGCCATTACACATAGTCATCCCTGGCCAGGGCAAGTGAGATTTACTGGTAGTGTTTCCAGTAGTTTCTCAGGGTGTTCTGGGCTACACTCCGACACAACTTGTACCGCTATTAGGAGTCTGACGTTTACCACCCCCTAGGCCCGACATGCGATACTCTTAGACGAACAGACCGGGCTGTATGAAGATTGTCACATTCAGGCTCAGTAGGAGTTCGGATGGGTTCACCTCATCGGTCTTCTTATCGGCATCTACTTGGGGACCGTTACGTACAGCTAGTACCGCTTGCGGTCTATGGTTAAATCCACTGCCAGCGTAGAGTTGAGTCTTTAGAGTCCCACACAGAGGGTTGTTCGCCATTGGGCAAAACAGAGTAGAGGTCGCATGGTTTTGCGATGGGGTTCGTTCACATCCGCGCACTTCTACACGTTTGGTGTCCGGGCAGTTATTACTAGCGGGCTTTGGTTTATGCTAGATCCTAGTATTTGTTTTGGGATTGGTTTTGTCTCATTGTATTCATGTTTCTCGGAACACGGATGCGTGTATGTATGCACAGTTGACAGAGGCAGAGGAATCTCATTAGGGTTTTTGACCGTTGACTTTTTCTAAACCCTAATGAGAATGAGAAATATGATTAATAATATTAATTAAGGATAATTGTGCCATGGTTGAGGTTGGGTTCACCATTTGACTTTTGTTGACCATTTGACCATGATGATTTCTTTTGCAAAGATGCATCTTGAAGCTTGCAATTAGCATTAAATGTGAAATGATAATGGTCATATCAACTAACCATCACAATTTTCCTAATTATTATTATTATTCTCATATTCTCTCATATGAGAGCATGGTTGTAATTTTTTCTTAACAATTTCTCTCTTGCTCATTCTCTCTCTTGAAAAAGCTCTCCATCTTCCTCTCTCAAAGCTCTCTTGTTTCATGTGTTGAAAAGCATGAGCTTTGTGAGATAAAACCATCAAGACAACTCTCTACTCATTCTAGGGTTTTTAGTCTAGCAAGCCAAGCACTCTACGTACCTCTTGGTTGAGGTAGGAGCTCAAGGTAGAGTCCTTCGGGTGGATCTTTTTTCAGCAAAGAGAAGACGAAGAGGAGGAGCCGTCTACATAACTCCAAGGAGCTAGCAACAAGGAGGACCATAACAAGAAGAGAAGGAGTTCAAGAATTAGGTATAACTTTCTATCATAGTAGATATAACTCTATTCTTTTGCTAGTTAGGTTTATGGTGAAGATCCCGGTTATGGTTTATTCTAGCACCAAGTCCATTATCGCTATGAAATTTTTATTCCGCATTTGGCCACAGAAGTTGGCCGGGGCTCTAGTGTAACCCTTCATGGAATCAGAGCCTACGCATAAACCCTACTAGCTAGTTTTGCACAAGGTTAAAATCTCGATTGACAAATTTTTCCGAATCACGAATCTATGTTCATGACCTTGCTGTCGATTTTCTATGTTGTCCTAAAAATTTTCTGAGCATCTTATAATTACATTCAGGAGAAACTATAGCTACAGAAAAAATTTAGGGGCCTAACTCCAAAATTCTGCCGCGGAAAGTGAGCAGAATGGCGCATTTGGCGGCGGCGCCTTTTTGGCTACATGACCCCAAAATTTTTCTAGGGCTCTAGTTTATGAAAATATGATATTTGTGTTATATGGTTTTAGCCCAGGTTTATTTGAGTGCTGGATTTGCTTTTGGAGCCTATTTGGAAAAGTTTAGTCGATCGAAATTTTAAAAATGTGTATTTTACAGTACATTCACTTTTATCTTCGACCGGGAATGTCACTCGATCGGTAAAACTCGTATGATTGCTATATGTTCTTTTAGACGGGTTTTGCGAACGTGACATTCGCGTTGATGTTGCGTGCTTGTTCTGTGTTTGTGGTTGGATAGTCGTGATGGATAGCAAGTGTTGCAATGTTTATAGTACAGTTTAAATTCATTTGTACATTTGTTATTGCGGGGCGAGCGTCCAACATGTGTACTGCCGTCTTTGTCGGGTTGTATATTTTTTTGGGGCACGACCGGGTTGAGGTCGATGTCACCGTTTGTACAAATTATTTTCTTTTTCTGTACTAGGATTACCCCGCGGTGGAGTGCACGAATAGCCGGGTTCTAGAAAGGCGGCAAGCCCGCATCTCATGGAGTTAAGACGGAGGGGGCTTCTTTCTCATGGCGTTGAGACGGAGGAGGCTTCTTTCTCGTAGAGTTGAGACGGAGGGGGCTTCTTTCTCATGGCTTTAAGACGGAGGAGGCTTCTTTCTCGTAGAGTTGAGATGGAGGGGGCTTCATTCTAGAATTGGCAGGCTATTCGCCGCACTCGTAGGGGTTACAGGTTTTCATTGCATAGGTTATCCACACGACAGGGAACGCCGGGTTTTATTTGTGGATTAAATGAAATCCGAGGCTCCAAAATTATCCACCACTCTGTATTGTTGGCAGTGTTTCTGTGATGTTGTTTACTATCATGCCTGGGATGAATGTCCTATATACTTATACACACACACACACACACACTAGTAGATGTCGTATATGTTTTACACCCGCGCTAGTCCAGCCCCCGCTCTGTCGTTAGTTAAGTAACCTAACGGGTGATGACGGGGCCCAGTGGCGAATGCGGATGGCATATACGTACATCGTATTTTCGTTCTTTTCTGGTGTGGTAGGTTACATTGATGGGACAGCATTAATTTTGATTAATACAAGTAAAACAAAGCTAAAAAGTTGTTGTTGGAACCAAGTTTTAGAAACAGACATTACAGACGTTCTCTTTTGCTTTGCACAGTGGTATTCAGTTTGGAATATCCAGCACCTCATTCGATGAGGCAAGGGCCGAGATCCCTTCACCAGGAGTGACCCCTTGAGTAAAAGTTTGCGTCAACCTAATAACTTCACTATAGTCGATTATTCTTTCTTTGCATCGTGGTATTCAGTTTGGAATATCCTGCACCTCATTCGACGAGGAAAGAGCCGAGATCCCTTCACAGGGAGTGACCTCTTTAGCAAAAGTTTTCACCACTATATATTTTTAAAAGTTTATCAGGTTCCTTCAACGATATCAAGTTCGTTAACGGGTTTTCACCAAAACCCAGCTGTAGCCCTCCATCATTTCGGATTGGTATTGCTTAGTATTCGTGCTACGTATTTCGTGCTCAGCCGAGGCGTAGTGTATGGTAGCTATGTAATATTTTTCTGTAGCATATAATGCAATTGGTTGGGACAGTCGTGCAGTCATTTTGGCTCAGTCAAGGACTCGTACGGGTGGGTCTAATGCAATCCAGATAATGACGGGTTGAACTTGACTAGGATCCTTTGATATGTTGGCTCAGTCAAGGTCACTTGGGTCCTAGGGGTAAAAACCACATCGGGAGTTTCAAACATATAGGAAACTTGCAGATTTAGAATACCTTCTGGAGTGTGGTGACTAGAGCGGATTCCAGCTAGGTTATCACACAATGATAGTTGGATCCCGATCCCACTGATGTGTTGGATTACTCTCGGGAGATTATTTTACTTAACAATCAATGCTATAAACCAAGTAGGTTTCTAGAACGGTGTTAGCGGGGCTACGCCTCCAAGGAAAAGAGGTTATATAATTAATGAACTTCGCGAAAGCGTTGGAAAACCTCCCTCGAAGTACCAACACTAGCCTGGCTGAAAGGTTAAGCAAGTATTGTGACGTGCGATTAATCCTCACTAATTCTTCTTTTAAAGGTTTGAAGAAAATTTGAGGAAATAGTGGGAGCCATCCTGGTTAGATAAATTAATAAACCAATGTAATCTTGCAACAACGCACGCTGAGTGTTTCTTTTCTCTCTCTCCAGGTAGCAACCATTTCACGCTCTAATCAAGATAATAAAATGTATCGCTTGACCGATTCGAATTCTTATTCGGGGATGGGGAACATCGGTTTGGCTCTAATTTATGATGGCAATCGTAAGTATGAGTAAGGAAAAGAGGATTGTATGGATTCCATGGAGACCCGGTTGAAGAAGAAGCATAGTTTTGCATCTACTTCAGGTGTTCTTGTAATTGAGAACTGCTTTTCGGTCAGCCCTATCTCCTGGGTACTTGATACCGGATCAGGATCTCATATCTGTAATTTATTGCAGGGACTGAGAAAAAGTAGGAAAGTTGCACCTGGTGATATGTCCCTCAGGGTAGGGAACGGAGCACTAGTTAATGCTGCAGCCGTCGGTGAATATCACCTAGTGTTGCCAAATGACAATACTATGATTTTGAACAATTGCTGCTATGTACCTTCCATGGTTTGCAACATCATATCAGTTTCTTTACTCGATAAAGATGGATATTACTTTGTTCTTAATAGAAATATCATGAACATTTACCTTGATAAGGTACTGGTTGCAGAAGGTACACTATGTAATGGTATATATGTTCTAAATTAGAATACAGTTCTCAATATACAAAACACACACAGGAGGAAGAGTTCAGATACGAACGAATCCTACTTATGGCATTGTAGACTTGGTCATATCGGAGAGAAAAGACTAAGTAAGTTGCATAAAGATAGACTCTGAGATACGTTCGAGTTTTCATCTTATGAAACTTGTCAGTCTTGTCTCAAAGGAAAGATGACCAAATCTCTGTTCACCGGACATGGAGAAAGAGCTACAGAGCTCTTAGGACTCATATACAGTGATGTATGTCGTCCGATGTCTATACATACAAGTGGTGGGTTCTCGTACATCATCACATTCACTGACGATCTCTCTAGATTCGGATATGTGTATCTTATGAAACACAAATCTGAAGCTTTTGAGAAATTCAAGGAATTCAGAAACGAAGTAGAGAACCAGACTAACAAAAGTATCAAGATCCTCCGATCGGATAGGAGAGGGGAGTACTTAAGCACGGAATTCCTAGATTACTTAAAAGAGAATGGAATTCTCTCTCAGTTTACTCCTCCTTATACACCACAACACAACGGTGTATCTGAGTGGAGGAATCGTACCCTATTGGATATGGTTCGCTCCATAATGAGTAGTGCCGAGTTGCCTCTTTCATTTTGGGGACATGCGCTTTTGACAGCGGCATATCTCTTGAATGATGTTCCGTCTAAATCAGTGCCTAAGACACCATTCGAGATATGGAATGGTAAAAGGCCGTATCTTAAGTTCATTAAGATATGGGGTTGTCCGGCCTATGTAAAAGTACAAAATCCGGACAAACTTCAGGCACGTTCAGTTCTATGTAAATTTATGGGATATCCTAAAAACTCTATAGGATATCTGTTCTACCACACCGAGGAACAGAAGGTGTTTGTATCTCGCCATGCCACTTTTTTAGAGTGGCAATTTCTTGCAAAAGAAACTAGTGGGAGTTCGGTAGAACTGGAAGAAATTCAGCGACCACAAAATGAAACTGAAGATTTGACAGAACCTCAGGATTCAATAACCCCAGACGAACCTCAGCCACTTCGCAGATCTGGTAGGATTTCTTATCTGCCTGAGAGATACTACGGTTTTCTCATAGACGGGGATCGAGAGGATTGCATCTTAGAAGTGTAAGTTGACGTTAGACACCCCACATGATGCGGGAAGGCGAAATAGGTAAAACAATCATTTTGTTTAAACTAACATCGACTAACTTTACGGATCTTTGCTAAACCCTAACTAACAACAACGTAGAAGTGATTAGCTACTATGAAAGATGATTATACCTAATGAATCAAGTCCTTCTTGTTCTCGTAGACCACCTCCTCGTCGGCCTCCTTGTTATGATAGAAGATCCACCCGAGTGCTACTTCTCCAAGCTTAACCTCTCACTTGAGGTAACTAGGTTGCTATGAGTGCTAATCAAAGTAACCTAGAGGATATAGAATAGGATTAGGGATCTATTAGTCTTGCTAACCCTTGGATCTCAACACATGAGAGGTTAAGGTTAGTTCTTCGAAGAGAGAGAGAAGGTGAGAGTGAGAATCATATGAAAAAATATCTCATTTGTGAATATATGAAGCATAATAATTATTAAATGAATAATCATATGATAATATCAACCATGCTTCATTTAATCACTTTTTGTGAATCACACCATGAGTCATTAAGCAATAAATGCTTCATTAACTCCGTTGTATGAATCACACCATGAGTCATTAATCCATTTAATGCAAATTCCACCTAACCCTCCAACCCATCAATCTTCTAGAAGCTTCTCGACTAATTACGAGTATGCCCCTCCCATCCGTGAAAACACGGAAATACTGAGACTGTATAAATCCAATAATCCAATACTATAATCTGGCTTAAACCAAAACCTGCTAGTATAAACTGTCCGAACATCGTACGTGCGTAAAAACACCTATGTGTCCGAACCCTGTCGTAAAACCATACGACCTCTATATCGTTTCGCCCAAAGCAGGGAAACTCTCTGTGTGGGACTCTAAAGACTCGACACTACGCTGGCAGTGGGTTTAACCACAGACTGCAAGCGACATTAGCTGTACGTAACGGTCCCCTGGTAGATGTCGATAAGAAGGCCGATGAGGAAAGCCATCCGAACTCCTACTGAGCCTGATGTGACAATCTCCGTACTGTAAGTCCATGTCACGCACCCCACTAACTCGCGGGGAGGCGGAATATATGAAAAACGATTATCAAAGCTTCGTAACACGGACTTGAGCGCATGAATCGTAATCTAAACCATTGCTAACGATATACTAGAGGTTTAACTACTCGGTACCGGAGTTATACCTCACGTTATATGTCCTTCGGGTCTTCATCGCTGTCCTCCACTCCTCGTAGGCTCCTTGGAACATCGGCAACTTCACGGCCTCCTCAAATCGAAGACGATCCACCCGAAAGCTCCTACGCCAAGCTAAATCTCAAACTTGAGATAACTAGGTTGCTTAAAGTGCTAATCTAAGCTACCTAGGGGATATAGAGTGAGGTTATGGATGTTTTAGTCTAGCTAACCCTTGATCTCAACACATGAGAGGTTAGGGTTAGGGTTTCAAGAGATAGTGAGCTTGAGGAGAGAGAAGGAGAAGATGAGAATGAGAACAAAAATCCTTCTCACTTGAATATATGATACATAATGAATTATCAAAAAATATCAATTAATTGATTATTCATCATGTTTCATTTAATCAAGGAGAGTGATCATCATGTGAGTCATTAGATCATTAATGAAGCATTAATGATATGATGAATCATATAAATGAGTCACACAAAGTAATCATGAAAAAGCCACCTCAACCCCTCATGTCACCACTCTTCTAGAACCTTCTCGACAAATTACGAGAACGCCCCTCCAATCCGTGAAAACACGGAAAAACTTTAGACTGTATAAATCCAATAACCTTATACTAGAATCTGGCTTAAACCAAAGCCGGCTAGTATAAACTGTCCGAAAAGTCGTACGTGCAATAACACACGTATGCATCCGAACCCTTGTCGTAAAACCATACGACGTCCATATCGTTTCGCCTGGAGCAGGGAAACTCTCTGTGTGGGACTCTAAAGACTTGACACTACGCTGGCAGTGGGTTTAACCACAGACCGCAAGCGGCACTAGCTGTACGTAACGGTCCCCAGGTAGATGTCGATAAGAAGGCTGATGAGGAAAATCATCCGAACTCCCACTGAGCCTGATGTGACAATCTTCGTACAGTCCGGTCTGTTCGTCTAAGACTATCGCATATCAAGCCTAGGGGGCGGCAAGCGTCAATCCCCTAATAGCTGTATAAGTCGTGTTGGAGCGAAGCCCATTACACCCTGAGAAGCTACTGGAACCTACCAGTATATCTCGTTTGCCCTGGCCAGGGACTTTGTGTAATGGCTCTCTGACACATCGCGATATCATCTCCCAATACCGGGAGAGACGAATCCTATCTAACCGCCACTGCCTC
Organism: Agapanthus africanus; assembly: GCA_030015575.1. Taxonomy (NCBI): domain Eukaryota; kingdom Viridiplantae; phylum Streptophyta; class Magnoliopsida; order Asparagales; family Amaryllidaceae; genus Agapanthus; species Agapanthus africanus. The sequence goes on along the minus strand of CM057347.1, from coordinate 250,085,871 downwards.
CAAGTGCTCGGGACTGCACCCAACTGCTACCTGTTTGCACGACTCCTTTGAGCCGTGGTAGGGTAGCAATCTAAGAACAGTGGGACACACTCGAGGCGAAGCAGCAGTGTCAAGTCTGCGGACTATGCTGTACTCATGTCACCTGGGAACTGACAACTGACGATGGGTATAATACCAACCAATCAGTTCCTCGGCGAGTCCTGTCCGGTGTACCCGTAACCTAACGAGCACCTGTATACTATCTCCAGTACGGCGTACTGATGGCTGTGGGACAGACCATTTCCCCAACTGGGATGAGAAGCGTATACACTTAGTCTACTCCGGAATATCGATGCCCTATCTCGACAATCCAACGACCAGGGACCTGTATAGGATGTTGCTTACAGACTACCCAGCCCTCACTAGTGTGATTGCCATCATGACGATGGTAATCAAGCAAAGATCCTATGGGCTCTACTAATATGTATAAGTGATATGTTATAAGAGACATATGCACATATTAAAGTAGACACAAACCAAGTAGCTTACTACCATTTTTAGAAAGACTGTATATATAACTGTGAATATCCCAAGCTTCCATTAAGTAATATACAATCTAGTATGATACAATAATGGCCTCTAGGGCATATACACTAACAATCTCCCACTTGCACTAGGGCCATGAGCTGGCATATCGTAGACCTATCATCTCGAATAGCCTCTCGAACTGTATCTGAGGAATGGCCTTTGTGAATGGATCAACAATGTTATCCTCCGTCTTTACTCTCTTCACCTCGATCTCCCGGCGATCTATGATCTCCCTGATCAGGGGATACCGCCTTAAGATGTGTCTGGACTTCTGATGGGACCTGGGTTCCTTCGCTAAAGCAATAGCGCCGTTGTTGTCACAATACAGAGGTATTGGATCAACACTGGTAGGAACCGCCTGAAGTTATGTGAGGAACTTCTTCATCCAGACTGCTTCTTTTGCGGCATCGCAAGCAGCTATGTACTCTGCTTCCATCGTTGAGTCTGCAACGGTCTCCTGCTTGGAACTCTTCCAACAGACCGCCCCTCCATTGAGGGTAAAGACATAACCCGACATGGACTTGGAGTCATCTTTGTCACTCTGGAAGCCGGAGTCGGCAAAGGCCTCCATCTGAAGGTCTTTTCCGCCATATACCAAGAACATCTCCTTAGTCCTTCTCAGGTACTTGAGAATGTTCTTTACTGCTATCCAGTGCTTCTCCCCTGGGTTTGCTTGATACCGGCTTACTACACTCAATGCGTATGGTACATCTGGTCTGGTACATAACATCGCATACATTATAGAGCCTACCGCAGAAGCGTAGGGTATAATTGACATGCGATCCCTTTCCAAATTAGTCTTGGGAGACATCTCTTTGGAGAGGGTGATTCCGTGACAAGCCGGTAGGTTACCACGCTTAGAATCATCCATACTGAATCTCTTTACTATGGTGTCTATGTACCTGGACTGTGAAAGTCCCAATATCCTCTTTGATCTATCACGATAGATCCGGATCCCCAGAATGTAGGTGGCATCACCCAGGTCTTTCATGGAGAATTTATGTGACAAGAATCTTTTGACTGACTGTAACATAGGAATATCATTTCCTATTAGGAGAATGTCATCCACGTACAAGACGAGGAATACTACAGCTCTCCCTACAATCTTACTGTATATGCATGGTTCATCTGGATTTTTGATAAAGTCAAATTCTTTGACAGCATCATCAAAACAGATGTTCCAACTCCGCGATGCCTGCTTTAGTCCATAAATGGACTTAAGCAGCTTGCATACTTTACCGCTGCTCCCACTCTGAATGAATCCTTCTGGCTGATCCATATAGATGCTTTCTTCCAAATTACCATTTAGAAAGGCCGTCTTTACGTCCATCTGCCAGATTTCATAATCGTGGAAGGCAGCAATAGCAAGAAGGATCCGAATAGATTTAAGCATAGCCACTGGAGAAAAGGTTTCGTCATAGTCCAAACCAGGTCTTTGACGGAAACCCTTTGCAACAAGTCTAGCCTTATAGGTTTCAACCTGTCTATCTACACCAATCTTCTTTTTGAAGATCCATTTGCATCCTACGGGTTTTACCCCATCTGGAGCAATGTCCAAAGTCCATACTTTGTTGGTGTACATGGACTCCATTTCGGTCCGCATTGCATCCAGCCATTTTACTGAGTCACCGCTCTGAATGGCTTGCTGGAAGCTAGTAGGCTCATCATAGTCAATAGTGCAATCCTCTCTATCTCCGTCAATGAGAAAACCGTAGTATCTCTCGGGCGGATGAGATTGCCTACTACTCCTGCGGAGTGGCGTCGGGATGTCCTGTTCTCCTGAACCTTCTCGTTCTACCAAGGTTTCAGTAATAGCTTGTGGTTCTGGAATTTCTTCCAGTTCTATTGCGCTCCCACTCTTCTGATTTTCTAAAAACTCAGTTTCCAAGAAGCGGGCATGTTGAGAATAAAAGACCTTTTGTTCCTCTGCGTAATAGAAACAATATCCCATAGAGTTCTTTGGATATCCCACAAACTTACACTGTACTGAGCGTGCCTCGAGCTTGTCCGCATGCTGCTTCTTTACAAAAGCTGGACATCCCCATGTCTTAAGATACTTAAGACAGGGTTTCTTCCCACTCCACATCTGATATGGTGTGGTAGGCACAGTCTTGGTTGGAACTCGGTTTAAAAGATATGCAGCTGATTCTAGTGCATAACCCCAGAAAAAACGCGGTAACTCAGCGTTACTCATCATGGAACGTACCATATCCAATAGGGTTCGGTTCCGTCTCTCCGATACACCGTTATGTTGTGGTGAGTATGGAGGAGTAAGCTGAGAGAGAATTCCATTCTCTTTTAAGTAACCTAGGAACTCGGCACTTAAGTATTCACCACCTCGATCAGATCTCAGTGTCTTGATACTTTTGCCGGTTTGTTTTTCCACTTCATTCTTGTATTCTTGGAATTTCTCAAAGGCCTCGGATTTATGCTTCATTAAGAAGATATATCCATACCTAGAGAAATCATCTGTAAAAGTAATGAAGTATGAATAACCACCTCGCGCATGTATAGACATTGGACCGCACACATCACTATGTATGAGCCCTAAGAGCTCGCTTGCTCTTACTCCGTGTCCAGTAAACGGAGTCTTTGTCATCTTTCCTATGAGACAAGATTCACAAGTAGCATAAGATTGATATTCGAACGGATTTAAATATCCTTCTCTATGTAACTTAGTCAACCTTCTCTCATTGATATGACCTAGTCTACAATGCCATAAGAAAGCCTGATTTGTTTCCGGAGACTTTCTTTTAAGTGTGTTCTGGACACTGAAAATCTGAGCTTGATTTAATACGTATATTCCGTTTTCTAATGTACCTGACCCAATCAAATCTTGATTTAGGTGGATGTGAACCACATCTCTTGTAAAAGCAAAATCATATCCTTCCTTAGAAAGTAAGGGTACAGATATGATATTACAAGTCGTACCTGGTACATAAAAATAGTTACGCAGAATCAATATCTGCCCAATTGTCATCCGAAGATGATATTCCCCTACGGATTCAGCGTCCATGCTCATTCCGTTAGCAACTGTGAGGGTCATGTCACCTATCCCGATAACCCTACGATTTCTCAGAGCCTGTAATGAATTACAAATGTGAGTTCCTGATCCGGTATCCAATACCCAGAAAGTAGGGTTAACTGACATACAGTTCTCTATCATAAACACACCCGAAGTCGAAGCCACAACATGCTTCGTATCCTGGCTACTGGCTTCTAAAGCCCTGCAATCACTCTGCCAATGCCCAATCCCATAGCAATAGGAATGTCCCTTAATAGGGTGGTCCAGCTTGTCATAGGCAATGGACATCTGGACAGACTTTTGCCATTCATATAAGTCAGATTCAGTCAAATTTTTATCTAGATGTAACCTATGTGTGGTCACAGGGTCGCTGCAATTTGAGAGAGAGAAGAAGATACTATTAGCATGATGCTCTTGCAAGTTTAGAGTGGTTTTAATTTATCTAAACAGGATGGCTCCCACTGTTTCTCGAATCCCTCCTCAAACCATAAAAGAAGAATTAGCCAGGACAATTCTCACCGTACAATACTTGCTTAACCGTTCAGCCAGGCTAGTGTCGATACTTCGAGGGAGGTTTTCCAAAGCTTTCGCGAAGTTCCTTAATTAAATAACCTCTTTTCTCTGGGGGCGTAACCCCGCTGACACCTTTCTTGGCACCTACTTGGTTTATAGCATTGATCGTTAAGTGACGAATCTCCTGATAAGTAGCATGTACTCACAGTAAGATCGGGATCCAAAATATCATCGTATGATAATGTTGAAGGAATCCTACCAACATTCATCAAACTCCAAAATGGTATGCTCTCTCTGCAAATTTCAGTTTCTTTAGAAATTCCCGATGTGGATTTTTGCCACATGCTCTTATGACCTTGACTTTAGTCAACAAATCATAAGTCACATGTCAAGTTCTACCCGTCATTGTCCAGGTTAATTTGAACCCACCCGTACATACCCTTGACTTTAGTCAACAAGGTAATACGACTGTCCCAAACCAACGCATCTATCTATACTGCATATAAATATCCAACAGCTACCAAACACTGTGCCTTGACTTTAGTCAACAAACACAGCTTGAATACTATTGACTATCTATATGAAATGACGGAGGGCTACGAATGGTTTTGGCAAAACCGTAAACGTAGTGAACTTGATATAATCGAAGGAACCTGATACTTTTTAAATGGAGTGGCTAAAGCTCCGCAATTAAAAATTCTGCTCTTTTAAAATAACCGAGTGGTTTCTTTTAAATTTGTTCCAACGATTTAAACTTTGGTTTATTTTCTTTGCATTATAATAATGCGTCCCATCATTTAACCTATCATTGCAGAAAACAACGAAAATACAACGTCCTCTTATACCATCCGCATTCGCCACGGGGTCCCGTCATCACCCGTTAGGTTACTTAACTAACGACAGAGCGGGGGCTGGGCTAGCGCGGGTGTAAAACATAAGTGACGTCTAATAGCTATTTATATATAGATATTGTACATTCGTCAGACGCAATAATAAGCATTCCAGATCACAGATAAACTTTATTGGATATGCAAGTAAACCGCGTTTCTTTTGAGCCTGCAATGAAAGACGGATTACACAGTTGTGATGAATAGCCATTATCCCATCCCAGACCCCTACGGGTACGGCAAACTACCCGCCAAATACCAGAAGTGAAGCGGTCTGCCTCGACACTTCAAAATACCCGGTAGTTTGTGTACCCCACCTTGGGTCTATCCTAGGAGCAAAAACAGTAAAAAGAAATAATAATACAACGGTGGCTACAACCGCAACCTGGATGTGCCCCGCAAAATAATATTACATCAAATTACATTTACATTGAATGAATATTAAATACATCTCAAACCCCCGGCTAATCATCACAACAGTCCAATACAGTTCATATACACAAACAGCAAACATTTCAAAAATGTGCAACCCCCTGCCAACCGACATACTAGCAGTTAGGGGTGGTTTACGAACACATTAAACATTACAGATAAAGATCCAATTAGCAAATTGATTAGAACATCGATCGATTACCTATATCCGTGTCTACCCCAAAAGCAAATCATCACAGAGGCAACCTGGGCAGAAACAGTATATACAGGAAAACACAAAACCAAAAAAAAAGAATTACTGTGAAACTCCGAGTCAACTCGGCGTTGACTCGGCGGCGGTTCCGCGGCAATAGCTCTCTATTGCCGCGGAAACGCGGTCGTTCAGTCGAGTTGCCTCCTCGAATTTTCCCAGATTTCTTATAATTCCCTGCTGTGAATTTTAAGGTATGTCAAAAAAAATTTGCGACACTTTTAAAATTTACAGAAACTGTCAAGGATTAGGGTTTTGTTTTCCGTGTTTTTCCGTCGATCGAACTTCTAATCAGTTGCTAACAAGCTAGTAATGGTTTAGTTGGCTCTGATACCACTGTAAGTCCATGTCACGCACCCCACTAACTCGCGGGGAGGCGGAATATATGAAAAACGATTATCAAAGCTTCGTAACACGGACTTGAGCGCATGAATCGTAATCTAAACCATTGCTAATGATATACTAGAGGTTTAACTACTCGGTACCGGAGTTATACCTCACGTTATATGTCCTTCGGGTCTTCATCGCTGTCCTCCACTCCTCGTAGGCTCCTTGGAACATCGGTAACTTCACGGCCTCCTCAAATCGAAGACGATCCACCCGAAAGCTCCTACGCCAAGCTAAATCTCAAACTTGAGATAACTAGGTTGCTTAAAGTGCTAATCTAAGCTACCTAGGGGATATAGAGTGAGGTTATGGATGTTTTAGTCTAGCTAACCCTTGATCTCAATACATGAGAGGTTAGGGTTAGGGTTTCAAGAGAGAGTGAGCTTGAGGAGAGAGAAGGAGAAGATGAGAATGAGAACAAAAATCATTCTCACTTGAATATATGATACATAATGAATTATCAAAAAATATCAATTAATTAATTATTCACCATGTTTCATTTAATCAAGGAGAGTGATTCTTCATGTGAGTCATTAGATCATTAATGAAGCATTAATGATATGATGAATCATATAAATGAGTCACACAAAGTAATCATGAAAAAGCCACCTCAACCCCTCATGTCACCACTCTTCTAGAACCTTCTCGACAAATTACGAGAACGCCACTCCAATACGTGAAAACACGGAAAAACTTTAGACTGTATAAATCCAATAACCTTATACTAGAATCTGGCTTAAACCAAAGCCGGCTAGTATAAACTGTCCGAAAAGTCGTACGTGCGAAAACACACGTATGCATCCGAGCCCTTGTCGTAAAACCATACGACGTCCATATCGTTTCGCCTGGAGCAGGGAAACTCTCTGTGTGGGACTCTAAAGACTCGACACTACGCTGGCAGTGGGTTTAACCACAGACCGCAAGCGGCACTAGCTGTATGTAACGGTCCCCAGGTAGATGTCGATAAGAAGACCGATGAGGAAAATCATCCGAACTCCCACTGAGCCTGATGTGACAATCTTCGTACAGTCCGGTCTGTTCGTCTAAGACTATCGCATATCAAGCCTAGGGGGCGGCAAGCGTCAGTCCCCTAATAGCTGTATAAGTCGTGTTGGAGCGAAGCCCATTACACCCTGAGAAGCTACTGGAACCTACCAGTATATCTCGTTTGCCCTGGCCAGAGACTTTGTGTAATGGCTCTCTGACACATCGCGATATCATCTCCCAATACCGGGAGAGACGAATCCTATCTAACTGCCACTGCCTCCAAGTGCTCGGGACTGCACCCAACTGCTACCTGTTTGCACGACTCCTTTGAGCCGTGGTAGGGTAGCAATCTAAGAACAGTGGGACACACTCGAGGCGAAGCAGCAGTGTCAAGTCTGCGGACTATGCTGTACTCATGTCACCTGGGAACTGACAACTGACGATGGGTATAATACCAACCAATCAGTTCCTCGGCGAGTCCTGTCCGGTGTACCCGTAACCTGACGAGCACCTGTATACTATCTCCAGTACGGCGTACTGATGGCTGTGGGACAGACCATTTCCCCAACTGGGATGAGAAGCGTATACACTTAGTCTACTCCGGAATATCGATGCCCTATCTCGACAATCCAACGACCAGGGACCTGTATAGGATGTTGCTTACAGACTACCCAGCCCCCACTAGTGTGACTGCCATCACGACGCTGGTAATCAAGCAAAGATCCTATGGGCTCTACTAATATGTATAAGTGATATGTTATAAGAGACATATGCACATATTAAAGTAGACACAAACCAAGTAGCATACTGCCATTTTTAGCAAGACTGTATATATAGCTGTGAATATCCCAAGCTTCCATTAAGTAATATACAATCTAGTATGATACAATAATGGCCTCTAGGGCATATACACTAATACGTACAGTCCGGTCTATTCGTCTATGACTATCGCATATCGGGCCTAAGGGGCGGCAAGCGTCAGTCTCCTGAAAGCGGTATAAGTCGTGTCGGAGTGAAGCCCATTACACCTTGAGAAACTACTGGAAATCCTACTAGTAAATCTCGTTTGCCCTGTCCAGGGACTTTGCGTAATGGCTCTCCAAACACAGCGCGATATCAACTCCCAATACCGGGAGAGACGAATCCTATCTAACCGCCACTGCCTCCAAGTGCTTCAGGACTGCACCCAACTGCGACTTGTTTGCACGACTCCTTTGAACCGTGGTAGGGTAGCAATCTAAGAACAGTGGGAACACACTCGAAACGAAGCAGCAGTGTCAAGTCTGCGGACTATGCTGTACTCATGTCACCTGGCAACAGTTAACTGACGACGGGTATAATACCAACCAACAGTTCCCTGCGAGTTTTGTCCGGTGTACCCGTAACCCAACGAGCACCTGTATACCTTCTCCAGTACGACGTACTGATGGCTGTGGGACAGACCATCTCCCCAACTGGGATGAGAAGCGTACACACTAGTCTATTATGGAGTATCGATGCCCTGTCTCGATAATCCTACTACTAGGGAACTGAAAAAGGATGTGCTTGTAGACTACCCAGCCCCCACTAGTGTGACTGCCATCACAACGCTGGTAGTCAAGCAAGATCCTAAGGGCTCTATCAATATGTATTCTCGATATGCTAACATATACACACATTAAGATAGATACAAACAAAGTAGCGTACTACCATGTTTAGCAAGACTGTTAATATAACTGTGAATATCCCAAGCTTCCATTAAGTAATATACAAGCTAGTATGATACAATAATGGCCTCTAGGGCATATACACTAACAATCTCCTACTTGCACTAGGGCCATGTACTGGCGTATCGAAGACCTATCATCTCGAGTAGCCTCTCGAACTGAATCTGAGGTAAGGCCTTAGCGAATGGATCTGAAATGTTCTCCTCTGTAGAAACTCTCCGGACCTCGATCTCCTGGCGATCTATGATCTCCCTGATCAGGTGATACCGCCTTAAGATGTGTCTGGTCTTCTGATGGGACCTGGGTTCCATTGCTAAAGCTATAGCCCCGTTGTTGTCACAATACAGAGGTATTGGATCAACAATGGATGGAACTACCTGAAGTTCTGTGAGGAACTTCTTCATCCAGACCGCGTCTTTTGCGGCATCGCAAGAAGCGATATACTCCGCTTCCATCGTCGAGTCAGCAACGGTGTCCTGCTTGAAACTCTTCCAGCACACCGCCCCTCCATTGAGGGTAAAGACATAACCTGACATGGACTTGGAGTCATCCTTGTCACTCTGGAAGCTGGAATCAGCAAAGGCCTCGATCTTGAGGTCTTTTTCGCCGTAAACCAAGAACATCTCCTTAGTCCTTCTCAGGTACTTGAGAATGTTCTTTACTGCTATCCAGTGCTTCTCCCCTGGGTCTGACCGATACCTGCTTACCACGCTCAGTGCGTAAGCTACATCTAGTCTGGTGCACAACATCGCATACATTATAGAGCCTACCGCAGAAGCGTAGGGTATAATAGACATGCGATCCCTTTCTAAATTAGTCTTGGGAGACATCTCTTTGGAGAGGGTGATTCCGTGACAAGCCGGCAAACTACCGCGCTTAGAATCTTCCAAACTGAATCTTTTCAGTATAGTATTGATATACCTGGACTGTGAAAGTCCCAACATTCTCTTGGATCTATCACGATAGATCTGGATCCCCAGAATGTAAGAGGCATCACCCAGGTCTTTCATGGAGAACCTGTGTGACAAGAATCCTTTGACAGATTGTAGCATAGGAATGTCATTTCCTATCAAGAGAATGTTATCCACGTACAAGACGAGGAATACGACAGTTCGTGCTACAATTTTACTATATATACATGGTTCATCTGGATTTTTTGATAAATTCATATTCTTTGACCGTTTCATCAAAACAGATGTTCCAACTCCGCGATGCCTGTTTCAGTCCATAAATGGACTTAAGCAACTTGCACACTTTCCCGCTGCTCCCACTCTGATTGAAACCTTCTGGCTGATCCATATAGACGCACTCTTCTAAATTACCATTTAGAAAAGATGTCTTTACGTCCATCTGCCAGATCTCATAATCATGGAAGGCAGCAATGGCAAGAAGGATCCGAATGGAATTGAGCATAGCCACTGGAGAAAAAGTTTCGTCATAGTCCAAAGCAGGTCTTTGACGAAAACCCTTTGCAACAAGTCTAGCCTTATAGGTTTCCACCTGTCTATCTACACCAATCTTTTTCTTGAAGATCCATTTGCATCCTATGGGTTTTACCCCATCTGGAGCAATGTCCAAAGTCCATACTTTGTTGGTGTACATGGACTCCATCTCGGTCCGCATTGCATCCAGCCATCTTACTGAGTCGCCGCTCTGGATGGCCTGCCAGAAGCTAGTAGGTTCATCATTATCAATGATGCAATCTTCTCTATCCCCGTCTATGAGAAAACTGTAGTATCTCTCAGGCGGATGAGACGGCCTACTACTCCTGCGGAGGACTGCAGGAATGTCCTGTTCTTCTTGAACTTCTGGTTCTACCAAACTTTCAATAGTTTGTGGTTCTGGAATTTCTTCCAGTTCTATTGCGCTCCCACTTGTTTCCTTTTCTAAAAACTGCTGTTCTAGAAAATGGGTATTACGAGAAACAAAAACCTTTTGTTCCTCTGCGTAATAGAAGAAATACCCCTTGGAGTTCTTTGGATATCCCACAAACTGACACTGCACTGATCGTGCCTCGAGTTTGTCCGCATGCTGCTTTTTAACAAAAGCCGGACATCCCCATATTTTCAGATACTGAAGATAGGGTTTCTTTCCACTCCACATCTGATATGGGGTGGTAGGCACAGTCTTGGTAGGAGCCCTGTTCAAAAGATATGCTGCTGATTCTAGCGCATAACACCAGAAAGATCACGGTTACTCAGCATTACTCATCATGAAACGTACCATATCCAATAGGGTTCGGTTCCGTCTCTCCGATACACCGTTATGCTGTGGAGTGTATGGAGGAGTAAGCTGAGAGAGAAATCCTTTCTCTTTTAGGTAACCAAGGAACTCGGCACTTAAGTATTCACCACCTCGATCAGATCTCAGTGTCTTGATACTTTTGCCGGTTTGGTTTTCTACTTCATTCTTATATTCTTGGAATTTCTCAAAGGCCTCGGATTTATGTTTCATCAAGAAAATAAATCCGTACCTAGAGTAATCATCCATAAAAGTAATGAAATATGAAAAACCACCTCTTGCATGTGTAGACATTGGACCACATAAATCGCTGTGTATGAGTCCTAAGAGCTCACTCGCTCTTACTCCATGTCCAGTGAATGGAGTCTTTGTCATCTTTCCTTTGAGACATGATTGACAAGTGGCATAAGATTGATATTCGAACGGATCCAAATATCCTTCTCTATGTAACTTTGTTAACCTTGTCTCATTGATGTGACCTAGTCTACAATGCCATAAGAAAGCCTTATTTAAATCTGAAGACTTTCTTTTTAGTGTGTTCTGGACATTGAAAATCTGTAATTGGTTTAAGACATATATATCGTTATCCAGCGTACCGGACCCAATAAAACCATGATTTAGGTGGATGTTAACAACATCGCTTACAAACGTGAAATCATAACCTTCTTTCGATAATAAGGAAACTGATATGATATTACACGTTAAACTAGGTACACAAAAACAGTTATGCAAAACCAAAATATGTCCACTCGTCAATCCCAGGTGATAATCCCCTACGGACACAGCTCCCATGCTAGCTCCGTTAGCAACTTTCAGAGTCATATCACCAACCTTCAGCACTCTACGGTTTCTCAGTGCCTGCAATGAATTGTATATATGAGATCCTGATCCGGTATCCAATACCCAGGAAGTAGAGTTGATTGACAGACAATTTTCAATTACAAAGACACCTGAAGTCGAAGCCACAGCTTGCTTCGGTTCCTGGTTCTTGGCAATCCAAGCTTTGCAATCTTTCTTCCAATGGCCTTTCCTACGACAGTGGAAGCACTCGTCCTTTGCCACTACTGGTACCGCAACCTTTGCCTTTCCCTTAACTCCTACCTTACCAACACCTCCTCTTGGTTTGGTAGCGGCCTTTTTCTTCCTTCCTTTGGCCTTTGCCTTGGACCCGGAAGAGGAAGCACCGCGAACAAACATAGTGGGCGTTTCCCTTGCTTTCTGCAAGGTGCCATCTGCACTCCTCAACATGTTAAGGAGTTCTTGAAGTTCAACTTCTTTTCCTTGAATGTTGAAATTCAGAATAAACTGGGCGTAGGTGGAAGGAAGGGACTGAAGAACGAAGTCTGTATAGAGCTCGTTCTCTAAAGTCGTCCCGAGGTCCGCAAGCTTTTCTATATAGCCAATCATCTTTAGGACATGTTCTCCTACAGATGATCCGACGGCCAGCCTCGACTGAAACAAGTTCTTCGAGGTCTCATATCTAGCTATACGAGATTGCTCTCCATACAGATCCTTTGTGTGGAGAAATATGTATTCAAGATCAATATCCTCGTGCCTCCTCTAATGTTCATTATTCATAGAGGCAAGCACGATGCATTTGGCCTTCGCGCAATCTAACTCCAGGTCTTGTAGATTTCCTTATCCGCAATACTGGATTCTGGACCAGGGACAGCAGGTGCCTTAGCAGTAAGGACATACCCTAATTTGTCATAAGTTAAAACCATCTTGACATTCCGGAACCAATCTTTATACTTTGGCCCTGTCAGAATATTTTTCTCTAATAGTAACTTAAGGCCTGTCATGTTCTGGGTCACTGCAATTGAGAGAGAGAGGGAACACTTTAGCATGATTCTCTTGCAAGTTTAGAGTGCTTTTTAGTTTATCTAAACTGGATGGCTCCCACTGTTTCTCGAATCCCTTCTCAAACCAAAAAGGAAGAACTAGTCAGGACTATTCTCACCGTACAATACTTGCTTAACCGTTCAGCCAGGCCGGTGTCGGTACTTCGAGGAAGGTTTTACGACGCTTTCGCGAAGTTCCTTAATTAAATAATATGTTTTCTTTGGGGTCGTAGCCCTGCAGAAACTTTTCTCGACACCTACTTGGTTTATAGCATTGATCGTTAAGTGACGAATCTCCCGATGGGTAGCGGATACTCACAGTAGGATCGGGATCCAAATATCATCGTGTGATAAAGCTGAAGGAATCCTACCAAATTTATCACACTCCAAATGATATGCATCTCTTTGCAAATTTCAGTTTCTTTAGAAATTCCCGATATAGATTTCTGCCCTATGCTCTTATGACATTGGCGTTGGTCAAAATGTCATAAGTCACATGTCAAGTTTTACCTATCCTTATCTTGTTAATTTGAACCCATCCATACATACCCCTGACGTTGGCCAAATAATAATACGACTGTCCCAAACTAACTCATCTATCTATGCAACAAATGAATACCCAGCAGCTACCAAACACTATGCCTTGCCGTTGGTCAAAATACATAGCTTGAATACTACTGAATACCCAAATGAAATGACGTAGGGCTACGAATGGTTTTGGCGAAACCGTGAACGTAGTGAACTTGATATGATCGAAGGAACCTGATAGCTTTTTAAAAAGGAGTGGTTAAGCTCCGCAATTAAAAATATCTTCTGTTTTAAAAATAACCGAGTGGTTTCTTTTAAACTGTTCCAACGATTCAACTTTGGTTTATTTTCTTTACATTAATATGATGTGTCCCATCAATTAACCTATCATTGCAGAAAACAACAAAAATACAACGTCCTCTTATACCATCCGCATTCACCACTGGGCCTCGTCACTCACCCGTTAGGTTACTTAACTAACGACAGAGCGGGGGCTGGGCTAGCGCGGGTGCAAAACATAAGTGACGTCTAATAGCTATCATATATAGATATTGTACATTCGTCAGATGCAATAATAGGCATTCCAGATCACAGATGAACATATTGGATTTTCTACGATTCCGCATTCCTTTTGAGCCTGCAAAGAAAGACGGATTACACAGTCACAATGAATAGCTAAAAACCCCACACTAGACCCCTATGGGTACGGCAAACTACCCGCCAAGTACCCAAAGTGAAGCGGTCTCCCTCAACAACGTGAGTAGGCCACTAAACACTTCAAAGTACCCGGTAGTTTGTGCACCCCACCTTGGGTCTATCCTAGGAGAAGAAAACAGTAAATTAAATAATACAACGGTGGCTACAACCTCAACCCGGATGTACCCCGCAAAAGAATATTACAACAATTTACAAATTACATTTGAATGAAAGAAACACTCATCTCACATCCCCGGCTATCCATTCACGACAATCCAATAAGTCTACTTTCACAAACCAGCAAACCATTACAGAAATGTGCAACCCCCTGCTAACCGACTTACTAACAGTTAGGGGAGGTTTACGAACACATTAAACAAAACACAGATATAATCAAGTTAGCCAAACATCTTAGAATTTCAATCAAGCAAACGCAAATGATTCTACTCCAAATAATTCTCTGTGCACCTGAAACCTGAGCAGAAACAAAACATCCCAGAAAATACAACATCAACACAGAAGAGTTACTGGGCAAATTTGGGCTTACTCGGCTTCAACTCGGCCGCGGATCCGCGGCGGATCGCTTGGATCGGCTGCGGTTCCGCGGCGGTTTGGCCGAGTCACGATCCCAAATTTCTCCAGTAATGTTATAATTCCCTGCTTGTATTTTTAAGGGCCCCTGAAAAATTTTTAGACCCCGTTTTAAAATCGGCAGAAACTAGGTTAAAATGATGTTTTTTCGGGTTCGTTTTGCGATCGAATTTCTAACGACTTTGCTAACAAGTTAGTTATGGTTTAGCGATGCTCTGATACCACTGTAAGTCGACGTTAGACACTCCACATGATGCGGGGAGACAGAATAGGTAAAACAATCATTTTGTTTAAACTAACATCGACTAACTGTCTCGACCCGAAATAGCCCGTGACTGGCACTTGAATCATATGAAGTCTATAGGACCCAATCTAAACCAAGTAAGCCAAAAGCCCAGAAATCTAAAACCATTTTAGGGAGTAAATAAAGAAAACTAGTTTAAAGGAATGAAGAAAACATGTTTTAAATCATGGTTTTTAAATAACAAAGCCGAATATGCATTTTTAAAATGTATAGTCTTTTATGAAAATTTCGGCAGAGTTTCCTTTGTAAAAACTGGCCTCGAACAGGGTACAACAAGGATAATATATAAGCAATGATAAAAGGCATCCCCAAGCGGGAGCTAGCTCTTCGTCAATTGACGGTCACAACCACGCAAGCAATATAATATACAATACCGAAAGGCGAGGATCAAAACTCAGAAAGAAACTTAAAATCAACATGAAAACCATAATACTGCTACGAGCGACTCTAAGGTCGAAATAATACATAACTGATTTCTATGTCTGAAACAATATACAAGTTTTGGTTGATGGAATTTCTAGATACAATGAATAATACATGTACAACGGTGGTTCTGATGCAAAAGAACCCACCTACCAAAGCAAGTCTCCCGTAATGGAAGCAATGTGCCAGAAAAGCCGCAATGTGCCAAAAAAGCCGCAATGAAACATGTACGACAAAACCTGCAAGAACTGTGGCACAACGGGGGTGAGTTGCCAACTCGTGAGTAGAAAATATCTACAAGCAAAAATCGTATGTATGACTCATCCTAAGTTAAAACGATCAGATATATATATAACCTAAATATGAATAAGTCTGAAGCATGCTAAAGTGGCTGTATAACCTCTATACAAGAGTGTAGTGCCAAGTGCTCGTGCCAGTGCCACAGGTAATAACATATCATAAATATGATGTATGATCAAATGTAATCAATCTGTATGTATATGGATCCCGTCCACTCGTCACCCAATGACAAAAACCATCATACATGTAAATATCATAAAGCAGATGCATGGAAAAATGAGGATATAAACCATCTGTATCCCTCGCAACACAACAAATCATGGAACTGGAGTGTCCAGCATCGACACTCGAAAACATCATGAAAGCTGTGCCTAGCATCGGCACGTAAATCCTCATATATCGGGCTTCGTCAGTCCGGATCAGCCCACGGGCTCCGTCTGCGGAATCGGCCTTCGGCCCCAGCAGTACGCCCATATCCATCTATCGACTCTGGTCAGTATCCTTCGGATAACCGCCAGGTCCAACTAATCACCGGTAGGTAGTAGTCCCTCTGCCAGGCTCACCGTCTACTATACAGCGAATCCGTTCTCGCCCCGGGGTACCATACCAGGTCCACCATGTACCCACAATCGGCCTCATCCGCCTCCTCGAATCGGGTTTCACATGTCGCTCTCAGCAACAAGAAAACACATGGTGAACGCACTGAATATCATATCAAGGGTAACCAGGTTTTTAAAACGATTACATATTCTCTTTTGAAATACCCGTGGTTCCCAAATCCAGAAATATCATGGAAACAACATATCTCAATGCGCATAATCAGAAAGCATGATGTATGTGACATATAAATGAAGTGCAACTATAATGGTATATCGTGCAGCATGGAATAATAGTATGCACATACAAGGGTCATATCCTGATGCAATAATACTACTGTGTAGTGACATGGGAATTACCGATGAAGATGTGTGTGAACCGGCAAGTAAGTGTACGTGGTACATACGCATCATCGGTAATGGTGCTGGTATCCTAGCAGCATGATTGTAATATATCAATAAACACAAGAAATGCAATGCAAATAGTGAAGAATCTACCTCAATAAATATATCATGCAGCTTTGCCATTTGAAATAAAACGAATCAGGGTTTTTGGTAAAATAAGGGCTACGGTTTTTAAGAAAAGTTGTGTCGTTTGAAAATATCCGTAGAATCCCTTTTGCCTATCATTAAAATATCCCGATCCGTTAGTTTTGAAAAATGGTATGACTCGGGTATAGTCTAATGTCTACTAAGTAATCTACATCCAACTATCAAGTCAATCGGGAGGGGTATGGAAACCACCTACATCTGAGTCAATATATGTATATAAATATAATAGTCGGTGATCCCGCCTCAATAGTATCACATACGATACAATCTACATCGTATAATATCCTCGAGTTATGAGTGCGGATCTATCATCAATACAAAGCTCGTACGGTAAATCGTCGTACGGCATCCCAATAGCTGGGTACGGGTCAATCTCACATTCATCTCATCAATATCTGGTATCCTTATCATCATATCACGTGATCTGGGGTACTGATCTAAGTCTAGTACAATCGATACCATCTAAACAAATATAAGCGCGTGTGTAAAACACAAGTCCAAAGGCCCGCTAAAGTCTCGTATCGTATCCAAAATACGAATCACATCATATCGTCGATCTCACGGCACCATGCCCAAAACTCATCGACTCATCTTCAGTATCATACACTATCCTCATCATCATGATATAAGTGTAGCAATAAGCATGTGTGTGCCTGTGGGTGTAAACCTATGCTAGGGTTCGCAACTAGGAAAATACACTAGTTCACTTCTAACCCTAAATATCCATAGTGCACCTAACACATCTATGATCTCCATGTCACTCAATAAGCTATCATATATATAGTACATATAGTATACTAGACATGGAAATGTGGGGGTGATATACGCCATCCACCCGATTTCCCCTGTAGTTATAATCTACTCACCTGGTCTTCGCTCGCCGAAATCGATGACGCCACGCTTCTTCGCCTCGGAATCCATGCAAGGGTACTTATAATAATAAACATTCGCAATACGTATTAAAATCAAGGCAGAAAACCGATACAGCGCACAGTGTGCTCATAGGTTGGAACATATGGCCCAAAAGTGCAAATCAATCAAACAATCCCTGTTGTCGATGTACGAACACCCGACAACCAAATACAAATCCAAATATCAAGAAAGTGCATTTTAAAATACGGAAAACATAGCCTAAAACACACCAAAATGCTCCCAGATTTTCCCTAGGTGACAATTAGCCGAAACTGCATATAGGAGGGGTCTATTTTAGTGCAAAAGGAGCCATGAACCAAATCTGGGACCCAATTTCCCTGATCTGGCGGCAAATTGCGGCCAGAATGAATATATCTGCGGCCTGGGGTTGGAGTTAGGGCTCGGGTCTCTGTGGTAGCTTCCTAGGTGCCTGCACGACTCCCAGTAATCCCAAAATCAATTCTAGTGGCCCCGGGTTGCTCCAGATTCCAAAATACCCTCACAAATCACACATTTATCCAATGTCGGGTTTCTAAATCCGTATTCTGGATTTCAAGTCTCTGTTTTGAGTCATAATTCAAGCACTAGGGTGTTAGGGTGGCCTCTACTGATCTCAATATCACAACACAACTCTCAATTCCCTAAAACCCAAACTTGGTCTTTCTTAAGTCCACAACATCACCCGATATCGATTTAATTTTTACATAGGGGTATAAGTAATGCTAAAACTAAGTTAAGGGTTCAGTAATTAGCTCATTTGGCAACTCAAGAATTTTGTTGAGTTGCCCCTAGTGGCCAAATTCCTTGCTTTCTTGGTCCAATGTGTAGATCTTGAGCTTGTGCACACTTTTTTTGAAATGGAGATAGGGTTTTGATGTATTTTTAGCGGTGATTTGGGGCTTGAAGAGGGGAGGGAGTGAGGGGGAGGCAGCATTCAGCTGAAGGGAAGGGAGAGAGAGGAGAGAATGAGAGGATGAAGAATGCCCAAGTCAAAGCTAACCCCTCTCCTTTCTCTCTCACCCATACCTACTACCAATATTCTAATCTATCCATTTTCTTTTCTTTTCTTGTTTTCTTCTCACTCAAATAGTGAACCCAAAGTAAAGCCATGGTAACAAAATGTAACATAAGTGTAGAAAAAGATATGTGCATGTTTTGCACAAAAATACCAAAAATCCGATTAGCGATTTTTAATCGCGAATAGCACTAAATTAGCGTCAAACTAATCATAAAAACTTAAAAATGGCATAATCCCATAAAATACCCTATTTTTGAATTTTCCATAATTTTTCCAAAATTTTCCCCATTTATTTGTATTTAATTATACCGAAATATTAAAATATTCATTAAAATAATATTATGTTAGTTATGTATATGCCCTAGAGGCCATTGTTGTACATATGATGTATATTATGATGGATGCTTGGATATATACGGAGAGGACTTTCTTGCTCGTCATGATAGTATGCTATTTGGTTTCACTTTATCTTAACATGTTGACTTGTATTGGTTTACTGTCTTTTTCTCACATGTTGATAAAGCCCTTAGGATCTGTACTCGACTACTAGGATTATGATGAGATCATACTAGTGGGGCCACGGTAGTCGATGAGTATATCCTATAAATGTTCCTAGTCGAGGGTATATCGAGACAGGACATCGATACACCAAAGTAGACTAGCGTATACGCATCTTGACCCATATGATGGGCGATGGATGATCCCATATCCATCGGTGTTTGACATCAAGGATGGTGTACGGGTGCTCAGTGGAGACTGGGTACACTGGACGGACTCACCGAGAACTCCTAGATGGTGATATACCATACGTCAGATGGCAGTTCTCCGGTGACACTGGTACAGGGTAGTCTGTAGACTCGAGATCGTCATAGAGTCTTGTGTGATTCCCACTGTGCTTTGATTTCCACCTTACCACGTCCAAGAGGGCGTGCAAAACGGTGGCTTTTGGGTACAGTCCCGAATCACATGGAGGCAATGAGCGATAGGAGGGGATTCGTCTCTCCCGGTATAGGGAGTTGATGTTGTGCTGTGTTCGATTGGCTATAACTGGAATTCCCTGGCCAGGGCTGATATAGAGATATACTGGTAAGTGTTACCAGTAGTATCTCGACCTGTTATGAGCCTCACATCGACACGACTTATCGGTTACTGGGGTCTGACGTAAACCACCCCTAGACTTGATATGCGACATATCAGACGAACAGACCGGACTGTACTGGAGTGTTACTCATTGGATTCACAGAAGAACAGACAGGCTAGCTTGTTGATCTTCTGATCGCTCAATACCTGGGTGGCTGTTACGTTTAGCTGACGGCTTGCAGCTTGTGGGTGTTTGATATGATCATTACCTGCTACCGGCGTATTGACGATTCTTTAGAGTCCAACACAGAGGTTTCTTGGCTCAGGCGAAACGGAGTAGAGGCACATATGTGATATGTGCAGGACCGAGGATAATGCGATATGAGATACCGTATTATATTCTCGAGATATTTAGATATGAATCGGGACATCGGATCAAGTGTTGATTCGATGAATTGGTACATGATATATTAGCCGGTTATATTCGATATAGCCGGATCGTTGGATCGAGTGTTGATTCGATGATTTAATGTATAATAATATATATGATATATTGTATTACATTATCTAATATTCGCTCGCTTTATTATTTCATTTTCTCACCGGATTAGTACGTTGATATATATGCGATATATGTTAAATGTATTATTTTCTTTTGTTGCAAATATATAATATATATGTAATACATATTATTGTGACATAATATGATTTATTATAAAACATGTTTAAGGATGATAAAAAAGGATTAAGGTTTGATTAGGGTTAGCTTCTTCTTGTTCATTCTAGAAGGATTCTATTTTGTCATGGTTAAGATATTATGGTTGATACTTATCCTTAACCTAACTAAACCCTAACTCTAGTTTATTCTCTACAACTTTTATCCCATCATCCTTGACCATGGTTAGATAATCAATCATATACACAAGAGTACTATTCATCATAAAAGGATTATTCTTTCATTTCTTCATCTTCTTCTCTCTTGAGTTTTGAGAGAGAGCTCACTAGTTAATCCTTTTTGTGATGATTTATTGTGAGAAAGTGAATTAAAAAGAAAGCATAAATACTACTCCATCATCCTCATTTAATCTAGCCCATTAGATTAGGGTGTTCATCTCTTTAGAGTGAGAAAGCTTGGGTTATAGCAACTTCGACGTAGATCATCGGAGAATCAGAACACTTCAAGCTAGCATGGATCGTTCGAGTCGTGGAGCCACTCTTGAGTCCGGGAGATCGTGGATCGCGGTGAAGGGACTTCTACTCGGAGCTTGTGAAGCGAAGGAGCGGACTACAAAGGTTGTAATCCTTCACACTTAGCTTTAAAGATATCATCTTGCATGCTAAACCCTAATAATCTAGCAAAGATCCCGTCTTTGGGTTGTTCGGCAGAAGTAAAATTTTATTCGGGCATGTTTGATGCTTTATGAACCTTCACTAGTGTGCCTAGGAACCCTACAGTGGTATCTGAGCCTAGCTAGAGCATTAGGCGACGTGTTTACGAAGTTAAAACTCCGATCGAACCCGAACCGACGAAAATGAACCCCTCTCTGTACATTTTTTAAAATCTGGATTTTTTCTGAATTAAAAATACCTGAAAAATACAGCAGATAAAAATAAGAATAACTGTGAAATTCGAGACTGTGATCCGTACAAACGACTGCGGAATCGCGGCCATTGCCTGCTTGGGCCGCGGTTCCGCGGCCGTATTGTTTGATTGGACATTTTTTTTCCACAGTAATTCTTTATTTATGCTTGTATAGTTTCTGGTATTTTTATATTGACTCAAAGGTTGAGTGATCTGGGGTTTGCTTTGTAATCGTAGATTCGATCGGAATATTTAAATTCGTTTTTATTTCCGGATATTTAGAAACTGTTAAATTGTTTGAACGGATATCATTAACTAACTTTTTCCCGGCATGGCAAACTTTCAAGTGTTGAATTTTTATCGGGTTTAAATCTTTCGGAAAAATTGTACAAGTTAAGCGGTGGACCCTCTAGAAGCCAACAAACCTTAACTCGATTATGTGACCGTCTTGAACTGCATTTTGAACCTTCGGGTTTGGGGCAGTACGGCGTGCCACATGTGAGGCGTTGGCTTGACCCTTCTACGGCTGGATCACTGGTACTATGACATATTGTGGGATTATTTGAACTTCGCTCAAGTGTTGAGCACTTTAGGAAATTTTGGGTATTTGATTATCTGTTCGAAAAATTTAATACTATCTATTTATCTGGAATGTGATACAATATGTGGAATTCATAGGGTTAGGCATGAAATGCGAAGTATGTGATATTTCGGATTTACGATGTCTAAAGTGATTGTGGATTCCAAATATTGTAGTTTTACACTTTCTTTTCTGTGACCGTAAGTGTAATTGTGATATCGCCGGTTTCGTTGCTATATGTCAACGATAATTGGGATGCGCGTATTTACTTACGTTGATGATATGAGATATTATGTGTTGCGGAGATATGATGTGCAGGATTGTCGCGATTGAATAGCCGGGGGTTTTTATGTGAGATGAGAGTTTTATATTTTCATTCATGTAAATTCAAATGTAATGTAATATTCTTTTATTTGGGGCACTTCCAGGTTGAGGTTGATGCCACCAGTGTTGTATATTATTTACATTTCCGCATTAGGAAAGGACCCATGGAGGGGAGCACAGGTGACCGGGTTATGGGGTTCAGTGGGAGGCCATCTCGAGGAGTCGAGACCGGGTCTTCTAAACTCCACAATTGGTAGGGTCGTTTGCCGCTCTCGTAGGGGGCTTGGCTATTCATCACGACTGTGGAATCCGTATTTTCTATTATTGGCTAAGTACTAAATACGGACGTCCTAGTATATCCCACATTATATCTATGTTTCTGCTGCGATATCTGTGATGTGATCATTTGATATGTTGTGATGGATACAGTATATAGTATATATGATATATTATATAGATGTTACTTATGTTTTACACCCGCACTAGCCCTGCCCTGCTCTGTCGTTAGTTACCTAACCTAACGGTGCACGAGGGGATATCGAGGCGAATGCGGATGGCATAAGTGTACGTCATATTTATCTGTGATGGTTCGGAAGCATAAGCTGATGGGATTTTTTATTAATGAGATTAATAAAATGAAAAGAAACCTAAAAGATGTTGTAGAATCAAAATTTTATAAAAAGGGTAGCTACAGTTTTGCTCTGCATAGTGGTATATATGATATACCCTGCACCTTATTCGATGAGGAAAGAGCCGAGATCCCTTCACCGGGAGTGACCTCTTTAGCGAAACTGGCAGATGCTACAAAACTCGGTCTGTCTTTTGATTGCTTTTAGAGTTTTGCTTTGCACAGTGATATATATGATATGTCCTGCACCTTATTCGATGAGGAAAGAGCCGAGATCCCTTCACCGGGAGTGACCTCTTTAGCAAAACTAATGAAAGCCTAAAAAACCGTCCATTTCAAAACTTCACTTGATTCTACGACGATATCAAGTTCATTACGCAATAGGTTTTCAGAAAAACCTGTCGTAGCCCTCCGTCATTTCAGATAAAGACTATTTAGTATTCGTGCTGCGTTTGTTGACCTCTGTCAAGGCGTAGTGTGCGATAGCTAACTAGTAATTATCTGTAAAGCATGTGATGTGATTGGATTAGGGTAGTCGTACGACCTTGTTGACCTCTGTCAAGGGTCGTGCGAGTGGGTTTGATTCAATCAAGAAATGACGGGTTGAACTTGACAAGTGCACTATGGTTTGTTGACCTCTATCAAGGTCATGGCACACTAGGGGTAAAATATTATCGGGAATTTCAAGTGTTGAAATTTGCAATGAGATTGCATACCTTCTATGAGATAGTTGGATCCCGATACCCACTGCGAGTAAGAGTTACTCCTGCGAGAGTTTTACACAGGACAATTAGTCGATCAAGTAGGTGTCTAGAAAAGTGTTAACGGGGTTACGCCTCTGGGAAAACGAGGTTTACTTTAATTAGGTCCGTGCGAAAGCACGGGGAACCTCCCTCAAAGTACCGACACTGATCTGGCTGAAAGATTGACGAAATTATAGGGTGCAATTAATCCCGGCTAATCTTACCTTTTAGGGTTTGAAGGTAGATTTGATAAAAACAGTGGGAGACATCCTGATTAGATAAGATAATAACCAATCTAATCTTGCAAGAGCATACGCTAAAGTGTTTTCTTCTCTCTCTCTCCAGGTAGCGACCATGTCAGGCCATAATCAAGATAATAATATGGATGTATTGACTGAACCCGCTTATTTTACTGAGCAGGGGAACGTTGGACCCGTTCTTTCTTATAAGAGTTATAAGACTGAACAGGGAATTGGAGAATATCTGGATTCTCACGCCGCCCAAAAGAACATGCATGTTGATGCATCTTCTTCAGGTGTGTTAGTTATTGAGAACTGTTTCTCAGTTCACCCTACGTCCTGGGTATTGGATACCGGATCAGGATCCCATATATGTAAATTGTTACATGGGCTACGTAAAGGTTGAGAACTGGGAAAAGGTGATCATTCCGTTCAAGTAGGGAACGGTGCAAGTATTGCAGCCAAAGCAGTTGGCGAATATCACCTAGTATTGCCAAGTCGTAATACACTGATTCTAAATGAGTGCTATTATATACCGAACATGATGTGCAACATTATATCAGTTTCTTTATTAAGTAAAGAATGATATAATTTTATAGTAAAGGATAATATTATGAACATATTCCTAGATCAAAAGTTGATTGCATCATGTTAGTTGTATGTATGCCCTAGAGGCCAGTATTGTACAGATGATGTATATTATATTGGATGCTTGGACATATATAGAGATGACTTTCTTGCTCGATATGATAGTATGCTATCTGGTTACTCTTTATCTTAACATGTACACTTGTCTCTTTAAACTGTCTTATAGTTACATGTTGGTAAAGCCCTTAGGATGTGTACTTGACTACCTGGACTATGATGCAGATCATACTAGTAGGGACATGGTAGTCCATGAGTACATCCTTCAAGGTCCCTAGTCGTGGGTGTATCGAGACAGGGCATCGATATACCAGTGTAGACTAGCGTATACGCTTCTCGACCCATGAGATGGGCGATGGATGATCCCATATCCATTGGTGTTTGACATCAGAGATGGTGTACGGGTGCTCAGTGGAGACTGGATACACTGGACGGACTCGCCGAGAACTCCCAGATGGTATTATACCTCACGTCAGATGGCAGTTCTCAGGTGACACTTGTGCTGGTTAGTCTGTAGACCCGAGATCGTCATAGAGTCTTGTGTGATTCCCACTGTGCTTTGATCTCCACCTTACCACGTCCATGAGGGCGTGCAAAACGGTGGTCTTTGGGTACAGTCCCGAGTCACATGGAGGCAATGAGCGATAGGAGGGGTTTCGTCTCTCCCGGTATTGGGGGTTGATGTTGCGCTGTGCTTGATTGGCCGTAACAGGGAAGTCCCTGGCCAGGGCTGATCAGAGATTTGCTGGTAAGTGTTACCAGTAGTTTCTCGACCCGTTATGAGCCTCACATCGGCACGACTTATCGGTTATTGGGGTCTGACGTTTACCACCCCTAGACTTGATATGCGACATATCAGACGAACAGACCGGACTGTACGGTAAGTGTTACTGGTTGGATTCACAGGAGTGTGAGCGGGCTAACTCGTCGATCTTCTGATCGCTCAATACCCGGATGGCCGTTACGTTTAGCAGACCGCTTGCGGCTTGTGGGTGCTTGATATGATCATCATCTGCTACCGGCGTATTGACGAGTCTTTTAGAGTCCTACACAGAGGTTTCCTGGCTCAAGCGAAACGAAATAGGAGTGCATATGAGATATGTGCAGGACCGAGAATAATGCGTGTATGTGATACCGTATTTCATTCTCGCGATGGATGTATCGATTGGTTATATTCGATACAACCTAGATGTCGAATCAAGGATTGATTCGATAAGCCGATACGTAGGATACTGGTCGGTTATATGCGATATGACCGGATCGTTAAATCAAGTGTTGATTTAATGATTTAACGTATAATTATATATTTGATATATTACTTTGCATTAACTAGTATTGTTTCACTTTAAATGGATTTTCTCACTTGATGTGCGAGAAGTATATGTGATATACTTTTGTGCACATATTTGTATCATGTTTGATGATACTTGATCATGTGGTTAAGTGTAAAGGATTAAACCATGGTTAAGAGATGATTAGGGTTTTGGTTTTTCATTTATTTATTTGTTTATTTATTTGGAAAAGATTTAGATAAGAATGGTGGCTAAGTTTGTTTCTAGTTGAAGCTTCATGAAGCTTTGACTTCTTAACCATTCTTATCTTCATGCTTAACCCTAACCCATCCAAATAACCATGGTCTATTCTCTACACTTTACCCTAGTTAGTTTATGATAAGTATGCATTTATTTATTCATTTTAACTCAACACTTATCATAATTCTAGCTTCATCTTCTTCTTCATCTTCAAGAGAGAAAGCTTGATGCCATCAATGGCAACTTGAGTTCTAAAGTGAGAAATCCAAATCTAAAGTGAACCCACCTCCTATTTCTTCACCCTCTACCTCTTGCCAAGTTGTTTTGGGTGTTTTCTTCACAAGTTTCACAACTTTGTGAAGTCGGAGCTTGAACTTGTGATGCCTCGACGTAGATCATCTTCGGCACGAAGCCGACGACCTAGTCCGCCCATTTCTCCGATCAAGCCGGCGCATGAGTTCGGGATTCGAGATGGACAGCGAGAGGACACCTACGTGGAGCTAAGGAAGTGGAGAACCGGATCTACAAAGGTTGTAGTCTTTCTCCTTTAGTTAAAGTGTTAACTAGTTTCGTATTTCGCCTAAATTTCTTGTCAACGATCCGTATTAGGGTTTCTCGGCACTCATAAAATTTGAAATTGGCATGGTTGATGCCTTGTGAGACCTCTATAATGTGCCTAGGAACCCTACAGTGGTATCAGAGCCTAGCTAGAGCCTTAGGCGAAGCGTAGACGAAGTTTGAAACCCGAACGAACCGAAACCCTAACACAATCCATGCTCTCTGGACTTTTTCTAAAAACTGGGATTTTTCCATTTTAAAAATTCTTAAAAATATCAGCAGGAAGATATAAGAATTATGGTGCAAAACGAGCTCATGATGAGTCTAAACCGCCACGGAAACGCGGCAGAAGCATGGCTTCTGCCGCGGTTCCGCCGCCTACTATTCACAATGCGCAATATTTTTTGCACAGTAATTCCTCTTTTCTGGTGCTGAGTTTTATGGGAATTTTTAATATTTATTCAAGAGTTGAATTTTCTGGGATTGTTTTGGGGATTCGGTGTTTCGATCGGAGTATCAGATTTTGTCTTTATGGCTTTCCGGATAATTTTTAAAATATGTTAAAAAGTTCGACCGGATATAAATACCCAATTTTTCCCCTGTCGGGAAATTTCCAAGAGTTGGATTTTTCCATGGTTTAACGACATTCTAAGTAGTGCAAGTAGCGCAATGGACCCTCTAGAAGACAACAAACCTTAACTCGATTATGTGACCGTCTTGAACTGCCCTTTGAACCTTCGGGTTTGGGGCAGTACGGCGTGTCACATGTGAGGCGTTGGCTTGACCCTTCTACGGCTGGACCGTTGGTACTGAGGCACGGACTGAATGTTGTTAGACTTATTTCATGTGTTGAGCTGTATCGGGAAAACTTGGGTGTTCGACTGTTCGATCGGAAAGTTTAACATTTTCAGTTTATCTGGAATGTGATACATTAATTGGAATTCACAAACAGTTATGAGATAACTGAATGAATGTTATAAATCTAGCGGTTTAGTTTCACTTGATATTGAAAAGAGTTTTCGATAATGAGACTAAAATGCGGGGTTTATAACTGTTAGGCATGTGATGTCTAAATATTTCATTTGATTAGGCATGCGATGTCTAAAGAGGTTGCGGATTCCAACTGTTGTAGTTTTACACTTTCTTTTCTGTGACAGTAAGTGTAGTATGTTCATATCGCCGGTTTCGTTGCTATACGTCAACGACAATTGGGGTATGCATACTTACTTATGTTGATGACATGTGATGTTATGTGTTGCTGGATATGTTATATTGGATCGTCGTGTTTGAATAGCCGGGGTTTTTTATGTGAGATGAGTGTTTTTCATTTTCATTCATGTAAAAACTTGTATGTAATATTCTTTTATTTGGGGCACTTCCAGGTAGCGGAAGTTGTCACCCTTTGTATATTATTTACTTTTCCGCATTAGGATAGACCCAAGGAGGGGAGCATAAGTAACCGGGTTCTAGGGTCCAGTGGGAGACCAACTCGAGGAGTCGAGTTCGGGTCTCCTAACCCTAGAATTGGCAGGGTTGCTTGCCGCTCTCGTAGGGGTCTAGGGGTGTGGGTTTGGCTATTCATCACGACCATGGAATCCGTGTTTTATACTGGCTCGTATTGAAAACACGGACGTCCTAGTATATCCAATATTTCATATGTTTCTTCTGCTGCGATATCTGTGATGTGATCATGTGATGTTCAGTGATAGATACAGTATATAGTATATATGATATATTATATAGACGTTACTTATGTTTTGCACCCGCACTAGCCCTGCCCTGCTCTGTCGTTAGTTACCTAACCTAACGGTGCACGAGGGGACATCGAGGCGAATGCGGATGGCATAAGTGTACGTCGTATTTATCTGTGATGTTTAGGTATTTAAATGATGGGACTTCATTAATGTGATTAATGAAAGAAAAGAAACCTAAGATGTTGTAGAATCAAATTTTAAACAAAACAGGTAGCTACAGTTCTTGCTTTGCATAGCGGTATATACGATATATCCTGCACCTTATTCGATGAGGAAAGGACCGAGATCCCTTCACCGGGAGTGACTCCTTTAGCAATGACTGGCAGATGCTACACACTCGGTTTGATTTTTGATTGCTTCTATAGTTTCTGCTTTGCACAGTGATATATATGATATATCCCTCACCTCATTCGACGAGGAAAGGGCCGACGATCCCTTCACCGGGAGTGACCCCTTTAGCAAAACTAGAAAAGCCTCAAAATCACTCCATTTCAAAAC
Organism: Agapanthus africanus; assembly: GCA_030015575.1. Lineage (NCBI taxonomy): Eukaryota > Viridiplantae > Streptophyta > Magnoliopsida > Asparagales > Amaryllidaceae > Agapanthus > Agapanthus africanus. Next base: position 250,056,952 of record CM057347.1, on the reverse strand, counting down.
TTCATTTGATTCTTCAACAATATCAAGTTCATTACGCTCATGGTTTTTATGAAAAACCTGCGTAGCCCTCCGTCATTTCAGATAAGTACTAGTTAGTATTCGTGCTGCGGTAGTTTGGCCTCCGTCAAGGCGTAGTGTACGGTAGCTAACTAGTGCTTATCTGCTAGCATATGATGCGATTGGATTAGGGTATTCGTACGGCGTTGTTTGGCCTCCGTCAAGGTCGTGCGGGTGGGTTTAATTCAATCAGGAAATGACGGGTTGAGCTTGACTAGCGGACTATGGGTTGTTTGGCCTCCGTCAAGGTCATAGGACGCTAAGGGCAAAATATTATCGGGAATTTCAAGTGTTGAAATTTGCAATGAGATTGCATACCTTCTATGAGATAGTTGGATCCCGATACCCGCTGCGAGTAAGAGTTACTCCTGGGAGAGTTTTACACATTACAATTAGCCGATCAAGTAGGTGTCTAGAAAGGTGTTAACGAGGTTACGCCTCTGGGAAAACGAGGTTTACATTAATTAGGTTCGTGCGAAAGCACGGGGGACCTCCCTCAAAGTACCGACACTGGCCTGGCTGAAAGATTAGCGAACTTGTAGTGTATAATTAATCCCGGCTAGTCTTTCCTTTTAGGGTTTGAAGGAAGATTTGATAAAAAGCAGTGGGAGCCATCTTGATTAGATAAGATAATAACCAATCTGATCTTGCACGAGCATACGCTAAAGTGTTTTCTTCTCTCTCTCTCCAGGTAGCGACCATTTCATGCCCTAATAAAGATAATAATATGGATGTATTGACCGAACCCGCATGTTATACTGTGCAGGGGAACGTTGAACCCGTTCTATCTTATAAGAGTTATAAGAATGAACAGGAAACAGGAGAATATCTGGATTCTCACACCGCCCAAAAGAAGAACATGCATGTTGATGCATCATCTTCGGGTGTGTTTGTCATTGAGAACTGTTTCTCAGTTCACCCAACGTCCTGGGTATTAGATACCGGATCAGGATCCCACATATGTAAGATGTTACATGGGCTACGGAAAGGTAGAGAACTGGGAAAAGGTGATCATTCCGTTCAAGTAGGGAATGGGGCAAATGTTGCAGCCAAAGCAGTTGGCGAATATCACCTAGTATTACCAAGTGGTGATACACTGATTCTAAATGAATGCTATTATATACCGAACATGATGTGCAACATTATATCAGTTTCTTTATTAAGTAAAGAAGGATATAATTTTGTAGTAAAGGATAATGTTATGAACATATTCCTAGATCAAAAGTTGATTGCATCAGGCTCGTTATATAATGGCATATTCATTCTCAATCAAAATACAGTCCTCAATTTACAAAACACACACAAGAGGAAGAGTTCTGTACTGAACGAATCCTTCTTGTGGCATTGTAGACTGGGTCACATCAATGCGACACGACTAGCTAAGTTGCATAAGGATGGATATTTAAATCCGTTGAATTTTCATCTTATGACACTTGCCAGTCATGTCTCAAAGGCAAGATGACCAAAACTCCGTTTACAGGACACGGAGAAAGAGTTACCGAACTCTTGGGACTAATACATAGTGATGTATGCGGTCCCATGTCTACACATGCCAGGGATGGTTCTTCGTACTTCATTACATTCACTGACGATCTCTATAGATTCGGATATGTGTTCCTGATGAAACACAAATCAGAAGCTTTTGAGAAATTTAGAGAATATAAACAAGAAGTAGAGAACCAAACGGGCAAAAGTATTAAGATCCTTCGATCTGATCGAGGAGGAGAATACTTAAGTAACGAATTCAGAGATTATCTAAAAGAGAATGGGATTCTCTCTCAGCTTACTCCTCCTTATACACCACAGCACAACGGTGTATCGGAATGGAGAAATCGCACCCTATTAGATATGGTGCGCTCTATGATGAGTGCAGCTGAGTTACCTATTTCCTTCTGGGGATATGCACTGGAGACTGCTGCATATCTATTGAATAGAGTTCCAACCAAATCTGTGCCTACCACTCCATATGAGATATGGAATGGTAAGAGACCATGTCTTAATTTTATTCAGATATGGGGTTGTCCGGCCTATGTTAAGACACAAAATCCGGACAAACTCGAGGCAAGGTCTGTTCTATGTAAGTTTGTTGGATATCCCAAACATTCGCGAGGGTATATCTTCTACCACTCCGAGGAACAAAAAGTGTTTGTTTCTCGACATGCCACTTTCTTAGAAAAAAGTTTTCTTATGAAACAGATAAGTGGCATTGAGGTAGAACTGGAAGAGGTTCCAGCAAGACAAACTATAACAGAAGACTTGGTATAACCAAAGAATTCAGTAGAACTCGACGAACCCCAGCCTCTCCGCCGATCTAGTAGGGTTTCTCATCCACCAGAGAGATACTACGGTTTTCTCATTGACGGTGGAAGCGAGGATTGCATCATGGAGGATGATGACCCAACTAGCTTCGAGCAGGCCATCACGAGTAGGGACTCAGTGAAATGGCTGGACGCTATGCGGTCCGAGATGGAATCCATGTACACCAACAAAGTATGGACTTTGGACGTTGCTCCTGAAGGGGTAAAACCCATTGGGAGCAAGTGGATCTTCAAGAAGAAACTTGGTGTAGATGGGAAAGTGGAGACTTTCAAAGCTAGACTTGTTGCAAAAGGTTTTCGTCAAAGACCAGGTGTGGACTATGACGAAACCTTTTCTCCAGTGGCTATGCTTAAATCCATCCGGATCATGCTTGCCATCGCTGCATATCATGATTACGAAATCTGGCAAATGGATGTTAAGACCGCCTTTCTAAATGGTGATTTAGAAGAGTGCGTGTACATGACTCAGCCAGAGGGCTTCGTAGATAGTGGGAGCAGCGGGAAGGTGTGCAAGCTGCTTAAATCCATTTATGGATTAAAGCAAGCGTCGCGGAGTTGGAACATCTGCTTTGACGTCGTTATCAAAGAGTTTGATTTCGTCAAAAACCCAGATGAACCTTGTATCTACAAGAAGGTGGCAGAGAGTAAGGTTGTCTTCCTCGTATTGTACGTGGACGACATACTCTTGATAGGAAATGATATTCCTATGCTGCAATCGGTCAAGCTCTTCTTATCACAAAGATTCTCGATGAAAGATCTTGGTGATGCCTCCTGCATATTGGGGATCAGGATCTATAGAGATAGATCCAAACGGATTTTGGGATTGTCCCAATCCAGGTACATTGACACCATACTAAAGAGGTTTAGTATGGAAGAATCCAAGCGTGGGAACTTGCCCACGATCTCTGGAGTCACTCTCTCCAAAGAGATGTCTCCCAAGACTGATTTGGAGAGAGCTCGCATGCAAGGCAACCCTATACTTCGGCTGTAGGCTCTATCATGTATGCGATGCTATGTACCAGACCCGATGTTGCATACTCACTAAGTGTAGTGAGCAGGTATCAAGCTGATCCTGGAGAGAGTCACTAGACAGCTGTGAAGAGCATTCTCAAGTACTTACGAAAGACTAAAGAGATGCTCTTGGTGTATGGTAACGGAGAACTCCAAGTGGAGTTCTTTACCGATTCGAGCTTCCAGAGTGATAAGGACGACTCTAAGTCACAGTCGGGCTTTGTCTTTACCCTTTACGGAGGGGCGGTTAGCTGGAAGAGTTTCAAGCAGGAAACCGTGGCAGACTCGACGATGGAGGCTGAATACATCGCTGCCAACGATGCTGCCAAAGAGGCTGTTTGGATCAAAAAGTTCATTACTGAACTTGGAGTGGTTCCATCCATTGAGCATCCAATACCTTTGCATTGCGATAACAATGGAGCGGTGGCTTTTGCCAAGGAACCCAGGTCCCATCAGCGATCCAGGCATATTCTGAGGCGGTATCACCTAATCCGGGAGATAGTTGATCGCCGGGAGATCGAGGTCAGGAGAGTTGATACGAAGAACAACACGGCGGATCCACTCACGAAGGCCATTCCCCAGATACAGTTTGAGAGACTCTTCGGGATGCTCGGTATGCGATACTACAGCAGCTGGCCCTAGTGCAAGTGGGAGATTGTTAGTTGTATGTATGCCCTAGAGGCCAGTATTATACAGATGATGTATATTATATTGGATGCTTGGACATATATAGAGATGACTTTCTTGCTCGATATGATAGTATGCTATCTGGTTACTCTTTATCTTAACATGTACACTTGTCTCTTTAAACTGTCTTATAGTTACATGTTGGTAAAGCCCTTAGGATGTGTACTTGACTACCTGGACTATGATGCAGATCATACTAGTGGGGACATGGTAGTCCATGAGTACATCCTTCAAGGTCCCTAGTCATGGGTGTATCGAGACAGGGCATCGATATACCAGTGTAGACTAGCGTATACGCTTCTCGACCCATGAGATGGGCGATGGATGATCCCATATCCATTGGTGTTTGACATCAGAGATGGTGTACGGGTGCTCAGTGGAGACTGGGTACACTGGACGGACTCGCCGAGAACTCCCAGATGGTATTATACCTCACGTCAGATGGCAGTTCTCAGGTGACACTTGTGCTGGTTAGTCTGTAGACCCGAGATCGTCATAGAGTCTTGTGTGATTCCCACTGTGCTTTGATCTCCACCTTACCACGTCCATCAGGGCGTGCAAAATGGTGGTCTTTGGGTACAGTCCCGAGTCACATGGAGGCAATGAGCGATAGGAGGGGTTTCGTCTCTCCCGGTATTGGGGGTTGATGTTGCGTTGTGCTTGATTGGCCGTAACAGGGAAGTCCCTGGCCAGGGCTGATCAGAGATTTGCCGGTAAGTGTTACCAGTAGTTTCTCGACCCGTTATGAGCCTCACATCGGCACGACTTATCGGTTATTGGGGCCTGACGTTTACCACCCCTAGACTTGATATGTAACATATCAGACGAACAGACCGGACTGTACGGTAAGTGTTACTGGTTGGATTCACAGGAGTGTGAGCGGGCTAACTCGTCGATCTTCTGATCGCTCAATACCCGGATGGCTGTTACATTTAGCAGACCGCTTGAGGCTTGTGGGTGCTTGATATGATCATCATCTGCTACCGGCGTATTGACGAGTCTTTTAGAGTCCTACACAGAGGTTTCCTGGCTCAAGCGAAACGAAATAGGAGCGCATATGAGATATGTGCAGGACCGAGAATAATGCGTGTATGTGATACCGTATTTCATTCTCGCGATGGATGTATCGATTGGTTATATTCGATATAACCTAGATGTCGAATCAAGGATTGATTCGATAAGCCGATACATAGGATACTAGTCGGTTATATGCGATATGACCGGATCGTTAAATCAAGTGTTGATTTAATGATTTGATGTATAATTATATATTTGATATATTACTTTGCATTAACTAGTATTGGTTCACTTTAAATGGATTTTCTCACTTGATGTGCGAGAAGTATATGTGACATACTTTTGTGCACATATTTGTATCTTGTTTGATGATACTTGATCATGTGGTTAAGTGTAAAGGATTAAACCATGGTTAAGAGATGATTAGGGTTTTGGTTTTTCATTTATTTATTTGTTTATTTATTTGGAAAAGATTTAGATAAGAATGGTGGCTAAGTTTGTTTCTAGTTGAAGCTTCATGAAGCTTTGACTTCTTAACCATTCTTATCTTCATGCTTAACCCTAACCCATCCAAATAACCATGGTCTATTCTCTACACTTTACCCTAGTTAGTTTATGATAAGTATTCATTTATTTATTCATTTTAACTCAACACTTATCTTAATTCTAGCTTCATCTTCTTCTTCATCTTCAAGAGAGAAAGCTTGATGCCATCAATGGCAACTTGAGTTCTAAAGTGAGAAATCCAATTCTAAAGTGAACCCACCTCCTATTTCTTCACCCTCTACCTCTTGCCAAGTTGTTTTGGGTGTTTTCTTCACAACTTTCACAACTTTGTGAAGTCGGAGCTTGAACTTGTGATGCCTCGACGTAGATCATCTTCGGCACGAAGCCGACGACCTAGTCCGCCCATTTCTCCGATCAAGCCGACGCATGAGTTCGGGATTCGAGATGGACAGCGAGAGGACACCTACGTGGAGCTAAGGAAGTGGAGAACCGGATCTACAAAGGTTGTAGTCTTTCTCCTTTAGTTAAAGTGTTAACTAGTTTCGTATTTCGCCTAAATTTCTAGTCAACGATCCGTATTAGGGTTTCTCGGCATCCGTAAAATTTGAAATTGGCATGGTTGATGCCTTGTGAGACCTCTATAGTGTGCCTAGGAACCCTACACATCAGGCTCGTTACATAATGGCATATTCATTCTAAATCAGAATACAGTCCTCAATATACAAAATACACACAAGAGGAAAAGTTCAGAAATGAACGAATCCTACTTATGGCATTGTAGACTTGGTCATATCAATGCGACACGACTGGCTAAGTGACATAAGCATAGTTATTTGAATCCGTTCGAATTATCATCTTATGACACTTGCCATTCATGTCTCAAAGGAAAAATGACCAAAGCTCCGTTTAGTGGACACGGAGAAAGAGTTACTGAACTCTTAGGACTGGTACATAGTGATGTATACGGTCCCATGTCTACGCATGCCAGGAACGGTTCTTCCTACTTCATTACATTCACTGACGATCTCTCTAGATTCGGACATGTGTTCCTGATGAAACACAAGTCTGAAGTTTTTGAGAAATTCAGAGAATATAAGCACAAAGTAGAAAAACAAACGGGCAAAAGTATTAAGATCCTTCGATCTGATCGAGGAGGAGAATACTTAAGCAATGAGTTCCTAGATTACCTAAAAGAGAATGGGATTCTCTCTCAGCATACTCCTCCTTATACACCACAGCACAACGGTGTATCGGAGCGGAGGAATCGCACCCTATTAGATATGGTGCGCTCTATGACGAGTACAGCTGAGTTACCTATTTCCTTCTGGGGGTATGCGCTTAAGACAGCAGCATACCTATTGAATCAATTTCCAACTAAATCTGTACCTACCACACCATATGAGATATGGAGTGGGAAGAGACCATGTCTTAAACGAGTTAAGATATGGGGTTGTTGTTCATATCATAATATTGCAATTCATATTCCCCAATTCTTATTCGTTTTATAACTAAACAGGTACTTTTGACACACGTTTGTTGCATGTTACAGGCTACTGGTTTTTGGAGCGAAGACAGTGAAAGAAACAGAAGAAGACACAAAAAAGGGGCTTTTGACTAACAAGTAGACGGATCCTAGTCAAGCCGAGACTAATAACAGTTCACATAGGTACAAGGCAACGCAAGGTCCAAACATGTCAAAGTGAAACGGTTAAAAGACCAATACGAATTTTCACTGAAGATCTGGAGAAGAATAATAAGCCAAACAGAGAAAAGGAGTGAAGAATAAAGAAGCCCTAATACCCAAGATGCAGCCCAGAAAGTTTGGTAAGATGATCTCACCAAAGGGCTGCGGAACCGCGGCCCAAGCCCACTAATGCCGCGGTTCCGCGGCCATTTAAAGCCCGTGTCGGTGCAATTTTCTCGTGTCGGTGCGTCGGTGCGTGGGTTGGGATTTTCCGTGGGCATATCTGTAAAATCATGTGTGCGAGAATCTGTAACCCTAGTTTCCCTGTTTACTTATAAATTGTAATCTCAAATCTGTAAAACCCTATGCCTCTTTTCAATCAATAAAATTCAGAATTATTGGGAGAAAAAGAGCATCATTCCTGTAAGTTTCTATTTTTAATTCCTGCCTTAGTTATAATTTCATTATTTGCCCTAGATCTATAATTTTATTCTTGCCGTAGATAAGTCACTGCTTGCCTTAGTTAATTATAGTACAGAATCTTTTAAAACTGCAGTAGGAAATTAATCTAATTTAGATTTAATAATGAACCTCTAATTGATATTGCTGATAAATCCCCTAATGAGCGAGTAGTTTCCTCGCTTGTTTGGGTTAGGAATAAAGGGAGGGATTGAGAGATGAATATCTCTCAGCTCTTTCAATGCGAATAATTTTCATAAGTAGAACTTCATGCACGCATGCATGATCCGCTCCCTACGGCACCCTACCCATGAGGTAACGGTGACACCGTAGTATAAAGGACCGGACATGCATGACGTCCATGAAGGTTGTAGCAATTAGTAGTAAACGACGGACAAGGATCAAGAGGAAGAAATTTCGTTTCTTCCCAATCATCCTAATCTCCTTTGCTAATAATTGTTATAACTTCTAAAAAAGGTTTTAATCTAAAGCATTGAAAGAGGTGTAAATACCCATCTTATCAAACCCTACTTTAAACCTAACCCTAACAAGTTCTTAATATCGTACAACTTAGTTTTTTTAAATCAATCGAGAAAAAAACAAACCACCCTCGGAATCAACTCGTAAAAACACAAATCAGAAAATTACACATCTCTGTGGATCGACCCGTATTCACCGGCTAGCTGCGAAGCGACGCTGTTTCTAATTACGGTTAACTTAATATTATTGTACTCTCCAAATGGCGCCGTTGCCGGGGATGGCATAAAATTTCTTTTGTGTAATTTCGGGTTGATAAAAATCTTAAAAATCCATAAAAATCTGAAAATATAAAAAAGTATAAAATATTTTATCGATTTTTATCTGTTTGAAAGGTTTATTGTTTGAATCTTGCAGGAACAGCGAAGAATCGCGGTTCTGGAAAATTACAGAGTAAAAAACAGAAAAAGTCACATCAAAACAGAGGGAGAAATCCACAACAGAATAGGAAAAATTTTCTCGGGAAGTGATCTCTCCACAAGACCGCTGAACCGCGGCATTGAAGGCCCCACACCGCGGAACCGCGGCGGCCACGTGGCCTTGTTGCACAAAATCGGCTCTTTTTGTTTTCTAATCCCCTTCTCTGCCAACCTCCATATATCTTCTGTCAAAATTCTCTGCAGGGTTTCTTTGCACTAAAAAAAAAAATATTCTTCCCCCTTCTAAATAACAGATTTTCTGCAGGTTTTTTTGCGCCGCGCTAAAAATTGATTGCAAGTGAAGTTATTGTTTTGCATAATTTAATCGGACTTTAAGGGGCTAATTGACCAAACTCAGATTGGGTGGGGATTTCATCACCCTTCCCAGGACCCCAGAAAACACTTAAAGCATTTGCATTGACCACAATTAATTAAAAAATACTAGACTCAGCCCTAAGGACATCGAGCTCAATAGGAAAAGGACTAGTATAGGTATCGACCGTTTATCCTAACTGACATTGCGGTGTCTAGGCAAGTGTGTCTAGGCTAGTGGTTATTAATTAGGCCCACTATTGTGGTTCCTTCCCACTTACCTGGCACTTACCTAGCCGCAGTGTCGGTGAAGAGGCGGTTTGAGGTCCTATTTCTAGCCCTAGTTAGGAGCTGTCTAGCAGACCTAGGTGACCCTAGATCTAGGCCTGATTGTGCATGTGTGGTTGATAGCAATTGTGTCACGAGTCCCTTTTCAAAAACCTCTTTGCAAAACTCTCACATAAGAAAAAAAAGAAAAATCTTTTCAACAACTTGCAACTTGTCGCTAAGAAAACTTGCACCTCACTTCCACCACTTCCCTTCATTGACGTTATCTTACCTCCACATTCTGTCTTTCTTCTTTTTTCTGACTACACTACCCCTTTAGTGTATGTCACTTTGGACTAGGGATACTAACGCCCGATTAGTCCGTGTTTCGTTGGTACCGACCGACGAACCCTTCGACACCGAAGTCGACATTGCGTCCACTTTCTTACCTCCACCTTCATATTCTTTTTCCGAAGGCATGTCGGGATTCAACCCCAACGATACCTTACCGACGGGAATGATTCCACCTCTGTTAGGTGCGAATAACCCGAATCAACCGCCTGTTGAAGCGCCCGCACGATTCGCACTCCAAGATCTCTTTTACCCCGTCCGCACTTCTTTACCTACATGTCTTTCACCCCCACCGGCAAATGGGGACAACTTTGAAATAAAACCGCATTTCATCAATATGCTGCCAAAATTTCATGGTTTGGAATCTGAAGATGCTTATATCTTTATCAATAAATTCCAAAATGTGTGCGCTATGATGAAAACGACCCAATTAAGTGATGACACTATAAGGCTAAGGGTCATTCCTTTTACCTTATGTGACCTAGCCGAGAAGTGGCTATACAGCACCGCATCAAATTCCATTAGAGATTGGGACGAGTTTGTGAAAACTTTTCTAAAAAAGTTCTATCCTCATCACAAAATTGCTAGAATCCGCAATGAAATAATTCAATTTCCATAACTTCCTTCCGAACCATTTTGGAAGTGCTTCGAGAGATTTAAGGACCTACTCGTTCAATGCCCTCATCATGGGATCAAAAGTTGGCAACTTTGCCAAACATTATACGAGGGATTGAACTCGGCAACTAAGCAGTTGCTAGAAACCATCTGTCAAGGTCACTTTCTCTCCAAGTCTAGTGACGAAGCGTTGCAGTTTCTTGAGAATCTTAGTGAGCAAACAATTCAGTGGGAGAGTACCTAGACCACATCACATTCTTCTAGTGGTCAATCTAGGGCAGGCATACATCAAGTAGAGATGTCGATTGCTATGAAGGCCGAGATGGCCGCTCTTACGAAAAAGCTAGAAGCGATTGAGATCAAAATCTCATCGCCTTCTCCTGCCCCTGTTATGCCTCCACGAACTGATTGTGCTTGTTGCTTGAGTCTTTCACATCTCACCGAAGAGTGTCCTTACAATGCATCTACTCAAGGACAGGATCAAGTTAATGCTTCCTTTCAGCAACGACAGAGAAACGATCCATACTCTTCGACATACAATCCGGGGTGGAGGAGTCACCCAAATTTCGCTTGGAACCAAAATCAACAATTCCAACGAAATAACAATTTTCAAGGACCTCCTCCACAACAACAACAAGCACCGTCACAAACTCAATTTCAACAACAACCTTTCCAACAGCAACCTTACCCTAATCAGGTGAACAATTTTGTGCCTAACACATCTTACCCGCCAAACAATTTTGTTCAACCTAATAATGACAAGGTTAGCTCGCTCGAAAGAAGTCTAGATGCGTTCCTAAAGCAATCTACACAGTCTACAGCAAGACTAGAGACTTCTATTCAATCTTTGGTGCAAAACAGTGCCTCACACGATCAAAGCATCAAATCTATTGAGGCACAAATTGCACAACTCAATGCAGCATTGAGCGAGCGAGAGAAAGGAAAGCTCCCATCTCAACCACTACCCAATCCCGGTCACGCACATGCTGCAAATCAACAGCAAACTCATAACGTAAACGCAGTGACCATGTTGAGATCGGGAAAAATGTTGCAAAACAATGTGGGTATTAATAATGACACCCCTGCCGGTAGCCCTTCTTCATCTTCTTCACCTTCTTCTTCTACTTCTTCTTCTTTAGAGCCTATTCTTCATCATTCACAAGGCTCTACTCCTTCTAGCTAGAACGGACCAACTTCTCACAACACGAACACATCTACACGGGGTTCCGTTCCAACTCAACAATCTGATCTGCGAAAATTGGACTCAACAACATTTCAAAATGCTCCTTTTCCAAACCGGTTGAGATCTAATAAACCAACTCCATAAATGGAGAAGATTGTTGAGCTGTTCAAACAGGCTAGCATAAATATCCCTCTTTTGGATGCAATCCAACAAGTTCCTTCATATGCAAAAATCTTAAAGGACTTATGCACCAAAAAGAGGAAGTCACAAGTACCAAAGAAAGTTTTTGTGGCTAGTGCTATTAGCAATGCTCTTGTCAATTCATTACCCCAAAAGCAAAAGGACCCCGGTTGTCCTACCATTTCGATAACAATTGGGGACAAGAACATCAATAGAGCACTACTAGATCTTGGTTCTAGTGTCAATTTGCTACCTTATTCTGTGTACGAGCAATTAGGCATTGGAGAGCTTAAGCCCACTCACTGTACTCTCCAAATGGCTGATCGATCAATCGCCCATCTAAGGGGTAAGCTAGAGGATGTGTTGATCAAAGTTGGGGAGTTCATATTCCCTGTTGATTTTATTGTTATGGATACACAACCTGTTGCTAACTCACAGAACTAAATTCCGGTGATTCTCGGTCGACCATTTTTGGCCACTTCCAATGTTGTAATAAACTGTCGCAATGGCTCCATGACTCTATCCTTCGGGAAGACGTCTAGTGAGTTCAATATTTACAAGTCAGGAAGTCTGCCCCCCGTGCCTAATACTTGTACACGAGAAGTTTGCTCTATTCACGAAATCACGCAGGAGGACTGCGAGTTTGAATGATTTTTGTTTGATGAGAACAGTTTTGACGCCACTAGTACGTCCCTCTTTAAGCCTACCAAAGTCGAAACAACCGATATTTATTATGAAAGTTTCACTTTTTCGGATGATGATGACTCACAGCCCGAATATGAGTCGTTTAAATTTTTGGATGAGTTAGTTGAACCATCCAAATCGGTTGTTTGCGGTGATTTCGAACCTGTGTTGGAGTCCTTTGAGTTTGAGGTAGATTCCCCAATGATTCTTTCGCCTCCGAAACTCGAATTCATGTCCTTGCCGTCTCACCTTAAATATGCTTACATAGGTGAGAATAAGACTTTTCTCATTATAATATCAGCCTCTCTAGCCTTCGAGCAAGAGAACGCTATTTTAAAGGTCTTACAAGATAGGCGGCATGTTTTTGGTTGGACTATGGCGGACATCGAAGGGATTAGTTCCGTCATAATTGAATATCATATGCAATTGATGGATGATGCCAAGTCAATAAAGGACCCACAGAAACATTTTGGGGGTATTGTGGTGAGTCAACCTCCTCCTTTAGAAGTTGAACCACCCACATTTCTTTTAATAAGCTATGAGAATGTCAATATTCCACTGACTGCTAATCATTTTCATTCTCATTTTGATTCATCACCACATCATATCTATTCACTTCCACACTTTCACTACCATCACTCATATCTTCCCCAATTCTTATTGGATCGGTACAACATGTTCTTCCACCAACTGACACTCTTTACAGATAAATTTTTCGACTGGTTGGTGTTGATGTTTGGTCTGTGCAAAGTCTGGCAGTAATGTCTAACATTGTTTCACTCAGGTTTGGGGGGGCCTTTCTGTACATATTTTTGTTTTTGTTTTAACAATAAAATAAAAAAAATTTATAAATAAATAAACAGGGGAGTGCCGACATTTTGACCCTCTTGGTGCAGCATGACAGTGAGGACACTGTCCAATATAAGTTTGGGGGTATGCTCGGTACGTCTTCTACCTTCGCATTCATTTGTACATATTTTTGCATTCGCATATTATTTGAAAACCCATAAAAATTGAAAAAATTTTAAATTTCAAAAAAAAATTAAAAAAATTATTTTATTCAATTTTGGCCATATTTAACTTGAGTTTGACAAATAGGTTAACTAGTTATGAACAACTAGATCTTAGACTTGGTAAATTAAAAACCCTAAAAATAACCTTCTTTAAAGATTAACGGTAGAAAGTATATGTCTTTATAGTTTATTTAGAACTAGGCAAATTTTGAGTTCACATTTTGGGCTAAGTTGAAATAAAGGAAAAATATTGATATTCTTATTAGAGTACAAGTTTGAAAAATAATTCCTGGCTTAAGTATGGATTCTAAAAATGTATACCCTACAAAATGCACAATCACGCACCTTGAAACTTGGATTAGTAGAAGAGACCTTGAAATACTCGTCTAAAGTCCTTAGAAAATGAAAAATACAACAATGAATAAAAAAAAATGAACACTGGTTTTGTGATTACTTAAGGCTAAAAATAGAAAAATATATAGCGAGGGTCCTTCATCACCTAGTGCCTTAGGCCAACTGGTTTGGGAGTCACTGCTAAAGCCTTGGGTGTTGCAAAACTAGGACATACCCTTTAAAGTGCTAATACATCTTATAATCGGTCGTCGGTACCTCAAGAAGTATTAACGGTCGCATGAAGGATGTGTAAGCGAAATTCAATTAAAAATTCACCAATTGATAAGTGCTTTGGACAAAGGACAAGGGTATGATTGCTTAATTTGAATTTCCAAGTGTAGGGGTGATCGATACACACACGTGGGGATATGTGATTAGAGTTTAGATAAGAGAAAGGAATGAAGAATAAAACTTGTATTTTTAGTAGAGTTGATAGAAAAATTCCCAAGTGGAGATGGAACCCTAAGAGGAAAACCTAAGAAATGCTGAAAGCTGAATGAGTCTATCGAACATATATAATCTTAAGTTAAATTATGAGGAAGTGTGAAGAATATGGGTGGATAGTTTATGAGTCGATGATAATAGAATTCTGTGTTAGAAAACCTAATTGGAGAATTATTGTCGAAAGAGCCAAATTGATAGGATTTTGTGGGTGTAATCCGCTGAAAACCCTCAGGAGACAACACTCCTCCTACTAGGGACACCTATAGGTTTAACGGCTTGTTGCACGTGCTCAGTGCAATCGCGTTTCCCTGCGAAAGTGCGGCTAGGTTAGAGAATAAAATAATAAGTTTGCTCGAGGACGAGCAAAAGATAAGTTTGGGGGTATTTGTTCATATCATAATATTGCAATTCATATTCCCTAATTCTTATTCGTTTTATAACTAAACAGATACTTTTGACGCACGTTTGTTGCATGTTACAGGCTACAGGTTTTTGGAGCGAAGACAGTGAAAGAAACAGAAGAAGACACAAAAAAAGGGATTTTTGACCAACAAGTAGACGGATCCTAGTCAAGCCGAGACTAATAACAGTTCATATAGGTACAAGGCAACGCAAGGTCCAAACATGTCAAAGTGAAACGGTTAAAAGACCAATACGAATTTTCACTGAAGATCTGGAGAAGAATAATAAGCTAAACAGAGAAAAGGAGTGAAGAATAAAGAAGCCCTAACACCCAAGATGCAGCCCAGAATGTTTGGTGAGATGATCTCACAAAAGAGCCGCGGAACCGCGGCCCAAGCCCACTAATGCCGCGGTTCCGCGGCCATTTAAAGCCCGTGTCGGTGCAATTTTCTCCTGTCGGTGCGTCGGTGCGTGGGTTGGGATTTTCCGAAGGCATATCTGTAAAATCATGTGTGCGAGAATCTGTAAACCTAGTTTCCCTGTTTACTTATAAATTGTAATCTCAAATCTGTAAAACCCTATGCCTCTTTTCAATCAATAAAATTCAGAATTATTGGGAGAAAAAGTGCATCATTCCTGTAAGTTTCTATTTTTAATTCCTGTCTTAGTTATAATTTAATTATTTGCCCTAGATCTATAATTTTATTCTTGCCGTAGATAAATCATTGCTTGCCTTAGTTAATTATAGTACAGAATCTTTTAAAACTGCAGTAGGAAATTAATCCAATTTAGATTTAATAATGAACCTCAAATTGATATTGCTGATAAATCCCCTAATGAGCGAGTAGTTTCCTCGCTTGTTAGGGTTAGGAATAAAGGGAGGGATTGAGAGATGAATATCTCTCAGATCTTTCAATGCGAATAATTTTCATAAGTAGAACTTCATGCACGCATGCATGATCCGCTCCCTACGGCACCCTACCCACGAGGTAACGGTGACACCGTAGTATAAAGGACCGGACAAGCATGACGTCCATGAAGGTTGTAGCAATTAGTAGGAAAGGACGGACAAGGATCAAGAGTAAGAAACTTCGTTTCTTCCCAATCATCCTAATCCCCTTTGCTAATAATTGTTATAACTTCTAAAAAAGGTTTTAATCTAAAGCATTGAAAAAGGTGTAAATACCCATCTTATCAAACCCTACTTTAAACCTAACCCTAACAAGTTCTTAATATCGTACAACTTAGTTTTTTTAAATCAATCGAGAAAAAATCAAACCACCATCGGAATCAACTCGTAAAAACACAAATCAAAAAATTACACATCTCTGTGGATCGACCCGTATTCACCGGCTAGCTGCGAAGCGACGCCGTTTCTGATTACGGTTAACTTAATATTTTTTAACTAATCAGTTGTCTGGCCTATGTCAAAAGGCAAAATCCAGACAAACTCGAGGCACGGTCAGTTCTATGCAAGTTTGTGGGATATCCTAAATATTCAAATGGATATTTTTTCTACCACAGTGAACAACAAAAGGTGTTTATTGCTCAACATGCCACCTTTTTAGAAAAGGAATTTCTTGAAAAAGTGATTAGTGGCTCTAAGGTAGAATTGGAAGAAGTTCCAGCTAACTGAAGATTTAGTGGAACCAGAGGATTCGGTAGTACCCGACGAACCCCAGCCTCTCCGCCGATCTAGTAGGGTTTCTCGTCCACCTGAGAGATACTACGGTTTTCTCATTGATGGTGAAAGCGAGGATTGCATAATGGAAGATGATGACCCGACTAGTTTCGAGCAGGCCATCACGAGTGCTGACTCTATGAAATGGCTGGATGCAATGCGATCTGAGATGGAATCCATGTACACCAATAAAGTATGGATTTTGGAAAATGCTCCTGAAGGGGTAAAACCCATTGAGAGCAAGTGGATTTTTAAAAAGAAATATGGTGTAGATGGAAAAGTTGAGACTTTCAAAGCTAGATGTAACGTTTTGAAAATCGTTTCGGTGAAATTTCAAAAAAATCGGTAAAATAAGGGGGTTTTCTGTAAAAAGTCAAAATACAAATATCTTATTATAAAAATTAAATATACATATTCTAGCTATGTAATTGCTATTATTTGGTGTTTATTGAGCCGCTGGTGAAATTTCAAATTTTCTGAAAAAAATATTATTTTATTATTATTTTAAGCCGTCACTAATACATTTAATTAGGGAAAATTACAAATTGGAATGAGTTGAAACAAATTTTGTGCATCATAAAACATTAAATAAAATTTTATCATGTGGTTTTTGGAACGAAATCATTTGCCAAAACGGTTTAGAAATTATTGAAGAAAAAAGGCTTTTTTTAGCGTAAATGGATGTTTGGGGTATTGTATTTATCATTTTTCATCACCCCACACCCGTACCCACACCCACACACCCCCATTCACTTATCCCCTTGAAGAATTCAGCAGCCCCCATTTATTTTCCCCACTTGAATTTCAAAGGAAAGAAATGAAAGAAAAGAAAAGAAAATGGAGAAATGAGGTGGACCTTTGACCTTGAATTGACTTTGACTTCTTTCCCCACTTTCTCTACCTCCCTCTCTCTCCTCTCCCACTCCAATTCCAGCAGCCCCCCCTCTCCTACTGCAGCAACAGCCCCCCCCCCCCCATTTCCCTTCTCTTTTCTCTTCAAAACTTCATCAAAAATTGCCCTAAAATCCATCAAAAAAATCCCAAAACCCAAATCCGACTCCTACCCATTTTAGCTTAGCCCGTATAGCATGGATCCTTGTGAAAAGAGAGCATTTTGGAGGGCCATGGATGCTTGTGGGATCTTCAATTTGTTTGGGTAAATTCTAACCCTTTTGCTTAAATTGTTGTTAATTGCTTGTAGTTAGCTTAATTAAGTGTTAATTTGGTTTTATGTGGGTTCAATTGTATGATTAAGGAATTCTAGTTAGGGTTTTGTTTTGAAATTGGGTTGTGATCACTTGTGCATGGTTTGTGATGTGAGCTAACATCTTGAAAAAATTGTTAAAATTTATCTAGTTGCATATTACAAGTTGTTACTTGAAAAATGTCCAAATTAAGCTTTTTTGTGCAAACTAGGGTTTTATGAAATGCATTTATATGTGAGATTAAAAATATGGTTAGGGTTTTTATCATATTATTAACTTTATTAAGTGTAGTTTAACACTTTAGTTCATGGAAATCCAACCTAAATTGTAGTTTGTGCATTTTTGCTATGAAATTGTTAAAAAGGGTATTTTTGTAAACTAGAATATTAGGGTTTTTGGAATTTAATGAGATTAAATTCCGGAAATTGTTTATATGACTTATTTAAGATATTTAATAAATATATTGGCCGCCACATTCATTTAAACATCATGTTTTGTACAAAAACGGCGAAATGTTCTTGCTAGATTTTCGGAAAAATGACCTTTTAAGTGAAATTGGGGTTTTTGTGAGTTTTAACCTAGTTTTTATTAAAATTAGTGTTCGTGAATGTGCAAATGAGTGTGATTGGATTTTTCTCGATGGTTTGACGTTTGTACATCGACATCGAGGGTTGGTTTGACTATTCTTGCATGCGTAGGCGATAGGTTTGGACCTATGCGTGATACGCGTGCCGATTTGATTTTCGTATGCCGTTTCGATTTCGAATTTAGTTTTAATGCGATACGGTGCGTTATGATATGTAGGTACCCCATGCGGACTTCGAGACGACAAGCAAGCGCGTGGCGACGTCGGCACCGGCGAGCGAGGACCAGGTGAGTAGATTTATATCTACGGGGAGAAATCGAGTGGATGGCGTATAGGACCCCCGCAGTCCGTGGTGGTGTATATGGATGCGTATACACACCAAAATTTATTATATGTTATTTAGGATTAATAACGTTGCTTAGGATGGATATTGGTGTGTTGGATTACCTTAGTGTTGCGAACCCTAGGGTAGTGTTGCACTACACATACACACACACATACACACATACATACTTGCATACATTCCTATTGATATGTGCTCATGGGATTCTTTATAGTTATGTGTTCACATGGGTATGGGACTATGTGTTCACATACGGATTGAGGATGATACTTGGGGTTGAGCTGAGTCGATAAGATTTGATTGAGGCCGTGAGATCGGTGATATAGCAGGACTCGTATTTGAAATACGACATGACGTTGTAGCGGGTCCTTGACGTAGTGTTTCACACACGTCCAGGCATACTTAGGCGGTATCAGTATGGTACTAGACGTAGATCAGTACCCCGATCATGATAATTTATAAAGAGGATACCAGGTGAATAGTATGATGAATGTGATATTGACCCGTACCCAGATTTGGGATGCCGTACGACGGATTTTGATCCGCACTCTTGACTTGGGATGCCTGATTATAGATATGGTATCGGCTATGATATTATTAAGGCGGGATCACCGACTATACATATACAGATATGTATACGTATCGACTCAGATGATAGGCGGTTTCCTTACCTGTAGTTCAGCTCGTTAGCTTAGCCCTTTAGTTTAGTTTAGTTATTAGATTAGATTCGATTCTTACCTATTTCAAAAAAAAAAAAACTAACGAATCGTGGGTATTTTAAAAGACAGCCCAAGGGATCCTACGGATATTTCAAAAGACGTATCTTTTTATAAAAACACCGTAGCCCCTATTTTCAAAACCCCATGATTCGTGTTATTTCAAAAGGCATCATTTGTAGGACTTATATTAGTTTAATACTGATTAGTTATCGTTGTGTCTAGTATTCTGCTTCTGCACATTATTGCTTTTCGCTCTGCCCCGCATACTTATTTTGCTGCATACTCCATTATTGATATCATGCTGTTAGGACACCAGCACCATTACCGATGATGCGTATGTACCACATACACTTACTTGCCGGCTCACACACATCTTCATCGGTAATTGCCATGTCACGTACACTTAGAAAATACTATTGCTTGGCTTAGCTTGTTAGTTAGTAGTTGATACGATATTAGTGTACCTGGGTTATATGCCAGTTTAGACATTGTAGTTATTACTTGTCACTTCATGCATACTGTTATTCCATTGTTCATGCCTAGTTATTAATCATACATTGCAACTTGGTTATTGATACCATATACATTCATTAGCATTGACATATGCACTTGTGATGACTTCTTGAGAGTTATGATATTTCTGGATTTCGGGGGAAAGCCGCAAAATTTCTAAACTTATTAACCTTTTAAAATATGTAAATTGCGGTTTTCTAGTGATGTAAGTGTCGTCCACCATGAGGTTGCTGTGGTTTTCGAGATCCGTGTCGAGGAGTGGAGGAACCGTCACGGGTACATGGTGGGCCCGGTATGGTACCCCGGGGCAAGATGAATGTGGTGTTGATGTTGAGCCTGGCAGGGGACCGATTACCTACCGGTGATATTACCCGACGCGTCGGATATCCGGAGGATACCGTCGTGGTCTTGAGATGGATGGTAGGGGCCGGTCTGGACTGACGGCGCCCTAGATATTGAGATTGAGACATTGATATTTCGAGACAGTGAGATTTATGTTTTGTGTCGATGCTAGACACTGTTGATACTGATTTCATTATGATACCTCAGTTTAAAAATACGAAGAAAATCTCACTAATTTATGAAAACAGTTTCTTCATTTACATGTATTCTGTTTTCATGCATTCATACCTCATTCATATGATATATTGCTACCTGAGGCACTGACACGGGCATGAGATTTCACTCGGTTAGATATTACCCTAGCCATTGTTATAGGCTGCTTGTTATGTATATTTTTGAGGTTATATTATGATCATTGACCTAGGTTGCGTTATTTATGCGATTTCTGTGCGTAGATGTTTTTCTATTCACGAGTTGGCAACTCACCCCCGTTGTGCCCCAGTTTCTTGCAGGTTTGCCGTACAGGTTTCATTACGGCGTTGCGGGCTCAGTTTCATTCGGGTGACTTGCTAGTAGGTGGGTTTTTCTTGTATCGTACCCATCATATTACCTTGTATAATATTATTCAGTTGTATCTAGTAAATTCCATCAACCAAACATGTATTTTTAAGATAGAGACCAGTGTTGTTTATTCTTTCAACCTTAGAGTCGCTCGTTATGTTTCTGGTGGTTTTGAGTTTCCTTTTGAGTTTTGATCCTCGCCGTTGGCGTTGTATATTATATTTCTTGTGTGGTTGTGACCGTCGATTGACGAAGAGCTAGCTCCCGCTTGGGGATGCCTTTTTCTTGATTTCGTATACTATTCATGTTGTATCCCGTTTGGGGGCCTGTATTTACAAAGGAGACTCTGCCGAAATTTTCAGTAAATTTTTGATGTTTTTTTTTAAAACCGCGTAATTCGGCTTATGCTATTGAAACTACTTGCTTTAAGTTGGTTTTTCCTGCACTCTACTACTTTTCTTGGTTTGGATTTCTGGGTTTTCGGTTTACTTGGATTACGTACGCCTCGAGACGTTCGTAGTTTAAGTGCCGGTCATGTTCCGTACTTTCGGGTCGTGACAAAGTTGGTATCAGAGCGTTAGGTTTTAACCTTCGGAGCGTAGGATGACCCTTGGTTGATGGAATATGTGACTAAAGTAGAGTGACGTACAGTTGATATGTTCCGCGGCATATTTACGACACGCCACTCCACTTAAGAAGCCTTAGGATGTACATTTCCTTGTTCAGTATTATATTCCTTCCTGATCTAGCCTCATCGTTACCAGTTTGGTTTTGCTTCCACGATTACGGGCAGGGAGAGCTACGGCTAGAGTTGCGGTCAGCACGAGCTCGTCACGGACGAGGACTGACTAGGGCTAAATTCCGGCGACACCCGATTGTAGAGAGGTGTCTTTTGATTGTGTTTTCGCACCACGAGCGTTTGGCGGATCGCCTTTATGAGATTTCTCGGACGTGCCGATCAGTATCAGAGGATTGGGCCACTGGCAGAGGCCAGCCAGATTTTGATGACCGTTGGTGTGTTGCTTATTCATGATGGTTGAGGCACTGTTCAGCGTGCAGACGAGCGAGCCAGTTATTGCTGCGAACGACGAGATATTGCCCCAGATGCTGGCGTTAGTGCAGAACGAGTTGTACTAAGAGATGATAGAAGGTCGCTAGTCATCGAGGATGAATGACTAGGACATGTGGATCGTTCACCTACCCCGATGCGATGTCATCAGATAGATTGATTCCAGCTAGAGACGACTTCATGCGGAGACGTTGGGAGTCGACAGAGACGATCGAATGTCAGAAACCTATTATTCCAAGTTTAAAGTATTCGGAAAGACAAGCAGGCAATTCTATGGTCCCTCTAGAAGAATGAAACCCTAACTCGACTTAATGACCGTATGAAAGCCTTTGAACCTTAGGGTTTGCGGCAGTTCTGCGGCGCCATTAGTGAGGCTTGGGTTTGCCCTTCTACGGCTGGACCACCGATGCTGTGGTATATATATTCGATACTATTAAACGGTACCAAGATGTTGAGCTCTTGGGGGATTATGAGGTTTCGACGAATCGATCGAATGGTTCGACTTCAATCGGATGCTAGGTGGTGAGACGCATTCTTGGGAGACTCCAGATACGAGGATGGTCGTTGGAGCTCAGTCCATGCAGCCGCGACGAGACGAGTCCAAAGCAGACGACGTTAGAAAAAAAGTGGAGTAAGAGGTTCGTACCAGATCTAGATGAGATGACGTTCCACTCCGCCGACATTAGAGATGCGATGCGCATGCCGAGGCATGGTACTTGGACTTACCATCCAGAAGGAGTCGCGATGGGTATGCAGCCGTTCCAGAGCAAGATGCAGATATAGGAAAGGACGATGACTTCCGGACAGTTGGCAGAGACGAGACATGGAAGAGACCGTGAGCAGGATTCCTTCCAGGACACTGCTGCAATGATACTTGCACCCAGGGTCAGATGTGTCACGTACATTCAGAGAGCCAGAGGCCGACGCCAGTGATATGCTGTCTTATGAGTGGTCGCGATGATTGACCAAGAGATGACCAGAGAAGTGCCAGAACAGAATCGTCCCCGTTAGCACACCTGACAGGGCCGATGAGCCGATGGACCGAAAGATTGGTAATTCACAGTGAAGACCTTGACCCAGGAGTGGTCATGGTTACGCACACCAGCAGGACAGAGTTCATGATCATCGACGAAACGTCCCACTAGTGACCGTGACAGTTGGCCGAGATTCTTAGAGGATGCACTTGAGCAGTACTATTCCGCCATTATTGATTACGATGTTTTGGGTGATTTATTCGTATGATTGATTTTGATGATTGAGGATTTACGACCTTTGCACAGTGTTGCACTTGATATCGTTTTCGTGCTTTAGTTTCACATGTTTGTGATATTACGGTTTTAAACAGTTGACTTGGTTTTGTGCGTATGCATGCACACGATTTCGTTCCTGCACTCGGTATAGTTTATATATGCTTGCAGTGCAGTGATACGCCTTTTGTGCACTTAGATGCACTGGACTTCGATTTCGATTGTGATACTCAACATTTGTTTTGTGCACCTTGTGCACCTGATTGGATTTTCGCGCATGTTGGGCGCATGTTTTGAAGGGTGATTTTGGTGCACACCAGAGGCACTAAATCGAGATTTTTTTTGTTGTGCATGTCAGATGCACCTGATTTTGCTATCAGGCACACCTGTTGCCTACGACAGATGTTTCGTGCACACCCGATGCACTTAGATGTTGTTTCTGTGCGCATGTATGGCACATTCATGGATTTTGATTTTCGTGCGCACCAGACGCACGTAGTATTCATGTGCATATTTTGGGATTGATTTCTTATAGAGTAGTACGTTTTTATGATATTGCTATGTGTTTTCGTACTGAGCAGGACTAGTCAGAGGACAGTACCTGAATATATTTTACATGCATTGATAGTTATTGAAGGGATTTCCAAAAAGCGAGCTATAGCCTCAGTATTTACCTACATGTCTGATATGACACGAAATGTTTAAAACAAGGAGACCCTTCTAAATTGTTTCTAAAACGGCGGGACGTACATTTCAAACAAAGGTATATATGTATATAGTTATTTTCTTATGATAGACGTCCGCCACTGTGCAGTGTTATACGCGTTGCACAGCGACTTAAGGAGATTAGGCATGCATTTCCTTCGGATACTTACAGATATAGATTCGATATTTACATGTATAGTTTCGAGTTATATCATATTGGTTTTGATTTGGATTTGGCATTGATGTCTTCTCCATGACTCCGATGATTGCGGGATGCTTGACGGAGTTGTGATTTGAGTTATATGCTCATTTTTCATGCGCATGCGCTGCGCTACGAATTGTTTTATGTATTTACAATTTCGGAGCCCCGACGACTTGATGGTTTTGGTTTAGATGTTTTAGTATTTGGGGAGAGTTTTAATTTAAATTCGGGGACCGAATTTCTTTAAGGGGGGAAGATTGTAACGTTTTGAAAATCGTTTCGGTGAAATTTCAAAAAAATCGGTAAAATAAGGGGGTTTTCTGTAAAAAGTCAAAATACAAATATCTTATTATAAAAATTAAATATACATATTCTAGCTATGTAATTGCTATTATTTGGTGTTTATTGAGCCGCTGGTGAAATTTCAAATTTTCTGAAAAAAATATTATTTTATTATTATTTTAAGCCGTCACTAATACATTTAATTAGGGAAAATTATAAATTGGAATGAGTTGAAACAAATTTTGTGCATCATAAAACATTAAATAAAATTTTATCATGTGGTTTTTGGAACGAAATCATTTGCCAAAACGGTTTAGAAATTATTGAAGAAAAAAGGCTTTTTTTAGCGTAAATGGATGTTTGGGGTATTGTATTTATCATTTTTCATCACCCCACACCCGTACCCACACCCACACACCCCCATTCACTTATCCCCTTGAAGAATTCAGTAGCCCCCATTTATTTTCCCCACTTGAATTTCAAAGGAAAGAAATGAAAGAAAAGAAAAGAAAATGGAGAAATGAGGTGGACCTTTGACCTTGAATTGACTTTGACTTCTTCCCCCACTTTCTCTACCTCCCTCTCTCTCCTCTCCCACTCCAATTCCAGCAGCCCCCCCTCTCCTACTGCAGCAACAGCCCCCCCCCCATTTCCCTTCTCTTTTCTCTTCAAAACTTCATCAAAAATTGCCCCAAAATCCATCAAAAAAATCCCAAAACCCAAATCCGACTCCTACCCATTTTAGCTTAGCCCGTATAGCATGGATCCTTGTGAAAAGAGAGCATTTTGGAGGGCCATGGATGCTTGTGGGATCTTCAATTTGTTTGGGTAAATTCTAACCCTTTTGCTTAAATTGTTGTTAATTGCTTGTAGTTAGCTTAATTAAGTGTTAATTTGGTTTTATGTGGGTTCAATTGTATGATTAAGGAATTCTAGTTAGGGTTTTGTTTTGAAATTGGGTTGTGATCACTTGTGCATGGTTTGTGATGTGAGCTAACATCTTGAAAAAATTGTTAAAATTTATCTAGTTGCATATTACAAGTTGTTACTTGAAAAATGTCCAAATTAAGCTTTTTTGTGCAAACTAGGGTTTTATGAAATGCATTTTTATGTGAGATTAAAAATATGGTTAGGGTTTTTATCATATTATTAACTTTATTAAGTGTAGTTTAACACTTTAGTTCATGGAAATCCAACCTAAATTGTAGTTTGTGCATTTTTGCTATGAAATTGTTAAAAAGGGTATTTTTGTAAACTAGAATATTAGGGTTTTTGGAATTTAATGAGATTAAATTCCGGAAATTGTTTATATGACTTATTTAAGATATTTAATAAATATATTGGCCGCCACATTCATTTAAACATCATGTTTTGTACAAAAACGGCGAAATGTGCTTGCTAGATTTTCGGAAAAATGACCTTTTAAGTGAAATTGGGGTTTTTGTGAGTTTTAACCTAGTTTATATTAAAATTAGTGTTCGTGAATGTGCAAATGAGTGTGATTGGATTTTTCTCGATGGTTTGACGTTTGTACATCGACATCGAGGGTTGGTTTGACTATTCTTGCATGCGTAGGCGATAGGTTTGGACCTATGCGTGATACGCGTGCCGATTTGATTTTCGTATGCCGTTTCGATTTCGAATTTAGTTTTAATGCGATACGGTGCGTTATGATATATAGGTACCCCATGCGGACTTCGAGACGACAAGCAAGCGCGTGGCGACGTCGGCACCGGCGAGCAAGGACCAGGTGAGTAGATTTATATCTACGGGGAGAAGTCGAGTGGATGGCGTATAGCACCCCCGCAGTCCGTGGTGGTGTATATGGATGCGTATACAAACCAAAATTTATTATATGTTATTTGGGATTAATAACGTTGCTTAGGATGGATATTGGTGTGTTGGATTACCTTAGTGTTGCGAACCCTAGGGTAGTGTTGCACTACACATACACACACACATACACACATACATACTTGCATACATTCCTATTGATATGTGCTCATGGGATTCTTTATAGTTATGTGTTCACATGGGTATGGGACTATGTGTTCACATACGGATTGAGGATGATACTTGGGGTTGAGCTGAGTCGATAAGATTTGATTGAGGCCGTGAGATCGGTGATATAGCAGGACTCGTATTTGAGATACGACATGACGTTGTAGCGGGTCCTTGACGTAGTGTTTCACACACGTCCATGCATACTTAGGCGGTATCAGTATGGTACTAGACGTAGATCAGTACCCCGATCATGATAATTTATAAAGAGGATACCAGGTGAATAGTATGATGAATGTGATATTGACACGTACCCAGATTTGGGATGCCGTACGACGGATTTACGTACGAGCTATATTGATGATTGATCCGCACTCTTGACTTGGGATGCCTAATTATAGATATGGTATCGGCTATGATATTATTGAGGCGGGATCACCGACTATACATATACAGGTATGTATACGTATCGACTCAGATGATAGGCGGTTTCCTTACCTGTAGTTCAGCTCGTTAGCTTAGCCCTTTAGTTTAGTTTAGTTATTAGATTAGATTCGATTCTTACCTATTTCAAAAAAAAAAAAAACTAACGAATCGTGGGTATTTTAAAAGACAGCCCAAGGGATCCTACGGATATTTCAAAAGACGTATCTTTTTATAAAAACACCGTAGCCCCTATTTTCAAAACCCCATGATTCGTGTTATTTCAAAAGGCATCATTTGTAGGACTTATATTAGTTTAATACTGATTAGTTATCGTTGTGTCTAGTATTCTGCTTCCGCACATTATTGCTGTTCGCTCTGCCCCGCATACTTATTTTGCTGCATACTCCATTATTGATATCATGCTGTTAGGACACCAGCACCATTACCGATGATGCGTATGTACCACATACACTTACTTGCCGGCTCACACACATCTTCATCGGTAATTGCCATGTCACGTACACTTAGAAAATACTATTTCTTGGCTTAGCTTGTTAGTTAGTAGTTGATACGATATTAGTGTACCTGGGTTATATGCCAGTTTAGACATTGTAGTTATTACTTGTCACTTCATGCATACTGTTATTCCATTGTTCGTGCCTAGTTATTAATCATACATTGCAACTTGGTTATTGATACCATATACATTCATTAGCATTGACATATGCACTTGTGATGACTTCTTGAGAGTTATGATATTTCTGGATTTCGGGGGAAAGCCGCAAAAATTTCTAAACTTATTAACCTTTTAAAATATGTAAATTGCGGTTTTCTAGTGATGTAAGTGTCGTCCACCATGAGTTTGCTGTGGTTTTCGAGATCCGTGTCGAGGAGTGGAGGAACCGTCACGGGTACATGGTGGGCCCGGTATGGTACCCCGGGGCAAGATGAATGTGGTGTTGACGTTGAGCCTGGCAGGGGACCGATTACCTACCGGTGATATTACCCGACACGTCGGATATCCGGAGGATACCGTCGTGGTCTTGAGATGGATGGTAGGGGCCGGTCTGGACTGACGGCGCCCTAGATATTGAGATTGAGACATTGATATTTCGAGACAGTGAGATTTATGTTTTGTGTCGATGCTAGACACTGTTGATACTGATTTCATTATGATACCTCAGTTTAAAAATACGAAGGAAATCTCACTAATTTATGAAAACAGTTTCTTCATTTACATGTATTCTGTTTTCATGCATTCATACCTCATTCATATGATATATTGCTACCTGAGGCACTGACACGGGCATGAGATTTCACTCGGTTAGATATTACCCTAGCCATTGTTATAGGCTGCTTGTTATGTATATTTTTGAGGTTATATTATGATCATTGACCTAGGTTGCGTTATTTATGCGATTTCTGTGCGTAGATGTTTTTCTATTCACGAGTTGGCAACTCACCCCCGTTGTGCCCCAGTTTCTTGCAGGTTTGCCGTACAGGTTTCATTACGGCGTTGCGGGCTCAGTTTCATTCGGGTGACTTGCTAGTAGGTGGGTTTTTCTTGTATCGTACCCATCATATTACCTTGTATAATATTATTCAGTTGTATCTAGTAAATTCCATCAACCAAACATGTATTTTTAAGATAGAGACCAGTGTTGTTTATTCTTTCAACCTTAGAGTCGCTCGTTATGTTTCTGGTGGTTTTGAGTTTCCTTTTGAGTTTTGATCCTCGCCGTTGGCGTTGTATATTATATTGCTTGTGTGGTTGTGACCGTCGATTGACGAAGAGCTAGCTCCCGCTTGGGGATGCCTTTTTCTTGATTTCGTATACTATTCATGTTGTATCCCGTTTGGGGGCCTGTATTTACAAAGGAGACTCTGCCGAAATTTTCAGTAAATTTTTGATGTTTTTTTTAAAAACCGCATAATTCGGCTTATGCTATTGAAACTACTTGCTTTAAGTTGGTTTTTCCTGCACTCTACTACTTTTCTTGGTTTGGATTTCTGGGTTTTCGGTTTACTTGGATTACGTACGCCTCGAGACGTTCGTAGTTTAAGTGCCGGTCATGTTCCGTACTTTCGGGTCGTGACACTAGACTTGTAGCAAAGGGATTTCGCCAACGACCAGGTGTGGATTATGACGAAACCTTTTCTCCAGTGGCTATGCTTAAGTCCATCCGGATCTTACTTGCCATTGCTGCATACCATGACTACAAAATCTGGCAAATGGATGTTAAGACCGCCTTTCTAAATGGTGATTTAGAAGAGTGCGTGTACATGACTCAGCCAGAGGGCTTCGTAGATAGTGGGAGCAGCGGAAAGGTGTGCAAACTGCTTAAATCCATTTATGGGTTAAAGCAAGCAACGCGGAGTTGGAACATCTGTTTTGATGTTGTAGTCAAAGAGTTTGACTTCATCAAAAACATAGAAGAACCTTGTATCTATAAGAAGGTAGCAGAGAGTAAGGTTGTCTTCCTCGTATTGTACGTGGATGACATACTCTTGATAGGAAATGATATTCCTATGCTGCAATCAGTCAAGCTCTTCTTATCATAAAGATTCTCAATGAAAGATCTAGGTGATGCCTCCTGCATATTGGGGATTAGGATCTATAGAGATAGATCCAAAAGGATACTGGGATTGTCCCAATCCAGGTACATTGACACCATACTAAAGAGGTTTAGTATGGAAGAATCCAAGCGTGGGAACCAACCCATGATCTCTGGACTCACTCTCTCCAAAGAGATATCTCCCAAGACTGATTTGGAGAGAGCTCGCATGCAAGGGATACCCTATGCTTCGGCAGTAGGCTCTATCATGTATGCGATGCTATGTACCAGACCCGATGTAGCATACTCACTAAGTGTGGTGAGTCGGTATCAAGAAGATCCTGGAGAGAGTCACTGGACAGCTGTGAAGAACATTCTCAAGTACTTACGAAGGACTAGAGATATGTTCTTGGTGTATGGTAACGAAGAACTCCGGGTGGAGTCCTTTACCGATTCCAGCTTCCAAAGTGATAAGGACGACTCAAAGTCGCACTCGGGATTTGTCTTTACCCTCAATGGAGGGGCGGTATATTGGAAGAGTTCCAAACAGGATACCGTTGCAGACTCGACGATGGAGGCTGAATACATCGCTGCCAACGATGCTGCCAAAGAAGCTGTCTCGATGAAGAATTTCATCACTGAACTTGGTGTGGTTCCATCCATTGAACATCCAATACCTTTGTATTGCGATAACAATGGAGCTGTGGCTTTGGCCAAGGAACCCAGATCCCATGAGAAATCCAGATATATTCTGAGGCGGTATCACCTGATCAGGGAGATAGTTGATCGCGGGAGATCGAGGTCAGGAGAGTAGATACGAAGGACAACACTGCGGATCCACTCACGAAGGCCATTCCCCAGATACAGTTTGAGAGATTATTCGGGATGCTAGGTATGAGATACTACAGCAACTAGCCTTAGTGCAAGTGGGAGATTTTTAGTTATGTATATGCCCTAGAGGCCATTGTTGTACATATGATGTATATTATGATGGATGCTTGGATATATACGGAGAGGACTTTCTTGCTCGTCATGATAGTATGCTATTTGGTTTCACTTTATCTTAACATGTTGACTTGTATTGGTTTACTGTCTTTTTCTCACATGTTGATAAAGCCCTTAGGATCTGTACTCGACTACTGGGATTATGATGAGATCATACTAGTGGGGCCACGGTAGTCGATGAGTACATCCTATAAATGTTCCTAGTCGAAGGTATATCGAGACAGGGTATCGATACACCAGAGTAGACTAGCGTATACGCATCTTGACCCATATGATGGGCGATGGATGATCCCATATCCATCGGTGTTTGACATCAAGGATGGTGTACGAGTGCTCAGTGGAGACTGGGTACACTGGACGGACTCACCGAGAACTCCCAGATGGTGACATACCACACGTCAGATGGCAGTTCTCCGGTGACACTGGTACAAGGTAGTCTGTAGACCCGAGATCGTCATAGAGTCTTGTGTGATTCCTACTGTGCTTTGATTTCCACCTTACCACGTCCAAGAGGGTGTGCAAAACGGTGGCTTTTGGATACAGTCCTGAATCACATGGAGACAATGAGCGATAGGAGGGGATTCGTCTCTCCCGGTATAAGGAGTTGATGTCGTGCTGTGTTCGATTGGCTATAACTGGAAGTCCCTGGCCAGGAATGATATAGAGATATATTGGTAAGTGTTACCAGTAGTATCTCGACCTGTTATGAGCCTCACATCGACACGACTTATCGGTTACTGGGGTCTGACGTATACCACCCCTAGACTTGATATGCGACATATCAGACGAACAGACTGGACTGTACGGGAGTGTTACTCATTGGATTCACAGGAGAACGGACAGGCTAGCTTGTTGATCTTCTGATCGCTCAATACCTGGGTGGCTGTTACGTTTAGCTGACCGCTTGCAGCTTGTGGGTGTTTGATATGATCATCACCTGCTACCGGCGTATTGACGATTCTTTAGAGTCATACACAGAGGTTTCTTGGCTCAGGCGAAACGGAGTAGAGACACATATGTGATATGTGCAGGACCGAGGATAATGCGATATGAGATACCGTATTATATTCTCGAGATATTTAGATATGAATCGGGACATCGGATCAAGTGTTGATTCGATGAATCGGTACATGATATATTAGCCGGTTATATTCGATATAGCCGGATCGTTGGATCAAGTGTTGATTCGATGATTTAATGTATAATGATATATATGATATATTTTATTACATTATCTAATATTGGCTCGCTTTATTATTTCATTTTCTCACCGGATTAATACATTGATATATATGCGATATATGTTAAATGTATTATTTTCTTTTGTTGCAAATATATAATATATATGTGTTATATATTATTGTGACATAATATGATTTATTATAAAACATGTTTAAGGATGATAAAAAGGGATTAGGGTTTGATTAGGGTTAGCTTCTTCTTGTTCATTCTAGAAGGATTCTATTTTGTCTTGGTTAAGATATTATGGTTGATACTTATCCTTAACTTAACTAAACCCTAACTCTAGTTTATTCTCTACAACTTTTATCCTATCATCCTTGACCATGGTTAGATAATCAATCATATACACTTGACTACTATTCATCACAAAAGGATTATTCTTTCATTTCTTCATCTTCTTCTCTCTTAAGTTTTGAGAGAGAGATCACTAGTTAATTCTTTTTGTGATGATTTATTATGAGAAAGTGAGTTAAAAAGAAAGCATAAATACTACTCCATCATCCTCATCTCATCTAGCCCATTAGATTAGGGTGTTCATCTCTTTAGAGTGAGAAAGCTTGGGTTATAGCAACTTCGATGTAGATCATCGGAGAATCGGAACACTTCAAGCTAGCATGGATCGTTCGAGTCGTGGAGCCTCTCTTGAGTCCGGGAGATCGTGGATCGCGGCGAAAGGACTTCTACTCGGAGCTTGTGAAGCGAAGGAGCGGACTACAAAGATTGTAATCCCTCACACTTAGCTTTAAAGATATCATCTTCCATGCTAAACCCTAATAATCTAGCAAAGATCCCGTCTTTGGGTTGTTCGGCATATGTAAAATTTTATTCCGGCATGTTTGATGCTTTATGAACCTTCACTAGTGTGCCTAGGAACCCTACATATTAAATTATAAAAATTCCAAAAAATAATATTTTATTATTTTGAAATGTTACAATCTTCCCCCGTTAAATTAATTCGGTCCCCGAATTTAAATTTAAACCTCCAAATACTAAAACATTTCGATACAAAATCCAAGTCGTCAGGGCTCTGAATCATCAATACACAAAACGCATCATAGCGTAATGCATGCGCATGGATAATAAGCAGATAACTCAAAAGCAAAACTCCGTCAAGCATCTGCAATCATCGGAGTTACGGTAAAGTCACAAATTCCAAGTCCAATACAAAACCAATATACATCGAAACCATACATGTAGACATCAAATCTATACATGTAAATAGCTGAAATAAATGCATGCCAAATCTTTTTAAGTCGCTGTGCGATGCGCATAACACTGCACAGTGGCGGACTTCTTTCATAAGAAATTAACTATATACATATATATATATCTTTTGTTTAACATGTACGTTCCGCCGTTTTGAAAACAATTTAGAAGGGTTCCCTTATTTAAACATTTCGTGTCATATCAGACATGTTGGCAAATACTGAGACTATAGCTCGCTTTTGGAAATCCCATCGATAATTATCAATGCATGCAAAGTATATCCAGGTACTATCCTCTGATTAGTCCTGCTCAGTACGAAAACACATAGCAAATATCATAAAACGTACTGCTCCATAAAAATCAATCCCAAAATGTATATAAGAATACCCTATGCGTCTTGTGCGCACAGAATCAAAATCCATATATGTGCCATACATGTGCACAGAAACAACATCTAGGTGCAACGGGCGTGCACGAAGCATCGGTCATAGGCAACATGTGTGCCTGACAACAGAATCAGGTGCACCTGACATGCACGAAGAATCCCGATTTAGTGCATCTAGTGTGCACCAAAATCATATCTCAGAACATGCGGCCAACATGCGCGAAAATCCAAATCAGTGCATCCATCATGCACGAATAAAAGCTAAATCCTGCGCACTCAACATGCACGAAATCACGAAATCCAATAGCAAGCGTCGAATATGCGCAAGTCCAAATCAAATGCACGGAGTGCAAGAAATCAACATCAATATCAAAATCCAAAATCGACATATCGGATGACATCAAATCAACCGTATGAAATCCATGAAACTCAGTCATGAAGACTAAATCATGCGAATAGATCGCCCAAAATACCGAAATCCAAAGTGACGGATACGTGATAGTCAAATCACAAAATCACAAACCAAAAATACCGTCGTCGGTATAAGTCAAGAAGGTGCCGGTACATCCAATGCTAGCGGCGAAAGATATCTACTTGCCTCTTACTCACGGTCTGGCGTCCTCATCTTCTCTGTGGATTACCAATCTCGCAATCCATCGGCTCATCGGCCCTGTCAGGTGTGCTAACGGAAACGATTCCGTCCTGGAACTTTTCTGGTCATCTCTCGATCAATCCTTACGACCACTCGTAAAGCAGCACGTCACTGGCACCGCCCTCGGGTCCTCCGAATACACGTCTCACATCTGCTCCTGGTGCAAATCTTATTGCAGCAGTGTCTTGTAAGGAATCCTGCTTAAGGTCTCTTCCAATCTCGCCTAAGCCGAACTGTACGGAGGCTGGTACTCATACACAATCTCTTCTCACTCTCTGGACAATCTGCATTCTCAGTACAGCATTCCTCGGAAGATGGTCTCATCCCAATGCTTCTGTAGACACATCGTATCTCTGATGTCGGCGGAGTGGAACGTCATCTCGTCGAAATTTCGTGCGAACACTTTACTCCACTTTGTTCCAATGTTGCCTGATTCGGACTCGTCTACTCATGACTGCATGGACTACGCACCAATGGCTATACTCGTATCTGGAGTCTCCCAAGAAATGTGTCCCATCACAAAATATCCGAAAAGCGCCGAACCATCCGATCGACTTGTCAAAACCTCAGAATCCCCCAAGATCTCAACATCTTGGGTGTAGTTTAATAGTATCGAGTACATGCCACAGCATCGGTGGTCCAACCGTAGAAGGGCAAACCCATGCCTCACTAATGGCGCTGCGGAACTGCCGCAAACCCTAAGGTTCAAAGGCTTTCACACGGTCATTATGTCGACTTAGGGTTTCATTCTTCTAGAGGGTCCATAGAATCGCTTGCATGTCTTTCCGAATACTTTAAACTTGGAATATGGGTTTCTGACATTCGATTGTCGCTACCGACTCTCAACGAATCTGCGTGAAGTCGTCTCTAGCTGGAATCAATCTATCTGATGACCTCGCATCGGGAAAGCGAACGAACCACATGTCCTAGTCATTCATCCTCCGGTGACTAGAGACTCACCATCATATTTCTAAGTATATACTCATGCTGCAGTAGCTCCAATCATCTGGGCGATATCCCGTCATTTGCAGCAGCAACTGGCTCATTCTTCTGTATGCTAAACAGCGCCTCAATCGTCCTGAATAAGCGATATATCACTGGTCATCACATCCTGGCTGGCCTTTATCAGTGGCTCAATCCTCTGGTATCGATCGGCACGTCCGAGAAATCTCGTAAAAGTGATCTGTCAAACGCTCAAGGCGTGAAAACACAATAAAACGAAGCCTCTATATGCAATCGTATGTCTTTGGAATCACGCCCTGGTCAGTCCTCGTCCACGATGAGCTCATGATGACGCAACTCGAGCTATAGCTCACTCTGCCCATGCAATCGTGGCAGCAAAATAATAACCAGAATCGATGAGGATAGATCGTAGGAATGAATATAATACTGTGCAAGGAAATGTACATCCTAAGGTATCTTAAGCGGAGTGGCGTGTCGTAAGTATGCCGTGGAACATACGTACGGTACGTCCCTCTACTCAAGCTACCTACTCCATCAACCAAGGGTCATCCTACGCGATGAAAGTTCGGGTATAATACCCCCTCGATTAAATCTAAGTTCTGTAAGGTCAAGCCTAAGTTCCGTATATATATAAACGCCCTAAGCTCCACATAGTCAAACTTAGACTCGAACAAAAGTTAACCTAGCGCTCTGATACCAACTTTGTCATGACCCGAAATAGCCCGTGACTGGCACTCGAATCATAAGTCTATAGGACCCCATCTAATCCAAGTAAGCCAAAAGCTCAGAAATCTAAAACCATTTTAGGGAGTAAAGAAAAGTAGTTTAAAGGAATGAAGAAAACATGTTTTAAATCATGGTTTTTAAATAACAAAGACGAATATGCATTTTTAAAATGTATAGTCTTTTCTGAAAATTTCGGCAGAGTTTCCTTTGTAAAAACTGGCCTCGAACAGGGTACAACAAGGATAATATATAAGCAATGATAAAAGGCATCCCCAAGCGGGAGCTAGCTCTTCGTCAATTGACGGTCACAACCATGCAAGCAATATAATATACAACGCCGAAAGGCGAGGATCAAAACTCAGAAAGAAACTCAAAATCAACATGAAAACCATAATGCTGCTACGCGCGACTCTAAGGTCGAAATAATACATAACTGATTTCTAAGTCTGAAACAATGTACAAGTTTTGGTTGATGGAATTTCTAGATACAATGAATAATACATGTACAATGGTGGTTCTGATGCAAAAGAACCCACTAACCAAAGCAAGTCAACCGTAATGGAAGCAATATGCCAGAAAAGCCGCAATGAAACCTGTACGACAAAACCTGCAAGAACTGTGGCACAATGGGGGTAAGTTGCCAACTTGTGAGTAGAAAATATCTACAAGCAGAAATCATATGTATGACTCATCCTAGGTCAATACGATCACATATATATATAACCTCAATATGAATAAATCTGAAGCATGCTCAAGTGGCAGTATAACCTCTATACATGATTGTAGTGCCAAGTGCTCGTGCCAGTGCCTTAGGTAATAACATATCATAAATATGAGGTATGATCAAATGTAATCAATCTGTATGTATATGGATCCCGTCCACTCGTCACCCAATGACAAAAACCATCATGCATGTAAATATCATAAAGCAGATGCATGGAAAAATGAGGATATAAACCATCTGTGTCCCTCGCGACACATCAAATCATGGAACCGGAGTGTCCAGTATCGACACTCGAAAACATCATGAAAGCTGTGCCCAGCATCGGCACGTAAATCCTCATATATCGGGCTCCGTTAGTCCGGATCAGCCCACGGGCTCCGTCTGGGAAATCGGCCCTCGGCCCCAGCAGTACGCCCATATCCATCCATCGACTCTGGTCAGTATCCTACGGATAACCGCCAGGTCCAACCAATCACCGGTAGGTAGTAGTCTCTCTGCCAGGCTCACCTTCTACTACACCGCGAATCCGTACTCGCCCCGGGGTACCATACCGGGTCTACCATGTACCCGCAATCGGCCTCATCCGCCTCCTCGAATCGGATTTCACATGTCGCTCTCAGCACCGAGAAAACACATGGTGGACGCACTGAAATATCATATCAAGGGTAACCGGGTTTTTAAAACGATTACATATTCTCTTTTGAAATACCCGCGGTTCCCAAATCCAGAAATATCATGGAAACAACATATCTCAATGCGCATAATCAGAAAGTATGATGTATGTGACATATAAATGAAGTGCAAGTATAACAGTATATCATGCAGCATGGAATAATAGTATGCACATACAATGGTCATATACTGATGCAATAATACTACTGTGTAGCGACATGGCAATTACCGATGAAGATGTGTGTGTGCCGGCAAGTAAGTGTACGTGGCACATACGCATCATCGGTAATGGTGCTGGTGTCCTAGCAGCATGATTGAAATATATCAATAAACACAAGCAATGCAATGCAAATAGCATGAATATGCGGAATCAAATAATTAACACAACAGTGAAGAATCTACCTCAATAAATATATCATGCAGCTTTGCCATTTGAAATAAGACGAATCAGGGTTTTTGGTAAAATAAGGTCTACGGTTTTTATGAAAAGATGTGTCGTTTGAAAATATCCGTAGAATCCCTTTTACCTATCTTTAAAATATCCCGATCCGTTAGTTTTGAAAAATGGTATGACTCGGGTATAGTCTAATGTCTACTAAGTAATCTACATCCAACTAACAAGTCAATCGGGAGGGGTTTGGAAACCACCTACATGTGAGTCGATATATATATATATATAAATATAATAGTCGGTGATCCCGCCTCAATAGTATCACATACGATACAATCTACATCGTATAATATCCTCGAGTCATGAGTGCGGATCTATCATCAATATAAAGCTCGTACGGTAAATCGTCGTACGGCATCCCAATAGCTGGGTACGGGTCAATCTCACATTCATCTCATCAATATCTGGTATCCTTATCATCATATCACGTGATCTGTGGTACTGATCTAAGTCTAGTACAAACGATACCATCTAAACAAATATAAGCGCGTGTGTAAAACACACGTCTAAAGGCCCGCTAAAATCTCGTATCGTATCCCAAATATGAATCACATCATATCGCCGATCTCACGGCACCATGCCCAAAACTCATCGACTCATCTTCAGAATCATACACTATCCTCATCATCATGATATAAGTGTAGCAATAAGCATGTGTGTGCGTGTGGGTGTAAACCTATGCTAGGGTTCGCAGCTAGGAAAATACACTAGTTCACGTCTAACCCTAAATATCCATAGTACACCTAACACATCTATGATCTCTATGTCACTCAATAAGCTATCATATATATAGTATATATAGTATACTAGACATCGAAATGCGGGGGTGCTATACGCCATCCACCCGATTTCCCCCGTATAATCTACTGACTTGGTCTTCGCTCGCCGAAATCGATGACGCCGCGCTTCTTCGCCTCGGAATCCTTGCGAGGGTACCTATAGTAATAAACATTCGCAATACGTATTAAAATCGAGGCAGAAAACCGATACAGCGCACAGTGTGCTCATAGGTTGGAACATATGGCCTATATGTGCAAATCAATCATACAATCCCTGTTGTCGATGTACGAACACCCGGCAACCAAATACAAATCCAAATATCAAGAAAGTGCATTTTAAAATACGGAAAACATAGCCTAAAACACACCAAAATGCTCCCAGATTTTCCCCAGGTGACAATTAGCCCAAACAACATATAGGAGGGGTCTATTTTAGTCCAAAAGGAGCCATGAACCAAATCTGGGACCCAATTTCCCTGATCTGGCCGCAAATTGCGGCCAGAATGAATATATCTGCGGCCTGGGGTTGGAGTTAGGGGCTCGGGTCTCTGTGGTAGCTTCCTAGGTGCCTGCACGACTCCCAGTAATCCCAAAATCAATTCTAGTGGCCCCGGGTTGCTCCAGATTCCAAAATACCCTCACAAATCACACATTTATCCGATGTCTGGTTTCTAAACCCGTATTCCGGATTTCAAGTCTCTGTTTTGGGTCATAATTCAAGCACTAGGGTGTTGGGGTGGCCTCTACTGATCTCAATTTCACAACACAACTCTCAATTCCCTCAAACCCTAACTTGGACTTCCTTAAGTCCACAACATCACCCGATATCGATTCAATTTTTACATAGGGGTATAAGTAATGCTAAAACTAAGTTAAGGGTTCAGTAATTACCTCATTTGGCAACTCAAGAATTTTCTTGAGTTGCCCCTAGTGGCTAAATTCCTTGCTTTCTTGGTCCAATGTGTAGATCTTGAGCTTGTGCACACTTTTTGTGAAACGGAGATAGGGTTTTGATGTATTTTTAGAGGTTATTTGGGACTTGAAGAGGGGAGGGAGTGAGGGGGAGGCAGCATTCAGCTGAAGGGAAGGGAGGGAGAGGAGAGAATGAGAGGATGAAAAATGCCCAAGTCAAAGCTAACCCCTCTCCTTTCTCTCTCACCCATACCTACTACCATTATTCTAATCTATCCATTTTCTTTTCTTTTCTTGTTTTCTTCTCACTCAAATAGTGAACCCAAAGTAAAGCCATGGTAACAAAATGTAACACAAGTGTAGAAAAAGATATGTGCATGTTTTGCACAAAAATAACACAAATCCGATTAGCGATTTTTAATCGCGATTAGCACTAAATTAGTGTCAAACTAATCATAAAAACTTTAAAATGGCATAATCCCATAAAATACCCTATTTTGGAATTTTCCATAATTTTTCCACAATTTTCCCCATTTATTTGTATTTAATTATACCGAAATATTAAAATATTCATTAAAATAATATTAAATTATAAAAATTCCCAAAAATAATATTTTATTATTTTGAAATGTTACACTAACTTTACGGATCTTTGCTAAACCCTAACTAACAACAACATAGAAGTGATTAGCTACTATGAAAGATAATTATACCTAATGAATCAAGTCCTTCTTGTTCTCGTAGACCACCTCCTCGTCGGCCTCGTCGTTTTGATAGAAGATCCACCAGAGTGCTACTTCTCCGAGCTTAACCTCTCACTTGAGGTATCTAGGTTGCTATGAGTGCTAATCAAAATAACCTAGTGGATATAGAATAGGATTAGGGATCTATTAGTCTTGCTAACCCTTTGATCTCAACACATGAGAGATTAGGGTTAGTTCTTTGAAGAGAGAGAGCTTGAGGAGAGAGAAGGTGAGAGTGAGAATCATATGAAAAAATATCTCATTTGTGAATATATGAAGCATAATAATTATTAAATGAATAATCATATGATAATATCAACCATGCTTCATTTAATCACTTTGTGTGAATCACACCATGAGTCATTAAGCAATAAATGCTTCATTAACTCCTTTGTATGAATCACACCATGAGTCATTAATCCATTTAATGCAAATTCCACCTAAGGCTCCAACTCATCAATCTTCTAGAAGCTTCTCAACTAATTACGAGAATGCCCCTCCCATCCTTGAAAACACGGAAATACTGAGACTGTATAAATCTAATAATCCAATACTAGAATCTGGTTTAAACCAAAGCCTGCTAGTATAAACTGTCCGAACATCGTACGTGTGTAAAAACATGTATGCGTCCGAACCCTGTCGTAAAACCATACGACCTCTATATCGTTTCGCCTGAAGCAGGGAAACTCTCTGTGTGGGACTCTAAAGACTCAACACTACGCTAGCAGTGGGTTTAACCACAGACCGCAAGCGGCACTAGATGTACGTAACGGTCCCCAGGTAGATGTCGATAAGAAGGTCGATGAGGAAACCCATCCGAACTCTTACTGAGCCTGATGTGACAATCTCCGTACAGTCCGGTCTGTTCGTCTATGACTATCGCATATCGGGCCATGGGGGCGGCAAGCGTCAGTCCCCTAAAAGCGGTATAATTCGTGTCGGAGTGAAGCCCATTACACCTTGAGAAGCTACTGGAAATCCTACCAGTAAATCTCGTTTGCCCTGGCCAGGGACTTTGCGTAATGGCTCTCCAAACACAGCGCGATATCAACTCCCAATACCGGGAGAGACGAATCCTATCTAACCGCCACTGCCTCCAAGTGCTTCGGGACTGCACCCAACTGCGACCTGTTTGCACGACTCCTTTGAACCGTGGTAGGGCAGCAATCTAAGAACAGTGGGAACACACTCGAAACGAAGCAGCGGTGTCAAGTCTGCGGACTATGCTGTACTCATGTCACCTGGGAACAGTTAACTGACGACGGGTATAATACCAACTACAGTTCCCTGCGAGTCTTGTCCGGTGTACCCGTAACCCAACGAGCACCTGTATACCTTCTCCAGTACGACGTACTAATGGCTGTGGGACAGACTATCTCCCTAACTGGGATGAGAAGCGTACACACTAGTCTACTACGGATTATCGATGCCCTGTCTCGATAATCCTACGACTAGGGAACTGAAAAAGGATGTGCTTGTAGACTACCCAGCCCCCACTAGTGTGACTGCCATCACAACGCTGGTAGTCAAGCAAGATCCTAAGGGCTCTATCAATATGTATTCTCGATATGCTAACATACACACACATTTAGATAGATACAAACCAAGTAGCGTACTACCATGTTTAGCAAGACTGTTAATATAACTGTGAATATCCCAAGCTTCCATTAAGTAATATACAAGCTAGTATGATACAATAATGGCCCATAGGGTATATACACTAACAGGAACAAGATGACCCTACCACTTTCAGGCAGGCCATTATCAGTAGGGACTCTGAAAAGTGGCTGGATGCTATGCGATCCGAAATGTAGTCCATGTACAGCAATAAAGTGTGGACCTTGGATATTGCTCCACCTGGGGTAAAACCCGTTGGATGCAAATGGATATACAAAAGGAAACTTGGTGTAGATGGGCAGGTGGAAACCTATAAGGCTAGACTTGTTGCAAAAGGTTTTCATCAAAGTCCTGGTGTGGACTATGATGAAACTTTTTCTCCAGTGGCTATGCTTAAATCCATTCGAATCCTACTTGCCATTGCTTCCTTCCATGACTATGAGATCTGGCAGATGGACGTAAAAACGGATTTTCTAAACGGCAGTTTAGAAGAGTGCGCTTATATGGATCAGCCAGATG
Organism: Agapanthus africanus; assembly: GCA_030015575.1. Lineage (NCBI taxonomy): Eukaryota > Viridiplantae > Streptophyta > Magnoliopsida > Asparagales > Amaryllidaceae > Agapanthus > Agapanthus africanus. The sequence continues at coordinate 250,015,379 of CM057347.1, read as the reverse complement.
GTTTTGTAGACAGTGGGAGCAGCGGTAAGGTATGCAACTTGCTTAAATCCATTTATGGACTAAAGCAGGCATCGCGGAGCTGGAACATCTGTTTTGATGAAGCAATCAAGGAATTTGATTTCATCAAGAACGAAGATGAGCCTTGTATTTATAAGAAGATTGTAGGACGAACTGTCGTATTCCTAGTCTTGTACGTGGATGGCATTCTTTTAATAGGAAATGACATTCCTATGCTACAATCGGTCAAGCTATTCTTGTCACAACGGTTCTTCATGAAGGACCTGGGTGATGCCACATGCATACTGGGGATCAGGATATACAGAGATAGATCTAAGAGATTACTGGGACTTTCGCAGTCCAGGTACATAGAGACCATACTAAGAGATTCAGTATGGAATATTCCAAACGCGGTAATATACCAGCATTGCACGAAATCACCCTCTCCAAGAAGATGTCTCCCAAGACTGACGAGGAGAGGGTTCGCATGAGCACTATACCCTACGCTTCGGCGGTAGGATCTATAATGTATACAATGCTATGTACAAGGCCAGATGTAGCTTACGCGTTGAGCGTGGTGAGTCGGTATCAGTCAGACCCAGATGAGAACCACTGGACGGCAGTGAAGAACATTCTCAAGTACCTGAGAAGGACTAAGGAGATGTTCCTGGTTTACGGAAGTGTGAAGAATACGGGTGGATAATTTATGAGTCAAAGATAATAGAATTCCTTGTTAGAAAACCTAATTGGAAAATAAAAGTCAATGGGCCTAATTGATAGGATTTTGTGGGTAGTATCCGCTGAAAACCCTCAGGAGACAACACTCCTCCTACTAGGGACACCTAGAGGTTTAACGGCTTGTTGCACAAGCTCAGTGCAATCGCGTTTCCCTGCGAAAGTGAGGTTAGGTTTTTGTCAAGAATAAAAACTAGGTTTGCTCGAGGACGAGTAAAAGATAAGTTTGGGGGTATTTGTTCATACCATAATATTGCATTATTATATTCCCCAGTCCTAGTTATTTTACAAATAAATAGGTGCTTTTGACCCATGTCTGCTACTTAGTTGCAGGTTACAGGTTCTTGGAACGAAAACAGTGAAAAAGACAAAAGACGATACAAAAGTGAGACTTTGACCAACAAACATGGAATCTTGATCAAGCCTACACAAAGATCAGTTCACAAAGCACATGGCAGTGCAAGATTCAAGACTTCGTCACGAAGCAACGGTAAAAGTTCACTACAATCATTCACTGTGGAATCTGGAAGAAGCCTAGAAGCCAAACTGAGAAAAGAACCAAAGAAATAGGGAGACAAAAACATCCAGAAGCACTTCAGAGAAAATGACATCACAAAGCCTGCATAAGGCCGCGGAACCGCGGCCAGAGCCTGCTTTTGATTCTTAGGAATTAATTTTTCTTTGATGGACTTTTCCATCAATATTATAGAGCTAGGCTCTTTAAGGAATTTTATTCTCTTGTGACCAGAGTTTGACAAGTGTCACTCTGTGACATAGCTTTGCTCTGAAAGGGAGATTTTCTCCTTGTCTCAAGGGATTTCTCATTTGATGAGAATATTCTTTGAGGATTTCCTCATTAATTGACAGTCTCATCCAACGTTGAGGTTGTCTTATTAACTGATGCATTGTCATCTGGATTTTGTGGGTCCCCCTTTGATCCCCCTCTCCACTGCATTGCAGTATGGTACAAATTTTAAAGTACCAAGCGTCGGAATTTTTTAAATTAAATTATGATACTGATGATTACCCTCAACGGAGCGATAACGAACCATGTGTACAAGGCTAGTAACATCGCTATTAAAGATACTACCAAAGAGGCAGTATGGGTGTATATTGGTTCATGAGATGAACTAGGTTCCTACCATTGTGTGACAATGGAAGTGTGGCTTTGGCCCAGGAACCCCGGTCCCATCAGTGACCCAGACATATTCTGAGGCAGTATCACCTGATCATGGAGATAGTTGATCTCCAGAGTGATCGAGGTTAGGAGAGTAGACTCAGAGGACAACACGGCGGATCCACTCACAAAGGCCTTTTCCCAAAGAGAAACTTTTATGGGATGGTTGAGTATTAGATACTGCAGCCACTGCTACAGATGGCCCTAGTGCAAGTGGGAGATTGTTAGTTATATGTATGCCCTAGAGGCCATTACTGTACATTGGATGTACATTGTAGTGGATGCTGGGACGTATATAGGAAGGACTTTCTTGCTCGACATGATAGTGCGCTATCTGGTTGCTCTTTATCTTAACATGTATACTTTCAGTCTCTCTGTTACATGTTGATAAAGCCCTTAGGATGTGTACTCGACTTCCAGGACTATGATGAAGATCATACTAGTAGGGCCTGGGTAGTCTATGAGTACATCCTTCAATGTTCCTAGTCGTGGGAATATCGAGACGGGGCATCGATATTCCAGAGTAGACTAGCGTATATCTTCTCGACCCATGTGATGGGCGATGGATGATCCCATATCCATTGGTGTTTGACATCAGAGATGGTATGCGGGTGCTCAGTGATCACTGGGTACACTGAACGGACTCGCCGAGAACTCCCAGATGGTATTATACCTCACGTCAGATGGCAGTTCTCTGGTGACACTGGTACAGCTTAGTCTGTTGACCCGAGATCGTCATAAAGTCTTGTGTGTCTCCCACTGTGCTTTGATTTCCACCCTACCACGGCTCTACTGAGTCGTGCAAACAGGTGGTTTTTGGGTACAGTCCTGATTCACATGGAGGCAATGAGCGATAGGAGGGGATTCGTCTCTCCCAGTATTGGGGGTTGATGTTGCGCTATGCTCGACTGGCCATAACTGGAAATCCCTGGCCAGGGTTGCACTGATTTACTGGTAAGTGTTATCAGTAGTTTCATGCTTGTTATGGACCTTATATCGGCATGACTTATCAAGCTACTGGGGTTTGACGTTTACTACCCCTAGGCGAGATATGCGACATATCAGACAAACAGACCGGACTGTACGGTAAGTGTTGCTGGTTGGATTCACAGGAGTGTTGTCACGACCCAAAATTGGCCCGTGACGGCCCTAATACTACGCAACGCCAAAAGACGTAACACAGTAAAAGAAAGCCAAATCCCAGAAATCTAAACTAAGAAAATACGGAAAAGATAGTATAAGTTTTTGAAACATTTGAAAGCACAACCCAAATTCTTTAAAAAGTCTTACTTTCTTTCTTTAAAATTTTAGCAACACCCCCTTTTTGTAAAAAGTGGCCTAAAGGCGAAAAACAATCTCATCACAAGTATACAACGCCGTAGCGAAGAAATAAGACAATAGGAAGGAAACTGTATATATAAAAGGCAACAAATCCACAAATAATATATAATAGCGTCCTCACCAAGTCTCTAAGTCAACAATACAATAGTAGATGGAGAGTACAAAATACACGAAGGTACAATATGAAACACAGATAACCACCAACCCACCTAAGCAAAATAGTACTGTGAGCTGATGCGGTATCTGGAGCAAAAGATGATAGCTGAAAGCGGAATAGCTGAATAGAGGAATAGCCTGCCTCGACTACTCTGGGGAACAACCTGAAACACCTGTGGCACAACGGGGGTGAGTTGCCAACTCGGGAATAGCAGATTCACATATTGGTAGTACCTGTTAGTGTACCCTTATGATAGTTGCATATCGACTTTCTCATATCCTTATTGCATGGTTATTGCATATTATTGTCATCTTACTATTGCTTCACATATTGATTGTACCTGATTTTTTCATGACCCAAAATTGGCCCGTGACGGTCCTAATACTACGCAACGCCAAAAGACGTAACACAGTAAAAGAAAGCCAAAACCCAGAAATCTAAACCAAGAATATACGGAAAAGATAGTATAAGTTTTTGAAACATTTGAAAGCACAACCCAAATTCTTTAAAAAGTCTTACTTTCTTTCTTTAAAATTTTAGCTACACCCCCTTTTTGTAAAAAGTGGCCCAAAGGCGAAAAACAATCTCATCACAAGTATACGACGCCGTAGCAAAGAAATAAGACAATAGAAAGGAAACTGTATATATAAAAGACAACAAATCCACAAATAATATACAATAGCGTCCTCACCAAGTCTCTAAGTCAACAATACAATAGTAGATGGAGAGTACAAAATACACGAAGGTACAATATGAAACACAGATAACCACCAACCCACCTAAGCAAAATAGTACTGTGAGCTGATGCGGTATCTGGAGCAAAAGATGATAGCTGAAAGCGGAATAGCTGAATAGAGGAATAGCCTGCCTCGACTACTCTGGGGAACAACCTGAAACACCTGTGGCACAACGGGGGTGAGTTGCCAACTCGTGAATAGCAGATAACATATGCAGGTAATCGCAGGAATGTACGTACAGCATGAATCTAAGATATGCGATTACAGTAATAACATTTAATGCAAATGCTAAATAAAAGGAAGTACACTAGCAGGTACAATCAATATGTGAAGCAATAGTAACATGACAATAATATGCAATAACCATGCAATAGGGATATGAGAAAGTCGATATGCAACTATCATAAGGGTACACTAACAGGTACTACCAATATGTGAATCTGTGCGTAAAGTAGATAAGTGTGAGGTATAGGGTGGAGTATGTCATTTCCACGGAAACCTGACATCGTGGTAGGATCACAATCCATCAAGACACTCGAATCCCAAATCCTCAAATCAGCCCCCAACTGGGCTCTCACATCACATAGGTCTCACATCACCTCAATGTACGATATCGAGTAGCTCTCCTATATCTCGAATGTACAAATCCACAACCTCTTTCATTTCCAATATCCAATCTCAATGAATCACCTATATCCCAAGTCGAATCTCAAGCAAGCTTCTAACATCCTAAAGGTATATATATACAGAAATAAATATGATGGGGGCAATACACATATATTAGCGTCCCACTCCACTAATATTGGTGTAAAGGTATATATAACAATGGCTAAATCCCCTGTTATATATACAAAAGGTGTTTAAGAGAAATATCATGAAAACAATGTGCCAAGCATCGACACAGAAATCCTGATAGGTACGTATCATACGCTGTCCCGAAAGCACGAGTGCCTAGCTCTGACACTCGCCTTTCGACGTATGCATACGTGCATGACTCCCAACGGTGTCTCCATGACCCCCGCCGAGTCATCAGTACTGTCACCGGTAGGTACTAGCCCGCCTCCAGGCTCAATCAGCAAAATCCATCGATCTTCTTGCTGAGGGGAACCATATCGGGCCCCACCATGTACCCTCTACAGCCTCGACGCCTCCTCGTAGGGTATATATAATCAGCACCGATAAAGCTCATGGTGGATGCGCAAATATCATATCAAGGAAACCGGGTTTTTCAATGTATGCATAATTTCATGAACTCCCGCGGTTCCCAAATCCAGAAAACATCATCTAAAATCCAAATAATAATGCGCAATCCAGGAATAAACATATGCGATATATCTGAAATGCGAGCATATAAATGAGAATATGTTGCTGAAACCAGATGTATGCAAAACCAATAAGGTACAGCTAAGTAACATCAGTAAAGGTAAATATGTAACTGCAACTGAATATGTGTGTAACATACGGGTGTAGCAATGTAGGTATCTACCTATAAGAACTGATGTCGTATACCCCCTGGGTATAAGAAAATATGAGTAAGGTATACCTGTAGATGTATCGTAAATGGTAAGTGTACCTATCACTAATGGTACGATACTCTATAGGTATATAAGTATGGTAATGTCATCTGTGATAAGCAATAGAATCTATAAGGGGTTGTGTGTGACATGGCAATTATTGACGGTGTGTGTGTAGCATACAATCCGTGCTCGTGCAACATGAACCGTCAATAATATGTGCAGTGTCCTACGGCTGCTAGTCACAGTATAACTATATCAAGGAAATAAAGTAAAGGCGCAATTCTAACAATGACGTAGAATGTGCGATAGGTATTTGAATCCTAGCCCAGACGCATAACGCCATGCGGGCGATTCCCCTGTAGATGTTAAATCTACTCACCTACGCTCCACGCTAGGTGAATCCTACCATCTGCTCCCCCCTGTAGTAGTGTCCGTAGTCCCTGCCTGCAAACCTGCAAATAAGACACAAAATCATATATAAGCCAAATATTCCGCGAAACGCGATATCGAACCAAAACGAGAAACTCGCGTCGCGAACTAAACGCGCATGTGCACGATACGCTGAATTGTGTGGGTACGCGTCTAAAACCATCGCGACACGCCGCGATACGCTGGATCACAGAACCCACTCACGTATTGCGCGTATCGCGCAAACACAACGAACACCAAAAACGAAATATGATCCCAGATTTTCCTACAGGCCAAAACTTACAAACCTAGATATGCCAAAGCACTAGACAACACCGCAGACAACCCTAGCCAAGACCCCGGCACCCAACTCCTCTTCTTGGCCGCAATTTGCGGCCAAACTGAATTAATTGGCGGCCGTGTTTGGGAATGGTGGGTTCGTGTTCTGGTGGTGGTATCTATACCTAGTGTACATGCTCCAGTTTCCTCAATTTTGTTCTGTAGGGTCCGGGTCCATAGCAGATTCCAGATGTCATAAATATCGCTTAAAAACGACAATTTAGCACAAAAGCAAACCCTATGGTATTTTAGTGAAATCCAGGGAAATTCTCAGTCGAAGTGACCCTAATAACACTAAAATAGGCTAGGTTAACTAACACAATCATCATATGATAAAACTTCCACACAAAACACCATAATTAGCACTAAACTAGCTAATTAACACTAACCGACACCAATTAACACATAAGCTAGCAATAAGGCGAATTGGGTTCAAGAGTTATACCCTAAAGACCCCCAGGAAGCAGGTGAAGAAGTGGAAGGAGCTGCTGCAAGTTGCTGGAGCCCCTGTTGTTGCTGTTGCTGCCTGCTGCTCCTGCTGCTGATGATAATGATGCTGCTGCTGTTGTTGTTGTTGTCTCTGGTGTTGCTGCTACTTCTGCTGCTGCTTCTCTCTCTCTCTCTCTAGGTGTGAGTGTGTGTGTGTGTTGAGAGTGAGAGAATGAGAAGAAAGAATATGAGAGGGAGAAATGAGAGCAACACAAAACCCCTCCCCTTCTCACTCTCTCTCATCATAATTGAGGCATGGCTTGAGCCATGATGCCCCATGCCCTCTCTCTCTCTCTCCAAGGTCAACCATTCAAACAATTTTTAAAAACCCCTTTGCAAATTCATTTTCCATTTTTTTTAAAGAACAACCATAACACTTAAACAAAACATAAAACTTAACTTAAGACAATGGCTACCTAGCCATGATTGCTAATCATGTTTAACCCCAAAAACAACCCTAGTTATCATGCACAAGTGTGTGCAAGCCTAGGAAAAATCTAATAAAATACTCAATAAATAGGATAAAATATTTGAAACTTAATTTGGTAAACTTTTTATTAAAAACTATAGTTTAAAATATAATTAGCTACAAAACACATTCTAAGGTGTTACAATCTCCCCCCTTAAAAGAAATTCGTCCCCGAATTTAAAAACATACCGATACGCGTATCTTCAAAGAGAAGATAAAAATCCTCAAATCTCGCTCGTAGCCTCGCAAGTGACTACCTCACTATACGGCTACGTCCAAGAAACCCTCCACAGATAGCAAGACCATTGACCGACGTTCCTCCACCTGCTGAGCCATTAACACAATTGGCTGCTGGTGAACGAAAGATCGCGTCTAAGCTAAATGGTCTGGTGCTAAATCATGTGATAAAGGTCAAGAAGGTAATCGTAGAGTATCATCACAAGGAATACGGGGTGAAAATCCAATAATCTGGACGGAAGTGCCAATTTAAGGCAACGAAGCTAACTCGCTTATAGGATCTTAAAAGGACCTAAATCCTGGGACAAGCTTCCCAAAATCGAACACATCATTCATCGGAAGTCCATAGGAATACATGATCTGTCCCTGCGAACTCGAGTCTATGGCTAACACAGTAGGCATAAGACCTCAGTTTGCAATGGACAATTCCCATCCAGACCTAACACAACTGGACCATCTCCAATGTCTCTAGACATAGCTGGGATCCAAAGTCCTACTTACGCAGAGTCAGAAAAACAACAGACATGTGATCGACACGACTTAACCCCTAAGCCTAAGGGTGGCCAATTGGAGTATCTCCTGATAACAGCTATCGAAGGAGAACCCGAGCGATGGCGAGTGACGATCCCCAACTGCTGACAACAATCAAAACAAACACACAACTTAACAAGAAACAACTGAGCAAACTGAGTATAACCGGACGACAAGAATTCGAATGGAGTCACACCCTGACTAAACTTGGGTAGAAACCATAACGAAATTCGTGGAGATCTGCTCCCACTCCTACTTCAGAACGGTAAAAGATTGCAATTCTCCAGCCGGCCTCAGATGCCCGACCCAAGCACACAACAAGACAGACACCTTGAAACGAAACCTGAAACTTCTCCTTACATCCTTGTCCACCCGTAACTATCTCACAAGTCACGTTAAATGTTGGTGGAACTTGAATGCATACAGAAAGTTGTCAGATGTGCATGTTTTAAGATTACATGTCTCTACCCGATGACATCAGGTACACAAACGTGTCCCTAACTTAGCACACCATTGTCATAATTCAAGGTCTCCGAATCATTACCCAGCCGAGCATGCTCAAGTGTCACTGACGAACGAGTATCGGCGGGCAGTGTCTCGCGAAAACGATTTAAGGAAAGGTGGTCGGGCGCGGACATGAGCAAGCTGTCCCCTCCGTAGAGACGAACTTAAGCTATACTCAACGATAACACAAAACCGTAAATCTGCAGAAGACTAACACAACAATCAAAATCCGCTGCAAGAAGATGTTCATTAAGCTCTAGTGGTCCGTGGAAAATCTGACACGACTCTCAAACAAGTAGTGTCTCCAAATCTCCAACGCAAAACCACCGCGGCCATCTCCAGATCATGAGTGGAATATCCTTCTCGTACTTCCTCCAAATGTAGGGAAGCAAAAGCGATAACTCTATAGTGTCACCTCAGTACACACTCGAGCCCACTCAAAAAACATTACAGTATAAACAACAAGGTCGCCCGAACCAGAAAGCAAGGAAATGACTGATGCAGTTGTTAATCGAATCTCCAACTGCCCAAAACTCCGTACACATGCCTCAGTCCACAGAACAGAAACCTCCATCTCGGTCAATTCAGTCGACGGTGCAGCACTACTCTTGTAGGGTTCCTAGGCACACTAGTGAGGTCTCACAAGGCATCAACAATGCCGATTTCAAATTTTACAAGTGCCGAGAAACTCTAATACGGATCGTTAACTAGAATTTTAGGCGAAAGATGCAACTAGTTAACAACTTAACTAAGTGAACGGAAATACAACCTTTGTAGATCCGGTCCACCACCTCCTAGGCTCCGTGATGAAGTCCCTCCGCTGTCCAAAACGAACCCATGACTCTAGCATCGGTATCATCGAAGAATGGGCGAGCTTGATCGTCGGTTCGATGCCGAAGATGATCTACATCGAGGTATCGCAAGAACAAGCTCCAACTTCATCAAGCTTTGAAAACTTGTGAAGAAAACACCCTATACTACTTGGCAAGAGGTAGAGGATGAAGAAATAGGAAGTGGGTTCACTTTAGAATTGGATTTCTCACTTGTTTTCTCAAGTTGCCATTGGAGTAGCAAGCTTTTTCCATGGAAGAAGAAGATGAAGAAGAAGAAGATGATATGATAAGTGTTGAATAATTAGATAAATAATTCAATACTTATCATACTTTCAACTATAGTTAAGTGTAGAGAATTAACATGGGTTAGTTAAATGGTTAGGGTTAAGCAAAACAACAAAAGAGTGACTTAGTCAAAGTTTCAAGAAACTTCAACTAAAAAACAAAACATACAACCATTCATTTATCTTTTTCTTTTTCCAAAATGAATAAATAAGAAAAAGATAAATGAATAAATAATCAAAACCCTAATCATTAACTTAAACCATGGTTTGATTCTTTACACTTAACCAAGTAAGCATGTATCATCAAACATGATACAAACATGTGCACAAAACTATATCGCATATACAATGTGTACAATTCAAGTGAGAAAATCCTTTTAAAGTGAACCAATACTAGTTAACGCAAAGTAATATATCAAATATATAAATATGCACTAAATCATTAAATCAACACTTGATTTAACGATCCGGTCATATCGGATATAACCGACTAGTATCATATGTATCGGCTTATCGAATCAATCCTTGATTCGATAACTAGGTTATATCGCATATAACCATTCGATACATTCATCGCGAGAATAGAATACGGTATCACATACACGCATTATTCTCGGTCCCGCCCATATCTCATATGCGCTCCTATTTCGTTTCGCTTGAGCCAGGAAACCTCTGTGTAGGACTCTAAAGACTCGTCAATACGCCGGCAGCAGATGATGATCATATCAAACACCCACAAGCCGCAAGCGGTCTGCTAAACGTAACGGCCACCCGGGTATTGAGCGATCAGAAGATCGACGAGCAAGACCGCTCACACTCCTGTGAATCCAACCAGTAACACTTATCGTATAGTCCGGTCTGTTCGTCTGATATGTCGCATATCTCGCCTAGGGGTGGTAAACGTCAGACCCCAATAGCTCGATAAGTCATGTCGACTTGAGGTCCATAACATTCGTGAAACTACTGATAACTCTTACCAGTATATCACTGCAACCCTGGCCAGGGATTTCCAGTTATGGCCAGTCGAGCATAGCACAAAATCAACCCCCAATACCGGGAGAGACGAATCCCCTCCTATCGCTCATTGCCTCCATGTGAATCGGGACTATACCCAAAAACCACCTGTTTGCACGACTCAGTAGAGCCGTGGTAGGGTGGAAATCAAAGCACAGTGGGAGACACACAAGAATCTATGACGATCTCGGGTCAACAGACTAAGCTGTACCAGTGTCACCAGAGAACTGCCATCTGACGTGAGGTATAATACCATCTGGGAGTTCTCGGCGAGTCCGTTCAGTGTACCCAGTCTCCACTGAGCACCCGCATACCATCTTCGATGTCAAACACCAATGGATATGGGATCATCCATCGCCCATCGCATGGGTCGAGAAGATATGCGCTAGACTACTCTGGAATATCGATGCCCCGTCTCAATATTCCCTCGACTAGGAACATTTCAAGGATGTACTCATGGACTAGCCAGGCCCCCCACTAGTATGATCTACATCATAGTCCTGGAAGTCGAGTACACATCCTAAGGGCTTTATCAACATGTAATCAGAGAGAAAGAAAGTATACATGTTAAGATAAAGTGCAACCAGATAGCGTACTATCATGTCGAGCAAGAAAGTCCTTCCTATATATGTCCCAGCATCCACTACAATATACATCCAATGTACAGTAATGGCCTCTAGGGCATACATATAACTAACAATCTCCCACTTGCACTAGGGCCATCTGTAGCAGTGGTTGCAGTATCACATACTCAACCATCCCCTAAAAGTCTCTCTTTGGGAAAAAGGCCTTCGTGAGTGGATCCGCCGTGTTGTCCTCTGAGTCTACTCTCCTAACCTCGATCACCCTGGAGATCAGCTATCTCCATGATCAGGTGATGCTGCCTCAGAATATGTCTGGGTCACTGATGGGACCATGGTTCCTAGGCCAAAGCCACAGTTCCATTGTCACACAATGGTAGGAACCTAGTTCATCTTATGAACCAATATACACCCAAACTGCCTCTTTGGTAGTATCTTTAATAGCGATGTTACCAGCCTTTATCGTCTAGTTTGCCACGGTATCGAGCTTGGAACTCTTCCAACATACCGTCCCTTTACTGAGGGTAAAGACAGTGCCTGTGACTGACATTCAGTCGTCTTTATCACCCTGGAACACTTCCAGTGATTCTCCCCAGGATCGATTGATACAATCTCACTATACCTAGTGAGAACCCCAATATCCCTTTAGATCTATCTCATAGGTCCAAATCTCAGGATTTAGGAGGTATCACTTTGATCCTATTTGGAGAATCCTAGTGATAATAGGAGATTGACCGATCGTAGTATAGGAAACTCTTTTCCTATCAAGAGTATGTTGTCTACGTACAATACGAAGATGACCACCTTTCTCTCTACTACCCTTTTGTATATACAAGGTTCGTCTACTATTTTGATGAAGTCAAACACTTTGACTGTCACATCAAAACAGACGTTCCAACTCCGCGATGGCTGCTTCATTATGTAAAGCAACTTGCACACGTTTTCGCTGCTCCCACTGTTTACGAAGACCTCTAGCTGTGTTCTTATAGACTTTCTCTTCTAAATCAGTATTTAGAAAAGCAGTCATGGCACCCAACCGCCAGATATCGTAGTCATGGTATGTAGCCGTGGTAAGTAGGATCTGGATAGACTTAAGCATAGCTACTGGAAAAAGGTTTCATCATTATCTACGCCTGGTCGATGACGAAAACCTTTAACAAGTCTAGCTTTGAAAGTCTCAACTCTTCCATCTACACCAAGTAATCTTCTCAAGATATACTTGCTCCTGATGGGGATTTAACCCTTCAGATATAGCAGCTAAAGTCCATACTTTGCTGGTGTACATGGATTCCATCTCAGACCGCTAAGCATCAAGCCATTCTTACAGAGTCCCTACTCTCGATGGCCTGCTCGAAACTAGTTGGGTCATCATCTCATGATGCAATCCTAGCTCCCACTGTCATCGAGAAACCGAGGTATATCTCAGGTGGGTGAGGAACCCTACTAGATCGGCGGAGAGGCTGAGGTTCGTCGGAAACTATTGAATCCTTTGGTTCTGTCAAATCATTAGCAGTTTTGTACAGCTGGAACCTTTCCAGTTCTACAGAACTGATCTTGCCTCGATCTTGTCCGGATTTTGCTTTTGACATAGGCCGGACAATCCCAAATCTTAACTTACTTAAGAGATAGGATCTTCCCATACCATATCTCATATGGAGTGGTAGGCATTGAATTGATTCAAACCTAATTCAATAGGTATGCAACTTCTCAAGTGCATAACCCCCAAAAAGGAAATAGGTAACTCAGTAGTACTCATCATAGAGCACACCATATCTGATATTGTGCGATTGCTCCGCCCTGATGCACCGTTGTGCTGTGGTGTATTCAGAGGAGTAATACGGAGAGAGAATCTCATTCTCCTTTAGAATGGTCCAGGAATGCCATGCACAAGTATTCTCCTCCCTGATCTTATCATAGGACATAATACTTATACCCGTATTTTGGTTCTCTACTTCTAACTTATATTCTGTGAATACCTCAAAAGCTTCGAACTTATGTTTCAGCAGGAACATACGACTGAATCTTGAGAGATTATCAGAGAATATAATGAAGTATAAAGAACCATTCCTGGCATGTGCAGACAGGAGACCTTACGTACATCATCATGTATCAGTCCCAAGAGTTTACTAACTCTTCCTCTGTTTCCAATAAACAGAGCTATGGTCATCTTATCTTTGTGACACGACTGGCAAGTTTCACAAGATGTAAATTCAAACTGATTTAAATATGCATCTAAAATGTAACTTCAGCCAGTCGGGTCGCATTGATATGACCTAGTCTACAATGCCTCAAGAAGAATTCGTTCATTTCTGAACTCTTCCTCTTGTGTGTGTTCTGTATACGAGGAACTGTAGTTTGATTTAGAACGTCAATGCTTTTAGATAACGTGCCTGAACCGATCAACTTTTGATATAGGAAATGTTCAAAACGTTATCCATCAATACAAAATTATATCCTTTCTTTACTAATAAAGAGACTGATATGATTTTGTATATCAGGTTCGGTATCTAATAGCATTTGTTCAGAATCAATGTATTGGTAATACAGGGTGACAGTGACCAACAGACTTGGCTGCAACACTTGCCCCGGTTTCTGTCTCATGAAACTTATCACCCGTTCTCAGTTTTTCTACCTTTTTGTAGCCCTATGTAACAGCTTACATATCTGGGATCCTGATCCGGTATCATATACCCAGGATGCAGAGGATACTGAGAAACAGTTCTTTGTAATGAACACACCCGAAGGAGATGCATCATATGCACTTTCTTCGTTTGGGCGGCATAAGAATTCTGGTATTCCCCTATTTCCTGCTCTGTCTTATAACAATTATAAGTTGGAGCGGGACCAACGTTCCCCAGCTCAGTATAACAAGCGGGTTCGGTCAATTCATCCATATTATTATCTTGATTAAGGCGTGATATGGTCGCTACCAGGAGAGAGAGAGAGAAGAAAACACTCTGCGTGCGCTCTAGCAAGATCAGATTGGTTATATATTTTATCTAATCAGGATGGCTCCCACTGTTTTTATCAAATCTTCCTTCAAACCCTAAAAGGAAAGACTAGCCGGGATTAATTGCACTCTACAAGTTCGCCACTCTTTCAGCCAGGCCAGTGTCGGTACTTTGAGGGAGGTTCCCCGTGCTTTCGCACGGACCTAATTACAGTAAACCTCGTTTTCCCAGAGGCGTAACCCCGTTGACACCTTTCTAGACACCTACTTGATCGGCTAATTGCAAAGTGCAAAACTCTCCCAGGAGTAACAATTACTCGCAGTGGGTATCGGGATCCAACAATCATATAGAAGGTATGCAATCTCATAGCAAATTTCAACACTTGAAACTCCCGATAAAGGTTTTTACCCCTAGCACCTATGACCTTAACTATGGTCAACAAATCATAAGTACTAGTCAAGTTCTACCCGTCATTTCGTGATTAATTAGACCCACCCACATGACCCTTAACTAAGGTCAACAAAGTCACGCGACTGTCCTAACTAATCGCATCATATGCGGTGTAGGAAGACATCACTTAGCTACCGTACACTGTGCCTTGACTATGGTCAACAAACACAGCACGAATACTAAGTACTCTACTTCCTAAAATGACGGAGGGTTGCGGCTGGTTTTTGTGAAAACCTTTAACGCTCTGAACTTGATCTCGTTGCGGAATCAAATGGTTTTTAAATAGAATGTTTTTGAGGCTTTTCTAGTTTTGCTAAAGGGGTCACTCCCGGTGAAGGGATCGTCGGCCCTTTCCTCGTCGAATGAGGTGCGGGATATATCATATATATCACCGTGCAAAGCAGAAACTATAGAAGCGATCAAAAGACAAACCGAGGGTTGTAGCATCTGCTAGTTATTGCTAAAGGAATCACTCCCGGTGAAGGGATCTTGGTCCTTTCCCTATCGAATAAGGTGCAGGATGTTCTATAATGAACACCACGATGCAAAGCAAGAACTGTAGCTACCTGTTTTTATTTTGAAATTCGATTCCACAACATCAATTAGGTTTATTTTCTTTCATTAATCTCATTAATGAATATCCCATCATTTAAGTCCACCTAAACATCACAGATAAATATAACGTACGCTTATGCCATCCGCATTCGCCTCGATATCCCGTCTGCACCGTTAGGTTAGGTAACTAACGCCAGAGCGAGGCAGGGCTAGCGCGGGTGTAAAACATAAGCAATGTCTATATAATATATCATATATACTATATATAATACCTGTCACAGAACATCACATGATCACAGATAAATTACAGCAGAAGAAACATATGAAATATTGGATATACTAGGACGTCCGTGTTTTCAATACGAGCCAGTATAAAACACGGATTCCACGGTCGTGATGAATAGCCAAGCCCACACCCCTAGACCCCTACGAGAGCGGCAAGCAACCCTACCAATTCTAGGGTTAGGAGACCCGGACTCGACTCCTCGAGTTGGTCTCCCACTGGACCCCAGAACCCGGTTACTTATGCTCCCCTCCTTGGGTCTATCCTAGTGCAGAAAAGTAAATAATATACATCAACGGTGACATCTTCCGCAACCTGGAAGTGCCCCAATAAAAGAATATTACATACAAGTTTTTACATGAATGAAAATGAAAAAACACTCATCTCACATAAAAACCCCCGGCTATTCAAACACGACGATCCAATATAACATATCCAGCAACACATAACATCACATGTCATCAACGTAAGTAAATATGCGCATCCCAATTGTCGTTGACATATAGCAATGAAACCGGCGACATCACATATTACACTTACGGTCACAGAAAAGAAAGTGTAAAACTACAACAGTTGGAATCCGCAACCTCCTCAGACATCGCATGCCTGACCAAATGAATTACTTAGACATCGCATGCCTAACAATTATAAACCCCGCATTTTAGTCTCATTATCGAAAACACTTTTCAATATCAAGTCGGGCAATTCAGCAAGATTCCCGACATCCTGATCGAATGCTCGTCGCAAACTTCTGTAGACGGCCGCACCCCCGATACCGTCGACGAAGTGCACCAAGGCGGAACACCGCTGTCGCGAACACCCGAACGGATGCTTTCGGCGACGGGGTTCTCCTACAGTCACTTGGTCGGGGCTATGGGGTGAGGCTGTCTATTAAGTTTACCCGGCGAGTATCCGCGTACGCTACGTGATTGCGACGGACTTTTGATCACATCAAAACTCCGTGGCAACCGATAAAGTGAGACTAAACTGCTACGTTTACAATATTCATTCCGTTATCTCATAACAATTTGTGAATTCCAATTATTGTATCACATTCCGGATAAATAGAAAATGCTAAACTTTTCGATCGAACAATCGAACACCCAAGTTTTCCCGATACAGCTCAACACATGAAATAAGTCTAACAACATTCAGTTCGTGCCTCAGTACCAATGGTCCAGCCGTAGAAGGGTCAAGCCAACGCCTCACATGTGGCACGCCGTACTGGCCCAAACCCGAAGGTTCAAAGGGCAGTTCAAGACGGTCACATAATCGAGTTAAGGTTTGTTGTCTTCTAGAGGGTCCATCGCGTTACTTGCACTACTTAGAACGTCGTTAAACTACGGAAAAATCCAACAATTGGAAATTTCCCGGCAGGGGAAAAAGTGGGTATTTATATCCGGTCGAACCTTTTAACATATTCTAAAATTTATCCGGAAACGCACACCGACAAAATTAGATAGTCCGATCGAATACACCGAGTCCCCAATACCACTCAGAAAATACAACTCTGGAATAAATATTAAAATATCCCCAAGAAAACCAGCATTAAAAACTAGGAGTTACTGTGAAAAAGAATCATGCTGATGTGACTAGTTGGCCGCGGAACCGCCGCACGAGCCATGCTCGTGCCGCGGTTCCGCCGCGTTTTAGAGGAATCGTGCTCTCGAATTTCACAGTAAGTCTTAGGATAACCTGCTGATTTTTCTGAATATTTTTAATTTCGAAAAAACCACATTTTACAGAAATGTCCAGAGAGCAATATTCGGGTCGGGGTTTTGGGTCGATCGGACTTCTAACTCCGTCGGGACTTCGCCTAAGGCTCTAGCTAGGCTCTGATACCACTGTAGGGTTCCTAGGCACACTAGTGAGGTCTCACAAGGCATCAACCATGCCGATTTCAAATTTTACAAGGGCCGAGAAACTCTAATACGGATCGTTAACTAGAATTTTAGGCGAAAGATGCAACTAGTTAACAACTTAACTAAGTGAACGGAAATACAACCTTTGTAGATCCGGTCCACCACCTCCTAGGCTCCGTGATGAAGTCCTTCCGCTGTCCAAAACGAACCCATGACTCTAGCATCGGTATCATCGAAGAATGGGCGAGCTTGATCGTCGGTTCGATGCCGAAGATGATCTACGTCGAGGTATCGCAAGAACAAGCTCCAACTTCATCAAGCTTTGAAATCTTGTGAAGGAAACACCCTATACTACTTGGCAAGAGGTAGAGGATGAAGAAATAGGAAGTGGGTTCACTTTAGAATTGGATTTCTCACTTGTTTTCTCAAGTTGCCATTGGAGTAGCAAGCTTTTTCCATGGAAGAAGAAGATGAAGAAGAAGAAGATGATATGATAAGTGTTGAATAATTAGATAAATAATTCAATACTTATCATACTTTCAACTATAGTTAAGTGTAGAGAATTAACATGGGTTAGTTAAATGGTTAGGGTTAAGCAAAACAACAAAAGAGTGACTTAGTCAAAGTTTCAAGAAACTTCAACTAAAAAACAAAACATACAACCATTCATTTATCTTTTTCTTTTTCCAAAATGAATAAATAAGAAAAAGATAAATGAATAAATAATCAAAACCCTAATCATTAACTTAAACCATGGTTTGATTCTTTACACTTAACCAAGTAAGCATGTATCATCAAACATGATACAAACATGTGCACAAAACTATATCGCATATACAATGTGTACAATTCAAGTGAGAAAATCCTTTTAAAGTGAACCAATACTAGTTAACGCAAAGTAATATATCAAATATATAAATATGCACTAAATCATTAAATCAACACTTGATTTAACGATCCGGTCATATCGGATATAACCGACTAGTATCATATGTATCGGCTTATCGAATCAATCCTTGATTCGATAACTAGGTTATATCGCATATAACCATTCGATATATTCATCGCGAGAATAGAATACGGTATCACATACACGCATTATTCTCGGTCCCGCCCATATCTCATATGCGCTCCTATTTCGTTTCGCTTGAGCCAGGAAACCTCTGTGTAGGACTCTAAAGACTCGTCAATACGCCGGCAGCAGATGATGATCATATCAAACACCCACAAGCCGCAAGCGGTCTGCTAAACGTAACGGCCACCCGGGTATTGAGCGATCAGAAGATCGACGAGCAAGCCCGCACACACTCCTGTGAATCCGACCAGTAACACTTATCGTATAGTCCGGTCTGTTCGTCTGATATGTCGCATATCTCGCCTAGGGGTGGTAAACGTCATACCCCAATAGCTCGATAAGTCATGCCGACTTGAGGTCCATAACATTCGTGAAACTACTGATAACTCTTACCAGTATATCACTGCAACCCTGGCCAGGGATTTCCTGTTATGGCCAGTCGAGCATAGCACAACATCAACCCCCAATACCGGGAGAGACGAATCCCCTCCTATCGCTCATTGCCTCCATGTGAATCGGGACTGTACCCAAAAACCACCTGTTTGCACGACTCAGTAGAGCCGTGGTAGGGTGGAAATGAAAGCACAGTGGGAGACACACAAGACTCTATGACGATCTCGGGTCAACAGACTAAGCTGTACCAGTGTCACCAGAGAACTGCCATCTGACGTGAGGTATAATACCATCTGGGAGTTCTCGGCGAGTCCGTTCAGTGTACCCAGTCTCCACTGAGCACCCGCATACCATCTTCGATGTCAAACACCAATGGATATGGGATCATCCATCGCCCATCGCATGGGTCGAGAAGATATGCGCTAGTCTACTCTGGAATATCGATGCCCCGTCTCGATATTCCCTCGACTAGGAACATTTCAAGGATGTACTCATGGACTACCCAAGCCCCCCACTAGTATGATCTACATCATAGTCCTGAAAGTCGAGTACACATCCTAAGGGCTTTATCAACATGTAATCAGAGAGACAAAAAGTATACATGTTAAGATAAAGTGCAACCAGATAGCGTACTATCATGTCGAGCAAGAAAGTTCTTCCTATATATGTCCCAGCATCCACTACAATATACATCCAATGTACAGTAATGGCCTCTAGGGCATACATATAACTAACAACTCTCGTAATCCTGCACGGAACGGCGGTAAAAACCTGCTAAGCCCAACAATCTGCGGATCTCCGTCCTGCACACAAGTCTGGGCCTAAGCTGTACGGTCACGATCTCCCTCGGGACCATACAAAACCGTCTCCCGTGACTACAAGACCTAGGGGTCAACACAAAACAAACCTGAAGAAACACTCCGAGAATTTAGCAAACTGCTGGTGCATTCCCAGTATCTGCATAACAAATTCCCAAGTGTTACTCCTGTTCCTCAAGACACATTAGATAGACCAGAATGTCGTAAATAACACAACAGAAACTGGTCGAGGAACGGCCTGAAGAAATCTGGTTCATCACATCTACGAATGCTGCTAGGGCATTAGTGAATCCAATGACTCACAAAAACACACAAAGCCCGTCGCACGCATATAGCAGTCTTTGGAATGCCATCACCCCGAATCCGCAATAATGATGACCTGATCCCAAACGAACTTAGAAAATGTCTCGCACTCTGGAGCTGATCGAAGAAATCGTCAATGCGAGGTAGGGGTTACCTATCCGCACCGTAAGACGGTTCAATTAACGATTCGTCGATACACAACCCTAAACTGCCGTCTTCCTCCTCGACGAACAGAAATAGGAGCTTCCAAAAGCGAAACACTCAGACGCACAAACTCCCCAAACCATAACTCTGCAGCTGATCCTTAAGCTCCAAGCTTCGCCGGCTCATCCGGAACAACGTCGGAAAAACTCTCGCACGAAAGGAACCCGGTCCAACAATCCTAACTGTGGCTCCAGTATCATGAATGAACGCCAAGAATCCACGACATCTCCTCAGTAGCCGACTAGCGAAAAAGGCTGAATTCAAGCTGTGAGAGGCAGCACAACTATCCACCTGCACAACAAGAACTGACCTGCCGGGAAAAACAAACTTGACTGTTTTCCTCACGGTAGTCCACAGACGCCTAGCACGTAGTTAACCAGTCCGTGCCCAGGAGAACGTCAAATCCAACTTCTCTAGAAGGATTAAAACGACGGACGAATCTCTATCTCCTATCAGATTGGCACACAACTGAAATACGTGTCGCGCAACAAAAGAATCGCTGACAGAAGTTAACACCACTCCGACTAATCTACCTAACCACGGTACAAGCAAGAAAACAAACGAATACAATAAAGAACATATAAATCAAGGGTACCTGAAAACTCCACACTGGACGTCTGCGCGTCCCGATGAGTAGAAGCAAACTCCTGTGTCTGCCCTCTATTCGCAGCTGGATGAACTCCTCTGGTAGACTGAGCCCTCTGAGCGAATCTTCCACGTCTACGGCCTCTCTGAATACGACTTTGACGAGGTGCTAAGGAACAATCCCTGACGAAGTGCTGAAGGCTCCCGCATCGGAAACATCCACGCGCTGACTGCTGACCATCCTGGGAATGAGAGCTGAACGACTGTCCTCGTCCTAAGCCTCTGCTACTCCCGCGGCGGCCACGAAATCTGTCTCGACGACCAAACCTCTGCCTCTGGGCTGGTACGCTGGTACGAGTCCTCCACTGTCCTGGAACTCTCTGGGCCTCTTGATTATGCGCCTCGTCAACTAGAGCTGCAACCGCTGGTGCTATGTAAGTGACGGACTGCTGCATGCTGATCGTAAGGGACAGCTGAGTAACAGGGGTGACAACCTCCTGTCGTAGCTCCCGAACGACATCAACCAAAGAACTCATAGTCTGGCGGAAGTCCTGCATCTCTGCCAAAAGTCTATCCATAGTATAAATCGTAGGCTGATCCGTCTGCACCTGTGCAACTAGAGTGCCATCCTGGTCAGTACTCGTCTCACCCGAGCCAACTCTGACCTCGGCCCTCGCTGCATCACTCTGAGTTCCTATAGTCATCGGCGGCAAGGCTATAAACAGATATAAGATAAGATTCGATAAGAATAAGGAAATCGAATCTTAAGGGTAGGAATCATCAAGGAAGGAATTTCAAGCAAATTGTACTTAGGTCACTAAATGCGAAGTACCGCATCGTGGGTATGCTGCAGACATACACACACTACGTTACTCTGCTTAAGCTACCTACTCCATCATACTAAGGTCATCCTACACTCCGAAAGGTAAAACCTAACGCTCTGATACCAACTTTGTCACGACCCAAAATTGGCCCATGACGGCCCTAATACTACGCAACGCCAAAAGACGTAACACAGTAAAAGAAAGCCAAAACCCAGAAATCTAAACCAAGAAAATACGGAAATGATAGTATAAGTTTTTGAAAAATTTGAAAGCACAACCCAAATTCTTTAAAAAGTCTTACTTTCTTTCTTTAAAATTTTAGCAACACCCCCTTTTTGTAAAAAGTGGCCCAAAGGCGAAAAACAATCTCATCACAAGTATACGACGCCGTAGCGAAGAAATAAGACAATAGGAAGGAAACTGTATATATAAAAGGCAACAAATCCACAAATAATATACAATAGCGTCCTCACCAAGTCTCTAAGTCAACAATACAATAGTAGATGGAGAGTACAAAATACACGAAGGTACAATATGAAACACAGATAACCATCAACCCACCTAAGCAAAATAGTACTGTGAGCTGATGCGGTATCTGGAGCAAAAGATGATAGCTGAAAGCGGAATAGCTGAATAGAGGAATAGCCTGCCTCGACTACTCTGGGGAACAACCTGAAACACCTGTGGCACAACGGGGGTGAGCTGCCAACTCGTGAATAGCAGATAACATATGCAGGTAATCGCAGGAATGTACGTACAGCATGAATCTAAGATATGCGATTACAGTAATAACATGTCATGCAAATGCTAAATAAAGGGAAGTACACTAGCAGGTACAATCAAAATGTGAAGCAATAGTAACATGACAATAATATGCAATAACCATGCAATAGGGATATGAGAAAGTCGATATGCAACTATCATAAGGGTACACTAACAGGTACTACCAATATGTGAATCTGTGCGTAAAGTAGATAAGTGTGAGGTATAGGGTGGAGTATGTCATTTCCACGGAAACCTGACATCGTGGTAGGATCACAATCCATCAAGACACTCGAATCCCAAATCCTCAAATCAGCCCCCAACTAGGCTCTCACATCACCTCAATGTACGATATCGAGTAGCTCTCCTATATCTCGAATGTACAAATCCACAATCTCTTTCATATCCAATATCCAATCTCAATGAATCACTTATATCCCAAGTCGAATCTCAAGCAAGCTTCTAACATCCTAAAGGTATATATATACATAAATAAATATGATGGGGGCAATACACATATATTAGCGTCCCACTCCACTAATATTGGTGTAAAGGTATATATAACAACGGCTAAATCCCCTGTTATATATACAAAAGGTGTTTAAGAGAAATATCATGAAAACAATGTGCCAAGCATCGACACAGAAATCCTGATAGGTACGTATCATACGCTGTCCCGAAAGCACGAGTGCCTAGCTCTGACCCTCGTCTTTCGACGTATGCATACGCGCATGACTCCCAACGGTGTCTCCATGACCCCCGCCGAGTCATTAGTACTGTCACCCGTAGGTACTAGCCCGCCTCCAGGCTCAATCGGCAAAATCCATCGATCTTCTTGCTGAGGGGAACCATACCGGGCCCCACCATGTACCCTCTACGGCCTCGACGCCTCCTCGTAGGGGTATATATAATCAGCACCGATAAAGCTCATGGTGGATGCGCAAATATCATATCAAGGAAACCGGGTTTTTCAATGTATGCATAATTTCATGAACTCCCGCGGTTCCCAAATCCAGAAAACATCATCTAAAATCCAAATAATAATGCGCAATCCAGGAATAAACATATGCGATATATCTGAAATGCGAGCATATAAATGAGAATATGTAGCTGAAACCAGATGTATGCAAAACCAATAAGGTACAGCTAAGTAACATCAGTAAAGGTAAATATGTAACTGCAACTGAATATGTGTGTAACATACGGGTGTAGCAATGTAGGTATCTACTTATAAGAACTTATGCCGTATACCCCCCTGGGTATAAGAAAATATGAGTAAGATATACCTGTAGATGTATCGTAAAGGGTAAGTATACCTATCACTAATGGTACGATACTCTATAGGTATATAGGTATGGTAATGTCATCTGTGATAAGCAATAGAATCTATAAGGGGTTGTGTGTGACATGGCAATTATTGACGGTGTGTGTGTAGCATACAATCCGTGCTCGTGCAACATGAACCATCAATAATGTGTGCAGTGTCCTACGGCTGCTAGTCACAGTATAACTATATCAAGGAAATAAAGTAAAGGCGCAATTCTAACAATGACGTAGAATGTGCGATAGGTATTTGAATCCTAGCCCAGACGCATAACGCCATGCGGGCGATTCCCCTGTAGATGTTAAATCTACTCACCTACGCTCCACGCTAGGTGAATCCTACCATCTGCTCCCCCCTGTAGTAGTGTCCGTAGTCCCTGCCTGCAAACCTGCAAATAAGACACAAAATCATATCTAAGCCAAATATTTCGCGAAACGCGATATCGAACCAAAACGAGAAACTCGCGTTGCGAACTAAACACGCATGTGCACGATACGCTGAATCGTGTGTGTACGCGTCTAAAACCATCGCGACACGCCGCGATACGCTGGATCACAGAACCTACTCACGTATCGCGCGTATCGCGCAAACACAACGAACACCAAAAACGAAATATGATCCCAGATTTTCCTACAGGCCAAAACTTACAAACCTAGACATGCCAAAGCACTAGACAACACTGCAGACAACCCTAGCCAAGACCCCGGCACCCAACTCATCTTCTTGGCCGCAATTTGCGGCCAAACTGAATTAATTGGCGGCCGTGTTTGGGAATGGTGGGTTCGTGTTCTGGTGGTGGTATCTATACCTAGTGTACATGCTCCAGTTTCCTCAATTTTGTTCTGTAGGGTCCGGGTCCATAGCAGATTCCAGATGTCACAAATATCGCTTAAAAACGACAATTTAGCACAAAAGCAAACCCTATGGTATTTTAGTGAAATCCAGGGAAATTCTCAGTCGAAGTGACCCTAATAACACTAAAATAGGCTAGGTTAACTAACACAATCATCATATGATAAAACTTCCACACAAAACACCATAATTAGCACTAAACTAGCTAATTAACACTAACCGACACCAATTAACACATAAGCTAGCAATAAGGGGAATTGTGTTCAAGAGTTATACCCTAAAGACCCCCAAGAAGCAGGTGAAGAAGTGGAAGAAGCTGCTGCAAGTTGCTGGAGCCCCTGTTGTTGCTGTTGCTGCCTGCTGCTCCTACTGCTGATGATAATGATGATGCTGCTGTTGTTGTTGTTGTCTCTGGTGCTGCTGCTGCTTCTCTCTCTCTCTCTAGGTGTGAGTGTGTGTGTGTGTTGAGAGTGAGAGAATGAGAAGAAAGAATATGAGAGGGAGAAATGAGAGCAACACAAAACCCCTCCCCTTCTCACTCTCTCTCATTATAATTGAGGCATGGCTTGAGCCATGATGCCCCATGCCCTCTCTCTCTCTCTCTCCAAGGTCAACCATTCAAACAATTTAAAAAAAAACCCTTTGCAAATTTATTTTCCATTTTTTTTAAAGAACAACCATAACACTTAAACAAAACATAAAACTTAACTTAAGACAATGGCTAGCTAACCATGATTGCTAATCATGTTTAACCGCAAAAACAACCCTAGTTATCATGCGCAAGTGTGTGCAAGCCTAAGAAAAATCTAATAAAATACTCAATAAATAGGATAAAATATTTGAAACTTAATTTGGTAAACTTTTTATTAAAAACTATATTTTAAAATATAATTAGCTACAAAACACATTCTAAGGTGTTACAAGTGTGAGCGGGCTTGCTCGTTGATCTTCTGATCGCTCAATACCCGGGTGGCCGTTACGTTTAGCAGACCGCTTGCGGCTTGTGGGTGTTTGATATTATGATCACCTGCTGCCGGTGTATTGACGAGTCTTTAGAGTCCTACACAGAGGTTTCCTGGCTCAAGCGAAACGAAATAGGAGCGCATATGAGTTATGTGCAGGACCGAGAATAATACCTGTATGTGATACTGTATTCTATTCTCGTGATTTGTATCATTGGACGGTTATATAAGATATAGCCGGGTTACCGAATCAAATGTTGATTCTATGAATTGATACATTTAATATTAGTCGGTAATATGCAGTATGACCGGATCATTAAATCAAGTGTTGATTTAATGATTTAATGTATAATTATATATTTGATATATTACTTTACATTAACTAGTATTTGTTCACTTAAGATGGATTTTCTCACTTGATTTGCACAAGTTGTATATATGATATATTTTTGTACACTAGTTTGTATCATGTTTGATGATACATGCAAACTTGGGTGAGTGTATGCTATACACCATGTTTAGTTAATGGTTAGGGTTTCCATTACCTTATTTATTTATTTATTTTGGTAAAATAGAATGGTTGCTTTTTTTGTCTTTGTGCAAGAAGCTTCTTGATGCTTCATGCATCTTTGACAAAATAACCATTTTGTTTTTATTCCTTAACCCAACCATTAGCCTAAACCCTAGTTTAATCTCTGCATGAGTTTACTCACCCATGGTTGCTAAATGATAGTCATCACTTGATTTTCTTTTTGGAGATAATTCATTATTATTCATATTCTTTTCTTCTTCTTCTTCTTCATGAAGAGAAGAAAGCTCACTTGAAAATTTCCAAGTGATGAATCCAAGTAAGAAATCCAATTCCAAAGTGAACCCATTTCCTATTTCTTCATCCTCTACCAGTTGCCATGTAGTAGAGAGTGTTATCTTCACAAGTTTCATGACTAAGTGAAGATGGAGCTTGAGTTTGAGTTGCCTCGACGTAGATCATCTTCGGCATCGAAGTCAACGACCTAGCCCGATCATTTCTCCGACGAAACCATAGCTAGAGTCCGGGATCCGATGATCGCAGCGGAGGGACATCATCAAGGAGCTAAAGAGGTGGAGGACCGGATCTACAAAGGTTGTAGTCACATTCATTTTATAGTAAAGTTGTTTACTTGTATGTCTTTTGCCTATCCTCTAGTTAACGATCTAGTTTAAGCTTTCTCGGGACATAAAAATTTAAATTGGACAAGGTTGATCAGTTGTAGAACCTCATGGGTGTGCCTAGGAACCCTACAGTGGTATCAGAGACAAGCTAGAGCTTTAGGCGAAGTGTAGACGACGTTAGAAGTCCGATCGAACCCGAAACCCTAATTGAAAACCCTTCTCTGTACAATTTTTCAAAACTGGGATTTTTGTGAATTAAAAATATGCAGAAAAATCAGCAGGGTTTTATAAGAAATACTGTGCATCACGTGCGCCTGAGTCGACTAAAGCGCCGCGGAACCGCGGCACGAGTATGGCTCGTGCGGCGGTTCCGCGGCCATACAGTACCATTATTTTGTGAATTTTGCACAGAAATTTCTTTCTTTAGTTGCTGAGTTTTCTGGGAATTTTTAAATTATACTCAAGAGTTGAGTTTTCTGGGTTGTATTGGGAGTTCGTTGTTTCGATCGAAAGTTTTGTTGGATATATATGCCCTAGAGGCCTACATTGTATAGGGTGCTTGGGATATGTATGTACATGACAGTCTTACTTAATATGATAGTGCGCTATTTGGTTTGTCTTTATCTTAACATATGATATATTTTGTATTGTATTCATTTATATATTCATGTTGATAAAGCCCATAGGGTGTTTGCCTGACTACCGGCGTTGTGATGGCAGTCATACTAGTGGGAGCTAGATAGTCAATAGGCACATCCTTAGATGTCCCTAGTCGAAGGAGTATCGAGACTGGGCATCGATACTCCGGAGTAGACTAGTGTATACATATCTAGACCCTGACGAGGGGCGATGGATTGGTCCCGCAGCCATTGGTGGTGTGCACCTAAGATTGTATACAGATGCTCACTGGGTGTGAGTACACCGGACATGACTCGCCGAGAACTGACTGGATGGTATTATACCTAACGTCAGATAGCAGTTCTCAGGTGACATGTGTGCAGATAGTCTGTTGACTTAAAGTCATCATTTGTCTCGTGTGAGTTCCCACTGTACTTTGATTATTACCCTACCACGGCTCAAAGGAGTCGTGCAAACAGGTTTTAGTTGGGCACAGTCCCGAGCCACGTGGAGGCAGTGAGCGACTGTTAGGGATTCGTCTCTCCCGGTATAGGGAGTTGATATCGCACTGTGGTCGGTTGGTCATTACCATAAGTCCCTGGCCAGGGCTGATTGAGAATTACTGATGGACTGATCAGTAGATTCTCGGATGGTCTTGAGCCATAACGACACGACTTGTACTGTTATTAGGGGTCTGACGTCCACCACCTCCCTAGACCATACATGCGATACTCTTAGACGAACAGACCGGACTGCGCGGATATTGTCACGGACAGGCTCAGTAGGATTTCAGATGGGTTACCTCATCGGCTTTCTTATCGACAACTACCTGGGGACCGTTACGTACAGCTAGTGCCGCTTGCGGTCTGTGGTTAAACCCACTGCCAGCGTAGTAGTTGAGTCTTTAGAGTCCTATACAGAGATTTCCCAAACCCAGGCGAAAAGATATAGAGGTCGTATGGTTTTACGACAAAGGTTCGGACGCATACGTGTTTGAACGCACGTACGACATTCGGACAGTTTTTACTAGCCAGCTTTGGTTTAAGCCAGATTCTAGGATTAGCTTATTGGATTTATACAATTTAAAGTTTTTCCGTGTTTTCACGGATGAGGGGCGTTCTCGTAATTTTCCGAGAAGCTTCTAGAAGGATGTGACTTAGAGGGAGAGGTGGTATTATCATTTAATGATTTAGTGACTCATTATGGGTGATTCATCATGTCATTAATGCATTATTAAATGCTTAATGACTCACATAATGAATCACCCACTTGCATTTATGAAACATGATGAATAATCTCATATTATTCATTTCTTTTTAATTCATTATGTTTCATATATCAAGTGAGAAGCTATTTCATTATTATTATTATTATTATCATTATCATCTTCTCACTCTCTCTCTTCAAGCTCTCTCTCCTTCACCAATCCCTAATCCTACCCTCATGAGTTGAGAACAAGGATTAGGAAAGACTAATTACTCCATAACCTATCTCTACATCACCTTAGCTAATCTATTTAGCAACTAGAGAAACTAAGTAACCTCAAGTTTAGAGGTTATAACTTGGATTAGGGTTCTCGGGTGGATCGTCTATCACGGAAGGAAGCCGAGGAGGTCGTAGAGATCCAAAGAGGCCGTAGATAACATAAAGACGAAGGACTAGAACCGTTTGGTATAATCTCTTAACATAGTAGTTTAGAACTCTATAGGTTTTGTTAAGTATTGTTTAGCAAACGATTCATGCGGTTAGTCGATGTTTAACCAAAGAACAAGATTGTTTTTCATATTTTCGTCTCCCCACAAGTATTGGGGTGTTGTACATCGACTTACAGTGGTATCGGAGCCTCACTAAACAATAATTAACACACTAGCAAAATTGTATGAATTTCGAACGGAAAAACAAACTGGAAAAACCCCGATATCTTGCATTTTCTGTCGAATTTTAAATGAGGTCCAAATATTTTTCAGGGACCTTCAGAATGACCTAAATGAATATATTAGAACACCCAAGAAAACTGGGCTCATGAATCGGCCATAGCGCCGCGGAACCGCGACGGATCCCACCGATCCGCCGCGATTCCGCCGCGCTTTGGACGACTCATCAGCCCAAGTTTCTTGTGTTGGTTCTCTGTGATATTTGGTATTTTCTGGTAATTTTTATTTTTGCTCAGGTTTCAGATTTATAGAGAAGTATTGGAGCAAAATTAAATGTGTTTAATCGATCGAAATTATATGGTATTTGCTTGTTTGATTATATCTGTGAAATGTTTTATGTGTTCGTAAACCTCCCCTAACTGCTAGTATGTCGATTGGCAGGGGGTTGCACATATCTTTGATGTTATATATAACTGTTTGTGTATATAAACTGTATTGGACTGTTGTGGTGATTAGCCGGGTTTTGTGATGGGTTATTGTATTAATTCATTCGATGTAATTGTAATAAGTTGTAATATTATTTTTCGGGGCACATCCAGGTTGCGGTTGTAGCCACCGTTGTATTATTCTTTTTACTGTTTTTTGCACCTAGGATAGACCCAAGGTGGGGTACACAAACTACCGGGTATTTTGAAGTGTTGAGGTAGATCGCTTCACTTCTGGTACTTGGCGGGTAGTTTGCCGTACCCGTAGGGGTCTGGGGTGGGGTAAATGGCTATTCATCACAACTGTGTAATCCGTCTTTCATTGCAGGCTCAAAAGAAATGCGGATTGCTTGCAAATCCAATATTGTTTATCTGTGATTTGGAATGCCTATTATTGCATCTGACGAATGTACAATATCTATATATGATAGCTATTTAGACGTCGCTTATGTTTTACACCCGCGCTAGCCCAGCCCCCGCTCTGTCGTTAGTTAAGTAACCTAACGGGTTATGACGGGACCCCGTGGCGAATGCGGATGGCATAAGAGGACTTTGTATTTTCGTTGTTATCTGTAATGATAGGTTAAAGATGGGACGCATTATTTTTAATGCAAAGGAAAATAAAACCTAAAAAGAATCGTTGGAACAATTTCTAAAAACCAATCGGTTTTCTTGAAAAAGCAAATTTTAAATGCGGAGCTTAAACCACTCCTTTTAATAAAAGCTATCTTAGTTCCTTCGATCAAATCAAGTTCACTACGTTAACGTTTTTTTGCCAAAAACCAGCCGTAACCCTCCGTCGTTTCAGATAGACAGCACATCGTATTCATGCTATGCTTGTTGGCCTACGTCAAGGCATAGTGTATGGTAGCAGTGTGTGTGCCTATTTGTTGCATAGATAGATGCATTAGTTTAATACAGACGTACACCTTGTTGGCCTACATCAAGGGCTTGTACGATGTATTTAAATTGATCAAGACAACGACGGGTAGAACTTGACTTGCGTCTTATGACTTGTTGGCCTACGTCAAGGTCTATAAGAGCTTGGGGTAAAAATCACATTGGGAGTTTCAAACATAAAGGAAACTTGCAGATTTAGCATACCTTCTGGAGTGTGGTGACTAGAGTGGCTTCCATCTAGGGCATCATGCAATGATAGTTGGATCCCGATCCCACTGATGAGTAGGATTACTCTCGGGAATTTCTCTCACTTAACAATCAATGCTATAAACCAAGTAGGTGCCTAGAAAGGTGTTAGAGGGCTACGCCTCTAGGGAAAAGAGGTTCTTTAATTAAGGAACTTCGCGAAAGCGTTGGAAAACCTCCCTCGAAGTACCAACACCAGCCTGGCTGAAAGGTTAAACAAGAATTGTGATGTGTGATTAAATCCTGACTAGTTCTTCTTTTAGGTTTTGAAGAAGGATTTGAGGAAACAGTAGGAGCCATCCTGTTTAGATAAATTAATAACCAATCTAAACTTGCAAGAGCATATGCTGAGTGTTTCTTTTCTCTCTCTCTGGCAGCTACAATGACTGGACTTAAACTATTACTTGAAAAGAATATACTGACCGGGCAGAACTATAAAGATTGGCTAAGGAACGTCAATATTGCGCTGACTTATGACAAAGTTGCATATGTTACCACCGCTGTTCCTCCCCTTATCCCAGGACCAGATTCCTCAGTTGCGGACAAGAAAGTTCGCAAAACCTGGGATCCAGACTGTTAGCGAGCTAAGTGTATCGTGCTGGCGTCCATGAATAATGAACTCCAGAAACAGCACGAGAGTATGGATATTGTATCCATATTCCTCCATTGCAAGGAATTGTATGGTGAACACTCCCGTATCGCGAGGTACGAAACCTCAAGGAAACTCTTCCAGATGAGGTTAGCTCCAGGATCTCTTGTTGGAGAGCACGTCCTCCAAATGATCACCCTCATTGAGGAACTCGCAAACCTGGGATGTGTGCTAGAGAATGATTTGTATATCGACTTGATTTTGCAGTCCCTTCCCCACACCTTCTCTCAGTTCGTGCTGAACTTCAATATGCACGAGATGGAAGCTGATCTTCCAAAGCTCCTCAACATGTTGAGGGTAGCAGAGACCTCCTTGAAAAAGGAGAAGACTCCCGTTCTGTATGTCGGCCAATCGTCCTCTTCTAAATCTAAAGCGAAAGCTAAAGGGAAGAAGAAGATGAAAGCCACCAAACAGAAGGGTGGGGTCAAGAAGGTGCAGGGAATGAACAAGGCAGGAAGGGTGAAGGCAGAAAAGAACGAGTGCTTCTATTGTCACAAGCAAGGGCACTGGAAGAAGGACTGTTTGGCCTTTAAAGCCAAGGACATGAAGCAAGCTGTTGCTTCTGCTTCAGGTGTGTTCGTAATCGAAAATTGTCTTTCAGTAAACTCTACTTCATGGGTACTTGATACCGGTTCTGGTTCTCACATCTGTAATTCTTTGAAGGATCTGAGAAATAGTAGAGTACTGGGGGCAGGTGATATGACTCTCCGGATGGGCAATGGAATGCATGTAGATGCAGTTGCAATAGGGGAATATCACCTAGGGTTGAATAGTGGACACATTTTGGTATTGTACAGCTGTTTTTGTATTCCCAGTATGTTGTGTAATATTATATCAGTATCTTTGTTGTCTGATAAAGGATATAATTTTGCGCTTGAAAGAAATGTCATGAACATCCTCCTAAATCAAGAACTGATTGGGTTTGGCAGACTGGAAAACGGCATATACATACTTAATCAACCTCAAATTTTCAATATACAAAAACCACGTAAAAGAAAGGCTCCAGATTCAAATCAAGCCTTCCTATGGCATTGTAGACTTGGTCATATAAACGAAACAAGGTTGACTAAGTTACATAAAGATGGATATCTAGATCCGTTTGAATATTCATCATATGCAACTTGTCAATCATGTATCAAAGGAAAAATGACCAAATCTCCGTTCACCGGACACGGAGAAAGAGCCACACAACTCTTGGGACTTATACACAGTGATGTATGTGGTCCAATGTCTACACATGCACAAAGCGGTCACTCCTACTTCATAACTTTTACTGATGACTTCTCTAAGTATGAACATATATTCTTAATGAAACATAAATCCGAGGCTTTTGAGAAGTTTAAGGAGTATAAAAATGAAGTAGAAAAATAGACTGGTAAAAGCATCAAGACACTTCGATCTGATCGAGGTGGAGAATACTTAAGTACCTGTTTCCTTGAATACTTAAAAGAGAATGGAATTCTCTCTCAGCTTACTCCACCTTATACACCTCAGCATAATGGTGTATCAGAAAGGAGGAATCGCACTCTGTTAGACATGGTGCGTTCAATGATGAGTAGCGCTGAGTTGCCACTTTCCTTCTGGGGATTTGCTCTAGAATCAGAAGCATACCTATTAAATAGAGTTCCGACTAAGTCTGTGCCTACCACTCCATATGAAATGTGGAGCGGGAAGAGACCATATCTTAAGTATATCAAGATATGGGGGTGTCCGGTATATGTTAAGAAGCATAATCCGGACAAGCTCGAGGCACGATCGGTTTTGTGCAAGTTTGTTGGATACCCCAAGCATTCAAGGGGGTATATGGTCTACCACACTGAAGAACAAAAGGTGTTTGTCACTCGCCACATTGTCTTCTTAGAAAGCGAATTTCTTGCAAAAGAAATTAGTGGGAGCACGGTAGAACTGGAAGAAATTCCAGAACCTCAAACTGCAACCGATGACTTAAAAGAATCTCATATTTCAATAGAACATGACGAACCAACGCCACTCCGCAGATCTAGTAGGCTTTCTCATCCTCCTGAAAGATACTATGGTTTTCTTCTTGATGGGGATCGAGAGGATTGCATCATCGATAATGATGAGCCTACTAGTTTTCAGCAGGCTATCACGAGTAGCGACTCAGTGAAGTGGTTGGATGCTATGAGATCCGAAATGGAATCCATGTACACCAGTAAAGTATGGACTTTAAAAGTTGCTCCTCCTGGGGTAAAACCAGTTGGGTACAAATGGATCTTCAAAAAGAAGATTGGTACATTTGGACAAGTGGAAACCTACAAAGCTAGACTAGTAGCAAAAGGTTTTCGTCAAAGACTGGGATTGGACTATGATGAAACTTTTTCACCAGTAGCTATGCTTAAATCCATTCGGATCATGCTTGCCATTGCTGCCTTCCATGACTATGAAATCTGGCAAATGGATGTAAAAACAGCTTTTCTAAATGGACATCTAGAAGAGAGTGTTTACATGGATCAACCAGAAGGTTTCTTAGACAGTGGGAGCAGCGGAAGAGTGTGCAAATTACTTAAATCCATTTATGGGTTAAAGCAAGCATCGCGGAGTTGGAACATCTGCTTTGATGAGACAGTCAAGGAATTTGACTTTATCAAAAATGTAGATGAACCATGTATTTATAGGAAGATTGTAGAAGGAGCAGTAGTCTTCCTCGTTTTGTACGTCGACGACATACTACTGATAGGGAATGATATCCCTATACTACAATCAGTAAAGCTCTTCTTGTCACAGAAATTCTCCATGAAAGACTTGGG
The DNA here is from genome assembly GCA_030015575.1 of Agapanthus africanus. Taxonomy (NCBI): domain Eukaryota; kingdom Viridiplantae; phylum Streptophyta; class Magnoliopsida; order Asparagales; family Amaryllidaceae; genus Agapanthus; species Agapanthus africanus. The sequence goes on along the minus strand of CM057347.1, from coordinate 249,981,134 downwards.
AGATGCATCATACATTCTGGGCATTACGATCTATCGTGATAGATCTAATAGAACGTTGGGACTTTCACAGTCCAGGTATATTGACACTATACTAAAGAGATTTAGTATGGAAGATTCCAAGCGCAGCAATATGCCCGCTTGTCACGGAATCACCCTCTCCAAAGAGATGTCTCCAAAGACTGATGAAGAGAGGGCTCGCATGGGCATTATACCCAACGCTTCGGCGGTAGGATCTATAATGTATGCGATGTTATGTACCAGGCCGGATGTAGCTTACGCACTTAGTGTGGTAAGCAGGTATCGGTCGGATCCAGGTGGGATACATTGGATAGCGGTAAAGAACATTCTCAAGTACCTGAGAAGAACTAAGGAGATGTTCTTGATTTACGGTAATGGGGACCTCCAGGTAGAGGCTTTTACCGACTCCGGCTTCCAAAGTGACAAAGATGATTCTAAATCCATTTCGGGTTTTGTGTTTACCCTCAATGGAGGGGCGGTAAGTTGGAGGAGTTCCAAACAGGATACCGTCGCAGACTCAACTATGGAGGCTGAGTATATAGCTGCCAGTGAAGCTGCAAAAGAGGCTGTCTGGATAAAGAAGTTCATTTCTGAACTTCAAGTTGTTCCGTCCATTGCCAATCCAATTCCTTTGTATTGTGATAACAATGTGGCTGTAGCGTTAGCGAAGGAACCAAGGTCCCATCAGAAATCCAGGCATATCTTAAGGCGGTTTCACCTGATCAGGGAGATCGTGGATCGTCGGGAGATCGAGGTACGGAGATTAGATACAAAAGACAACATGGCAGATCCATTCACCAAGGCCATCCCTCAAGTCCAGTTCGAGAGGCTGTTTGAGATGTTGGGCATGCGGTACGCCAGCAACTGGATCTAGTGCAAATAGTGGGTACTCATTGCGCCAATTATAGGCCTTAGTGCAAGTGGGAGATTGTTGGATATATATGCCCTAGAGGCCTACATTGTATAGGGTGCTTGGGATATGTATGTACATGACAGTCTTGATTAATATGATAGTGCGCTATTTGCTTTGTCTTTATCTTAACATATGATATATTTTGTATTGTATTCATTTATATAATCATGTTGATAAAGCCCATAGGGTGTTTGCCTGACTACCGGGGTTGTGATGGCAGTCATACTAGTGGGAGGTGGATAGTCAATAGGCACATCCTTAGATGTCCCTAGTCGAAGGAGTATCGAGACTGGGCATCGATACTCCGGAGTAGACTTGTGTATACATATCTAGACCCTGACGAGGGGCGATGGATTGGTCCCGCAGCCATTGGTGGTGTGCACCTAAGATTGTATACAGATGCTCACTGGGTGTGAGTACACCGGAAAGGACTCGCCGAGAACTGACTGGATGGTATTATACCTAACGTCAGATAGCAGTTCTCAGGTGACATGTGTGCAGATAGTCTGTTGACTTAAAGTCATCATTTGTCTCGTGTGAGTTCCCACTGTGCTTTGATTATTACCCTACCACGGCTCAAAAGAGTCGTGCAAACAAGTTTTAGTTGGGTACAGTCCCGAGCCACGTGGAGGCAGTGAGCGACTGTTAGGGATTCGTCTCTCCCGGTATAGGGAGTTGATATCGCACTGTGGTCGGTTGGTCATTACCATAAGTCCCTGGCCAGGGCTGATTGAGAATTACTGATGGACTGATCAGTAGATTCTCGGATGGTCTTGAGCCATACCGACACGACTTGTACGGTTATTAGGGGTCTGATGTCTACCAACTCCCTAGACTATACATGCGATACTCTTAGACGAACAGACCGGACTGCGCGGATATTGTCACGGACAGGCTCAATAGGATTTCAGATGGGTTACCTCATCGGCTTTCTTATCGACAACTACCTGGGGACCGTTACGTACAGCTAGTGCCGCTTACGGTCTGTGGTTAAACCCACTGCCAGCGTAGTAGTTGAGTCTTTAGAGTCCTACACAGAGATTTCCCAAACCCAGGCGAAAAGATATAGAGGTCGTATGGTTTTACGACAAAGGTTCGGACGCATACGTGTTTGAACGCACGTACGACATTCGGACAGTTTTTACTAGCCGGCTTTGGTTTAAGCCAGATTCTAGTATCAGGTTATTGGATTTATACAGTCTAAAGTTTTTCCGTGTTTTCACGGATGAGGAGGCGTTCTCGTAATTTTCCTAGAAGCTTCTAGAAGGATGTGACTTGGAGGGAGAGGTGGCATTATCATTTAATGATTTAGTGACTCATTGTGAGTGATTCATCATGTCATTAATGCATTATTAAATGCTTAATGACTCACATAATGAATCACCCACTTGGATTTATGAAACATGATGAATAATCTCATATTATTCATTTCTTTTTAATTCATTATGTTTCATATATCAAGTGAGAAGCTATTTCATTATTATTATTATTATCATTATCATCTTCTCACTCTCTCTCTTCAAGCTCTCTCTCCTTCACCAATAGCTAATCCTACCCCTCATGAGTTGAGAACAAGGATTAGGAAAGACTAATTACTCCATAACCTATCTCTACATCACCTTAGCTGCTCTATTTAGCAACTAGAGAAACTAAGTAACCTCAAGTTTAGAGGTTATAGCTTGGATTAGGGTTCTCGGGTAGATCGTCTATCACGGAAGGAAGCCGAGGAGGACGTGGAGATCCAAAGAGGCCGTAGATAACATAAAGACGAAGGACTAGAACCGTTTGGTATAATCTCTTAACATAGTAGTTTAGAACTCTATAGGTTTTGTTAAGTATTGTTTAGCAAACGATTCATGCGGTTAGTCGATGTTTAACCAAAGAACAAGATTGTTTTTCATATTTCCGCCTCCCCACAAGTATTGTGGTGTTGTACATCGACTTACAAGTTTAACTTCGTCCATGGGTTTTTCCGGGTATTTTAGAACATGTTGAATAGTTCGACCGGATATAAATACCCAATTTTTCCCCTGTTGGGAAATTTCCAAATGTTGGATTTTTCCGTGGTTTAAAGACGTTATATGTAGTGCAAGTAACGCGATGGACCCTCTAGAAGACAACAAACCTTAACTTAATTATGTGACCGTCTTGAACTGCCCTTTGAACCTTAGGGTTTAGGGCAGTACGGCGTGCCACATATGAGGCGTTGGCTTGACCCTTCTACGGCTGGACCGTTGGTACTATGGCATGAAATGGATGTTTTTGAACTTATTTCAAGTGTTGAGCTGTTTGGGAAAACTTGGGTGTTTGATTGTTCGATCAGAAAGTTTAACATTTTCTATTTATCTGGAATGTGATACAATATTTGGAATCCACATGTAGTTATGAGATAACTGATTTGGATGTTATAAACATAGCAGTTTAGTCTCACTTGATCGGTTGCCACGGAATTTTGATGTGATCAAAAGTCCGTCGCAATCACGTAGCGTACGCAGATACTTGCCGGGTAAACTTAATAGACAGCTAAACCCCATAGCCCCGACTAAGTGACTGTAGGAGAACCCCGTCGCCGAAAGCATCCGTTCGGGTGCTCGCAGTAGCGGTGTTCCGCCTTGGTGCACTTCGTCGACGGCCTCTGGGGTGCGGCCGTCTACTAAAGTTTGCGACGAGCAATCGTTCAAGATGTCGGGAATCTTGTTGAATTGCCCGACTTGATATTGAAAAGTGTTTTCGATATTGAGACTAAAATGCGGGGTTTATAATTGTTAGGCATGCGATGTCTAAGGAATTCATTTGTTTAGGCATGCGATGTCTAAAGAGTTTGCGGATTCCAACTGTTGTAGTTTTACACTTTCTTTTCTGCGACCGTAAGTGTAATATATGATATCGCTGGTTTCGTTGCTATATGTCAACGACAATTGGGATGGGCATATTTACTTACGTTGATGACATGTGATGTTATGTGTTGCTGGATATGTTATATTGGATCGTCGTGTTTGAATAGCCGGGTTTTTTTTTATGTGAGATAGGTGTTTTTCATTTTTATTCATGTAAAACCTTGTATGTAATATTCTTTTATTGGGGCACTTCCAGGTTGCGGATGATGTCACCATTTGTATATTATTTACTTTTCCGCATTAGGATAGACCCAAGGAGGGGAGCACAAGTAACCGGGTTCTAGGGTCCGGTGGGAGACCATCTCGAGAAGTCGAGTCCGGGTCTGCTAAATCTAGAATTGGTAGGGTTGCTTGCCGCTCTCGTAGGGGTCTAGGGGTGTGGGATTGGCTATTCATCACAACCGTGGAATCCGTGTTTTATACAGGCTCAAAATAAAACACGGACGTCCTAGTATATCCAATATTTCATATGATATTTTCTGCTGCGTTATCTGTGATGTGATCATGTGATTTGTTCAGATAGATATTATATATAGTATATATGATATATTATATAGACGTTGCTTATGTTTTACACCCGCGCTAGCCCTGCCTCGATCTGGCGTTAGTTACCTAACCTAACGGTGCAGACGGGTCATCGAGGCGAATGCGGATGGCATAAGCGTACGTTATATTTATCTGTGATGTTTAGGTGGACTTAAATGATGGGACATTCATTAATGTGATTAATGAAAGAAAATAAACCTAAAAGATGTTGTGGAATCGAATTTCAAAAATAAAAACAGGTAGCTACAGTTCTTGCTTTGCATCGCGGTGTTCCTTGAAGAACATCCTGCACCTTATTCGATAGGGAAAGGGCCGAGATCCCTTCACCGGGAGTGACCCCTTTAGCAATAACTGGCAAATGCTACAACCCTCGGTTTGTCTTTTGATTGCTTCTATAGTTTTCGCTTTGCATAGTGGTATATATGATATATCCTGCACCTTATTCGATGAGGAAAGGGCCGACGATCCCTTCACCGGGAGTGACCCCTTTAGCAAAACTAGAAAAGCCTAAAAAACACTCCATTTAAAAACCATTTGATTCCGCAAAGTGATCAAGTTCAAAGCGTTAAAGGTTTTATTAAAAACCATTCGCAACCCTCCGTCAATTTAGGAAGTAGAGTACTTAGTATTCGTGCTGTGTTTGTTGACCATAGTGAAGGCACAGTATACGGTTGCTAAGTGATGTCTTCTTACACCGCATATGATGCGATTAGTTAGGACAGTCATGTGGCTTTGTTAACCTTAGCCAAGGGTCATGTGGGTGGGTCTAATTAATCATGAAATGACGGGTAGAACTTGACTAGTGCTTATGATTTGTTGATCTTAGCCAAGGTCATAGGTGCTAGGGGTAAAAACGTTTATCGGGAGTTTCAAGTGTTGAAATTTGCAATGAGATTGCATACCTTCTATATGATAGTTGGATCCCGATACCCACTGCGAGTAATTGTTACCCTTGGGAGAGTTTTGCACGTTGCAATTAGCCGATCAAGTAGGTGTCTAGAAAGGTGTTAACGGGGTTACGCCTCTGGGAAAACGAGGTTTACTGTAATTAGGTCCGTGCGAAAGCAAGGGGAACCTCCCTCAAACTACCGACACTAGCCTGGCTGAAAGATTGGCGAACTTGTAGAGTGTAATTAATCCCGGCTAGTCTTTCCTTTTAAGGTTTGAAGGATGATTTGATAAAAACAGTGGGAGCCATCCTGATTAGATAAAATAAATAACCAATCTAATCTTGCAAGAGCGCACGCAGAGTGTTTTCTTCTCTCTCTCTTCAGGTAGCGACCATATCATGCCTTAATCAAGATAATAATATGGATGTATTGACCGAACCCGCTTGTTATACTGAGATGGGGAACGTTGGTCCCGCTCCAACTTATAATTTTTATAAGACAGAGCAGGAAATAGGGGAATACCAGAATTCTTATGCCGCCCAAACGAAGAAAGTGCATATGATGCATCTCATTCGGGTGTGTCCATTACAAAGAACTGTTTCTCAATATGCTCTAACGTCCTGGGTATTTTGACACCGGATCAGGATCCCAGATATGTAATCTGTTACATGGGGCTACAGAAAGGTTGACAACTGAAAGCGGGTGATAAGTTTCATGAGACAGAAAACGGGGCAAGTGTTGCAGCCAAGTCTGTTGGTCACTGTCACCCTTTATTACCAATACATTGATTCTGAACAAATGCTATTAGATACCGAACCTGATATACAAAATCATATCAATCTCTTTATTTATTAAAGAAAGGATATAATTTTGTATTGTTGAATAATGTTTTGAACATTTCAAAAGTTGATCGGTTCAGGCACGTTATCTAAAAGCATTGACGTTCTAAATCAAACTACAGTTCCTAGTATACAAAACACACACAAGAGGAAGAGTTCAGAAATGAACGATTCCTTCTTGAGGTATTGTAGACTAGGTCATATCAATGTGACCCGACTAGCTTAAGTTACATTTTAAGATGCATGTTTAAATTAATTTGAATTTACATCTTGTGAAACTTGCCAGTCATGTCACAGAGATAAGATGACCATAGCTCTGTTTACTGGAAATAGAGAAAGAGTTAGTGAACTCTTGGGATGATACATGTTGATGTATATAGATCCCCTGTCTACACATGCTAAGACCGGTTCTTTGTATTTCATTACATTCTCTGATAATCTCTCAAGATTCAGACATATGTTCCTGTTGTAACACAAGTCTGAACCTTTTGAGATATTCACAGAATATAAGTTAGAAATAGAGAACCAAAAACCGGGTATAAGTATTGTGTCCTATGATAAGATCAGGGAGGAGAATACTTGTGCATAGAATTCCTGGACTATTCTAAAGGAGAATGAGATTCTCTCTCCGTATTACTCCTCTGAATATACCACAGCACAACGGTGTATCGGGACGGAGCAATCGCACCATATTAGATATGGTGTGCTCTATGATGAGTATTACTGAGTTACCTATTTCTTTTTAGGGGTTGTGCACTTGAGAAGCTGCATACTTATTGAATTAGGTTCGAATCAAATCAGTGCCTACCACTCCATATAAGATATGGTATGGGAAGAGCCTATCTCTTAAGTAAGTTAAGATTTGGGATTGTCCGGCCTATGTCGAAAGCAAAATCCGGAAAAGATCGAGGCAAGGTCAGTTCTGTAGAACTGGAAAGGTTCCAGCTATACAAAACTGCAGCTGATGATTTGACAGAACCAAAGGATTAAATAGTCCCCAACGAACCTCAGCCTCTCCCCCGATCTAGCAGGGTTCCTCACCTGCCTGAGAGATACTTCGGTTTCTCGATGACAGTGGGAGCGAGGATTGCATCATGAGATGATGACCTAACTAGTTTTGAGCTGGCCATCAAGAGTAGGGACTCTGTAAGAATGGCTGGATGCTTAGCGATCTGAGATGGAATCCATGTACACCAACAAAAGTATGGAATTTGAATGCTGTATCTGAAGGGTTAAATCCCCATCAGGAGCAAGTATATCTTGAGAAGATTACTTGGTGTAGATGGAAAAGTTGAGACTTTCAAAGCTAGACTTGTTAAAGGTTTTCGTCATCGACCAGGCATGGATAATGATGAAACCTTTTCCAGGGACTATGCTTAAGTCCATCCTGATCCTACTTGCCATTGCTACATACCATGACTACGATATCTGGTGGTTGGGTGCCATGACTGCTTTTCTAAATAATGATTTAGAAGAGAACGTCTATAAGTACACAGCCAGAGGACTTTGTAAACAGTGGGAGCAGCGGAAACGTGTGCAAGTTGCTTTACAGGATAAAGCAGGCATCGCGGAGTTGGAACATCTGTTTTGATGTGGTAGTCAAAGAGTTTGACTTCATCAAAATGGTAGATGAACCTTGTATGTACAAAAAGGTAGTATGGAGTATGGTGATGATCCTCGTAGAGTACGTGGATGACATACTCTTGATAGGAAAGGAGTTTCCTATGCTATGCTCGGTCAATCTCCGCTTATGACAAGAATTCTCCATACAGGATCAAAGTGATACCTCCTAAATCCTGAGATTTGGATCTATGAGATAGATCTAAATGGATGTTAGGCTTCTTACTAGGTTTAGTGAGATGGTATCAATCGATCCTGGGGAGAATCACTAGAAAGGTTCCAGGGTGATAAGGACGACTGAATGTCAGTCGCAGGCATTGTCTTTACCCTCAGTGAAGGGACGGTATGTTGGAAGAGTTCCAAGCTAGATACCGTGGTAGACTAGACGATAAAGGCTGGTAACATCGCTATTAAAGATACTACCAAAGAGGCAGTTTGGGTGTATATTGGTTCATGAGATGAACTAGGTTCCTACCATTGTGTGACAATGGAAGTGTGGCTTTAGCCCAGGATCACCGGTCCCATCAGTGACCCAGACATATTCTGAGGCAGCATCACCTGATCATGGAAATAGTTGATCTCGAGAGTGATCGAGGTTAGGAGAGTAGACTCAGAGGACAACACGGCGGATCCACTCACAAATGCCTTTTCCTAAAGAGAGACTTTTATGGGATGGTTGAGTATTAGATACTGCAACCACTTCTACAGATGGCCCTAGTGCAAGTGGGAGATTGTTAGTTATATGTATGCCCTAGAGGCCATTACTGTACATTGGATGTATATTGTAGTGGATGCTGGGACGTATATAGGAAGGACTTTCTTGCTCGACATGAAAGTACGCTATCTGGTTGCTCTTTATCTTAACATGTATACTTTCAGTCTCTCTGTTACATGTTGATAATGCCCTTAGGATGTGTACTCGACTTCCAGGACTATGATGAAGATCATACTAGTGGGGCCTGGGTAGTCCTTGAGTACATCCTTCAATGTTCCTAGTCGTGGGAATAACGAGACGGGGTATCGATATTCCAGAGTAGACTAGCGTATATCTTCTCGACCCATGTACGGGCGATGGATGATCCCATATCCATTGGTGTTTGACATCAGAGATGGTATGCGGGTGCTCAGTGATGACTGGGTACACTGAACGGACTCGCTGAGAACTCCTAGAGGGTATTATACCTCACGTCAGATAGCAGTTCTCTGGTGACACTGGTACAGCTTAGTCTGATGACCCAAGATCGTCATAGAGACTTGTGTGTCTCCCACTGTGCTTTGATTTCCACCCTACCACGGTTCTACTAAGTCGTGCAAACAGGTGGTTTTTAGGTACAGTCCAGATTCACATGGAGGCAATGAGCGATAGGAGAGGATTCGTCTCTCCTGGTATTGGGGTTTGATGTTGCGCTATGCTCGACTGGCCATAACTGGAAACCCCTGGCCAGGGTTGCACTGATTTAATTGTAAGTGTTATCAGTAGTTTCATGTTTGTTATGGACCTTACATCGACATGACTTATCAAGCTACTGGGGTCTGACGTTTACCACCCCTAGGCGAGATATGCGACATATCAAACGAACAGACCGGACTGTACAGTAAGTGTTGCTGGTTGGATTCATAGGAGTGTGAGCGGGCTTGCTCGTTGATCTTCTGATCGCTCAATACCTGGGTGGCCGTTACGTTTAGCAGACCGCTTGCGGCTTGTGGGTGTTTGATATTATGATCACCTGCTGCCGGCGTATTGACGAGTCTTTAGAGTCCTACACAGAGGTTTCCTGGCTCAAACGAAACGAAATAGGAGCGCATATGAGATATGTGCGGGACCGAGAATAATACCAGTATGTGATACTGTATTCTATTCTCGCGATTTGTATCATTGGACGGTTATATAAGATATAGCCGGGTTACCGAATCAAGTGTTGATTCGATACATTGATACACTTAATATTAGTCGGTTATATGCAGTATGACCGGATCATTAAATCAAGTGTTGATTTAATGATTTAATGTATAATTATATATTTGATATATTACTTTACATTAACTAGTATTTGTTCACTTAAGATGGATTTTCTCACTTGATTTGCACAAGTTGTATATATGATATATTTTTGTGCACTAGTTTGTATCATGTTTGATGATACATGCAAACTTGGGTGAGTGTATGCTATACACCATGTTTAGTTAATGGTTAGGGTTTCCATTACCTTATTTATTTATTTATTTTGGTAAAATAGAATGGTTGCTTTCTTTGTCTTTATGCAAGAAGCTTCTTGATGCTTCATGCATCTTTGACAAAGTAACCATTTTGTTTTTATTCCGTAACCCAACCATTAGCCTAAACCCTAGTTTACTCTCTACATGAGTTTACTCACCCATGGTTGCTAAATGATAGACATCACTTGATTTTCTTTTTGGAGATAATTCATTATTATTCATTTTCTTTTCTTTTTCTTCTTCTTCTTCATGAAGAGAAGAAAGCTCTCTTGAAAATTTCCAAGTGATGATTCTAAGTGAGAAATCCAATTCCAAAGTGAACCCATTTCCTATTTCTTCATCCTCTACCACTTGCCATGTAGTAGAGAGTGTTATCTTTACAAGTTTCATGACCAAGTGAAGATGGAGCTTGAGTTTGAGTTGCCTCGACGTAGATCATCTTCGGCATCGAAGTCAACGACATAGCCCGATCATTTCTCCGACGAAACCATCGCTAGAGTCCGGGATCCGATGATCACAGCGGAGGGACATCATCACGGAGCTAAAGAGGTGGAGGACCGGATCTACAAAGGTTGTAGTCACTTTCACTTTATAGTAAAGTTGTTTACTTGTATGTCTTTCGCCTATCCTCTAGTTAACGATCTAGTTTAGGCTTTCTCGGCATATAAAAATTTAAATTGGACATGGTTGATCGGTTGTAGAACCTCATGGGTGTGCTTAGGAACCCTACAAAAACTGTGTGTTGATTTAGGACGTATATCCCGTTATTAAGTGTACCATACCCAACCAACATTTTATTCAGGTGAATGTTCATAACATTATTCTGCAATATAAAGTTATATCCTTCATTGTCTAACAAAGAAACTGATATTATATTACATAGCATACTTGGTACAAAATAACATGGGTTCAAAACCAATATACACCCAGATGGCAACCCCAAGTGATACTCTCCCACTGCGACTGTATGTATATTGTAACCATTTCCAACACGGAGAGTATGGTCACCTGTCTTCAAAACTTTTCTATTTCTCAGCCCCTGCATAGAATTCCAAATGTGAGAACCTGAACCGGTATCTAATACCCAGGAAGCAGAGTTTATTGAAAAACAGTTTTCTGTCACAAACACACCTGAAGCGGAAGCATCCCCATGCTTCTTCTTGAGGTTCAAGTACTCCGTACAGTTGCACTTCCAATGTTCTGTCTTGTGGCAATGAAAACATTCACCTTTCCCCGAGTCTCCAGCTTTGGACTTTTCCTTTCCCTTCACCTTTTTAACTGCACCCTTAGGATTGGTGGGCTTCTTCTTTTTCTTTCCTTTGGCCTTAGCCTTTGGGCGAGAAGAGGAAGATTGTCCAATAGTCATAACGGGAGTTTTCACTGATTTCGTAGTGCTCTCTGCACTCCTTAACATATTAAGGAGTTCAGGTAGTTCCTTTTCCATGCCGTGCATGTTGAAGTTAACTATGAATTGAGCAAAGGTGGAGGGGAGGGACTGCAGAATAATATCCGTATATTGTTCATTGTCCATTGTCCATCCAAGGTCCTCAAGCTCTTCTATAAGAGCTATCATCTTCAGAACATGGTCTCCTACCGGTGTGCCAGGGGCCATTCGCATCTGAAACAATTTCTTTGATGCTTCGTATCGTAATACGCGGGATTGCTCTCCATACAACTCCTTTGTATGGAGGAATATGGTTTGAATGTCCATATTCTCGTGCTGCTTTTGATGTGTATTGTCCATCGATGCAAGCGCGAGGCATTTGGCCGTGGCACAGTCAGCATCCCATGTCTTGCGTACTTCAATATCCGCAACTGAGGATTTTAGACCTGGGAGGGGCGGAGCTGGAGCCGTGAGGACATATGATACTTTATCATAAGTCAAGGCTATTTTCAGATTCCTCAGCCAGTCTTTATAATTGGTCCCATTCAGTTTGTTTTTATCTAGTAGAAGCTTGAGTCCAGTCAGTGGTATCTGCCATTAAGAGAGAGAAAAGAATACACTCAGCGAAATCTCTTGCATAGATCAGATTGGTTATTATCTTGTCTAATCGATGTCTCCCATTTCTTTAATCAAGTTTTTATTTCAAACCTTAAAAAGAAAACTAGCTAGGATTAATTACAGTCTACAACTTCGCTAACCGTTCAGCCAGGCCTGTGTCGGTACTTGAGGGAGGTTCCCCATGCTTTCGCATGGACCAAATTAAAGTAAATCTCATTTTCCGAGAGGCGTAGCCCCGTTAACACCTTTCTAGACACCTAATGAGTTAGCTAATTGTAAACTGCAAAACTTTCCTAGGAGCAACTATTGCCCACAGTGGGATCAGGATCCAACCATCATATGGAAGGTATGTAATCTCATTGCAAATCTCAACACTTGAAATTCCCGATGTGATTTTTACCCCTAGTACTTATGACCTTAACTATGGTCAACAAATCATAAGTACCAGTCAAGTTCTACCCGTCATTTCTTGATCAATTAGACCCACCCATATGACCATTAACTATGGTCAACAAAGTCGCATGAATATCCTAATTAATCTGCATCATATGCAGTGTAGGAAGACATCACTTAGCTACCGTACACTACGCCTTAACTAAAGTCAACAAACGTAGCACGAATACTAAGTACTCTACTTCCTAAAATGACGGAGGGTTGCGGATGATTTTTAAGAAAATCTTTAACGCTTTGAACTTGATATCGTCGTAGAATCAAATGGTTTTCAAAAGGAGTGGCTTGTGCTCCGCAGTTTTGAAATATAGCTTTTTCATAAAGAGCCGAGTGGTTTTCAAATCTGATTCTACAACATCTTTTTAGGTTTATTTTCTTTACATTAATCATATTATCTCATATATAATATATCATTCGTCTCAGATATCACAGAACACAGGGAGCAGAAACATATATATCTCAAATATAATATATCATTCGTCTCAGATATCACAGAACATAGGCAGTAGAAACATATATATAATGTGGGATATACTAGGACGTCCGTATTTAGTATTTAGCCAACAATAGAAAATACGGATTCCACAGTCGCGATGAATAGCCAAGCCCACACCCCTAGACCCCTACGAGAGCGGCAAGCGACCCTACCAATCCTGGAGTTTAGGAGACCCGGTCTCGACTCCTCGAGATGGCCTCCCACTGAACCCCAGAACCCGGTCACTTGTGCTCCCCTCCTTAGGTCTATCCTAATGCGGAAAAGTAAATAATATACAACACTGGTGACATCAACCTCAACCCGGAAGTGCCCCAAATAAAAGAATATTACATTATATTTGAATTTTACATGAAAGAAAAATAAAACTCTCATCTCACATAAAACCCCCCGGCTATTCAATCGCGACAATCCTGCACATCATATCTCAGCAACACATAATATCATATATTATCAACGTAAGTAAGTATGCGTACCCCAATTGTCGTTGATGTATAGCAACGAAACCGGCGATATCGACATACTACACTTACGGTCACATAAAAGAAAGTGTAAAACTACAATATTTGGAATCCACATTCTCTTTAGACATCGTAAATGCGAAATATCACATACTTCGTATTTCATGCCTAACGATATGAATTCTACATATTGCATCACATTCCAGATAAATAGACAGTATTAAAGTTTTCGAACGAATAATACAATACCCAAAATTCCCTAAAGCTCAACACTTGAGCGGAGTTCAAAAACCCGGAGTGTGACACAGTAGTAGCGGTCCAGCCGTAGAAGGGTCAAGCCAACGCCTCACATGTGGCACGCCGTACTGCCCCAAACCCTAAGGTTCAAAAGGCAGTTCAAGACGGTCACATAATCGAGTTAAGGTTTGTTGTCTTCTAGAGGGTCCACCACAAAACTTGCACATATTTCCGAAAGATTTAAACCCCGTGAAAAGTGAGCAAACGACACTCGTTCGAACAATTCAATACTTTCTAATTATCCAAAAAACACATGAAGTTAAAATTCCGATCGAATCAATGAACATAAAACAATCTCTAGAACAAACAGCACTAAATTCAGATTAAAAATACCCCAAAAAATATACAAGCAGATAAAATAGTTACTGTACAAAAATGACATAATGATGCATTCGTACGGCCGCGGAACCACGGCCCAAGCAGGCTATTGCCACGGTTTTGCGGCGGAATGTACTGTTCATGGCATCGTTTTTTACAGTTGTCCTTAGATTTACCTGCTGAATTTTTTGCATATTTTTAGTTATGGAAAATAACAGTTTTCAAAAAATGTCCAGAGAGTGTCCCGAAAATCCGTATTTCGGTTCGATCGGAGTTTTTACTTCGCTAAAGTGTCGCCTAATGTTCTAGGTCGGCTCTGATACAATTGTAGGTTTACCTAGCACCTCATGAAGGGTTTGGAAGCATCACATAAAGATTAAATTTTTAGAGTGCTAAGTGAACATACAAAGAATCAATCCTAGAAAATTAGGGTTTCATAACATTAAACCACACCACAAGTAACAAAGGCTAGGGTTTTGAGAGTAAATCCTTTATAGCTCCCTATTCTAGACTCCTTGGCAACTTAAGAGTTGGAAAATGATTAGCTTGAAGTCTTCTAACGTCCACGACGATCCACCCGAAGCTCCTTTGTCCAAGCTTGCAACTTCACTTGATCAAGAGAAGAGAATGAAGCTAACACTCTAAACAAGTGGGCAAGACTTATGTAGAATGGTGATGTGGTTCTTTTTCTCACTTCAAAATCCTATCTTGTTGAGTATTTTGCTCACTTGAGAGATCTAGAGAGCAAAAGAGCAAGGTTGAAGAAGATGATGGCTTTTAAGAAGACGAGAAAAGATAATGTCTTATGAAAGAAAATAGAAAATATAAGTATATATATTTTCCACTTCTCATCTCAAACCATGGTTAAATGATAAAGATATTATTTAATTTGAGTTAAAACATAAAAGGAAAGTTAATCCATGGTTAAAAGTAGATGAGCATGGTTAGGTCTAAGAAGAGTGTAGAAACAAACCATGAATTATCCTTTCCTTTTTCATTTTGTTTTAACACAAATAGAAATAATTATCCATATAAATAACCAAGGTGTGAGTCTTATATTGCCACCATTTTCTATGTATATACAACCATGATAGAATGATGTATGTATGCATGTGTGCATGCACATCCATATGTGCATGAACAAGAATGAATGCATACATGTATGCATACATGCAAAAAGGACAAGAAAAGATTTCTAGTGAGAAGCTAATGGTTAAATGATAAATCAACACTTGATTTATCAACCCGGTCATATAACATACGACCCGACCAAAAGCAAGCCGCCCGATTAATATACGGTATCTCATACGCGCATTTTAACCGGGTCCATGCGCATATCGCACACGCGCACCACAACGTTTCGCCTGGACTAGGCAACTTCTTTGTGGGACTCTAAGACTCGTCAATACGCCGACAGTGGGTGATGATCATATCAAGCACCCCCAAGCCGCAAGCGGTCAGCTAAACGTAATGGCCACCCGGGTATTGAGCGATCAGAAGAAAACAAGCGAACCTGCTACAACTCGCGTCGAGCCAACCGGCAACACTACCGTACAGTCCGGTCTCTTCGTCAGATATGCTGCATATCGAGCCTAGGGATGGTCACGTCGACCCCAATAACTCAATAAGTCATGCCGATGAATGGTCTATAACAGATCGAGAAACTACTGATAACACTTATCAGTAAATCTCAGCAGCCCTGGCCAGGGACTTACTGATATAACCAGTCGAGCACAGCACAGCATCAACTCCCAATACCGGGAGAGACGAAACCCCTCCTATCGCTCATCGCCTTCGTGTGTCTCGGGACTGTACCCAACGGCCACCTGTTTGCACGACTCAGTAGAGCCGTGGTAGGGCGGTAATCAAAGTACAGTGGAAGAACACACAAGACTCTATGACGATCTCGGGTCTACAGACTAACCTGCACCTGTGTCACCTAAGAACTGCTATCCGACGATAGATATAATTCCATATAGGAGTTCTCGGCGAGTCCGTCCGGTGTACCCAGTCACCACAGAGCACCAGTATATGATCTCGATGTCAAACATCGATGAATGTAGGAACATTCATCGCCCATCGAATGGGTACAGCATCATATACGCTAGTCTACTCTGGTATATCAATGCCCCGTCTCGATATACCTACGACTAGGGACATTCCAGGATATGCTTATAAAGTACAGATGTCCCACTAGTATGATCTCTATCATAATCACAGTAGTCAAGTCAACATCCTCAGGGCTTTATCAACGTGTATGAATGAATAAAAGCATGGTCAAATCAACATGTCAGATAAAGAATAACCAGATAGCATACTATCATATCGAGCAAGAATGTACACTGAATATATATATATATACATGTATAAATACATCCACTATCACATAATGGCCTCTAGGGCATACATATATCCAACACCAGCACTTCACGGAATCCGGTAACTTGGGCACCCCTCCTGGGTCAACCTGTACCCCCTACGAGTGCGACGAATAGTCCGCTAATTCTAGAGTGAAGCCCCCTCCGTCTCAACGCCATGAGATGCGGGCTTGTTGCCCTCTAGAACCCGGCTATCTGTGCACCCCACCTTAGGGTAATCCTAGTACAGAAAGTAAAATATACATACAACGAGTACATCGATCTCACCCCGGTCGTGCCCCAGAAGAATAATATACAAACAGGTAGTGACGGTAGTCCACATGTCGGATGCTCGCCCCGCAATATCAAATGTACATATAAGACGAAACTGTACTAACATTACATCCAGGCTATCCCCCACAACCAATCCGCAACATCACAGCACAACACAGAACATCAACATGAATGTCACGTTCGCAAATCCGTCTAAAAGGGCTATAGCAGTAGACAGGATTTACCGATCAAATAACATTCACGGTCGCAGATATAATGCAAATACTGTGAACTAACATGTTTAAAATTTTCGATCGACTAAATTTTCCCAAGTGGGCCCCAAGCACAACTGTAGCACTCAAAGAAAATCTGGGCCCAAAAAGAATATTCCAGAAACCCCATTTTCAAACCAAGAATCACTGCAAGAAATTTAGTGCAGTGACTTCACTATTCGGCGGCGGAACCGCGGCCAAAATGGGGGTTCGGACGCGGTTCCGCGGCTACACAGTGAGTTCAGGCAACCAAATTTCAACAGTATTTACATAAAACCTATCACAAGTTTCTGCAATGTACTGAAAAATTTATCGAGCCAAAAAAATTTCGATAGAAAACTGATGCAATGAAAAACGCGGTTTTTGGAAAATCCGATCGATCGAACTTGTAAACATGTTAGAGCAAGCTAGACTAGGTTAATGGCGTGGCTCTGATACCATGTTGGTTCACGGCGGCGTCCCGGCCGTCTTTCTGAGGCCAAAATGCGGAATCAAAATTTTCTTAACTTTTAACCGGCGCCACCGCGGACCATAAACCCGGATCGGGCCATTAACCCAATCCTAGCTAACTAGAGAAGGGGTAGAGAGATATACCGAGCGATCCGTATCCTTCGGTCTTCTCGTCGTCGTCCCGATCTCCCCGCGGAATCTCCGGTCTTCACCTCCTCGCTGGAAGGGCACCACATCGCCGGGTTCTTTTACGGGCTCCCACCTCTGGACCGAGGCAACTCGGGCACGAAGTTGGCGAGCCGACGTGCCCAAGGATGCTGTAGGTTAACTGTAGAACTTATGTCTCATGGGGTTGTAGAAGTTGCCATGGTATTAGTGGAGAAGGAGATGCAGTGAACTTTTGTGATGGCTAATGAATTTTTAGCAAGCAAAGGAGATAAAAAAAACCCTACCCAAAAATTGGGAAAGCCCCCATCATGTTGTGGCCGGCCATATGAGGTCAAGGGAGAGGGAAAAAGTCCAAAGGGGGTGTGTACCAATAATCCAAGAGAGAGTGTGATAATGAGAAGAAATGATCACAAACCAAATCCAACACTCCACAAACTAATCATAACCCAAAAGTCAAGCAATGATAATGTGAAGAAGTCAAATGATGGTGGAACCATCATGACACTATAACATGCAAATAACACCCTCCACAAATCAAATTTGCATGCTCGCAAATAAGCCCTCCTCCACCAATTTTCATCCAATGAAAGATACAAAGGAAAATGGCCGTAACGGAAACTAAACTGGCAACTTCAGAAAACCGATCCCGTGATAAATTACAGGAAACCCCGCTACTGTATATACATACCCGCTTTTGTATTCCGACCGAATACAAATGCAAAGAGACAAAATCTACACTATACAATACTAGGATCCGGTTTAAACCAAAGCCCGCTAGTATTATCCTTGCGATCATGATCCGTGCAATACCGCACGTATCTGATCAAACCCTGCCATATCTCCATACGGCCTCTACAACGTTTCGCCCGAAACTTGAGAAACGGTCTGTGGGGGACTCTAAAGAATCGTCAATCCCTTGGCTGTGGATTTAACCACTAGCACGTCAGAGGTATTAGCCATACGTAACGGGCTACCAGGTATTGACCAAAAGGGACGTCGATGAGCGAACTCATCCTGACACCCTACTGAGCCTGTTAGTGACAATATCCGTACAATCCGGTCCATTCGTCTATGAGTATAGCATGGCGGGCCTAGGGGGTTGGTAAAAGTCAAACCGCCAAAAGTGGTACAAGTCATGTCGAAGTGTAGCCCAGAACACCCTGAGATACTATTGGAATACCTACCAGTAAATCTCCTGCCTCGGCCGAGGGCTTTGTGTAATGGCTCTCCTAGATACAGCGCGACCTCACCCCCAATACCGGGAGAGACGAACCCCTGACGATCCGCTCACTGCCTCCATGTGGCTCGGGACTGTGCCCAACTAAAAGCTGTTTGCACGACTCCTTTGAGCCGTGGTAGGGTTGTAATCAAAGTACAGTGGCAACTCACACGAGACAAATGACGATCTCAGGTCGATGAACTAACCTGTACACATGTCACCAGGGAACTGCTATCTGACGTCAGGTGTAAGACCAACTAGCATGTTCCCGGCGAGTCATGTCCGGTGTACTCATAACCCAATGAGCACCTGTATACATCTTAGGTGAACCAACTGACACCAGTGGCTTGTGAGACCGGCCACCGCCCCTCGTCGGGGTCTCGACTGTATACACTAGTCTACTCTGGAGTATCGATGCCCTGTCTCGAAAACTCCCACTACTAGGGACCTTTTAAGGATGTGCTTATAGACCCCAGCTCCCACGTATATGATCGCCATCATACTGCTGGCCGTCAAGCAAAATTCCTAAGGGCTCTATCAACGCGCAATAGTGACCTGTAAGGTCACCTAAAGCAGTACACGGTGATAAAGATAAACCAAATAGCATACTATCATCGTGAGTAAGACTGTCCTATCGGGATAGGTCCTCCATCAATCATTGCAATCACGTGCCTGTGATCCAATAATTGACTCTGAGGGCACTATCTCCAACAGTTATACACAGTGCCAGTGTGTTGATGAGTCATTAGAGTCCCCCACAGACCGTTTCCCAAGTTCGGGAAAAACGTTGTAGAGGTCGTATGGTTTTATGGCAAGGTTCGGAAAATGCACGTGCGTTTTCGCACGTGTTATATTTCTGCCAGATAATACAGGTAGGCTTTGGTTTAAGCCGGATCCAAGTATTATACTGTGTAGATATAACATCTTTGTCTCAGTTGCATTTGTATTCAGTCGTAATACAAATGCGGGTATGTTATACTGTTATTGTAACGTTTTGAAAATCGTTTCGGTGAAATTTCGAAAAACGGTAAAATAAGGGGGTTTTCTGTAAAAAGTCAAAATACAAATATCTTTATTATAAAATTAAATATACATATTCTAGCTATGTAATCAATAGTATTTGGTGTTTATTGACCCACTGGTGAAATTTCAAATTTTCTGAAAATTTTTCCGAAAATAATTATTTTAATATTATTTTAAGCCGTCACTAATATATTTAATTAGGGAAAATTACAAATTGGAATGAGTTGAAACAAATTTTTTGCATCATAAAACATTAAATAAAATTTTATCATGTGGTTTTTGAAATGAAATCGTTTGCCAAAACGGTTTAGAAAATATCGAAGAAAAAGACTTTTTTCGGTGAAATTAGTGTTAATGGGAATTGGGGTAATACATTTATCTTTTTACCTAACCCACACACCCACACCTCATCCTCTCTCCCTCTCCCCATGTGGCTGGCCCCACCATGACAGCCCTCCCCCTCTCCCTCTCTCCAATCACCTCCTTTTTCAAAAGAAAAGAAAAGAATAGAATAGAAAATGAAAGAAACATGTGGACTTTGACTAGATGTGATTTTCCCCACCTCCCTCTCTCTCCTCCTTTTTCCTCACTTGCAGCCGAGCCCCCCTTCATTGCTGTCCAGAAATTTCCCCAAAAGCCTATCTCTTTTTCCTTCAAAATTTTCATCTTTTTGCCTCAAAATCAAGCTAAAAATTCAATATTTCTTAAATCCAATCTCTACCCATTTCTTCTTGACCTATTCTAGTGTGGATCATGGATCAAGAGAGCAATTTGGAGTCTAAGATTTTGGTGCTAGATCTCTAATTTTGTGAGGTATAAACCTTAACTTATGCTTTGATAGTTGGTTAATTACTCCAATTTAGTTAAATTTGGTGTTTAATTTTGGTTCTAGTAGCTAACTTGAAAATTTAAGTTTAGGGTTGAATCTAGTTAGGGTTTTGATCATTTATTTGTGGTGGTGAGTTGTAGTTTAACATGTTAAATCATGTAAAAGATAAGCTAGTTGCTAGGTTGCTAATTGTTAAATTAAAATTGTGCTAAATATGCTATTTTTGCTAACTAGGTTTCTGAAATTAAATTACAATGTGGGATTAAAATCTAAATTGAGGTTTCATGTCATTATTAATATTATAATGAGTGGTTTAATGACTTTGGTTCATGCAAAACCATGCTTAATTGATGAATTGTGAATTTTGCTTTAAAAGGTGTTAAAAATTGATATTTTTGCAAACTAGGATTTTGGAAATTATGCAAATTTATGAGATTAAATTATGGAAATGGTTTTTATGACTTATTTAAAATATTTAGTGAATATTGTGGCCGCTAGATTCGTTTATACATCAGGTTTTGTACTAAAACGGTGATTTGTGCTTGCTAGATTTTCGGAAAAATGACTTTTTAAGCGAAATTGGGGTTTTTGTGAATTTTAACATATTCTATATTTAAATTAGTATTCGTGAATGTGCAAATGAGTGTACATGGTTTTTTCTCGATGGTTAGGCGTTTGTACGCCGATGTCGAGGGTTTTTGGGTTGATTTGTGAAAGCAAACCATAGGTTTTGACTTATGTGGGATTCGTGTGTCATTTTGGTCATGAATCGGATTTTAATGCGATACGGTGCGTTATGATATGTAGGTACCCATGTGGACTTCGAGACGACAAGCAAGCGCGTGGCGACGTCGGCACCGGCGAGCGAGGACCAGGTGAGTAGATTTATATCTACGGGGAGAAGTCGGGTGGATGGCGTATAGCACCCCCGCAGTTCGTGGTGATGTATACGAATACGTATACACACATATATTTTGATTATATTATTGTTGATATGAGACTTGATGATAAAGGTAGATTCTAGGTGTTAATGGATTAGTTTAGCGTTAGTTGCGAAACCCTAGAGTAGTTGTTATACCCACATACGCACGCAGAGACTTGCATACATTACTTTCTTGTGCGTAGATGGGGATGTGTATATATGTATATACGCGTGGGTATGGGACTATGCATATATACATTCATATACACATTCATGGATGATAAGGATGGTACTTAGGATTTGAGATGAGTCGATGAGATTTGATTTGAGGCCGCGAGATCGGTGATATGGCAGGGTTCGTATTGGAGATACGACATGACGTTGTAGCGGGTCCTTGACGTAGTGTTTCACACACGTGCATGCATACTTAGGCGGTATCAGTATTGTACTAGACGCAGATCAGTACCCCGATCATGATATTTGATAAAGAGGATACCAGATGAATAGTATGATGAATGTGATGTTGACCCGTACCCCGATTTGGGATGCCGTACGACGGATTTACGTACGAGCTATATATTGATGATTGATCCGCACTCTCGACTTGGGATGTCAGATTATAGATATGGTATCGGATATGATATTATTGAGGCGGGATCACCGACTAATATATATACAGGTATGTATATGTATCGACTCAGATGTTAGGCGGTTTCCTTACCGGTAGTTAGCATAGCCTTTTAGTTTAGTTTAGTTGTTAGATTAGATTCGATTCTTATCTATTTCAAAAACTAACGAATCGTGCGTATTTTAAAAGGCAGCCCAAGGGATTCTACGGATATTTCAAAAGACGTATCTTTTCATAAAAACACCGTAGCCCCTATTTTCAAAACCCCATGATTCGTGTTATTTCAAAAGGCACCATTTGTAGGACTTATATTAGATTAATACAGGTTAGTTGCATTTGCGTCTAGTATTCAGCTCCCGCTTATTATTGTGGTTCGCTTCGCATCGCATACTTATATTATAATTTCTTATTGCAATGTTGATATCATATTGTTAGGACACCAGCACCATTACCGATGATGCGTATGTACCACGTACACTTACTTGCCGGCTCACACACATCTTCATCGGTAATTGCCATGTCACGTACACCTTAGAAAATATTATTGCTTGACATAGCCTGTTAGCTAATAGTTTAGACATGATATTAGCGTACTTGCCTTATATGTTAGTTTAGATATTGTAGTTATTACCTGCTACTTCATGCATACCGTTATTCATTGTTATGCCGAATTCATGGATTCTCATGCATATATTCACTATTTTACGTGTTATTGAGGTTTTGGATTCGGATTTCCATGAGATTTTTCTGGATTTGGAGGAAAACCGCAAAAACATAAATAAACCTTTTCTCTCTTTTAAAATAAAAAGTGCGGTTATCCCATGATATATGAGTCGTCCACCATGAGTTTGCTGATGGATTTCGAGACCCGATTCGAGGAGACGGATCAACCGTTTCGGGTACATGGTGGACCCGGTAAGGTACCCCGGGGCAAGAAGCGCGTGATGATGACGATGTGAGCCTGGCAGGGGAGCACTACCTACCGGTGATTTTACCCGACGCGTCGGATATCCGGAGGATACCGTCGTGGTCTTGAGATGGATGGTAGGGGCCGGTCTGGACTGACGACGCCCTAGATATTGTGATTGAGACATTGAGATTTCGAGATATTGAGGTACAAAGACTGTGATACAGAGATATCGAGATATTGGGATTACGTTTTGTGCCGATGCTAGGCACTGTTTTATGCTGATTTCATTACGATACCTCATTTTAAAATATACAAAGGAAATCTCACTAAATTATGAAAACAGTTCTTCACTTACATGTATTCTGTTTTCATGCATTCATACCTCATTCATATGATATATTGCTACCTGAGGCACTGACACGGGCATATGAGATTACACTCGAGTTAGATATTTACCCTAGCCTTGTTATAGGTTGCATGTTATATATATAATTGAGGTTATATTATGATCATTGACCTAGGTTGCGTTATTGATGCGATTTCTTTCCGTAGATGTTTTTCTATTCACGAGTTGGCAACTCACCCCCGTTATACCCCAGTTTCTTGCAGGTTTGTCGTACAGGTTTCATTATGGCTTTGCGGGCATAGTTTTCTTTGGGTGATTTGCTAGTAGGTGGGTTTACTTGTATCGTACCCCCATTATATATCTTGTATATCATTATCCTGTTGTATCTAGAAGTTCCATCAACCAAACATGTGTTATTTTTAAGATAGAGACCAGTGATGTTATTCTTTCGACCTTAGAGTCGCGCGTTGTATTTCTATGGTTTTCTTGTTGTTTTGAGTACCTTTTGAGTTTTGATCCTCGCCCTTGGCGTTGTATACTATATTGCTTGTATGGTTGTGACCGTCGATTGACGAAGAGCTAGCTCCCGCTTGGGGATGCCTTTTTATTGATTTCGTATACTATTCATGTTGTATCCCGTTTGGGAGCCAATATTTACAAAGGAGACTCTGCCGAAATTTTCAAGAAATACTTGATGTTTTTTTAAAACCGCATAACTCGGCTTATGCTATTAAAACTACATGATTTTAAATTGGTTTTCCTTCACTCTACTACTTTTTTTGGTTTGGATTTCTGGGTTTTCGGTTTACTTAGATTACGTACGCCTCGAGACGTTCGTAGTTTAAGTGCCGGTCATGTTCCGTACTTTCGGGTCGTGACAAAGTTGGTATCAGAGCGTTAGGTTTTACCTTCGGAGCGTAGGGTGACCCTTGGTTGATGGAATAGGTGACTAAAGTAGAGTGACGTACCGTAGGTATGTTCCGCGGCATATTTACAATACGCTACTCCACTTAAGAAGCCTTAGGATGTACATTTCTTTGCTTAGTATTATATTCATTCCGATCTAGCCTCATCAGTACCAGTTATGGTTTTGCTGCCACGATTACGGGCATGGAGAGCTACGGCTAGTGTTGCGGTCAGCACGAGCTCGTCACGAACGAGGACTGACCAGGGCATGATTCCGGCGATACACGATTGCAGAGATGTGTCTTTTCATTGTGTCTTCGCGCCACGAGCGTTTGGCGGATCGCCTTTATAAGGTTACTCGGATGTGCGGATCGACACTAGAGGATTGAGCCAATGATAGAGGCCAGCCAGATTTCGATGACCGTTGGTGTATTGCTTACTCATGATGATTGAGGCACTGTTCAGCGTGCAGACGAGTGAGCCAGTTGTTGCTGCGAGCGAAGAGATATCGCCCTATATGTTGGAGCTATTGCAGCACAAGTTATACTAAGAGATGATAGAAGGTCGCTAGTCACCCGAGGATGAATGACTAGGACATGTGGTTCGTTCGCCTACCCGATGAGAGGTCATCAGATAGATTGATTCCAGCAAGAGACGACTTCACGCGGAGACGTTGAGAGTCGACAGAGACGATCGAATGTCAGAAACCTATTATTCCAAGTTTAAAGTAGTCGGAAAGACATGCAGGCAATTCTATGGTCCCTCTAGAAGAATGAAACCCTAACTCGACTTAATGACCGTGTGAAAGCCTTTGAACCTTAGGGTTTGCGGAAGTTCCGCGGCGCCATTAGTGAGGCTTGGGTTTGCCCTTCTACGGCTGGACCACCGATGCTGTGATATGTACTCGATACTATTAAACTGTGCCTAAGAGGTTGAGCTCTTGGGGGATTATGAAGTTTTGATGACTCGATCGGAAGGCTCGACTTAATTAGGATGCTAGGTGGTGAGATGCATTTCTTGGGAGACTCCCGATATGAGGATAGCCGTTGGAGCTCAGTCCATGTAGCTACGATGAGACGAGTCCGAAGCAGTCGACATCAGAGAAAAGTGGAGTAAGAGGTTCGTACGAGATCTTGATGAGACGGTGTTCCACTCCGCCGACATCAGAGATGCGATATGCATGCCGAGGTATTGTACTTGGATATACCTTTCAGAAGGAGTCGCGATGAGTACGCAGCCGTTTCGGAACGAGGACATATCTAGTAAGGGACGATGACTTCCGGACAGTTCGGCAGAGATGAGATTTGGGAGAGATTTCGATAGGACCTTTCTGGAATGAATTACGAGAAGACTTGGACCCAGGAGTGGTCATGTTACGCACACCGGCAGGCCAGAGTTCAGGATCGTCGACGAGACATGCTATGAGTGACCACGACAGTTGGCCAGAGATTCTTGGAGTATGTGCTTGAGCGGGACTATTCCGCCATACTTGATTTTGGTATTTTGAGCGATCTATTCGCATGATTTGGTTTTGATGATTGAGTTTCATGATATCGTTTTCATGCGCCATGGTTGCACCTACTGCGTATTTACGATTTTTGCACAGTTGTTACACCCGTTATCGTTTTTGTGCCTTGGTTTCTCATGTTTATGATTTTATGGGTTTCATACAGTTGAGTTGATTTTGTGTGTATATACGTATACGATTTGCTTTTTGCACTCGGTATGATTCACATATGCTTGCAGGGCAGTGATACGCATTTTGTGCACTTAGATGCACTAGACTTCGATTTCGATTGTGATACTCGATGTTTATTTTGTGCACCTTGTGCACCTGATTGGATTTTCGCGCATGTTGGGCGCATGTTTTGAAGTGTGATTTTAGTGCACACCAGATGCACTAAATCGAGATTTTTCGTGCATGTCAGATGCATCTGATTTTGCTGTCAGGCACAGATGTTGCCTACGACAGATGTTTCGTGCACACCCGATGCACTTAGATGTTGTTTCCGTGCATATGTATGGCACATATTTGGACTTTGATTTCCGTGCGCACAAGACGCGCGTAGTATTCATACGCGTATTTTGGGATTGATTTTTCTTATAGAGCAGTACGTTTTTATGATATTGCTATGTGTTTTCGTACTGAGCAGGACTAGTCAGAGGACAGTACCTGAATATATTTTAGATGTATAGTTTCGAGTTATATCATATTGGTTTTGCTTTGGATTTGGTATTGATGTCTTCCCCATGACTTCGATGATTAAGGGATACTTGACGGAGTTCAGATTTGAGTTATATGCTCATTTTTCATGCGCACGCGTTGCGCTACGATTTGTTTTATGTATTTATGATTTCGGAGCCCCGGCGATTTGATGGTTTTGGCTGAAATATTTTACTATTTGGGGGAAGTTTTAATTTAAATTCGGGGACCGAATTTTTTTATGGGGGGGAGATTGTAACGTTTTGAAAATCGTTTCGGTGAAATTTCGAAAAAACGGTAAAATAAGGGGGTTTTCTGTAAAAAGTCAAAATGCAAATATCTTTATTATAAAAATAAATATACATATTCTAGCTATGTAATCACTAGTATTTGGTGTTTATTGACCCACTGGTGAAATTTCAAATTTTCTGAAAAATTTTCCGAAAATAATTATTTTAATATTATTTTAAGCCGTCACTAATATATTTAATTAGGGAAAATTACAAATTGGAATGAGTTGAAACAAATTTTGTGCATCATAAAACATTAAATAAAATTTTATCATATGGTTTTTTAAATGAAATCGTTTGCCAAAACGGTTTAGAAAATATCGAAGAAAAAGACTTTTTTCGGTGAAATTAGTGTTAATAGGAATTGGGGTAATACATTTATCTTTTTACCTAACCCACACACCCACACCTCACCCTCTCTCCCTCTCCCCATATGGCCGGCCCCACCATGACAGCCCTCCCCCTCTCCCTCTCTCCAATCACCTCCTTTTTCAAAAGAAAAGAAAAGAAAAGAATAGAATAGAAAATGAAAGAAACATGTGGACTTTGACTAGATGTGATTTTCCCCACCTCCCTCTCTCTCCTCCTTTTTCCTCACTTGCAGCCGAGCCCCCCTTCATTGCTGTCCAGAAATTTCCCCAAAAGCCCATCTCTTTTTCCTTAAAAAATTCCATCTTTTTTCCTCAAAATCAAGCTAAAAATTCAATATTTCTTAAATCCAATCTCTACCCATTTCTTCTTGACCTATTCTAGTGTGGATCATGGATCAAGAGAGCAATTTGGAGTCCAAGATTTTGGTGCTAGATCTCTAATTTTGTGAGGTATAAACCTTAACTTATGCTTTGATTGTTGGTTAATTACTCCAATTTAGTTAAATTTGGTGTTTAATTTTGGTTCTAGTTGCTAACTTGAAAATTTAAGTTTAGGGTTGAATCTAGTTAGGGTTTTGATCATTTATTTGTGGTGGTGAGTTGTAGTTTAACATGTTAAATCATGTTAAAGATAAGCTAGTTGCTAGGTTGCTAATTGTTAAATTAAAATTGTGCTAAATATGCTCTTTTTGCTAACTAGGTTTTTGAAATTAAATTACAATGTGGGATTAAAATCAAAATTGAGGTTTCATGTCATTATTAATATTATAATGAGTGGTTTAATGACTTTGGTTCATGCAAAACCAAGCTTAATTGATGAATTGTGAATTTTGCTTTAAAAGGTGTTAAAAATTGATATTTTGGCAAACTAGGATTTTGGAAATTATGCAAATTTATGAGATTAAATTATGGAAATGGTTTTTATGACTTATTTAAAATATTTAGTGAATATTGTGGCCGCTAGATTCGTTTATACATCGAGTTTTGTACTAAAACGGTGATTTGTGCTTGCTAGATTTTCGGAAAAATAACTTTTTAAGCGAAATTGGGGTTTTTGTGAATTTTAACTTATTCTATATTTAAATTAGTATTCGTGAATGTGAAAATGAGTGTACTTGGGTTTTTCTCGATGGTTTGGCGTTTGTACGCCGAAGTCGAGGGTTTTTGGGTTGATTTGTGAAAGCAAACCATAGGTTTTGACCTATGTGGGATTCGTGTGTCGTTTTGGTCATGAATCGGATTTTAATGCGATACGGTGCGTTATGATATGTAGGTACCCATGTGGAATTCGAGACGACAAGCAAGCGCGTGGCGACGTCGGCACCGGCGAGCGAGGACCGGGTGAGTAGATTTATATCTACGGGGAGAAGTCGGGTGGATGGCGTATAGCACCCCCGCAGTTCGTGGTGATGTATACGAATACATATACACACATATATTTTGATTATATTATTGTTGATATGAGACTTGATAATAAAGGTAGATTCTAGGTGTTTATGGATTAGTTTGGCGTTAGTTGCGAAACCCTAGAGTAGTTGTTATACCCACATACGCACGCAGAGACTTGCATACATTACTTTCTTGTGCGTAGATGGGGATGTGTATATATGTATATACGCGTGGGTATGGGACTATGCATATATACATTCATATACACATTCATGGATGATGAGGATGGTACTTAGGATTTGAGATGAGTCGATGAGATTTGATTTGAGGCCGCGAGATCGGTGATATGGCAGGGTTCGTATTGGAGATACGACATGACGTTGTAGCGGGTCCTTGACGTAGTGTTTCACACACGTGCATGCATACTTAGGCGGTATCAGTATTGTACTAGACGTAGATCAGTACCCCGATCATGATATTTGATAAAGAGGATACCAGATGAATAGTATGATGAATGTGATGTTGACCCGTACCCCGATTTGGGATGCCGTACGACGGATTTACGTACGAGCTATATATTGATGATTGATCCGCACTCTTGACTTGGGATGTCTGATTATAGATATGTTATCGGATATGATATTATTGAGGCGGGATCACCGACTAATATATATACAGGTATGTATATGTATCGACTCAGATGTTAGGCGGTTTCCTTACCGGTAGTCCAGCTAGTTAGCTTAGCCCTTTAGTTTAGTTTAGTTGTTAGATTAGATTCGATTCTTACCTATTTCAAAAACTAACGAATCATGGGTATTTTAAAAGGCAGCCCAAGGGATCCTACGGATATTTCAAAAGACGTATCTTTTCATAAAAACACCGGAGCCCCTATTTTCAAAACCCCATGATTCGTGTTATTTCAAAAGGCACCATTTGTAGGACTTATATTAGATTAATGCAGGTTAGTTGCAGTTGCTTCTAGTATTCAGCTCCCGCTTATTATTGTGGTTCGCTTCGCATCGCATACTTATGTTATAATTTCTTATTGCAATGTTGACATCATATTGTTAGGACACCAGCACCATTACCGATGATGCGTATGTACCACGTACACTTACTTGCCGGCTCACACACATCTTCATCGGTAATTGCCATGTCACGTACACCTTAGAAAATATTATTGCTTGACATAGCCTGTTAGCTAATAGTTTAGACATGATATTAGCGTACTTGCCTTATATGTTAGTTTAGACGTTGTAGTTATTACCTGCTACTTCATGCATACTGTTATTCATTGTTATGCCACATTCATGGATTCTCATGCATATATTCACTATTTTACGTGTTATTGAGGTTTTGGATTCTGATTTCCATGAGATTTTTCTGGATTTGGAGGAAAACCGCAAAAACTTAAATAAACCTTTTCTTTCTTTTAAAATAAAAAGTGTGGTTTTCCCATGATGTATGAGTCGTCCACCATGAGTTTGCTGATGGATTTCGAGACCCGATTCGAGGAGACGGATCAACCGTTTCGGGTACATGGTGGACCCGGTAAGGTACCCCGGGGCAAGAAGCACGTGATGATGACGATGTGAGCCTGGCAGGGGAGCACTACCTACCGGTGATTTTACCCGACGCGTCGGATATCCGGAGGATACCGTCGTGGTCTTGAGATGGATGGTAGGGGCCGGTCTGGACTGACGGCGCCCTAGATATTGTGATTGAGACATTGAGATTTCGAGATATTGAGGTACAGAGACTGTGATACAGAGATATCGAGATATTGGGATTACGTTTTGTGCCGATGCTAAGCACTGTTTAATGCTGATTTCATTATGATACCTCATTTTAAAATATACAAAGGAAATCTCACTAAATTATGAAAACAGTTCTTCACTTACATGTATTCTGTTTTCATGCATTCATACCTCATTCATATGATATATTGCTACCTGAGGCACTGACACGGACACATGAGATTACACTTGGGTTAGATATTTACCCTAGCCTTATTATAGGTTGCATGTTATATATATAATTGAGGTTATATTATGATCATTGACCTAGGTTGCGTTATTTATGCGATTTCTTTCCGTAGATGTTTTTCTATTCACGAGTTGGCTACTCACCCCCATTGTGCCCCAGTTTCTTGCAGGTTTGCCGTACAGGTTTCATTACGGCTTTGCGGGCATAGTTTCCTTTGGGTGATTTGCTAGTAGGTGGGTTTACTTGTATCGTACCCCCATTATATATCTTGTATATCATTATCCTGTTGTATCTAGAAGTTCCATCAACCAAACATGTGTTATTTTTGAGATAGAGACCAGTGATGTTATTCTTTCGACCTTAGAGTCGCGCGTTGTATTTCTATGGTTTTCTTGTTGTTTTGAGTTCCTTTTGAGTTTTGATCCTCGCCCTTGGCGTTGTATATTATATTGCTTGTGTGGTTGTGACCGTCGATTGACGAAGAGCTAGCTCCCGCTTGGGGATGCCTTTTTATTGATTTCGTATACTATTCATGTTGTATCCCGTTTGGGAGCCAGTATTTACAAAGGAGACTCTGCCGAAATTTTCAGGAAATACTTTATGTTTTTTTTAAAACCGCATAACTCGGCTTATGCTATTAAAACTACTTGATTTTAAATTGGTTTTCCTTCACTCTACTACTTTTCTTGGTTTGGATTTCTGGGTTTTCGGTTTACTTAGATTACGTACGCCTCAAGACGTTCGTAGTTTAAGTGCCGGTCATGTTCCGTACTTTCGGGTCATGACAGTTACGGGGTTATCCTGAAATTCGTTTCGGGGTCACTTTTGGAAGTTGCCAATTTCTAGTTTTCTATCACCCGTCTTTTAACATTCGGTTAAATGCAGATTTATCTTTTCTTCTTCAGGGTGAGTCATAAGGTGAGTCATGAGAGTGGAAGCTTCATGTTGTGGTGACTAGGATGGTGAGGTGGCTTAGTGCATTAATTAGATGATGACCAAGGGTTATGAATCATAGTTTTCATTAAATGTTTAGTGCAAGGTGTTATATGACTCATTATTCTTTTTAATGCTTATGATCACTCTCCTTGCTTCCTACACTCACCCTCCCACCTCCTTATAGTGGCTGGCCCCTCCCCTCTTGATAGGATTATGGTTGTTGGAAAAAAAGATATAGTTTTGGTTCATGATAATTTGAATACTCATGTTCTCATTTACCCGATCCAAAAGGCAACTTCATTAACAGTTCGTCCATGTCTTTGGACGAAGCGAGACAAATTGTTCTACTCATTCTCTACATCATCTTGGTCATCTCTTTTAGCAAACTTGATGACCGAGTTGCCTCGGTTCAGAGGCGGGAGCCCGTTTAAAGATCCGTCGACGTGGCGCCACCTGGACGAGGAGACTGGAGATTCAGGAGATCGGAGCAGCCGCAACAAAGCGTGGGATGATAGTTGAAGACCGAAGGACTCGGATCGTTCGGTATAACATTTCTACCCACTTTGTAGTTTGTTAGTTTAGCTTTAATGGCAGATCCGGGTTATAGTACGCGATAGCGCCAGTTGTAAAAGTTTTTGTTCCGCATTTGGCGTCTGTTAGACGGTCGGTGCGCTACCGTGGACTTACACGATCTTCCCCGGGTCCACCAGAATACCATCACCAGTCACCACATGACCTAGGAAGTCAACTCTATCAAGCCAAAATGCGCACTTTGAGAATTTAGCATACGGCTGGTGCTCTCTTAATATCTGCAAAGCATTCCTCAAGTGCTGCTCATGCTCCTCACGACTCCTAGAGTAGACCGGTATGTCATCAATAAACACAATATAAACTGGTCGAGGAACGGCCTGAAAATCCGGTTCATCAGATCCATGAACGCTGCTGGCACATTGGTGAGTCCGAACGACATCACCAA
The DNA here is from genome assembly GCA_030015575.1 of Agapanthus africanus. Taxonomy (NCBI): domain Eukaryota; kingdom Viridiplantae; phylum Streptophyta; class Magnoliopsida; order Asparagales; family Amaryllidaceae; genus Agapanthus; species Agapanthus africanus. The sequence continues at coordinate 249,948,719 of CM057347.1, read as the reverse complement.
AAACTCATAATGCCTATAGCGCGTACGAAAAGCAGTCTTCGGAATATCATCATTCCGAACCCGCAACTGAGGATAACCCGAACGCAAATCAATCTTGGAAAAATGTTTCGCACCGTGGAGCTGATCAAATAAATCGTCAATGCGAGGTAAAGGATACCTATTCCGCACCATAACTCGGTTCAATTGACGATAATCCACACACAGCCTCAAACTACCAGCCTTCTTATTGACGAACAGAACAGGAGCTCCCCACGGCGAAACACTCGGATGCACAAGTCCCCTATCAAGCAATCCTTGCAATTGGTCTTTAAGCTCTCTAAGCTCTGCCGGAGCCATCCGATAAGGCGGTATAGAAATAGGCTCCATGCCAGGAATCAGATCAATGCAAAACTCAATATCGCGCTCTGGCGGCATCCCAGGTAACTCATCGGGAAAGACGTCGGGAAACTCTCGCACGGTAGGAACCAAGTCCAACGACTCCACTATGGATCTAGTATCATGAATGAAAGCCAAGAATCCCCGACATCCCCTCCTCAAAAGCCAACTAGCGCAAAGGACAGAAATCAAACTGTGAGGGGCAGCACCACGGTCCCCCTGCACAACAAACACTGACTCGCCGGGAAAACAAAACCTAACTGTCTTCTAGCGGCAGTCCAGGGACGCGTAGCAAGTTGCTAACCAGTCCATGCCCAGCAGAACGTCGAAGTCCAACATCTCAAGAAGGATCAAGTCGACGGACAGATCTCTGTCACCTAAACGGAAAACACACGACCGGAACACGTATCGTGCAACAAACGACTCTCCAACCGGAGTAGTCACGACAAGCGGCTGATCTAGCAAACGCGAATCTCGGCCTAACCTCAGCATGAAGTGCGTAGAAACATACGAATGCGTAGGTCCCGGATCAAAAAGAACATGTGCATCAAAAGAACATACAGAAAGGGTACCTGAAACCACAGCATTGGATTCCTGCGCGTCCTGGTGAGTCAAGGCAAAAACCTAAGACTGTCCTTTACCGGCTATTGGCTGTCCTCTATCTCCGCCACCTCGTACTCTCAGCACAAAACCACCGCGACCCCGACCTCTCTGCACAAGAGTCTGACACGGAGCAACAACCGGCATAAGGGCAACGCCCTCTGAGGTGGAAAAGGTGGTAAGGTAACCTGTGGTACAGCTGCCTCGCTCACCCGTGGCTCAGCAAAATCTCGAACCCGATGACCCATACTCCCGCACTGGTAACATCCAGATGCAAACTGCTAACCTCCTAAGGGTAAGAGCTAAAAAGCCGACCTCGTCCCGAACCTCCACTGCCTCCAGTATTTGAACGGGAACTTTCACGACGCCTAAACACCCGCCTCCTTACCGGATCACCAATATGAACCCTCTTCGGTTCCGGAGCAACTGACGACTAAGAAAGACGCTCCTCCACCAATAGGGCTGCATCCACCGCTGCCGCATATGTGTCGCAATGCTGAATGCTGATGGCTAGGAACAACTGGGTAAGCAGGCCTCGAACAAACCTCTTCACCCTCATCTCCTCAGTCGCCACCAAGTACGGAGCGTACACAGACAGCTCGGTAAACAGTACATCATACTCAGAAACCGTCATCCCCGGAGTCTGGCGTAACGACTCAAATCTATGCGCTCGCGCATCCCTGACGCTCGGTGGAAGAAAACGGGTGAGAAACACAGTCACAAATTCAGCCCAGGTCATAGGAGCAAGACCTGCAGCTCTGCCCCTCTCCAAGGACTCACACCACTTCTGGGCCAGACCCTCCAGCCGGAAACTTGCGAACTCCACCCGTCTCTCTTCGGAGCATCGGAACGAACAACAAATCCTGTCCATCCGGTCAATAAACGACTGCGGATCCTCTGTAGCATCTATGCCAGTGAACATCGGATGTCTCAGGCTTATGAACTCGGCCAGTGACACTGTAATAAACTCCGGAGCTGTAAGTGCGACTGCCGGAACTATAGGTACCATCGTGGTCCCTGCAACGGGTGGAACAACTGCCTGCCCCTGCGCTCCAATGGCCTCAACTAAAGTCCCCATCATCTGGCGCAAGTCCTGCATACCTGTCACGACCAGCAGGGTATGGAACGTGACTGCAACTTAAGTTACGAAACGTCTCAAGGCGTCCGTAAATAAGTAATCCAAAGCACAGAAAACAAAACTCGATTTAGAAGTAGAGAGAAGGAAAAACCAATGTATTGAAAGCGATTTAATCCATTAAGTCACATCAAGCTTTTTAAAAGAAACATCCCTTTTTCAAAAATTTCGGCAGAGTCTCCTTTGTAAAAAAGGCCCCCAAACGGGTACAAAACAGGAGTATAAATGAATAACATGTAATATGGCATCCCGAAGGGGGAGCTAGCACTTCGCCTCAAGGCGGTCACAAATCCCACGTAATCTAAAACACCACTGTGCATAACTAAGCATGAAAGCACAAGTAAAATAACATGTCGGCTCATGTGAGCTCGACCCAAATACAATATAAAAATCCACAAGTCTACCAGCCTCGTCTCTAGGTTAATATACAATAATCTAAATAACAGGTACAGCTGATACAGTAGATGGAGTACTCTAGATAAAATGAATATATAAGGTGGTACAAAATGATAACATAACCCACCTATGAGCAAAAGCCTCGAGTACAAGCAAAAAGAGCAAAAGTAGCTAGTGCGTCCGCCGCTACTGTACTGACGGAGCAGACCTGCAGAAAAGCTGTGGCACAACGGGGGTGAGTTTCCAACTCGTGAGTAAAAAATAACATCTATAAAGACTATCGCGTGCAAGATTACAAGTATCCTAGTAGCTATAAAACAGATATGGCAGGATGTACTAGCAGGTATATATGCAACATGAATGTACTAGCAGGTATGAATGTACTAGCAGGTATGTATGTCACATAAATCAACTCATGATCTTAACATGTAAGTATAAGAATCATTCTTTCCTTTTTCATTGAAACTCTTTTTAAATATCAGCATAATACCCATAGAATCAACAAGAATCCGTGTCCAGCAACGACACCTCAAAACAGTCTCAAATCTCATATATCCATGTCATAGTATCTCTGGCTTCAGCCGTCCAGCTGACCCATCTCAAATATCAATATCTCATCATCTCGCGGCCGCGGTCGGTATCCTCTGGATATCCGCCGTGCCAAATAGTCACCGGTAGGTAATCCATCCCCTGCCAGGCTCAACGCCATCATCTGCGATCTTCTTGTCCCGGGGTACCTCACCGGGCCCACCATATACCCGAGACGGTTCATCTAACTCCTCGAAACAGGTCTCGAGAACCACAGCAAACTCATGGTGGACGACACTTTACATCACTAGAAAACCGTAACTTTTCATATTAAAAAAGATAATAAGTTTTATAAATCTTGCGGCTTTCCCCCGAAATCCAGAAATATCATAAGTCTCAAGAATCATCATAAGTGCATGTGTCAAAGATCATGAATGCATATGGTATCAGTAATCAAGTTTCAATGTATGATCTATGGACTAGGCATGAACAAATGATGTAATGGGGTACATGCATGTGAATAGCAATTTTACAATTCCATTTTAAGGATTTAATGCAATAGCACAGGTTATGAGCATCCATTGATAACATGTTTCAGATTATAAGTTATCTAGTGTTGTGACATGGCAATTACCACGGCGTGTGTGTACACATGAATAGTGCTCGTGCAGCATATAAAAACCCTGGCAATGGTGCAGGTGTCCTATGGAATGAGTTCACATTTGTAGGTGAAACATAGAGATCCTGAACGTAGCAATTATCATGCAAATATTATAATTTCTAACATCACTAGCAATCTTTTAATTTACTAAATCTATCGGGCGACTTGCGCCATCCATACGATTATCCCGTGCAGATGTTACATCTACTCACCCATGATCTCGTGCTAGGTGTGTCCGACCACCTGCTTTCCTTTCTCCGCGGTGCTCGAAGTTCCCGCCGGCGAACCTAGAATTTACAAAAGTCACACACATAAGGCAAATCCTGCAAAAACGCGATATATCGATCAAAAGGATAACGCGTGCGTGAAACTAAACGCGCGTGCACTCGATACGTCGCGACGTGCGTAATCTCACCAGAACCACTCCGACACGGTATGTCGCGCAGTGCGCCACAGAACCACGCAGATCACACATGTGTCGCTCAAGTTTAAAAACATCGATAAAAGGTTTTATGCTCCAGATTTTGACTCTGGTCCAAACATAAAAATTTGCAGATACGAAAATCCCTATATACACAACAGACACCTACAGGCAAAACCCCAGCCCCAAACCCCACCTTCTGGCCACAAATTGCGGCCAGATCTAATAAATTTGCTGCCGTAAAGTGAAGAGGGGTCCCTGTGCTTTGTGTGTTTGTGTCTGATAAGGTCACCATGCTACAGTGTTCCCAATTTTTTCCTGAATAGCCCGGGTCAAAAGCAGATTCCAGAAAGGGTAAAAAGTCGACAAAAACGCTAAATTACACCGATTCAAAACTTTCAGGTATAATGGCGAAATCTGGGACAAAACATAGGTTAACTGGCCTTAACAGCACTTAATTCGGCTACACTAACAATCAAAACCATCACTTTGCCACTCTCACTCAAATTTACCTAAAACTAGCACTAAAACACGACATAAACACTAAATTTCAGCTTAAACAACCATAATCAAGCAAGAAAGAAGTTGGGTTGTGAGATTATACCTCAAGGGATCCTAGGATGAAGGAGAAGAGAAGAAGAAGAAGAAGAAGAAGAAAAGGGAGAGTGAGTTGCTGCTGCTACTGTTGTTGCTGATCTGCTGCTGCTGTTGTTGTTTTTGCTGTTGCTGTTGCTATTGTTTTTGTTGTTGCTGTTGCTGTTGCAGGTTCTGCTGCTGCTGCTGTTTTTGTTGTTGTTGGTGTGGGTGTGTGTGGGAGTGAGAGGGAGAGATATGTGAGAAAAGAGTGGGGGGAAAATATACAAATGATAAGGAAATTCAAATGGGAGTCAACCCCCCCTCATCGTCTCTCTTCATTAAATGCTAAGCATGCCCCAAACCATTATGGCATCTCTCTCTCTCTCTCACCTACCTACTAGTCAACCCCGAATACAATTTAAATTTTAAAACTAAAACCCTTAATTAAACTAATTAACTTAACTAGATGGTTAACCCACCATGCTCATCTAAATATGGTTAACCCTAGGCTTAACCCAAGTTAACGTGCACAAGTGTGTGCAGTCCAGATAAAAATCTAATAAAATATTCATAAAACCAGATAAATTATCTGAAACCCATTTTGCGATACTTTTTACCAAAAACCCCATATTAACACATAATTACCACTAAACCCAAACTCAGGTGTTACAATCTTCCCCCTTAAGAAAATTCGTTCCCGAATTTAAAACATATAGTTACGCGTACCTTCAAAGAGATGAGAGAATTTCTTCCGCATCTCTCCCTCGGCCTCCCAAGTGATCTCCTCACCATTCGGGCTGCGCCAAAGAACCTTCACAGACGGCAGGACCTTTGATCAAAGTTTCTTCACCTGCCGATCCTATATCTCTACCGGCTGCTCGGTGAACGAAAGATCGCGCTCAAGCTGAACGGTCTGATGCTGAATCGTGTGAGAAGGATCATGAAGATATCTACGTAGCATCGACACGTGGAAGACGGGGTGAACATCTGGAAAGCTGGGTGGAAGAGCTAAACGATATGCGACTGCGCCGACACGCTCGAGGATCTCGAAGGGACCCATAAATCTGGGGCTAAGCTTTCCCTTTCTCCCAAATCTCATCACGCCCTTCTTCGGAGAGACCCTCAGAAAAACATGATCGCCAACTGCGAACTCTAATCTATGACGGCGCCTGTCTGCATACGATTTCTGCCTGCTCTGAGCTGCTCTCATCCTATCTCGAATCAATTGTACTTTCTCTGTCGTCTCATGCACGATCTGCGGCCCCAAAATACTGCTCTCGCTAAGCTCGGTCCAAAAGACGGGCGATCTACATCTCCTCCCATACAAGGCCTCGAAAGTTGCCATCTGAATAGTGTCCTGGAAGCTGTTGTTGTAGGAGAACTCCACTAATGGTAAATGATGATCCCAGCTACCACCAAAGTCCAAAACGCACGCTCTGAGCATGTCCTCGAGAGTTTGAATAGTCCGCTCTGGCTGGCCGTCGGTCTGCGTATAAAATGCCGTGCTGAAACTCAAACGGGTGCCCAATGCCTCCTGAAGTTTCTTCTATAGTCGGCTGGTAAACTGGGTGCCTTGGTCCGATACTATACAAGTCGGTACGCCACGCAACCGTACGATCTCGTCGATGTAAATCTGGGTATACTGAGCGAAACTGAAAGTGGTCTTCACTGGCAGAAAGTGAGCCGCTTTCGTCAATCGATCCACGATCACCCAAATAGAGTTGTACCCTCTCCTGGTCCTGGGTAGACCCACAACGAAGTCCATAGAAATTTTCTCCCATTTCCATTCTGGAATGAGCAAAGGCTGCAACTCTCCTACTGGCCTGTGGTGATCGGCCTTGACTTGCTGACAAGTCAGGCACTCGATACGAAGTCTGTGACGTCCCTCTTCATCCCGTCCCACCAATAAACATCTCTCAAATCGCGGTACATCTTGGTGGAACCCGGATGAACGCTGTATGTAGATCTATCCGCCTCCTCAAGAATCACATGCCGCAGTCCCTTAGAATCTGGTACGCAAAGTCGAGTCCCAAATCGCAGTACTCCCTGATCATCGATCACGAACTCGGAATCTCTGCCCTGCCTAACCTGCTCCATGATCTCTGAAAGACGGTCATCATTGGGCCGTGCCTCTCGAATACGGTCAAGTAACTGCGGACGTACACGAACATGCGCAAGCTGTCCCCTATCGGAGTGAACTCGAACTCAACTCGGCTGTCGCATAAAATCTGCCAATCTGCTGACGACTGCTTCTGTACGGTGCTCAAACAAGATAGACTATCCCCGGGCCTTCTACTCAAAGCATCCGCCACCACATTGGCCTTGCCCGGGTGATACAAGATCTCGCAATCGTAGTCCTTCACCAGCTCCATCCAACGGCGCTGTCTCAGATTCAGGTCTTGCTGCTGAAATATATACTTTAAGCTCTTGTGATCAGTGAATATCTGGCACGACTCGCCGTATAGGTAATGTCGCCAGATCTTAAGTGCAAAAACCACTGCAGCCTTCTCCAAATCGTGAGTGGGGTAGTTCTGTTCATGTTTCTTCAACTGCCGTGAAGCATACGCGATCACCCGGTCATGCTGCATCAATACGCACCCTAGCCCCACTCGTGAAGCGTCACAATAAACCATAAATCCACCTGATCCTGACGGCAATGATAATACCAGCGCCGTAGTCAAACAAGTCCGTAGCTGCTGAAAACTGTGCTCGCACTCCTCCGTCTAAACGAAAGGAACTCCCTTCCGGGTCAATCCGGTCAAAGGTGCAGCAATACGGGAGAAATCCTGTACAAATCGCCTGTAGTAGCCAGCCAGGCCTAGGAAACTGCGGATCTTCGTAACTGATGTCGGTTTGGGCCACTGCTGAACGGCCTCGATCTTCTTCGGGTCCACACATATGCCATCTCTCGTAATCATGTGGCCCAAGAAACCAACGTCGTCCAGCCAGAATGCACACTTGAAGAATTTTGCGAAAAGATGATGCTCCCTCAAGGTCTGCAATGTGATCCACAGGTGCTGCTTGTGCTCCTCTCGGCTCCGGGAATACACCAAAATATCGTCAATGAACACGATGATGAACAAGTCGAGGTACGGTCTGAATACACGGTTCATCAAATCCATGAATGCTGCTGGGGCGTTGGTGATTCCGAACGACATCACCAAAAACTCATAGTAGCCGTAGCGCGTGCGGAAATCTGTCCTCGGTATATCCTCCTGTCGAACTCGCAGCTGATGGTATCCTGATAGCAAGTCGATCCTCAAAAAATATACTGCCCCCTGAAGCTGGTCAAACAAATCATTAATACGTGGCAAAGGATATCTATTCCGCATGGTAACTTTGTTCAGCTGGCGGTAGTCGATACACAAACGCAAACTGTCGTCTTTCTTCTTGACGAACAGGACAGGAGCACCCCATGGAGAAACGCTAGGTCGAATAAGCCCCTTATCTAACAAATCCTGCAACTGATCCTTCAGCTCTCGAAGCTCCACCAGGGCCATCCGATAAGGCGGTATAGAAATAGGCCCCGAGTCGGGAATCAAGTCAATGCAGAACTCCACATCGCGCTCATGCGGTAGCCAAGGCAGCTCATCAGGGAAAACATCATGGAACTCACAAACAACCGGGACCTGGTCCAACGGAACCTCTGCAGCTCGAGTATCACAGACATATGCTAAGAATCCCTGACATCCCTTCCGTAGTAGCTGACCAGCGCGAAGAGACGAAATCAATATATGAGGGGCGGCACCACGGTCCCCCTGCACAACAAAAGCCGGCTCGCCAGAAAAACAAAATCTAACTGTCTTCTCACGGCAGTCCACCGACGCATAGCACATGGCTAACCAATCCATGCCCAAAAGAACGTCGAAGTCCAACATCTCAAGAAGGATCAAGTCGACAGGAAACTCTCTCTCGTCAATACGGACAACACAGGATCGGAACACGTGCCTAGCAAGAAACGACTCTCCCACAGGAGTGGTCACAACAAGCGGCTGATCAAGCAAACCGGACTCTCTACTCAAACTCGGCACGAAGTGTGTGGAAACATACGAGTGCATGGATCCGGGATCAAACAACACGTGTGCGTCAACAGAACATAATAATAAGGTACGTGTCACAACGGCATTGGATGCCTGTGCATACTGCGGCGTCTAAGCAAATACTCGGGCCTGACCCCCACCAATAGCTGGCTGTCCTCGGCCTCGGCCTCCTCGGCCTCTCTGGATCGGACCGCCACGTCCATGGCCTCTGGGTGCATCAACCTGACGTGGAGCATCGCCTGGGGTAAGAAGTAGAGCTCTATGAGGAGGAGGTGGTGATGGTGGTAGGGTCACATGTGGAACTGTCGCTGCTCCCTGTCGTCTCACCGGACAGTCTCTGACACGATGGTGCGGATTCAAGCACCCAAAACATCCTGGCGACGCGTGCTGTCCCTGTGGATATGAACCATATAGCTGACCTCGTCCAACCCCTCTGCCGGCACCATCTCTCGGAAAGGATCTGGCATGATGCCTCTGATTTGGCATACCGGTACGAATCCTCTTCGGCCCAGAAACGGTCGAAGTCGCTGAAATACAAGCCTCCATCCGTAATGTCGTATCCATAGCCGCTGAATAAGTGTCGAAGTGCTGGGCGCCGATGGCAAGAAATAGCTGGGCTTCAAGTCCCTGTACGAACCTCTTCACTCTTTTCTCTTCGGTATCCACCAAATACGGAGCGTATCTGGACAACTGCATGAACTGGACGTCATACTCAGACACCGTCATCCCTGGAGTCTTGATCAAGGCCTCAAAACTACGAGCCCTAGTGTCACGAATGCTCTCTGGAAGGAAGCGAGCCATAAATACTGCGGTGAACTCGGCCTAAGTCATAGGAGGTAGACCTGCAGCTCGACCTCTCTCGACGGACTCAAACCACGTCTGTGCAAGGCCCTCTAGACGGAAACTCGCTAGCTCCACCCATCGATCGTCAGAACATCTGAGCGAACGTAAAATCCTGGCTAATCTGTCAAGGAAAGTCTTCGGATCCTCCGCCGCATCTGTGCCAGTGAATACTGGAGGTCTCAGTCTCATGAAATCCTGCAGGGATACTGGGATGGCCACAGTAGTAGTGGTGGGAGCAACTGTTTGGGCAGCAGGTACCATGGTCTTCTGTGATGTGGTAGGTACGTCCTCCGATCTCGGCACACGACTAGCCTCTAATAAGGCTCCCACCATCTGTCGTAGCTCCAGCATACCTCCCATCATCTGTCGTAGCTCCTCCATACCGGACTCAAGACTATCCATACGGCCTAGGGAAGGCGGATCAGTCTGTCCCAGAGGCGTAGGTATACCACCCTCCTCGGTCCTCGTCTCGGACGAGCCTGCTCGGATCTCATCTCGGGCGGCAGCCCTCTGAGCTCTCGTAGCCTTCGGCGGCATAGTGGCTGTTACAAGAACAGGATAATAAGAATAGTGCAATAGAAACATAGGATACACGGAATTGAAGAAGGAATTTCAAGCAAGTATATCCTAAAGTCACCTAGGTGGAGTACCATATCGCAAGTATGCCGCGGACATACGCACGCTACGTTACCCTGCTTAAGTCACTTACTCCATCTACCAAGGGTCATCCTACATTCAGAAAGGTAAAACCTATCGCACTGATACCAACTTTGTCACGACCCGCAGGGTACGGAACGTGACTGGCACTAAAGTTACGAAACGTCTCAAGGAGTCCGTAAATAAGTAAGCCAAAGCCCAGAAAACAAAACCCGATTTAGAAGTAGAGTGAAGGAAAAACCAATGTATTGAAAGCGATTTAATCCATTAAGTCACATCAAGCTTTTTAAAAGAAACATCCCTTTTTCAAAAATTTCGGCAGAGTCTCCAATGTAAAACAGGCCCCTAAACAGGTACAAAACAGGAGCATAAATGAATAGCATGTAATATGGCATCCCCAAATGGGAGCTAGCACTTCGCCTCAAGGCGGTCACAAATCCCACGCAATGTAAAACAGCACTGTGCATAACTAAGCATGAAAGCACAAGTAAAATAATATGTCGGCCCATGTGAGCTCGACCCCAAATACAACATAAAAATCCACAAGTCTCACAGCCTCGTCTCTAGGTCAATATACAATAATCCAAATAACAGGTACAGCTGATACAGTAGATGGAGTACTCTAAATACAATGAATATATAAGGTGGTACAAAATGATAACATAACCCACCTATGAGCAAAAGCCTCGAGTCCAAGCAAAAAGAGCAAAAGTAGCTAGTGCGTCCGCCGCTACTGTATTGACGGAGCGGACCTGCAGAAAGGCTGTGGCACAACGGGGGTGAGTTGCCAACTCGTGAGTAATAAATAACATCTATAAGGCTATCGCAAGCAAGCACACAAGTATCCTAGCAGCGATAAAACAGATATGGCAGGATGTATTAGCTGGTATATATGCAACATGAATGTACTAGCAGGTATGAATGTACTAGCAGGTATGTATGTCACATAAATCAACTCATGATCTTAACATGTAAGTATAAGAATCATTCTTTCTTTTTTCATTGAAACTCTTTTTAAATATCAGCATAATACCAATAGAATCAACAAGAATCCGTGTCCAACAACGACACCTCAAAACTGTCTCAAATCTCATATATCCATGTCATAGTATCTCTGGCCTCAGCCGTCCAGCTGACCCATCTCAAATATTAATATCTCATCATCTCGCGGCCGCGGTCGGTATCCTCTGGATATCCGCCGTGCCAAACAGCCACCGGTAGATAATCCATCCCCTGCCAGGCTCAATGCCATCATCTGCTATCTTCTTGCCCTGGGGTACCTCACCGGGCCCACCATGTACCCGAGACGGTTCATCCAACTCCTCGAAACAGGTCTCGAAAACCACAACAAACTCATGGTGGACGACACTTTACATCACTAGAAAACCGTAACTTTTCATATTCAAAAAGATAATAAGTTTTATAAATCTTGCGGCTTTCCCCCGAAATCCAGAAATATCATAAGTCTCAAGAATCATCATAAGTGCATGTGTCAATGATCATGAATGCATATGTTATCAATAATCAAGTTGCAATGTATGATCTATGGACTAGGTATGAACAAATGATGTAATGGGGTACATGCATGTGAATAGCAATTTTACAAATTCATTTTAAGGATTTAATGAAATAGCACAGGTTATGAGCATCCATTGATAACATGTTTCATATTATAAGTTATTTAGTGTTGTGACATGGCAATTACCAGGACGTGTGTGTACACATGAATAGTGCTCGTGCTGCATATTAAAACCCTGGCAATGGGGCAGGTGTCCTATAGAATGAGTTCACATATATAGGTGAAACATAGAGATCCTGAACGTAGCAATTATCATGCAAATATTATAATTTCTAACATCACTAGCAATATTTTAATTTACTAAATCTATCAGGCGACTTGCGCCATCCATACGATTGTCCTGCGTAGATGTTACATATACTCACTCATGATCTCGCGCTAGGTGTGTCCGACCACCTGCTTTCCTTTCTCCACGGCACTCGAAGTTCCCGCCGGCGAACCTGGAATTTACAAAAGTCACACACATAAGGCAAATCCTGCAAAAATGCGATATATTGATCAAAAGGATAACGCGTGCGTGAAAGTAAACGCGCGTGCACTCGATACGTCGCGACGTGCGTAATCTCACCAGAACCACTCCGACACGCTGTGTCGCGCAGCGCGCCACAGAACCACGCAGATCACACACGTGTCGCACAAGTTTAAAAACATCGATAAAACGTTTTATGCTCCAGATTTTGACTCTGGTCCAAACATAAAAAGTTGCAAATACCAAAATCCCTATCTACACAAATGACACCTACAGGCAAAACCCCAGCCCCAAACCCCACCTTCTGGCCGCAAATTGCGGCCAGAACTAATAAATTTGCGGCCATAAAGGGGAGAGAGGTCCCCGTGCTTTGTGTGTTTGTGTCTAATAAGGTCACCATGCTACAGTCTTCCCAATTTTTTCCTGAATGGCCCGGGTCAAAAGCAGATTCCAGAAAGGGTAAAAAGTCGACAAAAACGCTAAATTACACCGATTCAAAACTTTCAGGTATAATGGAGAAATTTGGGACAAAACATAGGTTAACTGGCCTTAACAGCACTTAATTCGGCTACACTAACAATAAAAACCATCACTTTGCCACTCTCACTCAAATTTACCTAAAACTAGCACTAAAACACGACATAAACACTAAATTTCAGCTTAAAAAACCATAATCAAGCAAGAAAGAAGTTGGGTTGCGAGATTATACCTCAAGGGATCCTTGGATGAAGAAGAAGAAGAAAAAGAAGAAGAAGAAGAAGAGGGAGACTGAGTTGCTGCTGCTGCTGCTGATCTGTTGCTGCTTTTGTTGTTTTTGCTGTTGCTGTTGCTGTTGTTGTTGCTATTGCTGTTGCAGGTTCTGCTGCTGCTGCTGCTGTTTTTGTTGTTGTTGGTGTGGGTGTGTGTGGGAGTGAGATGGAGAGATATGTGAGAAAAGAGGGGGGAAAAATATATAAATGATAAGGAAATTCAAATGGGAGTCAACCCCCCTCATCCTCTCTCTTCATTAAATGCTAAGCATGCCCCAAACCATCATGGCATCTCTCCCTCTCTCACCTACCTAATAGTCAACCCCTAATACAATTTAAATTATAAAACTAAAACCCTTAATTAAACTAATTAACTAAGCTAGATGGTTAACCTACCATGCTCATCTAAACATGGTTAACCCTAGGCTTAACCCAAGTTAACGTGCACAAGTGTGTGCAGTCCAGATAAAAATCTAATAAAATATTCATAAACCCAGATAAATTATCTGAAACCCGTTTGGTAAACTTTTTACCAAAAACCCCATATTAACATACAATTACCACTAAAGACAAACTCAGGTGTTACAATACCAGCCCCAAACATAGCAATGTGCTCCGGTACAACAGGCGTACCGCCCTGGTCAGTCCTCGCCTCAGTCGAGTCAACTCTGACCTCTGCCCTCGCAGCGGCCGCTCTCTGTGCCCTCATAGTCTTCGTCGGCATATTGGCTAGAATTTGAAACAAGATTCGATAAGGATACAGAAATCGAATCATAAGGATGAATATAATCACGGAAGGAATTTCAATCAATAAGTCCTAAGGTCACTTAGGCGGAGTACCGTGTCATAAGTATACCGCGGAACATACACACGCTACGTCACCCTGCTTAAGCTACCTACTCCATCATACTGAGGTCATCCCACACTCCGAAAGGTAAAACCTAGCGCTCTGATACCAACTTTGTCACGGCCCAAAATTTGGCCCGTAACCGGCACTTAAACTACGTAACGTCTACAGGCGTATGCAACTTAAGTAAGCCGAAACCCAGAAATCTAAACCACCCAAAACTGGATAAACGGAGAAAAACATAGTTTAAAACATTCGGAAATTCTTAAGTAAAAATCTTTAAGTTTAGTTTTCGTTCTCTAAAATTTTGGCAACACCTCTTTTGTAAAAACTAGCCATGAAAACGGGTACAACATAGATAATATATAACGCATCCCACACGGGAGCAAATCACGCCCAACGGCGGAGACAACCACCACAAGCAAAAATACAATGCCGAAGCAAAGAATATAAAGGAAAACTGCATAAAGAAGTAAAACTTTTCAAAATAACCGGCTCCCACGACAACGGCACCCAAAGTCGCTAAATAATACAACACAGAATCATCACAACTCCTCTCTAAGTCAAATACAAGAAGTGGTAGATGGAGAATACTAGATCCAACAAAAAAATATACAATGTACAAACGGATAACAACAAACCCACCTAAAAGCGAAGGCCTCACAGCAAATCGTAGCGGTATCCACAAAAGTAGAAATAATAAGACGCCCTGCCGCGACTAAACTGAGGGTGAGTCCTGCAAAATACTGTGGCACAACGGGGGTGAGTTGCCAACTCGTGAATAGTAAATAACATCATACTGAAATCGCAAGTATGCACTAACAGCAATGATCAATAGCATGTAAGCTGGTAGCATGAGTATTGATATATGAATATGCAACTATCATGATCGAGGTACACCACCAGGGTACTATATCTACATGAATCAAATGCATATCAAATGAATACTAAGTGTGGGATAATAAATAATCTCATGCACAAATCATAAGCATGGAAAAACCCGGTGTAAATCAATAACACCCCAAATCCCAAAATACTCAGATCAGCCCTCAGGTCGGCCCTCAAATCCTGTAAGTCTCATGGAACCTGAGTGTTAAACATCGACACTCTAAAACATCATGAAAACCAGTGCCTAACCTCGACACGTAAATACTCGTATCCATATGTTCCTCGAAACCCAAGTATCCCACTTCGACACCTGTGTTCCACGTATCGGTCTTTCTGATATCCATACGTTCCTCGAAACCCAAGTATCCCACCTCGACACTTGTGTTCCACGTATCGGTCTCCAAAATCCATATATCTCTCGGAATATAAGTGCCTAACATCGACACTTGAAATTCCCATATCGCATGAAAACATATCTCAAATGCGTAAATCCATGTAAAATAACATATACAACATAAAACATCAATATGAGCATATCACGGGAAAAGTCTGCTATCTAAATGCATCAAGTCATTAAGTATATCTCGCGGTTCCCAAATATCCAATCCAAAATAAATATATATACATCGTCCCATTCCACCGATATATATGTTATAAAAAGCTGATCATGTAACAATAGCAAAGTATATGAGCGAGCAGGTAGGTATAGTATGGCATATGTATATGTAGGTATACAGGTATGCTATATGTCATATGCGCTATCGCACAAGAATAAATGCCTCTATGTCGCTAACCATTAGCAAGGTATATCAATGAATATTTGTGTTGTGCGTATCATGGCAATTAGCGGCAGTGTATGTGTAGCATATCATTGGTGCTCGTGCAACATGGACTGTCAATAATAGTACAGTGTACAAAGAATACAGGTTCAAGCACAACAAGTAGCTATATGCAATGAAATGCATGCATCATCTCTCTATGAACATATAAACATACGGCTAATATCACATCATATCTAGCCCTGACGCTTAATGCCATATGGGCGAATTCCCCGTAGATGTTAAATCTACTCACCGATGGTCTCGAGCTATGAAAATCCGACCACCTGCTTCCCCTTGTTCGCAGCGCCCGAAGTCCCCGCTTGCGATGCTATAATTTCACAAACACAAAGCCAATGCAAAATCCCATAAATCGACCAATATCATGTAAAACTACGTTTTAAACGACGCACCAACTCCAAACTAACTCACAGGTCTCCGTCTAGTGGTTAACGTGGGTAACGACACTACGGAACCAACCCAAGTACAGCAGCTGCACAAGATCACGATTCGTGTCGGAAAACGTAACACGCAGACTCAAAACACTAGATTATAGGAAAACGATTCCAGATTTTGCATACAGCAAATACTAAAAATTTAAATAGTACCAAACACCCCTAAACCACAGCAGACAACTACCCATCAAAACCAAACCCCAACACCCCCCTCAAAATCCGATGTCGCCGGATTTTCCCGTCGGGTCACCGGCTAAAACCGCTGGGGTGGTTCTCGTGTCTCAGGTGGAATCCTAGGGTCACTAGTACAACACTACTACATTGTTTGATTTTTCAGTAAAATTTCCAGGTCACAGCAGATCACAGAGGCTCTAAAAAGACACTAAAAATACAATATTGCACTAATCGATATTTTAAGTGTTCTACGCTACAACCAACGAGCTACACAACATAAAAACTCCTATTTAACAGTTTAGGGATTATACCTATCAATACTTGCTCACAAGATCCAAGCTTTCCTAGCTCCAAGTGATCAAAGAGGCAAAAGCAAGACTTGGTGTGTTTTGTGATATTTTTTATGGAATTTTGGAGATTAATTGAGCTTGGATTGTTGCAATTGGTGAAAGAAAAAGTCAAGAGCAGTAGAAGGAGGAGGAAGCTCGGCCAATAGAGGGAAGGATGAAGAATTGTGTAGCGTTTTCTAGCTAAGTCTTGTGATAAATGCACATAAATGCAAATTCATGCATGAAGCCACCTCTCCCATTCTTTTTCTTTAAAACTTAATCCTTTTAGCACAAAAGATCTAGATATTAGTTAGAGGTTTTGTTTTACTCAAGCTTGCTTAATTGAAATGATACAAATTTTAGGAGTAATTACCCAAACCCAATATGTAAATACCACATTAAAATAATATTTAAAAAGGGAAAAATTCTAATTAAACCAAAACTTCCCATATACTCTCAAAGCTTGCGCACTAGCTTTAATTTAGCTAAACTATGTGCTGGCAAGTCTATATGGACGTTTGATCACAGTCGGGTTAAAACGTAAAATTTCGCATAACGATTTCTAAAACGTTACAATATATAACAGCATCCCATACCACTGATATATATACATAGGAGTAAAACATCATAGGAAATCCATATCTCAATGCGAAAATCCATGAATGTAATATATGCAACATGAAACGGTAATATGAGCATATAAAGGAAAAACCACTATTTAACTGCAACAAGTTATTAAATATGTCATGTGGTTCCTAATATCCAAAATCCAATGCAACATCATATAAAGGTGTACATGTAACTATAACAAGGTATATTGGTGTACATGTAAGTATGTATGTAAAATGTACATGTAGTTATATCTCATATGTGTATATACCTGTCACCAATGGTACCCTACCATATAGGTATATGTGTAGCTAGCATATAGGTATGGCAAGGCATATGTGTAAGCATGTAGGTATACAGGTATGCTATATGTCATATGCGCAAAGGACATGAATAAATATCTAAATGTCACTAACCATACAATATCACATAGGTATGTGTGTTGTGCGTGTCATGGCAATTATCGACGGTGTGTGTGGCATACAATCAGTGCTCGTACGACATGAACCGTCAATAATAGTGCAGTGTCCAATAGGTACAAGTCTAAGAACAACAAGTAATGAAATGAAATAAGTTCATGCAAAATCTTTATATATGCAAATAAACATGCGGCTAATGTCATATCATATCTAGCCCATACGCATGACGCCATGCGGGCGATTCTCCTATAGATGTTAAATCTACTCACCAACGATCATGGCAAAGTAAAGTCAACCACTCGCTTTCCCTTCTTTGCAGCGTCCGAAGTCCCAGGCTGCGTCCCTAAGATCATAAAACAACATAACAAGTGTATATTAGCAATCGACCAATAACACGTACCAACTACGTTTGACCGACGCACCAACTCCAAACATACTCTCTAGTGTTCGTTTAGTGGATAACGCGCGTAGCGATACTACGTAACTAACCCAAGAGCAACAGATACACAAAGACACGAACCGTATCGGATAACGTAACGCGCGTAATTGAAACACCAGAAAACAAGCAAAGTGATCCCAGATTTTGCTACACCAACAATTTGTAAAAGTTGCACATACCACAAGACCGCACACAACCCCAGAGACCCCTACCCCAAAACACAACTCCCAGCCCCTACTCTGGCCGCAAATTGCGGCCAGAACCAATAAAACCGCGGCCTGAACATGAGGGAATGGGCTCGGATTTGTATGGTGGGTTCTAGGTCACTACACAAGGTCGCTGTGATGGGAACTTTTCCAACAAATACCTGATTTGATAGCAGATCATCTGAGACACCAACACTACAGTAAAAATACGATATTTACCCGAAACTAAACTTTACGCGTTCTAAACTGAAATTTACAAGCTACACAACATTAAAAGGACCTACTTAACAGATAGAGATCATTACCTACTCCCACAAGCTCAAAGATCCTAGCTTTCCAAGCTCCAAGGCATCCAGGAGGCAAAACAAGGCTTATGATGTGATTTGGTGATGTTTTTGTGAAGTTTAGCAAGGGATTAGTGAAGGTTTAGCAAGTGTTCAGTTGAGAGTTGAAGCAAATGAAAAATAATGAGAGATAGAGAAAAATGAGAGAGAGTGAGAGTGTGAGTGAGTTAGAGAGAGAGAGAGGTGAGTGTAAGGGGTGAGTGCACCAATTGCATTAACTCTCCATTAATGCAAACCATGCCCTCAAGTGAGTCACCATGCCACCTCCTCCCAATCCAAAACAACCAAAGAAATATCTCTCCACAAATATCAAGAGATTTTGGATTAAAGCAAAGAAAGGATAGGATTAGGATTAGGTTAAGTTGTCATGGTCACTAAACTAGATTAGCATAAACAAACCCTGACATTAACGTGCACACGTGTGTGCAAGCCCATAACAAATAATAGTAAATTATTAATTAAATGTTATAAAATGTGAGGATACCGATATGGTAAACTTTTTACAAAAAACCCGCACTATCGCTTAATTAACACTAATCGAATTCTAAGGCGTTACAATCCCCCCTCCCCTTAAAGAAAATTCATCCCCGAATTAAAATTCATACTATGCATACCTTCAAGAGATGAGTGCCAAACTCCCAAATCTTACTCGCATCCTTCAAGTGATCTCCTCACTATACGGCTACGCTATTGAAACCTCCACAGATGGCAAGACCCTTGACCGAAGTTTCTCCACCTGCAGATCCACTAACACTATCGGCTGCCGGTGAACGAAAAGATCGCGTCCAAGCTAAATGGTCTGATGCTGAATCATGTGAGAAAGGTCATGAAGGTATATGCAAAGTATCAACACTAGAAATACGGGATGAATACTCAAAAATCTGGGCGGAAGTGCCTACTTAGGCAACGGTTCTAACTCGCTCGAGGATCTCAAAAGGACCTACAATCTGAGACAAAACTTCCCAAAACTCAACACGCCATTATCGGAAAATCCGTAGGAATACATGATCTCCCACTGCGAACTCAAGTCTGCGACCACCAAGGTCAGCATAAGATTTCTGTCTGCACTGGGCTGCTCTGATTCTGACCTGAACCAACTGGATCATCTTCGAAATCTTATGACTAGCTGGGGTCCAAAATCCTACTCTTGTGGAGTCAGTAAAATAGACTGGCAATCGACACAACCTACCACACAAGGCCTAGAAAGTTGCCACTTGAAACGTCTCCTGATAACCATTATCCTAGGAGAACTCCATCAATGGCAAGTAACGATCCCAACAGCCAACAACCACTAAGCACACACGCACAAGCATATCCTCCAGAGTCTATATAGTCTGCTCTGTCTAACCATCGGCCTACAGATGGAAAAGCGGAGCTAAAGTTCAACAAGTACCTAAGGCTTCCTAAAGCTCCTGCTAAAGACGGCAAGCGAAATGGGTGCCTCTATTGGATACAACACATGGAGTAAATCCGTGCAAACACACAAACTTACCGAAGAACAACTGAGTAAACTGACCATAACCGGACAACAATCACCCGAATGGAGTCACACCCTGACTGACCTGGGTAGACCCACAATGAATTTCATGGAGATCTGCTCCCATTTCCACTCCGGAATGGTAAAAAGGTTGCAACTCTCCAGCCGGTCTCAAATGCTCAACTTTAGCTCGCTGACAAGCCAAGCACTTCGAAATGAAAACTGAAACTTCACTCTTCATCCCTGCCCATCCGTAACAAACTCTCAAGTCACGTTACATCTTGGTGGCACTTGAATGAGCACAGAAAGATGACTGATGTGCCTTTTCTAGGACCTCGCGTCTCTACCCATCGATATCAGGTAGATGCCAACGAGTCCCTAAACGTAGCACATCTTGGTCATAAATCAAGAACTCCGAATCTTTACCCTACCGAACATGCTCAGAATCTCAAACAAACGAGCATCGGCGGGCTGTGCCTCACGAAACAATTAACTAAAAGTGGATGTACACGGACATGAGCAAGTTGTCCCCTAGTAAAGGTGAACTCAAACTGTACTCATCTGTCGCACAAAAAAAATAAATCTGCATAAGACTGTCTCTGAACTGCGCACAACTGAAACAAGCTACCCCCGGGCCTACGACTCAAGCATCACTTACCACAATCGCCTCGCCATGGGAAATAAAGGATCTCACAATCACAATCCTTCACAAGCTCCATCCAACGGCGCTGTCTCAACAATCAAAACATGCTGCAGGAAGATTAAGCTCTGGTGGTCCGTGAAAATCTGACACGACTCTCCGTACAAATGGTGTCTCCAAATCTCCAACGCACGACCACCGCGGCCATCTCCAGATCATGAGTGGGATAATCCTGCTCGTACTTCCTCCAACTGTCGGGAAGCACAAGCGATAACTCTATCATGCTACATCAGTATACAATCGAGCCCCACTTGTTAAATATCATAATAAACAACAAAGTCGCCTGATCCAAAAAGCAAAGATAGATCTGGTGCAGATGTCTACCAAGTCTTTAACCACTGAAACTCAGCACGCATGCCTCAGTCTAAGAAAAGAACCTCCTTCCTTGCCAGTACGGTCTATGATGCAGCGATACTTAAGAAATCCTGCACGAAACGGCGGTAAAAACCGGCTAAGCCCAAAAATCTGCGAACTTCTTTCCCTGATACAAGTCTGGGCCAAGCTTTACGGCCTCGATCTCCCTCGGGTCTATACGAATACCGTCTCCCGTAATCCCATGACCTAGTCAACACTATCAAGCCTGTAGGAACACTCCGAGAATCTAGCAAACAGCGGGCGCTCTCCCAATGTCTGTAAAGCAAATCCTCAAGTGTTGCTCACGTTCCTCACGACTCTTAGAATAGACCAGAATGTCATCAATAACACAACAATAAACTGGTCAAGGAACGGCCCGAGGAAATCTGGTTCATCACATCCACGAATGCTACTGGGGAATTGGCGAGTCCAACGACACCACCAAAACATATAAAGCCCATAGCACGCACAAAAGCAGTCTTCGGAATGTCATCACTCCAAACACGCAACCAAAGATGACCTGATCCCAAAACAAACTTAGAAAAATGTCTTGCACTCTGGAGCTGATCAAAGAAATCTTCAATGCGAGTTAAAGGATGCCTAATCCGCACCGTAACTTGGTTCAATTGACGAAAATCAATACACAACCTCAAACTGTCATCCTTCTTCTTGACGAACAGAATAGGTGCTCCCCAAAGGACGCACAAGTCCCCCTATCTAGCAACTCTGTAGCAGATCCTTAAGCTCCTTAAGCTTCGCCGGCTCATCTGGAACAACGTCGGAAAATCTCGCCCAAAAGAAACCCGGTACAACGAGCCCACTGTAGCTCCAGTATCACGAATATAAGCCAAGAATCCCCGACATCCTCTCCTCAAAAGCCGACTAGCGAAAAAGGCTGAATTCAAGCTGTGAGAGGCGGCACCAATGTCCCCCTGCACAACAAGAACTGACTCGCGGGGAAAACAAAACCTAGCTATTTTCTCACGGCAGTCCACAGACGTATAGCACGTAGCTAACCAGTCCGTGCCCAGGAGAACGTCAAAGTCCAACGTCTCTAGAGAGACCAAATCGACGGACGAATCTTTATCTCCTATCCGATTGGCACACGACCGAAACACGTGTCGCGCAACTAAGAAATCGCTAACAAGAGTAAACATAATAAACGGTTGATCTAGCAAACACAACTCCCGGCCCAACCTCGACACGAAGTGTGTAGAACAAACAAGTGCATAGATCCCGAATTAACAAACATGCGCATCAGAAGATCATACGAAAAAGATTACCTGAAAACTCTGCATTGGATGCCCGCGCGTCCCGATGAGTAGAAGCAAACGCTCGTGCCTGCTCTCTACCCGCAACTGGATGAACTCCTCTCTGTCATCCTGTACACTCTGAACGAATCCTCCGTGACCACGACCCCTCTGAACATAAGTCTGACGCAGTGCCAAGAAACAATTTCTGACGAGGTTATGAAGGCTCCCGCATCGAAAACATCCCTTCGATGACTGCTGACGCTCCTGGGGATAAAAGCTAAACCACTGTCCTTGTCCCACGCCTCAGCTACTTCCACGATATGCACGAAACCTGTCACGGTGACAAAACCTCTGTCTCTGGGCTGATACACCTGTACGAGCCCTCCTCTATCCTCGAACTCCTAAAGTCTCGGAAAGACGCTCCTCATCGAATAGGGCTGCGTCCACTGGTGCTGTGTAAGTAACACAATGCTGTGTGTTGATCGCAAGGAATAACTGGGTAATAGGGGTGGCAACCTCCTGTCGCTGCGCTCGACTGGCCTCGACCAACGACCTCATCATCTGGCACAAGTCCTGCATATCTTCCACAAGCCTAGCGATATGATCTATCGAAGGCGGATCCATCTGCTCCTGTGCAACAAGCATACCGTCATGGTCAGTCCTCGTCCCAAATGAGTCAACTCTGACCTTGGCCCTCGCCGCCTCTCTCTGATTCCTTATAGTCATCGGCGACAAAAGGCTATAAATGGAAAAAGGATTCGATAAGAACACGGAAATCGAATCACAAGGATATGTATCATCAAGGAAGGAATTTCAAGAAATTAGTACTTAGGTCACTTAGGCGGAGTACCGTGTCGTTAGTATGCCGCGGACATACACACACTACGTTACTCAGCTTAAGCTACCTACTCCATCATACCAAGGTCATCCTACATTCCGAAAGGTAAAACTAAGCGCTCTGATACCAACATTGTCACGACCCGAAATTTGGAACGTGACGGCCAATAAACCACGCAACGTTCACAGGTGGAACGCAATCTAAGCCGAAAACCCAGCAATCTAAACCATCAAAAGTAGTAAGTGATAAGAACAATGTTAAAACTTTTGAAATCTCAAACACAAATTTTTTAAAGTCCAACTTTATTTCCTTTAAAATTTAGCAGCACCTCCTTTCTAAAACAAGCCCCCAAAAAGGGTACAACATAAAAATATAAGTAAAAGCATCCCTAACGGGAGCAAATCCACGCCCAAAGGCGGAAAACAACTACCACAACAGATATACGATGCCGTAGCGAAGAAAAAGACGATATAAAGAAAAACAGCATAAGAGACCTCCAAGTCACCAAAATAATATACAATATCGTCCTCACAACTCGTCTCTTAGTCAATACATGAAGTAGTAGATGGAGAGTACAAGATACAACGAATATATAATGAGCAACATCGGATAACCGCAAAACCCACCTATAGCAAAACTGCACACAGTCAGCCATAGCGGTATCCGCTGCAAAAGATGATACGATAGATGAAAGCCCTGCTTCTGACTGCCCTGAGGGACTACCTGCAAAACACTGTAGCACAACGGGGGTGAGTTGCCAACTCATGAATAGTAAATAACATATGCAGGTAATCGCAAGTATGCACGTACTGCGCGAATCTATCACATGCAAACTAATAGCAATAAATGGCCATATGTATGCAATAGTTATGAAAGGTACTCTATCAGATACAACTAATACATGAAGCAATAATATGGCAATATGTATATGCAACAGTCATGAAAAGTACTCTACCAGGTACAACTAATACATGAAGCAATGCATATAAAATAAAAGTGGAGTATGGGATAAAACATGTTATCCTCACGGAATCCTCATCGTGACAGGACCAGTGTCCATCAAGACAATCCAAATCCCAAATTCCTTAAATCGGCCTTCAGAACGGCCCTCATATCGACCAGAAAATCGGCCCTCATATCCTGTAAGTCTCACGAAAACGGAGTGTCAAACATCGACACCTGAAAACATCATGAAAACTAGTGCCCAGCATCGGCACATAAAAACTGGTCTATCATGCGTCGTCACCATGGCTGTTCCTGATAGGTACGTATCAAACGATATCGAAACCCAAATGCCTAGCTTCGACACTCGAAATTCCACGTATCCATACGTACATGACTCCGGTCGATATCTCCGCGATCACCAACGAGTCCAATACTGTCACCGGTAGGTAGGATTCCCCTACTAACTCATCGCCATCACCTGCGATCTTCTTGCCCCGGGGTACCTCCGGGCAATACCATGTACCCATATACGGCCCACTCCACTCCTCGCATGGGGTATATAAATCAGAAATATCATGGTGGATGCTGAAATATCATATCAAGTGAAACCGGGTTTTTCAAATAATGCATAATTTCATGAAACTACCACGGTCCTCAAATCCAGAAAACATCAAGAAATCAATAAATATAATTTCATAGATCATTATATATGTGTACATATATAACAGTGTCCCATACCACTGATATATATACATAGGAGTAAAACATCATAGGAAATCCATATCTCAATGCGAAAATCCATGAATATAATATATGCAACATGAAACAGTAATATGAGCATATAAAGGAAAAACCGCTATTTAACCACAACAAGTTATTAAATATGTCATGCGGTTCCTAATATCCAAAATCCAACGCAACATCATATAAAGGTGTACATGTAACTATAACAAGGTATATTGGTGTACATGTAAGTATGTATGCAAGATGTACATGTAGTTATATCTCATATGTGTATATACCTGTCACTAATGGTACCCTACCATATAGGTATATGTGTAGCTAGCATGTAGGTATGACAAGGCACATGTGTAAGCATGTAGGTATACAGGTATGCTATATGTCATATGCGCAAAGGACATGAATAAATATCTAAATGTCACTAACCATACAATATCACATAGGTATGTGTGTTGTTCGTGTCATGGCAATTATCGACGGGGTGTGTGGCATACAATCAGTGCTCGTGCGATATGAACCGTCAATAATAGTGTAGTGTCTAATGGGTACAAGTCTTAGCACAACAAGTAATGAAATGAAATGAGTTCATGCAAAATCTCTATATATGCAAATAAACATGCGGCTAATGTCATATCATATCTATCCCAGACGCATAACGCCATGCGGGCGATTCTCCTGTAGATGTTAAATCTACTCACCAACGATCCTGGATAAGTAAAGCCAACCACTCGCTTCCCCTTCTTTGGAGCGTCCGAAGTCTCCGCCTGCGTCCCTAAGATCATAAAACAACATAACAAGTGTATATTAGCAATCGACCAATAACACGTACCAACTACGTTTGACCGACGCACCAACTCCAAATATACTCTCAAGTGTTTGTCTAGTGGCTAACGAGCATTGCGACACTACGAAACTAACCCAAGAGCAACAGATACATAAAGACACGAACCGTATCGGATAATGTAACGCGCGTAATCTAAACACTAGAAAACAAGAAAAGTGATCCCAGATTTTGCTACACCAAAAATTTGTAAAAGTTGCACATACCACAAGACCACACATAACCCCAGAGACCCTTACCCCAAATCACAATCCCCCAGCCCCTACTCTGGCGGCAAATTGCGGCCAGAACCAATAAAACTGTGGCCTGAACATGAGGGAATGGGCTCGGATTTGTATAGTGGTTTCTAGGTCACTAAACAAGGTCACCGTGATAGGAACTTTTCCAAAAAAATACCTGGTTTGATAGCAGATCATCCGAGACACCAAAATTACACTAAAAATACGATATTTACCCGAAAATAAACTTTACGCGTTCTAAACTGAAACTTACAAGCTACACAAGATTAAAAAAACCTACTTAACAGATAGAGATCATTACCTACTCTCACAAGCTCAAAGATCCTAGCTTTCCAAGCTTCAAGGCATCCAAGAGGCAAAACAAGGCTTATGAAGTGATTTGGTGATGTTTTTGTGAAGTTTCGCAAGGGATTAGTGAAGGTTTAGCAAGTGTTCAGTTGAGAGTTGAAGCAAATGAAAAATAATGAGAGATAGAGAAAAATGAGAGAGAGTGAGAGTGTGAGTGAGTTGGAGAGAGAGAGAGAGAGGTGAGTGTAAGGGGTGAGTGCACCAATTGCATTAACTCTCCATTAATGCAAACCATGCCCTCAAGTGAGACACCATGCCACCTCCTCCCAATCCAAAACAACCAAAGAAATATCTTTCCACAAATATCAAGGGATTTAGGATTAAAGCAAAGAAAGGATAGGATTAGGATTATGTTAAGTTGTCATGGTCACTAAACTAGATTAGCACAAACTAACCCTCACATTAACGTACACACGTGTGTGCAAGCCCATAACAAATAATAATAAATTATTAATTAAATGTTATAAAATGTGAGGAAACCCAAATGCTAAACTTTTTACAGAAAACCCTCACTATCGCCTAATTAACACTAATCGAATTCTAAGGCGTTAGACTGGGACACATGATTGCATAGACGTATCGTCCTATTGTGTTTTCATGCCATGAGCATTTGATGGATCGCTTTTACGAGATTTCTCGAACATGTAGATCCGCACCAGAGGATCAGGCTACTGCTAGAGGCCAGCCAGAATGTGATGACCGTCAATGCACCGATTATTTGATGATTTAAGCACTGTTCAGCGTTCGTACGAATGAGCCAGTTGTTGCTGCGAATGACGAGATATCGCCCCAGTTGTTTGGAGCTATTGCCGCACGAGTTGTATTTATAGATATGATAGAAGGTCTCTAGTCACCCAAAGAGGAATGACTAGGACATGTGATTCGTTGCCTATCCAGATGCGAGGTCATCAGATTGATTGATTCCAGCTAGAGACGACTTCACACAGGTACGTTGAGAGTCGATAGAAGACGATCGAATGTCAGAAACCAATTTTTACAAGTTTAAAGTATTCGGAGAAATATGCAAGTAATTCCGTGGACCCTCTAGAAGAATGAAACCCTAACTCGATATAATGACCATGAGAACGCTTTGAAACCTTAGGGTTTGCAGCAGTTCAGCGGTGCCTTTAATGAGGCTTGGGTTTGCCCTTCTACGGCTGGTCTATAGGTACTATGGCTTATACTAGAATACTATTAAACTGTACTCAAGATGTTGAGCTCTTGGTGGGAATTATGGAACTTTGACGAATCGATCGAAAAGTTCGACGTCTTTCGGATATCAAGTGATGGGATACATTGCTTGGGAGACTCCAGATACAAGTATAGCCGTGGAGCGCAGTCCATGCAACCACAAAGAGACGAGTCCGAATCATTCGACATTAGAGAAAAGTGGAGTAAGAGGTTCATACGAGATCTTTATGAGATGACGTTCCACTCTACTGGCATCAGAGATGTGATATGCATGCAGAGGCATTCTATATGGATCTATTTTCCAGAAGGAGTCACGATGAGTATGCAGCAATTCCGGAACAAGAAATAGATTTAGTAAAGGGTGATAACTTCCGGGCAGTTCAGCAGTGACGAGATTTGGGGGAGACTTCGACAAGATCTTTCTGGAATACTATACGAGAAGACTTGGACCCAGGATCGGTCATATTACGCACACCCAGCAGGCCATAGTTCGGCATCGTCGACGAGATATGTTATGAGTGACCATGACCGTTGGCCGGAGATCTTTAGAGGATGTGCCAGAGCGGGACTGTTTCCGCCATCTTCGATTTCGGTATTTTGGATGATTTATTTGCATGATTGAGATTTTGTGCACTACAGTTGCACTTGACTTCGATTTGTTGTCATTCGAGATGCTGATTTTCATTTCATACCTATGGTATCTATGAGATTTGACTTATGCTTTCGGCATAGTTTTCATGCACTTTTAGTATTTTGATTCGATTTTGTGCACGCTGATGCACATGGTTGTGAGATTATATACCACGGTATACCTGATTTGGATTGGATTGAAATGTGTTGTATACCGTCGATTTCGATTGTGACACACGATATTTGTTTTCGTGCACCTTGTGCCCTTGATTTGGATTCTTGCGCATACTTGACGCACTTGATGAGATTTTGGTGCATGCCAGATGCACTAAATCGAGATTCTTCATGCATATCAGATGCACCTGATATTGCTGTCAGGCACACCCGTTGCCTTTGACAGGTGTTTTGTGTACACCCGTTGCACTTAGAGTTTGTTTCGGTGCACATGTATGGCGCATTCATGGATTTCGATTTTTGTGCGCACCAGACGCACGTGGCATTCATATACCCATTTTGAGGATTGATTTCTTGTGGAGTGGTACGTTTTTATGATATTTACTATTTGTTTTAGTACTGGGAAGGACTAATCAGAGAACAATACCTGAATATATATTTTTGCATGCATTGATAGTCATCGAAGGGATTTCCAAAAAAGAGCTATAGTCTCAGTATTTACCTATGTGTCCGAGATGACACAAGACATTTAACAAAGGAAACCCTTCTAAATTATTCTTCAAAACGGCGGGACGTGTATGTTAAACAAAGAGTATATATATATATATATATATATATATATATATATATATGGTTATTTTCTTACAATAGACGTCTACCACTGTGCAGTGATACGCGCATCGCACAGCGACTTGAAAGGTTTTGGCATGCATTTCTACAGATGTTTGACGAATTTACAACGATGTATTTCATGTTGGTTTTCGTATTGGGCTTTGACATTAGTGTCTTCGCCATAACTCCGATGATTGCGGGATGCTTGACGTAGTTTTGATTTTTGGTTTATATACTCGTTTTCAGTAGTTTCTCGAACCGTTATGGGCCGTAAATCAGCATGACTTATAAAGTTACTGGGGTCTGACATTTACCACCCGTAGACTTCATATGCAACGTATCAGACGAAGAGACCGGACTGTACGGTAAGTGTTGCTTACAGGCTCATTAGGATTGTGATGAGTTTGCTCGTCAGCCAGCTTTTCGTTATGTACCGTGTAGCCATTACGCACAGCTAGTGCTGCTGACGTGCTTGTGGTTTAACCCACTGCCAGCATATTGTCGAGTCTTTAAAGTCCCACACAGATGGTTTCCTGGTTCAGGCAAAAGATGTAGAGGCCGTAAGTTGTTACGGCGGGGTTTCGATCATGTTCCTGTAATGGTTACAGGAATAATGATCGGAAGGATAATACTGGTAGGCTTTGGTTTAAGCCGGATACCGGTATTATATTATTGGATTATTTGTATTCGTATTTTTCAGAATTCAGATACGGGTATACTTATACGCTATACGGTAGATGTGTATTCTTGTAATTGTACAAGAACACCTTCTAGAAGGAGACTCCTCATAAATGGATATTTATTTTGTGAAAATAAATAAATGGGGTGGAATTTGGAGAAATGTCAAGGAATGAATGAAAGAATGGTTTATATCATTTTATATTCATTTGGGGTTACTATTAAAGCATGGTGCATTATTTTGGAGAAAAATAATACATGCTTCAATTATTTTCTTTTAGCCATATCATTTTTTCCATGCTTGATTTTTTCATTCATCACTCTCACATTCTCTCTCCTCATTATCTCCTTCTTCCTCATCTTAGCTTTACCTTTCACATGTGATATGAATCAAAAGCGTAGGGCAAATAATAATCCACTACTTGATCTCTACATCATCTAAGTGATCTCTTCTAGCACACTTGATCTCTTTGTTAACTCTTGAGAAGAGTTTGAAGCTTGTTCTACAACTCTCGGGTGGATCATCTACGTCTTGAGGTGACCGGAGATCGAGGACATCCCAACCATCAAAGGAGCTAAGGAGTCGCAGCGGAAAGAAGACCCGAAGGACCGTTTCCTTGAGGTATAACCCCTATCATAGTAGATAATATCTCTAGATTGGATTACTAGTTATGATTTAGTACAAGATCTAGGTTTAAAGTAGGTGTTGCATGCAAGAAAATTATTGTTTTCTACTTCCGCCTCCTCACAAGTGTTTTGAGAGTGTGCAACATCTACTAACATAGTATCAGAGCCTAACTAGACCACAACTAGTTAATTAGACGACGTTTAAAGCTTCGAACACGAAACAACACCAAAACCATAACTCGAGACCTTGCTCTCTGGAAATTTTTCAAAAGTGTTCTGAAATTTTTTTAAGCAAGTGCAGAATACTAGTTATGAGATAACTAGACAACCCTAGAAAAACGAGCCCAAACCACCGGTTTTTGACCGACGAGTTCTTGATATTTCCCGGTGTCACCGGATTTTTAGTTGAGTTTGGGCTTGGGTTTTTTAGGGTTCTCTGTACTCTGAGTTTTTGGTTTTATGGTATTGTTTAATTATTTCCTGATTACATGTGATGTAACCTATGTGTTAGAGAAAATCAGAGTGTTTCGAAATCGAACTTTTAACGTCGTTTATCAGCTTTTCAGTTTGTTATGTGTTTGAAACGTCCACTAATTGCTATACGATGATTAGTGGGGGTTGCACATATGTATATCATGTGATGGTATGTGTATATGTATATGTTGGATCGTCGTGGATGAATAGCCGGGGGATGTGAGAAGAGTGTTTTTCTTTTCTTTCATTCATGTAATTTGTAAAAAGCAATGTAATATGATTTTTGCATGGCACATCCGGGTTGAGGTTGTAGCCACCGTTGTAAAATTTCTTTTTACTGTTTTTGCTCCTAGGATAGACCCAAGGTGGGGTGCACAAACTACCGGGTTCTCGAAGTGCCGAGTGGCCTACTCACTTTGTTGAGGGTGGTTGCTTCACTTCGGGAATTTGGCGGGTAGCTTGCCGCACCCATAGGGGTCTAGGGTGGGGTTTGGCTATTCATCACGACCGTGGAACCCGTCTTTCATTAAAGGCTTAAATGAAATACGGAATCCCTAGTATATCCAATGTATTCATCTGTGATCAGGAATGTTTATAAATGCGTGCGACGAATGGCTATTTATATATTAGATATATAATAAACGTTGCTTATGTTTTGCACCCACGCTAGTCCAGTCCCCACTCTGCCGTTAGTTAAGTAAGCTAACGGTGCATGATGGGGCCCCGTGGCGAATGCGGATGGTATAAGCGTACGTTCTATTTTTGTTTCTTTTCTGTGATATTTAGGAAACGTAAATAATGGGACAACATTAATGTGATTAATGTTAGGAAAAAGAAACCTAAAGATGTTGTAGAATCAAATTTTTTAAAATGGGTAACTCTAGTTTTTGCTTTGCGTAGTGGTATTCTTTGATGAATATCCAGCACCTCATTCGATGAGGAAAGGGCCGAGATCCCTTCACTGGGAGTGACCCTTTTAGAGAAACTAGCAAATGTTACAAAGCACTCGATTGTTTTTATAGTTGATCTAATTTTTGCTTTGCATAGTGGTATTCATCAATATCCAGCACCTTATTCGATAAGGAAAGAGCCGAGATCCCTTCACCGGAAGTGACCTCTTTAGCAAAATTAGAAAGATACTACAAAACCATTCGATTTTTAAAACTGGATCTTAAACCACTCGTTTCACTAGATTCTACAACGATATCAAGTTCAAAACATTAAGGGTTTTCATAAAAACCATCCGTTACCCTCCGCCATTTTAGAAAGCGGTGTACTTAGTATTCGTGTCACGTTTATTGACTATAGTTAATGCGTGGTGTACGGTAACTAAGTGATGTCTTCCTACAAAGCATTTGATGCGATTGATTAAGACATTCGTATGACTTTGTTGACCATAGTTAAGGGTCATGCGGGTGGGTCTAAATCAATCACGAAATGGCGGGTAGAACCTGACTAGTGCTTATGATTTATTTGTTGGGTTACTAGGCACACTAACAAGTCTCTACATGGCATCGACCATGCCAAAAATAAATTTTTATGTGCCGAACAACCCTAGGCAAGATCGTATACTAGAGTTTAGGCGAAACTAATAGTAAGTAAACAACTTTACTTCTAAGGGAACACGAAATACAACCTTTGTAGATCGATCATTTACTTCATTTGCTCCTTGTTGAAATCCCTTCGCCGCAATCAAGGTTCTCGCGGGCTCTTGCATGGCTTCACGAGGCGAAAAGCGCGTCCTTGCTTGAAGTCTTCGAGGCCGAAGAAGATCTACGTCAAGGGGATGCCAACTCAAGCTTCTACTTCACTAACTTGAGAATTAGTGAAGCAAACACCCTAAACTAAAGTACTAGTCTAGTAGAGGATGGAGAAATAGGAAGTAGGTTCTCTTTAGAATTTTATTTCTCACAAGCTTTCTCACTTTAGATCAAACCGTAGCAAGCTTTTTCTTTCTTAACAAATGAAGAAGAAGAAGAAAAGAAAGAGATGAGGATAATGATCCAGTGAGAAGGCTAACCATGATGAGTGAGTATCATATACTAACCCTTGTAGAGCAATAATCATGGCTAAAGTTTATGGTTGGGTTAAGAAATATCCATAGTAAAAACAAATTTAATGGAATTAGTCAAATGCTTCCACAAGCTTCCACAAGCTTCAAGCATTTAGCTAATCCTCCACTAATTTTGTAATTACTTTGAATATTAAAAGCCAACATAAAAGATAGCATGGTGTAAGTCTCATACACACAAGTTTTGTGTATCATCAACCATGATACAAAAGAAAACACATTTTTAATATATATCATATATACATTAAAGTTGTGCTCATGCGAGAAAAACCCTAAAGTGAACAAGTGTTAGTAAATGTAAACTAGTATATCTAATATACAATTATACACTTAATTATTAAATCAACACTTGACTTAATAATCCGGTCATATCTCATATAACCGACTAACATCCATTGTATCGAATTAACGAATCAACACTTGATTCGATAACTCGGCTATATCATATATAACCGACCGATACAAAAAGTTGCAAGAATAGAATACGGTATCACATACACGCATTATTCTCGGTCTCGCACATATCACATATGCGCTCCTATTTCGTTTTGCCTGAGCCAGTAAAACCTCTGTGTAGGACTTTAAAGACTCGTCAATACGCCGGCAGTAGGTGATGATCACATCAAGTACCCAAAAGCCGTCAGCGGTACTAGCTGGACGTAACGGCTACCCGAGTACTGAGCGATCAGAAGATCAGCAAGCAAGCCCGCTCCAACTCCTGTAAAAGCCTGCCGGTAACACTTCCCGTACAGTCCGGTCTCCTCGTCTGATCTGTCGCATATCAAGTTTAAGGGTGGTAAACGTCAGACCCCAATAACCGATAAGTCGTGCCGATGTGAGGCTCATAACGGGTCGAGAAACTACTGGTAACACTTAGCAGTAAATCTCTAATCAGCCCTGGCCAGGGTCTTCCCTGTTACGGCCAATCGAGCACTGCTCAATATCAACCCCCAATACCGGGAGAGAAGAAACCCCTCCTATCACTCATTGCCTCCATGTGACTCGGGACTGTACCCAAAAACCACCGTTTTGCACGCCCTTTTGGACATGGTAAGGTGGAAATCAAAGCACAGTGGGAATCATACAAGACTCTATGACGATCTCGGGTCTACAGACTAACCTGCACAAGTGTCACCAGAGAACTGCCATCTGACGTGAGGTATAATACAATCTGGGAGTTCTCGGCGAGTCCGTCCAGTATACCCAGTCTCCACTGAGCACCCGTATACCATCTCTGATGTCAAACACCAATGGATATGGGATCATCCATCGCCCATCTCATGGGTCGAGAAGCGTATACGCTAGTCTACTCTGGTATATCAATGCCCCGTCTCGATACACCCACGATTAGGGACCTTGAAGGATGTACTTATGGACTACCATGTCCCCACTAGTATGATCCGCATCATAGTCCAGGTAGTCAAGTACACATCCTAAGGGCTATACCAATATGTAACTATAAGATAGTATAAAGAGACAAGTATACATGTTAAAGTAAAGAGCAACCAGATAGCAAACTATCATATCGAGCAAGAAATTCCTCTCTATATATGACTAAGCATCCAATATAATATACATCATCTGTACAATACTGGCCTCTAGGGCATACATACAACTAACAATCTCCCACTTGCACTAGGGCCAGCTGCTGTAGTATCGCATACCAAGCATCCCGAAGAGTCTCTCAAATTGTATCTGGGGAATGGCCTTCGTGAGTGGATCCGCAGTGTTGTTCTTCGTGTCAACCTTCCTGACCTCGATCTCCCAGCGATCAACTATCTCCCGGATCAGGTGATACCGCCTCAGAATATGCCTGGATCACTGATGGGACCTGGGTTCCTTAGACAAAGCCACCACTCCATTGTTATCGCAATACAAAGGTATTGGATGCTCAATGGATGGAACCACTCCAAGTTCAGTAATGAACTTCTTGATCCAGACAGCCTCTTTGGCAGCATCGTTGGCAGCGATGTATTCGGCCTCCATCGTCGAGTCTGCCATGGTTTCTTGCTTGGAACTCTTCCAGCTAACCTCCCCTCCGTAAAGAGTAAAGAAAAATCCCGACTGCGACTTAGAGTCGTCCTTATCACTCTGGAAGCTCGAATCGGTAAAGGACTCCACTTGGAGTTCTCCGTTACCATA
This sequence comes from Agapanthus africanus, assembly GCA_030015575.1. NCBI lineage: Eukaryota > Viridiplantae > Streptophyta > Magnoliopsida > Asparagales > Amaryllidaceae > Agapanthus > Agapanthus africanus. The sequence continues at coordinate 249,913,827 of CM057347.1, read as the reverse complement.
CACCAAGAGCATCTCTTTAGTCCTTCGTAAGTACTGGAGAATGCTCTTCACAGCTGTCCAGTGACTCTCTCCAGGATCAACTTGATACCTGCTCACTACACTTAGTGAGTATGCTACATCGGGTCTGGTACATAGCATCGCGTACATGATAGATCCTACTGCCGAAGCATAGGGTATCCCTTGCATGCGAGCTCTCTCCAAATCAGTCTTGGGAGACATCTCTTTGGAGAGAGTGAGCCCTGAGATCGTGGGTAAAAACAGTACCTGGATTGGGACAATCCTAATATCCTTTTAGATCTATCTCTATAGATCATAATTCCCAATATGCAGGAGGCATCACCAAGATCTTTCATTGAGAATCTTCGTGATAAGAAGAGCTTGACCGATTGCAGCATAGGAATGTCATTTCCTATCAAAAGTATGTCGTCCACGTACAATACGAGGAAGACAACCTTACTCTCTGCCACCTTGTTGTAGATACAAGGTTCATCTACATTTTTGACAAAATCAAACTCTTTGATAACGACGTCAAAGCAGATGTTCCAACTCCGCGATGCTTGTTTTAATCCATAAATGGATTTAAGCAGCTTGCACACCTTCCCGCTGCTCCCACTATCTACGAAGCCCTCTGGCTGAGTCATGTACACGCACTCTTCTAAATCACCGTTTAGAAAAGCGGTCTTAATATCCATTTTCCAGATTTCGTAGTCATGATATGCAGTGATGGCAAGCATGATCCGGATGGATTTAAGCATAGCCACTAGAGAAAAGGTTTCGTCATAGTCCACACCTGGTCTTTGACGAAAACCCTTTGCAACAAGTCTAGCTTTGAAAGTCTCCACTTTCCCATCTACACCAAGTTTTTTCTTGAAGATTCACTTGCTCCCAATGGGTTTTACCCCTTCAGGAGAAACTTCCAAAGTCCACACTTTTTTGGTGTACATGGATTCCATCTCGGACCGCATTGCATCCAGCCATTTCACTGAGTCCCTACTCGTGATGGCCTGCTCGAAGCTAGTTGGGTCATCATCAACCATGATGCAATCCTCGCTCCCACCATCCATAAGAAAACCGTAGTATCTCTCAGGTGGGTGAGGAACCCTACTAGATCTGCGGAGTGGCTGGGGTTCATCGGGAATTACCGAATCCTCTGGTTCAACCAAATCTTCTGTTGTAGTCTGTATTGCTGGAACCTCTTCCAGTTCTACCTCCATGCCATTAATCTCTTTTTCAAGAAATTCCTTTTCTAAAATGGTGGCATGTCGAGAAACAAATACTTTTTGTTCCTCGGTTTGGTAAAAGATATACCCGCGCGAATGTTTGGGATATCCAATAAACTTACACAGAATGGACCTTGCCGCGAGTTTGTCCGGATTTTGTGTTTTAATATAGGCCGGACAACCCCATATCTTAACATAATTAAGACATGGTCTCTTTCCTTACCATATCTCATATGGAGTGGTTGCCACAGATTTGGTGGGAACCATATTCAATAGGTCTGCAGCTGTTTCCAGTGCATACCCCTAGACGGAAATAGGTAACTCAGCTGTGCTCATCATAGAGCGCACCATATCTAATAGGGTGCGGTTCCTCCGTTCCGATACACCGTTTTGCTGTGGTGTATATGGAGGAGTCAGCTGAGAGAGAATCCCATTCTCTTTTAGGAAGTCCAGGAATTCATTGCTAAAGTATTCACCTCCTCGACCAGATCGAAGAATTTTAATACTTTTCCCGGTTTGGTTCTCGACTTCCTGTTTATATTCTCTAAATTTTTCAAAAGCTTCTGATTAGTGTTTCATCAGGAACGCATATCCGAATCTAGAGAGATCGTCAGTGAATGTAATGAAGTACACAGAACCATTCCTGGCATGTGTAGACATGGGGCCGCATACATCACTATGTACTAGTCCCAAGAGTTCCATAACTCTTTATCTGTGTCCTGTAAACGGAGTTTTGGTCATCTTGCCTTTGAGACATGACTGGCAAGTGTCATAAGATGAAAATTCAAACGGATTTAAATATCCATCCATATGCAACTTAGCTAGTCGTGTCGTATTGATGTGACCCAGTCTACAATGCCATAAGAAGGATTCGTTCATTTCTGAATTTTTCCTCTTGTGTGTGTTTGTTATGCTTAGAACTGTTGATTGATTTAGAACAAAAATGCCATTGCACAATGTGCCTGATCCAACCAACTTTTGGTGAAGGAAAATGTTCATAACATTATCCTGTAATACAAAATTATATCCCTCTTTACTCAACAAAGAAACCGATATAATGTTGCATATCAGGTTCGGCATGAAATAGCATTCATTCAGAATCAATGTATTACCAGTTTGCAATACAAGGTGATATTCCCCGACGGTTTTAGCCTCAACAATTGCACCAATTCCAACCCTTATGTCCTTATCACCTTCTCCAAGTTCTCTACCTTTCCTAAGCCCATGTAACTGATTACATATATGGGATCCAGACCCGGTATCTAATACCCAGGACGTAGAGCAAATGGAGAAACAGTTCGCTGTAACGAACACACCCGAAGAAAATGCATCAACATGTACTTTCTTCATTCGGGTGGCATGGGAATCCTGGTATTCCCCTATATCCTGTTCAGTCTTATAACTCTTATAAGAAAGAACGGAACCAACGTTCCTCAGCACAGTATAACATGTGGGTTCGGTCAATACATCCATATTATTATCTTGATTAAGGCATGATATGGTCGCTACCTGGAGAGAGAGAGAGAAGAAAACACTTTAGCGTATGCTCTTGCAAGATCAGATTGGTTATTATTTTATCTAATCAGGATGGTTCCCACTGTTTTTATCAAATCTTCCTTCAAACCCTAAAAGGAAAGAAAAGCCGGGATTAATTACACCCTACAACTTCGCCGATCTTTCAGCCAGGCCAGTGTCGGTACTTTGAGGGAGGTTCACCGTGCTTTCGCACGGACCTAATTAAAGTAAACCTCGTTTTCCCAGAGGCATAACCCCGTTGACACCATTCTAGACACCTACTTGATCGGCTAATTGTCCTGTGTAAAACTCTCCCGGGAGTAACAATTACTCGCAGTGGGTATCGGGATCCAACTATCTCATAGAAGGTATGCAATCTCATTGCAAATTTCAACACTTGAAATTCCCGATAATATTTTGCCCCTAGCGTCCCATGACCTTGACGCAGGCCAACAAACCATAGTGCGCTAGTCAAGTTCAACCCGTCATTTCTTGATTGAATTAAACCCACCCGTACGACCCTTGACGCAGGCCAACAAAGTCGCACGACTACCCTAATCCAATCTGCATCATATGCATAAGCTGATAAATACTAGTTAGCTACCGCACACTACGCCTTGACGCAGGCCAACAAACGTAGCACGAATACTAAGTAGGACTTATCTGAAATGACGGAGGGCTACGACAGGTTTTTCTGAAAACCTATTGCGTAATGAACTTGATATCATCGTAGAATCGAGTGAATTTTGAAATGGAGTGATTTTAAGGCTTTCATTAGCTTTGCTAAAGAGGTCACTCCCGGTGAAGGGATCTCGGCTCTTTCCTTATGGAATAAGGTGCAGGATATATCATATACATCACTATGCAAAGCAAAACTCCAAAAGCAATCAAAAACAAACAGAGTGTTGTAGCATCTGTCAGTTTTGCTAAAGAGGTCACTCCCGGTGAAGGGATCTCGGCTCTTTCCTCATCGAATAAGGTGATGGGTATATCATATATACCGCTATACAAAGCAAGACTGTAGCTACCCATTTTGAAAAATTTGATTCTACAACATCTTTTAGGTTTCTTTTCTTTCATTGATCACATTAATGAAGTCCCATCATTTAAGTCACCTAAACATCACAGATAAATACGACGTACACTTATGCCATCCGTATTCGCCTCGATGTCCCCTCGTGCACCGTTAGGTTAGGTAACTAACGATAGAGCGGGGCAGGGCTAGCGCGGGTGTAAAACATAAGTAACGACTATATAATATATCATATATACTATATGCAGTATTTATCATAGCACATCACATGATCACATCACAGATATCGCAGCAGAAGAAATATATGAAACATTGGATATACTAGGACGTCCGTGTTTTATTTTGAGCCTCTATAAAACACGGATTCCACGGTCGCGATGAATAGCCAAACCCACACCCCTAGACCCCTACGAGAGCGGCAAGCAACCCTACCAATTTTAGAGTTAGAAGACCCGGACTCGACTCCTCGAGTTGGTCTCCCACTGGACTCTAGAACCCGGTTACTTGTGTTCTCCTCCTTGGGTCTTTCCTAGTGCGGAAAAGTAAATAATATACAAATGGTGGCATCGACATCATCCCGGAAGTGCCCCAATAAAAGAATATTACAAACATTTAATTTTACATGAATGAAAATAAAAACTCTCATCTCACATAAAAATAACCCGGCTATTCAGAACGCGACGATCCAATATAACATATCCAGCAACACATAACATCACATGTCATCAACGTAAGTAAATATGCGCATCCCAATTGTCGTTGACATATAGCAACGAAACCGGCGATATCACATATTACACTTACGGTCACAGAAAATAAAGTGTAAAAATACAACATTTGGAATCCACAATCTCTTTAGACATCATAAATCCGAAATATCACATACTTCGCATTTCATGTCTAACTGTATGAATTCCACATATTGTATCACATTCCAGATAAATAGACAGTATTAAACTTTCCGATCGATTAATCAAATACCCAAGATTTCCTAAATAGCTCAACACTTGAGCGGAGTTCAAAAATTCCAGAATACGTCACAGTAGCAATGGTCCAGCCGTAGAAGGGTCAAGCCAACGCCTCACATGTGGCACGCCGTACTGCCCCAAACCCTAAGGTTCAAAGGGCAGTTCAAGACGGTCACATAATCAAGTTAAGGTTTGTTGTCTTCTAGAGGGTCCATCACATCACATGTACGTTTTTCCGAAAGATTTAAACCCGAGAAAAATTCAACACTTGAATGTTTTTCGTGGCGGGAAAAATTGAGTTAATGATATTCGTTCGAACATTTTAGTACTTTCTAAATTATCAGGAATAACATAACAAAATTAAATTCTCCGATCGAATTGACGATTTCAAAATAAACCCCAAAATACTCAACACTTGAGTCAGTTTTAAAAATACCCAGAAAAACTAAATCACAGAAATAAGAATTACTGTGCAAACAAAAGTCCAAAATACCCCTTAACTGCTGCGGAACCGTGGCCAGAGAGAGGTACGGCCGCGGTTCCGCGGCGATTTATACTGTTCATCATCTCGTTTTGCACTGCAATTCTTATATTTACCTGCTGATTTTTTTAGGCATTTTTAATTCAGAAAAAACCCAGTTTTTTCAAAAAAGTACAGAGAGGGGTTCATTTTGATGTATTCGGGTTCGTTAGGAGTTTTAACTTCGTTAACACATCGCCTAATGCTCTAGCTAGGCTCTGATACCACTGTAGGGTTACTAGGCACACTAACAAGGCTCTACAAGGCATCGACCATGCCAAAAAAAAAATTTTATCTGCCGAACAACCCTAAGCAAGATCGTATACTAGAGTTTAGGCGAAACTAATAGCAAGTAAACAACTTTACTTCTAAGGGAACACGAAATACAACCTTTCTAGATCGGTCCTTCACTTCATTTGCTCCTTGTTGATGTCCCTTCGCTGCGATCAAGGTTCTCGCGGGCTCTTGCATGGCTTCACGAGGCGAAAGGCGCATCCTTGCTTGAAGTCTTCGAGGCTGAAGAAGATCTACGTCGAGGGGATGCCAACTAAGCTTCTACTTCACTAACTTGAGAATTAGTGAAGCAAACACCCTAAACTAAAGTGCTAGTCTAGTAGAGGATGGAGAAATAGGAAGTGGGTTCTCTTTAGAATTTTATTTCTCACAAGCTTTCTCACTTTAAATCAAACCCTAGCAAGCTTTTTCTTTCTTAACAAATGAAGAAGAAGAAGAAAAGAAAGAGATGAGGATAATGATCATGTGAGAAGGCTAACCATGGTGAGTGAGTATCATATACTAACCCTTGTAGAGCCATAACCATGGCTAAAGTTTATGGTTGGGTTAAGAAATATCCATAGTAAAAACAAATTTAGTAGAATTAGTCAAATGCCTCTACAAGCTTCCACAAGCTTCAAGCATTTAGCTAATCCTCCACTAATTTTGTAATTACTTTGAATATTAAAATCCAACATAAAAGATGGCATGGTGTAAGTCTCATACACACAAGTCTTGTGTATCATCAACCATGATACAAAAGAAAACACATTTTTAATATATATCATATATAAATTAAAGTTGTGCTCATATGAGAAAAACCCTAAAGTGAACAAGTGTTAGTAAATGTAAACTAGTATATCTAATATACAATTATACACTTAATTATTAAATCAACACTTGACTTAATAATCCGGTCATATCTCATATAACCGATTAACATCCATTGTATCGACTTATCGAATCAACACTTGATTCGATAACCCGGCTATATCATATATAACCGACCGATACAAAAAGTCGCGAGAATAGAATACGGTATCACATACACGCATTATTCTCGGTCTCGCACATATCACATATGCGCTCCTATTTTGTTTTGCCTGAGCCAGTAAAACCTCTGTGTAGGACTCTAAAGACTCGTCAATACGCCGGCAGTAGGTGATGATCACATCAAGCACCCACAAGCCGTCAGCGGTACTAGCTGGACATAACGGCTTGTAACACCCTAGGATGTGTTTAGTGGCTATTTATATTTAAATAAAGGGTTTTTAATAAAAAATTTTACCAAATTGAGTTTCAAATATTTTTCCCAATTTAATAAATAATTTTCCAAAATTTTCCTTGGCTTGCACACACATGTGCATGTAAACTAGGGTTTTAAAATGAGGTAATACCATGATTAGCATGGTGGGTTTAATCATGGGGATTAAGTCTTTTGGGTTTTAATTAAGTTTAATTAGTTTTTTAATGGTTGCTTTAATTTGAATTTCCCTTTTTAGTGTTGACTTGGTGAGAATGGGAGAGAGAGAATGCATCATGGCAAAAGCCCTGCTTGCATTTAATGAAGAGAGAGAGTGGAGGGGTTGACATTTGGGGTTATGATTCCCTCTCATTCTTGTATTCTTTTCTCTCAACCTCACTCACACACACACACTTACCATCTCAGCAGCAGCAGCAGAGGCAAGCTTAGCAGCAGCTGAAGCAAGCACAGTAGCAGCCAGAAGCAGCAACAGCAGCAACAGAGAGCAGCAACAACAACAACAGTGAGCAGCAGCAGCAGCAACTTCAACTGCAGCTCCTTCCCTTCACTCCTTCTTCTTCCTCCAGCTCCCTAGGGTCGAGTGCGGGGTATACTTCCTGAACTTACTCCCTAGTTTGCTTGTTTTAGTGTAGCTTAGCTTCGATTAGTGTTTATTGGTGCATTTTAGTGCGATATGTGGTGATTAGTGGGAACCATGACCAAGTGAAGTATGTTTTGGTGTTAGCAAGTTGCTGGAGTGTTGTTAGGGCCATATTAACCCAGCTTAACCCCCAATTGCACTAAAATACCACCAGATCCCTATTTGATGCAAATTCATCGTTTTTAAGCAAAATTTGAGTTTCTGTAAACTGCTATCGACCCGGTGAGTTCAGAATAATTTTGAGAAGACTGCAGTATAGTTGTTAGGTGCTGATCCCCCAGGTAGAACCCAACCCCTATACCTCTTGTTCAGGCTGCCGAAAAATTCGATCTGGCCGCAATTTGCGGCCTGATGGGGAGGGTTTGGGTTGGGGTTTGGTCCTATAGGTGTCTGCTACAACCCTTAGACTCCTGGCATGTATAATTTTATTTGATTCTTGCTGCAGAAAAATCTGGAACTATATACCTATTTCTCGTATTTTAAACCTTCGCGACACGCGTGATACGCGTGTGGGTTTGGGGTTTCTGCGTATCGCGACGCGTCGGGGTAGTTTCAGGCGTGTAATCACACATTTTTATGTATCGCGCACACGCGCGCTTGGTTTGTGACACGGGTCTCTAGGTTGACCCTAATATCACGTTTTTATGGATTTGAGCTTATGTATGATATGTTGTGTGGTTCTAGGTTCGCAGGCGAGTGAGACGGACGCGGCGAAGAAGGGAAAGCAAGTCATCGGCTACACTTAGCGTGAGACTTCGGTGAGTTGATTTAACATCTACGGGGATATCGCCCGCATGGCGTTATGCGTCAGGGCTGATAGGACCTTATAGTTATTTATTGCATTTACCTACATTGACTGTCATGTATACTATTGTTGCATACTGCATTCCCTGCCATATGTATGTAACTTAGAATTGATAGAACACCGCACTATTACTAACGGTTCATGTTGCATGAGCACTAATCTGCATGTTACACACACACCGTTAGTAATTGCCATGACAGACTCACTGTAGAATTGCCATGATTATATTGCTATAGTTCATTTCATATATGATTTGTTATGATTTTCATAGAAATTGGGAGCCACAAGATGTCTTTGAAAACTGAAACTATTTTAAAAAGCGGTTCTCCCTTGTACTTACATTATGACTCGAGGCGCATAGCATATCGCATTTGATTTACTCATTGGTGTTGGATTTCCATGTGATTTCTGGTTTTCAGGACCGTGGAATTAATTAAAGAAAAGATGCACTATTTGAAAACCCGGTTCCTCGTGATATGATATTTTGGTGCGTCCACCACGCGTTTTCTCGGTGCTGAGACGTGTGCTTGAAACCCGATTCGAGGAGTTGGATGATCCGTTTGCGGGTTCGTGGTGGACCCGGTATGGTTCCCCGGGGCGAGAAATGTTTTTCATGGAGTAGACGATGAGCCTGGCAGGGTGGCGAGTACCTACCGGTGATTGGTTGGACCTGGCGGTTATCCGGAGGATACTGACCAGAGTCGAGAGATGGATGCGGGATGATCCGTACTGCCGGGGCCGAGGGCCGATACCGCAGACGAAGCCCGTGGGCTGATCCGGACTGACGGAGCCCGATATACGAGGATTTGCATGTCGATGCTGGACATGAGTATTTTATGATATTTTGAGTGCCGATGTTGGGCACTCATGATTCTCAGAGATTTACAGGATTTGAGGGCCGAGGAGAGTGCCGGCGCCTGAGTTTATTTGGGATTTGGGTGCAGTTTGGGGCACCGATTATTTATCCATGTTGATATTTCCATGTAGATGTTGTTTATCCCATGCTCAGTATTGTTTATCATGCATTTCATCCTGTAGTCGTTTTACTGGACAGAGCATTTCCATGATTATGGCACCTACTGCTTGTCGCATATAGATTTTACTTGCTGGCATATGTTAGAGTAGCGCAGTACGTGCATGCTCGCGATTACCTTTATATGTTATCTCTATTCACGAGTTGGCAACTCACCCCCGTTGTGCCACAGTATTTGCAGGTTGCCTTTCAGAGTAGTCGCGGCAGGCTGCCTTTTGCATCTTTTGGCTACAGATACCACTACAGTTGGTGTGAGAGCTGTTTTGCATTTTAGGTGGGTTGTGGTATCTGATTACTTTTATTGTACTCCTTTTGTATCTAGTATTCTCCATCTACCATTTATGTACTGGACTTAGATACTGTGTGAGGACGATAATGTATATTTTGTATTCTGGTGTCGAGCTCATGGGAGCCGACTGTTTTTATATGCAGTTTATATTCTGTGATGTTTACTTATTGCTCATTCTTCGCTACGGCGTCGTATATTACTCTTGTGATGATGGTTTCCGCCGTTGGGTGTGATTGCTCCCGTTTGGGAATGTTTTGTTTCATTATATCTCATTTTCACTCATATCCTCTTTTATACCCGGTCTCGGGGCTACTTTTACAAAGGAAATCCTGCCAAAATTATTTAAATGATTATGTAACTTTAAAAGAACTTATTGAATTATTTAAGGTTTTCTAAATGTTTTAACTAAATGTTTTCAACACTCACTATTTTTAAATGGTTTTGATTTCTGGGTTTGGCTTACTTAGTCGCGTTACGCCTGTACACGTAGCGTGGTTAAGTGCCGGTCACGAATCGAATAATTTGGGTCGTGACAAAGTTGGTATCAGAGCGTAGGTTTTACCTTTCGGAGTGTAGGATGACCTTGGTATGATGGAGTAGGTAGCTGAAGCAGAGTGGCGTAGCGTGTGTATGTTCCGCGGCATACTCACGACACGGTACTCCGCCAAGGCGACCTTAGGACTTATTGATTTAGATTCCTTCTTGAGTATATATATTCTTGGGATTCGATTTCTGTATTCTTATCGAATCCTAATTTCCTTTCAGCCATTATGCCGCCAAAGACTACGAGGGCGCAGAGAGCGGCCGCGAGGGCCGAGATTCGAGTTGACTCGTCCGAGACGAGGACTGATCCGGGCAGTGAACCCGTTGTACCCGAACAGACTGTTCCTCCCGTGACAGATCAGATCGCCACGCTAGGGGCTGGTATGCAGGAGATGCGCAAGACGGTGGGATCCAGTGTAAGTGCACGGCGGCGCCCCGGCCGTCAATCCGACGCCGGAATGCGGAAACGGTGATAAACTTAAATTTTTGCGGACTTTGCAAACCGGCACCACCGCGCACTATAACCGGATCGGACCATTAACTAGTCTAAGCTATCTACAAGAATGGGAATAGAGATGTATACCGACGATCCAAGTCCTCCGGTCTTCATCTCCACTCCGATCTCCTCGCGGGATCTCCGTCCGTCTCCTCCTCGTCGCCGGAAGTGCACCACATCGCCTTCTTCGTTTACGGGCTCCCACCTCAATGCCGAGGCAACTCGGGCACGAAGCCGGCTACTCGACGTGCCCAAGAATTGCTGTAGAATGTGTAGTAGAAGAAGTCTCATTTTTGGGGTTGTGGAGTTGCCATTTGTGGAGGAGAAGAAAAGGATTTTTGGAGATCTACTAGAGAGCACTTTTCTTTTGCACAATATATGAACCAAAAAAGGCCATACCAAATGAATCAATCAAAACCCCACACCAAGAGTGGCCGGCCCCCATTTTCATATGTGTGATTGGAGAGAGGGAAAAGACAAGGGGGAGGTGACCATATCAAAAGACATCAACCATGCTTCATATAAAAAACAACCATACCCTTTCAAATCTCATCCTCATTCAATCAAATCATATTAAAACAAAAGCATGGTGGAAAAAGATATGAAAGCTATCATATCAATCTTTTACAAGAAAACCCCTCCACAATTGTAATTTGCAAAACTGCAAATTACCCCCTCCATCGGAAAAGTCCGGCCGGGAAAGAACAAAGGAAAACCGGCCGGAACGGAATGCAAACTGGCAACTCCAGAAAACTGGTCCCGTAATAAATTACAGGAAAACCCCGATACTGTGCATACACACCCGCATCTGTATTCCGACCGGATACAAATGCAATGAGACAAAATCTACACTGTACTAAACTAGGACCGGCTTAAGCCAAAGCCGGCTAGTAAAATCCGTTCGATCCTGATCCGTGCAATACCGCACGTATCAGATCAAACCCTGCCATATACCTATACGGCTACTAGTACAAACCGTCCGATCCTGATCCGTGCAATACCGCACGTATCTGATCGGACCCTGCCATATCTCCATACGGCCTCTACAGCGTTTCGCCCGAAAGCTGAGTAACTGAAAGTGTGGTAGACTCTAAAGACTCGTCAACACCTTGGTTGTGGATTTAACCACTAGCACGTCAGAGGTATAAGCCAATACGTGACGGGCTACCAGGTACTGACCAAATGGGACGTCGATGAGGAAGCTCACCCCGACACCCAACTGAGCCTGTCAGTGACAATATCCGTGCAGTCCGGTCCGTTCGTCTATGAGTATCGCATGGCGGGCCTAGGGGGTTGGTAAAAGTCAGACCCCCAAAAGCGGTACAAGTCGTGTCGGAGTGTAGCCCAGAACACCCTGAGATACTACTGGAATACCTACCAGTAAATCTCCTTGCCTTGGCCAAGGACTTTGTGTAATGGCTCTCCTAGACACAGCACAACCTCACCCCCAATACCGGGAGAGACGAACCCCTGAAGATACGCTCACTGCCTCCATGTGGCTCGGGACTGTACCCAACTAAAACCTGTTTGCACGACTCCTTTGAGCCGTGGTAGGGTAGTAATCAAAGTATAGTGGGAACTCACACGAGACAAATGACGATCCCCAGGTCGATGAACTAACCTGCACACATGTCACCAGGGAACTGCCATCTGACGTCTGGTATATGACCAACTAGCATGTTCCCGGCGAGTCCTGTCCGGTGTACTCATAACCCAATGAGCACCTGTATACATCTTAGGTGATCCAACTGACACCAGTGGCTTGTGAGACCGGCCACCGCCCCTCGTCGGGGTCTCGACTGTATACACTAGTCTACTAATGGAGTATCGATGCCCAGTCTCGAAACTCCCACGACCAGGGACCTTTTAAGGATAAGCTTGTAGACCCCCAGCTCCCACTTATATGATCGCCCTCATACTGCTGGTGGTCAAGCAAGAATCCTAGGGGCTCTATCAACGTGTAATAGCGACGTGTCATGTCACCTAAAGCAGTACACGATGATAAAGGTAAACCAGATAGCATACTATCATCTCGAGTAAGACTGTCCTACCGGGATAGGTCCTCCCTCAATCATTACAATCACGTACCTGTGACCTAATAATTGACTCTGAGGGCACTATCTCCAACAATCTCCCACTTGCACTCAAGGCTAATTATTGCGATGTCGCATACTCACAGCCCGTGTGATACCGAACATCCAACTCCTCTACTAGTCAGTCTCACAAAGCTCGCTTGCGGAACTATTGCGTTCGAGGAATAGCCTCAGTGAGTGGATCCGCTTTGTTGTTTCTTTCTATGTTTCTCTATATCTCAAGTTCGCGGAGAAACCCATCTCCCGAAATGAGCAATACCTGTCTTAGAATGTGTCTGGATGTCTGATGGGACATAGCTCATAAATGAACTCCAAATCCAAACTTCTTAGACTGTATCGTCAACTGAACTTAATCAGTATCCTGCGCGCCATGCCTCCCTCAGTATTGCCTTGGACCACCTGTCCAAAATACTGCCCCTCATCAGAAGGAAAAACTATAACTCTGACAACCTCCTTGTCGTCCATGTCACCTTGGAAGCCTGGAATGATAACTGTCTCCTGAATGAGGCTGTCGTTATCATATCCCTAGAACATCCACTTATGTTCTAAAACTGCTTCCGACTGTTTCTCCAGGATTGGATTAATGTCAACTTATTGCATCTAGTGCAAGAACAACATCTGGTGTGGTACTTGACATCTCATGATTGACTCAATTGCCTAAGCAAGTGATCTGCCAATCATGCACGTTCCTCTCCCCTTTAGTCTGTAAGACACCTTTGGAGAGGGTGACTCCATTACCTGCAGGTACACTACCGTGCCAGGAGTCGTCCATCCTAAATACTCTTAGAATGCTGTCAAGTACCCTGATTGGGAAACCACCCAAATCTAGATCTAAAACCATAGATCTAGTAACCAGTATGTCTGATATAATACCCAATTCCTATGTGGAGAAACAACTGTGTGACGACCAAAGTATAACCGATCGTAGTGTAGGAGTTTCCTTTCCTACTCTGTGTATGTCATCCAGATACCAGGACATTACACCAACTACCTTCTCAACAGATCCATCCCCTTTTCTGATGAAGTCAAACCTATGACTGTCACGTCAGAAATAGATGATCTATGTCCGCTACATCTGCTTTAGTCTATAAATAGACATAAGCTGCCTGTCCACCAATGCTTCCGCTGCTCCCACTGACTACGACAACCCTCTGGCAGAGTCCTATAGACGTACACTTCTAAAACTAGTTTAGAACGACGCTATACTCATCCTCCCGCCGGGTCTCGTAACCTGGAACAACAGAAATGGCAATTGTGGGTAAACAAGAACTTCCCTGTCACCGTCCTTGAGGCTACTGTAGTGCCTCTCGAGTGCCTGAAGTTACCCACCTTATCTGCGGAGTGGCCAATGGAATGTCAAACCGGATTGAATCTTTAGGTTCCTTATCAAATCTTCAGTAATCGTTTGTGGTTCTGGAATCACTTCCAGTTCTACCATACTCCCACTACTGTTTTTCTGAAAAAATCCATTTTTAATAAAACTGTGGCGAGTCTAGAACAATATCGCTATTGTTCATCCAGATGGTAGAAAATCAACCCTCGTCATAGCCTGGGTCAACCCACAAACAGCCATTACAGAAACGTGCCTAGAGTTGTCCAATATCTGGTTTTAAGCATAAACCGGACAACTCCCCGTACCTTAACATCGTTAAGATATGAACTGTTCTATATCCAATATAGAATCAGAGGCACTGATTTATTTGAACCAGATTCACATCATGCAGCTGTCTCCAGTGCATGTCAACTAAATGGAAAGAGGCCGATCAGCGTTACTCAACTTAGGAATACTTCCAATTATGAGTAACCTGAAAGAGAAGCAAGATCTCTTTATCATTACTATCAACTGAATACCATACACAAGTATCTACATCTTCGATCTCTTTGAAGAATCCCGATACTTGCTATACCTGGTTCTCTACTCTATTCAAATACCTATAACTTCTCCAAATTCGGACCCTGTGTTTCCACGAAACACCTGTCTAAAAATTAGAGAAGTCATAAGTAAACTGAATGTAGTACGAGGACCAACCCCTCTGTCCTGATGGACTCTGGACAACATACAATACTCTGTATAAGTCCCTTGAGTCTGATAACTCATTCACTGTGTGTCGTAGGTTGAAAACTGTACTTATGGTTAAGAAGAATTACACCGCTGTTTAATGCTCCTTACCTAACCATCCACTGATATAGGTAAATGTCATAGACATAATTTCAGAAAGGTATATCTCACTCTATGAAAATAGACGTACAGATATATCAATTTGAAATTGGTGCATAACAGCGGATATTCAAAACCAAATATTTGCCGACCGGCAAACAACCCAGGTGATTTCCTCAAATATCACCGATTACAACGAATCCCGATATAATGAGGATGATCACCCAATTCCCAATAACTTACTCCCACTCATCATCTGTAAAACTATACAGATGTGAGAATCGTACCTGGTAAATACATACCCTGGAGTAAGTATCTAATCGGGAAATCAGTTTTCCTTTAACATTACACAGTGAAACTGAAACATTGAAATGTTTCGATGGGGTATCCTGGTATTCCTAGTAATGCCTCTTCCATCATCACGTCTGTAACCTTGTAATTCTTTGCCACCTCTCCAAATCCCTTCATATGTCTTTAGTCTTTACCTTCTGCACACCCCTTTAGGCCAAATGGTTTTCTTCCTTCCCTACCGTTCGGCACCAGCCTATGGTTTGGAAGAAGACTATCCAATAAGCATAATGGGTGTACTGTCCCAATCCTAGGACCACTCTCAATGCGAGAGAAGGTGAAGATAAAAGACACCTGAATGTACTTTATTCCTATTTCTCCTGGACCAGAATCCATCCCCGAACTGGAACAAGTTCCTTTCGAGTTCGTATATAACCATACGATGGATTATCCAATAAAATGGGATCTTCGTAGTGATACGGAGTGTCCTGGAGAAATACAAAAGTGATTTAGGATTGGCGAAGAAATACTTGGTTCGGTCGTGAATAGCAGTCGCAATTTACTTTGCCCTCTTACTAATCCCTTGCTTTGTCTGAACTTAATACCTTCTGCACACCATCGTTATGCTAATTGGTTTTCTTCATTCCCTACCGGTCGGCACCAGCCTAAGGTTTGGAAGAAGACAATCCAATTTGCGTAATAGGTGTACTACCCCTAAACCAAGGAGTACTCGCAACCTGAGAGAGGGTGAAAAGAAAAGACAACTGAATAATCCTATCCGTTTTCTCCAGAACCGGAAACCATCCTCGAATCCCTTCGAGTTCGTATCTAACCATACGATGATTTTGTCCAATGGAAGTGGACGTTCGCAGTAATACGGGGTGTCCTGGAGAAAAGGGTAAAAGTAGGAGTGGCAATGAGGTCTGCAACTCTGACAATCCAAAAGGTTGTGTTAAGAAAGTTCGGTCAACTTGGTCACTGAGTCAAAGTCTTAGGGTCGGGTCAATGGTCGCTGCCAAATAGAGAGAGAAAAGAAACACTCAGCGTGCACTCTAACCTAGATCAGAATGGTTACCAATTTATCTAATCTGGAAACCTCCCACTGTACCTCAAATTCTCCTCCAAACCTGAAAGAAGAATTAGTCGGGGTCACCCGAGGAGTAAACCAACTCATCAGTGGGAATCGGGATCCAACTCTCATCGCATGACAACGTGACGGAATCCGCTCACGGTATCACACTCCAGAAGGTATGCGCATATATGGCAAGTTTCAGTACTTTTGAAACTCCCGATGTGATTTCTGCCCCATGCTCTTATGACCTTGACTTTGGCCAACAAATCATAAGTCACATGTCAAGTTCTGCCCGTCATTCTCCAGGTTAATTTGAATCCACCCGTACATACCCTTGACTTTGGCCAACAAGGCAGTACGACTGTTCCAAACCAACGCATCTATCTATGCTGCATATGAATAACCAACAGCTACCAAACACTGTGCCTTGACTTTGGCCAACAAACACAGCTTGAATACTATTGACTACCCATATGAAACGACGGAGGGCTACGAATGGTTTCTGGCGAAAACCTTTAACGTAATGAACTTGATATCGTTGAAGGAACGGATAGCTTTTTAGAAATATAGTGACGACAACTTCCGCTAAAGAGGTCACTCCCGGTGAAGGGATCTCGGCTCTTTCCCCGTAGAATGGGGTGCAGGATATTCCAACTGAATATCACGGTGCAAAGCAAAAGTAATCGGCTATAGTGAAGTTAATGCCCTGACGCAAACTTATTGTCCAAGGGGTCACTCCCGGTGAAGGGATCTCGGCCCTTGCCTCGTCGACTGAGGAGCAGGATATTCTAAATGAATACCGCGATGCAAAACAAAAGTGAACGTCCTTGCAATAACAGCTTTTTGAAAAATGTTCCAACAACATCAGATTAGGTTTGTTTAACTTGCATTGATCCGAATCAATGCAGTCCCATCAATTGATCACACCACAAAGAACGAAAATATACTGACGTACGTATATGCCATCCGCATTCGCCACTGGGTCCCGTCATCACCCGTTAGGTTAGCTAACTAACGGCAGAGCGGGGACTGGACTAGCGCGGATGAAAAACATATACAACATCTACTAATATATATACCAATATATAGTATTTCGCTCAAGGCGTGAATAAAATGCAACATCACAGAAATGTACAGCATCACAGAACAATACAGATATCTGGGATCCCCGGGTTTCACAGAGCCACTACTGAAACCCGACGTTCCCCTGGTCGTGTGGATAGCCTGTGCAATGAAATCCTAGACCCCTACGGGCGCGGCAAGTCACCCGCCAAAACCTGAAGCGAGGCAGTCCCCTTCAGCACCGTGAATGGACCACCCAGCACTTCACGGAATCCGGTCACTTGGGCACCCCTCCTGGGTCAACCTGTACCCCCTACGAGAGCGGCGAATAGTTCGCCAATCCTGGAGTGAAGCCCCCTCCGTCCCAATGCCATGAGATGCGGGCTTGTTGCCCTCCAGAACCCGGCTATCCGTGCACCCCTCCGCGGGGCAATCCTAGTACAGAAAGTAAAATATACATACACCGGGTACATCGACCGCAACCAGGTCGTGCCCCAAAAGAATAATACAAACAGGCAGTGACGGCAGTCCACATGTCGGACGCTCGCCCCGCAATATCAAATGTACATGATACAACAGCACAGTACTAGCATTGCATCCAGGCTATCCCCCACGACCGATCCGCAACATCACAGCAAATACATAGAACATCAACGTGAAAGTCACGTTCGCAAATCCGTCTAACCGGGCTATAGCAGTTAGACCAGATTTACCGATCGAGTGGCATTCACGGTCGCAGATATAATGTAAATACTGTGAAAAATGTGTTTAAAAAATTTCCGATTGATCAAACAATTAACAAGTGGGCCCCAAAGAAAACTGTAGCCCTCACAGAAACAATTGGCCCAACTTTAATATTCCAAAGCCCATATTTTAAGCCCAGAAGGCCTCTGTAAAAAAATGGTGAAGTGATGTGAATAGTGCGCGGCGGAAGGGCCGCATAAAGGTGGTTTTCGCGGCGGTTCCGCGCTCCAACTGTGGAGTTACTTCGTCAAATTTTTACAGAACTCTTAGATTTTCCAGTACATCAATATTTTACAACCTGAAAAATTTTTCGAGACTGAAAAATTTCAACAGAAACTGTCGTGGGTAAAATGCAGTTTTGGAACTTTTTGATCGATCGGAAATGCAAACACATTACACAAAGCTAGACTAAGTTAATGGTGAGGCTCTGATACCACTGTAAGTGCACGGCGGCGCCCCGGCCGTCAATCCGACGCCGGAATGCGGAAACGGTGATAAACTTAAATTTTTGCGGACTTTGCAAACCGGCACCACCGCGCACTATAACCGGATCGGACCATTAACTAGTCTAAGCTATCTACAAGAATGGGAATAGAGATGTATACCGACGATCCAAGTCCTCCGGTCTTCATCTCCACTCCGATCTCCTCGCGGGATCTCCGTCCGTCTCCTCCTCGTCGCCGGAAGTGCACCACATCGCCTTCTTCGTTTACGGGCTCCCACCTCAATGCCGAGGCAACTCGGGCACGAAGCCGGCTACTCGACGTGCCCAAGAATTGCTGTAGAATGTGTAGTAGAAGAAGTCTCATTTTTGGGGTTGTGGAGTTGCCATTTGTGGAGGAGAAGAAAAGGATTTTTGGAGATCTACTAGAGAGCACTTTTCTTTTGCACAATATATGAACCAAAAAAGGCCATACCAAATGAATCAATCAAAACCCCACACCAAGAGTGGCCGGCCCCCATTTTCATATGTGTGATTGGAGAGAGGGAAAAGACAAGGGGGAGGTGACCATATCAAAAGACATCAACCATGCTTCATATAAAAAACAACCATACCCTTTCAAATCTCATCCTCATTCAATCAAATCATATTAAAACAAAAGCATGGTGGAAAAAGATATGAAAGCTATCATATCAATCTTTTACAAGAAAACCCCTCCACAATTGTAATTTGCAAAACTGCAAATTACCCCCTCCATCGGAAAAGTCCGGCCGGGAAAGAACAAAGGAAAACCGGCCGGAACGGAATGCAAACTGGCAACTCCAGAAAACTGGTCCCGTAATAAATTACAGGAAAACCCCGATACTGTGCATACACACCCGCATCTGTATTCCGACCGGATACAAATGCAATGAGACAAAATCTACACTGTACTAAACTAGGACCGGCTTAAGCCAAAGCCGGCTAGTAAAATCCGTTCGATCCTGATCCGTGCAATACCGCACGTATCAGATCAAACCCTGCCATATACCTATACGGCTACTAGTACAAACCGTCCGATCCTGATCCGTGCAATACCGCACGTATCTGATCGGACCCTGCCATATCTCCATACGGCCTCTACAGCGTTTCGCCCGAAAGCTGAGTAACTGAAAGTGTGGTAGACTCTAAAGACTCGTCAACACCTTGGTTGTGGATTTAACCACTAGCACGTCAGAGGTATAAGCCAATACGTGACGGCCTACCAGGTACTGACCAAATGGGACGTCGATGAGGAAGCTCACCCCGACACCCAACTGAGCCTGTCAGTGACAATATCCGTGCAGTCCGGTCCGTTCGTCTATGAGTATCGCATGGCGGGCCTAGGGGGTTGGTAAAAGTCAGACCCCCAAAAGCGGTACAAGTCGTGTCGGAGTGTAGCCCAGAACACCCTGAGATACTACTGGAATACCTACCAGTAAATCTCCTTGCCTTGGCCAAGGACTTTGTGTAATGGCTCTCCTAGACACAGCACGACCTCACCCCCAATACCGGGAGAGACGAACCCCTGAAGATACGCTCACTGCCTCCATGTGGCTCGGGACTGTACCCAACTAAAACCTGTTTGCACGACTCCTTTGAGCCGTGGTAGGGTAGTAATCAAAGTATAGTGGGAACTCACACGAGACAAATGACGATCCCCAGGTCGATGAACTAACCTGCACACATGTCACCAGGGAACTGCCATCTGACGTCTGGTATATGACCAACTAGCATGTTCCCGGCGAGTCCTGTCCGGTGTACTCATAACCCAATGAGCACCTGTATACATCTTAGGTGATCCAACTGACACCAGTGGCTTGTGAGACCGGCCACCGCCCCTCGTCGGGGTCTCGACTGTATACACTAGTCTACTAATGGAGTATCGATGCCCAGTCTCGAAACTCCCACGACCAGGGACCTTTTAAGGATAAGCTTGTAGACCCCCAGCTCCCACTTATATGATCGCCCTCATACTGCTGGTGGTCAAGCAAGAATCCTAGAGGCTCTATCAACGTGTAATAGCGACGTGTCATGTCACCTAAAGCAGTACACGATGATAAAGGTAAACCAGATAGCATACTATCATCTCGAGTAAGACTGTCCTACCGGGATAGGTCCTCCCTCAATCATTACAATCACGTACCTGTGACCTAATAATTGACTCTGAGGGCACTATCTCCAACATCCAGCATGCAGGAGATGCGCCAGATGATAGGATCGCTAGTTGAGACGCTTCGAGCGCAGCGACCAGAGGTAGCTCCACCCGTTCCAGAGACCGCGATAGTACCAACCGCACAGCCAGTTGCCCCTGCAGCCACGGAGGTGATTACAGTATCGCTATCAGAGTTCATGAGGCTGAAGCCTCCGGTCTTCACAGGCACCGATACAGCCGAGGACCCACAGTCTTTCATCTATAGGATGGCCCGGATATGCCGTTCCCTCATATGCGCAGATGCGAGATGGGTTGAGTTCGCGAGCTTTCGCCTGGAAGGTCTTGTGCAGAAGTGGTGTGATTCAGTTGACAAGGGAAGAGCGACAGATCTTCCTCCTATGACCTGGACGGAGTTTGTGACAGTATTTCTAGCCCGCTTCCTTCCCCAGAGTGTTAGGGATCCCCGAGCACGCAGATTTGAGTCCTTGCGCCAGACGCCAGAGATGACAGTGGCAGAGTATGATGTGCTGTTTACAGAGCTAGCAGTTTATGCCCCGTATTTAGTGGCTACCGAGGAGTTGCGAGTCAAGAGATTTGTTCGAGGCTTGATTACACCGCTGTTTCTTGCGATCAGCGCGCAGCACTACGAGACCTATGCAGCAGCTGTAGACGCAGCCCTATTAGTCGAGGAGCGCCTTGCTGAGACTTCGGTAGTTCCAGAGCTGAAGAGAGTTCGTACTAGTATATCCGCACGGAGGCAGTCATTCAGACGCCGCGACAGGTATCGTTCTGGTACGAGGAGTAGCAGAGATTCGGGACGAGGCCAGATGTTTAGTTCGTATCCCCAGGAGAGTCAGCAGTCGCCGCGTGGTTGCTTTAGATGCGGCAGTCTACTTCACCTCGTTAGAGATTGTCCTGAGATACACCGGAGGGAGGCGACAGCACCACATGTTACTTTACCACCTTCACCATCCCAGAGGGCGTTGCCTGTTGTACCGACCGTTGTTCCGCGTCAGACTCATACTCAGATAGGTCGTGGGCGTGGAGGAGTTGCTCAGAGAGGACGGAATGACCGAGGCAGAAGGCAGTCAGTCACCGGTGGAGGACAGGCGCGGGTTTTTGCTTTGACGCATCGGGACGCACAGGCGTCCAATGCGGTGGTTTCAGGTATCCTTTCAGTATGTTCTGTTGATGCACACGTGTTGTTCAATCCCGGATCCACGCACTCGTACGTATCCGCACACTTTGTGCCGAGTTTGGATAGAGAGTCCGGTTTGCTTGATTAGCCGCTTGTTGTGACCACTCCTGTGGGAGAGTCGTTTGTTGCTAGGCACGTGATCCGATCCTGTACCGGTTGGAGATTGTGCCCTCAGAGTCAATTATTGGATAACAGGCACGTGATTGCAATGATTGAAGGAGGACCTGTCCCAGTAGGACAGTCTTACTCGAGATGATAGTATGCTATCTGATTTATCTTTATCATCGTGTACTGCTTTAGGTGATCTTACGAGTCGCTATTACACGTTGATAGAGCCCCTAGGATTCTTGCTTGACTTCCAGCAGTATGAGGGCGATCATATAAGTGGGAGCTGGGGTCCATAAGCAAATCCTTAAAAGGTCCCTAGTCGTGGGAGTTTCGAGACAGGTCATCGATTCTCCAGAGTAGACTAGTGTATACAGTCGAGTCCCCGACGAGGGGCGGTGGCCGGTCTCACAAGCCACTGGTATCAGTTGGTTCACCTAAGATGTATACAGGTGCTCATTAGGTTATGAGTACACCGGACAGAACTCGCGGGGAACCTACTAGTTGGGATTATACCTGATGTCAGATAGCAGTTCCCTGGTGACAAGTGTATAGGTTAGTTCATCGACCTGAAATTGTCATTTGTCTCGTGTGAGTTCCCACTGTGCTTTGATTACTACCTTACCACGCTCAAAAGAGACATGCAAACAGGTTTTAGTTGGGTACAGTCCCGAGCCACATGGAGGCAGTGAGCGGATCTGCAGGGGTTCGTCTCTCCTGGTATTGGGGGTGAGGTCGCGCTGTGTCTAGGAGAGCCAGAACATGAAAAGTCCTTGGCCAAGGCAGAAGATTTGCTGGTAGGTACTCTAGTAGTATCTTAGGGTGTTTTGGGCTGCACTGCGACACGACTTGTACCGCTATTGGGGGTCTGACTTTTACCAATCCCCTAGGCCCGCCATGCGATACTCATAGACGAACGGACCGGACTGTACGAATATTGTCACTGACAGGCTCAGTAGGGTGCCGGGATGAGTTCACTCATCGACGTCCTTTTTGGTCAATAGCTGGTGGCCCGTCACGTATGGCTAATACCTCTGACGTGCTGGTGGTTAAATCCACAGCCATAGTATTGACGAGTCTTTAGAGTCCACCACACACAAAGTTACTCAAGTTTCGGGCGAAACGCTGTAGAGGCCGTATGGAGATATAGCAGGGTTCGATCAGATACGTGCAGCATTGCACGGATCGTGATCGGACGATTTTTTACTAGCCGGCTTTGGTTTAAGCCGGATCCTAGTATTTGACAGTGTAGATTTTGTCTCTTTGCATTTGTGTTCAGTAGGAATACAAATGCGGGCATGTTTATGCAGTAGTGGGGTTTTCCTGTAATTTATTACGGGACTACTTTTCTGAAGTTGCCAGTTTGCATTCCGTTCCGGCCGGTTTTCTTTTGTTCCTTCGCGGCCGGACTTTCCGATGGAGGGGGTTATTTGCACATTTGCGAATAACATTTTGTGGAGGGGATTTCTTGCATATGGATTGATTATGAGAGCATCTTTTTATTCCATTCTTTTCTATCATCATTTCATGCATTAATGAGATTAAGATTGATTTAGTGTATGATGTGAAGCTTGCTTTTGATATGGTCACCACCCTTGATCTCCTACACTCACCTCCCTTCATGTTTGATGCTTATTCCCTCCACCATTTGGTTCCAAGGGGGGCCGGCCACTTCATTGAGAGTGAGAGAGAGGTTTCATTTTGTATGAGGGAAATTTGATTATCTCATTTGGCTTGCTCACAAAATCCTTCTCACCTCTCCAAAGTTCTTGATTCCTACTTCCATCCAAAGGCAACTTCAAACCCTCAAAGAGACAATGGCTACTACACTATTCTACAGCAAATCTTGGACGTGTCGGCTAGCCAACTTCGCGCCCGAGTTGCCTCGGTCCAGAGGTAGGAGCCCGTAAAAGAATTCGGCTACGTGGTGCCCTTTCCGACGAGGACGTGACGGTCGAAGTATCCGCGGGAGATCGGAGTGGAGACGAAGACCGAAGGACACGGATCGCTTGGTATATCTCTTCACCCATCTTTATGTTTGCTAGTAGCTAGGTTAATACCCCGATCCGGGTTAAAAGTGCGCGGTGGTGCCGGTTTTCTAGTTTGCAAAGGTTTTCGTTTCCGCATTTCCGGCGTCGGATCGACGGCCGGGGCACCGCCGTGGACTTACATTGGTATCAGAGCCACGCCATTAATCATGCCTAGCTTGCTCTAGTATGTTTTAGAACTCGATCGAACAAAAATCCCCAAAAACCGTATTTTCCAATGCATCGTGTTTCTGTCGAAATTTTTTCTGCTCCAAAAATTTTTCAGGTTGTTTCAGAATACTGTGCATGAAAATCTAAGAATTCTGTGAAAATTTGGTCGCGAGATCGCTCCATACCGCCGCCGAACCACGGCCAAACCCATGATTGGGCCGCGGTTCCGCCGCGCTTTTAACTGATCAGCATGCCAAATTTTTCCAGAGGGCTTTAGATTTGGAAATAGCGGTTTTGGGATATTCTTTTTGGGCCCAGTTTTTCTGTAAGTGCTACAGTAGTGCTTGGGGCCCACTTCGGTGAATTTGTTCGATCAGATATTTTAAACATGCTAGTTCACAGTATTTACATTATATCTGCGACCGTGAATGTCACTTGATCGGTAAATCCTGTCTAACTGCTATAGCCCGGTTAGACGGATTTGCGAACGTGACATTCATGTTGATGTTCTGTGTTGTGCTGTGATGTTTCGGATCGGTCGTGGGGGATAGCCTGGATGCAGTGTTAGTACAGTTTTGTTTTATATGTACATTTGATATTGCGGGGCGAGCGTCCGACATGTGGACTGCCGTCACTGCCTGTTTGTATTATTCTTTTGGGGCACGACCAGGTTGCGGTCGATGTACCCGTTGTATGTATATTTTACTTTCTGTACTAGGATTACCCCACGAAGGGGTGCACGGATAGCCGGGTTCTAGAGGGCAACGGGCCAGCATCTCATGGCATTGAGATGGAAGGGGCTTTATGTTAGTTATATGTATGCCCTAGAGGCCATTGCTATACATAGGATGTATATTGCAGTGGATGCTGGGACATATATAGGGAGGACTTCCTTGCTCGACATGATAGTATGCTATCTGGTTGATCTTTACCTTAACGAGTCTACTGATTGTCTCTCTGTTACATGTTGGTAAAGCCCTTAGGATGTGTACTTGACTACCTGGACTATGATGCGGATCATACTAGTGGGGACATGGTAGTCCATAAGTACATCCTTCATGGTCCCTAGTCGTGGGTATATCGAGACGGGGCATCGATATACCAGAGTAGACTAGCGTATACCTTCTCGACCCATACAGATGGGCGATGGATGATCCCATATCCATTGGTGTTTGACATCAGAGATGATATACGGGTGCTCAGTGGAGACTGGGTACACTGGACGGACTCGCCGAGAACTCCCAGATGGTATTATACCTTACGTCAGATGGCAGTTCTCTGGTGACACTGGTACAGAGTAGTCTGTTGACCCGAGATCGTCATAGAGTCTTGTGTGGTTCCCACTGTGCTTTGATTTCCACCTTACCACGTCCAAGAGGGCGTGCAAAACGGTGGTTTTTGGGTACAGTCCCGAATCACATGGAGGCAATGAGCAATAGGAGGGGATTCGTCTCTCCCGGTATAGGGAGTTGATGTTGCGCTGTGTTCGATTGGCTATAACAGGAAATCCCTAGCCAGGGTTGTTGAGATTTACTGGTAACTGTTACCAGTAGTATCTTGAATTGTTATAGACCTCATATCGACACGACTTATCGAGCTATTGGGGTCTGACGTTTACCACCCCTAGGCGAGATATGCGACATATCAGACGATCAGAACGGACTGTACGGTAAGAGTTACTGGTTGGATTCACAGGAGTGTGAGCGGGCTTGCTCGTCGATCTTCTGATCGCTCAATACCCGGGTGGCCGTTACGTTTAGCAAACCGCTTGCGGCTTGTGGGTGTTTGATATGATCATCACCTGCTGCCGGCGTATTGACGAGTCTTTAGAGTCCTACACAGAGGTTTCCTGGCTCAAGCGAAACGAAATAGGAGCGCATATGAGATATGTGCGGGACCGAGAATAATGCGTGTATGTGATACCATATTCTATTCTCGCGATGAATGTAGCGATCTGGTTGTATGCGATATAACCTAGTTATCAAATCAAGGATTGATTCGATAAATCGATACATTGGATATTAGTCGGTCATATGAGATATGACCGGATCGTTAAATCAAGTGTTGATTTGATGATTTAATGCATAATTATATAGTTGATATATTACTTTGCATTAACTAGTATTGGTTCACTTTAAAAGGGTTTTTCACTTGAAGTACACAACTTGTATATGTGATATACTTTTGTGCACTTGTTTGTATCATGTTTGATGATACATGCTCACTTGGGTGTAGTTTTTGTTTAAACCTTGGTTATGTAAATGGTTAAGGTTTTTATTTATTTATTCATTTATTTATTTCATTTTGGCAAGAAATAAAATGGTTGCTAGTTTTGTTTTATATTGAAAGTTCATGAAGGTTTGAAAAGTTGACCATTTTGTTTCTTTCCTTTAACCTAACCATTCCACTTAACCCTAGTTTATTCTCTACACCTAATCATGGTTTGAATATGATAAGTATTGATTTTCTTTTCTTTTTTGATTAACACTTATCATATTCTTGCTTCTTCTTCTTCTTCTTCACTTCAAGAAAAAGCTTGCTATCAACAATGACAACTTGTGAAAATGAGTGAGAAATCCAATTCTAAAGTGAACCCACCTCCTATTTCTTAATCCTCTACCTCTTGCCAAGAAGTATAGGGTGTTCTCTTCACAAGTTTCATGACTTGGTGAAGTGGGAGCTTGATCTTGCGATGCCTCGACGTAGATCATCTTCGGCATCGTAGTCGATGACCTAGCCCGCCCATTTCTCCGATGAAGCCGACGCTTGAGCCCGGGATTTGATTTGGACAGCAAGGGGACTTCATCATGGAGCTATAGAGGTGGAGAACCAGATCTACAAAGGTTGTATTTCCGTTCACTTAGTTAAATTGTTAACTAGTTGCATGGTTCGCCTAAAATTCTAGTTAACGATCCGTATTAGGGTTTGTAGGCACATGTAAATTGTTAAATTGGCATGGTTGATGCCTTGTGAGACCTCATTAGAGTGCCTAGGAACCCTACAGTGGTATCAGAGCCTAACTAGAGCCTTAGGCGATGTGTAGACGATGTTAGAAACCCGATCGAATCCGAAACCCCAAATTTTCCATGCTCTCTGTACAGTTTTCAAAAACAGGGATTTTTGTGAATTAAAAATTCTCAGAAAATAGAGCAGGAAAAACTAAGAATTACTGTGATGTTTGGGCCTCTAATTCCATAATTCGACCGCAGAACCGCGGCCAAACCAGGGGTTTGGCGGCGCTTCCGCGGCCCAAATTTGACTTAGTCCCTCAAATTTCATATATATATTCTTAGGTCCTTTCTTGGCAATTTTTTATGTGAATTTTTTAATTCCACTCAAGTGTTGAGTTTTCTAGGGTTTTATTGGGATTCGTTAATTTGATCGGATAATTTAACTTCGTTTACGTTTTTCCGGATATTTTAGAAACTGTTAAAAAGTTCGACCGGGTATAAATACCCACTTTTTCCCCTGCCGGGAAATTTCCAAGTGTTGGATTTTTTCCATGGTTTAAAGACGTTCTAAGTAGTGCAAGTAAAGCGATGGTCCCTCTAGAAGACAACAAACCTTAACTCGATTATGTGACCGTCTTGAACTGCCCTTTGAACCTTAGGGTTTGGGGCAGTACGGCGTGCCACATGTGAGGCGTTGGCTTGACCCTTCTACGGCTGGACCGTTGGTACTGAGGCACGAATTGAATGTTTTTAAACTTATTTCATGTGTTGATCTGTTTCGGAAAACTTGGGTGTTTGAATGTTCGATCGGAAAGTTTAACATTTTCTATTTATCTGGAATGTGATACAATAATTGGAATTCACAAGTAGTTATGAGATAACTGAATGAATGTTATAAATCAAGCACTTTAGTCTCACTTGATCGGTTGCCACGGAATTTTGATGTGATCAAAAGTCCGTCGCAATCACGTAGCGTACGCGGATACTCGCCGGGTAAACTTATTAGACAGCTACATCCCTTAACCCCGACCAAGCGACTGTAGGAGAACCCCGTTGCCGAAAGCATCCGTTCGGGTGCTTGCGGTAGCGGTGTTCCGCCTTGGTGCACTTCGTCGACGGTGTCGGGGGTGCGGCCGCCTACTAAAGTTTGCGACGAGCATTCGATCAAAATGTCGGGAATCTTGTTGAATTGCCCGACTTGATATTGAAAAGTGTTTTCGATAATGAGACTGAAATGCGGGGTTTATAATTGTTAGGCATGTGATGTCTAAGGAATTCATTTGGTCAGGCATGCGATGTCTGAGGTGGTTGCGGATTCCAACTGTTGTAGTTTTACACTTTCTTTTCTGTGACCGTAAGTGTAATATGTGATATCGCCGGTTTCGTTGCTATATGTCAACGACAATTGGGATATGCATGTTTACTTACGTTGATGACATGTGATGTTATGTGTTGCTGGATATGTTATATTGGATCGTCGTGTTTGAATAGCCGGGGTTTTTTATGTGAGATGAGTGTTTTTCATTTTCATTCATGTAAAAACTTGTATGTAATATTCTTTTATTGGGGCACTTCCAGGTTGCGGAAGATGTCACCCTTTGTATATTATTTACTTTTCCGCACTAGGATAGACCCAAGGAGGGGAGCACAAGTAACCGGGTTCTAGGGTCCAGTGGGAGACCATCTCGAGGAGTCGAGTCCGGGTCTCCTAACCCTAGAATTGGTAGGGTTGCTTGCCGCTCTCGTAGGGGTCTAGGGGTGTGGGTTTGGCTATTCATCGCGACCGTGGAATCCGTGTTTTATACTGGCTCGTATCAAAAACACGGACGTCCTAGTATATCCAATATTTCATATGTTTCTTCTGCTGCAATATCTGTGATGTGATCATGTGATATGTTCTGTGATGGATACTTTATATAGTATATATGATATATTATATAGGCGTTACTTATGTTTTACACCCGCGCTAGCCCTGCCCCGCTCTGCCGTTAGTTACCTAACCTAACGGTGCACGAGGGGACATCGAGGCGAATGCGGATGGTATAAGTGTACGTCGTATTTATCTGTGATGTTTATGTACTTAAATGATGGGACTTCATTAATGTGATTAATGAAAGAAAAAGAAACCTAAAGATGTTGTAGAATTGAATTTCAAAAATAAAACAGGTAGCTACAGTTCTTGCTTTGCACAGCGGTGTATATGATATATCCTGCACCTTATTCGATGAGGAAAGGACCGAGATCCCTTCACCGGGAGTGACTCCTTTAGCAAAAATAGAAAAGCCTCAAAAACACTCCATTTTAAAATCATTTGATTCTACAACGATATCAAGTTCATTACGCAATAGGTTTTCAGAAAAACCCGTCGTAGCCCTCCGTCATTTCAGATAAGTAGTAGTTAGTATTCGTGCTGCGTTTGTTGGCCTTTGTCAAGGCGCAGTGTGCGGTAGCTAACTGGTGCTTATCTGCTTATGCATATGATGCAGATTGGATTAGGGTAGTCGTGCGACCTTGTTGGCCTTTGTCAAGGGCCGTGCGGGTGGGTTTAATTCAATCAGGAAATGACGGGTTGAACTTGACTAGCATCCTATGGTTTGTTGGCCTTTGTCAAGGTCATAGGAGGTTAGGGGCAAAATATTATCGGGAATTTCAAGTGTTGAAATTTGCAATGAGATTGCATACCTTCTATGAGATAGTTGGATCCCGATATCCACTGCGAGTAAGAGTTACTCCTGGGAGAGTTTTGCACATTACAATTAGCCAATCAAGTAGGTGTCTAGAAAGGTGTCAACAAGGTTACGCCTCTGGGAAAATGAGGTTTACATTAATTAGGTTCGTGCGAAAGCACGGGGGACCTCCCTCAAAGTACCGACACTGGCCTGGCTGAAAGATTGGCCAACTTGTAGCGTGTAATTAATCCCGGCTAGTCTTTCCTTTTAGGGTTTGAAGGAAGATTTGATAAAAACAGTGGGAGCCATCCTGATTAGATAAAATAATAACCAATCTGATCTTGCAAGAGCATACGCTGAGTGTTTTCTTCTCTATCTCTCCAGGTAGCGACCATGTCACGCCTTAATCAAGATAATAATATGGATTATTGACCGAACCCGCTTGTTATACTGAGCTGGGGAACGTTGGTCCCGCTCCAACTTATAATTGTTATAAGACAGAGCAGGAAATTGGGGATTACCAGAATTCCCGTGCCGCCCAAACGAAGAGAGTGCATGCTGATGCATCATCTTCGAGTGTGTTCGTTACAGAGAACTGTTTCTCAATATCCTTTACGTCCTGAGTATGTGATACCAGATCAGGATCCCAGATATGTAATCTGTTACATAGGGCTACAGAAAGGTAGAGGACTGAGAACGGGTGATTAGTTTCATGAGGCAGAAAACGGAGCAAGAGTTGCAGCCAAGTCTGTTGGTCACTGTCACCCTGTATTCCAAATACATTGATTCTGAACGAATGTTATTAGATACCGAACCTGATATACAAAATCATATCTATCTCTTTATTAGTAAAGAAATGATAAAATTTTGTATTGTTGGATAATGTTTTAAACATTTCCTATATCAAAAGTTGATCAGATCAGGCACGTTATCTAAAAGCGTTGAGGTTCTAAATCAAATTACAGTTCTTTAGTATACTGAACACACACAAGAGGAAGAGTTCAGAAATGAACGAATCCTTCTTGAGGCATTGTAGACTAGGTCATATCAATGCGATTCGACTGGCTCAAGTTACATTTTAGATGCATATTTAAATCAGTTTGAATTTACATCTTGTGAAACTTTCCAGTCATGTCACAGAGATAAGATGACCATAGCTCCGTTTACTGGAAACAGAGAAAGAGTTAGTGAACTCTTGGGATGATACATGTTGATGTATGTAGGTCCCCTGTCTACACTTCCCAAGACCGGTTCTTTATACTTCATTACATTCTCTGATGATTTTTCGAGATTCAGACCTATGTTCCTGTTGAAACATAAGTCCGAACCTTTTGAGATATTCACAGAATATAAGTTAGAAGTAGAGAACCAAAATACGGATATAAGTATTATGTCCTATGATGATATCAAGGAGGAGAATACTTGAGCACGAAATTCTTGGACTTTTCTAAAGGAGAATGAGATTCTCTCTCAGCATTACTCCTCCGTATACACCATAGCACGATGGTATATCGGGGCGGAGCGATCACACCCTATATGATAAGGTGTGCTCTATGATGAGTACTACTGAGTTACCTATTTCCTTTTTGGGAGTTATGCACTTGAGAAGCTGCATCCCTATTGAATAGGGTTCAAATCAAATCAGTTGCCTACCGCTTCATATGTGACATGGAAAGGGAAGAGCCCATATCTTAAGTTGGTTAAGATTTGGGGTTGTCCGGGCTATGTCTAAAAGCATAATCCGGACAAGCTCGAGGTAAGGTCTGTTATGTAGAACTGGAAATGTTCCAGCTATACAAATTACAGCTGATGATTTGAAAGAACCAAAGGATTCTATAGTTACCAACGAACCTCAGCCTCTCCGCCGATCTAGTAGGGTTCCTCACCCACCTGAGAGCTACTTCGGTTTCTCGATGACAGTGGGAGCGAGGATTGCATCATGAGATGATGACCCAACTAGTTTCGAGCTGGCCATCAGGAGTGGGACTCTGTAAGAATGGCTGGATGCTTAGTGATCTGAGATGGAATCCTTATACACCAACAAAGTATGGACTTTGGTTGCGATATCTGAAGGGTTAAATCCCCATCAGGAGCAAGTAAATCTTGAGAAGATTACTTGGTGTAAATGGAAAAGTTAAGACTTTCAAAGCTAGACTTGTTGAAGCTTTTCGTCATCGACCAGGCATGGATAATGATGAAACCTTTTCAAGTGGCTATGCTTAAGTCCATCCAGATCCTACTTGCCACGGCTACATACCATGACTACGATATCTGGCGGTTGGGTATCGTGACTGCTTTTCTAAATAATGTTTTGATCAGAGATTAGCTGGTAAGTGTTACCAGTAGTTTCTCGACCCGTTATGAGCCTCACATCGGCACGACTTATCGGTTATTGGGGTCTGACGTTTACCACCCCTAGACTTGATATGCGACATATCAGACGAACAGACCGGACTGTACGGTAAGTGTTACTGGTTGGATTCACAGGAGTGTGAGCGGGCTAGCTCGTCGATCTTCTGATCGCTCAATACCCGGGTGGCCGTTACGTTTAGCACACCGCTTGCGGCTTGTGGGTGCTTGATATGATCATCATCTGCTACCGGCGTATTGACGAGTCTTTCGAGTCCTACACAGAGGTTTCCTGGCTCAAGCGAAACGAAATAGGAGCGCATATGAGATATGTGCAGGAGCGAGAATAATGTGTGTATGTGATACCGTATTTCATTCTCGCGATGAATGTATCGCTTGGTTATATGCGATATAACCTAGATATCGAATCAAGGATTGATTCGATAAGCCGATACATAGGATACTAGTCGGTTATATGCGATATGACCGGATCGTTAAATCAAGTGTTGATTTAATGATTTAATGTATAATTATATATTTGATATATTACTTTGCATTAACTAGTATTGGTTCATTTTAAAAGGATTTTCTCACTTGATGCACATTGTATATGTGATATATTTTTGTGCACTTGTTTGTATCATGTTTGATGATACTTGCTCACTTGGGTTTGTGTAAAGATTAAACCATGGTTACATGTATAAAGGTTAGGGTTTTGATTATTTACTTAGTTATTTATTTATTTATTCATTTTGGATATTATTAAGTATGGTGGCTTATTTTGTTTCTATGTTGAAGCTTCTTGAAGCTTTGACAAAGTCCACCATCCTTATCTCATCCTTAACCCTAACCATTCCTACTAACCTTAGTTTAATCTCTACACTTGACCATGGTCAAGATATGATAAGTATTCATAATTCTAGCTTCATCTTCTTCTTCATTTTTTCAAGAGAGAAAGCTTGATGCCATCAATGGCAACTTGAGTTCTAGAGTGAGAAATCCAATTCTAAAGTGAACCCACCTCCTATTTCTTCACCCTCTACCTCTTGCCAAGTTGTTTTGGGTGTTTTCTTCACAAGTTTCACAAATTTGTGAAGTCGGAGCTTGAACTTGTGACGCCTCGACGTAGATCATCTTCGGCACGAAGCCGACGACCTAGTCCACCCAATTCTCCGATGAAGCCGACGTTTGAGTTCACGATTCAAGATGGAAAGCGAGAGGACGTCTACGTGGAGCTAAGGAAGTGGAGAACGTGATCTACAAAGGTTGTAGCCTCTCTCCTTTAGTTAAATTGTTAACTAGTTTCGTTTATCGCCTAAATTTCTAGTTAACGATCCGTATTAGGGTTTCTCGGCACCCGTAAAATTTGAAATTGGCATGGTTGATGCCTTGTGAGACCTCTTGAGAGTGTCTAGGAACCCTACAGTGGTATCAGAGCCTAGCTAGAGCCTTAGGCGAAATCCAGACGGAGTTTAAAGTCCGATCGAACCGAAACCCTAATATCAAAGATGCTCTCTGTACATTTTTAAAAAACTGGGTTTTTTCCAAATTAAAAATATGCAGAAAATTCAGCAGGACTTTCTAAGAATTACTCTGAAACACGATCACCCAATTCCTCCATAGTGCGGCGGAACCGCGGCAGAAGCCTGGCTTCTACGGCGGTTCCGCGGCCGTTTGATGACGTCACCCACTATATTTTGCACAGTAACTTCTTTTATTCAGTGCTGAGTTCTCTGGGAATTTTTAATATTTTTTAAAGAGTTGAGTATTCTGGGTTGTATTGGGGACTCGGTATTTCGATCGGATTATCGAACTTTGTCTTAGTGCTTTCCGGATAATTTTTTGAATATGTTAAAAAGTTCGACCGGATATAAATACCCAACTTTTCCCCTGCCGAAAAATTTCCAAGTGTTGGATTTTTTGCGTGGTTTAAGGACGTTCTGAGTAGTGCAAGTAATGCGATGGCCCTCTAGAAGACAACAAACCTTAACTCGATTATGTGACCGTCTTGAACTGCCCTTTGAACCTTCGGGTTTGGGGCAGTACGGCGTGCCACATGTGAGGCGTTGGCTTGACCCTTCTACGGATGGACCGTTGGTACCGAGGCATGAAGTGAATGTTTTTGAACCTATTTCATGTGTTGGACGGTTTCGGGAAAACTTGGGTGTTCGAATGTTCGATCGGAAAGTTTAATATTTTCTATTTATCCGGAATGGGATACAATAATTGGAATTCACAAACAGTTATGAGATAACTGAATAAATGATATAAATCTAGCGGTTTAGTTTCATTTGATATTGAAAAGAGTTTTCGATAATGAGACTAAAATGCTGGGTTTATAACTGTTAGGCATGTGATGTCTAAGTATTTCATCTGATTAGGCATGTGATGTCTAAAGAGGTTGCGGATTCCAACTGTTGTAGTTTTACACTTTCTTTTCTATGACCGTAAGTGTAATATGTGATATCGCCGGTTTCGTTGCTATATGTCAACGACAATTGGGATGGACATATTTACTTACGTTGATGACATATGATGTTATGTGTTGCTGGATATGTTATATTGGATTGTCGTGTTTGAATAGCCGGGTTTTTTTATGTGAGATGAG
The DNA here is from genome assembly GCA_030015575.1 of Agapanthus africanus. Taxonomy (NCBI): domain Eukaryota; kingdom Viridiplantae; phylum Streptophyta; class Magnoliopsida; order Asparagales; family Amaryllidaceae; genus Agapanthus; species Agapanthus africanus. Next base: position 249,879,118 of record CM057347.1, on the reverse strand, counting down.
TGTTTTTCATTTTCATTCATGTACAAACTTGTATGTAATATTCTTTTATTGGGGCACTTCCAGGTAGCGGAAGTCGTCACCTTTTGTATATTATTTACCTTTCCGCATTAGGATAGACCCAAGGAGGGGAGCACAAGTAACCGGGTTCTGGGGTCCAGTGGGAGACCAACTCGAGGAGTCGAGTCCGGGTCTCCTAACCCTAGAATTGGCAGGGTTGCTTGCCGCTCTTGTAGGGGTCTAGGGGTGTGGGATTGGCTATTCATCACGACCGTGGAATCCTTGTTTTATACTGGCTCGTATTGAAAACACGGACGTCCTAGTATATCCAATGTTTCATATGTTTCTTCTGCTGCGATATCTGTGATGTGATCATGAGATGTTCTGTGATAGATACAGTATATATGATATATTATATAGACGTTACTTATGTTTTGCACCCGCACTAGCCCTGCCCTGCTCTGTCGTTAGTTACCTAACCTAACGGTGCACGAGGGGACATCGAGGCGAATGCGGATGGCATAAGTGTACGTCATATCTATCTGTGATGTTTAGGTACCTAAATGATGGGACTTCATTAATGTGATTAATGAAAGAAAAGAAACCTAAGATGTTGTAGAATCAAATTTTAAACAAAACAGGTAGCTTCAGTTCTTGCTTTGCATAGCGGTATATATGATATACCCTGCACCTTATTCGATGAGGAAAGGACCGAGATCCCTTCACCGGGAGTGACTCCTTTAGCAATAACTGGCAGATGCTACACACTCGGTTTGCTTTTGATTGTTTTTGTGTTTTGCTTTGCATAGCGATATATATGATATATCCCGCACCTCATTCGACGAGGAAAGGGCCGACGATCCCTTCACCGGGAGTGACCCCTTTAGCAAAACTAGAAAAGCCTCAAAATCACTCCATTTCAAAACTTCATTTAATTCTACAACGATATCAAGTTCATTACGCAATAGGTTTTCAGAAAAAACTGTCGTAGCCCTCCGTCATTTCAGATAAGTACTAGTTAGTATTCGTGCTGCGGTTGTTTGGCATGCGTCAAGGCGTAGTGTACGGTAGCTAACTAGTGCTTATCTGCTAGCATACGATGCGATTGGATTAGGGTATTCGCACGGCGTTGTTTGGCATGCGTCAAGGGTCGTGCGGGTGGGTTTAATTCAATCAAGAAATGTACGGGTTGAACTTGACTAGCGGACTATGGGTTGTTTGGCATGCGTCAAGGTCATAGCACACTAGGGGCAAAATATTATCGGGAATTTCAAGTGTTGAAATTTGCAATGAGATTGCATACCTTCTATGAGATAGTTGGATCCCGATACCCGCTGCGAGTAAAAGTTACTCCTGGGAGAGTTTTACACATTACAATTAGCCGATCAAGTAGGTGTCTAGAAAGGTGTTAACGAGGTTACGCCTCTGGGAAAACGAGGTTTACATTAATTAGGTTCGTGCGAAAGCACGGGGGACCTCCCTCAAAGTACCGACACTGGCCTGGCTGAAAGATTGGCGAACTTATAGTGTGTAATTAATCCCGGCTAGTCTTTCCTTTTAGGGTTTGAAGGAAGATTTGATAAAAAGCAATGGGAGCCATCCTGATTAGATAAGATAATAACCAATCTGATCTTGCACGAGCTTACGCTAAAGTGTTTTCTTCTCTCTCTCTCCAGGTAGCGACCATTTCATGCCCTAATAAAGATAATAATATGGATGTATTGACCGAACCCGCATGTTATACTGTGCAGGGGAACGTTTAACCCGTTCTATCTTATAAGTGTTATAAGAATGAACAGGAAACAAGAGAATATCTGGATTCTCACACCACCCAAAAGGAGAACATGCATGTTGATGCATCATCTTCGGGTGTGTTTATCATTGAGAACTGTTTCTCAGTTCACCCTACGTCCTGGGTATTAGATACCGGATCAGGATCCCACATATGTAAGATGTTACATGGGCTGAGGAAAGGTAGAGAACTGGGAAAAGGTGATCATTCCGTTCAAGTAGGGAATGGGGCAAATGTTGCAGCCAAAGCAGTTGGCGAATATCACCTAGTATTACCAAGTGGTGATACACTGATTCTAAATGAATGCTATTATATACCGAACATGATGTGCAACATTATATCGGTTTCTTTATTAAGTAAAGAAGGATATAATTTTGTAGTAAAGGATAATGTTATGAACATATTCCTAGATCAAAAGTTGATTGCATCAGGCTCGTTACATAATGGCATATTCATTCTAAATCAAAATACAGTCCTCAATTTAAAAAACACACACAAGAGGAAGAGTTCTGAACTGAACGAATCCTTCTTGTGGCATTGTAGACTGGGTCACATCAATGCGACACGACTAGCTAAGTTGCATAAGGATGGATATTTAAATCCGTTTGAATTTTCATCTTATGACACTTGCCAGTCATGTCTCAAAGGCAAGATGACCAAAACTCCGTTCACGGGACACGGAGAAAGAGTTACCGAACTCTTAGGACTAATACATAGTGATGTATGCGGTCCCTTATCTACACATGCCAGGGATGGTTCTTCGTACTTCATTACATTCACTGACGATCTCTCTAGATTCGGATATGTGTTCCTGATGAAACACAAATCAGAAGCTTTTGAGAAATTTAGAGAATATAAACAAGAAGTAGAGAACCAAACGGGCAAAAGTATTAAGATCCTTCGATCTGATCGAGGAGGAGAATACTTAAGTAACGAATTCAGAGATTATCTAAAAGAGAATGGGATTCTCTCTCAGCTTACTCCTCCTTATACACCACAGCACAACGGTGTATCTGAACGGAGAAACCGCACCCTATTAGATATGGTGTGCTCAATGATGAGTACAGCTGAGTTACCTATTTCATTCTGGGGATATGCGCTTGAGACAGCCATGGACCTATTGAATAGAGTTCCTACCAAATCAGTGCCTACCACTCCATATGAGATATGGAAAGGGAAGAGACCACATCTTAATTATATTAAGATATGGGGTTGTCCAGCCTATGTCAAAAGACAAAATCCGGACAAACTCGAGGCAAGATCAGTCCTATGTAAGTTTGTAGGATATCCCAAAAATTCACAAGGGTATATCTTCTACCACCCCGAGGAACAAAAGGTGTTTGTTTCTCGACATGCCACTTTCTTAGAAAAGAGTTTTCTTATGAAACAGACAAGTGGCATTGAGGTAGAACTGGAAGAGGTTCCAGCGGCACAAACTATAACAGAAGACTTGGTAGAACCAGAGGATTCAGTAGAACTCGACGAACCCCAGCCTCTCCGCCGATCTAGTAGGGTTTCTCGTCCACCTGAGAGATACTACGGTTTTCTCATTGACGGTGGAAGCGAGGATTGCATCATGGAGGATGATGACCCAACTAGCTTCGAGCAGGCCATCACGAGTAGGGACTCAGTGAAATGGCTGGATGCTATGCGGTCCGAGATGGAATCCATGTACACCAACAAAGTATGGACTTTGGAAGTTGCTCCTGAAAGGGTAAAACCCATTGGGAGCAAGTGGATCTTCAAGAAGAAACTTGGTGTAGATGGGAAAGTGGAGACTTTCAAAGCTAGACTTGTTGCAAAAGGTTTTCGCCAAAGACCGGGTGTGGACTATGACGAAACCTTTTCTCCAGTGGCTATGCTTAAATCCATCCGGATCATGCTTTCCATCGCTGCATACCATGATTACGAAATCTGGCAAATGGATGTTAAGACAGCCTTTCTAAATGGTGATTTAGAAGAGTGCGTGTACATGACTCAGCCAGAGGGCTTCGTAGACAGTGGGAGCAGCGGGAAGGTCTGCAAGCTGCTTAAATCCATTTATGGATTAAAGCAAGCATCGCGGAGTTGGAACATCTGCTTTGATGTCATTATCAAAGAGTTTGATTTCGTCAAAAACCCAGATGAACCTTGTATTTACAAGAAGGTGGCAGAGAGTAAGGTTGTCTTCCTCGTATTGTACGTGGACGACATACTCTTGATAGGAAATGATATTCCTATGCTACAATCGGTCAAGCTCTTCTTATCACAAAGATTCTCAATGAAAGATCTTGGTGATGCCTCCTGCATATTGGGGATCAGGATCTATAGAGATAGATCCAAACGGATTTTGGGATTGTCCCAATCCAGGTACATTGACACCATACTAAAGAGATTTAGTATGGAAGAATCCAAGCGTGGGAACTTGCCCACGATCTCTGGACTCACTCTCTCCAAAGAGATGTCTCCCAAGACTGATTTGGAGAGAGCTCGCATGCAAGGGATACCCTATGCTTCGGCTGTAGGCTCTATCATGTATGCGATACTATGTACTAGACCCGATGTAGCATACTCACTAAGTGTAGTGAGCAGGTATCAAGCTGATCCTGGAGAGAGTCACTGGACAGCTGTGAAGAGCATTCTCAGGTACTTACGAAGGACTAAAGAGATGCTCTTGGTGTATGGTAACGGAAAACTCCAAGTGGAGTCCTTTACCGATTCGAGCTTCCAGAGTGATAAGGACGACTCTAAGTCGCAGTCGGGCTTTGTCTTTACCCTTTACGGAGGGGCGGTTAGCTGGAAGAGTTCCAAGCAGGAAACCGTGGCAGACTCGACGATGGAGGCTGAATACATCGCTGCCAACGATGCTGCTAAAGAAGCTGTCTGGATCAAGAAGTTCATTACTGAACTTGGAGTGGTTCCATCCATTGAGCATCCAATACCTTTGTATTGCGATAACAATGGAGCGGTGGCTTTGGCCAAGGAACCCAGGTCCCATCAGCGATCCAGGCATATTCTGAGGCGGTATCACCTGATCCGAGAGATAGTTGATCGCCGGGAGATCGAGGTCAGGAGAGTTGACACGAAGAACAACACGGCGGATCCACTCACGAAGGCCATTCCCCAGATACAGTTTAAGAGACTCTTCGGGATGCTCGGTATGCGATACTACAGCAGCTGGCCCTAGTGCAAGTGGGAGATTGTTAGTTGTATGTATGCCCTAGAGGCCAGTATTGTACAGATGATATATATTATATTGGATGCTTGGACATATATAGAGATGACTTTCTTGCTCGATATGATAGTATGATATATGGTTACACTTTATCTAAACATGTACACTTGTCTCTTTATACTGTCTTATAGTTACATGTTGGTAAAGCCCTTAGGATGTGTACTTGACTACCTGGACTATGATACAGATCATACTAGTGGGGACATGATAGTCCATAAGTACATCCTTCAAGGTCCCTAGTCGTGGGTGTATCGAGACGGGGCATCAATATACCAGAGTAGACTAGCGTATACGCTTCTCGACCCATGAGATGGGCGATGGATGATCCCATATCCATTGGTGTTTAACATCAGAGATGGTATACGGGTGCTCAGTAGAGACTGGGTACACTGGACGGACTCGCCGAGAACTCCCAGATGGTATTATACCTCACGTCAGATGGCAGTTCTCAGGTGACACTTGTACAGGTTAGTCTGTAGACCCGAGATCGTCATAGAGTCTTGTGTGATTCCCACTGTGCTTTGATCTCCACCTTACCACGTCCATGAGGGCGTGCAAAACGGTGGTCTTTGGGTACAGTCCCGAGTCACATGGAGGCAATGAGCGATAGGAGGGGTTTCGTCTCTCCCGGTATTGGGGGTTGATGTTGCGCTGTGCTCGAATTGCCGTAACAGGGAAGTCCCTGGCCAGGGCTGATCAGTGATTTGCTGGTAAGTGTTACCAGTAGTTTCTCGACCCGTTATGAGCCTCACATCGGCACGACTTATCGGTTATTGGGCTCTGACGTTTACCACCCCTAGATTTGATATGCGACATATCAGACGAACAGACCGGACTGTACGGTAAGTGTTACTGGTTGGATTCACAGGAGTGTGAGCGGGCTAGCTCGTCGATCTTCTGATCGCTCAATACTCGGGTGGCCGTTACGTTTAGCAGACCGCTTGAGGCTTGTGGGTGCTTGATATGATCATCATCTGCTACCGGCGTATTGACGAGTCTTTAGAGTCCTACACAGAGGTTTCCTGGCTCAAGCGAAACGAAATAGGAGCGCATATGAGATATGTGCAGGAGCGAGAATAATGTGTGTATGTGATACCGTATTTCATTCTCGCGATGAATGTATCGCTTGGTTATATGCGATATAACCTAGATATCGAATCAAGGATTGATTCGATAAGCCGATACATAGGATACTAGTCGGTTATATGCGATATGACCGGATCGTTAAATCAAGTGTTGATTTAATGATTTAATGTATAATTATATATTTGATATATTACTTTGCATTAACTAGTATTGGTTCATTTTAAAAGGATTTTCTCACTTGATGCACATTGTATATGTGATAAATTTTTGTGCACTTGTTTGTATCATGTTTGATGATACTTGCTCACTTGGGTTTGTGTAAAGATTAAACCATGGTTACATGTATAATGGTTAGGGTTTTGATTATTTACTTATTTATTTATTTATTTATTCATTTTGGATATTATTAAGTATGGTGGCTTATTTTGTTTCTATGTTGAAGCTTCTTGAAGCTTTGACAAACTCCACCATCCTTACCTCATCCTTAACCCTAACCATTCCTACTAACCTTAGTTTAATCTCTACACTTGACCATGGTCAAGATATGATAAGTATTCATATTAGTTTCCTTTTTAAATACTTATCATAATTCTAGCTTCATCTTCTTCTTCATTTTTTCAAGAGAGAAAGCTTGATGCCATCAATGGCAACTTGAGTTCTAAAGTGAGAAATCCAATTCTAAAGTGAACCCACCTCCTATTTCTTCACCCTCTACCTCTTGCCAAGTTGTTTTGGGTGTTTTCTTCACAAGTTTCACAAATTTGTGAAGTCTGAGCTTGAACTTGTGACGCCTCGACGTAGATCATCTTCGGCACGAAGCCGACGACCTAGTCCGCCCAATTCTCCGATGAAGCCGACGTTTGAGTTCGCGATTCGAGATGGACAGCGAGAGGACGTCTATGTGGAGTTAAGGAAGTGGAGAACCGGATCTACAAAGGTTGTAGCCTCTCTCCTTTAGTTAAATTGTTAACTAGTTTCGTTTATCGCCTAAATTTCTAGTTAACGATCCGTATTAGGGTTTCTCGGCACCCGTAAAATTTGAAATTGGCATGGTTGATGCCTTGTGAGACCTCTTGAGAGTGCCTAGGAACCCTACATGTTTTAGAAGAGAGAGTCTATAAGTATAAAGCCTGAGGGCTTCGTAGACAGTGGGAGCAGCGGAAACGTGTACAAGATGCTTTATAGGATAAAGCAGGTATCGCGGAGTTAGAACATCTGTTTTGATGAAGTAGTCAAACAATTTGACATCATCAAAATGGTAGATGAACCTTGTATATACAAAAAGATAGTAGGGAGTATAGTGGTGATCCTCGTAGAGTACGTGGATGACATACTCTTGATAAGAAAGGAGTTTCCTATGCTACGCTCGGTCAATCTCCACTTATCACAATGATTCTCCATATAGGATCAAAGTGATACCTCCTAAATCCTGGGTTTTGGATCTATGAGATAGATCTAATTGGATGTTAGGGTTCTCACTAGTTGTAGTGAGATGGTATCAATCGATCCTGGGGAGAATCATTGGAAGGGTTCCAGGGTGATAATGACGACTGAATGTCAGTCACAGGCATTGTCTTTACCCTTGGTAAAGGGACGGTATGTTGGAAGAGTTCCAAGCTAGATACCGTGGCATACTAGACGATAAAGGCATGATACATCGCTACTTAAGATGCTACCAAAGAGGCTGTTTGGGTGTATATTGGTTCATGAGATGAACTACGTTCCTCCCATTGTGTGACAATGGAGTTGTGGCTTATGCCAAGGAACGCCAGTCCCATCAGTGATCCAGACATATTCTAAGGCAGTATCACCTGATCATGGAGATGGTTGATCTCCAGGGTGATCGAGGTTAGGAGAGTAGACTCAGAGGACAACACGGCGGACCACTCACAAAGGCCTTTTCCCAGAGAGAGACTTTTATGGGATGGTTGAGTATGAGATACTGCGACCACTGCTATCAGATGGCCCTAGTGCAAGTGGGAGATTGTTAGTTATATGTATGCCCTAGAGGCCACTGCTATACATAGGATGTATATTGCAGTGGATGCTGGGACATATATAGGGAGGACTTCCTTGCTCGACATGATAGTATGCTATCTGGTTGCTCTTTACCTTAACGTGTATACTGATTGTCTCTCTGTTACATGTTGGTAAAGCCCTTAGGATGTGTACTTGACTACCTGGACTTTGATGCTGATCATACTAGTGGGGACATGGTAGTCCATAAGTACATCCTTCAAGCTCCCTAGTCGTGGGTATATCGAGACGGGGCATCGATATACCAGAGTAGACTAGCGTATACCTTCTCGACCCATACAGATGGGCGATGGATGATCCCATATCCATTGGTGTTTGACATCAGAGATGATATACGGGTGCTCAGTGGAGACTGGGTACACTGGACGGACTCGCCGAGAACTCCCAGATGGTATTATACCTTACGTCAGATGGCAGTTCTCTGGTGACACTGCTACAGAGTAGTCTGTTGACCCGAGATCGTCATAGAGTCTTGTGTGGTTCCCACTGTGCTTTGATTTCCACCTTACCACGTCCAAGAGGGCGTGCAAAACGGTGGTTTTTGGGTACAGTCCCGAATCACATGGAGGCAATGAGCGATAGGAGGGGATTCGTCTCTCCCGGTATAGGGAGTTGATGTTGGGCTGTGTTGATTGGCTATAACAGGAAATCCCTGGCCAGGGTTTCTGAGATTTACTGGTAAGTGTTACCAGTAGTATCTCGAATTGTTATAGACCTCATATCGACACGACTTATCGAGCTATTGGGGTCTGACGTTTACCACCCCTAGGCGAGATATGCGACATATCAGACGATCAGACCGGACTGTACGGTAAGTGTTACTGGTTGGATTCACAGGAGTGTGAGCGGGCTTGCTCGTCGATCTTCTGATCGCTCAATAACCGGGTGGCCGTTACGTTTAGCAGACCGCTTGCGGCTTGTGGGTGTTTGATATGATCATCACCTGCTGCCGGCGTATTGACGAGTCTTTAGAGTCCTACACAGAGGTTTCCTGGCTCAAGCGAAACGAAATAGGAGCGCATATGAGATATGTGCGGGACCGAGAATAATGCGTGTATGTGATACCGTATTCTATTCTCGCGATGAATGTAGCGATCTGGTTGTATGCGATATAACCTAGTTATCAAATCAAGGATTGATTCGATAAATCGATACATTGGATATTAGTCGGTCATATGAGATATGACCGGATCGTTAAATCAAGTGTTGATTTGATGATTTAATGCATAATTATATATTTGATATATTACTTTGCATTAACTAGTATTGGTTCACTTTAAAAGGGTTTTCTCACTTGAAGTACACAACTTGTATATGTGATATACTTTTGTGCACTTGTTTGTATCATGTTTGATGATACATGCTCACTTGGGTGTAGTTTTGGTTTAAACCTTGGTTATGTAAATGGTTAAGGTTTTTATTTATTTATTCATTTATTTATTTCATTTTGGCAAGAAATAAAATGGTTGCTAGTTTTGTTTTATATTGAAAGTTCATGAAGGTTTGAAAAGTTGACCATTTTGTTTCTTTCCTTTAACCTAACCATTCCACTTAACCCTAGTTTATTCTCTACACCTAATCATGGTTTGAATATGATAAGTATTGATTTTCTTTTCTTTTTTGATTAACACTTATCATATTCTTGCTTCTTCTTCTTCTTCTTCACTTCAAGAAAAAGCTTGCTATCAACAATGGCAACTTGTGAAAATGAGTGAGAAATCCAATTCTAAAGTGAACCCACCTCCTATTTCTTCATCCTCTACCTCTTGCCAAGAAGTATAGGGTGTTCTCTTCACAAGTTTCATGACTTGGTGAAGTGGGAGCTTGATCTTGCGATGCCTCGACGTAGATCATCTTCGGCATCGTAGTCGATGACCTAGCCCGCCCATTTCTCCGATGAAGCCGACGCTTGAGCCCGGGATTTGATTTGGTCAGCAAGGGGACTTCATCATGGAGCTATGGAGGTGGAGAACCGGATCTACAAAGCTTGTATTTCCATTCACTTAGTTAAATTGTTAACTAGTTGCATGGTTCGCCTAAAATTCTAGTTAACGATCCGTATTAGGGTTTGTAGGCACATGTAAATTGTTAAATTGGCATGGTTGGTGCCTTGTGAGACCTCATTAGAGTGCCTAGGAACCCTACACTTTACTCTAGAATTGGCAGGGCTATTCGCCGCACTCGTAGGGGGTACAGGTTGACCCAGGAGGGGTGCCCAAGTTACCGGATTCCATGAAGTGCTGGGTGGTCCATTCACGTTGCTGAAGGGGGCTGCCTCGCTTCAGGTTTTGACGGGTAACTTGCCGCGCCCGTAGGGGTCTAGGATTTCATTGCACAGGCTATCCTCACGACCAGTGGAACGTCGGGTTTCAGTAGCGGCTCTATGAAACCCGGGGATCCCAGATATCTGTATTGTTCTGTGATGCTGTACATTTCTGTGATGTTGCATTTTATCACGCCTTGAGCGAAATATTATATATTGATATATATACTAGAAGATGTTGTATATGTTTTGCATCCGCTCTAGTCGAGTCCCCGCTCTGTCGTTAGTTAGCTAACCTAACGGGTGATGACGGGACCCGGTGGCGAATGCGGATGGCATATACGTACGTCAATATTTTCGTTCATTGTGGTGTGATCAATTGATGGGACTGCGTTGATTCGGATCAATGCAAGATAAACAAACCTATTCTGATGTTGTTGGAACACTTTTTCAAAAAGCTGTTATTGCAAGGGCATTCTCTTTTGTTTTGCACAGTGGTATTCAGTTAGAATATCCTGCTCCTCAGTCAATGAGGCAAGGGCCGAGATCCCTTCACCGGGAGTGACCCCTTGGACAAAAGTTTGCGTCAGGACAATAACTTCACCATAGCCGATTACTTTTGCTTTGCATCGTGGTATTCAGTTGGAATATCCTGCACCTCATTATACGGGGATAGAGCCGAGATCCCTTCACCGGGAGTGACCTCTTTAGCAAAGGTTTTCGTTACTATATTTTTCTAAAAAGCTATCCGTTCCTTCAACGATATCAAGTTCATTACGTTAAAGGTTTTCGCCAGAAACCATTCGTAGCCCTCCGTCGTTTCATATGGATAATCAATAGTATTCAAGCTGTGTTTGTTGGCCATAGTCAAGGCACAGTGTTTGGTAGCTATTGGGTGTTCACATGCTGCATAGATAGATGCGTTGGTTTGGGACAGTCGTTTAGCCTTGTTGGCCCTAGTCAAGGGCTTGTACGGGTGGGTTCAAATCAACCTGGACAATGACGGGTAGAACTTGACATGTGACTTATGATTTGTTGGCCTTAGTCAAGGTCATAAAAGCATGGGGTAAAAATCCACATCGGGAGTTTCAAAAGAACTGAAACTTGCCAGATATGCGCATACCTTCTGGAGTGTGATAGCGTGAGCGGATTCCGTCACGTTATCATGCGATGATAGTTGGATCCCGATTCCCACTGATGAGTTGGTTTACTCCTCGGGTGATCCCGGCTAATTATTCTTTCAGGTTTGGGGAAGAATTTGACGTTACAGTGGGAGGTTTCCAGATTAGATAAATTGATAACCATTCTGATCTAGGTTAGAGTGCACGCTGAGTGTTTCTTTTCTCTCTCTCTTTGGCAGCGACCATTGACCCGACCCTAGACTATGACTCAGTGACCAAGTTGACCGAACCTTCTTAACACTGGCTTTTGGATTGTTAGAGTTGCAAACCTCATTACCACTCCTCCTTTTACCCTTTTCTCCAGGACACCCCGTATTACTACGAACGTCCACTTCCATTGGACAAAACCATCGTATGGTTATATACGAACTCGAAAGAATTCGAGGATGGTTTCCGGTTCTGGAGAAAACGAATAGGTCTATTCAGTTGTCTTTTCCTTTCTCCTTCTCTCATTGCGAGTACTCCTTGGTTTAGGAGATAGTACACCTATTACGAAAATTAGACAGTCTACTTCCAAACCATAGGCAGGTGCCGACCGGTAGGGAATGAAGAAAACCAATTAGCCTAAACGGTGTACAGAAGGTATTAAGTAAAGACAAAGAAAGGAATTAGTAAGAGGGTAAAGTAAATTGCGACTGCTATTCACGACCAAACCAAGTATTTCTTCGCCAATCCTAAAGCACCTTTGTATTTCTCCAGGACACTCCGTATCACTACGAAGATCCCAAGTTTACTGGTTAATCCATCGTATGGTTATATACGAACTCGAAAGGAACTTGTTCCAGTTCGGGGATGGATCCTGGTTCAGGAGAAATAGGAATAAAGTTCATTCAGGTGTCTTTTATCTTCACCTTCTCTCGCATTGCGAGTGCTCCTAGGATTAGGACAGTACACCCATTATGCTTATTGGATAGTCTTCTTCCAAACCATAGGCTGGTGCCGAACGGTAGGGAAGGAAGAAAACCATTTGGCCTAATGGGGTGTACAGAAGGTAACGACTAACGACATATAAAGGGATTTGGAGAGATGGCAAAGAATTATACGGTAAGAAAACTGATTTGTTTCAGTCTCACTGTGTACTGTTGAAAGAAAACTGATTTCCCAATTAGACACTTACTCCAGGGTATGTATTTACCAGGTATGATTCTCACATCTGTATGGTTTTACAGATGATGAGTGGGAGTAAGTTATTGGGAATTAGGTGATCATCCTCATTATATCGGGATTCGTTGTAATTGGTGATATTTGAGGAAGTCACCTAGGTTGTTTGCCAGTCGGCAAATATTTGGTTTTGAATATCCGTTGTTATGCACAAATTTCAAATTGATATATCTGTACGTCTATTTTTATAGAGTGAGATGTACTTTTTGAAATTATGTCTATGACATTTACCTATATCAGTGGATGGTTAGGTAAGGAGCATTGAACAGCGGTGTAATTCTTCTTAACCATAAGTACAGTTTTCAACCTACGACACACGGTGAATGAGTTATTAGACTCAGCGGACTTATACAGAGTATTGTATATTGTCCAGTGTTCATTAGGACAGAGGGGTTGGTCCTCGTACTATATTCAGTTTACTTATAACTTCTCCAGTTCTAAGACAGGTGTTTCGTAGAAACACAGGGTCCAAGTTTTGAGAAGTTATAGGTATATGAATAAAGTAGAGAACCAGGTATTGCAAGTATCGGGATTCTTCAAAGTGATCGAAGATGTAGATACTTGTGAATGGTATTCAGTTGATCATAATGGTTAAGGGTACTTGCTTCTCTTTCAGGTTACTCATAATTGGAAGCATTCCTAAGTTGAGTAACGCTGATCGGCCTCCTTCCATTTAGTTGACAAGCACTGGAGACGGCTGCATGATTTGAATCTGATTCAATTAAATCAGTGCCTCTGTTTCTGTATTGGATATAGAACAGTTCATATCTTGACATTGTTAAGGTACGGGGAGTTGTCCGGCTTATGGTTAAAACCAGACTCTGGATAACTCAAGGCCCGTTTCTGTAATGGCTGTTTGTGGGTTGACCCGGGCTATGACGAGGGTTGATTTTCTACCATCTGGAAGATCAATAGTGATATTGTTCTTAACTCGCCACAGTTTTAATTAAAAATGGATTTTTTCAGAAAACAGTAGTGGGAGTATGGTAGAACTGAAAGTGATTCCAGAACCGCAAACGATTACTGAAGATTTGATAAGAACCTAAAGATTCAATCTGGTTTGACATTCCATTGGCCACTCCGCAGATAAAGTGGGTAACCTCAGGCGCCCGAGAGGTACTTCGGTATGCTCAAGGACGGTGGCAGGGAGGTTCTTGTTTACCCAGACTTGCCATTGCTGTTGTTCCAGACTGTGAGACCCGGCAGGAGGATGAGTATAGCGTCGTTCTAAACTAGTTTTAGAAATGTACGTCTATATGACTCTGCCAGAGGGTTGTCGTAGTCAGTGGGAGCAGCGGAAGCATTGGTGGACATCAGGCTTATGTCTATTTATAGACTAAAGTAGATATAGCGGAGATAGATCATCTATTTCTGATGTGACAGTTATTGGTTTGACTTCATCAGAATAGTGGATGGATCTGTTAAGAAGGTAGTAGGGTGTGATGTCCTGGTATTTGGATGACGTACACAAAGTAGGAGGTGATATTTCTATACTACGATCGGTTATACTTTGGTCGTCACACAGTAGTTTCTCCATATAGGACTTGGAAATTATATCAGACATTCTGGTTACTAGATCTATGGTTTTAGATCTAGATTTGGGTGGTTTCCTAATCAGGGTACCATGACAGCATTCTAAGAGTATTTAGAATGGACGACTCCTGGCACAGTAGTGTGCCTGCAGGTAATGGAGTCACCCTCTCTAAAGGTGTCTTACAGACTAAAGGGGAGAGGGAAGTACCTGATTGGAAGATCACTTGCTTAGGCAATTGAGTCAATCATGAGATGTCAAGTACCACACCAGATGTTGTTCTTGCAGTAGGTGCAATAAGTTGATATTGATCCAATCCTGGAGAAACAGTCGGAAGCAGTTTTAGAACATAAGTTGATGTTCTAGGGATATGATAACTGTTGGAGATAGTGCCCTCAGAGTCAACAATTGGATCACAGGCACGTGATTGCAATGATTGAGGGAGGACCTGTTCCAGTAGGACAGTCTTACTCGAGATGATAGTATGCCATCTGGTTTATCTTTATCATCGTGTACTGCTTTAGGTGACCTGACATGTCACTATTACACGTTGATAGAGCCCCTAGGATTCTTGCTTGACCACCAGCAGTATGAGGGTGATCATATCAGTGGGAGCTGGGGTCTATAAGCACATCCTTGAAAGGTCCATAGTCGTGGGAGTTTCGAGACAGGGCATCGATACTCCAGAGTAGACTAGTGTATACAGTCGAGACCCCGACGAGGGGCGGTGGCCGGTCTCACAAGCCACTGGTGTCAGTTGGTTCACCTAAGATGTATACAGGTGCTCATTGGGTTATGAGTACACCGGACAGGACTCGCCGGGAACATGCTAGTTGGTCTTATACATGACGTCGGATAGCAGTTCCCTGGTGACATGTGTACAGGTTAGTAAATCGACCTGAGGATCGTCATTTGTCTCGTGTGAGTTCCCACTGTACTTTGATTACTACCCTACCACGCTCAAAGGAGACGTGCAAACAGGTTTTAGTTGGGTACAGTCCCGAGCCACATGGAGGCAGAGAGCGGATCTTCAGGGGTTCCTCTCTCCCGGTATTGGGGGTGAGGTCGCGCTGTGTCTAGGAGAGCCATTACACGAAGCCCTCGGCCGAGGCAGGAGATTTACTGGTAGGTATTCCAGTAGTATTTCAGGGTGTTCTGGGCTACACTCCGACACGACTTGTACCGCTTTTGGAGGTCTGACTTTACCAACCCCCTAGGCCCGCCATGCGATACTCATAGACGAACGGACCGGACTGTACGGATATTGTCACTGACAGGCTCAGTAAGGTGTCAGGATGAGTTCGCTCATCGACGTCCCTTTTGGTCAATACCTGGTGGCCCGTTACGTATTGGCTTATACCTCTGACGTGCTAGTGGTTAAATCCACAACCAAGGTGTTGACGAGTCTTTAGAGTCCCCCACATTCAGTTGCTCAAGTTTTCGGGCGAAACGCTGTAGAGACCATATGGAGATATGGCAGGGTTCTATCAGATACGTGCAGTATTGCATGGATCAGGATCGGACGGATAATACTAGCCGGCTTTGGTTTAAGCCGGATCCTAGTATAGTACCGTGTAGATTTTGTCTCATTGCATTTGTATTTCGGTCGGAATACAAATACGGGTGTGTATACACAGTAGCGGGGTTTTCCTGTAATTTATTACGGGACCAGTTTTCTGGAGTTGCCAGCTTGCTTTCGGTTTCAGCCATATTTCATTTGTATCTTTCAATGGCCGAAGATTGGTGGAGGAGGGCTTATTTGCATTTGTGCAAATAAGCATTTGTGGAGGGTGTTCTTTGCATTTTGTTGGATCTTGAAGGTTGCACCATCCCTTGACCATTTGACTTCTTCTTTCATGATAGCTTGACTTTAGTTGTGATGATGGGAGATGGTTGTGGAGTGTGAATTTGAGTTTGTCATCATTGCATGACTTTTGGTTGTTATGATGATAGTTGGAGTGT
The DNA here is from genome assembly GCA_030015575.1 of Agapanthus africanus. NCBI lineage: Eukaryota > Viridiplantae > Streptophyta > Magnoliopsida > Asparagales > Amaryllidaceae > Agapanthus > Agapanthus africanus. Next base: position 249,862,894 of record CM057347.1, on the reverse strand, counting down.
GAGGTTGGTTTTGTGATCATTGTTGATTATCACCATTCTCTTGCATTATTCTTATGGCTTATCTCTTGGGATTATTCCTCACTCACTCTTATTCTCTATCTCCTCCCAGAGCCATGGCCGGCCTAGCTCTTGTGGGCTGTCCAAAATTTGTAGTGTGGGATTTTGGTTCTTTTCATGTTAGAAAAAATCCCCAAGTTCCTCTACAAAGTTCATGTATCATCCCTCCACCAAAAGGCAACCTCCATGAACCCCAAAATGAGACATGGTTCAACACTATATTCTACAGCAAATCTTGGGCACGTCGACTCGCCAGCTTCGTGCCCGAGTTACCTCGGTATAGAGGTGGGAGCCCGTAAAAGAAGCAGGCGACGTGGTGCCCTTCCGGCGAGGAGGTGGAGACCGGACATTCCGCGGGAGATCGGGACGACGACGAGAAGACCGGAGAACACGGATCGCTCGGTATATCTCTCTTCCCCATCTAGTAGTTTGCTAGGACTAGTTAATGGCCCGATCCGGGTTTTAGTGCGCGGTGGTGCCGGTTTGAAAAATTAAAGTTAACCATCGCTTCCGCATTTGGCCTCTGGATGGAGGTCGGGGCGCCGCCGTGCACTTACACTGGTATCAGAGCCTCGCCATTAACATAGTCTAGCTTTGTCTAATGTGTTTTACATTTCCGATCGAACAATTTTCCAAGAACCGTATTTTTCTTCACATCAGTTTCTGTCGAAATTTTTTGAAGTCAAAAAATTTTTGAGGTTGTTTCAGAATGATGTGTAGGACAATCTAAGAGTTCTGGGAAAATTTGGTCTCGTGAACAGTCTAAACGTCCGCGGAACCGCGGCCAAACCCATGCTTTGGCCGTGGTTCCGCCGCGACTTGAACTGTTCTGTGTACCAAAATTTTGCAGAAAGCTCCTGACTTGGATATAGGGGTTTTAGAATATTATTTTTGGGCCCAGAATTTCTTGATGTGCTACAGTAGTACTTGGGGGCCCACTTGGTAAAATTTGATCGATCGGATATTTTAAATACATTAGTTCACAGTATTTACATTATATCTGCGACCGTGAATGTAACTTGATCGGTAAATCCTATCTAACTGCTATTGCCCGGTTAGACGGATTTGCGAACGTGGCTTTCACGTTGATGTTCTGTGTATTGCTGTGATGTTGCGGATTGGTCGTGGGGGATAGCCTGGATGCAATGCTAGTACAGTTTTGTTGTATTATGTACATTTGATATTGCGGGGCGAGCGTCCGACATGTGGACTGCCGTCACTGCCTGTTTGTATTATTATTTTGGGGCACGGCCAGGTTGTGGTCAATGTACCCGTTGTATGTATATTTTATTTTCTGTACTGGGATTACCCCGCGGAGGGATGCACGGATAGCCGGGTTCTAGAGGGCAACGGGCCCGCATCTCATGGCATTGAGACGGAGGGGGCTTCACTCTAGAATTGGCGGGCTATTCGCCGCACTCGTAGGGGGTACAGGTTGGCCAAGGAGGGGTGCCCAAGTTACCGGATTCCGTGAAGTGCTGGGTGGTCTATTCACGTTGCTGAAGGGGGCTGTCTCGCTTCAGGTTTTGGCGGGTAACTTGCCGCGCCCGTAGGGGTCTAGGATTTCATTGCACAGGCTATCCACACGACCAGGGGAACGTCGGGTTTCAGTAGTGGCTCTGTGAAACCCGGGGATCCCAGATATCTGTATTGTTCTGTGATGCTGTACATTTCTGTGATGTTGCATTTTATCACGCCTTGAGCGAAATATAATATATTGGTATATATATTAGTAGATGTTGTATATGTTTTGCATCCGCGCTAGTCCAGTCCCCGCTCTGTCGTTAGTTAGCTAACCTAACGGGTAATGACGGGACCCAGTGGCGAATGCGAATGGCATATACGTACGTCATATTATTTTCGTTCTTTGTGGTGTGATCAATTGATGGGACTGCGTTGATTCGGATCAATGCAAGTTAAAAACAAACCTAATCTGATGTTGTTGGAACACTTTTCAAAAAGCTGTTATTGCAAGGACGTTTACTTTTGCTTTGCATCGTGGTATTCAGTTGGAATATCCTGCTCCTCAGTCGATGAGGCAAGGGCCGAGATCCCTTCACCGGGAGTGACCCCTTGGACAAAAAGTTTGCGTCAGGGCATTAACTTCACTATAGCCGATTACTTTTGCTTTGCATCGTGGTATTCAGTTGGAATATCCTGCACCTCATTCTACGGGGAAAGAGCCGAGATCCCTTCACCGGGAGTGACCTCTTCAGCAAAGGTTTTCGTCACTATATTTTAAAAAGCTATCCGTTCCTTCAACGATATCAAGTTCATTACGTTAAAGGTTTTCGCCAGAAACCATTCGTAGCCCTCCGTCGTTTCATATGGGTGGTCAATAGTATTCAAGCTGTGTATGTTGGCCAAAGTCAAGGCATAGTGATTGGTAGCTATTAGGTATTCATATGCAGCATAGATAGATGCGTTGGTTTGGGGCAGTCGTACTACTATTTTGGCCAAAGTCAAAGGTATGTACCGGTGGGCTCAAATTAACCTGGAAAATGACGGGTAGAACTTGACATGTGACTTATGATATGTTGGCCAAAGTCAAGGTCATAAGAGCATAGGGCAGAAATCACATCGGGAGTTTCTAAAGAAACTGAAACTTGCCAGATATGAAGATACCTTCTGGAGTGTGACACCGTGAGCGGATTCCGTCACGTTATCATGCGATGATAGTGGGATCCCGATTCCCACTGATGAGTTGGTTTACTCCTCGGGACATCCCGACTAATTCTCCTTTCAGGTTTGGAGGAGAATTTGAGGTGACAGTGGGAGGTTTCCAGATTACATAAATTGGTAACCATTCTGATCTAGGTTAGAGTGCACGCTGAGTGTTTCTTTTCTCTCTCTCTGGCAGCGACCATTGACCCGACCCTAAGACTATGACTCAGTGACAAAAATTAACCGAACCTTCTTAAACACTGGCTTTTGGATTGTCAGAGTTGCAAACCTCATTGCCACTCCTACTTTTACCCTTTTCTTCAAGACACCCCGTATTACTACGAACGTCCACTTCCATTGGACAAAACCATCGTATGGTTAGATATGAACTCGAAAGAATTTATTCGAGGATGGTTTCAGGTTCTGGAGAAAACGGATATGACTATTCAGTTGTCTTTTCCTTTTACCTTCTCTCAGGTTGTGAGTACTCCTTGGTTTAGGAGTAGTACACCTATTACGCAAATTGGATAGTCTTCTTCCAAACCATAGGCAGGTGCCGACCGGTAGGGAATGAAGAAAACCAATTAGCATAACGATGGTGTGCAGAAGGTATTAAGTTAAGACAAAGCAAGGGATTAGTAAGAGGGCAAAGTAAATTGCGACTGATTTTCATGACCAAACCAGGTATTTCATTACCACTCCCACTTCACCTTTGTATTTCTCCAGGACACTCCGTATCACTACGAAGATCCACAGTTTATTGGATACTCCATCGTATGGTTATATACGAACTCGAAAGAACTTGTTCCAGTTCGGGGATGGATTCTGGTTCAGGAGAAATAGGAATAAGGTTTATTCGGTTGTCTTTTATCTTCCCCTTCTCTCATTGCGAGTGCTCCTAGGATTAGGACAGTACACCCATTATGCTTATTGGGTAGTCTTCTTCCAAACCATAGGCTGGTGCCGAACGGTAGGGAAGGAAGAAAACCATTTGGCCTAAAAGGGTGTGCAGAAGGTAATGACTAAAGACATAAAAAGGGATTTGGAGAGGTGGCAAAGAATTATACGATTACGGTCGTGAATCTGGAAGAGGAATTACTAGGAATACCGGGATACCCTATCGAAACATTTCAATGTTTCAGTTTCACTGTGTACTGTTAAAGGAAAACTGATTTCCCGATTAGATACTTACTCGAGGGTATGTATTTACCAGGTATGATTCTCACATCTGTATGGTTTTACAGATGATGAGTGGGAGTAAGTTATTGGGAATTGGGTGATCATCCTCATTATATCAGGATTCGTTGTAATTGGTGATATTTGAGGAAATCACCTGGGCTGTTTGCCGGTCGGCAAATATTTGGTTTTGAATATCTGCTGTTATGTACCAATTTCAAATTGATATATCTGTACGTCTATTTTCATAGAATGAGATATACCTTTTTGAAATTATGTCTATGACATTTACCTATATCAGTGGATGGTTAGGTAAGGAGCATTAAACAACGGTGTAATTCATCTTAACCATAAGTACAGTTTTCAACCTACGACACACAGGGAATGAGTTATTAGACTCAAGAGACTTATACAGAGTATTGTATGCTGTCCAGCGTCCATGAGGACAAAGGGGTTGGTTCTCGTACTATATTCGGTTTACTTATGATTTCTCTAGTTTTTAGACAGGTGTTTCGTGGAAACACAGGGTCCGAATTTTGAGAAGTTATAGGTATATGAATAAAGTAGAGAACCAGATATTACAAGTATCGGGATTCTTCAAGGTGATCGAAGATATAGATACTTGTGTATGGTATTCAGTTGATAGTAATGATTAAGAGAAATTGCTTCTCTTTCAGGTTACTCATAATTGGAAGCATTCATAAGTTGAGTATCGCTGATCGGCATCATTCCATTTAGTTGACATGCGCTGGAGACAGCTGCATGTTTTGAATCTAGTTCATTTAAGATCAGTGCCTCTGGTTCTATATTGGATATAGAACAGTTCATATCTTAACGTTGTTAAGATACGGGGAGTTGTCCGGCTTATGATTAAAACCAGACTCTGGATAACTCAAGGCACGTTTCTGTAATGGCTGTTTGTGGGTTGACCCAAGCTATGACAAGGGTTGATTTTCTACCATCTGGAAGATCAATAGTGATATTGTTCTAAACTCGCCACAGTTTTAATAAAGATGGATTTTTTCAGAAAATAGTAGTGGGAGTATGGTAGAACTGGAAGTGATTCCAGGACCACAAACGATTACTGGAGATTTGATAGGAACCTAAAGATTCAATCTGGTTTGACATTCCATTGGCCACTCCACAGATAAGGTGGGTAACTTCAAGCACCCGAGAGGTACTCCGGTAGCCTCAAGGACGGTGACAGGGAAGTTCTTGTTTACCCACACTTGCCATTGCTGTTGTTCCAGACTGTGAGACCCGGCAGGAGGATGAGTATAGCGTCGTTCTAAACTTGCTTTAGAAGTGTACGTTTATATGACTCTGCCAGAGGGTTGTCGTAGTCAGTGGGAGCAGCGGAAGCATTGGTGGACAGGTGGCTTATGTCTATTTATAGACTAAAGCAGATGTAGCGGAGATAGATCATCTATTTCTAATGTGACAGTCATAGGTTTGACTTCATCAGAATAGGGGATGGATCTGTTGAGAAGGTAGTAGGGTGTGTTGTCATGGAATTTGGATCACATACACAAAGTAGGAAGTGATATTCCTATACTACGATCGGTTATACTTTTGTCGTCACACAGTGGTTTCTTCACATGGGACTTGGACATTATATCAGACATACTGGTTACTAGATCTATGGTTTTAGATCTAGATTTGGGTGGTTTCCCAATCAGGGTACTTAGACAGCATTCTAAGAGTATTTAGAATGGACGACTCCTGGCACGGTAGTGTACCTGCAGGTGATGGAGTCACCCTCTCTAAAGGTGTCTTACAGACTAAAGGGGAGAGGGATGTGCATGATTGGCAGATCACTTGCTCAGACAATTGAGTCAATCATGAGATGTCAAGTACCACACCAGATGTTGTTCTTGCACTAGATGCAATAAGTTGACATTGATCCAATCCTGGGGAAACAGTCGGAAGCAGTTTTAGAACATAAGTGGATGTTCTATGGATATGATAACGACAGCCTCATTCGGGAGACAGTTATCATTCCAGGCATCCAAGGTGACCTGGACAACAGGGAGTTTGTCAGAGTTATAAGTTTTCCTTCTGACGAGGGGCAGTATTTTGGACAGATGGTCCAAGGCAATACTGAGGGAGGCGTGGCGCAGGATACTGATTAAGTTCAGTTAACGATACAGTTTAAGAAGTTTGGATTTGGAGTTCATTTATGAGCTAGGTCCCATCAGACATCCAGACACATTCTAAGACAGGTATTGCTTATTTGAGGAGATGGCTTTCTCCACGAACTTGAGATATAGAGAGATATAGAAAGAAACATCAAAGCGGATCCACTCACTGAGGCTATTCCTCGAACGCAATAGTTTCGCAAACGAGCTTTGTGAGACTGACTACTAGAGGAGTTGGGTGTTCGGTATCACACGGGCTGTGAGTATGCGACATCGCAATAATTAGCCTTGAGTGCAAGTGGGAGATTGTTAGAGATAGTGCCCTCAGAGTCAATTATTGGATCACAGGCACGTGATTGCAATGATTGAGGGAGGACCTGTTCCAGTAGGACAGTCTTACTCGAGATGATAGTATGCTATCTGGTTTATCTTTATCATCGTATACTACTTTAGGTGACCTGACATGTCACTATTACACGTTGATAGAGCCCCTAGGATTCTTGCTTGACCACCAGCAGTATGAAGGCGATCATATAAATGGGAGTTGGGGTCTATAAGCACATCCTTAAAAGGTCCCTAGTTGTGGGAGTTTCGAGACAGGGCATCGATACTCCAGAGTAGATTACTGTATACTGTCGAGACCCCGACGAAGGGCGGTGGCCGGTCTCACAAGCCTCTGGTGTCAGTTGGTTCACCTAAGATGTATACAGGTGCTCATTGGGTTATGAGTACACCGGACAGGACTCGCCGGGAACATGCTAGTTGGTCTTATACCTGACGTCAGATAGCAGTTCCCTGGTGACATGTGTACAGGTTAGTTCATCGACCTGAGGATCGTCATTTGTCTCGTGTGAGTTCCCACTGTACTTTGATTACTACCCTACCATGCTCAAAGGAGACGTGCAAACAGGTTTTAGTTGGGTACAGTCCCGAGCCACATGAAGGCAGTGAGCGGATCTTCAGGGGTTCGTCTCTCCCGGTATTGGGGGTGAGTTCGCGCTGTGTCTAGGAGAGCCATTACACGAAGCCCTCGGCCGAGGCAGGAGATTTACTGGTAGGTATTCCAGTAGTATCTCAGGGTGTTCTGGGCTACACTCCGACACGACTTGTACCGCTTTTGGGGGTCTGACTTTACCAACCCCCTAGGCCCGCCATGCGATGCTCATAGACGAATGGACCGGACTGTACGGATATTGTCACTGACAGGCTCAGTAGGGTGTCAGGATGAGTTCGCTCATCGACGTCCCTTTTGGTCAATACCTGGTGGCCCGTTACGTATTGGCTTATACCTCTGACGTGCTAGTGGTTAAATCCACAACCAAGGTGTTGACGAGTCTTTAGAGTCCCCCACATTCAGTTGCTCAAGTTTTCGGGCGAAACGCTGTAGAGACCATATGGAGATATGGCAGGGTTCGATCAGATACGTGCGGTATTGCATGAATCAGGATCGGACGGATAATACTAGCCGGCTTTGGTTTAAGCCGGATCCTAGTATAGTACCGTGTAGATTTTGTCTCATTGCATTTGTATTTCGGTCGGAATACAAATACGGGTGTGTATACATAGTAGCGTGGTTTTCCTGTAATTTATTACGGGACCAGTTTTCTGGAGTTGCCAGTTTGCTTTCCGTTTCGGCCATATTTCATTTTTATCTTTCAATGGCCGTAGATTGGTGGAGGAGGGCTTATTTGCATTTGTGCAAATAAACATTTGTGGAGGGAGTTCTTTGCATTTTGTTGGATCTTGATGGTTGCACCATCCCTTGACCATTTGACTTCTTCTTTCATGATAGCTTGACTTTGGTTGTGATGATGGGAGATGGTTGTGGAGTGTGAATTTGAGTTTGTCATCATTGCATGACTTTTGGTTGTTATGATGATAGTTGGAGTGTGAGGTTGGTTTTGTGATCATTGTTGATTATCACCATTCTCTTGCATTATTCTTATGGCTTATCTCTTGGGATTATTCCTCACTCACTCTCATTCTCTATCTCCTCCCAAAGCCATGGCCGGCCTAGCTCTTGTGGGCTGTCCAAAATTTGTAGTGTGGGATTTTGGTTCTTTTTATGTTAGAAAAAATCCCCAAGTTCCTCTACAAAGTTCATGTATCATCCCTCCACCAAAAGGCAACCTCCATGAACCCCAAAATGAGACATGGTTCTCCACTATATTCTACAGCAAATCTTGGGCACGTCGACTCGCCAGCTTCGTGCCCGAGTTGCCTCGGTATAGAGGTGGGAGCCTGTAAAAGAAGCAGGCGACGTGGTGCCCTTCCGGCGAGGAGGTGGAGACCGGACATTCCGCGGGAGATCGGGACGACGATGAGAAGACCGGAGGACACGGATCGCTCGGTATATCTCTCTTCCCCATCTAGTAGTTTGCTAGGACTAGTTAATGGCCCGATCCGGGTTTTAGTGCGCGGTGGTGCCCGTTTGAAAAATTAAAGTTAACCATCGCTTCCGCATTTGGCCTCTGGATGGAGGCCGGGGCGCCGCCGTGCACTTACAATAACAGCATTCTCCTTCGGGAGACAGTTATCATTCCAGGCTTCCAAGGTGATATGGATGGCAGAGTGGCTGTCAGAGTTATAGTTTTCCCTCTGACGAGGGGCAGTATTTTGGACAGGTGGTCCAGGTGGATACTGAGGGAAGGCATGGCGCAGGATACTGATTAATTTTAGTTGACGATACAGTCTAAGAAGTTTGGATTTGGAGTTCATTTATAAGCTAGGTCTCATAAGACATCCAGACACATTCTAAGACAGGTATTGCTCATTTCGGGAGATGGCTTTCCCCGCGAACTTGAGATATAGAGAGACATGGAAAGAAACATCAGAGCCGATCCACTCACTGAGGCTATTCCTCGAACGCAATAGTTTCGCAAACGAGCTTTGTGAGACTGACTAGTAGAGGAGTTGGGTGTTCGGTATCATACGGGCTGTGAGTATGCGACATCGCAATAATTAGCCTTGAGTGCAAGTGGGAAATTGTTAGAGATAGTGCCCTCAGAGACAATTATTGGATCACAGGCACGTGATTGCAATGATTGAAGGAGGACCTGTCCCAGTAGGACAGTCTTACTCGAGATGATAGTATGCTATCTGGTTTATCTTTATCATCGTGTACTGCTTTAGGTGACCTTACGAGTCGCTATTACACGTTGATAGAGCCCCCAGGATTCTTGCTTGACTTCCAGAAGTATGAGGGCGATCATATAAGTGGGAGCTGGGGTCTATAAGCAAATCCTTAAAAGGTCCCCAGTCGTGGGAGTTTCGAGACAGGGCATCGATTCTCCAGAGTAGACTAGTGTATACAGTCGAGACCCCGACGAGGGGCGGTGGCTGGTCTTACAATCCACTGGTGTCAGTTGGTTCACCTAAGATGTATACAGGTGCTCATTGGGTTATGAGTACACCGGACAGGACTCGCCGGGAACCTGCTAGTTGTGATTATACCTGATGTCAGATAGCAGTTCCCTGGTGACATGTGTACAGATTAGTTCATCGACCGGAGATCGTCATTTGTCTCGTGTGAGTTCCCACTGTGCTTTGATTACTACCCTACCACGCTCAAAGGAGACGTGCAAACAGGTTTTAGTTGGGTACAGTCCCGAGCTACATGGAGGCAGTGAGCGGATCTGCAGGGGTTCGTCTCTCCCGGTATTGGGGGTGAGGTCACGCTGTGTCTAGGAGAGCCAGAACATGAAAAGTCCTCGGCCAAGGCAGGAGATTTGCTGGTAGGTATTCCAGTAGTATCTCAGGGTATTCTGGGCTGCACTCCGACACGACTTGTACCGCTATTGGGGGTCTGACTTTTACCAAGCCCCTAGGCCCGCCATGCGATACTCATAGACGAACGGACCGGACTGTATGGATATTGTCACTGACAGGCTCAGTAGGGTGTCAGGATGAGTTCGCTCATCGACGTCCCTTTTGGTCAATAGCTGGTGGCCCGTCATGTATGGCTAATACCTCTGACGTGCTGGTGGTTAAATCCACAGCCATAGTATTGACGAGTCAGAGTCCACCAAACACACAGTTACTCAAGTTTTGGACGAAACGCTGTAGAGGCCGTATGGAGATATGGCAGGGTTCGATCAGATACGTGCGGTATTGCACGGATCGTGATCGGACGATTTTTTACTAGCCGGCTTTGGTTTAAGCCGGATCCTAGTATTTGACAGTGTAGATTTTGTCTCTTTGCATTTGTGTTCAGTGGGAATACAAATGCGGGCATGTTTATGCAGTAGTGGGGTTTTCCTGTAATTTATTACGGGACTAGTTTTCTGAAGTTGTCAGTTTGCATTCCGTTCCGGCCGGTTTTCTTTTGTTCTTTCGCGGCCGGACTTTCCGATGGAGGGGGTTATTTGCACATTTGCAAATAACATTTTGTGGAGGGGGTTTCTTGCATATGGATTGATTATGAGAGCATCTTTTTATTCCATTCTTTTCTATCATCATTTCATGCATTAATGAGATTAAGATTGATTTAGTGTATGATGTAAAGCTTGCTTTTGATATGGTCACCACCCTTGATCTCCTACACTCACCTCCCTTCATGTTTGATGCTTATTCCCTCCACCATTTGGTTCCAAGGGGGTCCGGCCACTTCATTGAGAGTGAGGGAGAGGTTTTATTTTGTATGAGGGAAATTTGATTATCTCATTTGGCTTGCTCACAAAATCCTTCTCATCTCTCCAAAGTTCTTGATTCCTACTTCCATCCAAAGGCAACTTCAAACCCTCAAAGAGAAAATGGCTACTACACTATTCTACAGCAAATCTTGGACGCGTCGGCTAGCCAACTTCGCGCCCGAGTTGCCTCGGTCCAGAGGTGGGAGCCCGTAAAAGAATTCGGCTACGTGGTGCCCTTTCCGACGAGGACGTGACGGACGAAGTATCCGCGGGTGATCGGAGTGGAGACGAAGACCGAAGGACACAGATCGCTTGGTATATCTCTTCACCCATCTTTATGTTTGCTAGTAGCTAGGTTAATGGCCCGATCCGGGTTAAAAGTGCGCGGTGGTGCCGGTTTGCTAGTTTGCAAAGTTTTTCGTTTCCGCATTTCCGGCGTCGGATCGACGGCGGGGGCCCCGCCGTGGACTTACAGTACTGTCTGTATTGGCGAGAGAGAGTTGCCTGTCGACTTGATCCTTCTCGAGATGTTGGACTTCGACGTTCTTTTGGGCATGGATTGGTTAGCCACGTGCTATGCTTCTGTGGACTGCCGTGAGAAGACAGTTAGATTCTGCTTTCACGGCGAGTCGGTTTTTGTTGTGTCGGGGGACAGTGGTGCCGCCCCTCACAGTGTGATTTCTTCTTTTCGTGCTGGACAGCTTTTGAGGAAGGGATGTCAGGGATTTCTCGCTTATGTTTGCGATGCTAGTGCTACAGAGGTTCCATTAGATCTGGTTCCGGTTGTTAGCGAGTTTCCTGATGTGTTCCCTGACGAGCTTCCTAGGCTACCGCCCGAGCGCGACATTTCTTTCTGTATTGATCTGGTTCCTGGCACGGGGCCTATTTCCATACCGCCTTATCGGATGGCCCCGGCGGAACTTCGAGAGCTGAAGGGTCAGTTGCAAGATTTGCTGGATAAGGGACAAATTCGACCCAGTGTTTCTCCTTGGGGTGCTCCAGTCCTGTTCGTCAAGAAGAAGGACGGCAGTTTGCGTCAGTGTATCGACTACCGCCAGCTGAACAGGGTGACAGTGCGGAACAGATATCCCTTGCCGCGTATCGACGATTTTTTTGACCAGCTCCAGGGGGCAGGATACTTTTCGAGGATCGATTTACGATCGGGCTATCATCAGCTGCGGGTTCGACAGGAGGACATTCCTAAGACTGCTTTCCGTACGCGCTACGGCCATTATGAGTTTTTGGTGATGTCGTTCAGACTCACCAATGCGCCAGCAGCATTCATGGACTTGATGAATCGTATTTTCCGGCCATATTTGGATCTGTTCATCATAGTGTTCATTGACGATATTTTGGTGTATTCCCGGAGTAGTGAGGAGCACGGGCACTACCTGCGGATTACACTGCAGACTTTGAGGGAGCACCAGCTTTACGCGAAATTCTCCAAGTGTGCTTTCTGGCTGGACAGCGTAGACTTCTTGGGGCATGTGATTTCACGAGACGGTATATGTGTAGACCCGAGGAAGATCGAGGCCGTTCAGTGTTGGCCCAGACCCATATCGGTTACGGAGATTTGCTGCTTTTTGGGGTTGGCCGGTTACTATAGGAGATTTGTGCAGGACTTCTCCAGTATTGCTACACCTTTGACCAGGTTGACCCGGAAGGGAGTTCCTTTCGATTGGATGAAGGAGTGAGAGCACAGTTTTCAGCAGCTACGGACTCGGCTGACTACGGCACCGGTATTATCATTACCTTCAGGATCAGGCGGATTTGTGGTCTATTGTGATGCTTCTCGAGTGGGGCTAGGGTGCGTTTTGATGCAGCATGACAGGGTGATCGCGTATGCTTCGTGACAATTGAAGAAACATGAACATAAATACCCCACTCATGATTTGGAGATGGCTGTAGTGGTCTTTGCACTTAAGATCTGGCGACATTACCTATACGGCGAGTCGTGCCAGATATTCACTGATCACAAGAGTTTAAAGTATATATTTCAGCAGCGAGACCTGAACCTTAGACAGCGCCGATGGATGGAGTTAGTGAAGGATTACGACTGCGAGATCTTGTATCACCCGGGCAAGGCGAATGTGGTGGCGGATGCTTTGAGCAGGAGGCCCGGGGGTAGTCTATCTTGTTTGAGCGCAGTACAGGGGCAGTCGTCGGCAGATTGGCAGATATTATGCGACAGCCGGATACAGTTCGAGTTCACGCCGATTGGAGGACAGATCGCGCATGTTCGTGCACGCCCACAGTTACTTGACCGCATACATGAGGCACAGCGTAGTGATGACCGATGTTCGGAGATCATGACACAAATTGGACAGGGCAGATTTTCCGAGTTCGTGATCGATGATCAGGTGGTACTACGATTTGGAGTTAGACTGTGCGTACCAGATGCTGAGGGACAGCGGCGCGAGATTCTTAAGGAGGCACATCGATCGGTGTACAGCGTCCATCCCGGTTCCACCAAGATGTCTCATGATATGAGAGATGTTTACTGGTGGGACGGAATGAAGAGGGACATCACAGATTTCGTGTCGAGATGCCTCACTTGTCAGCAAGTTAAGGCCGAGCACCAGAGCCCCGCGGGAGAGCTACAGCCGTTACCCATTCCGGAGTGGAAATAGGAGCAGATTTCGATGGATTTCGTTGTGGGTCTACCCAGGACTAGGCGAGGGTATGACTCTATTTGGGTGATCGTAGATCGTTTGACGAAAGCGGCTCACTTCCTGCCAGTGAAGACGACTTTCGGATTTGCTCAGTAAGCCCAGATTTACATCGACGAGATAGTACGACTGCACAGAGTCCCAACATGTATCGTGTCCGACAGAGGCACCCAGTTTACCAGTCGACTATGGCAGAGGCTTCAGGAGGCTTTAGGCACTCGCTTGAGTTTCAGCACAGCATTTCATCCGCAGACCGATGGACAGTCAGAGCGGACTATTCAGACTCTCGAGGACATGCTCAGAGCGTGTGTATTAGATTTCGGAGGTAGCTGGAATCATCACTTACCCTTAGTAGAGTTCTCCTACAATAACAGCTACTAGGAGACCATTCAGATGGCACCATTTGAGGCTCTTTATGGGAGGAGATGCAGATCGCCCGTCTGTTGGACAGAGCTCAGTGAGAGCAGTATCTTAGGGCCACAGATTGTTGAGGAGACGACCGTGAAGATCCAGTTGATTCGCGATAGGATGAGAGCAGCGCAGAGTAGGCAGAGATCTTATGCGGACCATCGGCGGTGCAGACTTGAGTTTTCTGTTGGTGATCATGTTTTCTTGAGGGTCTCCCCAATGAAAGGTGTGATGAGGTTTGGGAAGAAGGGGAAGCTCAATCCCAGATATGTGGGCCCCATCGAGATCCTCGAGCGTGTTGGTGCAGTTGCATACCGGTTAGCCATTCCGCCCAGTTTTCCTGATGTGCACCCCGTATTTCACGTTTCGATGCTCTGTAGATATCTTCATGATCCCTCGCATGCGATTCAGCACCCGACGATCCAGCTTGAGCGCGACCTTTCTTATGCAGAGCAGCCGGTGATGATCTTGGATTGACAAGTGAAGAAATTGAGATTGAAAGATATTCCTTCAGTCAAGGTACTTTGGCGTGGTCCGAGCAGCGAGGAGGTCACTTGGGAGACCGAAAGCGAGATGAGGAAGAAGTACCCCCGTCTTTTCGAAGGTACGTGTAGTTAGATTTTAAAATTCGGGGACGAATTTCTTTAAGGGGGAGAGATTGTAACACCTTAGGATGTGTTTAGTGGCTATTTATATTTAAATAAAGGGTTTTTAATAAAAAAATGTTTACCAAATTGAGTTTCAAATATTTTTCCCAATTTAATAAATATTTTTCTAAAATTTTCCTAGGCTTGCACACACATGTGCATGTAAACTAGGGTTTTAAAATGAGGTAATACCATGATTAGCAACCATGGTGGGTTTAATCATGGGGATTAAGTCTTTTGGGTTTTAATTAAGTTTAATTAGTTATTTAATGGTTGCTTTAATTTGAATTTCCCTTTTTAGTGTTGACTTGGTGAGAATGGGAGAGAGAGAATGCATCATGGCAAAAGCCATGCTTGCATTTAATGAAGAGAGAGAATGGAGGGGTTGACATTTGGGGTTATGATTCCCTCTCATTCTTGTATTCTTTTCTCTCAACCTCACTCTCACACACACACACACACTTACCATCTCAGCAGCAGCAGCAGAGGCAAGCTCAGCAGCAGCTGAAGCAAGCACAGCAGCAGCCAGAAGCAGCAACAGAGAGCAGCAACAGCAGCAACAGTGAGCAGCAACAGCAGCAACAGTGAGCAGCAGCAGCAGCAACTTCAACTGCAGCTCCTTCCCTTCACTCCTTCTTCTTCCTCCAGCTCCCTAGGGTCGAGTGTGGGGTATACTTCCTGAACTTACTCCCTAGTTTGCTTGATTTAGTGTAACTTAGCTTCGATTAGTGTTTATTGGTGCGTTTTAGTGCGATATGTGGTGATTAGTGGGAACCATGACCAAGTGAAGTATGTTTTGGTGTTAGTAAGTTGCTGGAGTGTTGTTAGGGCCATATTAACCCAGCTTAACCCCCAATTGCACTAAAATACAACCAGATCCCTATTTGATGCAAATTCATCGTTTTTAAGCAAAATTTGAGTTTCTGTAAACTGCTATCGACCCGGTGAGTTCAGAATAATTTTGAGAAGACTGCAGTTTAGTTGTTAGGTGCTGATCCCCCAGGTAGAACCCGACCCCCATACCTCTTGTTCAGGCCGCCGAAAAATTCGATCTGGCCGCAATTTGCTTGAAGGATGTACTTATGGACTACCATGTCCCCACTAGTATGATCCGCATCATAGTCCAGGTAGTCAAGTACACATCCTAAGGGTTTTACCAACATGTAACTATAAGACAGTATAAAGAGACAAGTATACATGTTAAAGTAAAGAGCAACCATATAGCATACTATCATATCGAGCAAGAAAGTCCTATATATGACCAAGCATCCAATATAATATACATCATCTGTACAATACTGGCCTCTAGGGCATACATACAACTAACATTATTGACCATAGTTAAGGTCATAAGACACTAGGGATAAAAACCATATCGGGAATTTCAAGAGTTGAAATTTGCAATGAGATTGCATACCTTCTATTTGATAGTTGGATCCCGATCCCACTGTGAGTAAGAGTTACTCCCGGGAGAGTTTTGCACTTAACAATTAGCTAATCCAGCAGGTATCTAGAAAGGTGTCAACGGGG
Source organism: Agapanthus africanus (assembly GCA_030015575.1). Classification (NCBI taxonomy): domain Eukaryota; kingdom Viridiplantae; phylum Streptophyta; class Magnoliopsida; order Asparagales; family Amaryllidaceae; genus Agapanthus; species Agapanthus africanus. The sequence continues at coordinate 249,846,974 of CM057347.1, read as the reverse complement.
TTACGCCTCTAGGAAAACGAGGTTTATTTTAATTAGGTCCGTGCGAAAGCATGGGGAACCTCCCTCGGAGTATCGACACTAGCTTGGCTGACCGGTTAGCGAACTTGTAGATTGCAATTAATCCTGGCTAATTTTCTTTTTAAGATTTGAAGGAAAATTTGATAAAAGAAGTGGGAGGCATCGATTAGATAAGATTAATAACCAATCTAATCATGCAAGCACAATCGCTGATTGTCTTCTTTTCTCTCTCCTAATGGCAGATACCAATGACGGGACTTAAGCTTTTATTAGACAAGAATAAACTCATGGGACCGAATTACAAAGATTGGCTAAGGAACATAAATATTGCCCTGACCTATGATAAGGTCGGATACGTCCTGATTACTCCAGCCCCTCCTAGCCCAGGCCTGATTCTTCAGTAGCGGATAAAGAAATCCGCAAGACATGGGATATAGACTGCGCAACAGCCAAATACCTTGTGCTTTCTTCTATGAATAATGAACATCAAAAGAAGTATGAGAAGATGGATGTGCATTCCATCTTTCTCCATACAAATAAGTTGTATGGAGAGCAATCTCGTACTCTCCGATACGAGGCATCTCGAAAGTTGTTTCAGATGCGGATGGCTACTGGTAAGTCTGTAGGTGACCATGTATTGAAGATGATTGGACTTATCGAAGAACTAGAGGACCTGGGTTGGACCATGGAGAATGAACAATATGTTGATATTGTTCCACAGTCCCTTCCCCTTTCCTTTGCTCATTTCATTGTAAACTTCAACATACACAACATAGAGAAGTCATTACCTGAACTCCTCAATATATTGAGGAGTGCATAGAGCATGCTAAAGGTAGCGAAAACTCCCGCTCTAATTGATGGGCCATCTTCCTCTTCTGTCCCGAAAGTCAAGATCAAGAGAAAGAAGAAGAAGAATCCCATCAAACTGAGAGGAGGAGTGATAAAGGCACCGGGAAATGACAGGATAGGGGCTGCAGCGACAGGAAGAGGGTAATGCTGTTAGGGTATATGCCCTAGAGGCCATTACTGTATCATACTAGTTTGTATATTACTTAATGGAAGCTTGGGATATTCACAGTTGTATAGAAAATCTTGCTCAAAATGGTAGTATGTTGCTTGGTTTGTTTCTACTTTAATGTATGCATGTGTTTCTTTTAGCATATCGCCTATACACATTAGTGTAGCCCTTAGGATATTTGCTTGATTACCAGCGTTGTGATGGCAGTCACACTAGTGGGGGCTGGGTAATCTTCAAGTACATCCTTATACAGGTCCCTAGTCGTAGGATTATCGAGACGGGGCATCGATATTCCGGAGTAGACTAGCATATGCGCTTCTCATCCCAGCAGGGAGATGGTCTGTCCCACAGCCATCAGTACGTCGTACTGGAGATAGTATGCGGGTGCTCGTTAGGTTACGAGTACACTGGACAGGACTCATCAGGAACTGTTGGTTGGTACTATACCTATTGTCAGATAACAGTTCCCAGGTGACAGGAGTACAGCTTAGTCCGTCGACTTGACACTGCTACTTAGCCTCGAGTGTGTTCCCACTGTACTTTGATTACTACCCTACCACGGCTCAAAGGAGTCGTGCAAATAGGTAGTAGTTGGGTGCAGTCCCAAAGCACTTGGAAGCAGTAACGGTTAGATAGGATTCGTCTCTCCCAGTATTGGGCGTTGATATCGCGCTGTGTCTAGGAGAGCCATTACACAAAGTCACTGGCCAAGACAAGCGAGAATTACTGGTAGTGTTTCCAGTAGTTTCTCAGGGTGTTCTAGGCTACACTCCGGCATGACTTATACCGCTATTAAGGGTCTGACGTTTACCGCCCCCTAGGCCCGCCATGCGATACTCTCAGACGAACAGACCGAACTGTACGGAGATTGTCACATTCAGGCTCGGTAGGAGTTTGGATGGGTTAACCTCATCGGTCTTCTTATCGGCATCTACCTGGGGACCGTTACGTACAGCTAGTACCGCTTGCGGCCTGTGGTTACACCCACTGCCAGCGTTGTGTCGAGTCTTTAGAGTCCCATACAGAGGGCTATTCTCCTTTGGGCAAAACAGAGTAGAGGTCGCATGGTTTTGCGATGGGGTTCATTCACATCCGCGCACTTGTGCACGTTTGGTGTCCGGGCAGTTATTACTAGCGGGCTGTGGTTTAAGCCAGATCCTAGTATTTGTTTTGGGATTGGTTTTGTCTCATTGTATTCGTGTTCCTCAGAACACGGATGCGGGTGTGTATGCACAGTTGACAGAGGCAGAGGAACCTCATTAGGGTTATTGACCGTTGACTTTTTCATACCCCTAATAAGAATGAGAGATATGATTAATGATATTGATTAAGGATAATTGTGCCATTGTTAGATTGACCATTTGACTTTTGTTGACCTTTTGAGTTTGGTTGACCGGTTGACTTTTGTTGATCTTTTGACCATCATCATTTCACTTGCAAGATGCTTCTTGTTTCTTGAAAAATGCATTTAATGTGAAATGATAATAGTCATTCCATACTAACCATCACAATTTATTTTTATTATTATTATTATTATCATTTTCTCTCATATGAGCATGGTTGTAGATTTTCTTGTTAATTCTATCATGCTCTTTCTCTCTCTTGCTTAGCTTTTCCTCTTCCTCTCTCAAAGCTCTCAACTCTCATGTGTTGAGAACCATGAGCTTGTGAGATAAAACCATCAAAACTTCTCTCTACTCTTTCTAGGGTTCTTACTTTAGCAAGCCAAGCACTGTAGTTACCTCTTGGCTGAGGTAGGAGCTCAAGGTAGAGGCATTCGGGTGGATCTTTCTTCGGCAAAGAGAGGACGACGACGAGGAGCCATCTACACCACTCCAAGGAGAAAGCAAGAAGGAGGACCACAAAATGAAGAGAAGGAGTTCAAGACCTAGGTATAACCTTCTAACCGAGTAGCTAAAACTTGTGGTTTGTTTGTTAGTCTTTGTTTAGCAAAGATCCTCTAGTTCTAGTCCATGTTACCTTGTGTTAAAAAAACCGTTTTTTACCTATTCCGCCTCCCCGTAAGCACCGGGGTGGGTAACGTGGACTTATAAATGCTTCCACTGCCACCAGACTGGGCACTGGAAGAGAAACTGCGTTGGATACCTGGCCGGCCTCAAGAAGAAGAAGCATGTTGATGCTTCCACTTCAGGTGTGCTTCTAACGAAAAACTTTTTTTCAATTAACTCTGCTTCCTGGGTATTGGATACCGGGTCAGGATCTCACATTTGTAATTGTGTGCATGGGCTGAGAAATAGCAGGTTTTTGAAGAAAGGTGATCACGCTCTCCGAGTTGGGAATGGTTCCTATGTAAATGTTGTAGCAGTGGGAGAGTATCACCTTAGTTTACCCTCGGGTTGTATATTGGTTTTGAACCCATGTTATTTTGTACCTTCGATGTTATGTAATATTATATCAATATCGTTGTTGGACAATGAAGAATATAATTTTGTGTTACAATCTAATGTTATGAACATTAAGCTTAATCAAGAGTTGATTGGGTCTGGTACATTAAATAACGGGATATACATCCTAAACCAACATACAGTTTTCAATATACAACACACAAACAAAAGGAAGATTTCAGACATAAATGAAGCTTTCATTTGGCATTGTAGACTTGGTCATATTAATGAAACAAGACTAACCAAGCTACAAAAAGATGGATATTTAAACCCGTTTGAATATAAATCTTATGCGACTTGCCAGTCTTGTATCAAAGGTAAAATGACTAAAACTCCGTTTAGTGGACACGGAGAAAGTGCTACTGAACTCTTAGGCCTCATACATAGTGATGTATGTGGACTAATGTCTACACATGCGAGAGGTGGTTTTTCATACTACATAACTTTTACTGATGATTTCTCGAGGTTCGTACACGTGTTCTTGTTGAAACATAAGACCGAAGCCTTCGAAAAGTTTAAGGAGTATAAATCTGAAGTAGAAAAACAAACAGGCTTGAGTATCAAGAAACTTTGATCGGATCGAGGAGGAGAGTTTCTAAGCTCAGAGTTTCTAGGTTTCCTAAAAGAGAATGGGATTCTCTCTTAGCTCACTCCTCCGTACACACCACAGCACAACGGTGTGTCGGAACGGAGGAATCATACCCTATTAGATATGGTACGATCAATGTTGAGTGATTTTGAGTTACCACTTTCATTGTGGGGGCACGCATTAGAGACTGCGATATATCTATTGAATAGGGTTCCGACCAAAATCGTGTCTACCACTCCATATGAGATATGGTATGGGAAAAGACCATCTCTTAAACGAGTTAGGATATGGGGTTGTCCGACTTATGTGAAAAAGCAGAATCCGAATAAACTCGAGACACGATCGGTTTTGTGTAAATTTGTGGGATTTCCAAAACACTCATATGGATATCTTTTCTACCACAAGAAGGCACAAAGGGTGTTTGTTTATCAGTATGCCACATTTTTAGAAAATGATTTTTTTACAAATGATACTGTTGGCAATGCGGTAGAACTGGAAGAAATTCCAGAACCACAAAAAAATACTGATGATTTGGTTGAACCTGACGAACCTCAGTCACTCCGTAGATCTAGTAGGACTTCTCGCCGACCAGATAGATACTACGGTTTTCTAATTGATGGTGATAGAGAAGTGTCACGACCCGAAATGGCACATGACTGGCACTTGAATCATATGAAAGTCTATAGGACCCCATCTAATTCAAGTAAGCCAAAAGCCCAGAAATCTAAAACCATTTTAAATAATAATTGAAGAAAACTTCTTTAAAAGCAAGAGGTTTTAATAGCATAAGCCGAATTATGTGTTTTTAAAACATCAAGTCATTTCTGAAAATTTCGGCAGAGTTTCCTTTGTAAATACCGGCCCCGAACGGGGTACAACATGAATAATATACGAAATGATAAAAGTCATCCCCAAGCGTGATCTAGCTCTTCGTCAAACGATGATCATAACCACGCAAGCAATATAATATACAACGCCAAAGGGCGAGGATCAAAACTCAAAAAGGAAAATCAAATCATCAAGAAACCCATAATAATACAACGCGCGACTCTAAGGTCGAAATAATAACAACTGGTTTTCTAAGTCTGAAATAAATATACAAGTCTGGTTGATGGAGTTACTAGATACAACTGAAAATAAATGTACAATGGTGGTCACGATGTGAGTGAACCCACCTACCAAACCAATCACCCGGAAAAGGAGCAGAGTGCCAGAACGCTGCAATGAAACCTGTACGGCAAAACCTACAAGGAACTGTGGCACAACGGGGGTGAGTTGCCAACTCGTGAGTAGAAAAACATCCACAGATAGAAATCGCATGTATGACTCACTCCTAGGTCATACGATCATAATATATATCTTCAAAATATATCCTGAAGCATAAAATATGACTAGGGTATACATCTATGCATAAGTGTAATACCAAATGCTCGTGTCAGTGCCTCAGGTAACAACATATCATATGTATGATGTATGAATGCATGAAAACAAAATGCATTCAACCATGAAATCAATGCCTGTAAGCCAGTGGATCTCGTCCACGTGTCAACCAGTGACGCAACAATATCATGCATGTAAATATCATAAAAGCATATGCATGTAAATATGAGGATATAAATCAACGGGTGTCCCTCGCGACACATCAAAATCATGGTACCTGGGTGTCCAACATCGACACTCGAAAACATCATGAAAACCGTGTCCAGCATCGACACGTAAATCCTCATATCTCAGGATTTGTCAGTCCAGATCGGCCCACAGGCTCCGTCAGTCCGGATCGGACCATATCATCTCTCGAATCCGGTCGGTATCCTCCGGATATCCACCGAGCCCAAATACTATCACTGGTAAGTATGGTTCCCCTGTCAGGCTCATCGGCGTTGTCCATCGAAATACCTTTCTTGCCCCGGGGTACCTCCGGGCCCCACCATGTACCTGCACACGGCCCACGACGCCTCCTCGCATGGGGTATACATATATATATCAGAACCGATAAAACTCATGGTGGACGCACTGAAATATCATATCAAGAGAAACCGAATTTTTAAAACAATATATAATCTCTTTTAAAATGTCCACGGTTCTCAAATCCAGAAATCTCATGAAAACAGCATATCTCAATGCGTATAATCATAAATCATGATGTATGCTACATATAACAGAGATGTAAGCATATACGTATATCATATAACATGGAACAACACTATGCACAGATCAAGGGAAAACCGCTCTTTTAAATGAATTCAGTTTTGAAATATATCCAGCGGTTCCCAAATTCCTCCAAGTCAAATGCAATATCATATAAAGGTGCATGCAACTATAGCAGACAATTCATGCAAGGTATCAAATCAAAATGCAGCAATTCTACTGTGTAGTGACATGGCAATTATCGATGATGAAGTGTGTGAGCCGGCAAGTAAGTGTACGTGAAGCATACGCATCATCGATAATGGTGCTGGTGTCCCGATAGCATGGGTTTCATAATAACTGCATAGAACACAATAGCATGCAATACGATGCGAATAGTAAGAATATGCGGAAAAAGAATAGATAACGCAGCAAAAAGGAAATATGCATTAAATATAAGAGTCACACAGTTTTGGCGCTTTGAAATAACACGAATCGTGGTGTTTAGAAAAATAGGGGCTACGGTGTTTTTAAGAAAAGGTACGTCCTTTGAAATATCCGTAGTATCCCTTGGTATGTCTTTAAAATTCTCACGATTCGTTAGTTTTGGAAATAGGTATGACTCGGGTCCAGTCTAACATCTACTAGGTAAACTACAGGTCTAACTAACAAACCAATCAAAAGGATATGGAAACCACCTAAATCTGAGTCGATATATCTATATACTTATATATAATAGTCGGTGATCCTGCCTCAATAGTACCACATACGATACAATATATCATATGACATCCACGAGTCAAGAGTGCGGATCTATCATCATAGTTATCTCGTACGGTAAATCCACCATACGGCATCCCAAATCTGGCTGCGAGTCAATTATCACATCTATCTCATCATTTATCTGGTATCCTTATCATCACATCAGGAATTAGGGGTACTGATCTACAGTCTAGTATAATCTGATACCATCAACATATATAAATGCGTGTGTATGAAAACACATCGCCTACCGATCTGCTATCATCACATGTTGTATCTCATAATACGATCCAAATCACATCACCGATCTCATGGCATCATGCCCAATCTCATCGACTCATCTCTAACTATCATCCACTATCCTCATTATCCATGTATAGGTATACGTATATATATATATATATAGTCCCATACCTATGTGTGTGTGTGTGTATACGTATCCCCATATACGCACAAGTAATAATAATAATAATGCATGCAAGGGTGTGTGTGCGTGTATACAAACCTATTATATGGTTCACGGCTAAGAAATCAACCATGACACTATCATCCATTTTCGCAACACGTATGTAAATATATAACATATCATCAACTACACTACGAACTGCGGGGGTGCTATACGCCATCCACCCGACTTCCCCCGTAGATATAAATCTACTCACCTTGCTTCTCGCTTGCCGAAGTCGATAACGCCACGCTCTCCTCGTCGTCTTGAAATCCTCATGGGGGTGCCTATATATAAACACACAAGATATCGTAAACCGAAATCATGCACAAAACCAAATCGATACACGAAACGAACATAGGTTAAAACCTATCGATTACGCATGCAAGAATAACCAACAACTCTCGACGATTGACGTATAAACGTGAATCGACCGATAAAAACACAATTATCAAAACTTCATTTCATAAATATCACGAAACATAAAGCAACAACTTTGAAAACTTGCTCCAGATTTTACCCTAAGTCAAATTAGCCAATTTTGCATATGTGTAGGGTCTAGTTTACTGGAGATGGAGCTACAGGAGAAGCACGAAGACAATTGCTCCAGGTCTGGCCGCAAATTGCGGCCAGAAGGGATATTTGTCTGGCCATGGTGAGGGCATAAGGGCTAGGGTTTCAATGGTGGGTCCTAGGTTGCCTGCTTGTGTCTCTGTGTTTGCTAAAATATTTTTAGTGTCTCCTGCAGATATCCAAAAACAATCACAAATTCCACAATTTCAATATCGGCAGAATTTCTATGTTTTCTAATTGGGGTTTAAGTCTCTGTTTTAGTCCAATATGTTATCACTAGGGGGTTTAAGGTCACTACTACACTCAATTGCACTTCACAACTCAAGGATTCCTTAAACCCTAACTTGGAAATTCCAAACCTCACTAAACATCACTATATCGGTTTTAAGTTAACAAGGATGCAAAAGCAATGGAAATACTACCCTAATGATGGAATAATTACCTCATTTGGTAACTCAAGAAATTTCTTGAGTTGCCCCAAGTGTCCAAAATCCTTTCTTTCATGGTCTAAAGTGAAGCTTGTGAGCTTGTGTACATTTTTAATAAAGTGGGATGGACTTTTGACTTGATTTTGGTAGTGTATTGTGAGATTGAAGAGGAGGGGAGTGAGGAGGCAGCCAAGGTGACAGAGGAGAGGAAAAAGATGAAATGATGAAGTGTGGAGACAAGCCATGGTCAACGGAGACCCCTCACCCTCTTTCTCTCTCTCTCATGCCCATCCCTCATTATAAAACCCTTTTCTTTTCTTTTCTTTTCTTAATCTTTTCTTTTCTTTTCTTTGCATTTAAAACCCAAAAAAATGCATGAAGAAAATTAAAGAAAAGCCATGTAAAAATGTAACAATGTGTAAAATGGCATGGTGCATGTCATGTGCACAAAACTAGCTTAAAGCGCGATTAGCGATATTTAATCGCGATTAGCGATATTTAATCGCGATTAGCACTAAAATTGTATATAATTAATTATAAAATTTCATGATTTGCTTAAATCCAATAAAACACCCTCTTTTTAGTAATTTCTATAATTTTCCAATTTTTTTTTTCTCAATTTATCGGTATTTAATTATACCGCACTAATAAAATATTCAATATATTTATTATTTAATTATAAACATTCCCAAAAATAATATTTTATTTTTCTGAAATGTTACAATCTTCCCCCCTTAAAGAAATTCGGTCCCCGAATTTAAATTTAAACCCCACAAATACTAAAACATTTCAGTAAAAAGTCCAAGTCGTCAGGGCTCCGAAATCATAGACACATAAATCACATCATAGCGCAATACATACGCATGAAAACGAGTATATAAACCAAATCAAAACTCCATCAAGCATCCCGCAATCATCGTAATTATGGTGAAGACACCAATGTCAAATCCAATACGAAAACCAACATGATGTACATCAAAACTATAACATGTACATAGTACGCGTCGGTGTAAACTTATCAAAATATCCGAAAGAAATGCATGCAAAAACCTTTTTAAGTTGTTGTGCGATGCGCGTAACATGGCACGGTGGCGGGCGTTTATTGTAAGAAAATAACTATATTTACATATACTCTTTGTTTAATATGCACGTCTCGCCGTTTTGAAAATAATTTAGAAGGGTTCCCTTTGTTAAAGTTTTCGTGTCATCTCGGACACGTAGGTAAATACTGAGGCTATAGCTCCCTTTTGGAAATCCCTTCGATAACTATCAATGCTTGCAAAAATATATTCAGGTACTGTCTCTGACTAGTCCTGCTCAGCTACTATACCAAATAGTAAATATCATAAAACATACTGCTCCAACAGAAATCAATCCAAAAAATGTGCATAAGAATGTCATGTGCGTCTGGTGCGCATGGAAACCGAAATCAATAAATATGCCATACATGTGCACAGAAAATAAATCTAAGTGCAACGGGTGTGCACGAAACACCTATCAAAGGCAACGGGTGTGCTTGACAGCAATATCAGGTGCATCGGATATGCACAAAAAAATCCCGATTTAGTGCATATGGTGTGCACCAAAATCGCATCTCATATCATGCGCCCAACATACGCAAAAAATCCAAATCAAGTGCATCCATCATGCACGAATAAAATCTAAATCAAGTGCATCCAACATACACGAAATCCAATATCAATAACTCAAATGCGTATAAAAAGCAACACCGAGTGTACCAAGGTGTACAAAATCGTAAATTAACACAACGGTGTATAAAGCATATCTCAAGTGCAATAACTATGCACAAAATATAAATACCTAGTAGGTGCAGCCATGGTGCACGAAAACGATATCATGAAACTCAATCATCAAAACTCAAATCCAAGCGATATCAACGTGATACTCAGATCACTAAAGCAAATCGCAATAAATGACATTGAGGTACACCTCCTACAATGTCGAACAAAGTCGGTGCGCCCAAAACTGGCAGAGCAAGAACATCTGCTTGCCTCCTGCTCACTGTCTGGCGTCCACTGTCTCTGGGTCCTCATTTCTCAGTGGATTACCAATCTCGCAATCCGACGGCTCATCGGTCCGGTCAGGTGTGTTAACGGGAACGATTTCTCTCTGGCACTCCTCTAAGGATCTCTGGCCAACTGTCATGGTCACTCATAACATGTCTCATCGACGATTCCGAACTCTGGCCTGCAAGGTGTGCACAATATGACCGCTCCTGGTCCAAGTCTTCTCGTATAGTATTCCAGAAAGGTCCTGTCGATGTCTCTCCCAAAACTCGTTTCTGCCGAACTGCCCGGAAGTTATCGTCCTTTACTAAATCTGTTTCTTGTTCCGAAACGGCTGCATACTCATCACGAATCCTTCAGGAAGATATATCCATATATAACGCCTCTGCATGCGTATCACATCTCTGATGTCAACAGAGTGAAACGTCATTTCGTCGGAATCTCGTGCGAACCTCTTACTCCGCTTTTCTATAATGTCGACTGATTCAGACTCGTCTCTTCGTGGCTGCATGGACTGCGCTCCAACGGCTATACTCATATCTGGAGTCTCCCAAGCAATGCATCCCATCACATGATATCCGAATGAAGTCGAACCATTCGATCGATTCGTCAAAACCTCATAATCCCCCAAGAGCTTAACATCTTGAGTACAGTTTAATAATATCGAGTACATGCCACAGCACCAATGGACTAACCGTAGAAGGGCGAACCCAACCCTCATTAAAGGCACCGCGGAACTGCCGCAAACCCTAAGGTTCAAAGGCTTTCACATGGTCATTATGTCGAGTTAGGGTTTCATTCTTTTAGAGGGTCCGTAGAATTACTTGCATGTTTCCTCCAAATACTTTAAACTTGGAAAATGGGTTTCTGACATTCGATCGTCTCTATCGACTCCCAACGTATCTGTGTGAATTCTTCTCAAGCTGGAATCAATCAATCTAATGACCTCGCATCGGGGCAAACGAATGAACCACATGTCCTAGTCATTCATCCTCGGGTGACTAGCGACCTTCTATCATATCTCTAAGTATAACTCGTACTGCAATAGCTCCAACATCTGGGGAGATATCTCGTCGTTCGCAGCAGCAACTGGCTCATTCGTCTGCACGCTGAACAGTGCCTCAATCATCAAGAATAATCTGTGCATTGACGGTCACCACATTCTGGCTGGCCTCTATCAGTGGCCTAATCCTCTGGTGCTGATCTGCACGTCCGAGTAACCTTGTAAAAGTGATCCATCAAACGCTCATGGCGCGAAAACTCAAATAACGATACATCTATGCAATCGTATATATCTGGAATCACGCCCTGGTCAGTCCTCGTCCGTGACGAGCTCGTGCTGACCGCAACTCTAGCCGTAGCTCTCTCTACCCGTGTAATCAAGACAGCAAAACCATAAACCGATATCGATGAGGATAGATCATGAATGAATATAATGTTGTGCAAGGAAATATACATCCTAAGGCTTCTTAAGAGGAGTAGTGTATCATAAGTATTCCGCGGAACATACACACGGTACGTCACTCTCCTTAAGTCACCTTCTCCATCAACCAAGGTCAACCTACGCTACGAAAGTTCGGGTCTAATACCCCCTCGACTAAGTCTAAGTTCCATAAGGTCAAGCCTAGATTCCGTATATATACAAACACCCTAGGCTCCGTATAGTCAAACATAGACTCGAACCAAGGTTAACCTAGCGCTCTGATACCAACTTTGTCACGACCCGAAATGGCACGTGACTGGCACTTGAATTATATGAAAGTCTATAGGACCCCATCTAATTCAAGTAAGCCAAAAGCCCAGAAATCTAAAACCATTTAAAATAATAATTGAAGAAAACTTGTTTAAAAGCAAGAGGTTTTAATACCATAAGCCGAATTATGCATTTTTAAAACATCAAGTCATTTCTGAAAATTTCTGCAGAGTTTCCTTTGTAAATACTGGCCCCGAACGGGTTACAACATGAATAATATACGAAACTATAAAATGTTGGAGATAGTGCCCTCAGAGTCAATTATTGGACCACAGGCACGTGATTACAATGATTGAGGAAGGACCTATCCCGGTAGGACAGTCTTACTCAAGATGATAGTATGCTATCTGGTTTATCTTTATCATCGTGTACTGCTTTAGGTGACCTGATAGGTCGCTATTACACATTGAAAGAGCCCCTAGGATTCTTGCATGACTGCCAACAGTATGAGGGTGATCATATACGTGGGAGCTGGTAGTCTATAAGCACATCCTTAAAAGGTCCCTAGTCATGGGAGTTTCGAGACAGGGCATCGATACTCCAGAGTAGACTAGTGTATACAGTCGAGACCCCGACGAGGGGCGGTGGCCGGTCTCACAAGCCACTGGTGTCAGTTGGATCACCAAAGATGTATACAGGTGCTCATTGGGTTATGAGTACACCGGACAGGACTCGCCGGGAACATGCTAGTTGGTCTTATACCTAACGTCAGATGGCAGTTCCCTGGTGACATGTGTACAGGTTAGTTCATCGACCAGAGGATCGTCATTTTTCTCATGTGAGTTCCCACTGTACTTTGATTATTACCCTACCACGCTCAAAGGAGACGTGCAAACAGGTTTTAGTTGGATACAGTCCGGAGCCATATGGAGGTAGTGAGCGGATCTTCGGGGGTTCGTCTCTCCTGGTATTGGTGGTGAGGTCGCGCTGTGTCTAGGAGAGCCAGAACATGAAAAGTCCTTGGCCAAGGCAGGAGATTTACTGGTAGGTATTCCAGTAGTATCTCAGGGTGTTCTGGGCTGATCTCTGACATGACTTGTACCGCTTTTGGGGGTCTGACTTTTACCAACCCCCTAGCCCGCCATGCGATGCTCATAGACGAACGGACCGGACTGTACGGATATTGTCACTGACAGGCTTAGTAGGGTGTCAGGATGAGTTCGCTCATCGACGTCCCTTTTGGTCAATACCTGGTAGCCCGTTACGTATAGGCTAATACCTCTGACGTGCTAGTGGTTAAATCCACAACCAAGGTGTTGACGAGTCTTTAGAGTCCCCAACAGACAGTTGCTCAAGTTTCGGGCGAAACGCTGTAGAGGCCGTATGGAGATATGGCAGGGTTTGATCAGATACATGCGGTATTGCACGGATTAGGATCGGACGGTTAATACTAGCCGGCTTTGGTTTAAGCCGGATCCTAGTATAGTACAGTGTAGATTTTGACTCATTGCATTTGTATTTCGGTCGGAATACAAATGCGGGTGTATATACACAGTTGCGGGGTTTTCCTGTAATTTATTACGGGACCAGTTTTATGGAGTAGCCAGTTTGTTTTCCGTTTCGGCCATATTTCTTTGTATCTTTCATTGGCCGAAGATTGGTGGAGGAGGGCTTATTTACATTTGTACAAATAAGCATTTGTGGAGGGTGTTATTTGCATCTTTTTGTGTCATGATGATTCTTCCACCCTTGACTTTCTTTATTCATCATTGCATGACTTTTGGATGTTATGATGATAGATGGGAGTTGATTAGCTTGATGGAGTGTGAGGTTGGTTTAGTGATCATTGTTCATAATCACCACTCCTTTTTCTCTCTTGTTTTTGAGGCTACACCTCACTTGGCATTTTTCCTCCTCCTCTCTTAGCATGGCCGGCCACAAGAAGGGGGCTGCCCCATATTTTTTGGTGGGGAAATTTTGTTCTTTTGGCTTCACAAAATCCTTTTAGCTCCATCTCCAAAACTTCATTCCTCCACCATCTCAAAAGGCAACTTCCAATACCCCAAATGAGACACAAGTTCCACACTACATTCTACAGCAAATTTTGGGCACGTCGACTCGCCAACTTCGTGCCCGAGTTGCCTCGGACCAGAGGTGGGAGCCCGTAAAAGAAGCCGGCGATGTGGTGCCCTTCCGGCGAGGAGGTGAAGACCGGAGATTCCGCGGAAGATCGGGACGATGGCGAGAAGACCGGAGGACACGGATCACTCGGTATATCTCTCTTCCCCCTTCTCTAGTTTAGCTAGGACTAGATTAATGGCACGATCCGGGTTTATAGTGCGCGGTGGTCCCGGTTTGAAAAAGTTTAAAGTATATCACAGCTTCCGCATTCCGGGGTCGGATTGACGGCCGGGGCGCCGCCGTGCACTTACAGTGGTATCAAAGCCTCGCCATTAACCTAATCTAGCTTTTTCTAATGTGTTTTACATTTCTGATCGAACAAAATTCCAAAACCTCATTTTACAATAGCATCAGTTTATGTCGAAATTTTTTGGAGTCCAAAAACTTTTCAGGTTGTTCAGAATGATGTGCAGGGGATTTTAAGCATATTGTAAAAATTCGATGCACTGATTCCCTAGAACGACCGCGGAACCGCGGCCAAACCCCTGTTTGGGCCGCGGTTCCGCGGCAATAAGAAGGAATCATTGCACCAATTTTTTACAGAGGCCTCCTGACTTGAAAATATGGTTTTTGGAACATTCATTTTGGGCCCAGAATTTCTTTAAGTGCTATAGTAATGCTTGGGGCCCACTTAGGAAATTTGATCGATCGGATATTTTAAACACATTAGTTCACAGTATTTACATTATATTTGCGACCGTGAATGTCACTTGATCGGTAAATCCTGTCTAACTGCTATAGCCCGGTTAGACGGATTTGCGAACGTGACATTCACGTTGATGTTCTGTGATTTTGCTGTGATGTTGCGGATTGGTCGTGGGGGATAGCCTGGATACAATGCTAGTACAGTTTTTGTTATATTATGTACATTTGATATTGCGGGGCGAGCGTCCGACATGTGGACTGCCGTCACTGCCCGTTTGTATATTATTCTTTTGGGGCACGACCAGGTTGCGGTCGATGTACCCGTTGTATGTATATTTTACTTTCTGTACTAGGATTACCCCGCGGAGGGGTGCACGGATAGCCAAGTTCTAGAGGACAACGAGCCTACATCTCATGGCATTGAGACGGAGGGGGCTTCACTCTAAAATTGGCGGGCTATTCGCCGCACTCGTAGGGGGTACAGGCTGACCCAGGAGGGGTGCCCAAGTTACCGGATTCCGTGAAGTGCTGGGTGGTCCATTCACGTTGCTGAAGGGGGCTGCCTCGTTTCAGGTTTTGGCGGGTAACTTGCCGCGCCCGTAGGGGTCTAGGATTTCATTGCACAGGCTATCCACACGACCAGGGGAACGTCGGGTTTCAGTAGCGGCTCTGTGAAAACCGGGGATCCCAGATATCTGTATTGTTCTGTGATGCTGTATATTTTTGTGATGTTGCATTTTATCACGCCTTGAGCGAAATATAATATATTGGTATATATATTAGTAGATGTTGTATATGTTTTGCATCCGCACTTGTCCAGTCCCCGCTCTGTCGTTAGTTAGCTAACCTAACGGGTAATGACGGGACCCAGTGGCGAATGCGGATGGCATATACGTACATCAGTATATTTTCGTTCTTTGTGGTGTGATCAATTGATGGGATTGCGTTGATTCGGATCAATGCAAGTTAAAAAACCTATTCTGATGTTGTTGGAACATTTTTCAAAAAGCTGTTATTGCAAGGACGTTCTCTTTTGTTTTGCATCGTGGTATTTAGTTAGAATATCCTGCTCCTCAGTGGACGAGGCAAGGGCCGAGATCCCTTCACCGGGAGTGACCCCTTGGACAGAAGTTTGCGTCAGGGCAATAACTTCACTATAGCCGTTTACTTTTGCTTTGCATCGTGGTATTCAGTTGGAATATGCTGCACCTCATTCTACGGGGAAAGAGCCGATATCCCTTCACCGGGAGTGACATCTTTAGCAAAAGTTTTCGTCACTATATTTTTATAAAAGCTAACCGTTCCTTCAACGATATCAAGTTCTTTACGTTAAAGGTTTTCACCTGAAACCATTCGTAGCCCTCCGTCATTTCATATAGGTAGTCAACAGTATTCATGCTGTGTTTGTTGGCCAAAGTCAAGGCACAGTGTTTGGTAACTGTTGGGTATTCATATGCAGCATAGATAGATGCGTTGGTTTGGGGCAGTCGTATAGCCTTGTTGGACAAAGTCAAGGGCTTGTGCGGGTGGGCTCAAATTAACCTGGAGAATGACGGGTAGAACTTGACATGTGACTTATGATTTGTTGGCCAAAGTCAAGGTCATAAGAGCATGGGGCAAAAATCACATCGGGAGTTTTCTAAAGAAACTGAAACTTGCCAGATATGCGCATACCTTCTGGAGTGTGATGACGTGAGCGGATTCCGTCACGTTATCATGCGATGATAGTTGGATCTCGATTCCCACTGATGAGTTGGTTTACTCCTCGGGTGACCCCGACTAATTCTTCTTTCAGGTTTGGAGGAGAATTTGATGGTACACTGGGAGGTTTCCAGATTAGATAAATTGGTAACCATTCTGATCTAGGTTAGAGTGCACGCTGAGTGTTTCTTTTCTCTCTCTCTTTGGAAGCGACCATTGACCCGACCCTAGACTATGACTCAGTGACCAAAATTGACCGAACCTTCTAAAACACTGGCTTTTGGATTGTCAAAGTTGCAAACCTCATTGCCACTCCTACTTTTACCCTTTTCTCCAGGACACCCCGTACTACTACGAACGTCCACTTCCATTGGACAAAACCATCATATGGTTATATACGAACTCGAAGGAATTTATTCGAGGATGGTTTCTGGTTCTGGAGAAAACGAATAGGACTATTCAGTTTTCTTTTCCTTTTACCTTCTCTCAGGTTGCGAGTACCCCTTAGATTAGGGGATAGTACACCTATTACGCAAATTGGATAGTCTTCTTCCAAACCTTAGGCTGGTGCCGACTGGTAGGGAATGAAGAAAACCAATTAGCCTAACGATGGTGTACAGAAGGTATTACGTAAAGACAAAGAAAGGGATTAGAAGGAGGGAAAAGTAAATTGCGACTGCTATTCACGACCAAACCAAGTATTTCATTACCACTCGCACTTCACCTTTGTATTTCTCCAGAACACTCCGTATCACTACGAAGATCCACAGTTTATTGGATACTCAATCGTATGGTTATATACAAACTCGAAAGGAACTTGTTCCAGTTCGAGGATAGATTCAGGTTCAGGAGAAATAGGAATAAGGTTTATTCGGTTTTCTTTTATCCTCACCTTCTCTCGCATTGCGAGTGCTCCTAGGATTAGGACAGTACACCCATTAGGCTTATTGGATAGTTTTCTTCCAAACCATAGGCTGGTGCCGAACGGTATGGAAGGAAGAAAACCATTTGGCCTAAAGGGGTGTGCAGAAGGTAATGACTAAAGACATATGAAGGGATTTGGAGAGGTGGCAAAGAAATAAACAGTTACAGTTGTGAATCTGGATAATGGAAGAGGCATTACTAGGAATACCCGGATACCCCATCGAAACATTTCAATGTTTCAGTTTCACTGTGTACTGTTAATGGAAAACTGATTTCCTGATTAGATACTTACTCCAGGGTATGTATTTACCAGGTTTGATTCTCACATCTGTATGGTTTTACAGATGATGAGTGGGAGTAAGTTATTGGGAATTAGGTGATCATCCTCATTATATCGGAATTCGTTGTAATTGGTGATATTTGAGGAAATCGCCTGGGTTGTTTGCCGGACGGCAAATATTTGGTTTTGAATATCCGCTGTTATGCACCAATTTCAAATTGATATATCTGTACGTCTATTTTTATAGAGTGAGATATACCTTTTTGAAATTATGTCCGTGACATTTACCTATATTAGTGGATGGTTAGGTAAGAAGTATTAAACAACGGTGTAATTCTTCATAACCATAAGTACAGTTTTCAACCTACGACACACAGGGAATGAGTTATTAGACTCAAGGGACTTATACAGAGTATTGTATGTTGTCCAGTGTCCATTAGGATGGAGGGGTTGGTCCTCGTACTATATTCGGTTTACTTATGACTTCTCTAGTTTTTAGACAAGTGTTTCGTAGAAACACAAGGTCCGAATTTTGAGAAGTTATGGGTATATGAATAGAGTAGAGAACCAGGTGTTGCAGGTATCGGGATTCTTCAAAGTGATCGAAGATGTAGATACTTGTGTAGGGTATTCAGTTGATAGTAATGATTAAGAGAACTTGCTTCTCTTTCAGGTTACTCATAATTGAAAGCATTCCTAAGTTGAGTAACGCTGATCGGCCTCCTTCCATTTAGTTGACATGCACTGGAGAAAGCTGCATGATTTGAATCTGGTTCAATTAAATCAGTGCCTCTGGTTCTATATTGGATATAGAACAGTTCATATCTTAACGATGTTAAGGTACGGGGAGTTGTCCGGTTTATGCTTAAAACCAGACTCTGGATAACTCAAGGCACGTTTCTGTAATTGCTGTTTGTGGGTTGACCCAGGCTATGACGAGGGTTGACTTTCTACCATCTGGAAGATCAATAGTGATATTGTTCTTAACTCGCCACAGTTTTAACAAAAATGGATTTTTTCAGAAAACAGTAGTGGGAGTATGGTAGAACCGGAAGTGATTCCAGAACCACAAACGATTACTGAAGATTTGATAGGAACTTAAAGATTCAATCTTGTTTGACATTCCATTGGCCACTCCGCAGATAAGGTGGGTAACTTCAGGCACCCGAGAGGTACTCCGGTAGCCTCAAGGACGGTGACAGGGAAGTTCTTGTTTACCCACACTTGCCATTGCTGTTGTTCCAGGCTGGGAGACCCGGCAGGAGGATGACTATAGCGTCGTTCTAAACTAGCTTTAGAAGTGTACGTGTATATGACTCTGCCAGAGGGTTGTCGTAATCAGTGGGAGCAGCGGAAGCATTGGTGGACAGGTGGCTTATGTCTATTTATAGACTAAAGCAGATGTAGCGGAGATAGATCATCTACTTCTGATATGACAGTCATAGGTTTGACTTCATCAGAATATGGGATGGATCTGTTAAGAAGGTAGTAGGGTGTGTTGTCCTGGTATTTGGATGACATACAGAGAGTAGGAAGTGATATTCGTATACTACGATCGGTTATACTTTGGTCGTCGCACAGTGGTTTCTCCACATAGGACTTGGATATTATATCAGACATTCTGGTTACTAGATCTATGGTTTTAGATCTAGGTTTGGGTAGTTTCCCAATCTGGGTACTTAGACAGCATTCTATGAGTATTTAGAATGGACGACTCCAGGCACGGTAGTGTACCTGCAGGTGATGGAGTCACCCTCTCTAAAAGTGTCTTACAGACTAAAGGGGAGAGGGATGTGCATGATTGGCAGATCACTTGCTTAGGCAGTTAAGTCAATCATGAGATGTCAAGTACCGCACCAGATGTTGTTTTTGCGGTAGGTGCAATAAGTATATATTGATCCAATCCTGGAGAAACAGTAAGAAGCAGTTTAAGAATATAAGTAGATGTTCTAGGGATATGATAACGACAGCCTCATTCGGGAGACAGTTATCATTCCAGGGTTCCAAGGTGACCTGGACGACAGGGAAGTTGTCAGAGTTATAGTTTTCCTTCTGACGAGGGGCAGTATTTTGGACAGGTGGTCCAAGGCGATACTAAGGGAGGCATGGCGCTGGATACTGATTAAGTTCAGTTGATGATATAGTCTAAGAAGTTTGGATTTGGAGTTCATTTATGAGCTAGGTCCCATCAGACATCCAGACACATTCTAAGATAGGTATTGCACATTTCGGGAGATGGCTTTCTCCGTGAACTTGAGATATAGAGAGACATAGAAAGAAACATCAAAGCGGATCCACTCACTGAGGCTATTCCTCGAACGCAATAGTTTCGCAAACGAGCTTTGTCAGACTGACAAGTAGAGGAGTTGGGTGTTCTGTATCACACGGGCTGTGAGTATGGGACATCGCAATAATTAGCCTTGAGTGCAAGTGGGAGATTGTTGGAGATAGTGCCCTCAGAGTCAATTATTGGATCACAGGCACGTGATTGTAATGATTGAAGGAGGACCTATCCCGGTAGGACAGTCTTACTCAAGATGATAGTATACTATCTGGTTTATCTTTATCATCGTGTACTGCTTTAGGTGACCTGATAGGTCGCTATTACACGTTGATAGAGCCCCTAGGATTCTTGCTTGACTGCCAGCAGTATGAGGGCGATCATATACATGGGAGCTGGTAGTCTATAAGCACATCCTTAAAAGGTCCCTAGTCGTGGGAGTTTCGAGACAGGGCATCGATACTCCAGAGTAGACTAGTGTATACAGTTGAGACCCCGACGAGGGGCGGTGGCCGGTCTCACAAGCCACTGGTGTCAGTTGGATCACTTAAGATGCATACAGGTGCTCATTGGGTTATGAGTACACCGGACAGGACTCGCCGGGAACATTCTAGTTGGTCTTATACCTGACGTCAGATAGCAGTTCCCTGGTAACATGTGTATAGGTTAGTTCATCGACCTGAGGATCGTCATTTGTCTCGTGTGAGTGCCCACTGTACTTTGATTATTACCCTACCACGCTCAAAGGAGACGTGCAAACAGGTTTTAGTTGGGTACAGTCTCGAGCCACATGGAGGCAGTGAGCGGATCTTCGGGGGTTCGTCTCTCCCGTTATTGGGGGTGAGGTCGCGCTGTGTCTAGGAGAGCCAGAACATGAAAAGTCCTTGGCCAAGGCAGGAGATTTACTGGTCGGTTTTCCAGTAGTATCTCAGGGTGTTCTGGGCTGATCTCTGACACAACTTGTACCGCTTTTGGGGGTCTGACTTTTACCAACCCCCTAGGCCCGCCATGCGATGCTCATAGACGAAAGGGCCGGGCTGTACGGATATTGTCACTGACAGGCTCAGTAGGGTGTCAGGATGAGTTCGCTCATCGACGTCCCTTTTGGTCAATACCTGATAGCCCGTTACGTATAGGCTAATACCTCTGACGTGCTAGTGGTTAAATCCACAACCAAGGTGTTGACGAGTCTTTAGAGTCCCCTACAGACAGTTGCTCAAGTTTCGGGCGAAACGCTGTAGAGGCCGTATGGAGATATGGCAGGGTTCGATCAGATACGTGCGGTATTGCACGGATCAGGATCGGACGGTTAATACGAGCCGGCTTTGGTTTAAGCCGGATCCTAGTATAGTACAGTATAGATTTTGTCTCATTGCATTTGTATTTCGGTCGGAATACAAATGCGGGTGTGTATACACAGTTGCGGGGTTTTCCTGTAATTTATTACGGGACCAGTTTTATGGAGTTGCCAGTTTGTTTTCCGTTTCGGCCATATTTCTTTGTATCTTTCATTGGCCGAAGATTGGTGGAGGAGGGCTTATTTGCATTTGTGCAAATAAGCATTTGTGGAGGGTGTTATTTGCATCTTGTTGTGTCATGATGATTCTTCCACCCTTGACTTTCTTTATTCATCATTGCATGACTTTTGGATGTTATGATGATAGATGGGAGTTGATTAGCTTGATGGAGTGTGAGGTTGGTTTAGTGATCATTGTTCATAATCACCACTCCTTTTTCTCTCTTGTTTTTGAGGCTACACCTCACTTGGCATTTTTCCTCCTCCTCTCTTAGCATGGTCGGCCACAAGAAGGGGGCTGCCCCATATTTTTTGGTGTGGAAATTTTGTTCTTTTGGCTTCACAAAATCCTTTTAGCTCCATCTCCAAAACTTCATTCCTCAACCATCTCAAAAGGCAACTTCCAATACCCCAAACGAGACACAAGTTCCACACTACATTCTACAGCAAATCATGGGCACGTCGACTCGCCAACTTCGTGCCCGAGTTGCCTCGGACCAGAGGTGGGAGCCCGTAAAAGAAGCCGGCGATGTGGTGCCCTTCCGGCGAGGAGGTGAAGACCGGAGATTCCGCGGGAGATCGGGAAGACGGCGAGAAGACCTGAGGACACGGATCACTCGGTATATCTCTTTTCCCCCTTCTCTAGTTTAGCTAGGACTAGATTAATGGCACGATCCGGGTTTATAGTGTGCGGTGGTGCCGGTTTGAAAAAGTTTAAAGTATATCACCGCTTCCGCATTCCGGCGTCGGATTGACGGCCGGGGCGCCGCCGTGCACTTACATAAAAGGCATCCCCAAGCGGGAGATAGCTCTTCGTTAAACGACGGTCATAACTACGCAAGCAATATAATATACAACGCTAAAGGGCAAGGATCAAAACTCAAAAAAGAAACTCAAATCATCAAGAAACCCATAATAATACAACGCGCGACTCTAAGGTCGAAATAATAACAACTGGTTTTCTAAGTCTGAAATAAATATACAAGTCTGGTTGATGGAGTTACTAGATACAACTGAAAATAAATGTACAATGGTGGTCACGATGTGAGTGAACCCACCTACCAAAGCAATCACCCGGAAAGGGAGCAGTGTGCCAGCACGCCGCAATGAAACCTGTACGGAAAAACCTGCAAGGAACTGTGGCACAGCGGGGGTGAGTTGCCAAATCGTGAGTAGAAAACATCCACAGATAGAAATTTCATGTATGACTCACTCTTAGGTCATACGATCATAATATATATCCTCAAAATATATCCTGAAGCATAAAATATGGCTAGGGTATACATCTATGCATAAGTGTAATACCAAGTGCTCGTGTCAGTGCCTCAGGTAACAACATATCATATGTATGATGTATGAATGCATGAAAACAGAATGCATTCAACCATGAAATCAATGCCTGTAAGTCTGTGGATCTCGTCCACGTGTCAACCAGTGACGCAACAATATCATGCATGTAAATATCATAAAAGCATATGCATGTAAATATGAGGATATAAATCAACGGGTGTCCCTCGCGACACATCAAAATTATGGAACCTGGGTGTCCAACATCGACACTCGAAAACATCATAAAAACCGTGTCCAGCATCGACACGTAAATCCTCATATCTCGGCCTCCGTCAGTCCGGATCGGCCCATATCAATTCTAGACTCCGGTCGGTATCCTCCGGATATCCGCCGGGCCCAAATACTATCACCGGTAGGTATAGTTCCCTTATCAGGCTTATCGGCGTGGTCAATCGAAATACCTTTCTTTCCCCGTGGTACCTCCGGGCCCAACCATGTACCCGCACACTGTTGGGATGCGGAGGCGGCCCGGCAGTCTAACCGACGCCAAATGCGGAACAAAAACTTTTTATGAAACCGGCGCCACCGCAACCCAAATCCCCGGATCGTTCCATTAACCATAAACTAGCAAAATATAAAAGGAGTTAGGAAAGATTATATCGATCGATCCGTGTCCTTCGGTCTTTAATCTCGGCACCAAACTCCCGCTGCTGCACTGACGAAGTCCGCTCCTCGATCACGCCCGTCGAAGTGGCACCACGTCTTTGAATCTTTATACGGGCTCCTGCTTTGAACTGAAGCAACTCGGACATGAAGTTTGCCAGCCGACATGTCCAATATTGAAGTAGAGAGAGTGTAGAATACTTAGTCTCAAGAGTGAATTTGCCAAAATGGATGGAAATGTGAGCAAAGAATTTTGCTTCGAGAAAAAAGAGAATGAGCCTCCAAAAATTGAGCTCGGCCAGTGAGTGGAAAAAGTTCTCTGCGAATTTTTAAGAAGTGAAGAACTGGCCATATCAATTAATCAAGCAACAAAAACAATACATGTTTAATTGCAGAAAGCCCCCCGTCATCAATCAATTCATCCTTTTTCCACTTTATCCCATCACCACATAAAACCCCTTGCATTTTTAAAACTTGCCCACTTTGCAAAAGAACCCCTACGGCAAAACAATCGTCCACCAACCCAGAGCCCATGCTCATTGAAAGTTGCCCCTGTTCAAGTACGAATTTCAGTGCAAAGGCAAGGCAAGGCAAGGAATTGACAAGGTCAATGGTCACATGAAATAAACAAAGAGGGTGGTGTTTAAGACGGAAAAAAAACTGGCAACTCCCAAGATAATCCCGTAATGAATTACGGGATTACATCTCAACAGTAAATACATACCCGCATTTGTATTCCGTCCGAATACAAATGCAATGAGACAAAAATATCCATACAATATAATACTAGGATCCAGCTTAAACCAAAGCCCGCTAGTATTATCCGTCCGATCATGATCCGTGCACAAGTGCACGAATATTATCGAACCCTGCCATAAAACCATATGGCCTCTACAACGTTTCGCCCGAACTTGGGAAACTTTTTGTGGGGGACTCTAATGACTCTTCAATACACTAGCACTGGGTATAACCACTAGCACGTCAGAGGTACTAGCTGTACGTAACGGTTACCCATGTATTGATCAGAAGGGAAGCTGACGAGTGAACTCATCCAGAAACCCTACTGAGCCTGACAGTGACAATATACGTATAGTCCGGTATGTTCGTCTATGAGTATCGCATATAGGGCCTAAAGGGCTAGTAAACGTCAGACCCCCAATAGCTGTATAAGTCGTATCGGAGAGTAGCCCAGAACACCCTGAGATACTACTGGAATACCTACCAGTAAATCTCAATTACCCTGGCCAGGGATTTCGTGTAATGGCTCTCCTAGACACAGCGCAACCTCACCCCCAATACCAGGAAAGACGAATCCTTGACGATCCGCTCACTGCCTCCATGTGGCTCGGGACCGTACCCAACTAAAACCTGTTTGCACGAATCCTTTGAGCCATGGTAGGGTAGTAATCAAAGCACAGTGGGAACTCATATGAGACAAATGACGATCTCAGGTCGACAGACTAACCTGTACGCATGTCACCAGGGAACTGCTATCTGACGATATGTATAATACCAACTAGCATGTTCCCGGCGAGTCCTGTCCGGTGTGCTCATAACCTAATGAGCACCTGTATACATCTTAGGTGAACCAACTGACACCAATGGCTTGTGAGACCGTCCACCGCCCCTCGTCGGGGTCTCGACTGTATACACTAGTCTACTCTGGAGTATCGATGCCCTGTCTCGAAACTCCCTCGACTAGGGACCATTTAAGGATGTGCTTATAGACCCCAGCTCCCACGTATATGATCACCATCAAACTGCTGGCAGTCAAGCAAGAATCCTATGGGCTCTATCAACATGCAATAGTGAACTAAAGCATGTACTCGATGATAAAGACAAACCAGATAGCATACTATCATCTCGAGCAAGACTGTCCTATCGGTATAGGTCCTCTCTCAATCATTGCAATCACGTACCTGCGATCCAATAATTGACTTTGAGGGCACTATATCCAACAATCTCCCACTTGCACTTAAGGCTAATTATTGTGATGTCGCATACTCACAGCTCGTGTGATACCGAACATCCAATTCCTCTACTAATCAGTTTCACAAAGCACATTTGTAAAATTATTGTTTTCGAGAAATAGCCTCAGCGAGTGAATCCGCCCTGAAGTTTCTTTCCATGTCTCTCTTTTTCTCAAGTTCGCGTAGAAAGCCATGTCTTAGAATATGTCTGGATATCTGATGGGACCCATTCATAAATTAACTCCAAATCCAGCAAACTTCTTAGACTGTATTGTCAACTGAATTTAATCACCATCCTGCACCATTCCTCCCTCAGTATCCTCTTGGACCACCTGTCCAAACTACTGACCCTCGTCAGAGGGAAAACTATAATTCTGACAGTCACTCTGTCATCCGGGTCATCTTGGAAGCCTGGAATGATAACTGTCTCCCGAAGAAGGCTGTCATTATCAAATTCCTAGAACAACTACTTATGTTCTAAAACTGCTTCCGAGCGTTTCTCCAGGATTGGATTAATATCAACTTATTGCATCTAGTGCAAAAACAACATCTTGTGTGATACTTGACATCTCATGATCAACTCAATTGCCTAACAAAGTGATCTACCAATCATGCACATCCCTCTCCCCTTTAGTCTGTAAGACACTTTTAGAGAGGTTGACTCCATCACCTGCAGATACACCACCATGCCAGGAGTCGTTCATTCTAAAATACTTTTAGAATGATGTCAAAACACCCAGATTGGGAAACTACCAAAATCTAGATCTAAAATCATAGATCCAGTAACCAGAATGCCTGATATTATATCCATATCCTATATGGAGAAAACACTTTGTGACAACCACAGTATAACCGATCGTAGTATAGGAATTTCACTTCCTACAATGTGTATGTCATCCAAGTACCAGTACATCACACCCTACTACCTTCTTAACAGATCAATCTCCTATTCTGATGAAGTCAAAGCCCATGACTGTCACATCAGAAATAGATGATCTATCTCCGCTATATCTGCTTTAGTCTATAAATAGACATAAGCTACTTGTCCACTACGCCTGCGCTGCTCCCACTGACTACGAAAACACTCTGGCAGAGTCATATACACGTGCACTTCTAAAGCTAGTTTAGAACGACGCTATACTCATCCTCCTGCCGGGTCTCATAGTCTGGAACAACAGTAGTGTCAGGTCTGGGTAAACAAGAACCTCCCTGTCACCATCCTTGAGGCTACCAGAGTATCTCTCGGGTGCCTGAGGTTACCCACCATATCTGCGGAGTGGTTAATGGAATGTCAATCCTGATTAAATCTTTAGGTCCTATTAAATTTTCCGTAACCGTTTGCAGTTCTAGTGTCTCTTCCAGTTCTACCATACTCCCACTACCGTTTTCTGAAAAAATCCATTTTACTAAAACTGTGGCGAGTCAAGAACAATATCACTATTGATCTTCCAGATGGTAGAAAATTAACCCTCGTCAAAGACCGGGTTAACCCACAAACTGCCATTACAGAAACGTGCCAAGAGTTATCCAGAGTCTGGTTTTAAGCATAAGC
Source organism: Agapanthus africanus (assembly GCA_030015575.1). Classification (NCBI taxonomy): domain Eukaryota; kingdom Viridiplantae; phylum Streptophyta; class Magnoliopsida; order Asparagales; family Amaryllidaceae; genus Agapanthus; species Agapanthus africanus. The sequence goes on along the minus strand of CM057347.1, from coordinate 249,819,886 downwards.
CGGACAACTACCCGTACCTTAACATCGTTAAGATACGAACCATTCTATATAAAATATAGAAATAGAGGCACTGATTTAATTGGAACCAGATTCAAATCATGCATCTGTCTCCAGTGCATGTTAACTAAATGGAGAGAGGCCGACCAGCATTACTCAACTTAGGAGTATATCCAATTATGAGTAACCTGAAAGAGAAACAAGTTTCTCAAAACCATTACTATCAACTGAATACCATACACAAGTATCTACATCTTCGATAACCTTGAAGAATCCTGATACTTGTGACACCTGGTTCTCTATTTTATTTTTATACCTATAACTTCTCAAACTTAGACCTTGTATTTCTACGAAACACTTGTCCAAAAACTTGAGAAGTTACAAGTAAACAGAACATAGTACGAGGACCAACCACTTTGTCCTAATGGATACTGGACAATATACAATACTTTGTATAAGTCCCCTAAGTTGAATAACTCAAACCCTGTGCGTCGTAGGTTGAAAACTGTACCCTGGCGATTTCCTCAAATATCACCAATTACAACGAATTCCGATATAATGAGGATGATCATCTAATTCCTAATGACTTACTCACACTCATCATCTGTAAAACCATACAGATGTGAGAATCATACCTGGTAAATACATACCCTGGAGCAAAGGTCTAATTGGGAAATCAGTTTTCTATTAACAATACACAGTGAAACTGAAACATGAATATGTTTCAAAAAGGTGTATCCGGGTATTCCTAGTAATGTCTCTTCCATTATGCAGATTCATGACTATAACTGTATATTTCCCTGCCATCTCTCCAATTCTCTTTATTTGTCTTTAATCATTACCATCTGTACACCATTGTTAGGCTTAATGGTTTTCTTCCTTCCCTACCGTTCGGCACAAGCCTATGGTTTGGAAGAAGACTATCCAATAAGCATAATAGGTGTACTGTCCTAATCCTAGGAGCACTCGCAACCTGAGAGAAGGTAAGGATAAAAGACAACTGAATAAACCTTATTCCTATTTCTCCTGAACTAGAATCCATCTTCAAAAATGTTCCTTCGAGTTCGTATATAACCATAGGATGGATTTATCCAATGGAATTGGATGTTCGTAGTGATACGGGATGTTCTGGAGAAATAAAAAGGTGAATTGGGAGCGGCGATAAGATACGTGGTTTGGTCATGATTGTTAACAGCCGCAATTTACTTTGCCCTCTTTCTGATCCCTTTATTTGTCTTTACTTATTACCTTCTGTACACCCAACTTAGGCTAATTGGTTTTCTTCATACCTACCTTTCGGCACCTGCCTATGGTTTGGAAGAAGACTATCCAATAAGCGTAATAGGTGTACCCTCTCCTAATCCTAAGAGCCCTCACAACCTAAGAGAAGGTAAATGGAAAAGACAACTGAATAATCCTATTCAATCTCTCCAGAACCAGAATCCATCCTCGAAGAAGTTCCTCCGAGTTCGTATATAACCATACGATGGATTTATCTAGTGGAAGTGGATGTTCGTAATAATACGGGGTGTTCTGGAGGAACTCAAAGGGTAAAAGAAGGAGTGGCAATGATGTATGAAACTCAGACAATCCAAAAGCCAGTGTTTTAATAATGTTCGGTCAACTGGGTCACTGAGTTATAGTATAGGGTCGGATCATGGTCGCAGTCAAAGAGAGAGAGAAAGGAAACACTCTGCATGCACTCTAACCTAGATCCGAATGGTTAATCATTTTATCTAATCAAGAAACCTCCCACTGTATCCTCAAATTCTCCTCCAAACTTGAAAGAAGAATTAGTCGGGGTCACCCGAGGAGTAAACCAACTCATCAGTGGGAATCGGGATCCAACTATCATCGCATGATAACATGATGGAAGCCACTCACGTCATCACACTCCAGTAGGTATGCGCAAGCGTGACAAGTTTCCTGTGTGTTTGAAACTCCCGATGTGATTTTACCCCAAGCAGCTTATGACCTTGACGGATGCCAACAAATCATAAGTTGCAAGTCAAGTTCTACCCGTCATTGTCCTAATTAATTTAGACTCACCCAAACTCGCCCTTGACAGATACCAACAAGGCTGCACGACTATCCTAGATTAATGCATATCCATGCTACAGAAAAGCAACACATAGCTACCGCACATTATGCCTTGACGGAAGCCAACAAACATAGCACGAATACTAGGCGCTACTTTTCAGAAATGACGGAGGGCTACGGCTGGTTTTTGGCCAAAAACCTTTAGCGTAATGAACTTGATATCGTTGAAGGAACCGAATATCTTTTTATAAAAATATAGTGGCGAAAACTTTTGCTAAAGAGGTCACTCCCGGTGAAGGGATCTCGGCTCTTTCCCCGTCGAATGAAGTGCAGGATATTCCAAACTGAATACCACGATGCAAAGCAAAAGTAATCGACTATAGTGAAGTTATCACCCTGACGCAAACCTCTGTCAAAGGGGTCACTCCCGATGAAGGGATCTCGGCCCTTGCCTCGTCGAATGAGGTGCTGGATATTCATAACCGAATACCACTGTGCAAAACAAAAGAGAACGCCCTTCTAATAACAGCTTTTGAAAAATTGGTTCCAACAACATCATATATAGGTTTGTTTTCCTTGCATTGATAAGAATCAACGCAGTCCCATCAATTGATCACACCAGAAAAGAACGAAAATATGATGTACGTATATGCCATCCGCATTCGCCACTGGGTCCCGTCATCACCCGTTAGGTTACTTAACTAACGACAGAGCGGGGACTGGGCTAGCACGGGTGCAAAACATATACAACATCTACAAGTATATATATCAATATATAATAATCGCTCCAGGTATGATAAATGCAACATCACAGAAAAGTAATAAGCATCTCAGAACAATACAGATAATCTGGGATCCCCGAGTTTCATAGAGCCACAAATGAAACCCGACGTTCCCCGGATCGTGTGGATAGCTTGTGCAATGAAAACCTAGACCCCTACGAACGCGGTAAGTTACCCGCCAAAACCTGAAGCGAGGCAGCCCCCTTCAGCAACGTGAATGGACCACCCAGCACTTAACGGAATCTAGTAACTTGAGCACCCCTCCTTGGGTCAACCTATACCCCCTACGAGTGCAGCGAATAGCCCGCCAATTCTAGAGTGAAGCCCCCTCCGTCTCAAAGCCATGAGATGCGGGCCCGTTGCCCTCTAGAACCCGGCTATCCGTATACCCCACCGCAGGGTAATCCTAGTACAGAAAAGAAAATATATACAACGGGTACATCGACCTCAACCCAGTCGTGCCAAAAAAGAATAATATACAAACAGGCAGTGACGGCAGGCCACATGTCAGACGCTCGCCCCACAATATCAAATGTACAAATAAATCAAAACTGCACTACCATTGCACACAAGCTATCCACCATGACAAATCCGCAACATCACAGCACAACACAGAACATCAACGTCAATGTCACGTTCGCAAATCCGTCTAAAGGGACTATAGCGATTAGACAAGATTTACCAATCAAATGACATTCACGGTCGCAGATAGAAATGTAATGCACTGCAAACTAACACATTTAAAATTCCAATCGACAAAACATCCCGAAATAGGCCCCAAGCACAAATCCAGTACTCAAAATAATCTGGGCCAAAACTAAATTTTTAGGAAACCCCAGTTTTAAGTTAAAGACCCAAAGAAAAAATTTAGTGCACTGAAACCCAAACACTGCGGCGGAACCGCGGCCAAAACGTAGGTACGGCCGCGGTTCCGCGGCGTAACAGAGGGCTCATGCAACAAAATTTTTACAGTTGTCTTAGAAAAGCCTGCCTGATTTTCTGAAACACTCAAAATAATTTTTCGATGACAAAAAATAATTCGACAGAAACTTAAGTATTGAAATTGCGGTTTCGGAAATTTTGTTCGATCGGGCTTTTAAATATGTTAGAACAATCTAGTAAGCGGTTAATAGTTTGGCTCTGATACCATGTTGGGAAGCGGCGGCGCCCCGGCAGTCTAACCGACGCCAAATGCGAAACAAAAACTTTTTACGAAACCGGTGCCACCGCAACTCAAATCCTCGGATCGTTCCATTAACCGTAAACTAGCAAAATATAAAAGGAGTTAGGAAAGATTATACCGATCGATCCGTGTCCTTCGGTCTTTAATCTCCGCACCAAACTCCCGCTGCTGCGCTGACAAAGTCCGCTCCCCGATCACGCCTGTTGAAGTGGCACCACGTCTTTGAATCTTTATACGGGCTCCCGCTTCGAACTGAAGCAACTCGGACATGAAGTTTGTCAGCCGACATGTCCAAGATTGAAGTAGAGAGAGTGTAGAAAACTTAGTCTCAAGTGTGAAGTTGCCAAAATGGATGGAAATGTAAGCAAAGAATTTTTCTTGGAGAAAAAAGAGAATTAGTCTCCAAAAATTGAGCTCGGCCAGTGAGTGGAAAAAGTTCTCTGGGATTTTTTAAGAAGTGAAGAAGTGGCCATATCAATTAATCAAGCAACAAAAACAATACATGTTAAATTGCAGAAAACCCCCCATCATCAATCAATTCATCCTTCTTCCACTCTCTCCCATCACCATATAAAACCCCTTGCATTTTTAAAACTTGCCCACTTTGCAAAAGAACCCCCACAGCAAAACAATCATCCACCAACCCGGAGCCCATGCTCATTGAAAGTTGCCCCTGTTCAAGTTCGAATTTCAGTGCAAAGACAAGGCAAGGAATTGACAAGGTCAATGCTCACATGAAATAAACAAAGAGGGTGATGGTGATGGTGATGGTGATGGTGATGTTTAAGATGGAAAAAAGAAACTGGCAACTCCCAAGATAATCCCGTAACGAATTACGAGATTACATCTCAACTGTAAATACATACCCGCATTTGTATTCCATCCGAATACAAATGCAATGAGACAAAAATGTCCCTACAATATAATACTAGGTTCCAGCTTAAACCAAATCCCGCTAGTATTATCCGTCCGATCATGATCCGTGCACAGGTGCACGAATATGATCGAACCCTGCCATAAAACCATATGGCCTCTACAACGTTTCGCCCGAACTTGGGAAACTTTCTGTGGGGGACTCTAATGACTCATCAACACATTAGCACTGGGTATAACCACTAGCACGTCAGAGGTACTAGCTGTACGTAACTGTTGCCCATGTATTGATCGGAAGGGAAGCTGACGAGTGAACTCATCCAGAAACCCTACTGAGCCTTATAGTGACAATATCCGTACAGTCTGGTCTGTTCGTCTATGAGTATCGCATATAGGGCCTAGGGGCTAGTAAACGTCAGACCCCCAATAGCTGTATAAGTCGTGTCGGAAAGTAGCCCAGAACACCCTAAGATACTACTGGAATACCTACCAGTAAATCTCGATTACCCTGGCCAGGGATTTCGTCTAATGGCTCTCCTAGACAAAGCACGATCTCACCCTCAATACCGGGAGAGAAGAATTCCTGACGATCCACTCACTGCCTCCATGTGGCTTGGGACTGTACCCAACTAAAACCTGTTTGCACGACTCCTTTGAGCCGTGCTAAGGCAGTAATCAAAGCACAGTGGGAGCTCACATGAGACAAATGACGATCTCAGGTCGACAGACTAACCTGTACACATGTCACCAGGGAACTGCTATCTGACAATAGGTATAATACCAACTAGCATGTTCCCGGTGAGTTCTGTCCGGTGTACTCATAACCCAATGAGCACCTGTATACATCTTAGGTAAACCAACTGACACCAATGGCTTGTGAGACCGTCCACCGCCCCTCGTCGGGGTCTCGACTGTATACACTAGTCTACTCTGGAGTATCGATGCCTTGTCTCGAAACTCTCTCGACTAGGGACCATTTAAGGATGTGCTTATAGACCCCAGCTCCCACGTATATGATCACCATCATACTGCTGGCAGTCAAGCAAGAATCCTATGGGCTCTATCAACATACAATAGTGAACTAAAGCATGTACTCGATGATAAAGACAAACCAGATAGCATACTATCATCTCGAGCAAGACTGTCCTATCGGTATAGGTCCTCTCTCAATCATTGCAATCACGTACCTGCGATCCAATAATTGACTTTGAGGGCACTATATCCAACACACACGGCCCACGACGCCTCCTCGCATGGGGTATATATATATATATCAGAACCGATAAAACTCATGGTGGACGCACTGAAATATCATATCAAGAAAAACCGGGTTTTTAAAACAACACATAATCTCTTTTAAATTGTCCACGGTTCTCAAATCCAGAAATCTCATGAAAACAGCATATCTCAATACGTATAATCAGAAATCATGATGTATGCTACATATAACAGAAATGTAAGCATATCCATATATCATATAACATGGAACAATATTATGCACATATCAAGGGAAAACCGCTCTTTTAAATGAATCCAGTTTTGAAATATATCCTGCGGTTCCCAAATTCCTCCAAGTCAAATGCAATATCATATAAAGGTGCATGCAACTATAGCAGGCAATTCATGCAAGGTATCATATCAAAATGCAACAATTCTACTGTGTAGTGACATGGCAATTATCGATGATGAAGTGTGTGAGCCGGTAAGTAAGTGTACGTGAAGCATATGCATCATCGATAATGGTTCTGGTGTCCTGATAGCATGGGTTACATAATAACTGCCGAGAACACAACAGCATGCAATGCGATGCGAATAGTAAGAATATGCAGAAAAAGAATAGATAACGCAGCAAAAAGGAAATATGCATTAAATATAAGAGTCACACAGTTTTGGCGCTTTGAAATAACACGAATCGTGGTGTTTAGAAAATTAGGGGCTATGGTGTTTTTAAGAAAAGGTACGTCTTTTGAAATATCCGTAGTATCCCTTGATATGTCTTTAAAATTCTCACGATTCGTTAGTTTTGGAAATAGGTATAACTCGGGTCCAGTCTAACATCTACTAGGTAAACTACAGGTCTAACTAATAAACCAATCGAAAGAATATGGAAACCACCTAAATCTGAGTCGATATATATATACATATATATAATAGTCGGTGATCCCGCCTCAATAGTACCACGTACGATACAACATTTCATATGACATCCTCGAGTCAAGAGTGCGGATCTATCATCATAGTTATCCCGTGCGGTAAATCCTTCGTACGGCATCCCAGATCTGGGTACGGGTCAACTATCACATCTATCTCATCATTTATCTGGTATCCTTATCATCACATCATGAATTAGGGGTATTAATCTACAGTCTAGTACAATCTGATACCATCAACATATATTAATGCATGTGTATGAAAACACATCGCCTACCGATCCGCTATCATCACATGTCGTATCTCATAATACGATCCAAATCACATCACCGATCTCGTGGCATCATTCCCAATCTCATCGACTCATCTCCAACTATCATCCACTATCCTCATTATCCATGTATAGGTATACATATATATATATATAGTCCCATACCAATGTGTGTGTGTGTGTGTGTATAAGTATCCCCATATACGCACAAGTAATAATAATAATAATGCATGCAAGGGTGGGTGTGCATGTGCAAACCTATTCTATGGTTCGCGACTAAGAAATTAACCACGACACTATCATCCATTTTCACAACACGTATGTAAATATATAACATATCATCAACTACACTACGAACTGCGGGGGTGCTATATGCCATCCACCCGACTTTCCCCGTATATATAGATCACTCACCGTGCTTCTCGCTTGCCGAAGTCGATGACGCCACCCTCTCCTCGTCGTCTCGAAATCCTCGTAGGGGTGCCTACATATAAACACATAAGATATCGTATACTGAAATCACGCACAAAACCAAATCGATACGTGAAACGTACATTGGTTAAAACCTATCGATTACGCATGCAAGAATAACCAACAACTTTCGACGATTGACGTATAAACGTGAATCGACCGATAAAAACACAATTATCAAAGCATCATTTCATAAATATCACGAAACATAAAGCAGCAACTTTGAAAACATGCTCCAGATTTTACCCTAAGTCAAATTAGCCAATTTTGCATATGTGGAGGGTCTAGTTTACTGGAGATGGAGCTACAGGAGAAGCACGAAGACAATTGCTCCATGTCTGGCTGCAAATTGTGGCCAGAAGGGATATTTCTGTGGCCATTGTGAGGGCATAGGGGTTAGGGTTTCAGTGGTGGGTCCTAGGTTGCCTGCTTGTGTCTCTGTGTTTGCTAAAATATTTTTAGTGTCCCCGGGTGTTAGCAGATATCCTAAAACCATCACAAATTCCACAATTTCAATATCGGCAGAATTTCTATGTTTGCTAATTGGGGTTTAAGTCTCTGTTTTAGTCCAATATGTTATCACTAAGGGGGGTTTAAGGTCACTACTACACTCAATTGCACTTCACAACTCAAGAATTCCTCAAACCCTAACTTGGAAATTCCACACCTCACTAAACATCACTATATCGGTTTTAAGTTAACAAGGATGCAAAAGCAATGGAAATACTACCCTAATGATGGAATAATTACCTCATTTAGCAACTCAAGAAATTTCTTGAGTTGCCCTAAGTGTCCAAAATCCTTGCTTTCTTGGTCCAACGTGAAGCTTGTGAGCTTGTGTACATTTTTAATGAAGTGGGGATGGACTTTTTACTTGATTTTGGTGGTGTATTATGAGATTGAAGAGGAGGGGAGTGAGGAGGAAGCCAAGGTGAGAGAGCAGAGGTAAAAGATGAAATGATGAAGTGTGGAGACAAGCCATGGTCAATGGAGACCCCTCACCCTCTCTCTCTCTCATGCACGTCCCTCATTGTAAAACCCTTTTCTTTTCTTTTCTTTTCTTTTCTTTTCTTAGTCTTTTCTTTTCTTTTCTTTTCATTTAAAACCCAAAACAACGCATCAAGAAAATTAAAGAAAAGCCATGCAAAAATGTAACAATGTGTAAAATGACATGGTGCACGTCATGTGCACAAAACTAGCTTAAAGCGTGATGAGCGATATTTAATCGCGATTAGCACTAAAATTTTATATAATTAATTATAAAATTTCATAATTTGCTTAAATCCAATAAAACACCCTCTTTTTAGTAATTTCTATAATTTTCCAAATTTTTCTCTCAATTTATCGGTATTTAATTATACCGCACTAATAAAATATTCAATATATTTATTATTTAATTATAAAAATTCCTAAAAATAATATTTTATTTTTCTGAAATGTTACAAGAAGATTGCATCATGGATGATGATGATCCTAGTAGTTTTCAGCAAACTATCACGAGCGGTGACTTGGTGAAGTGGCTGGATCCCATGAGATCCGAAATGGAATACATGCACAACAACAAAGTATGGACTTTGGAGGTTGCACCTTCTGGGTAATACTCATAGGGTGCAAATGGATCTTTAAGAGAATGATCGGTGTGGATGGTCAGGTGGAGACCTATAAAGCTAGGCTAGTTGTAAAAGGATTTCGTCAAAGACCAGGCTTGGACTATGATGAAACCTTTTCACCGGTCGCTATGCTCAAATCCATTCGGATCCCGCTTATTATAGCTGCTCACTATGATTATGAAATTTGGCAGATGGATGTTAAAAAGGCATTTCTAAATGGTGATTTAGAAGAATGCATTTTTATGGATCAGCCAGAAGGCTTCATTGATAGTGGGAGTAGCGGAAAAAAATGCAGGTTGCTTAAATCCATCTATGGATTAAAGCAGGCATCACGGAGATGGAACATCTGCTTTGATGATACAATCAAAGAGTTTGGTTTTATCAAAAATATAGATGAACCATGTATTTATAAAAGGATTGTAGAGAGTGTTAGTTATATGTATGCCCTAGAGGCCATTACTATACATGAGATGTATATCGTAGTGGATGCTTGGACATATATAGGGAGGACTTTCTTGCTCGACATGATAGTATGCTATCTGGTTACTCTTTACCTTAACCTGTATACTGATTGTCTCTTTGTTACATGTTGGTAAAGCCCTTAGGATGTGTACTTGACTACCTGGACTATGATGCGGATCATACTAGTGGGGACATGGTAGTCCATAAGTACATCCTTCAAGGTCCCTAGTCGTAGGTGTATCAAGACGGGGCATCGATATACCAGAGTAGACTAGCGTATAGCTTCTCGACCCATATAGATGGGCAATGGATGATCCCACATCCATTGGTGTTTGACATCAGAGATGATATACGGGTGCTCAGTGGAGACTGGGTACACTGGACGGACTCGCCGAGAACTCCCAGATGGTATTATACCTCACGTCAGATGGCAGTTCTCTGGTGACACTGGTACAAGTCAGTCTGTAGACCCGAGATCGTCATAGAGTCTTGTGTGATTCCCACTGTACTTTGATTTCCACCTTACCACGTCCAAGAGGGCGTGCAAAACGGTGGTTTTTGGGTACAGTCCCGAGTCACATGGAGGCAATGAGCGATAGGAGGGGTTTCGTCTCTCCCGGTATTGGGGGTTGATGTTGCGCTATGCTCGATTGGCCATAACAGGGTAGTCCCTGACCAGGGCTAGTTTAGAGATTTACTGGTAAGTGTTACCTGTAGTTTCTCGACCCGTTATGAGCCTCGCATCGGCATGACTTATCGGTTATTGGGGTCTGACGTTTTCCACCCATAGACTTGATATACGACATATCAGACGAGGAGACTGGACTGTACGGTAGGGTCACTGTCAGGCTTTTTGCAGGAGTTGGAGCGGGCTTGCTTGCTGATCTTCTGATCGCTCAATACCCGGGTAGCCGTTACGTCCAGCTAGTACTGCTGACGGCTTGTAGGTGCTCGATATGATCATCACCTACTGTCGGCGTATTGACGAGTCTTTAGAGTCCTACATAGAGGTTTTACTGGCTCAGGCAAAACGAAATAGGAGCGCATATGTGATATGTGCGGGACCGAGAATAATGCGAGTATATGATACCGTATTTTGTTCTCGCGATGTTTGTATCGATCGGTTATATGCGATATAACCAGGTTATCGAATCAAGGGTTGATTCGATAAGTCGATACGTTGGATGTTAGTCGGTTATATATGATATAACCGGATTATTAAGTCAAGTGTTGATTTAATAATTTAGTGTATAATTGTATATGTGATATACTAATTTACATTAACTAACATTGGTTCACTTAAGCATTTGTTCTTCTCACTTGTGCACAACTTAATATATATGTGATATATATTTATTTATGTTTATTTTGTATCATGGTTGTTGATACACTCTACATGGGTGTATGAGACATATACCATTATAATTATATTGGTGGGGTTTTAATATACAAAGTAAATACAAAATTAGTGGATAATTGTTCAAGTGCATGAAGCTTCATGAAGCTTGTGAGTGCATTGACCAAAGTCCACTAGTTTTGTTTTACTTAGAATATTTATAAACCTAACCACTATGATTAGCCATGGTTATGTCTCTACATGAGTTGTATATGATACGCACTCACCTATGGTTAGCTCTCTCTCTCTCTTGATTAGTTTTCATTCTCATTTTTGAGCTCATCTTCTTCCTCCTTCAAATTCTTGCTATGGTTTGATAAAGAGAGAGAAATGTTGTGAGAAAAGAAATTCTAAAGTGTACCCATTTCCTATTTCACCATCCTCTACTAGACTAGAACTTTAGTTTAGGGTGTTTGCTTCACTAATTCTCTAGTTAGTGAAGTAGAAGCTTGAGTTCGTATTCCCTCGACGTAGATCATCTTCGGCCTCGAAGACTACAAGCAAAACCGTTGTCATCTCCACATGGAGCCGTCCGAGACTCCGGGAGTTCGATGATCGCAGCGAAGGGACTACTACAAGGAGCTTATGAAGTGAAGGACCGATCTACAAAAGTTGTATTTCGTATTCACTTAGTGGTAATTGATATTTACTTGCATGTGAAACCCTAATTATCTAGCAAAGATCTTGTTTAGGGTTGTTCGGCACGGCTAAAATTTTAATCGGGCATGGTTGATGCCTTGTAGAACCTTGTTAGAGTGCCTAGTAACCCTACAGTGGTATCGGAGCCTAGCTAGAGTGTTAGGTGACGTGTATACGAAGTTAAAACTCCGAACGAACCCCGAAACCTCAAAATCAACCCCTCTCTGGTCATTTTTTAAAACTGTGTTTTTTTCTGAATTAAAAATACCTAAAAAATTCAGCAGGTAATTTTAAATATTACTGTGCAAAACAAGCACCTAATCCGTACGGACCGCCGCGGAACCGCGGCCATACCTCTCTTGGGTCGCGGATACGCGGCCGTACTGTAGCAATGGGCTTTTGTTTTTGTACAGTAATATTTATTTCTGTTAGTGCTATTTTCTGGGTATTTTTTTATCTGACTCAAGTGTTAAGTAATCTGGGGTTTATTTTGTATTCGTTGATTCGATCGGAAAATTTAATTTCGTTGTGTTTTCCGGATATTTAGAAACTATTAAGAAGTTCGAACGGATATCAATAACTCACTTTTTCCCGACCCGGAAAATTTCCAAGTGTTGGATTTTTCCGTGGCTTAAGAACGTTCTAAATCGTGCAAGTTACACGATGAACCCTCTAGAAGACAACAAACCTTAACTCGATTATGTAACCGTCTTGAACTGCCTCTAAACCTTAGGGTTTGGGGCAGTACGGCGTTGCCACATGTGAGGCGTTGGCTTGACCCTTCTACGGCTGGACCATTGGTACTGTGGCATGTGATGTATGTTTTTAAACTCCCCTGAAGTGTTGAGAACTATTTGGGAAAACTTGGGTGTTTGATCATTCGATCGGAAAGTTTAACATTGTCTATTTATCTGGAATGTGATACAATATTTGGAATCCACAAGTAGTTAAGAGATAACTAATTTGAATGTTATAAACATAGCAGTTTAGTCTCAGATGATCGGTTGCCACGGAATTTTGATGCGATCATAAGTCCGTTGCAATCATGTAGCGTACGCGGATACTCGCCGGGTAAACTTAATAGACAGCCACGCACCAAAGCCCCGACCAAGTGACTGTAGGAGAACCCCGTCGCCAAAAGCATCCGTTTGGGTGCTCACGGCAGCGGTGTTCCGCCTTAGTGCACTTCGTCGACTACATCCGGGGGTGCGGCCGTCTACTAAAGTTTACGACGTGCATTCGATCAGGATGTCGGTAATCTTATTGAATTGCCCGACTTGGTATTGAAAAGAGTTTTCAATAAAGAGACTGAAATGCGGGGTTTATAATTGTTAGGCATGCGATGTCTAAGGAATTCATTTGGTTAGGCATAAGAAGTCTAAGGAGGTTGCAGATTCCAACTGTTGTAGTTTTACACTTTCTTTTCTGTGACCGTAAGTGTAATATATGATATCGCCGGTTTCGTTGACATGCCTAAGGAATTCATTTGGTTAGGCATAAGAAGTCTAAGGAGGTTGCAGATTCCAACTGTTGTAGTTTTACACTTTCTTTTCTGTGACCGTAAGTGTAATATATGATATCGCCGGTTTCGTTGCTATATGTCAACGACAATTGGGATGCGCATATTTACTTACGTTGATGACATGTGATGTTATGTGTTGCTGGATATGTTATATTGGATCGTCGCGTTCTGAATAGCCGGGGATTTTATGTGAGATGAGGGTTTTTATTTTCATTCATGTAAAATTAAATGTATGTAATATTCTTTTATTGGGGCACTTCCGGGATGAGATTGATGTCACCATTTCTATATTATTTACTTTTCCGCACTAGGATAGACCCAAGGAGGAGAGCACAAGTAACCGGGTTCTAGAGTCCAGTGGGAGACCAACTCGAGGAGTCGAGTCCGGGTCTCCTAACTCTAGAATTGGTAGGGTTGCTTGCCGCTCTCGTAGGGGTCTAGGGGTATGGGTTTGGCTATTCATCGCGACCGTGGAATCCGTGTTTTATAGAGGCTCAAAATAAAACACGGACGTCCTTGTATATCCAATGTTTCATATGTTTCTTCTACTGCGATATCTGTGATGTGATCATTTGATATGTTGAGATGGATATTGTATATAGTATATATGATATATTATATAGACGTTACTTATGTTTTACACTCGCACTAGCCTTGCTCCGCTCTGCCGTTAGTTACCTAACCTAACGGTGCATGAGGGGACATCGATGCGAATGCGGATGGCATACGTGTACGTCGTATTTATCTGTGATGTTTAGGTGATTTAAACTATGGGACTTCATTAATATGATTAATGAAAGAAAAGAAACCTAAAAGATGTTGTAGAATCATTTTTTTCCAAAAAAAAAAAAGGTAGCTATAGTTTTTTCTTTGCATAGCAATATATATGATATATCCTGCACCTTATTCGATGAGGAAAGAGCCGAGATCCCTTCACCGGAAGTGACCTCTTCAGTAAAACTGGCAGATGCTACAACACTCGGTTTGTTTTTGACTGCTTTTGGAGTTTTTGCTTTGTATAGCGATATATATGATATATCCTGCACCTTATTCCATAAAGAAAGAGCCGAGATCCCTTCACCGGGAGTGACCTCTTTAGCAAAACTAATAAAAACCTCAAAATCACTCCATTTCAAAATTCACTCGATTCTACAACGATATCATATTCATTACGCAATAGGTTTTCAGAAAAACCTGTCATAGCCCTCCATTATTTCAGATAAGTTGTATATAGTATTCGTGCTGCATTTGTTGGCTTTCGTCAAGGTGTAGTGTGCGGTAGCTATATGTTGCTTATCTACTGCATATGATGCGATTGGATTAGGGTAGTCATACGACTTTGTTGGCTTTCGTCAAGGGTCGTGCGGGTAGGTTTAATTCAATCAAGAAATGTACGGGTTGAACTTGACTAGCGGGCTATGGTTTGTTGGCTTTCGTCAAGGTCATAGCACGTTATGGGCAAAATTTTATCGGGAATTTCAAGTGTTGAAATTTGCAATGAGATTGCATATCTTCTATGAGATAGTTGGATCCCGATACCCACTGCGAGTAATTGTTACTCTTGGGAGAGTTTTACACAGGACAATTAGCCGATCAAATAGGTGTCTAGAAAGGTGTCAACGGGGTTATGCCTCTGGGAAAACGAGGTTTACTTTAATTAGGTCCGTGCAAAAGCACGAGGAACCTCCCTCAAAGTGCCGACACTGGCCTGGCTGAAAGATTGGCGAAGTTGTAGGGTGTAATTAATTCCGGGTAGTCTTTCCTTTTAGGGTTTGAAGGAAGATTTGATAAAAACAGTGGGAGCCATCCTGATTAGATAAAATAATAACCAATCTGATCTTGCAAGAGCATACGCTAAAGTGTTTTTCTTCTCTCTCTCTCTCCAGGTAGCGACCATATCATGCCTTAATCAAGATAATAATATGGATGTATTGACCGAACCCGCATGTTTTACTGTGTTGGGGAACGTTGGTTCCGTTCTTTCTTATAATAGTTATAGGACTGAACAGGATATAGGGGAATACCAGGATTCCCGTGCCGCCCAAACAAAGAAAGTACATGATGATGCATCTTCTTCGGGTATGTTCATTACCGAGAACTGTTTCTCAGTATCCTCTACGTCCTGGGTATGAGATACCGGATCAGGATTTCACATATGTAATCTGTTACATGGGCTATAAGATAGGTAGAGAACTGAGAACGAGTGATAAAATTTCAAGAGTTGGAAACGGTGCAATTGTTGCAGCCAAGTTGTTGGCAGTTATCACCCTGTATTACCGAATACATTGATTCTGAACGAATGTTATTAGATACCGAACCTGATATACAATATCATATCAGTATCTTTATTTAATAAAGAAGGATATTATTTTGTATTGTTGGATAATGTTTTGAACATTTCCTATATCAAAGGTTGATCGGTTCAGGCACGTTATCTAAAAGCATAAACGTTCTAAATCAAACTACAGTTCTTCACGTTTAAAACACACACAAGAGGAAGAGTTCAGGAATGAACGAATCCTTCTTGAGCCATTGTAGACTAGGTCATATCCGTGCGGCACGACTAGCTAAAGTTACATAAAGATGCATATTTAAAACAGTTTGAATTTACATCTTGTGAAACTTGCCAGTCATGTCACAAAGATAAGATGACCATAGCTCCGTTTACTGGAAACAGAGAAAGAGTTAGTGAACTCCTGGGATGATACATGTTGATGTATAAAGGTCCCCTGTCTACACATTCCAAGACCGGTTCTTTGTATTTCATTACATTCTCTGATGATCTCTCAAGATTCAGACATATGTTCCTGTTGAAACACAAGTCCGAAGCTTTTGAGATATTCACAGAATATAAGTTAGAAAGTAGAGAACCAAAACGGGTATAAGTATTATGTCCTTTGATGTGATCAAGGAGGAGAATACTTAAAGCACGGGATTCCTGGACTATTCTAAAGGAGAATGAGATTCTCTCCCAGCATTACTCCTCCGCTTACACCACAGCACGTCGGTGTATCGGGGCGGAGAAATCACACCCTATGTGATAAGGTGTGCTCTATGATGAGTATTACTGAGTTGCCTATTTCCTTTTGGGGGTTATGCACTTATGAAACTGCATACCTATTGAATGGCGTTCCAACCAAATCAGTTGCCTACCACTTCATATGAGATATGGAAAGGGAAGAGCTCATATCTTAAGTTAGTTAAGATTTGGGGTTGTCCAGCCTATGTCTAAAAGCATAATCCAGGTAAGCTCGAGGCAAAGTCAGTTCTGTAGAAGTTTGTTGGATATCCCAAGCATTCGCAAGGGAATATCTTCTACCTAACCGAGGAACAAGAGATATTTTGTTTCTCAACATGCCACCTTTGTGAAAGGGAATTTCTTCTGAAGAAATTAATAGGCATAAGGTAGAACTGGAATGAGTTCCAGCTATACAAACTTCAGCTCATGATTTGGTAGAACCAAAGGATTCAATAGTTTCCAACGAACCTCAGCCTCTCCGCCGATCTAGTAGAGTTCCTCACCCACCTGAGAGATACTTCAGTTTCTCTATGACAGTGGGAGCGAGCATTGCATCATGAGATGATGACCCAACTATTTTCGAGCTGGCCATCAGGAGTGGGACTCTGTAAGAATGGCTGGATGCTTAACGATCTGAGATAGAATCCTTATACACCAACAAAGTATGGACTTTGGTTGCTTTATCTGAAGGGTTAAATCCCCATCAGGAGCAAGTATATCTTGAGAAGATTACTTGGTGTACATGGAAAGGTTCAGACTTTCAAAGCTATGCTTAAGTCCATCCAGATCCTACTTGCCACTGCTACATACCATGACTACGATATCTGGTGGATGGGTGTCATGACTGCTTTTCTAAATGATTTAGGAGAGAGCGTCTATAAGTACACAGCCAGAAGGCTTCGTAGACAGTGGGAGCAGCGGAAACGTGTGCAAGTTGCTTTATGGGATAAAGCAGGCATCACGGAGTTGGAACGTCTGTTTTGATGTGGTACTCAAAGTGTTTGACTTCATCAAAATGGTAGATGAACCTTGTATATACAATAAAGGTAGTAGGGAGTATAGTGGTGATCCTAGTAGAGTACGTGGATGACATACTCTTGATGGGGAAGGAGTTTCCTATGCTACGCTCGATCAATCTCCGCTTATCACAATGATTCTCCATATAGGATCAAAGTGATACCTACTAAATCCTGGGTTTTGGATCTATGAGATAGATCTAATTGGATGTTAGGATACTCACTAGTTGTAGTGAGATGGTATCAATCGATCCTGGGGAGAATCACTGGAAAGGTTCCAGAGTGATAAGATAGACTGAAAGTCAGTCATAGGCATTGTCTTTACACTCAGTAAAGGGACGGTATGTTGGAAGAGTTCCAAGCTAGATACCGTAGCATACTAGACGATAAAGGCTGGATACATCGCTACCAAAGATACTACCAAAGAGGCAGTCTGGGTGTATATTAGTTCATGAGATGAACTTCGTTCCTACCATTGTGTGACAGTGGAGTTGTGGCTTATGCCTAGGAACGCCCGTCCCATCAGTGATCCAGACATATTCTAAGGCAGTGTCACCTGATCATGGAGATGGTTGATCTCCAAGGGATCGAGGTCAGGATAGTAGACTCAGATGACAACACGGCGGATCCACTCACAAAGGCCTTTTTCCCAGAGAGAGACTATTATGGGATGGTTGAGTATGTGATACTACAACCACTGTTATTAGATGGCCCTAGTACAAGTGGGAGATTGTTAGTTATATGTATGCCCTAGAGGCCATTACTATACATGAGATGTATATCGTAGTAGATGCTTGGACATATATAGGGAGGACTTTCTTGCTCGACATGATAGCATGCTATCTGGTTACTCTTTACCTTAACGTGTATACTGATTGTCTCTCTGTTACATGTTGGTAAAGCCCTTAGGGTGTGTACTTGACTACCTGGACTATGATGCGGATCATACTAGCGGGGACATGGTAGTCCATAAGTACATCCTTCAAGGTCCCTAGTCGTGGGTGTATTGAGACGGGACATCGATATACCAGAGTAGACTAGCGTATAGCTTCCCGACCTATATAGATGGGCAATGGACGATCCCATATCCATTGGTGTTTGGCATTAGAGATGATATACAGGTGCTAAGTGGAGACTGGGTACACTGGACGGAATCGCCGAGAACTCCCAGATGGTATTATACCACACGTCAGATGGCAGTTATCTGGTGACACTGGTACAGGTTAGTCTGTAGACCCGAGATCGTCATAGAGTCTTGTATGATTCCCACTGTGCTTTGATTTCCACCTTACCACGTCCAAGAGGGCGTGCAAAACGGTGGTTTTTGGGTACAGTCCCGAGTCATATGGAGGCAATGAGCGATACGAGGGGTTTCGTCTCGCCCGGTATTGGGGGTTGATGTTGCGCTATGCTCGATTGGCCATAACAGGGAAGTCCCTGGCCAGGGATGGTTTAGAGATTTACTGGTAAGTGTTGCCAGTAGTTTCTCGACCCGTTATGAGCCTCGCATCGGCATGACTTATCGGTTATTAGGGTCTGACGTTTACCACCCCTAGACTTGATATGCGACATATCAGACGAGGAGACCGGACTGTACGGTAGTGTCACTGTCAGGCTTTTTGCAGGAGTTGGAGCGGGCTTGCTTGCTGATCTTCTGATCGCTCAATACCCGGGTAGCCGTTACGTCCAGCTAGTACCGCTGACGGCTTGTGGGTGCTTGATATGATCATCACCTACTGCCGGCGTATTGACGAGTCTTTAGAGTCTTACATAGAGGTTTTACTGGCTCAGGCAAAACGAAATAGGAGCGCATATGTGATATGTACGGGACCGAGAATAACGCGAGTATATGATACTGTATTCTATTCTCGCGATGTTTGTATCGATCGGTTATATGCGATATAACCAGGTTATCGAATCAAGGGTTGATTCGATAAGTTGATACGTTGGATGTTAGTCGGTTATATATGATATAACCGGATTATTAAGTCAAGTGTTGATTTAATAATTTAGTGTATAATTGTATATGTGATATACTAATTTACATTAACTAACCTTGGTTCACTTAAGCATTTGTTTTTCTCACTTGTGCACAACTTAATATATATGTGATATATATTTATTTGTGTTCATTTTGTATCATGGTTGTTGATACACTCTACATGGGTGTATGAGACATATACCATTATAATTATATTGTTGGGGTTTTAATATACAAAGTAAATACAAAATTAGTGGATAATTGTTCAAGTGCATGAAGCTTCGTGAAGCTTGTGAGTGCATTGACCAAAGTCCACTAGTTTTGTTTTACTTAGGATATTTATAAACCTAACCACTATAATTAGCCATGGTTATGTCTCTACATGAGTTAGTATATGATACCCACTCACCCATGGTTAGCTCTCTCTCTCTTGATTAGTTTTCATTCTCATTTTTGAGCTCATCTTCTTCCTCCTTCAAATTCTTGCTAGGGTTTGATAAAGAGAGAGAAATGTTGTGAGAAAAGAAATTCTAAAGTGTACCCATTTCTTATTTCAACATCCTCTACTAGACTAGCACTTTAGTTTAGGGTGTTTGCTTCACTAATTCTCTAGTTAGTGAAGTAGAAGCTTGAGTTCATATTCCCTCGACGTAGATCATCTTCGGCCTTAAAGACTACAAGCAAAACCGTTGTCATCTCCTCATGGAGCCGTCCGAGAGTCCGGGAGTTCGATGATCGTAGCGAAGGGACTACTACATGGAGCTTATGAAGTGAAGGACCGATCTACAAAGGTTGTATTTCGTATTCACTTAGTGGTAATTGATATTTACTTGCATGTGAAACCCTAATTATCTAGCAAAGATCTTGTTTAGGGTTGTTCGGCACGGCTAAAATTTTAATCGGGCATAGTTGATGCCTTGTAGATCCTTGTTAGAGTGCCTAGTAACCCTACAGAGAGTACCGTTACATTCCCCGTATTGTACGTGGACGCTATTCTCTTGATAGGAAATGATGTTTTAATGGTACAATCGGTCAAACTATTCTTACCGCAAAGGTTCTCCATGAAAGACCTGGGTGATGCCTCGTACATTCTAGGAATTAAGATCTATAGAGATAGATCTAAGAAAATATTGGGATTGTCCCAATCGAGATACATAGACACCATACTAAAGAGCTTTAGTATGGAAGATTCCAAGCGAGGTAATGTACCCGCTTGTCACGGGATCACCTTCTCCAAAGAGATGTCTCCCAAAACTGATGAGGAGAGGGCCCGCATGAGCATTATACCCTACGCATCGGCGGTAGGATCTATAATGTATGCGATGTTATATTCTCGCCCAGATGTAGCTTATGCACTGAGTGTAGTAAGCAGGTATCAATCCAATGCAGGGGATAAACACTGGACTGCTGTGAAGAACATTCTGAAGTACTTGAGAAGAACTAAAGAAATGTTCTTGGTGTATGGTAACGGAGATCTCCAAATGGAGGGCTTTGCCGACTCCAGCTTCCAGAGCGATAAGGATGATAGTAAGTCCATCTCAGGGTTTGTATTTACCCTAAATGGAGTGGCAGTATGTTGGAAGAGTTCCAAGAAAGATACCGTCGTTGACTCCACGATGGAAGCTGAGTATATTGCTGCTAATGATGCCAAAAAAGAAGCAGTCTGGATGAGAAAGTTCATTTCTGATCTTCAGGTGGTTCCATCCATTACTAATCCAATACCTCTGTATTGCGATAACAATGGAGCCATGGCTTTGGCAAAGGAACCGAGGTCCCATCAGAAATCCAGACATATCTTGAGACGGTATCACCTCATCAGGGAGATAGTGGATCGCCAGGACATCGAGGTACGGAGAGTAAACACGAAAGACAACAAAGCAGATCTATTTACCAAGGACATCCCTCAAGTCCAGTTTGAGAAACTGTTCGAGCTGTTGGGCATGCGGTACGCCGGCAACTGGTTCTAGTGTAGACAGTGGGTACTTATTGCACCAACAACAGGCCTTAGTGCAAGTGGGAGATTGTTAGATATTGTAACAATTCAGAAAATATAAAATATTTTTTTTGGAATTTAATATTAAAATAATATATTTCGCAAAAACTACCCGATTAGCGAAATTAAGGTTTTCATAAAATGGTATAAATATACACCAATATTTATGAAATAATTGGAGATTAAAATGATTTATTCATTTAAAAATATATTTATCGGATTTGGCATTTTTATAATTAATTATATACTGTTTGAATAAAAATTGATTAGTGCACAACTAATCGCGATTAAGCCAAATACGTGTTTCTACATTTTTCCATGGTTAGTGCACCATGACATGTTGCATTTGATTGCATGTTGTCTCATTGGTATTTGTTGATATTTGGCTTTTTGAGGGGAAAAAAAGAGAAAAGGTGAGAGAGTGAATTATTGAGGAGAGAGAGGGGGGGACCACATCATGGCATGGGAGCATGCCATGAGAGAGAGTGAGAGTGAGAAAGAGAGAGAGAGAGGGAGAGGGCTGCCCTCATTCATTTCCCCTATGAGTTTCTTCAACTCCTTCTTCAAGTCCTCCTCACCTCTACCATCATGACCCATCTCAAAATCTTCATCAAAACCCTATACTCCCTTCATTAAAAAAGATCCCCATCTCATCTTTAACACATTGGACCAAGCAAAGTTGGATTTTGAAGATGTTGAGCAACTCAAGAAAATTCTTGAGTTGCCAAATGAGATATAATTCCTTTCATTTAGCTTATTTTTAGTTTCTTGCACCCTAGCTTAGTTTAGAATGTGATTTGGTTAGGGTATGTGATGTTTGGAAAATTCAAGAGAAGGGTTGGGTGATTATGTGGACTTATAATCTGTAGTGGGTGTTTACTTAACCCTTAGTGATGTTTTACTGGCCAAGATCAAAGATTAGAACCAAAACATGAACTTAGAACATCCCGACATCGGTTAATTGACAGTTTGTGAATGTATATGGGAATCTGGGATGACCCGAGACCACTATAAAATAAGTTGTCATTACAGAGATACGTGCAGGAACTGAGGAACCTACCTTAGAAACCTGAGACCTCCACCCCATTTTCTGGCCGCAAATACACCCAATATGGCCGCAAATTGCGGCCAGGGTATGTTCGAAATGGTTCGTGCTTGGTCCATAGCTCCTATATCTTCTAATTAGACCTCCCCTATATGCAAAATTGGCTAATTGTACATGTGGAAAAATCTGGAGGTGTTTTCTTCAATTGCTGATTTATAGTTTCCGATTTCTGAAACTTGGTTTTTAG
This sequence comes from Agapanthus africanus, assembly GCA_030015575.1. Classification (NCBI taxonomy): domain Eukaryota; kingdom Viridiplantae; phylum Streptophyta; class Magnoliopsida; order Asparagales; family Amaryllidaceae; genus Agapanthus; species Agapanthus africanus. Next base: position 249,797,188 of record CM057347.1, on the reverse strand, counting down.
TATTTGATATTGTACTGGGTCGTTGGACGTTTGTACGTCAACGACGAGGGTTATTTGGTTATTTTGCATGCGTAGGCTATAGGTTCTAACTTATGAGCGCACCGCGTGCTGTATTGGTTTTCCGGACTTGATTTTAATAGCATTACGACTGTGTATTTATTGTAGGTACCTTCGTGTGGATTTCGAGACGACGAAGCATATCGAGTACGGCTAAACAAGGAGTTCCGTAGGTGAGTAGATTTATATCTACGGGGGAAGTCGGATGGATGGCGTATAGCACCCCCGCAAACTTTGATGGAAACCGATATATATAGTATGGTTAAGGAAACCTATATTAGAAAACTATGAATAGAGTTAAAAAGATAGTTAGAGATGATATGAATGATTAAATATATATATCGAGATATGAGATGAAAACTATAGGGATATGACTCTTTGACATGATATGATAGAATGATGTCTTGATTTGATATATAAGGATATGAAAAGTAAATGTGAATCATGAAATATAGATGTGTAGTTGCACTAGATTAAGTGTGAGATTTTAGTGGCATGTAATGAGATAAGATAATACGAGCAGATATGATTGATATAGGATATAAAATGAGATGTATAAGGATATAACATGAGATCGATGAATATGACGAGATTGAGATAGATGTGTTATGAGATCGGTCAAATAAGATAAATATATATAAGATGATTTGATGTGAGATATTGATGTGATGAAAAGAGTATACGATGTGATATGATGACTTGGTTAGATATGTCGTTATACAGATGCGACTCGATATGAGATAATTGATACCTTTGTCGGTCCCATGATATGAGATTTATATGGATGTGACCTGAGAGATAGGTATATATATGGATAATGTTGTGGATCATGAGTGATATGTCGTACGAGACGTTAGGTCCGTACCCTCATTGTCATATAGGTTGATAGAACCCTAATCGTTTAATGCCGCATGTTCCCTCATGGGAACTGAATAAAGCAGCAAGAAAATACCCAAGAGGAGCATCACGTGTCCACACGTGATCGGGCATCACGTTTCCATACGTGATCGGGCATCACGTGGGGACACGTGACCTTCTATGAGCAAAGTTATAGGCGCTGAGATACACAATTTGAGATGGGGTCGCGTGCCAACACGTGATGGGCCCCTGAGCCTTTTGAAATAATAGAATTAAATTCTAATGAAATGCCTAACCGTTAGGGTCATGTGCCAACACGTGATGGAATCTTAAGTCCTCTGAGCGAATAGAATTAAATTCTAATTAATTGCTTAATCAATGGGGTCACGTGCCTCCACGTGATGGGTTCCTGAACCCTTTGAACTAATTGAATTGAATTCTAATTAGATTGGTCACGTGCCAACACGTGAGGGGTTCCTGAGCCCTCTGACACAATAGAATTAAATCAATATTGCTCTCTGTAAAGTAGAGCACCGTTAGATTAAAAATCCCATGGTGATTAAAAATCACCAATTTATAGAAAGATTCTATACAAGGAAATATTTTCCTAAAATCTGCCAGGAACAACAAATAAAATAACTTTTGGATTAAAAATCCAATGGTGAATAAAATTCACCGAGTGATCTAAAAGATCATGTTGGTTACAAAATCAATCAAAATCTTTCAATGAAAGATTGACTAAACAACCTGATTCTTTTCTTTCTCTTATTAATAGGAGCCAAGAAGAGAAGAGGAAAAGAAAGGGGGATACAACAACAGAGAGAGAATACAAAAAAAAGAGAATTTAATTCTCCAGAGAGAAAAGAAGATCTCTTCAGAAAAGAAAGAAACCTTAGGTAAGAGAGAGAAAGAGATCATTCTATAAGCTCCCACAAAACAAAAGAGAATTTAATTCTCAAACTAAGAGTTTAATTCTTCTGAATAAGAACTTAGTTCTTCCTTTGGTTGAAGATCTGCAGAAGCAGATCTCCGCATAAGTTGAGAATTTAATTCTCATCGGGGGGATTCAGCCATGCAGATCTAAAACCTAAGGGAGGACCTAAGTTCAGAGAATTTTATTCTCCCACAAACCACATAGGAATTTAATTCCTCCAACAAAGATAGGGTTTAACCCTTAATATAAGAACTTAGTTCTTCTTCAGGGTAATAGATCTGCAGAAGCAGATCTCCCCATAAGTTGAGAATTTAATTCTTATCGGGGAGATTCTGCCATGCAGATCCAAAACTTAGAGGGAGAATTGAGTTTAAAGAATTTAATTCCTTCGAACACATAGGAATTTAATTCCTCTAAATAAAATTAGGGTTTAACCCTATAAGAAGAATTTAATTCTTGTATAAGGAATTTATCACTCCATGCACGTAAAAGGATCAAGTACCCAACATGATCACGTGGCAACACGTGACCCTCCCCTTCAATGACCAAAAGAGAACAAATAAGATTAGGTCACGTGTTCCCACGTGACCTTTGAATATACTTATCAAAATAAAAAGGGCAGAATCAATTTTGGGTGCCTCACGTGTCCCCACGTGACCCCTGACAAACACCTCTTTAAAAAAATAGAAGATGGAAAAAACTGAAGGATTAATATCCAACGCATGGGCGCCCTCACGTGTCCCCATGTGGCCCCTAACAAATCCTTTTAATAACCAATGCATGGGTACCCATCACGTGCCCACACGTGATGGCCGTGAAGACTAAAGTGTTTAACACTTACTTGCATATTCTGAGAATAAAATAAAGGAAGTTTGGGCCCAACACTCAAGCGCCTCACATGACCCCACGTGAGCGCTTCTTTTTTTTAGTGTTTATCACTATTTTAAGCGCATCACATGGGAGCACGTGTTAGACGAGTGTACTCTAGTGTTTAACATTATATCCAAGCCAATATTAGCCTAAACTAGCTAAGTTTTCCATAGGCAAGATCTCTTGGAACTGAACTCCAACCATACTCTTGACATTCAAAATAATTCCCAGGGCCCTTACAATCAACTTTGGTTCGAGGGTACATCTCTTCACACCTATGATACATGTCGTTGTAATTCTTCAACGTCTTCAGAGAGGTGGTGGGTCCCAATGGCCAATAACTATCTGGTGCATTTCCAAAACCATGTTTGCATCTGAACATGGACCGCAATGTCCCTACACTAAACAATATAGCCCAAATGCTCTTTTGTTGGATCTAACTGATCCTGTTAAGTAGATCTTAGTCTAAAAATTAGACTAACGTATCCTTAACAAACATTTAAGTTGATCTTAATCTCAAACGAGACTAGCGATCCTTAAATCAATTCAACTACAGAACCTTCCAACAAATATTGGTTTAAGGGTACATCTCTTCACTCCTCTGATATTTGTCATTGTAATCCTTCAACGTCTTCAGAGAGGTGACGGGTCCCGACAACCAGACATTCTATGGACTATGGAGTCCTTAAACTCATGGACTATAATGTCCTTAAACTTTACGGACTGTGGGGTCCTTAAACTCATGGACTATGATGTCCTTAAACTTTACAGACTATAACGTCTCTAAACTAGACTATGATGTCTTTAAACTCCATGGACCGCAATGTCCCTAAACTAAACAATAGAGTCCAAATGCTCTCTTGTTGGATCTAAATGATCCCATTAAGTTGATCTTAGTCTAAAATTAGACTAATGTATCCTTAACAAGCGTTTAAGTCGATCTTAGTCTAAAATTAGACTAACGTATCCTTAGCAAGCGTTTAAGTCGATCTTAGTCTCAAATGAGACTAACGCATCCTTAAACCCAACCCCAAACCCAAATCTAAGAAGATACGGATTTGGACTAATCCACGCCCAACGGGCGACAACATAAATTAGTCTCCGTATACAATCCACGGGCAAGCAAAAACAAAACAAACACCCACGACACAAAGTGACCATTTGGAGAAGGAGAAAGTGGTTACCGCGATGCGGTAGCGTAATTAACTACAGGGGCTTGCGCCTGCAGGGAAGAGCGTCCCCACAATCAAAAACCCCTCAATGAGGGGAATCTGACGAAGTCTGCTACATCGGCCGCATCCATTTAAACCTTCGACATATGGTGCCATAAATCAACTTGGCATCTTCGAAGAAGTGGAAGGATAGCACCAAATAGCATCTGCCCTCGAAATTCAGGCCGGACGTCCCAACGTCCCGGTCGCGTCTTTTCGACGGAGAACACCGCCGTACGACGGATACCGTACTTGATGATTGATCCATACCCTTGACTAGAGGATGCCGTACGATGGATTATACCGTACGTGATGTTGTGAGGCTGGATGCCGATTGATAGATTCACCGACTCGGATATGTGATAGAGACATATACCTTATAGCATTGCACTCACGATTTACTTTATGCTACGTTCATGACATTCTCATTGCATTACATATACCTGTGCTAGTGCACCCACACAATTATCGATGATGCGTATGTTACACTTACACAGATTGCCGGCTCACACACTTTCATCATCGATAATTGCTATGTCACTTACACAGTAGAATTGCCACATCATTATGCTATGTTGCATGATATACTTGCTATGCTCACAATACCATTCCATGTTGCATGATATACGGATATGCTCACATTTCTGTTATATGTTTGCATACATCATGCTTTACGATTATATGCATTGAGATGTTATTTTCATGAGATTCTAGATTTGAGAACCGTGGTTATATTTCAAAAGAAAGTATGTATTGTTTTAAAAACCCGGTTTCTCTTGATATGATATTTCAGTGCGTCCACCATGCGTTTTCTCGGTTCTGAGACATGTGATAGAAACCTGATTCGAGGAGTTGGATGATCCATTTGCGGGTTCATGGTGGACCCGGTATGGTACCCCGGGGCGAGAAATAGTTTTTGTGGTGTAGACAATGAGCCTGGAAGAGGGATTACTACCTACTGGTGATTGGTTGGACCTGGCGGATATCCGGAGGATACTAACCAGAGTCGAGAGATGGATATGGGTCGATCCATACTGCCGGAGCCCGTAGGCCGATCTGGACTGACGGAGCCCGAGATATGAGGATTTACGTGTCGATGTTGGACACGGGTTTCATGATGTTTCGAGTGTTGATATTGGACACTCAGGTTCTATTATTTTGATGTGTCGTTGATGGACACACGTTGGTTGATATCCTCATATTTACATGCATATGCTTTCATGATATTTACATGTATGATGTTGTTGTGTCATTGATGGACACGTAGATGTTATCCACATGCTGATAGGCATTGGTCATATTGCTGGCACATATACAGATACGGTCACCCTAGATATCATAGTATTACCTTTATGATATAGTTGACCTAGGAATCGTTGTTTTATTCAATTTCTACCTGATGATGTTTTCTACTCACGAGTTGGCAACTCACCCCCGTTGTGCCACAGTTCTTGCAGGTTGACTGCATGAATCAGTAGTGACATCGCTGGCACACAGCTTGTATTCGGGTGATTTGCTTTGGTAGGTGGTACATATTGGATCGTGCCACTCTTGTATTATTATTTCTTTTGTATCTAGTCAACTCCATCAATCAGAAACTAGTATTTGTATAATTAGTAAGACCTAGACAGACTTGTGGTTGCGAGACTTAGAGCGAGGGTTTATGTTCGCTACTTGCGGTTTGATGTCTTGCTTTACATTTCCTTTTGTGTTGATCTTCGCCGTTGGGTGTCGTATACTTATATTATGTCTTGCGTGGTTGTGATTCTGCCGATTGGCGAAGAGCTAGCTCCAGCTTGGGGATGACTTTTATATTATCATGTATATGTGGTTTTGGATCAAAATATACAAGGGAGGTGCTGCCTAAATTTTTAAAAGACGAAACATGTTTTTCAACTAATAAAATCCACTTGCATTTTTCATGTTCCATTATCTATGCATTTATGTAAACCTTTGATTTCATCATACCTTTATTTCAAAACTTTTTCTCTTTTATTTTCTTAAAAAAGTTTAGATTTCTGGGCTTCGGCTTACTTAATTTACGTTACGCCTTTAGACGTGGCGTGATTTAAATTCCGGTCACGAACAAAATTTCGGGTCGTGACAAAGTTGGTATCAGAGCGCTAGGTTTAACCTTGGTTCGAGTCTAGGTTTGACTATGTGGAGTCTGGGGCGTAATCTATTTCGGAATCTAGGCTTGACCTTACGGAACTTAGACTTGAACATGGGGGTATTAGACCTGAACTTTCATTTCATAGGTTGACCCTGATTGATGGAGTAGGTAGCTTGAGTAGAGTGAGGTACCGTACGTATGTTCCGCGGCATATTTACGATACGATGCTCTACTTAAGAAACCTTAGGATGTACATATCTTGGGACTTGTGATTCTCTTCGTTCCCTTGATCATACATCCATTTGAGATCCCTGATTCTATTCGTTTCCATGATCATACTCTCATTGATTCCTTTCCTCCTTATGATCATGTATCCATTATGGGATCTGTTGATTCTTTTCATCCCTTTGATCTACCTTCATCGATACATGCTTGAGGTTCCTGTCACCATGGTTTGAGCACAGATTGAGCTGTTGCTAGTGATGCGGTCAGGGCGAGCTCATCATGGACGAGGACTGACCATCATGTTTTCTGGTGACATGGGAACGTATCGATTTAGTGTTTATGTTGTGACCACTCGTTGAGGTGAGTGTACGGTTTTGCACCGGATGATCGGGCTATTGTTAGAGGATGCCAGTTGTGAGAGGACTGTTGATGTACAGCCTACCTCAGAGATTTTGATGTCGTCTACCTTGTAGACAGATGACCCAGCTATTGCTGAGATTGATTGGATGTCGCTTCCAGAGCTTACGAGCTGAGATCGCTAGAGCTTTCAGGCAGAGATGCGACAGGTGATAGCTAGTCTATCTTGAGTTAAGAGACGAAGGTGATTCGTCAGATTTGATGCGCCGACGCAGGCTCAGTTGAGTTGAAGATTTTCAGTGTAGAGAGTCTTGCTCAGATCTAGAGTAGATCGATCCAGAGATAACGTTGTTCGTTGGATAATCCGATAGGAGATCAGCAGGTTGACCAGCTTTGGATAGAGGACCTCACCCAGATGCGTTGTGAGTTGATCGAGAGCGGACGAATAAAGTATATTCCTATGATGATTGGGACGAGTTCCCGAGGACGTGTTCAGCTAGATAACTTCTACAGAGTGATGAAGATACCGAGTTCGGAATTTCGAGTCCGTGTGATAGACTCCGGATTGACTGTAGCCGAGAACTATTATAATACGCGGATAGCATAACGTGACATCGAAGTGGACGATAACAAAGACGAGTGGAACAAGAGGTTCATGCGAGATGTTAACGAGCTGTTGTTACTCCCCGTTGAAGTTAGAGGTCTGATATGTATACAGAGGCGTTGGGATACGTTCAGTTCCCGAGGAAATGTTGTGCTGAGAACGCAGATGTCCAGAAGACGAGAAAAGATTTTGTATGAGTGTCAGCCTCCGTATAGTTCGTCATAGGCGAGATTGGAAGAGACCTTGAGCAGGTTCCTTCCAGGACACTGCTGCGATATGATTTGCACCGAGAATCAGTTGTGTCACGTGTATTCAGAGGGCCAAAGGCCGACGCCAGTGACGTGCTTGTTCCCCTCCGAAAGACGGCGACGACGTGAGGACGTCTAGCCTAAGATTCGGGGCAAATGCTATATGGTCTTATCCGTCTACCTCTCCGAAGATGCCAAGGTTATTTATGGCACCGTGTATCGAAGGTTTAGACGGATGCGGCCGATGTAGCAGACTTCGTCAGATTCCCCCTCGCTTGAGGGGTTTTTGATTATGGGGACGCTTTTTCCTGTAGGCGCAAGCCCCTGCAGTTAATTACGCTACCGTATCGCGGTAACAACTTTCTCCCTTTCCAGAATTTCACTTCGTGTCATGGGTGTTTGTTTTTTTTGTGGTGGCCCGTGGATTGTATACGGAGACCATTTATTTCGTCGCCCGTAGGACGTGGATTAGTCCAAATTCGTATTTTCTTAGATTTGGGTTTTGGGTTTTGGTTTAAGAATACGTTAGCCATATTTGAGGCTAAGATCAACTTAAACGTTTGTTAAGGATACGTTAGTCTAATTTCCAGACTAAGATCTACTTAACGGGATCGTCTAGATCCATTTCCAGTTTAGGAACATGGTGGTCCATTTAATATATGGCCGTCGGGACCCGTCACCTCTCTGACGACGTTGAAGGATTACAACGACATGTGTCAGAGGAGTTCGGAGTGTAAGTCCATATTGCGACCCCCGGTTCTTACGGGGAGGCGGAAACGGTATAAAAAACGAATTTTTATCGCAAGAGGCAACATGGACTAAACTATGGTCGGGATCGTTGTCTAAACTAAAACTAGCAAACTATGCTAAAGAGAGTTAGCTACTCGGATGAAGATGGTTATACCTAAACTTGAACTCCTTCTCTTCAAGCTCCGATGGTGGTTCGATGGCTCCTTCTCGTTGTCTCCGTACGCCGAAGATAGATCCACTTGAAAGCTCCAACCTTTAGCTCCTTCTTCGTTCTTTGAAGAAACTAGTTCACTTGGTTTGCTAAACCTAGTGAACTAGAATGAGTAGAGATGATTTAGAATGGGATTTTATCTATGGTTCTTGATTCTCAACTCATGAGACAAGAGAACCATAGATCAAGAGAGGGAGCAAGAGGTTGAGGATGAGAGCAAGAGGAGAGCTCAAGAACAAGAGAGAGAATGAGCAAGAAAGAATGAGCAAGTATTTTGTCTCTCACCCTCTCATAATCCAAAGCAATGATAACTCATCATATCAACAAAAGTCTTATGTGATGGTTGAAGTAACCATAACCTTATCATGTCATGCACTCATTTTACTCAAATGAACAAGCAAGAAAAAGTCTTTGGCATGAAATGATAACCATGGTTATCATGATGGTCAACTAGTCAAGCCTAGTCAACCGGTCAACAAGTCAACAAAAGTCAACAAGTCACCAAAGTCAACAAGTCAACAAAAGTCAACAAGTCAACAACCATATCACCATAATACTTAATTAATATAATAGTTAATCACATATCATATTCTCATTAGGGTTGAGCATAAAGTCAAAAAGTCAACGGTTAACTGTCAACAACCCTAATGAGAATCCGCTGCCTCTGCCTCCCTGTCAACTGTGCATACACACCCGCATCCGCGTTCCGAAGAACACGAATGCAAACTGGATAAATCCAATCCCATAAGGTACACTAGGATCTGGCTTAAACCAAAGCCCGCTAGTGTAAACTGTCCGGACACTGTACGTGCACAAGTGCACGGATGTGACCGAACCCTGTCGCAAAACCATGCGACCTGTCGCAATACCATGCGACCTCTACTCTTTTGCCTAAAGGCGAAAAGCTTTCTGTGTGGGACTCTAAAGACTCGACACTACGCTGGCAGTGGGTTTAACCACAGACCGCAAGCGGCACTAGCTGTGCGTAACGGTCCCCAGGTAATGCCGACAAGAAGACCGACGAGGCGAAACCCATCTGAACTCCTACTGAGCCTGAGCGTGACATTCTCCGTACAGTCCGGTCTGTTCGTCTGATACATCGCATGGCGGGCCTAGGGGGCGGTAAACGTCAGTCCCCCAAAAGCGGTACAAGTCGTGCCGGAGTGAAGCCCAATACACCGTGAGATAACACTGGAAACCTACCAGTATATCTCGTTTGCCCTGGCCAGGGACTACTCGTGTAATGGCTCTCCTAGACACAGCGCGATGTCAACCCCCAATACCGGGAGAGACGAATCCTGTCTAACCGTCACTGCCTCCAAGTGCTTCGGGACTGCACCCAACCACTACCTGTTTGCACGACTCCTTTGAGCCGTGGTAGGGTAGTGATCAAAGTACAGTGGGAACACACTCGAGGCGGAGTGACAGTGTCAAGTCAGCGGACTAAGCTGCACTCATGTCACCTGGGAACTGATAACTGACGATAGGTATAATACCAACTAGTCAGTTCCCTACGAGTCCTGTCCAGTGTACCCGTAACCTAACGAGCACCCGCATACTATCTCAAGTACGACGTACTGACGGCTGTGGGACAGACCGTCTCCCACACTGGGATGAGAAGCGCATGCGCTGGTCTACTCCGGAGTATCGATGCCCTGTCTCGATAGTCCTGCGACCAGGGACCTGCATAAGGATGTGCTTATAGATTACCCAGCCCCACTAGTGTGACGGCCATCACATCGCTGGTAATCAAGCAAAGATCCTAAGGGCTCTACTAATGTGTATAGGCGATATACAAAAATAAACACATGTACACATTGAAGTAGAAACAAACCAAGTAGCATACTACTATTTTGAGCAAGATTGTATATACAAGGTGAATATCCCAAGCATCCATTAAGTAATATACAAACTAGTATGATACAGTAATGGCCTCTAGGGCATATACACTAACAATCTCCCACTTGCACTAAGGCCATGTACTGGCGTATCGAAGACCTATCATCTCGATCAGCCGCTCGAACTGAGTCTGGGGCAAGGCCTTGGTGAATGGATCTGCAGTGTTATCTTCTGATTTTACTCTCTTTACCTCGATCTCCTGGCGATCAATGATCTCCCTGATCAGGTGGAACCGCCTCAAAATGTGCCTGGACTTCTGATGGGACCTTAGTTCCTTCGCTAAAGCTATAGCGCCGTTGTTGTCACAATATAGCGGTATTGGATCAACACTGGTAGGAACCACCTGAAGTTCCGTGAGGAACTTCTTCATCCAGACAGCTTCCTTTGCGGCATCGCAAGCAGCTATGTACTCCGCTTCCATGGTTGAGTCAGCAACGGTTTCCTGCTTGGAACTCTTCCAGCAAACCGCCCCTCCATTGAGGGTAAAGACATAACCCGACATGGACTTGGAGTCATCCTTGTCACTCTGGAAGCTGGAGTCAGCAAAGGCCTCAATCTGGAGGTCTTTTCCGCCATACACCAAGAACATCTCCTTAGTCCTTCTCAGGTACTTGAGAATGTTCTTTACTGCTATCCAGTGTTTCTCCCCTGGGTCCGACTGATACCGGCTTACAACGCTCAATGCGTATGCTACATCTGGTCTGGTACATAACATCGCATACATAATAGAGCCTACCGCAGATGCGTAGGGTATTGATGACATGCGAGCCCTTTCCAAATCAGTCTTGGGAGACATCTCTTTGGAGAGGGTGATTCCGTGACAAGCCGGTAGATTACCGCGCTTGGAATCCTCCATACTGAATCGTTTCAGTATGGTGTCGATGTACCTTGACTGTGAAAGTCCCAACATACTTTTAGATCTATCACGATAGATCTGGATCCCCAGAATGTAGTTGGCATCGCCCAAGTCCTTCATGGAGAACCTCTGTGACAAGAATCCTTTGACTGACTGTAGCATAGGAATATCATTTCCTATTAGGAGAATGTCATCGACGTACAAGACGAGGAATACCACATTTCTCCCTACAATCTTACTGTAAATGCATGGTTCATCTGGGTTTTTGACAAAGTCGAATTCTTTGACAGTATCATCAAAGCAGATGTTCCAACTCCGCGATGCCTGCTTAAGTCCATAGATGGACTTGAGCAACTTGCATACTTTACCGCTGCTCCCACTCTGATTGAAACCCTCTGGCTGATCCATATAGACGCACTCTTCTAAATTTCCATTTAGGAAAGCCGTCTTAACGTCCATCTGCCAGATCTCATAATCGTGGAAGGCAGCAATGGCAAGAAGGATCCGAATGGATTTAAGCATGGCTACCGGAGAAAAAGTCTCGTCATAGTCCAAACCAGGTCTTTGACGAAAACCCTTTGCAACGAGCCTAGCTTTATAGGTTTCAACCTGCCCATCTACACCAATCTTCTTTCTGAAGATCCATTTGCAGCCTACGGGTTTTACCCCTTCTGGAGCAAAGTCCAAAGTCCAAACTTTGTTGGTGTACATGGACTCCATCTCGGTCCGCATTGCATCCAGCCATTTTACCCAGTCACCGCTCTGAATGGCTTGCTGGAAGCTAGTAGGCTCATCATAATCTATGATGCAATCCTCTCTATCCCCGTCTATGAGAAAACCGTAGTATCTCTCGGGCGGATGAGACTGCCTACTACTCCTGCGGAGCGGCGTAGGAATGTCCGGTTCTCCTGAACCTTCTGGTTCTACTAAGGTTTCAGTAATAGCTTGTGGTTCTGGAATTTCTTCCAGTTCTATTGCGCTCCCACTTATCTGATTTTCTAAAAACTCAGTTTCCAAGAAGCGGGCATGACGAGAAACAAGGACTTTTTGCTCCTCTGCGTAATAGAAAAGATACCCCTTGGAGTTCTTTGGGTATCCCACAAACTTGCACTGTACTGAGCGTGCCTCGAGCTTGTCCGCATGCTGCTTTTTTACAAAAGCCGGACATCCCCATGTCTTAAAGGATTTAAGACAGGGTCTCTTCCCAGTCTACATCTGGTATGGTGTGGTAGGCACTGTCTTAGTAGGAACTTGGTTCAAGAGATGTGCAGCTGTTTCCAGTGCATAACCCCAGAAAGATCGCGGTAACTCAGCCTTACTCATCATGGAACGAACCATATCTAATAGGGTTCGATTCCTTCTTTCCGATACACCGTTGTGTTGTGGTGTGTATGGAGGAGTACGCTGAGAGAGAATTCCATTCTCTTTTAAGTAGTCCAGAAACTCGGCACTTAAGTATTCTCCACCTCGATCCGATCTTAGGATCTTGATACTTTTGCCTGTTTGTTTTTCTACTTCATTCTTATATTCTCGAAATTTCTCAAAGGCCTCGGATTTGTGCTTCATTAAGAAGACATGTCCAAACCTAGAGAAATCATCTGTGAAAGTAATGAAGTATGAATAACCGCTTCGCGCATGTGTAGACATTGGACCACACACGTCACTGTGTATAAGTCCCAAGAGCTCGCTCGCTCTTACTCCGTGTCCAGTGAACGGAGTCTTTGTCATCTTTCCCATGAGACAGGATTCACAAGTGGCATAAGACTGGTACTCGAACGGATCCAAGTATCCTTCTTTATGTAACTTAGTCAACCGTGTCTCATTGATGTGACCCAGTCTACAATGCCATAAGAAAGCCTGATTTAATTCTGGAGACTTTCTTTTAAGTGTGTTCTGGACGCTGAATATCTGAGCTTGATTCAATACGTATATACCATTATTTAATGTACCTGACCCAATCAGTGCTTGATTTAGGTGGATGTTTACTACATCGCTTACAAAAGCAAAATCATATCCTTCCTTAGAAAGTAAGGATACAGATATGATATTGCAAGTCGCACCTGGTACATACAAACAGTCACGCAGAATCAATATCTGCCCAGTTGTCAGTCCTAGGTGATATTCCCCTACGGATACAGCATCCATGCTCATTCCGTTAGCAACCCTGAGAGTCATATCACCTTTCCTGATAACCCCACGGTTTCTCAGACCCTGTAACGAATTACAGATATGAGATCCTGATCCGGTATCCAATACCCAGGAAGTAGGGTTAACTGACAAACAGTTCTCAATTACAAACACACTCGAAGCCGAAGCCACAACATGCTTCGAATTCTGGCTACTGGCTATACAAGCCCTGCAATCTTTCTGCCATAGTTCATTCCCGTTACAATAGGAACGTCCCTCTTTTACTATATCCAGTCCTGAAACTTTTGCCCTTGTTCTTCCTTTTTCTTCCCTGGTTTCTTTCAGGGTATAAGCAGAGGGCAGGGACTGTTGAATTAGGTCAGTACTTGACCCATTCGCCAACGTGGTCTCCAGGTCCGTGAGCTCAATATAGCTGGTCTCTGTAAGGACGTTGCCCCTTACAGATGACCCGACTGCCAACCTCGCTTGAAGCAATTCGTTCGAGGTCTCATATCTTGCGATACGAGATTGCTCTCCATATAAAACTTTGTTATGGAGGAAGATAGAAACTGAGTCCATCTTCTCGTGCTGCCTCTGGTTTGCACCATCAACTGAGGCTAACACGAGGCACTTGGCTTTCGCACAATCCTTTTCCGATGTCCTGCGGATGTGAACATCCGTGACAGGGGAAACTGGACCTGAGACAGCAGGGTTTTGATTAGTTAAGAGGCGTTCCAGCTTGTCATGGGCAATGGACATCTGGACAGACCTTTGCCAGTCATAACAGTCAGGTTCAGTCATATTATTATCTAGATGTAACCTAGGCGTGGTCACAGGGTCGCTGCAATTAAGAGAGAGAAGAAGAAACACTCAGCATGATGCTCTTGCAAGTTTAGTGTGGTTTTTAGTTTGTCTAAACAGGATGGCTCCCACTGTTTCTCGAATCCCTCCTCAAACCATAAAGGAAGAATTAGTCAGGATCAATCCCACCGTACAATACTTGCTTAACCGTTCAGCCAGGCCGGTGTCGGTACTTCGAGGGAGGTTTTCCAACGCTTTCGCGAAGTTCCTTAATTAAAGAACCTCTTTTCCCTGGGGGCGTAGCCCCGCTAACACCTTTCTAGGCACCTACTAGGTTTATAGCATTGATCGTTTAGTGAGAAATTTCCCGAGGAGTAGCATATACTCACAGTAGGATCGGGATCCAAATATCATCGCGTGACGAAACTGAAGGAATCCTACCAGAATCATCACACTCCAAATGGTATGCAAATCTAGCAAGTTTCAGTACTTATGAAACTCCCGATGTATATTTTTGCCCCATGCTCTTATGACCTTGACTAAGGCCAACAAATCATAAGTCACATGTCAAGTTCTACCCGTCGTTGTCCAGGTTAATTTGAATCCACCCGTATATACCCTTGACTAAGGCCAACAAGGTAATACGACTGTCCCAAACCAACGCATTCTATCTATGCAACATATGAATACCCACCAGCTACCAAACACTGTGCCTTGACTAAGGCCAACAAACACAGCTTGAATACTGTTGAATATTCATATGAAACGACGGAGGGCTACGAATGGTTTTGGCGAAACCGTGAACGTAGTGAACTTGATTTAGTCGATGGAACGAGATAGCTTTTAAATGGAGTGGCTCAAACTCCGCATTTTAAAAGTTTGTTTTGAAAAGAACCGAGTGGTTTTTCGAAAATGTTCCAACGACCTATACTTGGTTTATTTTCTTGCATTAGTTCTTTTAATGCATGTTTTGCTTGCATTAGTTCTTTTAATGCGTGATATTCTTGCATTAGTTCTTTTAATGTGTCCCATCATTTAACCCTACCATTGCAGAAAACAACCAAAATATGACGTACGCTTATGCCATTCGCATTCGCCACGGGGCCCCGTCATTACCCGTTAGGTTACTTAACTAACGACAGAGCGGGGGCTGGGCTAGCGCGTCTGTAAAACATAAGCAATGCCTAAATAATATCATATATAGATATACTGCAATGATAAACATTTCAGATCACAGATAAATACATTGGATATACTAGCAATCTGTAATTTGTACGAGCCTGTAACAAAAACAGATAACACGGTCGCGGTGAATAGCCAAAACCCCACCCAAGACCCCTACGGGTGCGGCAAACTACCCGTCAAGTACCCGAAGCGTAGCAACCTCCCTCATCTCCATGAGTAGGCCACTCGACACTTCGGCATACCCGGTAGTTTGTGCACCCCTCCATGGGTCTATCCTAGGAGCAAAAATAGTAAAAAGAAATTATACAATGACGGCTACAACCCCGACCCGGTTGTGCGGCCATACAAATAATTATTACATCAATTTACAAATTTACATGAATTGCAAGAAAAGAAAACTCTCGTCTCACAACCCCCGGCTATTCACCCGCGACAATCCAACATATTTATATACACATTCCAGCACATTACAGATCATGTATAACCCCGACCAATCGACTTATAGCGATTAGCCGACGTTCAATACATGCAAACATCACAGATATAACCATCAAAGTCAAAGTGCGGTGAAGTTCGGAAAAAATACGGAATTATAGGACCCCAAAAGGAAATTTCTTTTCTGGACAATCTGGGCACATATAATATATTTTAAAAATCCCAAAACCAACACACAAACACACTGCACGAAAAACGATGCAGAGAAGACACCAAGTCGCGGCGGTTCCGCGGCGGCTAAGAAGGATCACGCGGCGGAAGAGCGGCACTTTAGGCGAATCACTGTATCGTTTTTCTTGGGTGTTCACACAAAACCCTGAGCCGAATTTACAAGTGTAAAGTTTTTCATTTTGAGCAGAAAAAATTTCAACAGAAACTCAGTTTTTGTGATTATCCGGTTTTGTGATTTTTTTCGGTTCCGAACTTCGTTACACTTCACTACTAAGCTAGTTTAAGTTTAGTTAGGCTCTGATACCACTGTAAGTCCATATTGCGACCCCCGGTTCTTACGGGGAGGCGGAAACGGTATAAAAAACGAATTTTTATCGCAAGAGGCAACATGGACTAAACTATGGTCGGGATCGTTGTCTAAACTAAAACTAGCAAACTATGCTAAAGAGAGTTAGCTACTCGGATGAAGATGGTTATACCTAAACTTGAACTCCTTCTCTTCAAGCTCCGATGGTGGTTCGATGGCTCCTTCTCGTTGTCTCCGTACGCCGAAGATAGATCCACTTGAAAGCTCCAACCTTTAGCTCCTTCTTCGTTCTTTGAAGAAACTAGTTCACTTGGTTTGCTAAACCTAGTGAACTAGAATGAGTAGAGATGATTTAGAATGGGATTTTATCTATGGTTCTTGATTCTCAACTCATGAGACAAGAGAACCATAGATCAAGAGAGGGAGCAAGAGGTTGAGGATGAGAGCAAGAGGAGAGCTCAAGAACAAGAGAGAGAATGAGCAAGAAAGAATGAGCAAGTATTTTGTCTCTCACCCTCTCATAATCCAAAGCAATGATAACTCATCATATCAACAAAAGTCTTATGTGATGGTTGAAGTAACCATAACCTTATCATGTCATGCACTCATTTTACTCAAATGAACAAGCAAGAAAAAGACTTTGGCATGAAATGATAACCATGGTTATCATGATGGTCAACTAGTCAAGCCTAGTCAACCGGTCAACAAGTCAACAAAAGTCAACAAGTCACCAAAGTCAACAAGTCAACAAAAGTCAACAAGTCAACAACCATATCACCATAATACTTAATTAATATAATAGTTAATCACATATCATATTCTCATTAGGGTTGAGCATAAAGTCAAAAAGTCAACGGTCAACTGTCAACAACCCTAATGAGAATCCGCTGCCTCTGCCTCCCTGTCAACTGTGCATACACACCCGCATCCGCGTTCCGAGGAACACGAATGCAAACTGGATAAATCCAATCCCATAAGGTACACTAGGATCTGGCTTAAACCAAAGCCCGCTAGTGTAAACTGTCCGGACACTGTACGTGCACAAGTGCACGGATGTGACCGAACCCTGTCGCAAAACCATGCGACCTGTCGCAATACCATGCGACCTCTACTCTTTTGCCTAAAGGCGAAAAGCTTTCTGTGTGGGACTCTAAAGACTCGACACTACGCTGGCAGTGGGTTTAACCACAGACCGCAAGCGGCACTAGCTGTGCGTAACGGTCCCCAGGTAATGCCGACAAGAAGACCGACGAGGCGAAACCCATCTGAACTCCTACTGAGCCTGAGCGTGACATTCTCCGTACAGTCCGGTCTGTTCGTCTGATACATCGCATGGCGGGCCTAGGGGGCGGTAAACGTCAGTCCCCCAAAAGCGGTACAAGTCGTGCCGGAGTGAAGCCCAATACACCCTGAGATAACACTGGAAACCTACCAGTATATCTCGTTTGCCCTGGCCAGGGACTACTCGTGTAATGGCTCTCCTAGACACAGCGCGATGTCAACCCCCAATACCGGAAGAGACGAATCCTGTCTAACCGTCACTGCCTCCAAGTGCTTCGGGACTGCACCCAACCACTACCTGTTTGCACGACTCCTTTGAGCCGTGGTAGGGTAGTGATCAAAGTACAGTGGGAACACACTCGAGGCGGAGTGACAGTGTCAAGTCAGCGGACTAAGCTGCACTCATGTCACCTGGGAACTGATAACTGACGATAGGTATAATACCAACTAGTCAGTTCCCTACGAGTCCTGTCCAGTGTACCCGTAACCTAACGAGCACCCGCATACTATCTCAAGTACGACGTACTGACGGCTGTGGGACAGACCGTCTCCCACACTGGGATGAGAAGCGCATGCGCTGGTCTACTCCGGAGTATCGATGCCCTGTCTCGATAGTCCTGCGACCAGGGACCTGCATAAGGATGTGCTTATAGATTACCCAGCCCCACTAGTGTGACGGCCATCACATCGCTGGTAATCAAGCAAAGATCCTAAGGGCTCTACTAATGTGTATAGGCGATATACAAAAATAAACACATGTACACATTGAAGTAGAAACAAACCAAGTAGCATACTACTATTTTGAGCAAGATTGTATATACAAGGTGAATATCCCAAGCATCCATTAAGTAATATACAAACTAGTATGATACAGTAATGGCCTCTAGGGCATATACACTAACACGGAGATGTACCCTTAAACCAAAGTTGATTGGGGGTCTTATAGTTCAATTTGGGACTAAAGTCTGTTTGAATGTTTAAGGACACGTTAGCCATATTTGAGGCTAAGATCAACTTAAACGGGATCGTTTAGATCCAACAAAAGAGCGTTTGGGGGCTCTATTATTCCAGTTAAGGGACGTAGTGGTCCAAAGGTAGTTTAGGGACATTGCGGTCCATTGGTAGTTTAAGGACATTGCGGTCCATATTCCAGTTTAGGGACATGGTGGTCCATCATTAGTTTAAGGACGTTTCGGTCCATCATTAGTTTAAGGACGTTTCGGTCCACGAGTTTAAGGACCCCGCAGTCCATATTCGTATGTGGTCGTCGGGACCCATCACCTCTCTGACGTCGTTGAAGGATTACAACGACAGGTGTCAGAGGAGTTCGGAGATGTACCCTTGAACCGGAGGTAAATTGATTTAGGAGAGCAATCTTGCTCAGTCAATTTAATTTGAGAACTTACGGCCACGATTGGGTTAAGTCCAATTGAAAAATGTTCGACACTTTTATTTGTTTTTTGTCCTGTACTAGGGCTTGGCCCATTTTTAAATAATGCATTGCATTATTTTCTATTTTTGGTTGGGCTCTGCCCATAAAGGATGTAGAGCATCAATTTATTTTGGGCTCTGCTCATTTATAAATGATGCAGAGTATCAATTTTACTTGTGCTCTGCCCATTTATTGCTTTGCAATTTATTTTGGCCTGCTAGATCTTTTGACTTGGGCCTGGCCCTTTAACAAAAGAAATGCATTGCATTTTCAGGCGCTTTACGCCAATCAAAGAGCGCAAGCGCTTGTGGTGACGACACGTGTCATGCAAGCGCAGTGCGCTGCGCTAGTGCGCTGCGCTTGCGCTGCTGACACGTGGCGCACTCTGGTGAGTTGCGCCAATTCCAGAGATCAAGGCTCTATTTCAAGAGCGCATAGCGCAAATGGTTCAGATGCTGACACGTGGCGCTCTCTGGTGGCTTGCGCCAACCCAAGAGCGCAACAGTACAGATTTTCAAATGCAAAGCACTATTAATTTGAGAATCTTTTAGATTCAAGAACCAATGGTTCATAAAAGAAGTGCAAAGCACTATTTGATTTCTTGATCTAATTTAGATCAAAGAAAAACAAGTTTTTCTTATTTCCGGATCCAGAGGTTCATAAAAAAGT
This sequence comes from Agapanthus africanus, assembly GCA_030015575.1. Lineage (NCBI taxonomy): Eukaryota > Viridiplantae > Streptophyta > Magnoliopsida > Asparagales > Amaryllidaceae > Agapanthus > Agapanthus africanus. The sequence continues at coordinate 249,777,527 of CM057347.1, read as the reverse complement.
GCAAAGCGCTATTTTTATTTTGTTTTTTATTAAAGATCATTGATCTTGTTTTTAGATCAATGATCTGTTCATAAGAGAATTTTCTCTTTTTCTAAAGGCTTCTTACTTTTTTTTGTTCTTCAGGATTTCTCTCCAATTCTTCAAAGTTCTCTCTGTTTAATTTCTCAAAGAATGTTGATGATTTTGAATTGAGGTCTAGAGTCCTTTTTATAGTGCCCATAAATTAGTTAAATTAGTTAAAGAGATCTTTCTCTGAGTGATTTGGAGAATTTTCCCCACCGTTGGATCTTTGATCCAAGGGCTTCTGTCTTACAGAAGAAAATCTTTTTGTTTTAACAAAGACCAGAAAGATTTCTTTAGAATCTTGATTCTGTTTGGCGCAAATGCCCTAGCGCGTGACACGTGTCACGCAGAGCACAGCGCAGCGCGACTGTGCGAGCGCATCTGCGCTGACACGTGTCGCGCAGCGCAAAGCGCAGCGCACCTGCGCTAGCGCATCTGCGCTGACACGTGTCGCGCAGCGCGGTGCTTGCGCAACTGAAGCATTGCTTCCTTTAATTTTACTTTAAATAGAGCTTTGCTCTGATTGGGTGCGCTGCCTTGGGCGCTGCATTGATGTATCTGCGCCTGACACGTGGCGCGTTGCGCCCGAGATTTGAAGCGTTGCTTCAAAATTTGAATTTTGAATTTCCAACAGAGCTTTGCTCTGATTGGGGGAAACAAATGCCCCCCCACCGTTGCGCTCACGTGGCGCGCACGTGAGTGCAGCGGTGGCAAGCTCCTGTCCGTTGGATCAAGAGGTGAGCTGAAGGGGCGCAAGCGCCTTATAAATAGGACCTCTGGCCCTTACAAAAATCTCACCATTTTTTCAAGATTTTTTGATTTCAACAGAGCTTTGCTCTTGCTTAAGAACTTCAGAGCTTTGCTCATTTCCAAAGTTAGAAACTTTAGGTAAAATTAATTTAAATCAATCTTAACCAAAAGAGCTTTGCTCTTATAGATCTTTTGATCTAAGAAATCCCTTTGGGGTTTCATAAACAGAGCTTTGCTCTCAAAAACTTATAGATCTACAGAGATCTTGTTCATGGGTTCTAACCTATGAACAGGGCTTTGCTCTTGGATCAAATGTAGATCTTTTAGATCTAAAAAATGAAGAACTTATTATAAGTTTTCATGGATTTTTCAAGATTCCAAAGATTTTAATTTTTTAAATTTCTTTTCAAAATTTTCTTTTTGATGGAATATTACAGAGCTAAGCTTTTTTTTAAGGAATTTTATTCCTTTGAGACCAGAATTTGACAAGTGTCATTCTGTGACAGAGCTTTGCTCTGAAAGAGGAGATTTTCTCCTTGTCTCTAGGGATTCCCCACTGATGAGAATATTCTCATGGGGATCTTTTCTTTAACTGACAGTCTAACCCAATGATGGGGTTGTCTTATCAAATGAGGCACTTTCATCCAGATTTTGTGGATCCCCATTTGGTCCCCTACCCACTGCACTGCAGTGTGGTGTGATTAATTTTAATTTAATCAATTTTTAAATTCAGTTAATTGAAAATTTTTAAACGCCAAGCGTTGGAATTGCAGCACTAACGGCTATTTTTTGTTCCTTTGCAGTGACCATGTCTCTCGATACCTCATTCCCGTTTGCTCGTTCGGAGGAGAGATTTCCCGAAGCGCCCTTGGACCGCGAAGTCCTGGCCATGATTAAGGAATACGATCCGGAATACAAGAGTCTCCACCTTTGGGGGTCGTGGTATAATCAGATTATCATGGGTCGACGGAGCTTCACGTGCGCAGTGCCGTCAGAACCCATCACGGCGATTCACTATGCCACCTCACCCTCCGTGCAGTATGTCGTGGAGATGGTTGATTGGACCTCGAAGGGCTTTCTTCATCCAACTATAGATGCGATTCCGGTCCAGCATTCTATGGTTCTGTATATCCTAGGACGCCGTATCTGTCAGGGCGAGGCGCGACCCTGGGGGCAATCATATAACGTTGGTGTGATCCCCCGCCACCCGATCGGCTATCTGCCGTGGGCCCGGTATATCCTGTCGACGAAGAAGTCGCAGTTGATAAGGTTGGGATTGTACATTGCGGTCTACATTTCTCTCTTCCAGTATCCCACGCTCCCCACCTGGTGGTTCAAGGCCTTCTTGGAGCAGTGGAACATTCCTACCCATACTTTCCTTGCCATGGATCGGGAAGTGTCAATCTCTTTGGAGGAGTTCACGGAGGTATCCGGTTTACCAGTCATAGGGGAACACTATGAGGAGTTGCTCCCGACAGGAGAGTACGTCTTCGGTGCTAAGCCGGTGGTAAGGGGGCTCACGCCGGAGAATGCTGTTCAACACCAATTCTCAAGCTTAATTAAGGTGTTGAACATCTATGAGGCCCTTTTCATCGAACATGGGAGTCGCGGAGTTAGCTTTGAGGATTTCATCACTCAGTTCCTTCGTTCAAGCGTCCTCTCATCAGAAGCTGCCAAGTTCGCTACCCTGGATGACCCTTTCGGTCTAGGTGTGGATAACCTGCCGGAGAAAGAGATAAACCAAAAGGGTTTTTTCCTTCCGGACTTCTCGACTATGTCTTTTGCAGAAATTGCGGCCCCTGGGATGGACGAGGAGGCCTTTTCCTTAGGATTTCTCGGGTTGTGGATGAGTTGGTTTGCGATCCCAATGCACTCTCACCGTATGCGGCCCTCTGTCTTTTACCCAGCCCACCGGATGGCCATCGGGGTAAAGGTGGCCGTTGGGATGCCGGCTTGGCATACCTATATCATGGCCTCAGTCGAGCAGCGGATGCTAATGAGCCCGGGGTACTGCACATGGTCTTTCCGATGCACTACTTTGTATCGTGGTTCGAGCTACATACGGCGGGTGTCTTCGGCATGCACAAAAGGCCCTCGTTCTTCGACAAGTGTGGTTTCCCTCGCATTATACAGCTGATCAGGGCATCAATTGTGACCCCATCACCACGGAACGCCAGGGGTTTACTCCTTCGCCCTCACACCGTTGGAGCCGGGATGTCCTTTGTTGACAAGGTATTGACCATTGGAAAGGCGTCCACCACTGCAGTGCGACCATTACAAGACTCCTTTTAGGATTTAGCCTCAGTTTTGACAGCCCGGGAGACCCTCCACTTGTATTCTATTAGACCGGGCTTCCTAGTCTTCAGGAAGAACGGTGCGGCAATTTTCATGAGATATAACCCGCATCGTTTCGCCCAACAACTGGGCTACGATCAAGGGGTACCTTTGGAAGCTTTCCTGCTAGAACCTGCTGCCACCAAAGAAGGGATGGAGAACGCGCTGCATCATTTCATGCGCCTGAATACGGGTTCTCATTTTTTTATCAGTGCGCTGGCTTGCGCTCCATGACTCCTCAACGTATACAAAGAATGGTACAATCATTCAACAGGAGCCGTTATAAAGGTGGAAAGGCGACTGCTGGTCGACCGTAAGGGTGCGCCTCCAGGCAGTGACCGCAACGCTCCTTTGGTGCCTAGGACTCCGATAGTTGCTCGTCTAAAAGATGTTAGAGCCGGGCCATCGCGTGCGCAAAGTCCTCCGCACGGATTGCCGCTCCCTGATATTACAGATGCACCTCCAGCGCCCTGTGCTCCAGTGGAGACAGTGGTTGTAGCCTCGCCGGAGTCTGGCGTGGGTGTATACATCGGGACCCGCCATCCTAAGGTGGCTGCTAAGCGTAAGTCAATCCCACGTGCACCTAGGATCGGGGGGCAGAAGAAGAAGAAGTCGCTCTTCGCTACAGATGTTGCGTTCGGTCAGGAACCCTACGCTCCATATGCCGAGGGCCTGAGCGAATATGGGACTAACGAGGAATTAGTCATGCCGCCGCCAGATGATACAGACTTGGAGGCCGCTCTCGAAACTTCAGCGTGGTTGGCAAAGCGTGACGCGTGGCTAGCTAAGCTTGCGCAATCAGGTAACTACTAGTCGCATTTTCTTTATTGTATCATATCCTCCTCATTACCTTTGACTAACGTTTTTCCTTCTTTTCTTCCAACAGGCATTACTGATGAAGAAGCCATTGCCGCTTCCCTCGAGACTTTCCAAGAGGATGAACGCCTCAGAGCGTCTATGGGCCTTAGTAAGTTTCAATTCATCAAGTTTTCATCTCCCTTGCGTTATGGTCGATCTAACCTCTCCCTTTTTATCGCAGGAACCTCAATGCCGTTCCAGCCAAGCGACGCGGACATTCTACCATCTGCCGATGTTCCTGCTTCCTCTGGGCTACCGTATGAGGTCCGTCTCGAAGAACCGATGAGAGATGCCTTAAAGGCTCTGGAGGCATCCTTGAATGAAGACGACGACACTTTGATAAAGGAAGCGTCAAAGAGGTCCATCGTGACAGCCCGAGAGGAGAGGAAGCAGTCGAGGCGCGAAGCAAAGGCACGCAGAGCTGCCTTGGCCATTGGAGCGGGCCCAAGCACCGTTCCTCATGCCGACACCACTTCAGAAGAGTCCCTGGTCGCCCTGTCTACAGCCCATAGACAGGCGATTCGCGCCAATAGGGAGGCTAACGAGAAGTCCACCTTAGGTAATATTTTTTTTTATTTAGAATTTTATTTGTAAAAATTGTAAACTCGCTGGTTCTTATGCATCTCATCTTGCAAGGCCATGTCCAACCGAGGGAGAGGCAGAGACTGTCGAACCTGAGGAAGCAGGCGGGGAGGCACCGGCTGAACTTGATCCGACGGTGGGCAACGTCGCTGGGGTTATGGAGCCTGAGCTGGAGGCCGAGGAATCCGTAGCTGAGAAGGTCATTGATGCTGAAACTGAAGTGGCGGCAGATGAAATGATTGTTATAACTGAGCCCAGGGTAGTGGCGGACGAAGCGCTTGAGGCCGGAGACCTCGTGGTGACGGTGGACGAGGCAACCGTGATTGCCGAGCCTGAGGGAGTAACGGGTGAGGTGGACATGATTCCTGAAGACGAGCCAACCGCTCTTTCTCAGGAATCTGGTAATGCTCCAGTCATAGCCCTCCCTGCATATGGTCCCCCGCCGTCTCCAGGTCTTGCGAACACGACAACGGTCCCTATTGAGTCAGGTGACGAGGCCACGGGCGGTGGCCTCATGTCGATGGAGGAGGGAGTCGCCTCCGTTTCGGCCGGCAGCTCGTGAGGTAAATCCCAAGTTACTGTCCTCTTTTATTTTACAATCCTTTCTGACAAGTTCACATTTGTTCGTAACGCAGGTGCAGCCAGTGCCGATGCCCCATTGCTCGAGGGAGCGCCTTCAACTACCGCCTTGGCGGTGGTCACTTCTCAGCCCTCTCTCATACCGTCAAAGATGTTGGAAGGTATGGGTTTGCAACTTATTAATCTTACTTTTTAGACGTATAATTTGTGTATTAAAGTCATACTGTTGTGCCTTTCAGGAGTGCTTTTTGACCATCTTTATCAGGTGTTGCTCCCACACTTTTCTTTCCCATCCGAACTCGCTTCTTTCTCTGGTGGCGCCGGTGAGTATGATTTTCATTGATATCTTCCTTTTCCATTGATGGGATTACTTCTAACCTTTTTTCTCGACCCGACTGCAGTACTACAGATTGAAGGAGGGGGTGAAAGATCAGCTGCGCCACCGACCCATCCGGCCTTGCCATCTGTTTCAGCTGGTACAGCGATTATTACACTGATAACCCCCCTTTTTATTTCCTGAACTGTTATCTGATCAAATTTTGTTCCTTTTCAGCTGTCGTTCCGGTCTCGGCGCCCTTCGAGCCTCGCTTTACGATGCCGGCAGGTCCTTATCTGAGACGTCCATCTTCGAAAGGTGCCGCGAATAGTCTACGCATGTTGAGTAACTACGTCGAGGAACTCGACGTTGAAACTCCTACATCTGCCGCAGACTTCGCTACGGCGGTTAACCCGATGCTGGTGATACTCGTGAACTTTCATGACGAGGGCATCATCGCATCTTGGGTTAACCATTGCAGGGAGATCGAGGCCTGCCTGCATTAGCTGGAGTCGATGCGTCCCGCTCCCGAGACCTTAGCCGCTAGTAATCAAAGAGCAGCGTGGATTGAGCAGAGTGTTTCTTACTTCCGCCATCTTGAGCAAGAAGTCATTTCAAAGCGTAAGGAGCGCGGTGAGACTTCGAGCAAGTCTGCCCAACTGCATGCTCGGGTGGAGGCCAATGCTGCACAGCTGAAGGTTGTCTTTGAGGGCCTTCTGCAATGCCTTTCCGAAGGGTTATCACTGAGGGAACAGCTTGACGTTGTCGAGCGGAATGCACCTAGCCAGGAAGAAGCCCAGAAGGCGGCCGAGGAGCAACTTTCATCCTTTTTGCGGCAGCGGGCCCAGGTGGAAGCGGAGGTGGCCGCGGCAACCACTCAGGAGGAGGTGCTGAAGGAAGTGCGAGAGCACCTTGCGGATTTGTTAAAGACACTTCCTCCTCAGTAGCTATCTCTCTTTGTATCGTTTGTACTTGTAAATAAAAACAATGTATATATATATTTTTTATTCTTTAACACAATGTAACTTGTACCCAATCAAGTTTATGAATAAAAGATACACATTTTTTGTAATGTCTTATGTCATTTCTCCGCCTTTTCTTTCTTTTATTATCAGCATGCCACCTTAGTAAACATGGTTAACATATAATAGAGCACGCATCTTGATTTTCTCAAGAAACAGCAATGGCTTAGGCCGCAGGTTCAGATCTGCCGCCTAAGACTTTTCAACTCTGTGAGCCGTGAGGGTCTCATAGAGACTTTTCTCCCTATGGATCGAGAGGATCTCGTAGGTGGGTTTTCTCCTTAGGAGTCATGAGGATTCCTAATTGTGTTTTCTCTTATAGGTCGTAAGGATCCTATAAGAGAATTTTTCCCTCTTACGAGTCGAGAGAACTTGTAAGCGGTTGTTTCCCTCCTTGTCGAAACTCGACTTTGGATAGTGAAACCCGTGAATAGTATGCAAGAGACCGTTTTAGGTCGACTTGCAGGGTACCATTGTTCAGGAAGCAAGTTTTTTTGTCCCTGCTGCCTGAGACTTCATCTTGCAAGTTGAGACGGGTCGGGAATTTCCCGCGGAGACACTGGTTTCTCTGCGAGCCGACGCGAATCAGGAGGCTCTCGTCAAGGATGTTTGTTTCCTTGAGTTGAGGTATTTGCCAAGGATTATTTGTTTCCCTGGTGTTGAAACGAATCAAGAATTTCCCACGGAGACACTGGTTTCTCTGCAAGTCGATGCGAATCAGGAGGCTCTCGTCAAGGATTGTTTGTTTCCCTGAGTTGAGGTATTTGTCAAGGATTATTTGTTTCCCTGATGCCAAGGATTATTTTTTTCCTTGGTGTTGAAACGAGTCGAGAATTTCCCACGGAGGCACTAGTTGCTCTGCGAGTCGACGCGGATCAGGAGGCTCTCATCAAGGATTGTTTGTTTCCCTGAGTTGAGGTATTTGCCAAGGATTATTTGTTTCCCTGGTGTTGAAACGAATCGAGAATTTCCCACGGAGGCACTGGTTGCTCTGCGAGTCGACGCGGATCAGGAGGCTCTCATCAAGGATTGTTTGTTTCCCTGAGTTGAGGTATTTGCCAAGGATTATTTGTTTCCCTGGTGTTGAAACGAATCGAGAATTTCCCACAGAGGCACTGGTTGCTCTGCGAGTCGACGCGGATCAGGAGGCTCTCATCAAGGATTGTTTGTTTCCCTGAGTTAAGGTATTTGCCAAGGATTATTTGTTTCCCTGGTGTTGAAACGAATCGAGAATTTCCCACGGAGGCACTGGTTGCTCTGCGAGTCGACGCGGATCAGGAGGCTCTCATCAAGGATTGTTTGTTTCCCTGAGTTGAGTTATGTTGCCGAAGACACTGGTTTCTTCAGGAGTTGGGACGAACCGTCGAGATTTAGCTTTGTTTTCTGGCGGAGCCCGTTGGGAAAGTATGGTTCCCTCTTTACTTGCGCCCTTGGATTGTATACAGGGATCGATGTGATCTCAGTTGTAGGGAAAAGTTTTATCATCTTTTTTTCTTTTATTTCCGCGATGCTCTATCATTTCAGCTTTTATATCGCATAGGTCGCGATTGCCCAATCATTTCGGCTATTTTTCGTTGTGCCCAATCATTTCGGCTATTTATTTTATTTTTACTCACTGCTTTTTATTGCGAGTTGCCCAATCATTTCGGCTATTAATTTTATTTTTACTTGCTGCTTTTTATTGCGAGTTGCCCAATCATTTCGGCTATTTCGTATGTATGTGCGGCCTACCGGCTTTTTACCGTAAACCTGAAATTAGACACCGATTTCGGAATTAGCACTACTGCAACTGGGATATTGCCATGAGCGAATCATCATTTGCCTCTGTCGATGTCGAACAATGGTGGCTTAGCGAACAGGGTTAAGGTCCTGTCAACTAAGGCTTTTAACTTCATGAGCCGTAAGGGTCTCACAAAGGTATTTCTCCCTACAAGTCGTGAGGATCGCGTAGTTTTATTTTCTCCTTAGGAATCGTGAGGATTCCTAAGTGTATGTTCCTCTGTAAGTCGTAAGGGTCTTACAGGAGGGTTTTCTCCTTGTAAATCGAGAGGACTTATAAGGGTTGTTCATCATGCGCACATATCCCCAATCACGGAGGAAACTTGGTTAGGGAAATGTTTATTCGCGTCCGTGGATTGTATACAAGGGTCAGTATTGAGCCACTTGTAGGGCATTATTGGAAGTTGTGGGGGTTTCTTAAGCACAGGTTTAGGTCTCTATAACTTAAGATTTTCAAATCTTATGAGCCGTAAGGGTCCCATAAGAGAGTTCTCCTTACGAGTCGTGAGGATCTCGCAAGTGTATTTTCTCCTTTGGAATCGTAGGGATCCCTAAGTGTGTTGCTCCCTTGTGAGTCGTAAGGATCTCACGCGGGTGGTTTCTCCTTACAAGGTCGAAAGGACCCTATAAGTATCTTTTAACGAGGTTGCGCCCTTTCGGGTTTTCACAAACACTCGCCGGTAGTCCTGCTGTTTTTACTCACGGAGCCCTTTCGGGTTTTCTTCCGTGCCCATTTTGCTTATGGACATACCATTTTTTTTATTCTTTTTATTTTCTTCTTTTTTTTTTACGAGGTCGCGCCCTTTCGGGTTTTCACGAACACTCGCTGGTAGCCCTGCTGTTTTTACTCACGGAGCCCTTTCGGGTTTTCATCCGTGCCCTTTTTGCTTATGGATATTGATTAGTCAAAAATATTGCATATTTTAGCCGGCAATTTCCTCATCATTTGCATCCATATAGAAGTGTTCGGCATTCATATTTTACATATTAGCAAAACTGTCACAAAATATCAGATTGCATGTATTAGACTCTGAAATCGACACGATAAAGGAAATTAACCACATTTCATGGCATCGCATCATCCCTGCATTTGCGCAATACTTGTTTTGAGATATGTGCAGGAAAATCCAGCAGAAAGGCCAAAATTTACAGGGTACAGCTAAAACGTTACGCCAACTCAATGATTTCAGTTCCGGTATCAATCCAAAGGGACAAATACAAATCAACATATCAGATGAAGCCCCAAATACTATCAAAAGACGACACCAGAAGAACCAAGCTCCAAGCCTCCTACATGGCCGCGGAACCGCGGCCAGAGCCTGCTTGCGCCGCGGTTCCGCGGCCATCTTGCCACGTCACCCACTCAATTTTAGTGCACAATGCTTCTCATAGTGGCTGAAGTTCAGAAATATACCTTAAGTTCCAGAAGACTCCAGATACTTCTGCCAGATCAGCAAGCTTTGGGATCAACACTAAACTAGCCTATCATTCTAGAAACTTCTTACTAAACCCTAGCTTAAACCCTAAGCTAAGCCTAACAAACTCTTTCTAGAAGTCTTTCAACAAACTTTTGGAGGGAACTCAAAGGCTTAGGGTTTGGGTGCTCTATAAATAAGACCCTAGGCTCACTTGTAAAACGGATATAATTGATGAGCTTGGAAAAATCAATCCATTAGTTCATTTGAGAGCCATTCTATCTCTTCCTTCATCTTCTTTCTTCCACAAGTCTAGTGAGAGGACTTGTGTGAAACCCTAACCCTAAATTCCAATCAAAAGCCAAGATCCCGAGTACCCATCAAGCAAGAAGCCTTGCAACCTTTTATGAGCCGAGCCGATCTTCAACGGAGCAAGTGGTCAAAGCCGATCCGCGACTCACGGAGCCGAGCAACGCCAATTCAACAATTTAGTTCTTCCTCTTGCAGTTCTTGAGCGACTGTAATCAAATTGTTGATATAAATAAAAGGTGATATTCTTTTATCTTGTTTACTTTAAATTCTCGCATCATGATATCTTTTCAATTTTTGAATACTTTCTGTGTGATGATGTTTGAGTAATACTCCGCTCGTCGAGGAGTCGAGACGATCAATAGAATGATGATGTAATATATCTTAAATCGATTCTTGAGTCCTACGAGTTTTGTAAACCCTAGCAAGTTCAAGAATCGACGACCCAATTCGTTGCGATGCTTTCTTGATTGATATCGCTCGAGATTGGGGAGTTACGATCGTTTCTTGAAATTGTTAGAGGCTAGAATGCAAATGATATCAACGAAAGAACAAGGGTTAAAAGATGAAACCCTAGTTTCATCAAGAAAGCCCTAACTCTCGTCGATCATCATCAATCTAGTATCAATCCTTCGAAGGACAAGAACACGAAATCTTGAAATTACATCACGTCTATAGATCCGATCGATTCCTATGAGCCTCATTTAGATTCTTGACATTTTGATTGGAAATATTATCGAAACCCAATTCTTGATTGTTTATCAGTTTCTTGATTCTTGATTAAACTCATGACACCTGAATCAATTGATAAATTCTTGAATCATGTTTTCTTTCCTTTTCGATTAACTTTTCGATTCAAACAAATTAAACATAGAAACGAATCGCACAATCCCTGTGGACGATCCGCACTCGCTTACGATCTACAATCGACACCGTAATTGATTGCGGTCAAATATAATTCTTTGGTTGTGATTTCTTTATACAATTTTCTAAATACCGATACAAGATACTGTTATCAATCAAATGGCGCCGTTGCCGGGGACTATTTGATTTGATTTACACAACAAAAATAATTCAATCAAAATGGCGCCGTTGCCGGGGATCGCGCGCTAATTCGTTTCATATTATAGTTTGAATTGAAAGAATTATTCCATTGTTATTTTGAGATCAAAATTCGTGGAAACTCTAAACGACTTGTTGTGGTTCATTGCAAGGAAATCTGGAGCTGTTTGGAAATTGAAGAAAATTTTTGGGATATACCAGAGAGCAGAGGGAGTCTACAGAAGCTCCCTGGTGAAGTTTTGTGCGGTGATCTCATCATTCAACCGCGGAAACGCCGCATAAGGAGGGATTCGCGGCGGAACCGCGGCATCTTGGGGGGATCTCTGTACAATTTTTCTTCAGGTGATTTCTTACCTTCTCCTCTCTCCTCTTTTAGCTCCAACTAACAATTTTCTGCAGGTTTCTTTGCAAATAATCGCAGCGCCGCAAAAGCAAAAGTAAATTTGTGCGTGATTTTGTTTCTTGGTTGTTTGCATTCTAAATACGGATATTAAGGGGCATGGCCAAATCCAAATTAGGTGGGGATTTCATTACCCTTCCAAGGCCCCGAAAACCACAAAACTTGCATCCGCATTGACCCACATTAACTAAAAGAAATCTAGAGATGACTCTAAGGACTGTCGCGCTCAATTAGGACAAGAGAAGGCCGTGGGTAATTCATTGCTTATCCGCGTTTTCTTGTGGTGCCTAAGGCGAGTGTGTCTAAGGCTAGTGGTTTTTAATTAGGCCCACTACTTACGTAGTGGTGTACCTTCCCACTTACCTGGCACTTATCCGGCCACAGGGGGACAAAGAGGCAGTGGAAGATTCTATCCTGCGACTTGTCTTTTGGCAGTTAGGAGCGGTCTAGAGCCGGACCTAGGTGACCAGTAGATTCTAGGGTTTGTGTGCTGCATTTGTTGTGTCGCATCATTTTTTCAAAAATCCGTCCCTTTTTCAAAGCAAGCACTGCATTCATTCATTACCCCTAATTATAAGTCAACGCTGCCACTTGTACTAACCCTTTTTAGTGCAAGATAAGCTGGACACGGGATTCTAGTGCCCGTTTAGTCTGCGTACCCTTTATCGACTCCGAAGTCGATATTTCTCCATTTACCTTTTCTTTACCCACTACCACACCCACACCCACACCGATGGATCTGAATCCATCAAACTTCTTTAACCCTAATCTGCCGCCGTCCGTTGGTGCGCAGAATCCACCCCGCATCTCTCTCCAGGAAAGGTGCTACCCTATTCGAGGTCCTCTTTCAACCTGCTTATCCACACCACCAGCCAATGGGGATAACTTTGAGATTAAGCCCCAGTACATCAATCTTTTACCCAAATTCCATGGACTCGAGACTGAGGACGCTTACGTTTTCATTACCAAATTTGAAAACGTATGCGCAATGATGGGTACGTCACAACTTTCAGTGGATGCTATGCGTCTACGACTTCTTCCATTTACATTGTGCGATATAGCCGAGAAGTGGCTATATAACACTACCGCACACTCTATTACTAATTGGGAAGAATTCGTCGCTGCATTCCTTAAGAAATTTTACCCAATACAAAAGACAGCTCAAATCCGTAGCGAACTGAATCAATTTTCCCAGCTCCCTGCTGAACCATTTTCAAAATGCTTTGAACGTTTCAAGGATCTATTGGTTCAGTGTCCTCATCACGGCATCCCGAGATGGGAATTATGCCGAATCATTTATGAGGGCATTAACCCAAACACTAAACAGAGCCTTGAAAACATGTGTCAAGGTACTTTTATGACTAAAGATGATGGGGAAGCTTGGAAGTATTTAGAAGAGTTCGCTGAAAAATCACTACAGTGGGAGAGTGGAACCCAACCATTGAATAGGGGTGGCGTACACCAAATAGATGTGTCCATAGGTGTTCGAGCTGAAATGGCAGCAATGCAAAAGAAGCTCGACGCTATGGAACACAAATTTGCAGCAGCCTCCCTAAACCCAGTGTCGCTCCCCAAAACTGTTTGTGGGTGCTGTTCTGATCCATCTCATTTAACGGAAGAATGTCCATTAAACTCTGCGTTTCAAGGTCACGAGCATTCTAATGCCGCATTTCAAAGACCTAGAAACGATCCATATTCTTCCACGTACAATCAGGGTTGGAGGAATCACCCGAATTTCGCTTGGAACCAAAACCAATCTCAAAAAACGGTTCCAAACACGAATAATTTTCAAAGGGCTCTTCCTCCACCACAACAGCAACCCCTTCAACTCACTCAGCACCCCTATCAGTCACAAAATTTCCAAAACCAGGGCAACACTCCTACATAGTTTAATCCTATGCAGTTCTGTTCTGACGAGTTCTCTTAATTCACTCAAACCATGAAATCACTTTTATCAAATTTCATAGAGGTTTCGACTGAGGTTAGATCTTCCGTCAGTGAGATAAAGAAAAACTCAATGTCCCAAGCTGAGAGTATCAGAACGATGGAAGCTGAAATCGCACGCCTCAAAGCCGAAATGAGTGCGAGAGAAAAATGGAAACTTCCCTCTCAACCCCTACAGAATCCTGGGCATTACAATGTAAATGCCGTCACAACGTTGAGATCGGGAAGGGTGCTGAACAATCATGTCGGGGAAGGTATTGATGATACTGAAGATCATATCAACACCCCGGCTGAGACCTTTCCACACACACACACTTCTCCTTCTGATCCTTCTTCTTCTACCACACCGCCTTCTCGCGAGCCTATTCTCCATTTCCCACTAGGCTCGACACCTCAGTATAGCCCTTCTAGTTCTCCACAGACGGTCCCCACACCTCTTTTGGGATCTCGTCTACCCCCTCTTCCTTCTCCTGTGATGGACCCTGCGCTTATTGTGAAAGCTCCTTACCCGAACCGGTTAAGGGCTAACAGAACGAGTCCTCAAATGGAGAAAATTTTAGAAATGTTCAAACAGGTTAACATCAATATCCCTCTCCAAGATGCGATTCAACAAGTCCCCGCTTATGCGAAAATTCTTAAGGACTTGTGCACTAGGAAGAGGAAGACTCAAGTGCCGAAGAAGGTCTTCATTTCTAATAATATTAGCACAGCTTTTATACCCCATCTTCCAAAGAAAAGAAAGGACCCAGGATGTCTTACAATATCTATTTCGATTGGGGGTAAAAATATAAATCGTGCTCTTTTAGACCTTGGCGCAAGTGTTAACATGCTCCCTTATTCTGTCTATGAGCAATTAGGGATTGGAGAGCTGAAACCTGCTCACTGCACTTTCCAGATGGCAGACCGATCTATCACCAAACCAAGGGGTGAATTAGAGGATGTATTGATAAAGGTCGGGGAATTTGTTTTCCCTGTAGACTTCATTGTGCTTGAAACACATCCTGTAGCAAACCCCCGGGGCCAAATTCCGGTGATTCTGGGTCGTCCTTTCCTTGCCACTTCCAACGCTGTTATAAACTGTAGAAATGGTTCAATGAACTTATCATTTGGAAATATGACCATTGAACTAAATATCTACAAAGTTGGAAGTCAGCCATCAGAACCCTCTGCTCATATATTAGATGTGTGCTCTGTCCATGAGATCGCTCCCGATAGTTGTGGAGCTGAGGATCTTTGCTTTACTGATCTCGATGACATTACCACATCTCTGCTTGATCTTACACATGATCTTAGTGAGGACACTTTACCTACACTTGAGTCCTGCACTCCTGACTTTTCTCCACCCGAGTCTGTATCTTTCACAGGCTCTAAGCTTCTTTGTAAATCCAAAAATCATTCAATGATCCCTCCTTCTATCATTTCTCCGCCTGAGTTAGATCTCAAAATTTTACCTTCTCACCTTAAATATGCATATCTAGGTGAGAATGAGTCTTTACCGGTTATCATATCCGCTTCTCTTGCATCAGAGCAAGAGAATGCACTTTTCTCGGTATTGAGATCTAACAAAGAGGCGTTTGGTTGGAGTATGGCGGACATCAAAGGGATTAGTCCCTTGATAGTTGAACATCATATACATGTGATGGATGATGCCAGACCGACCCGAGAACCACAGAGACGGTTAACTCCCGTCATGAAGGATGCGGTCATGAAAGAGATCGTCAAATGCTTAGATAATGGTATTATATACCCCATCTCCGATAGCCAGTGGGTGAGTCCTATACATGTCGTTCCTAAGAAATCCGGCATCACTGTTATAACCAATGAGGCGAATGAGTTGATTCAGACACGTGCCCAAACTGGGTTGCGTGTATGTATTGATTATAGAAAACTCAATGCTGCCACGAGGAAAGACTACTTTCTTCTACCATTCATTGATCAGATGCTGGAACGCTTAGCGGGACGAGAGTATTATTGTTTTATGGACAGATACTCAGGCTATAATTAGGACCCCATCGCCAAAAAGGATCAAGATAAAACCACTTTTACTTGTCCTTTTGGTACCTTTGCTTACAGTCGCATGCCCTTTGGGTTATGCAATGCTCCCGCTACCTTTCAGCGGTGTATGATGGGGATATTCTCTCATATGGTAGAGAATTTTCTTGAGATCTTTATGGACGATTTCTTGATTTTTGGAGACTCTTTTTCTGATTACCTTGCGAATCTTGACGCTGTTCTTACTCGTTGCAAAGAGAAGAACTTGACTTTAAACTGGGAAAAATGCCATTTTATGGTCCAAGAAGGAATAGTACTTGGACATGTCATTTCACAGAAAGGCATTGAGGTTGACAGAGCTAAGGTAGATGTCATTCAAAACCTCCCTCATCCCAAAAGCGTCAAAGATATTCGATCTTTCCTTGGCCATGCGGGCTTTTATAGGAGATTCATTAAGGACTTTAGCAAAATTGCTAGACCTTTAACTCTTCTCCTGGCCAAGGATACGACCTTCCATTTTGAATCGGACTGCGAGACAGCTTTCGACTCACTTAAACACCCACTCACTTCAGCCCCCGTTTTATCATCACCAAACTGGGACTACCCCTTTGAGCTAATGTGTGACGCATCTGATTTTGCAGTAGGTGCAGTCTTAGGACAGCACATCGAAAAGATGCCACACGTGATATACTATGCAAGTAAGACCCTGAATGATGCGCAAATCAATTATACAACCACAGAAAAAGAACACTTAGCAGTTGTATTTGCATTAAAAAAATTCAGGCCTTACTTAATTGGCTCACCTATAGTTGTGTATATTGACCATTCTGCTTTAAAACATCTTCTGGCGAAAAAAGATGCAAAAGGTCGACTAATACGTTGGATCCTTTTCTTACAAGAATTCGATCTTGTTATCAAAGACAAGAAAGGATGTGAAAACGTAGTAGCTGATCATCTTTCACGCATCATTTCTTCCCCTGTGACCCTGCCGATTAATGACCCGTTCCCTGACGAACAACTCTTGAGCATATCCGCTGAACCATAGTTCAGGGATATTGTGAACTATCATGCCACGGGACTGATACCGACCGATTGGTCAAAACAGGACAAATACCGTTTTCTTTCCCAAGTAAAACACTTTTACTGGGACGAGCCCTATTTGTTTAAATATTGTCCTGATCAGATCATTCGCCGGTGTGTCCCGAATGAAGAGTTCAAGAGTGTTCTTTCATTTTGTCATGATCAGGCCTGTGGGGGTCACTTTGGTCCTAGAAAGACAGCGGAAAAGGTTTTGCAATGTGGATTTTATTGGCCGACCTTATTCAAGGACGCATTTGACTATTGCAAAACCTGTACACAATGTCAGTATACGGGTAGAATATCCCATAGGAATGAAATGCCTCAGCAACCCATTCTGGTTGTTGAAATATTTGATGTTTGGGGCATTGATTTTATGGGTCCCTTTCCCAACTCCTTTGGGAATTTGTACATATTGCTGGCGGTTGACTATGTCTCAAAGTGGGTAGAAGCCATTCCATGTCGCACTAATGACAAGAAAGTTGTCATTAAGTTCTTGAAAGAGAATATCTTTTTGCGATTTGGACACCCACGCGCTATTATTAGCGATAATGGGACACACTTCTGCAACAGGTCTTTTGAGACTCTGATGCGAAAATACTCAATCAACCACCGACTTTCTACACCCTATCATCCCCAAACAAGCGGGCCGGCTGAAATCTCAAACAGACAAATCAAACTTATCCTGGAGAAAACTGTTGCTAAGAATAGAAAAGACTGGTCGACCAAATTGACGGATGCTCTTTGGGCATTCAGAACTGCATTTAAGACCGACCTAGGAATGTCTCCATATAGGATAGTGTTTGGGAAAGCATGTCATTTACCCGTCGAGATAGAGCATAAAGCATTGTGGGCTATAAAAAAAATAAATTTTGATCTAAACCTTGCTTGCAACTTTCGGAAGCTGCAACTTAATGAGCTAAGCGAACTCCGCGATGAAGCTTATGATAACGCTGTAATCACAAAGAATAGGACTAAGGTTTTTCACGATAAAAACATTTTGAGGAAAACATTTTCACCTGGTCAACAAGTCCTTCTTTATGATTCACGATTACACCTTCACGCGGGTAAGCTCCGATCTCGATGGAAGGGACCTTTTGTTGTGCGGTCTGTATACCCACATGGGGCAGTAGAAGTAGAAAATGTTAAAAACGACACATTTTTCAAAGTGAATGGACATAGACTAAAGCCGTATTTTTCTACTGACCCCACGGAGGAGCTCTTGTTCTTACAAGAGCCAGTTTATTTTGATTAAAATTCCTCCGTCTCACCTTCATATCCAGTATATCATTGCATCAATTTTTGAATGAAGGTGAGTGAAAAGAGTAAGTTTGGGGAAAGTTCTTCACTTATATATTTTGCCCCCACTAATAATTCCCCCTAGGCTTACAGTTTTTGTAGGTATAGCATTTGGCAACAGTGAGGACGCTGTTGAAAACAAGTTTGGGAGAGGTTTGTGCTTATTTTTGCATCATTTGCATATCATCTGCATAAGCACAAAACATTTCTTTAAAAATCTATAAAAATTTAAAAATTTTCAAAACCCATAAAAATTTAAAAATTTTCAAGTACAAAAATAATTTTAATATTTACACCTTTTTGTATATAAATAAGATAATGAAAGTTTAGATAGTGAAAAATTACATCCATGAGATTGGAAAAATTTAAGAAAACTAAGAAAATTAGAAGTTTTCTTATACGAACTAGTAATAAGTAGTTATGAGCCGTTGTCCCAAGGGTTAGTAAGATGAAGGACGTCACTAATCTGAGGATAAAAATAAGTCTGAAAAATAGTTTCTATTCTGGAAGCCAAGCATTTTTGAACGTTGCTACCCTGCTATTCGCACTTACACACGTCTTGAAGCCTGGGATAGTAGAGGATACCTTGAAATGCTCGTCTTAAAGCCGATATATGAAGGAAATAAAAAGAAAAAAGTGAATAAAAATATAAAGTGGTGAGAAAAATGGACACTGGTTTTGTTATCACCAAGGGCAAGAAAAATGTATAGCAAGGGTGCTTCTTCACCTAGTGCCCAAACGGCCAACTGGTCTGGGAGTCACTGCTATGCCTGAGGTGGTGCAAGACGAGGAAAATACACCAATTAAGCAAGCACATAAGTAATCGGTCGGTTAGTACCTCAAGAAGTATTAACGGTCGCATGAAAGTGTGTGAGCAATCTCATCTAAATATTCATTAATTAAAAAGTACTGAGGCTGATGGGCAAGAGTATGATAGCTTGAATTGAATTCTCCGGGTGTAGGGATGTCTTTACACACACGCAGGGTTATATGATCGATGTTTGGAAGAAAGATAAGAATGAAAAATAAGACGATGTTTTATTGAGGGAGGACGTGATTTCTAACATCTTTTCATGACCATTAAGATAGGGCTCATGACAACCGAAAAGCTAGCTTAGTTGGAAACCCTAATATTCAAAGTTTTTCTTCTACGATTCTTTTCTTTAAATGTAATATTCATGATCTTTCTTTTATTATTGGATTTTATGGGTGCAATCCGCTGAAAACCCTCAGGAGACAACACTCCTCCTACTAGGGACACCTAGAGGTTTAAAGGCTTGTTGCACGTGCTCGGTGCAATCGTGTTGCCTACGAAAGTGTGCTAGATAGTTTTTCTCTTTCTTTTATTTTCTCCTTCTCTTTTTAATAAAACAGTTCGCTCGAGACGATCGAAATTAAGTTTGAGGGAATTTGATTAGTCGAAAATATTGCATATTTTAGCCGGCAATTTCCTCATCATTTGCATCCATATAGAAGTGTTCGGCATTCATATTTTACATATTAGCAAAACTATCGCAAAATATCAGATTGCATGTATTAGACTCTGAAACCGACACGATAAAGGAAATTAACCACATTTCATGGCATCGCATCATCCCTACATTAGCGCAACACTTGTTTTGAGATTTGTGCAGGAAAATCCAGCAGAAAGGCCAAAATTTACAGGGTACAGCTAAAACGTTATGCCAGCTCAATGATTTCGGTTCTGGTATCAATCCAAAGGGATAAATACAAATCAACATATCAGATGAAGCCCCAAATACTATCAAAAGACGACACCAGAAGAACCAAGCTCCAAGCCTCCTACATGGCCGCGGAATCGCTGCCAGAGCCTGCTTGCGCCGCGGTTCCACGGCCATCTTTCCACGTCGCCCTCTCAATTTTAGTGCACAATGCTTCTCATAGTGGCTGAAGTTCAGAAATATACCTCAAGTTCCAGAAGACTCCAGAGACTTCTGCCTGATCAGCAAGCTTTGGGATCAACACTAAACTAGCCTATAATTCTAGAAACTTCTTCCTAAACCCTAGCTTAAACCCTAAGCTAAGCCTAACAAACTCTTTCTAGAAGTCTTTCAACAAACTTTTAGAGGGAACTCAAAGGCTTAGGGTTTGGGTTCTCTATAAATAAGACCCTAGGCTCACTTGTAAAACGGATATAATTGATGAGCTTGGAAAAATCAATCCATTAGTTCATTTGAGAGCCATTCTATCTCTTCCTTCATCTTCTTTCTTCCACAAGTCTAGTGAGAGGACTTGTGTGAAACCCTAACCCTAAATTCCAATCAAAAGCCAAGATCCCGAGTACCCATCAAGCAAGAAGCCTTGCAACCTTTTATGAGCCGAGCCGATCTTCAACGGAGCAAGTGGTCAATGCCGATCCGCGACTCACGGAGCCGAGCAATGCCAATTCAACAATTTAGTTCTTCCTCTTGTAGTTCTTGAGCGACTGTAATCAAATTGTTGATATAAATAAAATGTGATATTCTTTTATCTTGTTTACTTTAAATTCTCGCATCATGATATCTTTTCAATTCTTGAATACTTTCTGTGTGATGATGTTTGAGTAATACTCCGCTCGTCGAGGAGTCGAGACGATCAATAGAATGATGATGTAATATATCTTAAATCGATTCTTGAGTCCTACGAGTTTTGTAAACCCTAGCAAGTTCAAGAATCGACGACCCAATTCGTTGCGATGCTTTCTTGATTGATATCGCTCGAGATTGGGGAGTTACGATCATTTCTTGAAATTGTTAGAGGCTAGAATGCAAATGATATCAACGAAAGAACAAGGGTTAAAAGATGAAACCCTAGTTTCATCAAGAAAGCCCTAACTCTCGTCGATCATCATCAATCTATCAATTCTTCGAAGGACAAGAACAAGAAATCTTGAAATTACATCACGTCTATAGATCCGATCGATTCCTACGAGCCTCATTTAGATTCTTGACATTTTGATTGGAAATATTATCGAAACACAATTCTTGATTGTTTATCAGTTTCTTGATTCTTGATTAAACTCGTGACACCTGAATCAATTGATAAATTCTTGAATCATGTTTTCTTTCCTTTTCGATTAACTTTTCGATCCAAACAAATTAAACATAGAAATGAATCGCACAATCCCTGTGGACGACCCGCACTCGCTTACGATCTACAATCGACACCGTAATTGATTGCGGTCAAATATAATTCTTTGGTTGTGATTTCTTTATACAATTTTCTAAATACCGATACAAGATACTGTTATCAATCAAATGGCGCCGTTGCCAGGGACTATTTGATTTGATTTACACAACAAAAATAATTCAATCAGACATACCGTTTTTATCATCATTTTTTTTATTTTCTTTTTCTCTGTTGTTTTCTCTTTTTTTTATTCATCTCATCATCCTAAGGATGTTGTGGTAGTAGTTTAAGGATGTTTCGGTCCATCATTAAGAAGGCTGGCTATTGCTTATAAATCTTGAGCTTAGGAAGATAGAGAGCGGACATAGTCGTCGTCATCTATCATTGACCTAGGCTGTGGCTCATTAAGCGTAGTATTTCTTTAGGAAGCGACCGTTTATTGGCCTGAAAGGCCTTTCACCGTGCATGTCCATGAGTAGATAGGCCCCACCCTGGTAAACATTATCTATGATGTACGGGCCTTCATAGTTTGGCTCGAATTTTCCCCGCTTAGTGCGATTGGGGATCATAGGCCTTTTGACCATTAGCACAAGTTCGCCTTGGCGGAATGTCCTCGGTCGGGTTAATCTTTCATATGAGCGCGTCATCTTTGCTTTATAAGCTTCCAAATTTTGTTGCGCTATGAGCTAGGTTTCATCAAGGGCATCAAGCTCCTCAAGCCGAAGGTGAGCATTTTCTTCGTCCGTCAGTTTGTAGTGGACTGCCACTCGTAGAGAGGGTAACTCTATCTCGAGGGGGAGTACTGCTTCCGTCCCAAATACCAACGCGTACGGCGTTGTGTTCGTGGCCGTCTTGAACGTAGTTCGATACGCCCAGAGAGCTTCTTGCAGTCTTTCATGCCAGTCCTTCTTATTTCGGGACACTGTCTTCTTCATAATCTTTGTTAAGGTCTTATTGAAGGCCTCAGCTAGACCGTTAGCCCGCGGATTATAAACCGAGGAATATCTCCAGTCTATATTGTGCTGTTGCGCGAAGCGACTGATCTTGTGGCTTCTGTAAGCTGGCCCGTTATCGGAGATGATCCGTCGTGGAGTTCCAAACCGATATAGGACGTGCGTCTTGAAGAAACGGAGGATATTCTCCGTCTTAACTTCCCTCAGCTGTACTGCCTCTGCCCATTTGGAGAAGTAGTCAGTCGTCGCCAGGATGAAACGATGTCCCCTGGACTATGCTGGTTTGATGGGGCCGACTATGTCAGTTCCCCACATTTTGAATGGCCAGCTAGCCACCGTCGGGTGTAGTGGATTTGGATGTTGGTGGATGAAGTCCCCATGGATCTGGCATGAGTGGCATTGCTTCACATATTCGAGGCAATCCTGAATCATCGTGGGCCAGTAGTATCCCATCCGTTTGATCTTCAACTTCATCTTCGGGCCCGCTTGGTGAGAACCACAGATTCCGTCATGAACTTCCTGGACGACTCTTTTCGCTTCGTCAGGTCCTAAGCATCTCAGCAACAGAGAATCGAATGACCTCTTGTATAGAGTATCATTGACGAAGGCGAAAGACAGATCTCGTTTCATGAGCTGATGTCTTGTGGACGCTTCTTCAGGCGTTCGGTAGGACTTAAAGTAGTCTATGAAGACTTCCCTCCAATCCTCAGCCTTTTCTCGGTCTTCTATTTGAATGGTCGTCTGTCCAGTCGCTCCCTTCTCTTCTGATGATTCCGGAGATATTTCTGCTGGGGCAAGCACCCGACGGCTTTGTACCACGATTCTAACGTCATCGAGGTTCTCGTCAGCCAGTTCTTTAGCAAGTTTGGCCAACGCGTCTGGTTTTCTGTTTTCCACGCGCGGTATGCTTTCCAAAGTATAGGATGGAATTTGGGTCAACAGTTGTTGCACCTTTTCACCGTACTTCACCAACTCAGGTTTTGCATGTTTGGTATTCGCCGTTTACTTGACTAACTACCAGTTGAGAATCTCCGTATATGAGGAGGTTTTCAATCCCCATGTCAATGGCGATCTCGAGGCCTGCTATCAAAGCTTCGTATTCGGCTTCGTTATTTGTCCTCGGCTCTGTCAAGGAGAAAGCAAAGCGCATTATCCCTCCTTATGGAGTCACGAAGATGAGGCCTACCCCCGATTTGATTATAGGGGTACTTTGTTTACGCTTTTTCATGGAAGATGCTCCATCGAAATAAAGCTCCCATTGGGTATCACCACCGTCGATTGCGTCGAACGCATGTTCGTCTGGCAAATCGCAATTTAGAGGAGAATCGGCAGGTATCGGGTGCTCAGCAAGGAAGTCGGCAATGGCATGGCCTTTCACTGCCTTGAGAGGTTGATACGTTATAGAGAACTCTATCAAAAGCAGAGCCCATTTAGCGAGTCGACCTGTAAATATGGCCTTCGACATCAAATATTTAAGAGGGTCCACCTTCGATATGAGACGAACTTCATGTGCCAATGCTTAGTGCCTGAGCTTTGTTATCGCGAAGATCAACGTCAGGCAGTGTTTTTCAATGGGAGAGTAGTTGGTTTCTGCCCCCAGAAGAACTCGACTTAAATAGTAGAGTGCTTTTTCCTTCCCTTGATCGTTCTCTTGTGCCCATAACGTGCCTAAGGAACCTTCGAGGGCGGTTGTATAAAGAATGAGGGGCTTTCCCTTGACCGGAGCGGCCAATACCGGCGGGTTCTGCAGGTATTGCTTGATCTCGTCTAGTGCGCTTTGGCATTTTTGGTCCCATACGAACGGGGTTCCCTTCTTCATCAGGTGGCTATAAGGACGGCACTTGCCCGAAAGGTTTGCTATAAATCGTCGTATATACGCGAGCTTCCCTTGGAGAGACCGCAACTGTTTGAGAGTCCTTGGAAGAGGCATTTCCATGATCGCCTTGATCTTTGACGGATCTATCTCGATACCCCGGTGTCGGACGATGAATCCCAGGAATTTTCCTGAGGAAACTCCGAATGCACACTTGAGAGGGTTCATCTTCAAGTTGTATTGTCGAAGGCATTGATATACGGTTTTCAGATGCTCGAGATGTTCCTCGTATGATTTGCTTTTAACCACGAGATCGTCGATATAGCATTCGACGATTTCATGTATAAGGTCATCGAAGATCTTTGTCATGGCCCTCTGATAGGTGGCACTAGCATTCTTTAAACCGAAGGGCATCACCTTGTAGCAGAATATACCCAAAGGAGTCCTAAAAGCAGTGTGCTTCTAGTCTTCGGGATGCATCTTTATCTGATTGTAGCCAGACGAGCCGTCCATGAAGGAGAAAACCTCATGAGTGGACATTTTGTCTATCATCAGTTCGGTGACTGGCACTGGGAAATCGTCCTTCGGGCAGGCTTTATTGAGATCCCGGAAGTCTACGCATATACGCACTATCCCATTTTTCTTCATCACCGGGACGATGTTGGCGATCCATTCTGGATATTGAACTTCCTGGATGATGCCAGAGTCGATCAGCTTTTTGACCTTGGCATTGATACTCATCCCAAGCTCGAGCCGCATTAATCTTGGTGCCTTCTTGACTGGCTTGACGTCTGGGGATATCGCCAATTTGTGCACAGCAATTTCTGGATCTAATCCCGGCATTTCGGAGTAGTTCCATGCGAAACAATCTTTATGCTGAATAAGCAAGTCTTTTAGCACAGCCACCCTTTCTTCGGATAACATCTCGCTGACGAATGTCGGTCACAGGTCGTTCACCGTTCCCAACTCAATTTTCTTGAGGTTATCCGCCGTGGAATGGGTTTCATCTTCCAGCTCTTTCGGCGCTGGTGGAAACTCTGAGATCACCTCATCGTCGCTATTTTCGAAGCACCAGGGAAGGTCATCCATGTTCTCGGGCTCTTCTTTTAATATTGTTATCATGTGACAAGTACGAATTCACTTCCAATCCCAATGTGGAACTGGTTTCTCTGCCATGGCCTTAGGTTCATGCTTCAGCGGCGGCGTTACCCTCCACTTATCAGACAAAGCGAACTTGCCAAGCTGATACTGATCTTTCACCCAATTCTTGAAGGTGAAGCAGTCCTCGAGAGGGTGTCCTATCACTCGGTAATAAGGGCAATACTCCGGGTGAGAGACTTCGCCTGCTTGTTCGGGGTGTTTAGATTCCGGCAATGTAAGTATCTGATGTTTTAAAGAGAGGTCAAGTATTTTCTTCTTCTTGTCCCGAGGAAAAGAGTACGCCCGACCCATTTTTCTTATGAGGGATGGATCGAAACCGCTCGATTTTTGCTTGAGTGGTCTCTTAGACCCGCTTCGTTGCTGTTGAGCGTCTTCTTTGCGTTTAGACTTGTTTCTGCCTCCGCGTCGAGCCTTTTTTATAACAGGTTGACATGGAGCGGCATCTTCATTTTTCACAGCCTGTTGGAGTAGGCGTTGCATTTTGACTTTCTCGTAGATGGCCATTTCGCGGTTATGGTCGTCTCGGACTTTTTGACCAGCTTCCCTTATAAGCTTGTCCATTTATTCTTCGAACGACGGACTGGGCACTTTTGTATCTGGAATTTTCACTGGTTCAGGATTAACGTCCTCCCATTGAGCATCGGCTTCTTCATCGAAGTCATACACGACGTAACAGCCGTGTAGTAACTCTCGTTTTTTTGACCGGATGTATCCAAGCCCTTTTGTTTCCATTCTCCCATTAGGCAGCTTGCGTTGAGTTTCGGGAACGTTCCAGACTTTGTCATAAAACTTTGCTTTTCGAACGGTCTGCTTGAAGGATATCCCCTGGCGTTTCAGTAACCTTTTCAAGCCTTCTGTATAATATCTGGGGAGACGGATGGACTGAAGCCTGTCAAGCGTAGGATCCGCGCCATGCCAGATTTCTTTCTCCACTCGGCTTTCTTCAGAGCGGTAGAATAGAATTGCTTTTTTTCTTTCTCTCCTGGGAGGGATATAGAACGTTTGTGTAGCGCCTTGAAAAGTCGTTTTGGTGTTTTCCTGAAAATCGGTGAAAATTCGGTATTTTTCTGAAAACCGTCTTTTTTGTTATTTTGCAGTTTAGGACTAATTATACCTAATTTGGATAGGTAATTACTAGTTTTTAGTAGCAAATGAGTTAATTATGAAATTCTGGTCGTTTAAAAATTTTCCCTAATTTTTCATTTTTTTAATATTATTTTAAGCCGGTAAGAAAATACATTAAATTAGCGATAAATACAAATTTAAATAGGCTAAATTTAAGCTTTAAAATCATGTTAATTAAAATCTAGTTGTAATATAAATTTTTTGTAATTTATTTCAAGTTTTAAGTAATTTTTATTTTGGAAAACGAAATTTATTTAATTTAAGCTTTAAACTTGCAAAGATGAATTTGTGGGGGGCCTTTTTGCTTGTTTTTTTTTTTACAACCTCTCACATTTTCTTCATTCTCTCTTGGGCCGAGCCCACCAGCAGGATTTCCCCCCTCCATTTACTCCATTTCATTTCATGTGATGAAAGTTATGAGTTGAATTTTATATATTAATTAAGGTATGGTGTTGACTTGGAAAGGAAAAAGAATATAAATCTAGTACACACACACACTCCCCCCATTTCCCTAGCTGCTGAATCTGCAGCCCCCCTCCATTGTTTCCATCTCCTTTGCATCAAACAAAAAAAAATTCCCAAAATGATTCAAAGATCTAAATCAAACCTCAAAATTCCAAGCCATTCTTCATCCCACTTTTCTTAGCCTTTCTAGCTTGGATCTTGGATGCAAGGAGGCATCTTGGGAGGCAACATTTCTTGCTAAGTCTCTAGATCTAGAGGTATAATTTCTACCTAATTAAATCCTTTTGGGTTAAATTCCTTTAATTAAATGGTTTTAGTGTTAAAAGCTTAGCAAAATCCTAATCTAGTTTTTTCTAGTTCATGGTTGAAATTAAACTAGGGTTTAGAACACCATTATGAGAGTAATTAAGCTATTTTGTTATCTAGCTATTATGCAAAACTAATTTAAGAGATTACCTTGCTTAAGTGGGCATCGATATGTGTTAATTTGTGTTGTGCAAGTGTGAAATTGGATTTAATTGATGGTTATGAAAATCAAGAGAAGGGTTGGTTGTGGAAAATATGTTTTGAAGCATAGTTAATGGTTTAAAATTAGTGTAGTGGCTATCTAGTGGGTTAGTTTGGATTGTTGTGTTGGATTGTGTTAACTTTGTCGCTAATTGTCGATGTTTGCACCAAATTGCAAATTCTAGCTTACTAGTTGTGTTATAAAATACTGTGGTGAATTATTTGCGATGTCTTGATGACATTTTTAGCGTATCCTATGACTTTTAGGATGTGTGAGTGCGGATTTTTGAGTGTTCGGGTTTTAGTTTTTCCGGGCGACCAAATCGACGATTCTAGTTAGTTTTGCGATTTTCGCGTGTGTTCCGCGCACTTTGTGCACGTTGTACCTAGCTTGTGAACTATAGTATTTTCGTTAGGGAATTGCGTCGTTCTTAGTATGTAACCTTATGTTTGGTATTGATGTAAATTCCAGGTTCGGTCGCGGAGACGTCAGACGCAACACGAAAGGGGAAAGCGGTGATTGGACGTGACTAGCTAGGGATTCCGGTGAGTAGATGTAACATCTACGGGGGAACTATCGTTGGATGGCGCAAGTCGCCCGATAGTTTTAGTAGCTTAATAAGATTCCTAGTAATGTTAGTAATTAGGGGTGTAATACTTGTATGATTATTTGCTACATTCATGCCTTATATTGACATACATATATGAACCCATTCTATAGGACACCTACACCATTGCCGGGGTTTTATATGCAGCACGAGCACTATTCATGCTTACACACACACCCTGGTAATTGCCATGCTACCACACTAGATAACCTTTAAATTGAAACCTTTTACTATAATTGATACTTAAACTTGCGCTATTGCTTTAATTCCTTAAAATGAAATCGTAGGATTGCTATTCATGTGCATGTACTTCATCACATTATTTGTTCATGCCTAATCTATTAATCACACATCGCAACTTGATTATTGATACCATATGCATTCATTATCATTGACATATGCACTTATGAGGATTTCTTAAGATTTTATGATATTTCTGGATTTCGGGGGAAAGCCGCAAAATTTCTAAACTTATTATATTTTTAAAATATGTAAATTGCGGTTTTCTAGTGATGTAAGTGTCGTCCACCATGAGTTTGCTGTGGTTTTCGAGATCCGTGTCGAGGAGTGGAGGAACCGTCACGGGTACATGGTGGGCCCGGTAAGGTACCCCGGGGCAAGAGGAATATGGTGTTGACGTTGAGCCTGGCAGGGGACGGATTACCTACCGGTGACTGTTTGGGACGGCGGATATCCAGAGGATACCGACCGTGGCCGGGAGATGATGAGATATTGATATTTGAGATGGGTCAGCCGGACGGCTGAGGCCAGAGATACATTGATATGAGATTTGAGACAGTTTTGAGGTGTCGATGCTAGACACAGATTCTTGTTGATTCTATTGGTATTGTGCTGGTATTTCAAAAGAGATTCCTAAAGGAAAAACAAGATTCTTATACTTACACATTCAGATCATGAGTTGATTCGCATTGCATTCATACCTGCTTGTATATTCATATTGCATACATACCTGCTATTATGTCCTGCCTTACCTGTATTTGAGATGCTAGGTTGCTTGTGTACATGCATTCGATAGCCTGTGTAGATGTTATTTATTACTCACGAGTTGGCAACTCACCCCGGTTATGCCACAGCCTTTTTCAGGTCCGCTCCGTCAGTACAGTAGCGGCGGGCGCACTTGCTTCTTTTGCCTGGACTCGAGGTTTTGCTCTTAGGTGGGTTATATTATTATTTTTGCACCCCTTGTATATTCTTTGTATCTAGTGTACTCCATCTACTGTATCTACCAGTATTATTGTATATTGACCTAGAGATGAGACTGTGAGGTTTGTGGACTTTTATGCTGTATTTGGGGTCGAGTTCACTTGAGTCGACATGCAGTTTTTCTCATGCTCTTTATGATTATTTTGCATGTTGTTTTATATTGCGTGGGATTTGTGACCGTCTTGTGGCGAAGAGCTAGCTCCCGCTTGGGGATGCCATATTTGTTGGATTCATATATATTTTTGTTGTACCCATTTTGGGGGCCAGTATTTACAAAGGAGACTTTGCCGAAATTTTCGGAAAAATTGATATTGTTTTTTTAAAAAAAAGGTTTTATATGACTTATTTGATAAACTCGCTTTCAATTGATTGGGTTTTCTTCACTCTTCTGCTTATTTGGTTTTGATTTCTGGGCTTTGGCTTACTTATTTTACGGACACCTTGAGACGTTTCGTAATTTAAGTGCCGGTCACGTTCCGTACCCTTCGGGTCGTGACAGTTTGCAGCTCTTCTACATTGTAAATATCAAGTGCATTCAGTTCTTTACGGTGTTTAAGCGGCACCATGGCGACTTGTAGACTTTGTTCCTCGTTAGCCGACATTCGTATTGAAGGCCGAGTAGAGAATATAGCATGGACCTCATCTTCCGAGTCACTACCAAAGATCAACGTAGGAGCCGATGGTCCTGGCTTGTTGTGTTGGGGCGGACCCGAATAAACTATCTCTTCCTCTTCTTCAGTATCACTACCGAAGACAGGGATGGTGGCATTAGCTTTGTTCTCCGGCTTGTGACACCTCTCCGTGTCTTCGAAATCTGGTAAGAAGTATTTGGCATCTTCATATTTGCAGACCTCATTCACAGAGAACGGGTTCAGTTCTCCCACCACGGTATACTCGAGACCATCCTTAGAATACTTCATACACTGATGTTGCGTAGAAGGGATGATGTTGTATTCGTGTAACCATGGTCGGCCGAGCAGAGCGTTGTAGCATGTCTTGGCGTCTATGACGTATAACTTAATGTCCATGACGAGTAGCCCGAAGCGTAGCGTCAGTATCACAGACCCAAGAGTTCTTGATGATTGGGAGTCGAACCTGGAGATAGTGATCTTGTCCCGAGCAAGGTGCTGGACGCTCATGCAGATTTCTTTCAACACCCGCACATTAAGAAGGTTAACGGAGGATCCATTGTCGATCAGGATTTTGCCAATTTTTATATCGTGACAGTATCCTGAGACATAAAGGGGGCGATTGTATTCGCACGTCCCAAGGAGAAGGTCTTCATCACCAAAAGCGACATCGGCCGTGTGCACTTCCTCCAATTCATCTTTCATCTTTTCCTCGGCCAGGAAAGCTTGGAATTGCTCCGGATCCTGTAGTGCCTTGATGAACGAATCTCTCGCCTCCTTTGACAACAAAAGGGCGTCAAGAATGCTGAGCTGCGAGGGTAGTTTCCTCAGATGCGCTAAGACGTTGTAATCCACCTTATTTCTCTTCGGAGGGTCTTTGGCACTTAGCTCCTCCACAACTTGGTCATCTAGGGTAATCTCCTCAGAGACCTTTTCTTTCCCTTTGTCTTTTCTGTTTGAGGGTCCGAGATTCTTTTCGGGGAGCGTGCGATTACGTAGCCGAATATTTTCGCAGACTTTCGGCTCTTCTTCTTTTCCCGAGGTGGACTCTTTAAAGAGAGGGGAAAGCTCTAGCTCCTCATCAGAATCTCTTCCGAATGTAGGCACCTGTGATCCCCCGGCGTTAACCATGAGACAATCACCGGTAGTTCTGTTAAACCCTTCGGTTATATCCTTCCGCTCCCGACGAGTTTTACCTTTCTCCCGCTTAAAGTGTTGTCGATAATCAACGTATCCTTGCCACCATCTATCGAAAGCTTTGCACTCTTCAGTGGGGTGCGAAACCTTCTGATGATATAAGCAATAGGAGAGGTGCATTTCCATTTCACTAGTAATGTTTCCTTCGGAGGATGGTAGCTTCATGCCCATTGATATGGCTTTAGCAAACCTTTTCCTCATCTTGAATTTGCTTTTGTCAGTAATGGATGTATTTTGCTCCAGCGGGAGCATCTCAGCTCTTTCATCAAGTCGCTGGCGCTTGGCCCTTTCAAATATAGCCGTCTCGCGTTCCCGATCAGCTTTACTTTTTAAGAGAGCTTCATTGAGGAATGCGTCAATTACTTCATCCGATGGCCCCATAATTTTTGGTTCAGGATCTGCCCCCAGCGTTTCAGTACAAGGAGTCTCCTCATCGTCCATGAACGAATGGGAAATCACATAACAGCTCGCCACGTATTCTTCAGATTCATCAGATGAACTTTCTCCCTCATCTTCCTTTTGAAAGACATGATTGATGAAGTCTTGGAATGTAATGGGAGTCCGTGCCTTCTGGTTGTATTCCTCCAGCGCGTCAATTTGTTTTTCCAAGTCCGTGCGCTTGTCTCCAGGCTTCACGGGCTTCTTTGATTTCTTTTTCTTCTTCTTTGAAGATTTCGACGGCTGGTTGCGAGTGATTGAGCCGCCACCATCGGTCCTTGGAGTTGGACGTGGCTTCAACATCCCTTCAATGACCTGCGGTTCCAACGGATTCTTCCACTTGATCGCTGGGCATGCCTGAAGGTCGTTCAGCATTTTCTTTGTCTCAGTTGATAATACAACCTCCCAAGGAGCTTCTTCAACGACAGAGCATGTTGCCCCCGGCGTACTCATCCCCTTAGAGGTGTGGGGCTGCGGGGGATTCACCTTCCGTTTGTCAGATAACGCGAACTTGCCCTGTCGGTACTGGTCTTCAAGCCAATTTTTGAAGACGTAGCAATTTTCGATCGAATGACCCAGTACTCGATGATAAGGACAGTAGTTGGGGTCATTAACATCATTTGGTTGCGACGGACGTTTTGGATCCGGCAGATTTATGAGTCGGTTGCGCAACGCCGGCTCGAATAACCTCCTCGTTTTATCTCGGGGAAAAGAGTAAGAACGTCATAGCCTCTCCTCAAGGGCTATGTACGGGCGCATATTATTTTGACGAACGACCGGCTTCGAGTTGCTCGGTTGTTGTTGAGCATTAGCGACAACGATCGCTTTTCCCTTCCCCTTGTCATTTCAGGAGTCCAGCTTTGGAAGAGGGGGTTTATGGCCCATCTGATCTATTTGCGCTAGCTTGTCAATCAAGGCCTGGAAGGTAGTCGGCTTGAAAAACTTCATAAATTGCGAGATGGTTGCTTGCGGATCAAGAGTTCCCACAAACATACCCACTACGGGAGCTTCTTCAATGCGCTGCTCGCACTTCGACTATAAGTTTCGCCACCGTATAGCATATTGGACCCATGTCTCGCCTGGCTTTACCCTGGCGTTAATCAGTGCCGTCATCGGGGTACGTTCATTGGCGCTTGCAAAACGCTGAGTAAACAACAGCTCCATCTCTGCGAAGGTCTTGATAGAGTCGTTCGGGAGTTCAGAGTACCACTCGAACGCCGTATCTGATAAACTTCCAACAAACTGGCGAAGCAACAGCTTGTCATCACCGCCGGTGTTGCCGCAAAGTGCCCTGAACTGGGCAACATGCTGGTAAGGATTGCCCATCCCCTTATAGACATGGAACTTGGGAATTGTGTACCGGGGTGGGTACTTGATTTGATCGTACCAACTTGGATATGGCCGCCCTATTTTTACGACCTGGCCAGCTGCTTCAGTCGCATGATGAACCCGTATTTTTCGGGCTATGTACTCGTCCAAGTCAGCTTTGAAGATTGTCTCTTCTTTAGCTGCTGACAGAGCTGGCGGAGGATTTGACGTCTCTCCCCTATCGTCTTCAAGGACGATCGGGGGATATTCGGCCGGAGGATCTTGTTGGATCATCATTCCCACCATGTCTTGGAACAGGAGGCCCATGCGCTTTATGTTGGCTGCTTATTCAGCAGCCTCTTTATCCTTCTTCTCCAATATTCGTCGAAGGAATTCGGCGTCAGTTTCTTGCTCCTGGCGTTCATCCGAGGACGTTTCAGGGCTTTCTTTTGGCCTAGTAAGTGCGGCCATAGCGTTCATTATCTCTTGGAGCTTTTGCTGCTGCTCCTGCGCTTTGGTCACTGATCGCGTAAGCGGTCAATGACCCGTAGATATGCAACTGTCCTCCTTACCGGATGCCACATTGACGGTATGAACTACAATGCCCCCTGACTTAGGGCGTTTGGGTTCACCACCTCTGATATTTGTCGCCGGCGCGGGGGTTTTCTCCGGCTTCTTCTTTTGTGGGCCGTTGAAGTTGAAGGGGCCGTTGCAGTGGGCACCCTAGCGATTGTTGTCCTCTGCTGTTTAATAGGACGGTCTTTTTCTTTTTGCACCTTTGTCTTCTTTTGTTGACGAGAGTGATCTGGATCGATCACGGATGTCACGACCCGAAAGTACGGAACGTGACCGGCACTTAGATTACGAAGCGTCTAGAGGCGCCACGTGACCTAAGTAAGCCGAAGCCCAGAGATCTAAACCATAAAAGAAGAAAAAGAAGAAAAGAAAAGAAAACAAGTAAAAAAAAAAAAACATCAGCAAATTTTACCAAAAATTTCGGCAGAGTCTCCTCTGTAAAAACTGGCCCCCAAACGGGTACAACAAGTATAATATGAATAAACAATAAAAAGCATCCCCAAAAGGGTGCTAGCATCAACGCCAACAGGCGGAAACAACCACAACAAGCACAATAATATACAACGCCAGTAGGCGAGGCTCAAACTCAAAAGAAAACAAAACCACCAGATCAGAATAATACAGGCGCGACTCTAAGGTCGAAGTAAAAGACTGGTCCAATAACTTATCAAGTAATACAAATATGGTTGATGGAGCTTACTAGATACAAATGAATGAATAAAAGTACAATGGTGGTTCGGATACAAGTGAACCAACCTACCGTGCCAATCACCCTGAAGAAAAGATGTGCCAACAAGCTGCCACGGGAAACCTGTACATCGAACCTGTAAAGAATTTGGCACAACGGGGGTGAGTTGCCAACTCGTGAGTAGAAGACATCTACGAAAAGAAATCGAATGCACGATGCTATCCTAGGTCATAATAATACACTACTATATCCCAAACATCTAGTAATAGCAGGGTAATACTACGTGTAAGTGCAAATACTCCGTGTCGTGTCAGTGCCTCATATAGTACTAAGTCATATGAAATGAAATGCATGTACCATAAATGTAAAGTCACAAATCCTGAAATCCAGATATATATGTATGAGAACCTTTAGCCGTTATCATAGTAAAGTGTGTATAAGCATCTGAAATCTCAACAATGAAATCCATGGAAATCCGTGTCAAGCATCGACACAACACATGTAACCTCAAGTATCAATATGTCGGGCTCCGTCAGTCCGGATCGGCCCATATCATCAAATCCCACGACAACGGTCGGTATCCTCCGGATATCCGCCGCGCCAGACATCACCGGTAGGTAGCCTTCCCCTGCCAGGCTCATCGTCTACAACTCGATCTTCTTGCCCCGGGGTACCATACCGGGCCCACCATGTACCCGAGACGGTTCATCCACTCCTCGAATCGGGTCTCGAAATCCATCAGAAAACATGAAATACTCATGGCGGACGACACATACATCACGAGAAAACCGCATCTTATTTTAAAAAAAGAGAAGAGGAGAGAGAGAGAAGTTTTTATATATTTTTGCGGTTTTCCCCAAAAATCCAGAAATCTCATAGAAATCCAAATCTCAAAATCATGAGTAACTATATGATAAGTGTCGGCATATGCCCATAATACTGCATGATAACACGAAAATATGAATGCATGAATGTCTAAGTAATGAATGTCATGTCTTATACTTAACATCAGAGAGTGATCACAATATTACATCGGTTTAGTTGTTAACTGATTCTATCAATAAAAGATAATATGATCTAAAGTGTACGTGACATAGCAATTACCGATGATGATGTGTGTGAGCCGGCAAATAAGTGTGCGTGGAATATGCGCATCATCGGTAATGGTGCTGGTGTCCTAACAGGTAAAGGTTATACTGATTATAGCAACATATAAAAGACATGCACCATGATGATTACAGTATGAATGTAAATACAGACGTGCATTATCCGCTTCTCTGCGAGATACGAGTACAACTACCACTATGTGAGTCGAACCTAAACCAGTGTCCATCTAACATCCTAAGGAACTAAACCTAATAGACTAGTCAGTAAGAAACTAGAATCTACCTAAGGTCCGAATCAATATCTCTAATAGTCGGCGATCCCGCCTCAACAGCGTCACGTACGTAGTACGGCTTCCTCGAATCAAGAGTGCGGATCAATCATCAAATCTAAGCCTCGTACGGTAAAATCCATCGTACGGCATCCCAATGTCGGGGTACGGTCAAGTATCTCCTAGGTGTCTCCTCATTCGTATAATGTCATATGTATCATATTGTGATTAAGTCATACTCATATGATATCGGCATCAGATCACACCAATATAATGTCGAAACCAAGTTATACATATATCATATCGTAATCAGTCACAAGTTACAGTCCAAGTACTATTCTAGCGTCCCATGTACATCAATATCACCACTACTCTTTGTAATTTATATATTCAAGTTCATTATCTCATTCCCTAATGATCCGCTAACACTTTATTACGACTGTATAGTCAAAAATCACGGCATCAAGCCCAGTTATAATGTTTCATCATACCTCGGATATCATATCATATCACTGAATCACCTATATGTGTTGTATATATATGTATATACCTATACCTAGTTCTATATATATACACATACACGTACCCCATGTCGATTTTCAGTGTGTGCGCGGGTGTGTTTCTATCTGAAACCTACGAACCTCTTCCAAGGTACTCATCCTCTGATATAGTTTTCCTAAATCGGTCGAGTCCAGCCTAGGGTCAATACTAGGGTCCTACTAGGGTCACGTCTGGTTTCCTAATGTCAATAAGTACTATTCCTATTCTACGTTGCGGGGGTGCTAAACGCCATTCACCCGACTTCCCCCCGTAGATATGCATCTACTCACCTGGTCCATGTCTGCCGAAGACAGTGTCGCCATCCTCCTCTTCATTGCCCGCAGTCCACGTGAGGGTACCTAGACGCAAACATATAAATAGCATCGTAAACCGAATCACATACAAAAGTCAAACGATATGAAGAGCAAGCACAGGTTAAAACCTATGTCCCGTCCACGCAAAAGAACCAAATACCGCTCGATATCGGCGTACAAACTCCGATGGATCGAGATAACATCATCAAACAACTTGTAGTTTTAAAACACATTACTTATATTGTAAAACATGATCAAATTCATCGAAACACTAAAATCGATCAAATCGTCCGTTTTCGAAAAACCCGAAAATGCCAATTTACCGTTTTTCATCGAAACTTGACATTTAAATGAAACCAATGGTCATAAAACTCATTAAATAGCATTACTAGACTATACAAACCATTACTATATTTTTATTACACAATTTTGCATTTATTTGAAATTTCTATTTTGCAACTTTTAACAATTTTAACATTTTCCAAACAAAATACCACAATTCCACCTCAAAACATGATTTTGCATAAATTAATCACTTAAACCACAATTTATGATGATAATGATGTAATGAAACTATAATTATATTTTTAATCACATTTATTTAGAAATTCCTAAAATCTAGTTTACAAAATAATAGCATTTTATTACTATTTTTCCAATTATCAAAATAATCTAGTGATCAAACTAAGTTTTTCATTCAATTAATATGCTAATATTCTCACTAAAATTACCATCTAATGATAACACCCTTAATAAGAATTTTATTTTACCCACAACACTTTTTAGAAAAAATCTAGTTAGCTAAATAGTTTAAATTAAACAATTTCGATCAACAATTTATTATACCACCACCATGCAAGAATTTTCCACTCTAAAAGATGTTAAACTAGCTATTATAACCCTAATTAATTAACAAAAACCACCTCTTGAATTTTCAAACCCTAACTTGAATTTTAGAATTTGCAACAAGAATTAATCTAATTAATCTAATTATGCTTTAAAAGAAATATCTAATAGAAATAAAACAAAAGAGAAGGATTTATACCTCCACAACCTCATGTCCAAACTTGAAAATGAGCCTCAAAAATACATGCTTTCCCACTCCAAAATCCATGTAGAGAAGAGTATAGAATAAAGGGTATGAAATAATTAGGTTTTTGTGGAATTTAAATTGGATTTTTGTAGTATTTTTGATGATTTTTGAATAAAAATGAGGTGGAAAATGGGGGGGGGGGGCAGCCATGGTGATGGGGAGGCCGGCCACAATAAGGGGAAGAGGGAGAAACACATGAGAAATGGTGTAGAAACTTCTCCAAAATGTCATCATCTTAATGTCTTTTCATGCTTTATTCATTTTCTTTTAATTCTTTTCTAAAATAACTCAAGAAAGATCTAGAAACAAGGAAAAATTTGCAAATAAATTTTGCATGATACACACTAAATTCTAATATGCCATGGTTCATTTTTACAAATTAAAACCATTTAAATTTGTAATTTACACTAATTTAGTGTAAAAATAAAGCTTATGTTAATATTTAAAATAATTAATTTAGGAAAAATATTTTATTAAACCAAAAATTTATAAGTGGCTAAATAAACACTATTTAATAGTAATTTCATAATTAAAATAAATATTTTTAAATTTATAGTGAAAAACAATCACGGTTTGGTTTTACGAAAAATACATTTTACTTTACCGAAAATCCTAAAATTCACTTAAACACTTTTATTCATTTAATTATTTATTTAATTATTTTTAAAATGTTACAACGGAGTCTTGAACCCTTCGCCAAACCTTGTATATTTTTGAGGACAGCCGTTGAGGGGGCTGTTCTTGCTTTGTTTCCGGAACTCTCTCTGCGGGCGAAAGAGATCTTTTCAATGCAGCGGTTGGAGAATTCTTACGTACCCTCTTCAGCAGTCCAAAGCTGTTCCCAGTTGGAACAGCGGCGTTGACTTCTACCACTGTAGCCGGCGGAGTTAGCCTTGAGGGGGAGTTGCCCCCTGCCTTCCTCACTCGTCGCCAATGGCGACGTCGAGCATGACTAGCCGTTGGGACTGGCTCGGAGATTGAGACATCTTCTTTTTGCCCCCTGTCTGAATGAGGCGCCGCTGGTGTTAACCTCTTAAAGACTGAGGTTGTCTTTTGAGGGATGATATTCAACCTGTCGAAGACAGATCCTCGAGCAGGGGCAGTAGCAGGAATAGTCAGTCTTGAAAAGACTGACTCTTTGACAGGGGAAGCCGCCTTGACGACTTCTGGAGCAGCAGTTATTGCTTTCCTTGGGACAGCCAATTTAGAGTTCTGATCCAGCCTGGCGAAAACAGAAGCTGTTGGTTTGGTAGTGGGCGACCCGTTGACAGGGGCCGTCGTAGCAGTGAGCCGGTCGAAGACCGACTTCTTGTTCCCTTCCGGTGCAGGTATTGGCATAGAGAAGCTTGTAGGTGGGATCATGGTCCCAAAAAACAGGCCGTTGGTGGCCTAGGTCACCTGTTCTACCGGCAGAGCGAGGAAGGAGGCTGCTTGGGGCCCATATGCTACACCTCCGGATGAGGTGGAGCGTCTGTTGCAGTGGCACTTCGAGCCGTTGGTGCAGTTAGAGGCCATTGATGCTTGAGTTCTGCGCCAGACAAAAGACCAAATCTTAGTAACTTGAAAATCCAAAGGCAACCGTTAACAAACTGCGATTGGTTCGTGAAGACGACACACGAAGTGTGGAGTGGAAACAGGAAAAGGTCCCACCGGGCGTGCCAGAATCTGTTCCCCTCCAAAAGACGGTGACGACGTGAGGATGTCTAGCCTGAGATTCGGGGCAGATGCTATATGGTTTTATCCGTCTACCTCTCCGAAGATACCAAGTTGATTTATGGCACCGTGTATCGGAGGTTTAGACGGATGCGGCCGATGTAGCAGACTTCGTCAGATTCCCCCTCGCTTGAGGGGTTTTTGATTATGGGGACGCTCTTCCCTACAGGCGCAAGCCCCTGCAGTTAATTACGCTACCGCATCGCGGTAACAACTTTCTCCTTCTCCAGAATTTCACTTCGTGTCATGGGTGTTTATTTTGTTTATGGTTGCCCGTGGATTGTATACGGAGACTATTTATTTCGTCTACCGTAGGACGTGGATTAGTCCAAATCCGTACTTTCTTAGATTTAGATTTTGGGTTTTGGTTTAAGGATACGTTAGCCATATTTGAGGCTAAGATCAACTTAAACGTTTGTTAAGGATAAGTTAGTCTAATTTTCAGACTAAAATCTACTTAACGGGATCGTCTAGATCCATTTCCAGTTTAGGGACATGGTGGTCCATTTAATATATGGCCGTCGGGACCTGTCACCTCTCTGACGACGTTGAAGGATTACAACGACATGTGTCAGAGGGGTTCGGACATGTACCCTTGAACCAAAGTTTATTGGGGGTCTTATAGGACAATTTAGGACTAAAGTCTGTTTGAATGTTTAAGGACACGTTAGCCATATTTGAGGGTAAGATCAACTTAAACGGGATCGTTTAGATCCAACAAAAGTGCGTTTGGGGGCTCTATTGTTCCAGTTTAGGTACGTAGTGGTCCAAAGGTAGTTTATGGACATTGCGGTTCATTGGTAGTTTAAGGACATTGCAATCCATATTCCAGTTTAGGGACATGGTGGTCCATCATTAGTTTAAGGACGTTTCGGTCCATCATTAGTTTAAGGACATTTCGGTCCAATATTAGTTTAAGGATGTTTCGGTCCAATATTAGTTTAAGGAAGTTTCGGTCCACGAGTTTAAGGACCCCGGTGTCCATATTCGTATGTGGTCGTCGAGACCCGTCACCTCTCTGACGTCGTTGAAGGATTACATCGACAAGTGTCAGAGGAGTTCGGAGATGTACCCTTGAACCGGAGGTAAATTGATTTAGGAGAGCAATCTTGCTCAGTCCATTTAATTTGAGGACTTACGGCCACGATTGGGCGCACTCTGGTGAGCTGCGCCAACTCCAGAGAGCAAGGCTCTATTTCAAGAGCGCATAGAGCAGAAGGTTCAGATGCCGACACGTGGCGCTCTCTGGTGGCTTGCGCCAACCCAAGAGCGCAACAGTGCAGATTTTCAAGTGCAAAGCACTATTAATTTGAGAATCTTTTAGATTCAAGAACCAATGGTTCATAAAAGAAGGGAAAAGCACTGTTTGATTTCTTGATCTAATTTAGATCAAAGAAAAACAAGTTTTTCTTATTTCCGAAACCAGAGGTTCATAAAAAAGTGCAAAGCACTATTTTTATTTTGTTTTTTATTAAAGATCATTGATCTTGTTTTTAGATCAATGATCTGTTCATAAGAGAATTTTCTCTTTTTCTAAAGGCTTCTTACCTTTTTTTGTTCTTGAGGATTTCTCTCCAATTCTTCAGAGTTCTCTCTGTTTAATTTCTCAAAGAATGTTGATGATTTTGAATTGAGGTCTAGGGTCCTTTTTATAGTGCCCATAAATTAGTTAAATTTGTTAAAGAGATCTTTCTCTGAGTGATTTAGAGAATTTTCCCCACCGTTGGATTTTTGATCCAAGGGCTTCTGTCTTACAGAAAAAAATCTTTTTGTTTTAACAAAGAACAGAAAGATTTTTTTAGAATCTTGATTCTGTTTGGCGCAAATGCCCCAGCGCGTGACACGTGTCACGCAGCGCACAGCGCAGCACGACAGTGCCAGCGCATCTGCGCTGACACGTGTCGCGCTGCGCACAGCGCAGCGCATCTGCGCTGACACGTGTCGCGCAGCGCAAAGCGCAGCGCAACTGCGCTAGCGTATCTACGCTGACACGTGTCGCGCGGCGTAGTGCTTGCGCAACTGAAGCGTTGCTTCTTTTAATTTTGCTTTAAATAGAGCTTTGCTCTGATTGGGTGCGCTGCCTTGGGCGCTGCGCTGATGTATCTGCGCCTGACACGTGGCGCGTTGCGCCCAGGATTTGAAGCGTTGCTTCAAAATTTGAATTTTGAATTTCCAACAGAGCTTTGCTCTGATTGGGGGAAACAGTGCTGTGTTAGTGTTTATGCCCTAGGGGCCATTATTGTATCATACTAGTTTATATATTACTTAATGGAAGCTTGGGATATTCACATGTATATAACAGTCTTGCAAAACATGGTAGTATGCTACTTGGTTTTTCTATCTTAATATGTGAGTATACGTATTGATAAAGCTCTTAGGATCTTGCTTGACTACCAGCGTTGTGATGGCAGTCACACTAGTGGGGGCTGGGTAGTCTACAAGCACATCCTTATTTAGGTCCCTAGTCGTAGGATTATCGAGACAGGGCATCGATACTCCGGAGTAGACTAGTGTGTACGCTTCTCATCCCAGTTGGGGAGATGGTCTGTCCCGCAGCCGTCAGTACGTCGTACTGGAGATAGTATGCAGGTGCTCGTTAGGTTACGGGTACACCGGACAGGGCTCACGGGGAACTGTTAGTTGGTATTATACCCATCGTCAGTTAACAGTTCCTAGGTGACATGAGTACAGCATAGTCCGCAGACTTGACACTGCTACTTCACCTCGAGTGTGTCCCACTATTCTTAGATTGCTACCCTACCACGGCTCAAAGGAGTCGTGCAAACAGGTAGCAATTGGGTGCAGTCTCGAGCACTTGGAGGCAGTGGCGGTTAGATAGGATTCGTCTCGCCCGGTATTGGGAGTTGATATCGCGCTGTGTCAGAGAGCCATTACGCAAAGTCCCTGGCCAGGGCAAGCGAGATTTACTGGTAGGTTCCAGTTGTTTTCTGAGGGTGTAATGGGCTTCACTCCGACACGACTTATACCGCTATTAGGAGACTGACGCTTGCCGCCCCCTAGGCCCGATATGCGATAGTCTCAGACGAACAGACCAGACTGTACGGAGATTGTCACATCAGACTCAGTAAGAGTTCGGATGGGTTTCCTCATCGGCCTTCTTATCGACATCTACCTGGGGACCGTTACGTACAGTTAGTGCCGCTTGCGGTCTGTGGTTAAACCCACTGGCAGCGTAGTAGTCGAGTCTTTAGAGTCCCACACAGAGAGTTTCCCTACTCCAGACGAAACGATATAGAGGTCGTATGGTTTTACGACAAGGGTTCGGACGCATATGTGTGTTTACGCACGTACGACATCCGGACAGTTTTTACTAGCCGGCTTTGGTTTAAGCCAGTTTCTAGTATCCGGTTATTAGATTTATACAGTCTAAAGTTTTCCGTGTTTTCACGGATAGGAAGGGCGTTCTCGTAATTTCGCGAGAAGCTTCTAGAAGGTGGGTGACTTGGGGGTTTAGGTGGCATAAGTATTAAATGAGATTAGTGACTCATTTGTGTGATTCATCCTTGTCATTAATGCATCATAAATGCTTAATGACTCATGTAGATGAATCACTCATTTATATTTATGAAGCATGGTTGTTAAATCCTTTATTTGATTTATCTTGATAATGATAATGCTTCATATATATCATGAGAGATCATTATCTCATTCACTTCTCTTGCTCACTTTCTCTTTCCACAAGCTCTCTCTCTCTTCAAACCCTAATCCTCCCCTCTCATGTGTTGAGAGCAAAAATTAGAATAGACTACTTAATCCATAACCCTTCTCTATATCACCTAGGTTACTTAGATTAGCACTTTAAGAAACCTAGTTACCTCAAGTTAGAGGTGAAGCTTGAAGTAAAGCTCTCGGGTGGATCATCTACTACATAGAGAAGGCTGGAGAAGAGGTGGAGAACGAAAAGACGAAGGACGTGGTTCTTTAGGTATAATCACTTTTCATAGTAGTTGATAACTTCTATGATTCTTGTTAGTTATAGTTTAGAAAAGATTCTCGGTTAGTCGATGTTTATGCATAGAACAAGATCGTTTTTCATTATTCCGCCTCCCCGCAATTCATGGGGTGTTGTACATCGACTTACAGTGGTATCAGAGCCTCGCTAAACAATAATTAACTCATTAGCAAAGTTGTATGAATTTCGAACGCAAAACGAACCGAAAAAGACATCGATATCACCATGTTTCTGTCGATTTTAAAACTGGCTCTAAAAATTTTTCAGGGAGCTTTCGAATAACAAGCAGAGAAATATAAGATCACTGGAGAAAAATGGGTTCCTGAATCGGCCATACAGCCGCGGAACCGCGGCTGATCCCACCGATCCGCCGCGGATCCACGGCCGAGTTGGGGCCGATTCAACCCAGTTTGCTCCAGTAACTCTTCTGTGATATTTTTGTATTTTCTGTTATGTTTATTTTCTGCTCAAGTCTCAGGTGCACAGAGAAGTTTTCGGAGTAGAATCTGATATGTTTGCTCGATCGAAATTATACGATTTTTGCTAATTTGATTATATCTGTGATTGTATAATGTGTTCGTAAACCTCCCCTAACTGCTAGTATGTCGGTTGGCAGGGGGTTGCACATTTCTGTAATGTTTTTACTGTTTGTGGTTGTGAACTGTATTGGACTGTTGTGATGATTAGCCGGGGTTTGTAATGGGTTGTTATATTCATTCATTCAAAGAAATTGTAATATGTTGTAATATTATTTTGCGGGGCACATCCAGGTTGCGGTTGTAGCCACCGTTGTATTATTTCATTTTACTGTTTTTGCTCCTAGGATAGACCCAAGGTGGATGCACAAACTACCGGGTACTTTGAAGTCTTTAGTGGCCTACTCACGTTGTTAAGGGAGACCGCTCACTTCGGGTATTTGGCGGGTAGTTTGCCGTACCCGTAGGGGTCTAGGGTGGGGTAATGGCTATTCATCACAACTGTGTAATCCGTCTTTTGTTGCAGGCTCTAAACAAACACGGATTGCTTGAAAATCCAATAATGTTCATATGAGATCTGGAATGCCTATTATTGCATCTGACGAATGTACAATATCTATATATGATAGCTATTTAGACGCCACTTATGTTTTACACCCGCGCTAGCCCAGCCCCCGCTCTGCCGTTAGTTAAGTAACCTAACGGGTGATGACGGGACCCAGTGGCGAATGCGGATGGCATAAGAGGACGTTGTATTTTCGTTGTTTTCTACAACGATAGGTTAATGATGGGACGCATTATTTATAATGCAAAGAAAATAAACCAAAAGTTGAATCGTTGGAACAATTTAAAAGAAACCACTCGGTTATTTAAAACAGATGATATTTTTTTAATAGTGGAGCTCTAACCACTCCTTTTAAAATCTATCAGGTTCCTTCAGTCATATCAAGTTCACTACGTTCACGGTTTCGCCAAAACCATTCGTAGCCCTCCGTCATTTCATTTAGGTATTCAGTAGTATTCAAGCTATGTATTTTAACCAACGCCAAGGTTTAGTGTTTGGTAGATGCTAGGTATTCATTTGTTGCATAGATAGATGAGTTAGTTTGGGACAGTCGTATTATCATTTTGGCCAACGTCAAGGATATGTACGGATGGGTTCAAATTAACAAGATAATGATGGGTAGAACTTGACATGTGACTTATGACATTTTGACCA
Organism: Agapanthus africanus; assembly: GCA_030015575.1. Classification (NCBI taxonomy): domain Eukaryota; kingdom Viridiplantae; phylum Streptophyta; class Magnoliopsida; order Asparagales; family Amaryllidaceae; genus Agapanthus; species Agapanthus africanus. The sequence continues at coordinate 249,733,222 of CM057347.1, read as the reverse complement.
ACGCCAAGGTCATAAGAGCATGGGGCAAAAATTTATATCGGGAATTTCTAAAGAAACTGAAATTTGCAAAGAGATGCATACCATTTGGAGTTTGATGAATGTTGGTAGGATTCCTTCAACACTATCATACGATGATATTTGGATCCCGATCCTACTGTGAGTATATGCTACTCATCAAGAGATTCTTCACTTAACGATCAATACTATAAACCAACTAGGTGTCAAGAAAGGTGTCAGCGGGGTTACGCCCCCAGAGAAAAGAGGTTATTTAATTAAGGAACTTCGCGAAAGCGTTGGAAAACCTCCCTCGAAGTACCGACACCAGCCTGGCTGAACGGTTAAGCAAGTATTGTACAGTGAGAATAGTCTTGGCTAATTCTTCTTTTATAGTTTGAGGAAGGATTCGAGAAACAGTGGGAGCCATCCAATTTAGATAAATTAAAAACCACTCTAAACTTGCAAGAGCATCAAGCTAAAGTGTTTCTTCTCTCTCTCCTACTTGCAGCGACCCTGAAAATGACTGGACATAAGTTACTTTTAGAGAAAAATATACCGACAGGGCCTAACTATAAAGATTGGCTGCGGAATGTCAAAATGGCTTTGACCTATGACAAATTAGGGTACGTCCTCACCGCTAAGGCACCTGCGGTCCCAGGTCCCAAATCCAGTAATACGGATAAGGAAATCCGCAAAACCTGGGAGTATGATTGCGCGAAGGCCAAGTGCATCGTGCTTGCCTCGATGGACAATGAACATCAGAGGAGGCACGAGGATATGGATCTTGATGCCATATTTCTCCATACAAAAGAACTTTATGGAAAGCAATCTCGTATAGCAAGATACGAGACCTCTAAGAACTTGTTTCGAGTGAGGTTGGCCGTCGGATCATCGGTAGGAGAACATGTCCTAAAGATGATTGGCTATATAGAAGAGCTCGGAGACCTTAGGACGACTTTGGATAATGAGCTCTATACAGACCTTATTCTCCAATCCCTTCCATCCACCTACGCCCAGTTTATTCTGAACTTCAACATTCAAAGAAAAGAAGTTGAACTTCTGGAACTCCTTAACATGTTGAGGAGTGCAGAGGGCACCTTGCAGAAGGTAAGGGAAATATCCGCTATGTTTGTTAGCGGTGCTTCTTCTTCCGGGTCCAAGGCTAGGGCCAAAGGGAGGAAAAAGAAGGCCGCCACCAAACCTAGAGGAGGTGTAAGTAAGGTGGGAGCGAAGGGAAAGAAAAAGTTTGCGGTACCAGTAATGGCCCAGGATGAGTGTTTCCATTGTCATAGGAAAGGGCACTAGAAGAAAGATTGCAAGGCGTGGAACGCCAAGAACCAGGAACCGAAGCAAGCTGTGGCTTCGACTTCAGGTGTGTTTGTAATTGAGAATTGTCTGTCAATCAACTCTACTTCCTGGGTATTGTATACCGGATCAGGATCTCATATATGCAATTCATTGCAGGCACTGAGAAACCGTAGAGTGCTGAAGGATGGTGATATGACCCTAATGGTTGCTAACGGAGCTAGCGTGGGAGCTGTGTCCGTAGGGGATTATCACCTGGGATTGACGAGTGGACACATTTTGGTTTTACATAACTGTTTTTCTGTATACAGCTTAACGTGTAATATCATATCTATTTCCTTGTTATAAAATAAAGGTTATGATTTCACGTTTGTAAGTGATGTTGTTAATATCCACCTTAATCATAGTTTGATTGGGTCCGGTACACTGGATAACGGTATATATGTCTTAAACCAACTCCAAATTTTCAATTTCCAGAACACACTAAAAAGAAAGTCTCCAGATTTAAATAAAGCTTTCTTATGGTATTGTAGACTGGGTCACATCAATGAGAGAAGGTTGACTAAGTTACATAGAGAAGGATATTTGGACTCGTTCGAATATCAAACTTATGCCACTTGTCAATCTTGTCTCAAAGGAAAGATGACAAAGACTCCATTCACTGGATATGGAGTAAGAGCGAGCGAGCTCTTAGGAGTCATACACAGCGATGTATGTGGTCCAATGTCTACAGATGCAAGAGGTGGTTTTTCCTGTTTCATTACTTTTACGGATGATTACTCAAGGTACGGATTCATTTATCTGATGAAGCATAAATCGAGGCTTTTGAGAAATTCCAAGAGTATAAGAATGAAGTAGAAAACCAAACCGGCAAAAATATCAAGACACTAAGATCTGATCGAGGTGGTGAATACTTAAGTGCCGAGTTCCTAGGTTACCTAAAAGAGAAAGGAATTCTCTCTCAGCTTACTCCTCCATACACTCCACAGCATAACGGTGTATCGGGGAGACAGAATCGAACCCTATTAGATATGGTACATTCCATGATGAGTAATGCTGAGTTACCGCGATCTTTCTGGGGTTATGCGCTAGAATCAGCGGCATATCTTTTGAACATGGTTCCTACCAAGACTGTGCCTACCACGCCATATCAGATGTGGAGTGGGAAGAAACCCTATCTTCAGTATTTGAAGATATGGGGATGTCCAGCTTTTGTTAAAAAGTAGCATGTGGACAAGCTCGAGGCACGATCAGTACAGTGTAAGTTTGTGGGATATCCAAATAACTCCAAGGGGTATCTATTCTATTACGCAGAGGAACAAAAGGTTTTTGTTTCTCGTAATACCCATTTTCTAGAATATCAGTTTTTAGAAAAGGAAATAAGTAGGAGCGAAATAGAACTGGAAGAAATTCCAGAACCACAAACTACTACTGAAAGTTTGGTGGAACCGGAAGTTCAAGAAGAACAAAACATTCCCGCACCCCTCCACAGGAGTAGTAGGCCATCTCATCCGCCTGAGAGATACTACGGTTTTCTCATAGATGGGGATAGAGAGGATTGCATCATAGATGATGATGAACCTACTAGCTTCCAGCAGGCCATCCAGAGCGGCGACTCGGTACGATGGCTAGATGCAATGCGGACCGAAATGGAGTCCATGTACACAAACAAAGTATGGACTTTGGACTTTGCTCCAGATGGGGTAAAACCTATAGGATGCAAATAGATCTTCAAGAAAAAGATTGGTGTAGATGGACAGGTGGAAACCTATAAGGCTAGACTTGTTGCAAAGGGTTTTCATCAAAGACCTGGTTTAGACTATGACGAAACATTTTCTCCAGTGGCTATGCTCAAATCCATTCGGGTCCTTCTTGCTATTGCTGCCTTCCATGATTATGAAATCTGGCAGATGGACATAAAGACGGCTTTTCTGAATGGAAATTTAGAAGAGTGTGTCATATGGATCAGCCAGAGGGTTTCAATCAGAGTGGGAGCAGCGGGAAAGTATGCAAGTTGCTTAAGTCCATTTATGGACTAAAGTAGGCATCGCGGAGTTGGAACATCTGTTTTGATGAAACAGTCAAAGAATATGACTTTATCAAAAATCCAGATGAACCATGCATATATAGTAAAATTGTAGCACGAACTGTCGTATTCCTCGTCTTATACGTGGATGACATTCTATTGATAGGAAATGACATTCCTATGATACAATCTGCCAAAGGATTCTTGTCACACAGGTTCTCCATGAAAGACCTGGGTGATGCCTCTTACATTCTGGGGATCCGGATCTATCGTGATAGATCCAAGAGGATGTTGGGACTTTCGCAGTCCAGGAATATCGACACTGTACCGAAAAGATTCAGTATGGAAGATTCTAAGCGCGGTAATCTACCGGCTTGTCACGAAATCACGCTATCCAAATAGATGTTTCCCAAGACTGATTTGGAAAGGGAACGCATGACAATTATACCCTACGCTTCTGCCGTAGGCTCTATTATGTATGCGATGTTGTGCACCAGACCAGATGTAGCTTACGCACTGAGCGTGGTAAGCCGGTATCAGTCAGACCCAGAAGAGAAGTACTGGATAGCAGTAAAGAACATTCTCAAGTACCTGAGGAGGACTAAGGAGATGTTCTTGGTTTACAGCGGAAAAGACCTCAAGATGGAGGCCTTTGCTGATTCCGGCTTCCAGAGTGATAAGGACGATTCCAAGTCCATGTTAGGTTATGTCTTTACCCTCAAAGGAGAGGCGGTGTGCTGGAAGAGTTCCAAGCAGGACACCGTTGCTGACTCGGCGATGGAAGCAGGGTATATTGCTGCTTGCGATGCCGCAAAAGAAGCGGTCTGGATGAAGAAGTTCCTAACAGAACATCATGTGGTTCCTACCATTGTTGGTCCAATACCTCTGTATTGCGACAACAACGGAGCTATAGCTTTAGCGAAGGAACCAAGGTCCCATCAGAAGTCCAGACACATCTTAAGGCGGTATCACCTGATCAGGGAGCGAAATCTTTCTTGGGTTCGGGAGGGAATACGATCAAGCAAGATTTGATCGTCGGGAGATCGAGGTTCGGAGAGTTGCTACTGAAGAGAACATTGATGATCCATTCACGAAGGCCCTACCTCAGATTCAGATCGAGAGGCTACTCGAGATCATCGGTCTTCGATGTGCCAGTACATGGCCCTAGTGCAAGTGGGAGATTGTTAGTGTTTATGCCCTAGGGGCCATTATTGTATCATACTAGTTTGTATATTACTTAACGGAAGCTTGGGATATTCACATGTATATAACAGTCTTCCTAAACATAGTAGTATGCTACTTGGTTTTTCTATCTTAATATGTGAGTATACGTATTGATAGAGCTCTTAGGATCTTGCTTGACTACCAGCGTAGTGATGGCAGTCACATTAGTGTGGGCTGGGTAGTCTACAAGCACATCCTTATTCAGGTCTCTAGTCGTAGGATTATCGAGATAGGGCATCGATACTCCGGAGTAGACTAGTGTGTACGCTTCTTATCCCAATTAGGGAGATGGTCTATCCCACAGCCGTCGGTACGGCGTACTGGAGATAGTATGCAGGTGCTCGTTAGGTTACGGGTACACCGAACAGGATTCACGGGGAACTATTAGTTGGTATTATACCCATCGTCAGTTAACAGTTCCCAGGTGACATGAGTACAGCATAGTCCGCAGACTTGACACTGCTATTTCGCCTCGAGTGTGTCCCACTGTTCTTAGATTGCTACCCTACCACGGCTCAAAGGAGTCGTGCAAACAGGTAGCAGTTGGGTGCAGTCCCGAGCAGTTGGAGGCAGTGGCGGTTAGACAGGATTCGTCTCTCCCGATATTGGGAGTTGATATCGCGCTGTGTCAGAGAGCCATTACGCAAAGTCCCTGGCCAGGGCAAGCGAGATTTACTGGTAGGTTTCAGTTGTTTTCTCAGGGTGTAATGGGCTTCACTCCGACACGACTTATACCTCTATTAGGGGACTGACGCTTGCCGCCTCCTAGGCCCGATATGCGATAGTCTTAGACGAACAGACCGGACTGTACGGAGATTGTCACATTAGACTCAGTAGGAGTTCGGATGGGTTTCCTCATCGGCCTTCTTATCGACATCTACCTCGGGACCGTTATGTACAGCTAGTGCCGCTTGCGGTCTGTAGTTAAACCCACTGCCAGTATAGTAGTCGAGTCTTTAGAGTCCCACACAGAGAGTTTCCCTACTCCAGGCGAAACGATATAGAGGTCGTATGGTTTTACGACAAGGGTTCGGACGCATACGTGTGTTTACGCACGTACGACATCCGGAAAGTTTTTACTAGCCGGCTTTGGTTTAAACCAGTTTCTAGTATCCGGTTATTGGATTTATACAGTCTAAAGTTTTTCCGTGTTTTCCCGGATAGGAGGGGCGTTCTCATAATTTCGCGAGAAGCTTCTAGAAGATTGGTGACTTGGGGGTTTAGGTGGCATAAGTATTAAATGAGATTAGTGACTCATTTGTGTGATTCATCCTTGTCATTAATGCATCATAAATGCTTAATGACTCATGTAGATGAATCACTCATTTATATTTATGAAGCATGGTTGTTAAATCCTTCATTTGATTTATCTTGATAATGATAATGCTTCATATATATCATGAGAGATCATTATCTCATTCACTTCTCTTGCTCACTTTCTCTCTCCTCAAGCTCTCTCTCTTCAAACCCTAATCCTCGCCTCTCATGTGTTGAGACCAAGGATTAGAATAGACTACTTAATCCATAACCCTTCTCTATATCACCTAGGTTACTTAGAGTAGCACTTTAAGAAACCTAGTTACCTCAAAGTAGAGGTGAAGCTTGAAGTAAAGCTCTCGAGTGGATCATCTACTACATAGAGAAGGCCGGAGAGGAGGTGGAGAACGAAAAGACGAAGGACACGGTTCTGTTCTTTAGGTATAATCACTTTTCATAGTAGTTGATAACTTCTATGATTCTTGTTAGTTATAGTTTAGCAAAGATTCTCGGTTAGTCGATGTTTATGCCTAGAACAAGATCGTTTTTCATTATTCCGCCTACCCGCAATTCGTGGGGTGTTGTACATCGACTTACATGCTGCATACGAATGGTCATAGTAAGTGGCCGAGAGATGACCAGAGGAGTGCCAGAGCGGAATCATTTCCGTTAGTACACCTGACTGGGCCGATGAGCTGATGGATTGCGAGATTGGTACTCCACAGAGAAATAAGGACCCAGAGACAATGGACGCTAGACCGTGAGCAAGAGGCAAGTAGATGATCTTGGTCTGCCAGTTTTGGGTGCACCGATATTTTTCAACATTGTCGGAGGTGTACCTCAATGTCATTTGTTCTAAATTGCGTTTGTGATATGAGTATCACGCTTATATCGCTTGGATTTGAGTTTTGATGATTGAGTTTCATGATATTGTTTCATACACCATGGCTGCACCTACTGGGTATTTACATTTTGTGCATAGTTATTGCACTTGAGATATGCTTTATGCACCGTTGTGTTGGTTTATGATTTGTGCATATTTATTGCACTTGAGATCGGTTTTGTGCCTTACCTGCACGTGTTTACGATTTCATGGATTTTCATACAGTTGATTTGATGTTTTGCACTCGTTATAGCTCACATATGCTTGCAGTGTATTGATACGTGTTTTGTGAACGCAGTTGCACACGTTTATGATTTTATACACCCTGGTACGCTCGGTGTTGCTTTTTACGCATTTGAGTTATTGATTGTATTTCGTGCATTGGCTGCACCGGGGTTTGTATTTTGTGCATTTGATGCACCAGATTTGTATTTTGTGCACTTGATGCACCAGATTAGTATTTTTGTGCCTTGTTGCACTAGATTTGCATTTCATGCATTTGTTGCACCAGATGGGTATTTCGTGCATTGGTTGCACTAGATTTATACTCTGTACATTGGTTGCACCGATTTATGTCTTTGAGCATTCGTTTTACCAGATTTATATTTTGTGCGTATTTGCACTTGACGTTCGTTTTCACGTGCTTGGGTTGGATTTTGCACATATTAGGATCTTGGTATTGGATTCTGTGCGAAACGGATGCACTTGAGTGAGATATTATTCGTGCATGTCGGATACGCTTGATTGAGATTTTATTCGTGCATGTTGGATGCACTTGACTTAGATTTTTATTCGTGCGTATTGGATGCACTTGATTTAGATTTTATTCGTGCATGACGGATGCACATGATTTGCATTTTCGTGCATGTTGGGCGCATGATATGAAATGTGATTTTGTGCACACCGGATGCACTCGATTGGGATTTTCATTCGTGCATGTTAGTTGCACTGGATTGAGATTTTCGTGCACAATAGATGCACTAGATGTTATTGTCGTGCACACCCCTTGCACTGGACAGATGCTTTCGTGCACACCCGTTGCACATAGTTTTGCTTTTGCGCATATTGTGGCACTTGTATTTGGATTTGATTTCCGTGCGCACCAGACGCACGTGATTGTTGGATACGCCTTTCGAGGTTGATTTTGCTCTTGAGCACTTTTTTTTCATGTAAGGCATTATATTATGTAGTAGCCAAACATGACTGATCTGAGGACAGTACCTGAGAACTTTGCATGCATAAAAAGTTTACCAAGAGGTTTTCGAAAAGGAGCTATAGTCTCGCTATTTCCTATGTGTCCGTGAGTGACACGAACGTTTATAAAGGAAAACCTTTTGGGATATTTTAAAAGGGCGGAATGTATATTTTAGCAAAACCTATATGAACACATATTTATTACTTTATAAATGAGCGTTCGTCACTTTTCCCGTGAGTTACGCATCACACGGCGATTCAGAAAAGATTTTGCATGTTTTTTATTCTGCGTTAGGAGATTTTTTCCAAGGATGCATACTACACACATATTATAGTATTTGACTAGTGCATATTGGATTTCAGTAATGGATTTCGAAATCTGTGTCTCCATTATAACTCCGATGATATGCGTGCAAATCCGATGATTTGCGTGACTCTTGACGGAGTTCGATTTTGAGTTTCGTACTCGTTTTCAAGCGCACGCGATTCGCTGTAGTATTTCTATGTCTTCCGTGATTTCGGATCCCCGTTGATTTGAGTTGATTATTGAAATGTTTTAGAATCTTAGGGTTTAAATTTAAATTCAAATTCGGGGACCGAATTTATTTAAGGGGGGAAGATTGTAACATTTCAGAAAATATAAAATATTATTTTTGGAATTTAATATTAAAATAATATATTTCGCGAAAACTACCCGATTAGCGAAATTGGGGTTTTCGTAAAATGATATAAATATATACCAATATTTATGAAATAATTGGAGATAATTGATTTATTCATTTAAAAATATATTTATCGGATTTTGTATTTTTATAATTAATTATATGCAGTTTGAATAAAAATTGATTAGTGCACTACTAATCGCGATTAAGCTAAATCCGTGTTTCTATATTTTTCCATGGTTAGTGCATTATGACATATTGCATTTGGTTGCATGTTGTCTCATTGGTACTTATTGATATTTGGCTTTTTGAGAAAAGAAAAGAGAAAAGGTGAGAGAGTGAATTATTGAGGAAAGAGAGAGAGGGGACCACATCATGGCATAGGAGCATGCCATGAGAGAGAGTGAGAGTGAGAAGGAGAGAGAGGGGGGGAGAGGGCTGCTCTCATTCATTTCCCCCATGAGTTTCTTCAAGTCCTTCTTCTTCAAGTCCCCCTCACCTCTACCCTCATGACCCATCTCAAAATCTTCATCAAAACCCTATACTCCCTTCAATAAAAATGATCCACATCTCATCATCAACACATTGGACCAAGCAAAGTTGGATTTTGAAGATATTGAGCAACTCAAGAAAATTCTTGAGTTGCCAAATGAGCTATAATTTTCATTTAGCTTAGTTTTAGTTTCTTGCACCCTAGTTTAGTTTAGAATATGATTTGGTTTGGGTATGTGATGTTTGAAAAATTCAAGAGAAGGGTTGGATGATTATGTGGACTTATAATCTGTAGTGGGTGTTTACTTAACCCTTGGTGATGTTTTACTGACCAAGATCAAAGATTAGAACCAAAACACGAACTTAGAACTTCCCGACATCGGTTAATTGACAGTTTGTGAATGTATATGGGAATCTGGGATGACCCGAGAGCGCTATAAAATATGTTTCCATTATAGAGATATGTGCAGGCACTGAGGAACCTACCCTAGAAACCTGAGACCTCAACCCCATTTTCTGGCCGCAAATAAACCCAATATGGCCGCAAATTGTGGCCTGGGAATGTTGGAAATGGTTCGTGCTTGGTCCATAGCTCCTATATCTTCTAATTAGACCTCCCCTATATGCAAAATTGGCAAATTGTACCTGTGGCAAAATCTGGAGATGTTTTCTTGAGTTGCTGATTTATGGTTTCTGATTTCTGAAACTTCGTTTTTAGTATTTGATATTGTACTGGGTCGTTGGACGTTTGTACGTCAATTGAAACACCTTAGAATGTATTTTGTGGCTAATTATATTTTAATGTATGGATTTTAATAAAAAGTTTACCAAATTAAGTTTCAAATATTTTATCCTATTTAATGAGTATTTTATTAGAAATTTTCTAGGCGCACACACACTTGTGCATGTTAACTAGGGTGTTAATTTGGGGTTTAACCATCTCTTAATCTAGTTTTATGTTTTGTTTAAGTGTTTTGGGTTTTAAGTGTTATGGTTGTTAATATAAAATGAAAAATGAAATTTTAAAAGGGTTTTTAATGGGTTGAATGGTTGACCTTGTGGGAGAGAGAGAGAGAGATGGGCATGGGGAGCATGATGTGAACCATGCCTCATTAATGAGGGAAGAGAAAAAGAGTGGAGGGGTTTTTTGAATTTCCTCTCATTTCTCTCTTTGTTCTCTCTTTTCACTCACTCTCTCTCTCTCTCACACACACACACTCACACACTCAGCAGCCACAGCAGCAGAAGAAGCTCCAGCAGCAGCAACTAGTAGCAGCAACAGCATCATCATTAGCAGCAGCTACAACATCAGCAGCAGCTCCAACATCAGCAGCAACATAGCAGGCAGCAGCAGCTACAGCAGCTCTTTTCCACTTCTTCTCTTGCTTCCTTGGGTTCCTTAGGGTATAATTCTGAACTCTTTTCCTAGTTTTCTTAGCTTGTGTGTTAATTGGCATCGGTTTGGGCTAATTAGCTAGTTTAGTGCTAATTAAGGTGTTTTGTGTGGACTTTTGGATAAGTGGTGTTTGTGTTAGTTAACCCTACTTATTTAAGTGTTGTTAGGGTCACCTTAACTGAGTTTAACCCTGGATTACACTAAAATACTATAGGGTTTGTGTTTTGTGCTAAATTAGCGTTTTTAAGCGATATTATGGCATTTTTTAATCTGCTATTGGCCCGGACCTTTCAGGATAAATTTGAGAATACTGGAGAATGCTCACTAGGTTTAGACAACACCACCAGAACACGAACCCTCTCTCCCAAACCAGGCCGCAGATTTAATCATATTGGCCGCAATTTGCGGCCAGGTTAGGGTGTTGGGTCTTAGGGTTTTGGGTAGGGTTGTCTGCAGTGTATTGTAGTGTTTTGGCATGTCTAGTTTTGTACTATTTGACCTGTAGGAAAATCTGGGATCCAATATCGTTTTGCATGTCCGTTGTGTTTGCGCGATACGCGCGATACGTGAGTGGGTTCTGTGATCCAGCGTGTCGCGACGTGTCGCGGTAGTTTTAGACGCGTATACACACGTTTTAGCGTATCGTACACACGCGCGTTTAGTTCACGACGCGAGTTTCTCATTTTGGTTCGATATCGCGTTTTGCGGAATATTTGGCTTATATATGATTTTCATGTCTTATTTGCAGGTTTGCAGGAGGGGACTACGGACACTGCTACAGGGGGGAGCAGATGGTAGGATTCACCTAGCGTGGAGCGTAGGTGAGTAAATTTAACATCTACAGGGGAATCGCCCGCATGGCGTTAAGCGTCTGGGCTAGGATTCAAATACTTGTCGCATATTCTACGTCATTTTTAGAATTGCGCCTTTACCCTTTTTACTTAGATATAGTTGTACTGTGACTAGTAGCCGTGGGGCACTGCACCTATTATTGACGGTTCATGTTGCACGAGCACGGATTGTATGCTACACACACACCGTCAATAATTTCCATGTCACACACCAACCATTATAGACACTATTGCTTATCACACATGACATCTAGCTTATCGGTATACCTATAGTGTATCATACCATTAGTGATAGGTACATATACACCTTACGATACAGCTACAGGTATACCTTGCTCATGTTTTACTTATATCCAAGGGGGGATCTTACATATTCTACTTATACCCAGGGGGTATACGACATCAGTTCTTATAGGTAGATACCTAGACATTGCTACACCTGTATCTTACACACCTATTCAATTGCAGTTACATATTTACCATTACTGATGTTGCTTAGCTGTACCTTATTGGTTTCGTATACTTATGGTTCCAGCTATACATTCTCATCTATATGCTCGCATTTCAGATATATCGTATATATTTATTTCTGGATTTGTGCATTGTTTATTGGGATTTTAGATGATGTTTTCTTGTTTTGGGAACCGCGTGAGTTCATGAAATTATGCATACATTGAAAAACCCGGTTTTCTTGATATGATATTTGCGCATCCACCATGAGTTTTATCGGTGCTGATTTATATATACCCCTACGAGGAGGCGTCGAGGCCGTAGAGGGTACATGGTGGGGCCCGGTAAGGTTCCCCTCGGCAAGAAGATCGATGGATTTTGCCGATTGAGCCTGGAAGCGGGCGAGTACCTACCGGTGACAGTACTAATGACTCGGCGGGGGTCATGGAGACACCGTTGGGAGTCATGCACGTATGCATACGTCTAAAGGCGAGGGTCAGAGCTGGGCACTCGTGCTTTCGGGACAGCGTATGATACGTACCTATCAGGATTTCTGTGTCGATGCTTGGCACATTGTTTTCATGATATTTCTTTTAAATACCTTTGTATATATAACATGGGATTTATCCGTTGTTATATATACCCTTACATCAATATTAGTGGAATGGGACGCTAATATATGTGTATTGACCCCATCATATTTATTTCTGCATATATACATATTTATTTCTGCATATATATATATATATATATATATATTTAGGTTGCTAGAATCTTACTTGAGACTTTGACTTGGGATATCAGGTGATTCATTGAGATTGGACATACATATGGGATTATTGATTTGTACATTCGGGATATAGGAGATTACTCGATATTGTACATTGAGGAGACGTGAGACTTATATGATGTGAGAACCCAACGTGGAGGCTGATTTGAGGAATTGGGATTTGAGTGTCTTGATGGATTGTGATCCTACCACGATGACAAGATTCCGTGGATGACATATTTCACTCCATACCTCATACCTTTTCACTTATGCACTGTTCCATGTATTAGGAGTACTTGTTAGTGTACCCTTCATGATAGCTGCATATTTGCATTCTCATATCCCTATTGCATAGTTATCGCATACTATTGTCATGTTATTATTGCTTCACATATTGATTGTACCTGCTAGTGTACTTTCCATTATTCAACATTTGCATGACATGTTATTACCGTAATCACATATCTTAGATTCATGTTGTACGTACATTCCTGTGATTACCTGCATATGTTATCTACTATTCACGAGTTGGCAACTCACCCCCGTTGTGCCACAGGTGTTTCAGGTTGTTCCCCAGAGTAGTCGAGGCAGGCCATTCAGTTATTCAGCTATCATCTTTTGCTACAGATACCGCATCGGCTCACAGTATACTATTTTGCTTAGGTGGGTTAGATGATTATCTGTATTTCATATTGTACATTCGTTGTATCTTGTACTCTCCATCTACTATTATGTTGTTGACTTAGAGACTTAGTGAGGACGATATTGTATATTATTTGTGGGTTGTTGTCTTTTATATACAGCTTTCTCTCTTTTGTCTTTATTCCTTCGCTACGGCGTCGTATATTTGTGTTGTATTCATCTTGGCTAGTTTTTACAAAAAGGGGTGTTGCCAAAATTTTAAAGAAAGAAAGTAGGACTTTTAAAGAATTTGGGTTGCGATTTCAAATGTTTCAAAAACTTATATTATCTTTTCCGTATTTTCATGGTTTAGATTTCTGGGTTTTGGCTTTCTTTTACTGCGTTACGTCTTTAGGCGTTGCGTAGTATTAGGGCCGCACGGGCCAATTTTGGGTCCTGACAAAGTTGGTATTAGAGCGCTAGGTTTTACCTTTCGAAGTGTAGGATGACCTTAGTATGATGGAGTAGGTAGTTTAAGCAAAGTAACGTGGTGTGTGTATGTCTGCAGCATACCCACGATGCGGTACTTCGCCTTAAGTGACCTAAGTACAAATTGCTTGAAATTCCTTCCTTGATGATTCATATCCTTGAGATTCGATTCCTTATTCTCATCGAATCTTATATCTATTTATAGCCTTGCCGCCGATGACTATGGGGACTCAGAGTGATGCAACGAGGGCCGAGGTCAGAGTTGGCTCGGGTGAGACGAGTACTGACCAGGATGGCACTCTAGTTGCACAGGTGCAGACGGATCAGCCTACGACATATACTATCGATAGGCTTTTTGCAGAGATGCAGGACTTCCGCCAGACAATGAGTTCATTGGTTGATGTTGTTTGGGAGCTACGACAGGAGGTTGTCACCCCTGTTACTCAGTTGTCACTTACGATCAGCATGCAGCAGTCCGTCACCTACATAGCACCAGTGGTTGTAGCTCCAGTTGACGAGGTACATATTCCAGAGGCTCAGATAGTTCCAGGACAGTGGAGGACTCGTACCAGTGTACCAGCCCAGAGACAGAGGTTTGGTCATCGAGACAGATTTTGTGGCCGTCGCGGGAGTAGCAGAGGCTCAGGACGAGGACAGTCGTTCAGCTCTCATCCCTAGGATGGTCAGCAGTCAGCACGCGGATGTTTTCGATGCGGAAGCCTTCAGCACTTCGTCAGGGATTGTTCCTTAGCACCTCATCATGATCGTATTCAGAGAGGCCGTGGACGTGGAAGGTTCGCTCAGAAGGCTCAGTCTACCAAAGGAGTTCAGCCAGTTGCGGGTAGAGGGCAGACACAGGAGTTTGCTTCTACTCATCGGGACGTGCAGGCGTCCCATGCAGAGTCTTCAGGTATCCTTAATTTGCTTGTTCTTTTGATGTATTCATTTGTTTTTCATACTTGTACCGTAGTTGGGTAGATTAGTCGTAGTTGTGTTAACTTTTGTCAGCGATTCTTTTGTTGCGCGACACGTATTTCAGTTGTGTGCCAATCAGATAGGAGATAGAGATTCGTCCGTCGTTTTGGTCCTTCTAGAGATGTTGGATTTGACGTTCTCCTGGGCACGGACTGATTAACTACGTTGTAGGCATTTGTGGACTACCGTGAGGAAACAGTCAAGTTCGTTTTCCCGGCAGGTCAGCTCTTGTTGTGCAGGTGGATAGTTGTGCCGCCTCTCACAGCTCGAATTCAGCCTTTTTTGCTAGTCGGCTTTTGAGGAGATGTCGTGGATTCTTGGCGTTCATTCGTGATACCGTAGCCACAGAAGGTTTGTTGGACCGGTGTTCCTTTCGTGCGAGAGTTTTTCCGACGTTGTTCCGGATGAGCCGGCGAAGCTTGGGAGCTTAAGGATCAGCTGCAGAGTTGTGGTTTGGGGAGTTTTGTGCGTCTGAGTGTTTTGCATATGGAAGCTCCTATTTCGGTTCGTCAAGGAGAAGGACGGCAGTTTGAGGTTGTGTATCGACGGATCGTCAATTGAACCGACTTACGGTGCGGATGAGTATCCTTCACCTCGCCGTGATGATTTCTTCGATCAGCTCCACAGTGCGAGAAATTTTCTAAGTTTGTTCGGGATCAGGTCATCATAATTGCGGGTTCGGAGTGATGGCGTTCCGAAGACTGCCTTGTGCGTGCTACGGGCTTTGTATGTTTTGGTGTGTCATTGGACTCACCAGTGCCCTAGCAGCATTCGTAGATGTGATGAACCAGATTTCTTCAGGCCGTTCCTCGACCAGTTTTTTTTGTGTTATTTATGACATTCTGGTCTATTTAATGTGTCTTGAGGGACAATAGTAGCACTTGAGGATTGTTATGCAGATACTGGGAGAGCACCGGCAGTTTGCTAAATTCTCAGAGTGTTTCTTCAGGCTTGTTTTGTGTTGACTCCTAGGTCTTGTAGTCACGGGAGACGGTTTCGTATGGTTCCGAGGGAAATCGTGGCCATACAGCTTAGGTCCAGACTTGTGTGCAGGATGGAGGTCCGCAGATTTTTAGGGTTAGCAGGTGTTACCGCCGTTTCTTGCAGGATTGCTAGAGTAGTGCTGCACCGTCGACTGAATGGACCGGAAGGGTGGCTTCTTTTCTGTGGACTGAGGCATGTGTGCGGAGTTTTCAGCAGTTGAAGATTCAGTTAACAACTGCATCAGTTCTTTCTTTGCCTTTGGTTCGGGCGACCTTGTTATTTAACTGTAATGTTTCTTGAGTGGGGCTCGAGTGTGTACTGAGGTGACACTATAGAGTTATCACTTTTGCTTCCCTACATTTGGAGGAAGTACGAGAATGATATTCCACTGATGATCTGGAGATGGCCGCGGTGGTTTTGCGTGGGAGATTTGGAGACACTACTTGTTCGAGAGTCGTGTCAGATTTTCCACGGACCACCAGAGATTAATGTACATCTTCCTGCAGCGGATTTTGATTGTTGTGATAGTCTTCTGCAGATTTACAGTTCTTGTGTGATCGTTGAGTACAGCTTAAGTTCGTCTTTACGGAGGGGACAGCTTGTTCATGTCCGCGCCCAACCACTTTTCTTAAATCGCTTTCGCGAGACACTGCCCGTCGTTGCTCGTTCGTTCGTCAGAGATACTTGAGCATACTCGGCTGAGTAATGATTCGAAGTCCTTAATTTGTGACACGGTGTGCTAAGTTAGGGACGCGTGGGTATACCTGATGTTATCAGGAAGAGACGTGAAACCCTAGGACAGACACATCAGTCAACTCTCTGTTTTCATTCAAGTTCCACCAACATTGACGTGACTTGTGAGATAGTTACGGGGGGACAGGGTGTAGGGTTGCTAGGCACACGCACAAGGGTCTACTAGGTATCAACCATGCCCGATTAAAATTTTAGCCTTGCCGAACAACCCATAACAAGATCTTTAAACTAGGGTTTAGGCGAAAACTTGCATGTTAACAACTTTAACACTAAGTGAAAGAGATTACAACCTTTGTAGATCCGGTCCTTCACTTCATTAGCTCAGTGTAGACGTCCCCATCGCTGTGATCGTGAACTTCGGACTCTAGAGAAGCTCCACGAGAAGAACGAACGTGCTTGCTACGATGACTTCGAGGCCGAATATGATCTACATCGGGGAGACACTAACTCAAGCTATTCCTTCACTAGGTCATAAACTTGGTGAAGAGAACACACTCTACTACATGGAAAGTGGTAGAGGATGAAGAGTAGGAAGTGGGCTCACTTTAGAATTCATTTTCTCATTCTTTTTCTCATGGCACCATTGGAGCTAGTAAGCTTTTGGATGGAGCTTGTTGAAGAAGAAGAAGAAAGAAAGAATTATCCATCCAAATGAAAACTTATCCAATAAATAATGTAACCATGGGTGAGTTAAGCTATCATGCTTAACTCATGTAGAGAATTAACCAAAGCATTAGGTTAAAGGTTAGGTTAAAGAATATCAAAAGAAATGACAAAAGAGTGGACTTTGTCAAAGCTTCTCCAAGCTTCTTTAAGCTTGATTACTTTGACTAAGTTAAACCCTTTTGTTAAATCTTAAGATAAAACAATAACCCTAATCTTTAACCTAATCTTGGTATGAGTCTCATACACCCATCTTGTGTGTATCATCAAGCATGATACAAACATGTACACTTGCATATATCACATATAAACAATGTGCACAAACAAGTGAGAAAATAAATCTTAAGTGAACTAATACTAGTTAATGTAATGTAATATAGCGAATATATAATTATACATTAAATTATTAAATCAACTCTTGATTTAATAATCCGGCAATAACCGACTAATATCATGTGTAACAACTTATCGAATCAACACTTGATCCGATAACCCGGCTATATCGCATACAACCGATCAATGTTACAAATCGCGAAAATAGAATACGGTATCTCATATCGTATTAATCTCGGTCCCGCACATATCACATATGTGCTCCTACTCCATTTCGCTTGAGCCAGGAAACCCCTTTGTAGTACTCTAAAGACTCGTCAATACGCCGGCAGTAGGTGATGATCATATCAAACACCCACAAGCCGCAAGCGGTGTGCTAAACGTAACGGCCACCCGGGTATTGAGTGATCAGAAGATCAACAAGAAAGCCCGCTAGTTCTCCTGTGAATCCAATCAGTAACACTCCCGTACAGTCCGGTCTCGTCGTCTGATATGTCGCATATCTCGCCTAGGGGTGGTAAACGTCAAACCCAGTAGCTCGATAAGTCGTGTCGATATGAGGTCTATAACAGTTTGAGAAACTACTGGTAACACTTACCAGTAAATCTCAGCACCCCTGGCCAGGGATTTCCGGTTATAGCCAATCGAACACAGCACAACCTCAACTCCCTATACCGGGAGAGACGAATCCCCTCCTATCGCTCATTGCCTCCATGTGATTCGGGAATGTACCCAAAAACCACCGTTTTGCACGCACTCTTGGACGTGGTAAGGTGGAAATCAAAGAACAGTGGGAATCACACAAGACTCTATGACGATCTCGGGTCAACAGACTACTCTGTACCAGTGTCACCGGAGAACTGCCATCTGACGTGAGGTATAATACCATCTGGGAGTTCTCGGCAAGTCCGTCCAGTATACCCAGTCTCCACTGAGCACCCGTACACCATCCTTGATGTCGAACACCGATGGATATGGGATCATCCATCGCCCATCATATGGGTCAAGATGTGTATACGCTAGTCTACTCTGGTGTATCGATGCCCTGTCTCGATACACCTTCGACTAGGAACAGTTATAGGATGTACTCGTCGACTACCGTGGCCCCACTAGTATAATCTCATCATAGTCCCTGTAGTCGAGTGCATATCCTAAGGGCTTTATCAACATGTAATATAGAGACAATCAGAGTACATGTTAAGATAAAGTGCAACCAGATAGCATACTATCATGTCGAGCAAGAAAGTCCTCCCTATATATGTCCTAACATCCACTACAATATACATCGTATGTACAGTAATGGCCTCTAGGTCATACATATAACTAACAATCTCCCACTTGCACTAGGGCCATCTGTTGTGGTATCACATACCCAACAATTGGCTGCGGTTGAAGTATCCCATACTCAACCATCCCATAAAAGTGTCTACTGGGAAAAAGGCCTTTGTGAGTGGATCCGCGCTGTTGTCCTCTATGTTTACTTTCCTAACCTCGATCTCCCTGGAGATCAACCATCTCCATGATCAGGTGATACTGCCTAAGAATTATATCTGGATTTCTGATGGGACGGTAGTTCTTTGGCTAAAGCCACAACTCCATTGTCACACAATGGTAGGAAAGAAGTTCATCTCATCAACTTATATACACCCAGACTGCCTCTTTGGTAGTATCTTTGGTAACGATGTATCTTGCCTTTAATCGTCTAGTATGTCACGGTATCTAGCTTGGAACTCTTCCAACATACTGTCCCTCCACTGAGGGTAAAGACAATGCCTGCGACTGACATTCAGTCATCCTTACCACCCTGGAACCTTTCTAGTGATTCTCCCCAGGATCGATTGATACCATCTCACTACAACTAGTGAGTATTCTAACATCCAATTAGATCTATCTCATAGTGTTAGTTATATGTATGCCCTAGAGGCCATTACTATACATACGATGTATATTGTAGTGCATGCTAGGACATATATAGGGAGGACTTTCTTGCTCGACATGATAGTATGCTATCTGGTTGCACTTTATCTTAACATGTACTCTGATTGTCTCTATATTACATGTTGATAAAGCCCTTAGGATATGTACTCGACTACTGGGACTATGACGAGATTATACTAGTGGGGCCACGGTAGTCGACGAGTACATCCTATAACTGTTCCTAGTCGAAGGTGTATCGAGACAGGGCATCGATACACCAGAGTAGACTAGCGTATACGCATCTTGACCCATATGATGGGCGATGGATGATCCCATATCCATCGGTGTTTGACATCAAGGATGTTGTACGGGTGCTTAGTGGAGACTGGGTACACTGGACGGACTCACCGAGAACTCCCAGATGGTATTATACCTCACGTCAGATGGCAGTTCTCCGGTGACACTGGTACAGAGTAGTCTGTTGACCCGAGATCGTCATAGAGTCTTGTGTGATTCCCACTGTTCTTTGATTTCCACCTTACCACGTCCAAGAGTGCGTGCAAAACGGTGGTTTTTGGGTACATTCCCGAATCACATGGAGGCAATGAGCGATAGGAGGGGATTCGTCTCTCCCGGTATAGGGAGTTGATGTTGTGCTGTGTTCGATTGGCTATAACCGGAAATCCCTGGCCAGGGTTGCTGAGATTTACTGGTAAGTGTTACCAGTAGTTTCTCAAACTGTTATAGACCTCATATCGACACGACTTATCGAGCTACTGGGGTCTGACGTTTACCACCCCTAGGCGAGATATGCGACATATCAGACGACAAGACCGGACTGTACGGGAGTGTTACTGTTTGGATTCACAGGAGAATGTACAGGCTTACTTGTTGATCTTCTGAGCGCTCAATACCTGGGTAGCTATTACGTTTAGCTGACCGCTTGTAGCTTGTGGGTGTTTAATATGATCATCACCTACTGCCGGCGTATTGACGATTCTTTAGAGTTCTACACAGAGGTTTCTTGGCTCAGGCAAAATGGAGTAGGGGCACGTATGTGATATGTGTGGGACCGAGGATAATGCGATATGAGATACCGTATTATATTCTCGCGATATTTGATATCAGCCGGGTCATCGGATCAAGTGTTGATTCGATGAATTGGTACGGATAAATATTAGTCGGTTATATGCGATATAGCCGGATTGTCGGATCAAGTGTTAATTCGATAATTTAATGTATAATAATATATATGATATATTAAATTACATTAACTAATATTTGCTCACTAAAAGATTCTTTTTCTCGCTCGGGTAATACATTGATATATATGCGATATATGTTGATTGTATTATTTTATTTTGTTACAATAAATATTATATATGTGATATATAATATTGTAACATGATATGGTTATTAATTACAACATGATTAGTGGAGATTAAACATGGTTAGGGTTTGATTAGGGTTAAGCAATTCTAGAAGTTTCTAGAAGGTTTTTGTTTTGTTTTGTGTAAGATATTTTGTGAAGATATTTGCTTAACCAAACCCAAATCCTTGACCATGGTTGTTTCTCTACAAGGGTTAAAGATTCATTCTTAACTATGGTAGCATTTCTAACCTCACTAATGAGTTATTCATTATTCATCACAAAAGGATTCCATCTTCTTCTTCCTTCTCTTTTCATGGAAAAGCTTTCTTGATTTGATTTTGTGATGATAAATGAGTGAGAAAAAGATAATAAAAGAGAGCAAAAATCCTACTTCATCATCCTCATCTATCCTTGCCATTTAGATGAGGGTGTTCACTTCATATTATGAGTGTTAGCTTGTGTTAACGAAACTTCAAGGTAGATCATCTTTGTATCGAAGATCGGAAGCAAGACTGAATCTTTCTCTTCGTGGAACCTCTCGAGAGTCCGGAACACGATGATCGCAGCGAAGGGACTTCAACAGGGAGCTTTAGAAGTGAAGGACCGGATCTACAAAGGTTGTAATCCCTCTCACTTAGTGTTAAAGTGTTTAACATGTTAGTTTTCGCCTAAACCCTAGTTTAAAGATCCGGCTTCGGGTTGTTCGGCACGGCTAATTTTTAATCGGGCATGGTTGATGCCTCGTAGACCCTTGTGCGCGTGCATAGCAACCCTACAGTGGTATCAGAGCCTAGCTAGAGCCTTAGGCGATGCGTTGACGGAGTTAGAAGTCCGATCGAACCGAAACCCTAATGCAAAATCTCTCTCTGTACATTTTTTGAAATCGGGGATTTTTTAGAATTAAAAATATGCAGAAAAATCAGCAGGTGTTTGTAGGAGTTACTGTGAAATTCGAGCGGCTAAATCGATCAAACCGCCGCGGTTCCGCGGCACGAGCATGCCTAGTGCGGCGGTTCCGCGGCCGTACGGAAGCATCATTCATTTTAATTTGCACAGTAATTCCTATATTGCTGTTCTGTATTTTCGGGGAATTTTTAACTTCTACTCAAGAGTTGAGTTTTCTGGGTTGTATTGGGAGTTCGTAGATTCGATCGGATTATCAAACTTTGTCTATGTGTTTTTCCGGGTAATTTTAGAATATGTTAAAAAGTTCGACCGGATATAAATACCTACTTTTTCCCCTGACAGGAAATTTCCAATTGTTGGATTTTTCCGTAGTTTAATGACGTTCTAAGTAGTGCAAGTAACGCGATGGTCCCTCTAGAAGACAACAAACCATAACTCAATTATGTGACCGTCTTGAACTGCCATTTGAACCTTAGGGTTTGGGGCAGTACGGCGTGCCACATGTGAGGCGTTGGCTTGACCCTTCTACGGCTGGACCGTTGGTACTGAGGAACGAAGTGAATGTTTTTAAACTTATTTCATGTGTTGAGCTGTTTCGGGAAAACATGGGTGTTCGATTGTTCGATCGGAAAGTTTAACATTTTCTATTTATCCGGAATGTGATACAATAATTGGAATTCACAAATAGTTATGAGATAACTAATATGAATGTTATAAACATAGCAGTTTAGTCTCACTTGATCGGTTGCCAGGGAATTTTGATGTGATCAAAAGTCCGTCGCAATCACGTAGCGTACACGGATACTCGCCGGGTAAACTTAATAGACAACTACGCCCCATAGCCCCGACCAAGTGACTGTAGGAGAACCCCGTCGCCAAAAGCATCCGTTCGGGTGCTTGCGGCAGCGGTGTTCCGCCTTAGTGCACTTCGTCGACGGCATCCGGGGGTGCGGCCGTCTACTAAAGTTTGCGACGAGCATTCGATCAGGTTGTCGGGAATCTTGTTGAATTGCCCGACTTGATATTGAAAAGAGTTTTCGATAATGAGACTAAAATGCGGGTTTATAATTGTTAGGCATGTGATGTCTAAGGAATTCATTTGATTAGGCATGCGATGTCTAAAGAGTTTGCGGATTCCAACTGTTGTAGTTTTACACTTTCTTTTCTATAACCATAAGTGTAATATGTGATATCGCCGGTTTCGTTGCTATATGTCAACGACAATTGGGATGGGCATATTTACTTACGTTGATGACATGAGATATTATGTGTTGCTGTGATATGTTCTATTGGATCGTCGCGTTCTGAATAGTCGGGGGTTTTATGTAAGATGGGAGTTTTTTCTTTTTCATTCATGTAAAATTCATTTGTATGTAATATTCTTTTATTGGGGCACTTCCAGGTTACGGAAGATGTCACTGTTGTATATTATTTACTTTTCCGCATTAGGATAGACCCAAGGAGGGGAGCACAAGTAACCGGGTTCTAGGGTCTAGTGGGAGACCATCTCGAGGAGTCGAGACCGGGTCTCCTAACACTAGAATTGGCAGTGTTACTTGCCGCTCTCGTAGGGGTCTAGGGATATGGGTTTGGCTATTCATCGCGACCGTGGAATCCGTGTTTTATACAGGCTCGTATTGAAAACACGGACATCCTAGTATATCCAATATTTCATATATGTTCTTCTGCTGCAATGTTCTGTGATGAGATCATATTACTGCCTGAGACGAATGTTTATATTATATATATGAGATATATGTTATATTGCAGATTTCGTTTTCAAATGCGATGCTTGCGAAGCATAATAAAATGGGACTTCATTAATGAGATTAATGAAACTAAAAGAAACCTAAGATGTTGTAGAAACTTGTTTATAAAAACTGGTAGCTCTAGTTCTTGTTTTGCATAGCGGTGTTCCTTGTAGAACATCCAGCACCTTATTCGATAAGGAAAGAAACGAGATCCCTTCACCGGGAGTGACCTCTTTAGTGAAACTAGCAGATTCTACAAACTCGGTCTGTCTTTTGATTGCTTCTATAGTTCTTGCTTTGCATAGTGGTATTTGTGAAATATCCTGCACCTTATTCGATGAGGAAAGGGCCGACGATCCCTTCACTGGGAGTGACCCCTTTAGCAAAACTAGAAAAGCCTTAAAAACACTCCATTTAAAATCACTCGATTCTACAACGATATCAAGTTCATTACGCAAAGGGTTTTCTTAAAAACCTGTCGTAGCCCGCCGTCATTTTAGATAAGTACTAGTTAGTATTCGTGCTACGTTTGTTGACCATGTTAAGGCGTAGTGTGCGGTAGCTAATTAGACTTTATCTGTATAAGCATATGATGCGATTGGATTAGGGTAGTCGTCCGACTTTGTTGACCATGTTAAGGGTCATGCGGGTGGGTTTAATTCAATCGGGAAATGACGGGTTGAACTTGACTAGCACTTATGATTTGTTGACCATGTTAAGGTCATATAGCTGCTCGGGGTAAAATATTATCGGGAATTTCAAGTGTTGAAATTTGCAATGAGATTGCATACCTTCTATGAGATAGTTGGATCCCGATACCCGCTGCGAGTAAGAGTTACTCCTGGGAGAGTTTTACACATTACAATTAGCCGATCAAGTAGGTGTCTAGAAAGGTGTTAAACGAGGTTACGCCCATGGGAAAACGAGGTTTACTTTAATTAGGTTCGTGCGAAAGCACGGGGGACCTCCCTCAAAGTACCGACACTGGCCTGGCTGAAAGATTGGCGAACTTGTAGCGTGTAATTAATCCCGGCTAGTCTTTTCTTTTAGGGTTTGAAGGAAGATTTGATTAAAACAGTGGGAGACATCCTGATTAGATATATTAGATAGCCAATCTAATCTTGCAAGAGCATACGCTGAGTGTTTTCTTCTCTCTCTCTCCAGGTAGCGACCATGTCACGCCTTAATCAAGATAATAAAACGGATATATTGACCGAACCCGCTTGTTATACTGAGCTGGGGAACGTTGGTCCCGCTCCAACTTATAAATGTTATAAGACAGAGCAGGAAATTGGGGATTACCAGATTTTTCGTGCCGCCCAAACGAAGAAAGTGCATGCTGATGCATCTTCTTCGGGTGTGTTCACTACATAGAACCGTTTCTCAGTATCCTTTACGTCCTGGGTATGAGATACCGGATCTGGATCCCGCATATGTAATCTATTACATGGGCTACAGATAGGTAGAGAACTGAGAACGAGTGATAAGTTTCATGAGACAGAAAACGGTGCAAGTGTTGCAGCCAAGTCTGTTGGTCACTATCACCCTGTATTACTAGAATACATTGATTCTGAACGAATGTTATTAGATACCGAACCTGATATACAACATCATATCAGTCTCTTTATTTAATAAAGAAAGGATATAATTTTGTATAGTTGGATAATGTTTTGAACATTTCCTATATCAAGAGTTGATCGGTTCAGACACGTTATCTAAATGCATAGACGTTCTAAATTAAACTACAGTTCTTAGTATACAGAACACACACGAGAGGAAAAGTTCAGAAATGAACGAATCCTTCTTGAGGCATTATAGACTAGGTCATATCAATGCGACCCGACTAGCTGAAGTTACATTTAGATGTATATTTAAATTAGTTTGAATTTACATCTTGTGAAACTTGCCGGTCATGTCACAAAGATAAGATGACCATAGCTCTGTTTATTGGAAACAGAGAAAGAGTTAGTGAACTCTTGAGATTGATACATGCTGATGTATGAAGGTCCCCTGTCTACACATGCCAAGACCGGTTCTTTGTACTTCATTACATTCTCTGATGATCTCTCAAGATTCAGACATATGTTCCTGTTGAAACACAAGTCCGAACCTTTTGAGATATTCACAGAATGTAAGTTAGAAGTAGAGAACCAAAATACGGGTATAAGTATTATGTCCTTTGATGAGATCAAGGAGGAGAATACTTGAGCACGGAATTCCTGGACCATTCTAAAGGAGAATGAGATTCTCTCTCAGCATTACTCCTCCATATACACCACAGCACGTCGGTGTATCGGGGCGGAGCAATAACACCCTATTTGATATGGTGTGCTCAATGATGAGTACTACTGAGTTTCCTATTGGGAGTTATGCACTTGAGAAGCTGCATACTTATTGAATAGGGTTCAAATCAAATCAGTTGCCTACCACTTCATATGTGATATGGAAAGGGAAGAGCCCATATCTTAAGTTGGTTAAGATTTGGGGTTGTCCGGCCTATGTCTAAAAGCAAAATCCGGACAAGCTCGAGGCAAAGTCTGTTATGTAGAACTGAAAATGTTTCAGCTATACAAACTGCAGCTGATGATTTGGTATAACCAAAGGATTCAATAGTTTCCAATGAACCTCAGCCTCTCCGCCGATCAAGCAGGGTTCCTCACCCACATGAGAGATACTTCGGTTTCTTTATGACAGTGGCAGCGAGGATTGCATCATGAGATGATGACCCAACTAGTTTCGAGCTGGCCATCAGGAGTGAGACTCTGTAAGAATGGCTGGATGCTTAGTGATCTGAGATGGAATCCTTATACACCAACAAAGTATGGACTTTTGTTGCTTTATCTGAAGGGTTAAATCCCCATCAAGAGCAAGTATATCTTGAGAAGATTACTTGGTGTACATGGAAAAGTTGAGACTTTCAAAGCTATGCTTAAGTCCATCCAGATCCTACTTGCCACGGCTACATACCATGACTACGATATCTGGCGGTTGGGTGTCATGACTGCTTTTCTAAATGATGTTTTAGAAAAGAGTGTCTATAAGTACACAGCCAGAGGGCTTCGTAGACAGTGGGAGCAGCGGAAACGTGTGCAAGATGTTTTATATGATAAAACAAGCATCGCGGAGTTGGAACATCTGTTTTGATGTGGTAGTCAAAGAGTTTGACTTCATCAAAATGGTAGATAAACCTTGTATATACAAAAAGGTAGTAGAGAGTATGGTGGTGATCTTCGTAGAGTACGTGGATGACATACTCTTGATAGGGAAGGAGTTTCCTATGCTACGCTCGGTCAATCTCCGCTTATCATAAGGATTCTCCATATAGGATCAAAGTGATACCTCCTAAATCCTGGGTTTTGGATCTATGAGATAGATCTAATTGGATGTTAGGATACTCCCTAGTTGTAGTGAGATGGTATCAATCGATCCTCGGGAGAATCACTGGAAAGGTTCCAGGGTGATAAGGACGACTGAATGTCAGTCACAGGCATTGTCTTAACCCTCAGTGGAGGGACGGTATGTTGGAAGATTTCCAAACAAGATACCATGACTTACTAGACGATTAAAGGCAAGATACATCGTTACCAAAGATGCTACCAAAGAGGCAGTCTGGATAGATATAAGTTCATAAGATGAACTTCGTTCCTACCATTGTGTGACAATGGAGTTGTGGCTTTAGCTAAGGAACTTCCGTCCCATCTGAAATCCAGATATAATTCTTAGGCAGAATCACCTGATCATGGAGATGGTTGATCTCCAGGGAGATCGAGGTTAGGAGAGTAGACACAGAGGACGACAGCGCGGATCCACTCACAAAGGCCTTTTTCCCAGTAGAGACTTTTATGGGATGGTTGAGTATGAGATACTTCAACCGCAACTAATTGTTGGGTATACGATACCACAACAGATGGCCCTAGTGCAAGTGGGAGATTGTTAGTTATATGTATGCCCTAGAGACCATTACTGTACATACGATGTATATTGTAATGGATGCTTGGACATATATAGGGAGGACTTTCTTGCTCGACATGATAGTATGCTATCTTGTTGTACTTTATCTTAACATGTACTCTGATTGTCTCTATATTACATGTTGATAAAGCCCTTAGGATATGTACTCGACTACTGGGACTATGATGAGATCATACTAGTGGGGCCACGGTAGTCGACGAGTACATCCTATAACTGTTCCTAGTCGAGGTTGTATCGAGACAGGGCATCGATACACCAGTGTAGACTAGCGTATACGCATCTTGACCCATATGATGGGCGATGGATGATCCCATATCCATCGGTGTTTGACATCAAGGATGGTGTACGGGTGCTCAGAGGAGACCGGGTACACTGGACGGACTCGCCGAGAACTCCCAAATAGTATTATACCTCACGTCAGATGGCAGTTCTCCGGTGACACTGGTACAGAGTAGTCTGTTGACCCGAGATTGTCATAGAGTCTTGTGTGATTCCCACTGTGCTTTAATTTCCATCATACCACGTCCAAGAGGGCGTGCAAAAAGGTGGCTTTTGGGTACAGTCCCGAATCACATGGAGGCAATGAGCGATAGGAGGGGATTCGTCACTCCTGGTATAGGGAGTAGATGTTGTGCTGTGTTTGATTGGCTATAACCGGAAATCCCTGGCCAGGGTTGCTGAGATTTACTGGTAAGTGTTATCAGTAGTTTCATGAACTGTTATAAACCTCAAATCGACATGACTTATCAATCTACTGGGGTCTGACGTTTACCACCCCTAGGCGAGATATGCGACATATCAGACGACGAGACCGGACTGTACGGGAGTGTTACTGTTTGGATTCACAGGAGAATGCACAGGCTTGCTTGTTGATCTTCTGAGCGCTCAATACCTGGGTAGCTGTTACGTTTAGCTGACCGCTTGCAGCCTGTGGGTGTTTGATATGATCATCACCTACTGCCGGCGTATTGACGATTCTTTAGAGTCCTGCACAGAGGTTTCTTGGCTCAGGCAAAACGGAGTAGGGGGTAGGTATATGATATGTGTGGGACCGAGGATAATGCGATATGAGATACCGTATTATATTCTCGTGATATTTGATATCAGCCGGGTCATCGGATCAAGTGTTGATTCGATGAATCGGTACGGATAAATATTAGTCGGTTATATGCGATATAGCCGGATTGTCGGATCAAGTGTTGATTCGATAATTTAATGTATAATAATATATATGATATATTAAATTACATTAACTAATATTTGCTCACTAAAAGATTCTTTTTCTCGCTCGGGTAATACATTGATATATATGCGATATATGTTGATTGTATTATTTTATTTTGTTACAATAAATATTATATATGTGATATATAATATTGTAACATGATATGGTTATTAATGCAACATGATTAGTGGAGATTAAACATGGTTAGGGTTTGATTAGGGTTAAGCTATTCTAGAAGTTTCTAGAAGGTTTCTGTTTTGTTTTGTGTAAGATATTTTGTGAAGATATTTGCTTAACCAAACCCAAACTCTTGACCATGGTTGTTTCTCTACAAGGGTTAAAGATTCATTCTTAACTATGGTTGCATTTCTAACCTCACTAATGAGTTATTCATTATTCAGCACAAAAGGATTCCATCTTCTTCTTCCTTCTCTTTTCATGGAAAAGCTTTCTTGATTTGATTTTGTGATGATAAATGAGTGAGAAAAAGATAATAAAAGAGAGCAAAAATCCTACTTCATCATCCTCATCTATCCTTGCCATTTAGATGAGGGTGTTCACTTCATATTATGAGTGTTAGCTTGTATTAACGAAACTTCAAGGTAGATCATCTTTGTATCGAAGATCGGAAGCAAGACTGAATCTTTCTCTTCGTGGAACCTCTTGAGAGTCCGGAACACGATGATCGCAGCGAAGGGACTTCAACACGGAGCTTTAGAAGTGAAGGACCGGATCTACAAAGGTTGTAATCCCTCTCACTTAGTGTTAAAGTGTTTAACATGTTAGTTTTCGCCTAAACCCTAGTTTAAAGATCCGGTTTCGGGTTGTTCGGCACGGCTAATTTTTAATCGGGCATGGTTGATGCCTTGTAGACCCTTGTGCGCGTTGTTCAGTTGATAAAACTGCACATTTGTATTACATTTTTCCTACCATTTTCATATTAAAAAAGGACTTTATTATGATATATTATACATATGAGGGTTTATGTGTAAAGACACCATTTTCCATGTGTTAATATATTTTAATTAGCATTTGGTAAGAAAATGTATGCAAATAAATCCATTGACCAAATCCTAGTAGAAATAAGCCTACTAAATATTTTTTGAGATTATTGTGTAGAATTTTCCAAGTTGTTATGCAGAATTTATCAAACAAATCAAGTTGTTGAAGAAAACTTGCCAAATTAAGAAGCAAAACTTGGAGACCAAATCTGGAAGCAACCGAGAAAAGATTTTTGAATTCTGAAGGTGCCTAGGATTGCCACATGTCCCAAATATAGAGCCCAAGAATTTTCATCAGGAGATCTCCACCATTGGCCGCGGAACCGTGGCCAAACCCCCCTGTTGGCCGCGGATCCGCGGCCTTGTAGAAGGATCATTTGCTGCAATTTTGGGAGATCAATCTTTGCTGAATTTTACCAAGTTTCTAGCCTAAAGATTCTGGCTTTCACTATAAAAGGGTACCGAGAGCCTCTTGGAAAAGCTATCAAGCCGAAGAGATCACGAAGTCCAAGACGACTCACGCATCCAGGCTGATCATCAACTGTTCATCTACCTCCTTGGAAGAGATCGAGAAGCAACTAGTTTTGTAATCATTTTCTAAGGAATAAAGTGTAGATTGTTCAAGTTGATTAATAAAGGTAGTTATTTTATTTAATTCTTTTGCATTTTACATTATGTTTTCCCTCTCTATCTTTTCATCTTCTTTTCCCAACATGCGCGAGTAATTCTCCGCTTGTTAGGGTTCGTAGGATTAGGGTAGGCTAATGAACGATGAAAATAACTAAACCCTTTTTAAGTCCTATAAAATTTAGGAACTTTATCGAAAGAATCATTAACATCCTAATCGGGCGCGCTAGCAATTCTTTGCTAGTTCCGACCGCGATTAGAGATTAGATTAATGATTGTTTTGGTAAAGGCTAGATATGAACGGAGTTCCGTGTCGAGATAGAGGTTAAGAGTGGGTGTAACACCTTAGAATGTGTTTTGTAGCTAATTATATTTTAGTATGTGGTTTTTTTTTAAAAGTTTACCAAATTAAGTTTTAAATATTTTATCCTATTTAATGAATATTTTATTAGATTTTTCCTAGGCTTGCACACACTTGTGCATGATAACTAGGGTTGTTTTTGGGGTTAAACATGATTAGCAAATCATGGTTAACTAACCATTTGTCTTAAGTTAGTTTTATGATTAGTTTAAGAGTTATGGTTGTATTTATTCATGATGGTTTTTAAAATGAAAATGAATTTGGAAAAGGGTTTTAATATTGGTTTGAAGTGTTGACTTTGTGTGAGAGAGGGGACATGGGAAGCATGGTGTGAGCCATGCCTCATTATGAGGGAAGAGAGAGAGGGGGGTCTTGGCTTTGTTCTCTCATTTCTATTAGTTATATGTATGCCCTAGAGGCCACTACTGTACATAGGATGTATATTGTAGTGGATGCTTGGACATATATAGGGAGGACTTTCTTGCTCGACATGATAGTATGCTATCTGGTTGCTCTTTACCTTAACGTGTACACTGATTGTCTCTAAGTTACATGTTGGTAAAGCCTTTAGGATGTGTACTTGACTACCTGGACTATGATGCGGATCATACTAGTAGGGACATGGTAGTCCATAAGTACATCCTTCACAGTCCCTAGTCGTGGGTATATCGAGACGGGGCATCGATATACCAGAGTAGACTAGCGTATACCTTCTCGACCCATACAGATGGGCGATGGATGATCTCATATCCATTGGTGTTTGACATCAGAGATGATATACGGGTGCTCAGTAGAGACTGGGTACACTGGACGGACTCGCTGAGAACTCCCAGATGGTATTATACCTTACGTCAGATGGCAGTTCTCTGGTGACACTGGTACAAAGTAGTCTGTTGACCCGAGATCGTCAAAGAGTCTTGTGTGGTTCCCACTGTGCTTTGATTTCCACCTTACCACGTCCAAGAGGGGGTGCAAAACGGTGGTTTTTGGGTACAGTCCCAAATCACATGGAGGCAATGAGCGATAGGAGGGGATTCGTCTCTCCCGGTATAGGGAGTTGATGTTGCGCTGTGTTCGATTGGCTATAACAGGAAATCCCTGGCCAGGGTTGCTGAGATTTACTGGTAAGTGTTACCAGTAGTTTCTCGAATTGTTATAGACCTCATATCGACACGACTTATCGAGCTATTGGGGTCTGACGTTTACCACCCCTAGGCAAGATATGCGACATATCAGACGATCAGACCGGACTGTACGGTAAGTATTACTGGTTGGATTCACAGGAGTGTGAGCGGGCTTGCTCGTCGATCTTCTGATCGCTCAATACCCGGGTGGCCGTTACGTTTAGCAGACCGCTTGCGGCTTGTGGGTGCTTGATATGATCATCATCTGCTGCCGGCGTATTGACGAGTCTTTAGAGTCCTACACAGAGGTTTCCTGGCTCAAGCGAAACGAAATAGGAGCGCATATGAGATATGTGCGGGACCGAGAATAATGCGTGTATATGATACCGCATTCTATTCTCGCGATGAATGTGTCGAATGGTTGTATACGATATAACCTAGTTATCGAATCGAGGATTGATTCGATAAGCCGATACATTGGATACTGGTCGGTTATATGCGATATGACCGGATCATTGAATCAAGTGTTGATTCAATGATCTAATGCGTAATTATATATTTGATATATTGCTTTGCATTAACTAGTATTGGTTCACTTTAAATGGATTTTCTCACTCGCTTGTGCACATTGTATATGTGATATATTTTTTGTGCACTTGATTGTATCATGTTTGATGATACATGATTGTGTAAAGAGTTAAACCTTAGTTAAGTAAATGGTTAGGGTTTTTATATATTTATTCTTTCATTTATCTTTTAATTTGGATTAAAAGAAATGAGAAAAGAAAAACAAAAGGGTTGCTTTCAACATGAAGCTTGTTGAAGCTTCATGAAGCTTTGACCAAAGTGACTCTTTTGTCTTCATCTCCTAAACCCTAACCATTCATTTAACCTAAGTTAATTCTCTACACTTTACCATGGTTAAAATTATGATAAGAATTCATTTTCTTTTCTATTTGATTATTCTTATCATAACATTATCTTCTTCTTCTTCTTCTTCTTTAAGATGAAGAAGCTTGACTTCATCAATGGTGGATTGATGAAATGAGTGAGAAATCCAATTCTAAAGTCTACCCACTTCCTATTTCTTCATCCTCTACCTCTTGCCAAGAAGTATAGGGTGTTTTCTTCACAAGTTTCATGACTTGGTGAAGTGGGAGCTTGATCTTGTGATGCCTCGACGTAGATCGTCTTCGGCACGAAGCCGACGACCTTGCCCGCCCATTTCTCCGATGAAGCCGACGCTAGAGTCCGGGATTGCATTTGGACAGCGGAGAGGACTTCATCACGGAGCCGTGGAGGTGGAGGACCGGATCTACAAAGGTTGTATTTCCGTACTCTTAGTTAAAGTAGTTAACTAGTTGCTTTGTCGCCTAAACTTCTAGCCAACGATCCGTATTAGGGTTTCTCGGCACCCCTAAAATTTGAAATTGGCATGGTTGATGCCTTGTGAGACCTCTTGAGAGTGCCTAGGAACCCTACAGTGGTATCAGAGCCTAGCTAGAGCCTTAGGCGATGCGTAGACGAAGTTTGAAACCCGAACAAACCCGAAACCCTAAACCAAACATGCTCTCTGGACTTTTTCTAAAAACTGGGTTTTTTCCAGATTAAAAATTCTTTAAAAATTCAGCAGGAAAAACTAAGAATTACGATGCAAAAATTTTTGAGTAAAGCTGCTACAGTGCGGCGGAACCACGGCAGAATCTTGGCTTCTGCGGCGGTTCCGCGGCCAATAAGTGTTATCACTGTTTAATTTTTGCACAGTAATTCATGTTTTCAGGTGTTGAGTTTTCTGGGAATTTTTAATATTTATTCAAGAGTTGAATTTTCTGGGGTTTTTTTGGGGATTCGATGAATCGATCGGATTATTTAACTTTGTCTATTTGGCTTTCTGGATAATTTTTGAATATGTTAAAAAAGTTCGACCGGATATAAATACCCACCTTTTCCCCTGTCGGGAAATTTCCAAGTGTTGGATTTTTCCGTAGTTTAACGACGTTCTAAGTAGTGCAAGTAACGCAATGGACCCTCTAGAAGACAACAAACCTTAACTCGATTATGTGACCGTCTTGAACTGCCCTTTGAACCTTCGGGTTTGGGGCAGTACGGCGTGCCACATGTGAGGCGTTGGCTTGACCCTTCTACGGCTGGACCGTTGGTACTGAGGCACGAAGTGAATGTTTTTAGACTTATTTCATGTGTTGAGCTGTATCGGGAAAACTTGGGTGTTTGAATGTTCGATCGGAAAGTTTAACATTTTCTAATTATCTGGAATGTGATACAATAATTGGAATTCACAAGTAGTTATGAGATAACTGAATGAATGTTATAAACATAGCAGTTTAGTCTCACTTGATCGGTTGCCACGGAATTTTGATGTGATCAAAAGTCCGTCTCAATCACGTAGCGTACGCGGATACTCGCCGGGTAAACTTAATAGACAGCCTCACTCCATAGCCCCGACCAAGTGACTGTAGGAGAACCCCGTCGCCGAAAGCATCCGTCCGGGTGCTCGCGGTAGCGGTGTTCCGCCTTGGTGCACTTCGTCGACGGTATCGGGGGTGCGGCCGCCTACTAAAGTTTGCGACGAGCATTCGATCAGGATGTCGGGAATCTTGCTGAATTGCCCGACTTGATATTGAAAAGAGTTTTCGATAATGAGACTAAAATGCGGGGTTTATAATAGTTAGGCATGCGATGTCTAAGGAATTCATTTGATTAGGCATGCGATGTCTATGGAGGTTGCGGATTCCAACTGTTGTAGTTTTACACTTTCTTTTCTGTGACCGTAAGTGTAATATGTGATATCGCCGGTTTCGTTGCTATATGTCAACGACAATTGGGATACGCATATTTACTTACGTTGATGACATGTGATGTTATGTGTTGCTGGATATGTTATATTGGATCGTCGTGTTTGAATAGCCGGGGGTTTTTATGTGAGATGAGTGTTTTTCATTTTCATTCATGTAAAAAATTGTATATAATATTCTTTTATTGGGGCACTTCCAGGTTGCGGAAGTTGTCACCCTTTGTATATTATTTACTTTTCCGCACTAGGATAGACCCAAGGAGGGGAGCACAAGTAACCGGGTTCTGGAGTCCAGTGGGAGACCAACTCGAGGAGTCGAGTCCGGGTCTCCTAACTATAGAATTGGTAGGGTTGCTTGCCGCTCTCGTAGGGGTCTAGGGGTGTGGGTTTGGCTATTCATCACGACCGTGGAATCCGTGTTTTATCTGGCTCGTATTGAAAACACGGACGTCCTAGTATATCCAATATTTCATATGATTCTTCTGCTGCGATATCTGTGATGTGATCATGTGATGTTCTGTGATAGATACAGTATATAGTATATATGATATATTATATAGGCGTTACTTATGTTTTACACCCGCGCTAGCCTTGCCCCGCTCTGTCGTTAGTTACCTAACCTAACGGTGCACGAGGGGACATCGAGGCAAATGCGGATGGCATAAGTGTACGTCGTATTTATCTGTGATGTTTAGGTACTTAAATGATGGGACTTCATTAATGTGATTAATGAAATAAAAGAAACCTAAGATGTTGTAGAATCGAATTTCAAAATAAAACAGGTAGCTACAGTTCTTGCTTTGCACAGCGGTGTATATGATATATCCTGCACCTTATTCGATGAGGAAAGGACCGAGATCCCTTCACCGGGAGTGACTCCTTTAGCAATAACTGGCAGATGCTACACATTCGGTTTGTCTTTTGATTGCTTTTAAGAGTTTTTGCTTTGCACGGTGATATATATGATATATCCCGCACCTCATTCGACGAGGAAAGGACCGACGATCCCTTCACCGGGAGTGACTCCTTTAGCAAAACTAGAAAAGCCTCAAAAACACTCCATTTTAAAATCATTTGATTCTACAACGATATCAAGTTCATTACGCAATAGGTTTTCAGAAAAACCTGTCGTAGCCCTCCGTCATTTCAGATAAGTCTTACTTAGTATTCGTGCTACGTTTGTTGACCTCCGTCAAGGCGTAGTATGCGGTAGCTAACTAGTATTTATCTGCTTATGCATATGATGCAGATTGGATTAGGGTAGTCATGCGGCCTTGTTGACCTCCGTCAAGGGTCGTGCGGGTGGGTTTAATTCGATCATGAAATGACGGGTTGAACTTGACTAGTAGCCTATGGTTTGTTGACCTCCGTCAAGGTCATAAGACGCTAGGGGCAAAATATTATCGGGAATTTCAAGTATTGAAATTTGCAATGAGATTGCATACCTTCTATGAGATAGTTGGATCCCGATACCCACTGCGAGTAAGTGTTACTCCTGGGAGAATTTTACACATTACAATTAGCTGATCAAGTAGGTGTCTAGAAAGGTGTCAACGGGGTTACGCCTCTGGGAAAACGAGGTTTAAATTAATTAGGTCCGTGCGAAAGCACGGGGCACCTCCCTCAAAGTACCGACACTGGCCTGGCTGAAAGATTGGCGAACTTGTAGTGTGTAATTAATCCCGGCTTCCTTTTTGGGTTTGAAGGAAGATTTGATAAAAAGCAGTGGGAGCCATCCTGATTAGATAAAATAATAACCAATCTATTCTTGCAAGAGCGCACGCTGAGTGTTTTCTTCTCTCTCTCTCCAGGTAGCGACCATATCACGCCTTAATCAAGATAATAATACGGATTTTTGACCGAACCCGCTTGTTATACTGAGCTGGGGAACGTTGGTCCCGCTCCAACTTATAATTGTTATAAGACATAGCAGGAAATTGGGGATTACCAGAATTCCCGTGCCGCCCAAACGAGGAGAGTGCATGATGATGCATCATCTTCGGGTGTGTTCATTACAGAGAACTGTTTCTCAGTATCCTTTACGTCCTGGGTATGTGATACCAGATCAGGATCCCAGATATGTAATCTGTTACATAGGGCTACAGAAAGGTGGAGGACTGAGAACGGGTGATAAGTTTCATGAGGCAGAAAACGGGGCAAGTGTTGCAGCCAAGTCTGTTGGTCACTGTCACCCTGTATTCCAAATACATTGATTCTGAACAAATGCTATTAGATACCGAACCTGATATACAAAATCATATCAGTCTCTTTATTAGTAAAGAAAGGATATAATTTTGTATTGTTGGATTATGTTTTGAACATTTCCTATATCAAAAGTTGATCGGTTCAGGCACGTTATCTAAAAGCATTGATGTTCTAAATCAAACTACAGTTCTTTAGTGTACGGAACACACACAAGAGGAAGAGTTCAGAAATGAACGAATCCTTCTTGAGGTATTGTAGACTAGGTCATATCAATGCGACCCGACTAGCTGAAGTTACATTTAGATGCATATTTAAATCAGTTTGAATTTACATCTTGTGAAACTTGCCAGTCATATCACAGAGATAAGATGACCATAGCTCCGTTTACTGGAAACAGAGAAAGAGTTAATGAACTCTTGGGATGATACATGTTGATGTATGTTAGGTCCCCTGTCTACACATGCCAAGACCGGTTCTTTGTACTTCATTACATTCTCTGATGATCTCTTTAGATTCAGACATATGTTCCTGTTGAAACACAAGTCCGAACCTTTTGAGATATTCACAAAATATAAGGTAGAAGTAGAGAACCAAAATACGGGTATAAGTATTATGTCCTATGATGAGATCAAGGAGGAGAATACTTGAGCACGAAATTCTTGGACTTTTCTAAAGGAGAATGAGATTCTCTCTCAGCATTACTCCTCCGAATACACCATAGCACGATGGTATATCGGGGTGGAGCAATCACACCCTATATGATAAGGTGTGCTCTATGATGAGTACTACTGAGTTACCTATTTCCTTTTTGGGAGTTATGCACTTGAGAAGCTGCATACCTATTGAATAGGGTTCAAATCAAATCAGTTGCCTACCATTTCATATTTGATATGATAAGGGAAGAGCCCATATCTTAAGTTGGTTAAGATTTGGGGTTGTCCGGGCTATGTCTAAAAGCATAATCCGGACAAGCTCGAGGCAAGGTAAGTTATGTAAAACTGGAAAGGTTCCAGCTATACAAACTACAGCTGATGATTTGATAGAACCAATGGATTCAGTAGATTCCAACGAACCTCAGCCTCTCCGCCGATCTAGTAGGGTTCCTCACCCACCTGAGAGATACTTCGGTTTCTCTATGACAGTGGGAGCGAGGATTGTATCATGAGATGATGACCCAACTAGCTTCGAGCTGGCCATCAGGAGTGGGACTCTGTAAGAATGGCTGGATGCTTAGTGATCTGAGATGGAATCCATGTACACCAACAAAGTATGGACTTTGGTTGCTATATCTGAAGGGTTAAATCCCCATCAGGAGCAAGTATATCTTGAGAAGATTACTTGGTGTAGATGGAAGAGTTGAGACTTTCAAAGCTAGACTTGTTAAAGCCTTTCGTCATCGACCAGGCGTGGATAATGATGAAACCTTTTCAAGTAGCTATGCTTAAGTCCATCCAGATCATACTTGCCACGGCTACATACCATGACTACGATATCTGGTGGTTGGGTGTCATGACAGCTTTTCTAAATGAAGTTTTAGAAGAGGGCGTCTATAAGTACACAGCCAGAGGGCTTCGTAGACAGTGGGAGCAGCGGAAACGTGTGCAAGAAGCTTTATAAGATAAAGCAGGCATCGCGGAGCTGGAACGTCTATTTTGATGTGTTAGTCAAAGAAGTTGACATCATCAAAATGGTAGATGAACCTTGTATAAATAAAAAGGTAGTAGGGAGTATGGTGACGATCCTCGTAGAGTACATGGATGACATACTCTTGATAGGGAAGGAGTTTCCTATGCTACGCTCGGTCAATCTCCGCTTATCACAAGGATTCTCCATATAGGATCAAAGTGATACCTCCTAAATCCTGAGTTTTCGTCTATAAGATAGATGTAATTGGATGTTAGGATACTCACTAATTGTAGTGAGATGGTATCAGTTGATCCTGGGGAAAATCAATGAAAGTGTTCCAGGGTGATAAAGACGACTGAATGTCAGTCACAGGCATTGTCTTTACCCTCAGTAAAGGGACGGTATGTTGGAAGGGTTCCAAGCTAAATACCGTGGCATACTAGACGATAAAGGCAGGATACATCGCTACTTAAGATGCTACCGAAGAGGCAGTTTGGGTGTATATTGGTTCATGAGATGAACTACGTTCCCACCATTGTGAGACAATGGAGCTGTGGCTTATTCCAAGGAACGCAGGTCCCATCAGTGTTCCAGACATATTCTAAGGCAGTATCACCTGATCATGGAGATGGTTGATCTCCAAGGGATCGAGGTTTGGAGAGTAGACTCAGAGGACAACACAACGGATCCACTCACAAAGGCCTGTTCCCAGAGAGAGACTTTTATGGGATGGTTGAGTATGAGATACTACAACCACTGCTATCAGATGGCCCTAGTGCAAGTGGAAGATTGTTAGTTATATGTATGCCCTAGAGGCCATTACTGTACATAGGATGTATATTGTAGTGGATGCTTGGACATATATAGGGAGGACTTTCTTGCTCGACATGATAGTATGCTATCTGGTTGCTCTTTACCTTAACGTGTACACTGATTGTCTCTAAGTTACATGTTGGTAAAGCCCTTAGGATGTGTACTTGACTACCTGGACTATGATGCGGATCATACTAGTGGGGACATGGTAGTCCATAAGTACATCCTTCACAGTCCCTAGTCGTGGGTATATCGAGACGGGGCATCGATATACCAGAGTAGACTAGCGTATACCTTCTCGACCCATACAGATGGGCGATGGATGATCCCATATCCATTGGTGTTTGACATCAGAGATGATATACGGGTGCTCAGTAGAGACTGGGTACACTGGACGGACTCGCCAAGAACTCCCAGATGGTATTATACCTTACGTCAGATGGCAGTTCTCTGGTGACACTGGTACAAAGTAGTCTGTTGACCCGAGATCGTCATAGAGTCATGTGTGGTTCCCACTGTGCTTTGATTTCCACCTTACCACGTCCAAGAGGGCGTGCAAAACGGTGGTTTTTGGGTACAGTCCCGAATCACATGGAGGCAATGAGCGATAGGAGGGGATTCGTCTCTCCCGGTATAGGGAGTTGATGTTGCGCTGTGTTCGATTGGCTATAACAGGAAATCCCTGGCCAGGGTTGCTGAGATTTACTGGTAAGTGTTACCAGTAGTTTCTCGAATTGTTATAGACCTCATATCGACACGACTTATCGAGCATTGGGGTCTGACGTTTACCACCCCTAGGCAAGATATGCGACATATCAGACGATCAGACCGGACTGTACGGTAAGTGTTACTGGTTGGATTCACAGGAGTGTGAGCGGGCTTGCTCGTCGATCTTCTGATCGCTCAATACCCGGGTGGCCGTTACGTTTAGCAGACCGCTTGCGGCTTGTGGGTGCTTGATATGATCATCATCTGCTGCCGGCGTATTGACGAGTCTTTAGAGTCCTACACAGAGGTTTCCTGGCTCAAGCGAAACGAAATAGGAGCGCATATGAGATATGTGCGGGACCGAGAATAATGCGTGTATGTGATACCGCATTCTATTCTCGCGATGAATGTGTCGAATGGTTGTATACGATATAACCTAGTTATCGAATCGAGGATTGATTCGATAAGCCGATACATTGGATACTGGTCGGTTATATGCGATATGACCGGATCATTGAATCAAGTGTTGATTCAATGATCTAATGAGTAATTATATATTTGATATATTGCTTTGTATTAACTAGTATTGGTTCACTTTAAATGGATTTTCTCACTCGCTTGTGCACATTGTATATGTGATATATTTTTTGTGCACTTGATTGTATCATGTTTGATGATACATGATTGTGTAAAGAGTTAAACCTTAGTTAAGTAAATGGTTAGGGTTTTTATATATTTATTCTTTCATTTATCTTTTAATTTGGATTAAAAGAAATGAGAAAAGAAAAACAAAAGGGTTGCTTTCAACATGAAGCTTGTTGAAGCTTCATGAAGCTTTGACCAAAGTGACTCTTTTGTCTTCATCTCCTAAACCCTAACCATTCATTTAACCTAAGTTAATTCTCTACACTTTACCATGGTTAAAATTATGATAAGAATTCATTTTCATTTCTATTTGATTATTCTTATCATAACATTATCTTCTTCTTCTTCTTCTTCTTTAAGATGAAGAAGCTTGACTTCATCAATGGTGGATTGATGAAATGAGTGAGAAATCTAATTCTAAAGTCTACCCACTTCCTATTTCTTCATCCTCTACCTCTTGCCAAGAAGTATAGGGTGTTTTCTTCACAAGTTTCATGACTTGGTGAAGTGGGAGCTTGATGTTGTGATGCCTCGACGTAGATCGTCTTCGGCACGAAGCCGACGACCTTGCCCGTCCATTTCTCCGATGAAGCCGATGCTAGAGTCCGGGATTGCATTTGGACAGCGGAGAGGACTTCATCACGGAGCCGTGGAGGTGGAGGACCGGATCTACAAAGGTTGTATTTCCGTACTCTTAGTTAAAGTAGTTAACTAGTTGCTTTGTCGCCTAAACTTCTAGCCAACGATCCGTATTAGGGTTTCTCGGCACCCCTAAAATTTGAAATTGGCATGGTTGATACCTTGTGAGACCTCTTGAGAGTGCCTAGGAACCCTACAATTTCTCCTCCCATTTTCTCTTTCTCTCATTCTCTCTCACAAACACACACACACACACACTCATCAGCATCAGCAGCAAGCTACCCCAGCAGCAGTAATAACAACAACAGCCCCAGCGCAAGGAGAAGCAGCAGCAACACCAGAAGCTTCAGTAGCCGCAACAGCTCCAACACCAGCATCACCATCATCAGCTCCAGCATGATCATCATCAGCAGCAGCATCATCATTATCATCAGCAGGAGCAGGAGCAGCAGGAAGCAACAGCAGTAGCAGGAGCTCCAGCAACCTATAGAAGCTCTTCTCCACTTCTTCACCTGCTCTCTAGGGTCCTTTTGGGTATATTTCCTTAACCCAATTTCCTAGTTTGCTTAGCTTGTATGGTTTAGTGTCGGTTTGTGTTAAATTGTTAGTTTAGTGCTAGATTGTGATGTTTTGTGTGGACTCTTGGATAATTGATGATTGTGTTGGTTAACCCTACTTGTTTAAGTGTTGTTAGGGTCACCTTAACTGAGTTTAACCCCAGATTAAACTAAAATACCCTAAGGTTTGCCTATTGTGCAAATTGGTGATTTTTAAGCGATATATTGGACATCTGGAATCTGCTATGGACCCGGACCCTACAGAACAAAATTGAGGAAACTGGAGCATGTACACTAAGTATAGATAACACCACCAGAGCACGAGACCCCCATTCTCTACT
Organism: Agapanthus africanus; assembly: GCA_030015575.1. Taxonomy (NCBI): domain Eukaryota; kingdom Viridiplantae; phylum Streptophyta; class Magnoliopsida; order Asparagales; family Amaryllidaceae; genus Agapanthus; species Agapanthus africanus. Next base: position 249,691,296 of record CM057347.1, on the reverse strand, counting down.
GTGGCCGCCAATTAATTCAGTTTGGCCGCAAATTGCGGCCAAGTAGGGGGCAGGGGTGTTGGGGTCTTGGTTAGGGTTGTCTTCTGTGTTGTATAGTGCTTTGGCATGTCTAGTTTTGTAAGTTTTCACCTGTAGGAAAATCTGGGACTATATATCGTTTTTGGTTTTCGTTGTGTTTGCGCGATACGCGCGATACGTGAGTGGGTTCTGTGATCTAGCGTATCGCGGCGTGTCGCGATGGTTTTAGACGCATACACACACGATTCAGCGTATCGTGCACACGCGCGTTTAGTTCGCGACGCGAGTTTCTCGTTTTGGTTCGATATCGCGCTTCACGGAATATTTGGCTTATATATGATTTTTGTGTCTTATTTGCAGGTTTGCAGGCAGGGACTACGGACACTACTACAGGGGGAGCAGATGGTAGGATTCACCTAGCGTGGGGCGTAGGTGAGTAGATTTAACATCTACAGGGGAATCGCCCGTATGGCGTTATGCGTCTGGGCTAGAATTCAAATACCTATCGCACATTCTACGTCATTGTTAGAATTGCGCCTTTACTTTATTTTCTTGATATAGTTATACTATGACTAGCAGCCATAGGATACTGCACACATTATTGACGTTTCATGATGCACGAGCACGGATTGTATGCTACACACACCGTCAATAATTTCCATGTCACACACAACCCCTTATAGATTCTATTGCTTATCACAGATGACATTACCATACCTATATACCTATAGAGTATCGTACCATTAGTGATAGGTACACTTACCCCTTACGATACATCTACAGGTATACCTTACTCATATTCTCTTATACCCTGGGGGGGTATACGACATCGGTTCTTATAGGTAGATACCTATACATTGCTACACCGGCATGTTACACACATATTCAGTTGCAGTTACATATTTACCCTTACTGATATTACTTAGCTGTACCTTATTGGTTTTGCATACATTTGGTTTCAGCTACATATTCTCATTTATATGCTCGCATTTCAGATATATCGCATATGTTTATTCCTGGATTGCGCATTATTATTTGGATTTTAGATGATGTTTTCTGGATTTGGGAACCGTGGGAGTTCATGAAATTATGCATACATTGAAAAACCCGGTTTCCTTGATATGATATTTGCGCATCCACCATGAGCTTTATCGGTGCTGATTATATATACCCCTACGAGGAGGCGTCGAGGCCGTAGAGGGTACATGGTGGGGCCCGGTATGGTTCCCCTCGGCAAGAAGATCGATGGATTTTGCCGATTGAGCCTGGAGGCGGGCTAGTACCTACCGGTGACAGTACTGAGGACTCGGCGGGGGTCATGGAGACACCGTTGGGAGTCATGCACGTATGCATACGTCGGAAAGCGAGGGTCAGAGCTAGGCACTCGTGCTTTCGGGACAGCGTATGATACGTACCTATCAGGATTTCTGTGTCGATGCTTGGCACATTGTTTTCATGATATTTCTCTTAAAACCCTTTTGTATATATAACAGGGGATTTAGCCGTTGTTATATATACCTTTACACCAATATTAGTGGAGTGGGACGCTAATATATGTGTATTGCCCCCATCATATTTATTTCTGTATATATATACCTTTAGGATGTTAGAAGCTTGCTTGAGATTCGACTTGGGATATAGGTGATTCATTGAGATTGGATATTGGATATGAAAGAGATTGTGGACTTGTACATTCAAGATATAGGAGAGCTACTCGATATCGTACATTGAGATGATGTGAGACCTTTGTGATGTGAGAGCCCAGCTGGGGGCTGATTTGAGGATTTGGGATTTGAGTGTCTTGATGGATTATGATCCTACCACGATGTCAGGTTTCCGTGGAAATGACACACTTCACCCTATACCTCACACTTATCTACATTATGCACAGATTCATATATTGGTAGTACCTGTTAGTGTACCCTTATGATAGTTGCATATCGCCTTTCTCATATCCTTATTGCATGGTTATTGCATATTATTGTCATGTTACTATTGCTTCACATATTGATTGTACCTGTTAGTATACTTCCCTTTATTCAGCATTTGCATGACATGTTATTACTATAATCGCATATCTTAGATTCATGCTGTACGTACATTCCTGCGATTACCTGCATATGTTATCTACTATTCACGAGTTGGCAACTCACCCCCGTTGTGCCACAGGTGTTTCAGGTTGTCTCCCGAGTAGTCGAGGCAGGCTATTCCTCTATTCAGCTATTCCGCTTTCAGCTATCATCTTTTGCTCCAGATACCGCATCAGCTCACAGTACTATTTTGCTTAGGTGGGTTGGTAGTTATCTGTGTTTCATATTGTACATTCGTTGTATTTTGTACTCTCCATCTACTATTGTATAGTTGACTTAGAGACTTGGTGAGGACGTTACTGTGTATTATTGTGGATTTGATGTCTTTTATATACAGTTTCCTTTCTACTGTCTCTTATTTCTTCGCTACGGCGTCGTATACTTGTGATGAGATTGTTTTCCGCATTTGGGCCACTTTTTACAAAAGGGGTGTTGCTAAAACCTTAAAGAAATAAAATAGGACTTTTAAAGAATTTGGGTTGCGATTTCAAATGTTTCAAAATCTTATATTATCTTTTTCCATATTTTTATGGTTTAGATTTCTGGGTTTTGGCTTTCTTTTACTACGTTACGTCTTAGGGCGTTGCGTAGTACTAGGGCCGTCATGGGCCAATTTCGGGTCGTGGCAAAGTTGGTATCAGAGCGTTAGGTTTTACTTTTCAGAGTGTAGGATGACCTTAGTATGATGGAGTAGGTAGCTTAAGCAGAGTAACGTAGTGTGTGTATGTCTGCAGCATACCCACGATGCGGTACTTCGCATTAAGTGACCTAAGTACAATTTGCTTGAAATTCCTTCCTTGATGATTCCTACCCTTAAGATTCGATTTCCTTATTCTTATCGAATCTTATCTTATATCTATTTATAGCCTTGCCGCCGATGACTATGGGGACTCAGAGTGATGCAGCGAAGGCCGAGGTCAGAGTTGGCTCGGGTGAGACGAGTACTGGCCAGGATGGCACTCTAGTTGCACAGGTGCAGACGGATCAGCCTACAATCTATACTATGGATAGACTTTTGGTAGAGATGCAGGACTTCCGCCAGACTATGAGTTCTTTGGTTGATGTCGTTCGGGAGCTACGATAGGAGGTTGTCACCCCTGTTACTCAGCTGTCCCTTACGATCAGTATGCAGCAATCCATCACCTACATAGCACCAGTGGTTGCAGCTCCAGTTGACGAGGCACATAATCCAGAGGCTCAGAGAGTTCCAGGACAGTGGTGGACTCGTACCAGCGTACCAGCCCAGAGACAGAGGTTTGGTCGTCGAGACAGATTTCGTGGCCGCCGCGAGAGTAGCAGAGGTTTAGGACGAGGACAGTCGCTCAGCTCTCATCCCCAGGATGGTCAGCAGTCAGCGCGTGGATGTTTCCGATGCGGGAGCCTTCAGCACTTCGTCAGGGATTGTTCCTTAGCACCTCGTCATGATCGTATTCAGAGAAGCCGTGGACGTGGAAGATTCGCTCAGAGGGCTCAGTCTACCAGAGGAGTTCATCCAGCTGCGAGTAGAGGACAGACACAGGAGTTTGCTTCTACTCATCGGGACGCGCAGACGTCCAATGTGGAGTTTTCAGGTACCCTTGGTTTATATGTTCTTTTGACGTATTCGTTTGTTTTCTTGCTTGTACCATGGTTGGGTAGATTAGTCGGAGTGGTGTTAACTTCTGTCAGCGATTCTTTTGTTACGCGACACGTATTTCAGTTGGATGCCAATCGGATAGGAGATAAAGATTCGTCCGTCGTTTTGGTCCTTCTAGAGATGTTGGATTTGACGTTCTCCTAGGCACGGACTGGTTAACTATGTGCTAGGCGTCTGTGGACTACCGTGAGGAAAACAGCCAAGTTTGTTTTCCCGGCAGGTCAGTTCTTGTTTTGCAGGTGGATAGTTGTGCCGCCTCTCACAGCTTGAATTCAGCCTTTTTCGCTAGTCGGCCACTGAGGCGATGTCGTGGATTCTTGGCGTTCGTTCGTGATACCGGAGCCACAGTTAGGATTGTTGGACCGGGTTCCTTTCGTGCGAGAGTTTTTCCGACGTTGTTCCGGATGAGCCGGCGAAGCTTGGGAGCTAAAGGATCAGCTGCAGAGTTATGGTTAGGGGAGTTTATGCGCCTGAGTGTTTCGCTTTTGGAAGCTCCTATTTATGTTCGTCGAGGAGGAAGACGGCAGTTTAGGGTTGTGTATCGACGAATTATTAATTGAACCGGCTTACGGTGTGGATAGGTAACCCCTACCTCGCACGGTTTCTTCGATCAGCTCTAGAGTGCGAGACATTTTCTAAGTTTGTTTGGGATCAGGTCATCATTATTGCGGGTTCGGAGTGATGGCATTCCGAAAACTGCCTTATGCGTGCTACGGGCTTTGTATGTTTTTGTGAGTCGTTGGATTCACTAATGCCCTAGCAGCATTCATAGATGTGATGAACCGGATTTCTTCTGGCCGTTCCTCGACCAGTTTTTGTTGTGTTATTTACGACATTCTGGTCTATCTAATGTGTCTTGAGGAACAGGAGCAGCCCTTGAGGATTTATTATGCAGATACTGGGAGAGCACCAGCAGTTTGCTAAATTCTCGGAGTGTTTCTTCAGGCTTGTTTTGTGTTGACTCCTAGGTCTTGTAGTCACGGGAGACGGTTTCGTATGGTTCCGAGGGAGATCGTGACCGTACAGCTTAGGTCCAGACATGTGTGCAGGACGGAGATCCGCAGATTCTTGGACTTAGCAGGTTTTTCCGCTGTTTCGTGCAGGATTACGAGAGTAGTGCTGCACCGTCGACTGAATTGACCGAGATGGAGGTTTCTGTTCTGTGGACTGAGGCATGTGTATGGAGTTTTCGGCAGTTGGAGATTCGGTTAACAACTGCATCAGTTCTTTCTTTGCCTTTGGTTTGGGCGACCTTGTTGTTTAAACTGTAATGTTTCTTAAATGGGCTCGAGTGTGTACTGAGGTGACACTATAGAGTTATCGCTTTTGCTTCCCTACATTTGGAGGAAGTACGAGAAGGATATTCCACTCATGATCTGGAGATGGCCGCGGTGGTTTGCGTTGGAGATTTGGAGACACTACTTGTTGAGAGTCGTGTCAGATTTTTTCCACGGACCACTAGAGCTTAATGTATATCTTCCTGCAGCGGATTTTGATTGTTGTGATAGTCTTCTGCAGATTTACAGTTCTTGTATGATCGTTGAGTACAGTTTAAGTTCGTCTCTACGGAGGGGACAGTTTGCTCATGTCCGCGCCCGACCACCTTTCCTTAAATCGTTTTCGCGAGACACTGCCCGCCGATACTTGTTCGTCAGTGATACTTGAGCATGCTCGGCTGGGTAATGATTTGGAGACCTTGGATTGTGACAATGATGTGCTAAGTTAGGGACACGTTTGTGTACCTGGTTTCATCGGGTAGAGATGTATAATCGTAGAATAGGCACATTAGTCAACTCTCTATTTTCATTTAAGTTCCGCCAACAGTGACGTGACTTGTGAGATGGTTACGGGTGGACAGGATGTAAAGAGAAGTTTCAGGTTTCGTTTCAAGGTGTCTGTCTTGTTGTGTGCTTGGGTCGAGCATCTGAGGCCGGCTGGAGAGTTCCAATCTTTTACCGTTCCGAAGTAGGAGTGGGAGCAGATCTCCATGAATTTCGTTATAGTTTCTACCCAAGTTTAGTCAGGGTGTGACTCCATTCGGATTCTCGTCATCCGATTATACTCAGTTTGCTCAGTTGTTTCTTGTTAAGTTGTGTGTTTGTTTTGATTGTTGTCAGCAGTTGGGGATCGTCACTCGCCATCGATAGGGTTCTCCTTCGATAGCTATTATCAGGAGACACTCCAATTGGCCACCTTTAGGTTTAGGGGTTAAGTCGTGTCGATCACCAGTCTGTTGTCTTTCTGACTCTGCATAAGTAGGACTTTGGACCCCAGCTAGTCTAGAGACTTCAGAGATGGTCCAGCTGTGTTAGGTCAGGATGGGAATTGTCCATTGCGAACTGAGGCCTTATGCCGACTGTGTTGGTCATAGACTTGAGTTCACAGGGACAGATCATGTATTCCTACGGACTTTCCGATGCATGACGTGTTGGATTTTGGGAAGCTTGTCCCAGGATTTAGGTCATTTTAAGATCCTATAAGCGAGTTAGCTTCGTTGCCTTAAATTGGCACTTCCGCCCAGATTATTAGATTTTCACCCCGTATCCCTTGTGATGATACTCTACGATTACCTTCTTGACCTTTATCACATGATTTAGCACCAGACCATTTAGCTTAGACGCGATCTTTCGTTCACCAGTAGCCAATTGTGTTAATGGCTCAGCAGGTGGAGGAACATCGGTCAATGGTCTTGCTATCTGTGGAGGGTTTCTTGGACGTAGCCGTATAGTGAGGTAGTCACTTGCGAGGCTGCGAGCGAGATTTGAGGATTTTTATCTTCTCTTTGAAGGTACGCGTATCAGTATGTTTTTAAATTCGGGGACGAATTTCTTTTAGGGGGGAGATTGTAACACCTTAGAATGTGTTTTGTAGCTAATTATATTTTAGTATGTGGTTTTTAATAAAAAGTTTACCAAATTAAGTTTTAAATATTTTAACCCATTTAATGAATATTTTATTAGATTTTTCCTAGGCTTGCACACACTTGTGCATAATAACTAGGGTTGTTTTTGGGGTTAAACATGATTAGCAAATCATGGTTAACTAACCATTTGTCTTAAGTTAGTTTTATGATTAGTTTAAGAGTTATGGTTGTATTTATTCATGATGGTTTTTAAAATGAAAATGAATTTGGAAAAGGGTTTTAATATTGGTTTGAAGTGTTGACTTTGTGTGAGAGAGGGGACATGGGAAGCATAGTGTGAGCCATGCCTCATTATGAGGGAAGAGAGAGAGAGGGGGGTCTTGGATTTGTTCTCTCATTTCTCCTCCCATTTTCTCTTTCTCTCATTCTCTCTCACAAACACACACACACACACTCATCAGCATCAGCAGCAAGCTACCCCAGAGCAGTAATAACAACAACAGCCCCAGCGCAAGGAGAAGCAGCAGCAGAAGCAGCAGCAACACCAGAAGCTTCAGCAGCCGCTACAGCTCCAACACCAGCATCACCAAAATCAGCTCCAGCATGATCATCATCAGCAGCAGCATCATCATTATCATCAGCAGCAGCAGGAGAAGCAGGAAGCAACAGCAGGAGCAGGAGCTCCAGCAACCTATAGAAGCTCTTCTCCACTTCTTCACCTGCTCTCTAGGGTCCTTTTGGGTATATTTCCTTAACCCAATTTCCTAGTTTGCTTAGCTTGTATGGTTTAGTGTCGGTTTGTGTTAAATTGTTAGTTTAGTGCTAGATTGTGATGTTTTGTGTGGACTCTTGGATAATTGATGATTGTGTTGGTTAACCCTACTTGTTTAAGTGTTGTTAGGGTCACCTTAACTGAGTTTAACCCCAGATTACACTAAAATACCCTAGGGTTTTCCTATTGTGCAAATTGGTGATTTTTAAGCGATATATTGGACATCTGGAATCTGCTATGGACCCGGACCCTACAGAACAAAATTGAGGAAACTGGAGCATGTACACTAGGTATAGATAACACCACCAGAGCACGAGACCCCCATTCTCTACTGTGGCCGCCAATTAATTCAGTTTGGCCGCAAATTGCGGCCAAGTAGGGGGCAGGGGTGTTGGGGTCTTGGTTAGGGTTGTCTTCTGTGTTGTATAGTGCTTTGGCGTGTCTAGTTTTGTAAGTTTTCACCTGTAGGAAAATCTGGGACTATATATCGTTTTTGGTGTTCGTTGTGTTTGCGCGATACGCGCGATACGTGAGTGGGTTCTGTGATCCAGCGTAGCGCGGCGTGTCGCGATGGTTTTAGACGCGTACACACACGATTCAGCGTATCGTGCACACGCGCGTTTAGTTCGCGACGCGAGTTTCTCGTTTGGTTCGATATCGCGCTTCGCGGAATATTTGGCTTATATATGATTTTTGTGTCTTATTTGCAGGTTTGCAGGCAGGGACTACGGACACTACTACAGGGGGGAGCAGATGGTAGGATTCACCTAGGGTGGGGCATAGGTGAGTAGATTTAACATCTACAGGGGAATCGCCCGCATGGCGTTATGCGTCTGGGCTAGGATTCAAATACCTATCGCACATTCTACGTCATTGTTAGAATTACGCCTTTACTTTATTTTCTTGATATAGTTATACTATGACTAGCAGCCGTAGGACACTGCACACATTATTGACGTTTCATGATGCACGAGCACGGATTGTATGCTACACACACCGTCAATAATTGCCATGTCACACACAACCCCTTATAGATTCTATTGCTTATCACAGATGACATTACCATACCTATATACCTATAGAGTATCGTACCATTAGTGATAGGTACACTTACCCCTTACGATACATCTACAGGTATACCTTACTCATATTCTCTTATACCCAGGGGGTATACGACATCGGTTCTTATAGGTAGATACCTATACATTGCTACACCTGTATGTTACACACATATTCAGTTGCAGTTACATATTTACCCTTACTGATATTACTTAGCTGTACCTTATTGGTTTTGCATACATCTGGTTTCAGCTACATATTCTCATTTATATGCTCGCATTTCAGATATATCGCATATGTTTATTCCTGGATTGCGCATTATAATTTGGATTTTAGATGATGTTTTCTGGATTTGGGAACCGTGGGAGTTCATGAAATTATGCATACATTGAAAAACCCGGTTTCCTTGATATGATATTTGCGCATCCACCATGAGCTTTATCGGTGCTGATTATATATACCCTACGAGGAGGCGTCGAGGCCGTAGAGGGTACATGGTGGGGCCCGGTATGGTTCCCCTCGGTAAGAAGATCGATGGATTTTGCCGATTGAGCCTGGAGGCGGGCTAGTACCTACCGGTGACAGTACTGAGGACTCGGCGGGGGTCATGGAGACACCGTTGGGAGTCATGCATGTATGCATACGTCGGAAGGCGAGGGTCAGAGCTAGGCACTCGTGCTTTCGGGACAGCGTATGATACGTACCTATCAGGATTTCTGTGTCGATGCTTGGCACATTGTTTTCATGATATTTCTCTTAAAACCCTTTTGTATATATAACAGGGGATTTAGCCGTTGTTATATATACCTTTACACCAATATTAGTGGAGTGGGACGCTAATATATGTGTGTTGCCCCCATCATATTTATTTCTATATATATATACCTTTAGGATGTTAGAAGCTTGCTTGAGATTCGACTTGGGATATAGGTGATTCATTGAGATTGGATATTGGATATGAAAGAGATTGTGGACTTGTACATTCGAGATATAGGAGAGCTACTCGATATCGTACATTGAGATGATGTGAGACCTTTGTGATGTGAGAGCCCAGCTAGGGGCTGATTTGAGGATTTGGGATTTGAGTGTCTTGATGGATTATGATCCTACCACGATGTCAGGTTTCTGTGGAAATGACATACTTCACCCTATACCTCACACTTATCTACTTTATGCACAGATTCATATATTGGTAGTACCTGTTAGTGTACCCTTATGATAGTTGCATATCGCCTTTCTCATATCCCTATTGCATGGTTATTGCATATTATTGTCATGTTACTATTGCTTCACATATTGATTGTACCTGTTAGTGTACTTCCCTTTATTCAGCATTTGCATGACATGTTATTACTGTAATCGCATATCTTAGATTCATGCTGTACGTACATTCCTGCGATTATCTGCATATGTTATCTACTATTCACGAGTTGGCAACTCACCCCCGTTGTGCCACAGGTGTTTCAGGTTGTTCCCCGAGTAGTCGAGGCAGGCTATTCCTCTATTCAGCTATTCCGCTTTCAGCTATCATCTTTTGCTTCAGATACCGCATCAGCTCACAATACTATTTTGCTTAGGTGAGTTGGTAGTTATCTGTGTTTCATATTGTACATTCATTGTATTTTGTACTCTCCATCTACTATTGTATAGTTGACTTAGAGACTTGGTGAGGACGTTACTGTGTATTATTGTGGATTTGATGTCTTTTATATACAGTTTCCTTTCTACTGTCTCTTATTTCTTCGCTACGGCGTCGTATACTTGTGATGAGATTGTTTTCCGCCTTTGGGCCACTTTTTACCAAAGGGGTGTTGCTAAAACCTTAAAGAAATAAAATAGGACTTTTAAAGAATTTGGGTTGCGATTTCAAATGTTTCAAAATCTTATATTATCTTTTTCCGTATTTTTATGGTTTAGATTTATGGGTTTTGGCTTTCTTTTACTACGTTACGTCTTAGGGCGTTGCGTAGTACTAGGGCCGTCACGTGCCAATTTCGGGTCGTGGCAGTGGGATTCCTTTTTCCCTCCAGAAACCCTAATCTACACGCATCACCGTCGTTCTAGTTCTAAATCTATTAATGGATAAAAAGGGTAACTTTTAATTAATCATCCATGACTACTAAATCCTAACGAACCCTACAAGCCCTCTTATTATATTAATTATATCTTTAAAATAATCTAGATCTATATTTTGCATTCTTGCTTAACGTAGATCTAGAAACCATTCTACAATATTCTTTATTCCCCCCCTCTCTCTCAACACATCTAAAGTAAGATTAAAAGATTCAACGTTTCCCTGAGGACGACCCGTACTCACCTCGGTCTAGCTACACGCGACATCGTTCTGATTACGGTTATTCTACAAACACACAAATTTTCGTATCAATCAAATGGCGCCGTTGCCGGGGATACGAGCGTAATTTTTTATTTTTACTATTTGTGTTGATTTCTTAGACGAGTCATATCATTATTAACACAAAACTGCAAATTGCATATTTAACGATTTATGGGTGAATTTTTGCAAGGAGATCTGGAGTCACAGACTTGATGAAGCAGGAGATCTAGGGTTCCGAACTTCTCTGGTATATTTCTTAACTCCTTCTCTCTCCTCTAAATCCATTAAAATCTATTTTCTGCAGGATTCTTTGCAAAATTGCGCCGCTAAAAAAAATCTTTTTGCAAAAGTTTTGTGATTGGTTTTGTTTTGCATATTTTAATACGGACTTTAAGGGGCAAAGACCAAATCAAGATTAGGTGGGGATTTCATCACCCTTCCTAAGCCCCACAAATCATAAACCGAGCATATAGATCAACCCTTTATTAATTTAAAAAATATCTAGACCAGACTCTAAGGACTGTCGCGCTCAATAAGGACAGAGGAAGGTCGTGGGTAATCTATTGTTTATCCGCATTACTTTTGTAGTGCCTAGGCAAGTGTGTCAAAGGCTAGTGGTTTTTAATTAGGCCCACGACGTGGTTCCTTCCCACTTACCTGGCACTTACCTAGCTACAAGGGTAGTACGGAGGCGGTAGAGGATTTATCCTGCGGCTTGTCCTTTGGAACTCTAGGAGCGGTCTAGAGACTGACCCAGGTGACCTTAGTTCTAGGGTTGCTTATGCATCTTAGGGAGATTTGTCTTGAGTCCCACTTTTTCAAAACAAACAAATTTTTAAATCACACACACGCTGCCACTTGCACTATACCCGCTTAGTGCATGCTCGGCCGGACATGGGATCCTAGTGCCTGTCTTGTCCGCGTTCCTGCTATCGACACCGAAGTCGGTACTTCTTCATCTTCTTTTCCCCCACCACACACCACATCGACCGTGATGGACGGCACTCCATCTAATTATAACACCACGCTGCCACCGCCCGTAGGTGAGCAGAATCCACCGCGCATTTCTCTCCAAGAGAGATGCTATCCTATCTGTGGTCCCCTTCCTACTTGTCTATCTCTTCCACCACCTAACGGGGATAATTTTGAAATTAAACCCCACTACATCAACCTGCTGCCTAAATTTCACGGGCTTGAGTCGGAAGACGCGTACGTTTTCATCACCAGATTCGAAAACGTATGCGCAATGATGGGTACTTCACAATTGATTTTAGATGCTATGCGCTTACGTCTTCTCCCATTCACACTGTGCGACTTGGCAGAAAAATGGCTTTACAATACTGCCGCACACTCTATCTCTAATTGGGATGAATTCGTCATAGCATTTGTTAAGAAGTTTTACCCAAACCATAAGACTGCCCATATTAGGAGCGAGATCAACCAGTTCACCCAGCTTCCCAATGAACCATTTTGGAAGTGCTTTGAACGTTTCAAAGATCTGCTTGTCCAATGCCCCCATCACGGAATACAAAGATTGGATTTATGTCGGATTATATATGAGGGCATTAATCCAGCGACAAAGCAGATGCTTGAAACAATGTGTCAATGCAATTTCATGTCTAAAGATGACGGTGAAGCGTGGAAATATCTGGAAGACCTTGCTGAACACACGTTGCAGTGGGAAAGCGTAAGACCACCTACAACTAAGGGAGGTATTCACCAGCTCGACATTTCTATCACAGTAAAAGCCGAAATGGCAGCGATACAAAAGAAACTCGACGCTATTAAAAACAAGTTCTCATCATTCTCCCTAAATCAGGTCACGCTTCCTAAGACCGTCTGTGGTTGCTGTTCGGATCCTTCACACTTAACGGAAGAATGTCTTATGAATGTATTGTTTCAAGCTAATGCTGCTTTTCAGCAGCGACCTAGAAACGACCCTTATTCTTCCACGTACAATCAAGGTTGGAGGAATCATCCTAACTTTGCTTGGAATCAAAACCAACAAAGCAATTCTCAAAGACCTCCTCCACAGCAACCACAACCACAGAATCAGCCTCCCTTTCGGTCACAGAATTTCCAAAATCCGGCCAACATTTCTACACCACAAGTGGCCGGTACTGACAACTCACTTGCACAAACTTTGGATATGTTCATGAAACAATCCATGCAAATTTCAGCTGAGATGGGGTCTTCTATTGATACCCTAACGAAAAACTCCGCCTCCCATGGTGAGAGTATTAAATCAATAGAAAACCAAATCGCACAGTTAAACGTCGCAATGAGTGCGAGAGAGAAAGGGAAACTCCCATCTCAACCCCTACTGAATCCTGGCCATTCACAAAATCATAATGTGAATACCGTTACTACGTTGAGATCGGGGAGAGAGCTGAATAACCGAGTTGGTGAGCAGTTTGATGTTAGTGACACATTTGATACCCCATCTTCTTCTTCTTCTTCCCCTAATTCGTCTAGTCTTCCACCGTCATCCGAGCCTATTCTCCGTTTTCCCCAAGGCTCGAACATTTCGCCAAATCTATCTAAGTCGATGCCCACTCCAATTTTGGGATCGATTCCGTCGCCACAGTCTTCTCCACAAACGTTGGACCCAAAACTTATTGATCGAGCTCCTTTTCCAAACAGATTAAGGGCCTACAGACCTAACCCGCAAATGGAGAAGATTGTGGAAATGTTTAAGCAAGTTAGTGTGAATATTCCTCTCCTAGATGCTATTCAACAAGTCTCATCTTATGCAAGAATCCTTAAAGACTTGTGCACTAAGAAGAGAAAAACTCAAGTGCCTAAAAAGGTTTTCATGACGAGTAATGTTAGCACAGCTTTTACCCAACAAATACCAAAGAAACGTAAGGACCCCGGCTGTCCTACAATCTCTATTTCTATTGGGGGTAAAAATATTAATCATGCTTTACTCGATCTAGACGCTAGCGTCAACTTGCTTCCTTATTCAGTATACGAGCAGTTGGGAATTGGAGAGTTAAAACCCGCCCATTGTACTCTCCAGATGGCAGACCGATCTATCACCAAACCTCGGGGCGAACTAGAGGATGTGTTAATTAAAGTCGGGGAATTCATATTTCCTGTGGACTTTATCGTTATTGATACACAACCTGTGGCAAACCCACGCAATCAAATCCCGGTGATACTCGGTCGACCCTTTTTGGCCACTTCCAACGCAGTAATCAATTGTAGAAATGGCTCTATGACCCTATCCTTTGGAAAGAAGTCAATTGAGCTTAACATTTACAAGTTGGGAAGTGAACCCTCCGAACCCTATGCTCATGTGTGTTCTGTCGAATTAATGGATGTCGACAGCGGCGAATATGATCAACCTCATAATTCTGACTCTTTTCATATGATGTTGCTTGACACGGACTCTTCCACCGAGTTGTTCGGGTCAACATCTAACGCTGATGAGGAACTTTTTATAGAGTCTGACGATCACCACATTTTTCTTATGACATTATTCTTCGGGGTATCGATGAAAGCTTTGAGGAAATTTTCGCTGATGAACTCGCATTTTTACAAGACACGGGTGTTGAGATGAATAAACTCCAAGATGAAGAAATTGGACCTCCACCCCTTCTTTTGGACAATCATGATAATGCGAGTAATCCATCATTACTATCACTGTGCCATCTCTCCAAATTGAGAAGCAATCCTTTTCCATTACACCTCTTATCACCTCCCTACTTCTTCACGTCGAAAGGTGACATGTTCTTCCACCAACCTTGGTGCTTCATCGATAAAATTTTTGAATGGTTGGTGTTGACCTTCGGTCTTTGCAAAGCTTGGCATTGACCAATAACCTTGACCCCCTCGTGTGATTTTAAAAGATTAAAATTGTTTAACTCAAGTTTGGGGGGGGTATATTTTGGCTCTTGAAAGAAAATGATTTTTACAAAATTATGAGCCTAAAATAAGTTTGGGGGAGGATTTTCACTTTCATATATTGTTGCCCCTATTAATAATTTCCTCCCAAGTCTACAGGTTTTTGTGCTTAATGAATGATATCAGTGAGGACACTGCTGTAAACAGGTTTGGAAGAGGTTTGTGCTTATTTACACATCAAGTTGCATCATATTTTGCATAAGCACAAATTTTCAAAAATTTTAAAATTAAAAAAAAATTATAACAGAAGAGTAGAAAGTGAAAAATTACATCCAAAAGATAGGAATAGTTTAAGAAAACCAAGAAAATTAGAAGTTTTCTTAAACAGACTAGTAATAAGTAGTTATGAGCTGTTGTCCCAAGGGTTAGTAAGATGAAGGAAGTCACTGTAGGGTTCCTAGGCACAATAATGAGGTCTCACAAGGCATCAACCATGCCAATTTCAAATTTTACGGGTGCCGAGAAACCCTAATACGGATCGTTAACTAGATGTTTAGGCGAAAGATGCAACTAGTAAACTACTTTACTAAGAGAACGGAAATACAACCTTTGTAGATCCGGTCCTCCACCTCCATAGCTCCGCAATGAAGTCTCCTCGCTGTCCAAATGGAAACCCGGGCTCTAGCATCGGCTTCATCGGAGAAATGGGCGGGCAAGGTCGTCGGCTTCGTGCCGAAGATGATCTACGTCGAGGCATCACTAGATCAAGCTCCCACTTCACCAAGTCATGAAACTTGTGAAGAGAACACCCTATACTACTTGGCAAGAGGTAGAGGATGAAGAAATAGGATGTGGGTTCATATTAGAATTGGATTTCTCACTCTTTTCATCAAGTTGCCATTGATGAGGCAAGCTTTTTCTTCAAGAAGAAGATGAAGAAGAAGAAGATAATATTATGATAAGTTTTTAAAATGAAAAGGAAAAGCAATACTTATCATAATACTAACCTTAGTTTAGTGTAGATAATAGACTATGGTTAGATATGATGGTTAGGGTTAAGCAAGAGACAAGAATGGTGGACTAGGTCAAAGATTCATGAAGCTTCAACTAAACTACAAATGAAGCCACCATTCTTTCTCTTTATGCTTATCATTTTCAAAATGAATAACTAAATAAGATAAATGAAAAAGAAAACAAAACCCTAACCATTCATATAACCATGGTTTAGTCTTTACACAAACCCAAGTAAGCATGCATCATCAAACATGATACAAACTTGTGTACAAATGTATATCACATATACAATATGCACAAAAAGTGAGAAAATCCATTTAAAATGAACCAATACTAGTTAATGCAAAGTAATATATCAAATATATAATTATGCATTAAATCATTAAATCAACACTTGATTTAACGATCCGGTCATATCGCATATAACTGACTAATATACAATGTATCGGCTTATCGAATCATTCCTCGATTCGATAACTAGGTTATATCGCATACAACCATTCAATACAATTATCGCGAGAATAGAATACGGTATCACATACACGCATTATTCTAGGTCCCGCACATATCTCATATGCGCTCCTATTTCGTTTCCCTTGAGCCAGGAAACCTCTGTGTAGGACTCTAAAGACTCGTCAATACGCCGGCAGCAGGTGATGATCATATCAAACACCCACAAGCCGCAAGCGGTCTGCTAAACGTAATGGCCACCCAGGTATTGAGCGATCAGAAGATCGACGAGCAAGCCCGCTCACACTCCTGTGAATCCAACCAGTAACACTTACCGTACAGTCCGGTCTGATCGTCTGATATGTCGCATATATCGCCTAGGGGTGGTAAACGTCAGACCCCAATAGCTCGATAAGTCGTGTCGATATGAGGCTTATAACAGTTTGAGAAACTACTGGTAACACTTACCAGTAAATCTCAGCAATTCTGGCCAGGGATTTCCGGTTATATCCAATCGAACACAGCGCAACATCAACTCCCTATACTGGGAGAGACGAATCCCCTCCTATCGCTCATTGCCTCCATATGATTCGGGACTGTACCCAAAAACCACCGTTTTGCACGCCCTCTTGGACATGGTAAGATGGAAATCAAAGCACAGTGGGAACCACACAAGACTCTATGACGATCTCGGGTCAACAGACTACTCTGTACCAGTGTCACCAGAGAACTGCCATCTGACGTAAGGTATAATACCATCTGGGAGTTCTCGGCGAGTCCGTCCAGTGTACCCAGTCTCCACTGAGCACCCGTATATCATCTCTGATGTCAAACACTAATGGATATGGGATCATCCATCGCCCATCTGTATGGGTCGAGAAGGTATACGCTAGTCTACTCTGGTATATCGATGCCCCGTCTCGATACACCCACGACTAGGGACTTTGAAGGATGTACTTATGGACTACCATGTCCCCACTAGTATGATCCGCATCATAGTCCAGGTAGTCAAGTACACATCCTAAGGGCTTTACCAACATGTAACAGAGAGACAATCAGTATACACGTTAAGGTAAAGATCAACCAGATAGCATACTATCATGTCGAGCAAGAAAGTCCTCCCTATATATGTCCAAGCATCCACTACAATATACATCCTATGTATAGCAATGGCCTCTAGGGCATACATATAACTAACAATCTCCCACTTGCACTAGGGCCATCTGATAGCAGTGGTTGTAGTATCTCATACTCAACCATCCCATAAAAATCTCTCTCTGGGAACAGGCCTTTGTGAGTGGATCCGCTGTGTTGTCCTCTGAGTCTACTTTCCAAACCTCGATCACCCTGGAGATCAACCATCTCCATGATCAGGTGACACTGCCTTAGAATATGTCTGGATCACTGATGGGACGGGCGTTCCTTGGCATAAGCCACAACTCCATTGTCTCACAATGGTAGGAACGAAGTTCATCTCATGAACTAATATACACTCAAACAGCCTCTTTGGTAGCATCTGAAGTAGCGATGTATCCAGCCTTTATCGTCTAGTATGCCACGGTATCTAGCTTGGAACTCTTCCAACATACCGTCCTTTTAGTGAGGGTAAAGACAATGCCTGTGACTGACATTCAGTCGTCCTTATCACCCTGGAACACTTCCAGTGATTCTCCTCAGGATCGATTGATACCATCTTACTACTTCTAGTGAGATTCCTAGCATCCAATTACATCTATCTTATAGATGATAACTCAGGATTTAGGAGGTATCACTTTGATCCTATATGGAGAATCCTTGTGATAAACGGAGATTGACCGAGCGTAGCATAGGAAACTCCTTCCCTATCAAGAGTATGTCATCCACGTACTCTACGAGGATCATCACCATACTCCCTACTACCTTTTTGTTTATACAAGGTTCATCTACTATTTTGATGATATCAAACTCTTTGACTAATACATCAAAACAGATGTTCCAACTCCGCGATACCTGCTTTATCCTATAAAGCATCTTGTACACGTTTCCGCTGCTCTCACTGTCTACGAAGCCCTCTGGCTGTGTACTTATAGACGTCCTCTTCTAAAACATCATTTAGAAAAGCAGTCATGGCACCCAACCGCCAGATATCGTAGTCATGGTATGTAGCCGTGGCAAGTAGGATCTGGATGGACTTAAGCATAGCCACTTGAAAAGGTTTCATCATTATCCACGCCTGGTCGATGACGAAAAGCTTTAACAAGTCTAGCTTTGAAAGTCTCAACTTTTCCATCTACACCAAGTAATCTTCTCAAGATATACTTTCTCCTGATGGGGATTTAACCCTTCAGATATAGAAACCAAAGTTCATACTTTGTTGGTGTACATGGATTCCATCTCAGATCGCTAAGCATCCAGCCATTCTTACAGAGTCTTACTCCTGATGGCCAGCTCGAAACTAGTTAGGTCATCATCTCATGATGCAATCCTCGCTCCCACTGTCATAGAGAAACCGAAGTATCTCTCAGGTGGGTGAGGAACCCTACTAGATCGGCGGAGAGGCTGAGGTTCGTTGGTAACTATTGAATCCTTTGGTTTTTTCAAATCATCTGCTGTAGTTTGTATAGCTGAAACCTTTCCAGTTCTACATTACAGACCTTGCCTCGAGCTTGTCCGAATTTTGCTTTTCAGACATAGGCCGGACAACCCCAAATCTTAACTAGCTTAAGAGATGGGCTCTACCCTTTCCATATCACATATGAAGTGGTAGGCAACTGATTTGATTTGAACCCTATTCAATAGGTATGCAGCTTCTCAAGTGCATAACTCCCAAAATGAAATAGGAAACTCAGTAGTACTCATCATAGAGCACACCATATTATATAGGGTGCATCTGCTCTGCCCCGATATACCATCGTGCTATGGTGTATACGGAGGAGTAATTCTGAGATAGAATCTCATTTTCCTTTAGAATAATCCAGGATTTCCGTGCTCAAGTATTCTCCTCCTCGATCTCATCAAAGGACATAATATTTATACCCGTGTTTTAGTTCTCTACTTCTAAATCATATTCTGTGAATATCTCAAAAGGTTCGGAATTGTGTTTCAACAGGAACATATGTCTGAATCTTGAGAGATTATCAGAGAATGTAATGAAGTACAAAGAACCAGTCCTGGCATATGCAGACAGGAGACCTTACATACATCAACATGTATCATCCCAAGAGTTCACTAACTCTTTCTCTGTTTCCAATAAAAAGGGCTATGGTCATCTAATCTTTGTGACATGACTGGCAAGTTTCACAAGATGTAAATTCAAACTGATTTAAATATGCATCTAAAATGTAACTTCAGCCAGTCGGGTCGCATTGATATGGCCTAGTCTACAATGCCTCAAGAAGGATTCGTTCATATCTGAACTCTTCCTCTTGTGTGTGTTCCGTATACAAAAGAACTGTAGCTTGATTTAGAACATCAATGCTTTTAGATAACGTGCCTGAACCGATCAACTTTTGATATAGGAAATGTTCAAAACATTATCCGACAATACAAAATTATATCCTTTCTTTACTAATAAAGAGACTGATATGATTTTGTATATCAGGTTCGGTATCTAATAACATTCGTTCAGAATCAATGTATTGGTAATACAGGGTGACAGTGACCAACAGACTTGGCTGCAACACTTGCCCCGTTTTCTGCCTCATGAAACTTATCACCCGTTCTCAGTTCTCTACCTTTCTGTAGCCCTATGTAACAGATTACATATCTGGGATCCTGATCCGTTATCTAATACCCAGGACGTAGAGGATACTGAGAAACAGTTCTGTATAATGAACACACCCGAAGATGATGCATCAGCATGTACTCCCTTCGTTTGGGCGGCACGGGAATTCTGGTAATCCCCAATTTCCTTCTCTGTCTTATAACAATTATAAGTTGGAGCGGGACCAACGTTCCCCAGCTCAGTATAACAAGCGGGTTCGGTCAAATATCCGTATTATTATCTTGATTAAGGCGTGATATGGTCGCTACCTGGAGAGAGAAAGAAGAAAACACTCAGCGTATGCTCTTGCAAGATCAGATTGGTTTTTATTTTATCTAATCAGGATGGCTCCCACTGCTTTTTATCAAATCTTCCTTCAAACCCTAAAAGGAAAGACTAGCCGGGATTAATTACACACTACAAGTTCGCCAATCTTTCAGCCAGGCCAGTGTCGGTACTTTGAGGGAGGTCCCCCGTGCTTTCGCACGAACCTAATTAATGTAAGCCTCGTTTTCCTAGAGGCGTAACCCCGTTAACACCTTTCTAGACACCTACTTGATCGGCTAATTGTAATGTGTAAAACTCTCCCAGGAGTAACAATTACTCGCAGCGGGTATCGGGATCCAACTATCTCATAGAAGGTATGCAATCTCATTGCAAATTTCAACACTTGAAATTCCCGATAATATTTTGCCCCTAGCAGCTATATGACCTTAACATAGTCAACAAATCATAAGTGCTAGTCAAGTTCAACCCGTCATTTCCCGATTAAATTAAACCCACCCACACGACCCTTAACATAGTCAACAAAGTCGCACGACTACCCTAATCCAATCACATCATATGCTTATGCAGATAAGCACTAATTAGCTACCGCACACTACGCCTTAACATAGTCAACAAACGTAGCACGAATACTAACTAGTACTTATCTGAAATGACGGAGGGCTACGACAGGTTTTTCTGAAAACCTATTGCGTAATGAACTTGATATCGTTGTAGAATCAAATGATTTTAAAATGGAGTGTTTTTGAGGCTTTTCTAGTTTTGCTAAAGGAGTCACTCCCGGTGAAAGGATCGTCGGTCCTTTCCTCGTCGAATGAGGTGCGGGATATATCATATATATCACTGTGCAAAGCAAAAACTCTTAAAAGCAATCAAAAGACAAACCGAGTGTGTAGCATCTGCCAGTTATTGCTAAAGGAGTCACTCCCGGTGAAGGGATCTCGGTCCTTTCCTTATCGAATAAGGTGTAGGATATATCATATATACCGCTGTGCAAAGCAAGAACTGTAGCTACCTGTTTTATTTTGAAATTCGATTCTACAACATCTTAGGTTTCTTTTTCTTTCATTAATCACATTAATGAAGTCCCATCATTTAAGTACCTAAACATCACAGATAAATACGACGTACACTTATGCCATCCGCATTCGCCTCGATGTCCCCTCGTGCACCGTTAGGTTAGGTAACTAACGACACAGCGGGGCAGGGCTAGCGCGGGTGTAAAACATAAGTAACGCCTATATAATATATCATATATACTATATACTGTATCTATCACAGAACATCACATGATCACATCACAGATATCGCAGCAGAAGAAACATATGAAATATTGGATATACTAGGACGTCCGTGTTTTCAATACGAGCCAGTATAAAACACGGATTCCACGGTCACGATGAATAGCCAAACCCACACCCCTAGACCCCTACGAGAGCGGCAAGCAACCCTACCAATTCTAGAGTTAGGAGACCCGGACTCGACTCCTCGAGTTGGTCTCCCACTGGACTCCAGAACCCGGTTACTTGTGCTCCCCTCCTTGGGTCTATCCTAGTGCGGAAAAGTAAATAATATACAAACGGTGACATCTTCCGCAACCTGGAAGTGCCCCAATAAAAGAATATTACATACAAGTTTTTACATGAATGAAAATGAAAAACACTCATCTCACATAAAAACCCCCGGCTATTCAAACACGACAATCCAATATAACATATCCAGCAACACATAACATCACATGTCATCAACGTAAGTAAACATGCGCATCCCAATTGTCGTTGACATATAGCAACGAAACCGGCGATATCACATATTACACTTACGGTCACAGAAAAGAAAGTGTAAAACTACAACAGTTGGAATCCGCAACCACCTCAGACATCACATGCCTGACCAAATGAATTACTTAGACATCGCATGCCTAACAATTATAAACCCCGCATTTTAGTCTCATTATCGAAAACACTTTTCAATATCAAGTCGGGCAATTCAACAAGATTCCCGACATTTTGATCGAATGCTCGTCGCAAACTTTAGTAGGCGGCCGCACCCCCGACGCCGTCGACGAAGTGCACCAAGGCGGAACACCGCTACCGCGAGCACCCAAACGGATGCTTTCGGCGACGGGGTTCTCCTACAGTCACTTGGTCGGGGCTATGGGATGAGGCTGTCTATTAAGTTTACCCGGCGAGTATCCGCGTACGCTACGTGATTGCGACGGACTTTTGATCACATCAAAACTCCGTGGCAACCGATCAAGTGAGACTAAACTGCTATGTTTATAACATTCATTCAGTTATCTCATAACTACTTGTGGATTCCAAGTATTGTATCACATTCCGGATAAATAGAAAATGTTAAACTTTCCGATCAAACATTCAAACACCCAAGTTTTCCCGATACAGATCAACACATAAAACAAGTTCAAAGACATTCACTTCGTGCCTCAGTACCAACGGTCCAGCCGTAGAAGGGTCAAGCCAACGCCTCACATGTGGCACGCCGTACTGCCCCAAACCCGAAGGTTCAAAGGGCAGTTCAAGACGGTAACATAATCGAGTTAAGGTTTGTTGTCTTCTAGAGGGACCATCACGTTACTTGCACTACTTAGAAAGTCTTTAAACTACGGAAAAATCCAACACTTGGAAATTTCCCGACAGGGGAAAAGGTGGGTATTTATATCCGGTCGAACTTTTTAACATATTCAAAAATTATCCGGAAAGACACATAGACAGAGTTTGACAATCCGATCGAATAAACGAATCCCCAAAACAACCCTAGAAAATTCAACTCTTGAATAATATTTAAAAATACCCAGAGAACTCAGCACTGAATAAAGGAAGTTACTGTGCAAAATTGGGTGGGTGACGTCATCATACGGCCGCGGAACCGCCGCAGAAGCCAGGCTTCTGCCGTGGTTCCGCCGCACTTTGGAGGAATCATGGACACGTGTTGCACAGTAATTCTTAGGATTCCCTGCTGATTTTTCTGCATATTTTTAATTTGGAAAAATCCCAGTCTTTAGAAAAAGTCCAGAGAGCTATTTTGGGGTTAGGGTTTTGGTTCGATCGGGTTTCAAACGTCGTCTACACATCGCCTAAGGCTCTAGCTAGGCTCTGATACCACTGTAGGGTTCCTAGGCACACTAATGAGGTCTCACAAGGCATTAACCATGCTAATTTCAAATTTTACGGGTGCCGAGAAACCCTAATACGGATCGTTAACTAGATGTCTGGGCGAAAGATGCAACTAGTAAACTACTTTACTAAGAGAACGGAAATACAACCTTTGTAGATCCGGTCCTCCACCTCCATAGCTCCGCAATAAAGTCTCCTCGCTGTCCAAATGGAAACCCGGGCTCTAGCGTCGGCTTCATCGGAGAAATGGGCGGGCAAGGTCGTCGGCTTCGTGCCGAAGATGATCTACGTCGAGGCATCACTAGATCAAGCTCCCACTTCACCAAGTCATGAAACTTGTGAAGAGAACACCCTATACTACTTGGCAATAGGTAGAGGATGAAGAAATAGGAAGTGGGTTCACTTTAGAATTGGATTTCTCACTCTTTTCATCAAGTTGCCATTGATGAGGCAAGCTTTTTCTTCAAGAAGAAGATGAAGAAGAAGAAGATAATATTATGATAAGTTTTTAAAATGAAAAGGAAAATCAATACTTATCATAATACTAACCTTAGTTTAGTGTAGAGAATAGACCATGGTTAGATATGATGGTTAAGGTTAAGCAAGAGACAAGAATGGTGGACTAGGTCAAAGATTCATGAAGCTTCAACTAAACTACAAATGAAGCCACCATTCTTTCTCTTTATGCTTATCATTTTCAAAATGAATAACTAAATAAGATAAATGAAAAAGAAAACAAAACCCTAACCATTCATATAACCATGGTTTAGTCTTTACACAAACCCAAGTAAGCATGCATCATCAAACATGATACAAACTTGTGTACAAATGTATATCACATATACACTGTGCACAAAAAGTGAGAAAATCCATTTAAAATGAACCAATACTAGTTAATGCAAAGTAATATATCAAATATATAATTATGCATTAAATCATTAAATCAACACTTGATTTAACGATCCGGTCATATCGCATATAACCGACTAATATACAATGTATCGGCTTATCGAATCATTACTCGATTCGATAACTAGGTTATATCGCATACAACCATTCGATACAATCATCGCGAGAATAGAATACGGTATCACATACACGCATTATTCTCGGTCCCGCACATATCTCATATGCGCTCCTATTTCGTTTCGCTTGAGCCAGGAAACCTCTGTGTAGGACTCTAAAGACTCGTCAATACGCCGGCAGCAGGTGATGATCATATCAAACACCCACAAGCCGCAAGCGGTCTGCTAAACGTAACGGCCACCCGGGTATTGAGCGATCAGAAGATCGACGAGCAAGCCCGCTCACACTCCTGTGAATCCAACCAATCACAATTACCGTACAGTCCGGTCTGATCGTCTGATATGTCGCATATCTCGCCTAGGGGTGGTAAACGTCAGACCCCAATAGCTCGATAAGTCGTGTCGATATGAGGCCTATAACAGTTCGAGAAACTACTGGTAACACTTACCAGTAAATCTCAGCAACCCTGGCTAGGGATTTCCGGTTATAGCCAATCGAAAACAGCACAACATCAACTCCCTATACCGGGAGAGACGAATCCCCTCCTATCGCTCATTGCCTCCATGTGATTCGGGACTGTACCCAAAAACCACCGTTTTGCACGCCCTCTTGGACGTGGTAAGATGGAAATCAAAGCACAGTGGGAACCACACAAGACTCTATGACGATCTCGGGTCAACAGACTACTCTGTACCAGTGTCACCAGAGAACTGCCATCTGACGTAAGGTATAATACCATCTGGGAGTTCTCGGCGAGTCCGTCCAGTGTACCCAGTCTCCACTGAGCACCCGTATATCATCTCTGATGTCAAACACTAATGGATATGGGATCATCCATCGCCCATCTGTATGGGTCGAGAAGGTATACGCTAGTCTACTCTGGTATATCGATGCCCTGTCTCGATACACCCACGACTAGGGACTTTGAAGGTTGTACTTATGGACTACCATATCCCCACTAGTATGATCCGCATCATAGTCCAGGTAGTCAAGTACACATCCTAAGGGCTTTACCAACATGTAACAGAGAGACAATCAGTATACACGTTAAGGTAAAGATCAACCAGATAGCATACTATCATGTCGAGCAAGAAAGTCCTCCCTATATATGTCCAAGCATCCACTACAATATACATCCTATGTATAGCAATGGCCTCTAGGGCATACATATAACTAACAGTCACTAATCTGAGGATAAAAATAAGTCTGAAAAATAGTTTATATTCTGGAAGCCGAACATTTGAATGTTGATACCCTACTATATGCACTTACACACGTCTTGAAACTCGGGATAGTAGAGGATACCTTGAAATGCTCTTGTCTAAAATCCAAAGTATGAAGGAAATGAAAAAAAAATGAAGAAAATATAAAAATGGTGAAAAAAAAATTAAACACTGGTTTTGTTATCGTCAAGGCAGCAATAAAAAAATATAGCGAGGGTGCCTCTTCACCTAGTGCCCTAAGGCCAACTGGTCTGGGAGTCACTGCTAAGCCTCAGGTGGTGCAAGACGAGGAAAATATTATCACCTAATTAGCAAGCAAATGAGTAATCGGTTGGTTAGTACCTCAAGAAGTATTAACGGTCGCATGAAAATGTGTGAGCGAATCTTAATATTCATCAAATTAAAAAGTACTAAGGTAGATAGACAAGAGTATGATAGCTTGATTTGAATTCTCCGAGTGTAGGGTTGTCCATTTCACACACGTGGGGTTATATGATCAATGTTTGGATGAAAGGTAGGAATGAAGATTAAAGACGATGTTTTATTGAGAGATAATGTGATTTCTAAAATTTTTTCATGACTATTAAGATAGGGCTCATGATAACTAAAAAGCTAGTATAGTTGGAAACTCTTCTTTTCAAGGCCTTTCTTTTATGGTTCTTATCTTTATATGTAAATTTCACCATCTTTCTTTTGCTATTGGATTTTGTGGGTGTAATCCGCTGAAAACCCTCAGGAGACAACACTCCTCCTACTAGGGACACCTAGAGGTTTAACGGTTTGTTGCACGTGCTCAGTGCAATCGTGTTTGCCTACGAAAGTGTGCTTAGTTTTCTCCTTTCTTTTTCTCCTCTTAAATAAACTAGTTTGCTCGGGACGATCAAAGATAAGTTAGTAAACTCTTGAGATTGATACATGCTGATGTATGAAGGTCCCCTGTCTACACATGCCAAGACCGGTTCTTTATACTTCATTACATTCTCTGATGATCTCTCAAGATTCAGACATATGTTCCTGTTGAAACACAAGTCCGAACCTTTTGAGATATTCACAGAATGTAAGTTAGAAGTAGAGAACCAAAATACGGGTATAAGTATTATGTCCTTTGATGAGATCAAGGAGGAGAATACTTGAGCACGGAATTCCTGGACCATTCTAAAGGAGAATGAGATTCTCTCTCAGCATTACTCCTCCATATACACCACAGCACGTCGGTGTATCGGGGCGGAGCAATAGCACCCTATTTGATATGGTGTGCTCAATGATGAGTACTACTGAGTTTCCTATTGGGAGTTATGCACTTGAGAAGCTGCATACTTATTGAATAGGGTTCAAATCAAATCAGTTGCCTACCACTTCATATGTGATATGGAAAGGGAAGAGCCCATATCTTAAGTTGGTTAAGATTTGGGATTGTCCGGCCTATGTCTAAAAGCAAAATCCGGACAAGCTCGAGGCAAGGTCTGTTATGTAGAACTGGAAATGTTTCAACTATACAAACTGCAGCTGATGATTTGGTATAACCAAAGGATTCAATAGTTTCCAACGAACCTCAGCCTCTCCGCCGATCAAGCAGGGTTCCTTACCCACCTGAGAGATACTTCGGTTTCTTTATGACAGTGGCAGCGAGGATTGCATCATGAGATGATGACCCAACTAGTTTCGAGCTGGCCATCAGGAGTGAGACTCTGTAAGAATGGCTGGATGCTTAGTGATCTGAGATGGAATCCTTATACACCAACAAAGTATGGACTTTTGTTGCTTATCTGAAGGGTTAAATCCCCATCAGGAGCAAGTATATCTTGAGAAGATTACTTGGTGTACATGGAAAAGTTGAGACTTTCAAAGCTATGCTTAAGTCCATCCAGATCCTACTTGCCACGGCTACATACCA
Organism: Agapanthus africanus; assembly: GCA_030015575.1. Taxonomy (NCBI): domain Eukaryota; kingdom Viridiplantae; phylum Streptophyta; class Magnoliopsida; order Asparagales; family Amaryllidaceae; genus Agapanthus; species Agapanthus africanus. The sequence continues at coordinate 249,663,903 of CM057347.1, read as the reverse complement.
TGACTATGATATCTGGCGGTTGGGTGTCATGACTGCTTTTCTAAATGATGTTTTAGAAAAGAGTGTCTATAAGTACACAGCCAGAGGGCTTCATAGACAGTGGGAGCAGCGGAAACGTGTGCAAGATGTTTTATATGATAAAACAAGCATCGCGGAGTTGGAACATCTGTTTTGATGTGGTAGTCAAAGAGTTTGACTTCATCAAAATGGTAGATAAACCTTGTATATACAAAAAGGTAGTAGAGAGTATGGTGGTGATCTTCGTAGAGTACGTGGATGACATACTCTTGATAGGGAAGGAGTTTCCTATGCTACGCTCGGTCAATCTCCGCTTATCACAGGGATTCTCCATATAGGATCAAAGTGATACCTCCTAAATCCTGGGTTTTGGATCTATGAGATAGATCTAATTGGATGTTAGGATACTCACTAGTTGTAGTGAGATGGTATCAATCGATCCTGGGGAGAATCACTGGAAAGGTTCCAGGGTGATAAGGACGACTGAATGTCAGTCACAGGCATTGTCTTTACCCTCAGTGGAGGGACGGTATGTTGGAAGATTTCCAAACTAGATACCATGACTTACTAGATGATTAAAGGCAAGATACATCGTTACCAAAGATGCTACCAAAGAGGCAGTCTGGATAGATATAAGTTCATAAGATGAACTTCGTTCCTACCATTGTGTGACAATGGAGTTGTGGCTTTAGCTAAGGAACTTCCGTCCCATCTGAAATCCAGATATAATTCTTAGGCAGTATCACCTGATCATGGAGATGGTTGATCTCCAGGGAGATCGAGGTTAGGAGAGTAGACACAGAGGACGACAGCGCGGATCCACTCACAAATGCCTTTTTCCCAGTAGAGACTTTTATGGGATGGTTGAGTATGAGATACTTCAACCGCAGCTAATTGTTGGGTATGCGATACCACAACAGATGGCCCTAGTGCAGGTGGGAGATTGTTAGTTATATGTATGCCCTAGAGACCATTACTGTACATACGATGTATATTGTAATGGATGCTTGGACATATATAGGGAGGACTTTCTTGCTCGACATGATAGTATGCTATCTTGTTGTACTTTATCTTAACATGTACTCTGATTGTCTCTATATTACATGTTGATAAAGCCCTTAGGATATGTACTCGACTACTGGGACTATGATGAGATCATACTAGTGGGGCCACGGTAGTCGACGAGTACATCCTATAACTGTTCCTAGTCGAGGGTGTATCGAGACAGGGCATCGATACACCAGTGTAGACTAGCGTATACGCATCTTGACCCATATGATGGGCGATGGATGATCCCATATCCATCGGTGTTTGACATCAAGGATGGTGTACGGGTGCTCAGAGGAGACTGGGTACACTGGACGGACTCGCCGAGAACTCTCAGATGGTATTATACCTCACGTCAGATGGCAGTTCTCCGGTGACACTGGTACAGAGTAGTCTGTTGACCCGAGATTGTCATAGAGTCTTGTGTGATTCCCACTGTGCTTTAATTTCCATCATACCACGTCCAAGAGTGTGTGCAAAAAGGTGGCTTTTGGGTACAGTCCCGAATCACATGGAGGCAATGAGCGATAGGAGGGGATTCGTCACTCCTGGTATAGGGAGTTGATGTTGTGCTGTGTTTGATTGGCTATAACCGGAAATCCCTGGCCAGGGTTGTTGAGATTTACTGGTAAGTGTTATCAGTAGTTTCACAAACTGTTATAGACCTCATATCGACACGACTTATCAATCTACTGGGGTCTGACGTTTACCACCCCTAGGCGAGATATGCGACATATCAGACGACGAGACCGGACTGTACGGGAGTGTTACTGTTTGGATTCACAGGAGAATGCACAGGCTTGCTTGTTGATCTTCTGAGCGCTCAATACCTGGGTAGCTGTTACGTTTAGCTGACCGCTTGCGGCCTGTGGGTGTTTGATATGATCATCACCTACTGCCGGCGTATTGACGATTCTTTAGAGTCCTACACAGAGGTTTCTTGGCTCAGGCAAAACGGAGTAGGGGGTAGGTATGTGATATGTGTGGGACCGAGGATAATGCGATATGAGATACCGTATTATATTCTCGTGATATTTGATATCAGCCGGGTCATCGAATCAAGTGTTGATTCGATGAATCGGTACGGATAAATATTAGTCGGTTATATGCGATATAGCCGGATTGTCGGATCAAGTGTTGATTCGATAATTTAATGTATAATAATATATATGATATATTAAATTACATTAACTAATATTTGCTCACTAAAAGATTCTTTTTCTCGCTCGGGTAATACATTGATATATATGCGATATATGTTGATTGTATTATTTTATTTTGTTACAATAAATATTATTTATGTGATATATAATATTGTAACATGATATGGTTATTAATGCAACATGATTAGTGGAGATTAAACATGGTTAGGGTTTGATTAGGGTTAAGCTATTCTAGAAGTTTCTAGAAGGTTTCTGTTTTGTTTTGTGTAAGATATTTTGTGAAGATATTTGCTTAACCAAACCCAAACTCTTGACCATGGTTGTTTCTCTACAAGGGTTAAAGATTCATTCTTAACTATGGTTGCATTTCTAAGCTCACTAATGAGTTATTCATTATTCATCACAAAAGGATTCCATCTTCTTCTTCCTTCTCTTTTCATGGAAAAGCTTTCTTGATTTGATTTTGTGATGATAAATGAGTGAGAAAAAGATAATAAAAGAGAGCAAAAATCCTACTTCATCATCCTCATCTATCCTTGCCATTTAGATGAGGGTGTTCACTTCATATTATGAGTGTTAGCTTGTATTAACGAAACTTCAAGGTAGATCATCTTTGTATCGAAGATCGGAAGCAAGACTGAATCTTTCTCTTCGTGGAACCTCTTGAGAGTCCGGAACACGATGATCGCAGCGAAGGGACTTCAACACGGAGCTTTAGAAGTGAAGGACCGGATCTACAAAGGTTGTAATCCCTCTCACTTAGTGTTAAAGTGTTTAACATGTTAGTTTTCGCCTAAACCCTAGTTTAAAGATCCGGTTTCGGGTTGTTCGGCACGGCTAATTTTTAATCGGGCATGGTTGATGCCTTGTAGACCCTTGTGCGCGTTGTTCAGTTGATAAAAATGCACATTTGTATTACATTTTTCCTACCATTTTCATATTAAAAAAGGACTTTATTATGATATATTATACATATGAGGGTTTATGTGTAAAGACACCATTTTCCATGTGTTAATATATTTTAATTAGCATTTGGTAAGAAAATGTATGCAAATAAATCCATTGACCAAATCCTAGTAGAAATAAGCCTACTAAATATTATTTGAGATTATTGTGCAGAATCTTCCAAGTTGTTATGCAGAATTTATCAAACAAATCAAGTTGTTGAAGAAAACTTGCCAAATTAAGAAGCAAAACTTGGAGACCAAATCTGGAAGCAACCGAGAAAAGATTTTTGAATTCTGAAGGTGCCTAGGATTGCCACATGTCCCAAATATAGAGCCCAAGAATTTTCATCAGGAGATCTCTACCATTGGCCGCGGAACCGCGGCCAAACCCCCCTGTTGGCCGCGGATCCGCGGCCTTCTAGAAGGATCATTTGCTGCAATTTTGGGAGATCAATCTTTGCTGAATTTTACCAAGTTTCCAGCCTAAAGATTCTGGCTTTGCACTATAAAAGGGTACCGAGAGCCTCTTGGAAAAGCTATCAAGCCGAAGAGATCACGAAGTCCAAGACGACTCACGCATCCAGACTGATCATCAACTGTTCATCTACCTCCTTGGAAGAGATCGAGAAGCAACTAGTTTTGTAATCATTTTCTAAGGAATAAAGTGTAGATGGTTCAAGTTGATTAATAAAGGTAGTTATTTTATTTAATTCTTTTGCATTTTACATTATGTTTACCCTCTCTATCTTTTCATCTTCTTTTCCTAACATGCGCGAGTAATTCTCTGCTTGTTAGGGTTCGTAGGATTAGGGTAGGCTAATGGACGATGAAAATAACTAAACCCTTTTTAAGTTCTATAAAGTTTAGGAACTTTATCAAAAGAATCATTAACATCCTAATCGGGCGCGCTAGCAATTCTTTGCTAGTTCCGACCGCGATTAGAGATTAGATTAATGATTGTTTTGGTAAAGGCTAGATATGAACGGAGTTCCGTGTCGAGATAGGGGTTAAGAGTGGGATTCCTTTTTCCCTCCAGAAACCCTAATCTACACGCATCACCGTCGTTCTAGTTCTAAATCTATTAATGGATAAAAAGGGTAACTTTTAATTAATCGTCCATGACTACTAAATCCTAACGAACCCTACAAGTCCTCTTATTATATTAATTACATCTTTAAAATAATCTAGATCTATATTTTGCATTCTTGCTTAACGTAGATCTAGAAACCATTCTACAATATTCTTTATTCCCCCCCCTCTCTCTCTCAATACATCTAATGTAAGAATAAAAAATTCAACGTTTCCCTGAGGACGACCCGTACTCACCGCGGTCTAGCTACAAGCGACACCGTTCTGATTGCGGTTATTCTACAAACACACAAATTTTCGTATCAATCACGCATGCATAGCAACCCTACACATAGATCCATAACTTAGGATTTAGGAGGTATCACTTTGATCCTGTATGGAGAATCCTTGTGATAAGCGGAGATTGACCGAGCATAGCATAGGAAACTCCTTCCCTATCAAGAGTATGTCATCCACGTACTCTACGAGGATCACTACCATACTCCCTACTATCTTTTTGTATATACAAGGTTCATCTACCATTTTGATGAAGTCAAACTCTTTGACTACCACATCAAAAAAGATGTTCCAACTCCGCGATGCCTGCTTTATCACATAAAACATCTTGCTCACGTTTCCGCTGCTCCCACTGTCTACGAAGTCCTCTGGCTGTGTACTTATAGACGCTCTCTTCTAAAACATCATTTAGAAAAGCAGTCATGACACCCAACCACTAGATATCGTAGTCATGGTATGTAGCCGTGGCAAGTAAGATCTGGATGGACTTAAGCAAAGCTCCTTAGAAAAGGTTTCATCATAATCCATACCTGGTCAATGATGCAAACCTTTAACAACTCTAGCTTTGAAAGTCTCAGCTTTTCCATGTACACCAAGTAATCTTCTCAAGATATACTTGCTCCTGATGGGGATTTAACCCTTCAGATAAAGCAACCAAAGTCCATACTTTGTTGGTGTATAAGGATTCCATCTCAGATTGATAAGCATCCAGCCATTCTTACAGAGTCTCACTCCTGATGGCCAGCTCGAAACTAGTTGGGTCATCATCTCATGATGCAATTCTCGCTCCCACTGTTATAGAGAAACCGAAGTATCTCTCAGGTGGGTGAGGAACCCTACTAGATCGGCGGAAAGGCTGAGGTTCGTTGGTTACTATTGAATCCTTCGGTTCTACCAAATCATCTGCTGCAGTTTGTATAGCTGGAACATTTCCAGTTCTACATAACAGACCTTGCCTCGAGCTTGTCCGAATTTTGCTTTTAGACATTGTCCGAACAACCCTAAATCTTAACAAACTTAAGATATGGGCTCTTCCCTTTCCATATCACATATGAAGTGGTAGGCAACTGATTTGATTTGAACCCTATTCAATAGGTATGCATCTTCTCAAGCGCATAACACCCAAAAGGAAAAAGGAAACTCAGTATTACTTATCATAGAGCACACCATATCACATAGGGTGCTATTGCTCCGCCCCGATATACCATCGTGCTATGGTGTATACGGAGGAGTAATGCTGAGAGAGAATTTCATTCTCCTTTAGAATAGTCCAGAATTTCCGTGCTCAAGTATTCTCCTTCTTGATCACATCAAAGGACATAATACTTAAACCAGTATTTTGGTTCTCTACTTCTAACTTATATTCTGTGAATATCTTAAAAGGTTCGGGCTTGTGTTTCAACAAGAACATATGTCTAAATCTTGAGAGATTATCAGAGAATGTAATGAAGTAAAAAGAACCAGTCTTGGCATATGTAGACAGGGGACCTTCATACATCAGTATGTATCAATCCCAAAAGTTCACTAACTCTTTCTATATTTCCAATAAACAGAGCTGTGGTCATCTTATCTTTGTAACAAGACCGGCAAGTTTCACAAGATGTAAATTCAAACAGATTTAAATATGCATCTATGTGTAACTTAGCTAGTCGGGTCACATTGATATGACCTAGTCTACAATACCTCATGAAGGATCTGTTCATTTCTGAACTCTTCCTCTTGTGCGTGTTCTGTATACAAAGAACTGTAGTTTGATTTAGAACGTCAATGCTTTTAGATAACGTGCCTGAACCGATCAACTCTTGATATAGGAAATGTTCAAAACATTATCCATCAATACAAAATTATATCCTTTCTTTACCAATAAAGAAACTGATATGATTTTGCATATCAGGTTCGGTATCTAATAACATTTGTTCAGAATCAATGTATTCTGGTAATACAGGGTGATAGTGACCAACATACTTGGCTGCAACACTTGCACCGTTTTCTGTCTCATGAAACTTATCACCCGTTCTCAGTTCTCTACCTTTCTGTAGCCCATGTAACAGATTACATATGCGTGATCCTGATCCGGTATCTCATACCCAGGACGTAAAGGATACTGAGAAACAGTTCTCTGTAATGAACACACCCGAAGAAAATGCATCAGCATGCACTTTCTTCGTTTGGGCGGCACGGGAAATCTGGTATTCCCCAATTTCCTGCTCTGTCTTATAACAATTATAAGTTGGAGTGGGACCAACGTTCCCCAGCTCAGTATAACAAGCCGGTTCGGTCAATATATCCGTTTTATTATCTTGATTAAGGCGTGATATGGTCGCTACCTGGAGAGAGAGGGAAGAAAACACTCAGCGTATGCTCTTTCAAGATCAGATTGGTTATTATTTTATCTAATCAGGATGGCTCCCACTGTTTTTATCAAATCTTCCTTCAAACCCTAAAAGGAAAGACTAGCCGCGATTAATTACACGCTACAAGTTCGCCAATCTTTCAACCAGGCCAATGTCGGTACTTTGAGGGAGGTCCCCCGTGCTTTCGCACGAACCTAATTAAAGTAAACCTCGTTTTCCCAGAGGCGTAACCCCGTTAACACCTTTCTAGACACCTACTTGATCAGCTAATTGTAATGTGTAAAACTCTCCCAGGAGTAACTCTTACTCGCAGTGGGTATCGGGATCCAACTATCTCATAGAAGGTATGCAATCTCATTGCAAATTTCAACACTTGAAATTCCCGATAATTTTTCCCCTAGCGTCCCATAACCTTGACACAGGCCAACAAACCACAGTGCGCTAGTCAAGTTCAACCCGTCATTTCTTGATTGAATTAAACCCGCCCGCACGACCCTTGACCCAGGCCAACAAAGTCGCACGACTACCCTAATCCAATCTGCATCATATGCATAAACAGATGAATACTAGTTAGCTACCGCACACTACGCCTTAACGCAGGCTAACAAACGTAGCACGAATACTAAGTAGGATTTATCTGAAATAACGAAGGGCTACGACAGGTTTTTTATGAAAACCGTTTGCGTAATGAACTTGATATCGTTGTAGAATCAAATGATTTTAAAATGGAGTGTTTTTGAGGTTTTTCTAGTTTTGCTAAAGGGGTCGCTCCCGGTGAAGGGATCGTCGGCCCTTTCCTCATCGAATAAGGTGCAGGATATATCATATATATCACTATGCAAAGCAAAAACTCCAAAAGCAATCAAAAGACAAACTGAGGGGTGTAGCATCTGCCAGTTATTGCTAAAGGGGTCACTCCCGGTGAAGGGATCTCGGCCCTTTCCTTATCGAATAAGGTGCAGGATGTTCTACAAGGAACACCGCGATGCAAAGCAAGAACCGTAGCTACTTGTTTTGAAAATTCGATTCCACAACATCTTTTAGGTTTCTTTTCTTTCATTAATCATATTAATGAAGTCCCATCATTTAAGTCACCTAAACATCATAAATAAATACGATGTACACTTATGCCATCCGCATTCGCCTCGATGTCCCCTCGTGCACCGTTAGGTTAGGTAACTAACGGCAGAGCGGGGCAGGGCTAGCGCGGGTGTAAAACATAAGTAACGTCTATATAATATATCATATATACTATATACAGTATCTATCACTACATATCAAATGATCACATCACAGATATCACAGCAGAAGAAACATATGAAACATTGGATATACTAGGACGTCCATGTTTTCAATACGAGCCAGTATAAAACACGGATTCCACGGTCGCGATGAATAGCCAAACCCACATCCCTAGACCCCTACGAGAGCGGCAAGCAACACTGCCAATTCTAGGGTTAGGAGACCCGGTCTCGACTCCTCGAGATGGTCTCCCTCTGGACCCTAGAACCCGGTTACTTGTGCTCCCCGCCTTGGGTCTACCTAATGCGGAAAAGTAAATAATATACAAGTGGTGACATCAACCTCATCCCGGAAGTGCCCCAATTAAAAGAATATTACATACAAGTGAATTTTACATGAATGAAAAAGAAAAAAACTCTCATCTCACATAAAACCCCCGGCTATTCAAAACGCGACGATCCAATACAACATATCACAACAACACATAATATCTCATATCATCAACGTAAGCAAGTATGCGTATCCCGATTGTCCTTGATGTATAGCAACGAAGCCGGCGATACACCACATACTACGCTTACGGTCACAGAAAAGAAAGTGTAAAACTACAACAGTTGGAATCCGCAACCTCTTTAGACATCGCATGCCTAACCAAATGAATTCCTTAGACATCGCATGCCTAACAATTATAAACCCCGCATTTTAGTCTCTTTATCGAAAACTCTTTTCAATATCAAGTCGGGCAATTCAACAAGATTCCCGACAACCTGATCGAATGCTCGTCGCAAACTTTAGTAGACGGCCGCACCCCCAGATGCCGTCGACGAAGTGCACTAAGGCGGAACACCGCTGCCGCGAGCACCCGAACGGATGCTTTTGGCGACGGGGTTCTCCTACAGTCACTTAGTCAGGGCTATGGGGCATGGCTGTCTATTAAGTTTACCCGGCGAGTATCCGCGTACGCTACGTGATTGCGACGGACTTTTGATCACATCAAAATCCCGTGGCAACCGATCAATTGAGACTAAACTGCTATGTTTATAACATTCAAATTAGTTATCTCATAACTTCTTGTGGATTCCAAATATTGTATCACAATCCAGATAAATAGACATTGTTAAACTTTCCGATCGAATAATCAAACACCCAAGATTTCCCCAATATATCTCAACACTTGAAATCAGTTTAAAAACATCCATCACATGCCACAGTACCAATGGTCCAGCCGTAGAAGGGTCAAGCCAACGCCTCACATGTGACACGCCGTACTGCCCCAAACCTAAAGGATAAAAAGGCAGTTCAAGACGGTCACATAATCGAGTTAAGGTTTGTTGTCTTCTAGAGGGTCCACCGCGTTAGTTGCACGACTTTGAACGTGTAGGGTTCCTAGGCACGCTAATGAGGTCTGACAAGGCATCAACCATGCCAATTTCAAATTTTACAAGTGCCAAGAAACCCTAATACGGATCGTTAACTAGAATTTTAGGCGAAACAATGAAACTAGTTAACAACTTAACTAAAAGAACGGAAATACAACCTTTGTAGATCCGGTCCTCCACCTCCATAGCTCTATGATGAAGTCTCCTCGTTGTCCAAATAGAATCCCGGGCTCTAGCGTCGGCTTCATCAGAGAAATGGGTGGGCTAGGTCATCGACTACGATGCCGAAGATGATCTACGTCGAGGCATCACAAGATCAAGCTCCCACTTCACCAAGTCATGAAACTTGAGAAGAAAACACCCTATACTACTTGGCAAGAGGTAGAGGATGAAGAAATAGGAGGTGGGTTCACTTTAGAATTGGATTTCTCACTCTTTTCATCAAATCACCATTGATGGTGCAAGCTTTTTTTCTTTGTAAAGATGAATATGATAAGTTAATTTTTTCCAAAAGAAAATCCATCCTTATCATAATATGAACCATGGTTATATGTAGAGAATTGACTAAGGTTAGATGAATGGTTAGGGTTAAGGATGAAGACAAAATGGTCACTTTGGTCAAAGCTTCATGAAGCTTCAACAAGCTTCAAGAATTAAAGCAACCATTTTGTTTTCTTATCCCATTTCTTTTAATCCAATTAAAAGATAAATGAATGAATAACTAAATAAAAACCCTAAGCATTTACTTAACCAAGGTTTAATTCTTTACACAAACCCTAGCATACATGTATCATCAAACATGATACATCCAAGTGCACAAAAGGATATCACATATACAACTTGTGAACTTCAAGTGAGAAAATCCATTTAAAGTGAACAAAAACTAGTTAATGCAAAGTAATATATCAAATATATAATTATACATTAAATCATTAAATCAACACTTGATTTAACGATCCGGTCATATCTCATATAACCGACTAGTATCCTATGTATCGGCTTATCGAATCAATCTTTGATTCGATAACTAGGTTATATCTCATACAACCAATCGAAACATTCATCGTGAGAATAGAATACGGTATCACATACACGCATTATTCTCAGTCCCGCACATATCTCATATGCGCTCCTATTTCGTTTCGCTTGAGCCAGGAAACCTCTGTGTAGGACTCTAAAGACTCGTCAATACGCCGGCAGCAGGTGATGATCATATCAAACACCCACAAGCCGCAAGCGGTCTGCTAAACGTAACGGCCACCCGGGTATTGATCGATCAGAAGATCGACGAGCAAGCCCGCTCATACTCCTGTGAATCCAACCAATAACACTTACCGTACAGTCCGGTCTGTTCGTCTGATATGTCGCATATCTCGCCTAGGGGTGGTAAACGTCAGACCCCAATAGCTCGATAAGTCGTGTCGATATGAGGTCTATTAAAATTCGAGAAACTACTGGTAACACTTACCAGTAAATCTCAACAACCCTGGCCAGGGATTTCCGGTTATAGCCAATCGAATACTGTGCAACATCAACTCCCTATACCGGGAGAGACGAATCCCCTCCTATCGCTCATTGCCTCCATGTGATTCGGGACTGTACCCAAAAGCCACCGTTTTTCACGCCCTCTTGGACGTGGTAAGGTGGAAATCAAAGCACAGTGGGAACCACACAAGACTCTATGACGATCTCGGGTCAACAGACTACTCTGTACCAGTGTCACCAGAGAACTGCCATCTGACGTAAGGTATAATACCATCTGGGAGTTCTCGGCGAGTCCGTCCAGTGTACCCAGTCTCCACTGAGCACCCGTATATCATCTCTGATGTCAAACACCAATGGATATGGGATCATCCATCGCCCATCTTGATGGGTCGAGAAGGTATACGCTAGTCTACTCTGGTATATCGATGCCCCATCTCGATACACCCACGACTAGGGACCTTGAAGGATGTACTTATGGACTACCATGTCCCCACTAGTATGATCTGCATCATTGTCCAGGTAGTCAAGTACACATCCTAAGGGCTTTACCAACATGTAGCAGAGAGACAATCAATGTACACGTTAAGGTAAAGAGTAACCAGATAGCATACTATCATGTCGAGCAAGAAAGTCCTCCCTATATATGTCCCAGCATCCACTACAATATACATCCAATGTACAGTAATGGCCTCTAGGGCATACATATAACTAACAATCTCCCACTTGCACTAGGGCCATTTGATAGCAGTGGTTGTAGTATCTCATACTCAACCATCCCATAAAAGTCTCTCTCTGGGAAAAGGCCTTTGTGAGTGGATCCGCCGTGTTGTCCTCTGAGTCTACTCTCCTAAACTCGATCACCCTGGAGATCAACCATCTCCATGATCAGGTGACACTGCCTTAGAATATATCTGGATCACTGATGGGACGGACGTTCCTTGGCATAAGCCACAACTCCATTGTCTCACAATGGTAGGAACGAAGTTCATCTCATGAACTAATATACACCCAGACTGCTTCTTTGGTAGCATCTTAAGTAGCGATGTATCCAGCCTTTATCGTCTAGTATGCCACGGTATCTAGCTTAGAACTCTTCCAACATACCGTCCCTTTACTGAGGGTAAAGACAATGCCTGCGACTGACATTCAGCCGTCCTTATCACTCTGGAACTTTTCCAGTGATTCTCCCCAAAATCAATTGATACCGTCTCACTACAACTAGTGAGAATCCTAACATCCAATTTTGATCTATCTCATAGATCCAAAACCCAGGATTTAGGAGGTATCATTAAATCCTATATGGAGAATCCTTGTGATAAGCGGAGATTGACCGAGCGTAGCATAGGAAACTCCTTCCCTATCAAGAGTATGTCATCTACGTACTCTACGAGGATCATCACCATACTCCCTACTACCTTTTTGTATATACAAGGTTCATCTACCATTTTGATGATGTCAAACTCTTTGACTAATCCATCAAAACAGATGTTCCAACTCCGCGATGCCTGCATTATCACATAAAACATCTTGCACACGTTTCCGCTGCTCCCACTGTCTACGAAGCCCTCTGTCTGTGTACTTATAGACGAACTCTTCTAAAACACCATCTAGAAAAGCAGTCATGGCACCCAACCGCCAGATATCGTAGTCATGGTATGTAGCCGTGGCAAGTAGGATCTGGATGGACTTAAGCATAGCCACTGGAAAAGGTTTCATCATTATCCACGTCTGGTTGATGACGAAAACCTTTAACAAGTCTTGCTTTGAAAGTCTCAACTTTTCCACCTACACCAAGTAATCTTCTCAAGATATACTTGCTCCTGATGGGGATTTAACCCTTCAGATATAGCAACCAAAGTCCATACTTTGTTGGTGTACATGGATTCCATCTCAGATCACTAAGCATCCAGCCATTCTTACGGAGTCCCACTCCTGATGGCCAGCTCGAAACTAGTTGGGTCATCATCTCATGATGCAATCCTCGCTCCCACTGTCATCGAGAAACCGAAGTATCTCTCAGGTGGGTGAGGAACCCTACTAGATCGGCGGAGAGGCTGAGGTTTGTTGGTAACTATTGAATCCTTTAGTTCTTTCAAATCATCAGCTGCAGTTTGTATAGCTGGAACATTTCCAGTTCTACATAGCAGACCTTACCTCGAGCTTGTCCGGATTATGCTTTTAGACATAGCCCGGACAACCCCAAATCTTAACCAACTTAAGATATGGGCTCTTCCCTTTCCATATCACATATGAAGCGGTAGGCAACTGATTTGATTGGAACCCAATTCAATTGGTATACAGCTTCTCAAGTGCATAACTCCTAAAAAGAAATAGGAAACTCAGTAGTACTCATCATAGAGCACACCATATCACATAGGGTGCTATTGCTCCTCCCCGATATACCATCGTGCTATGGTGTATACGGAGGAGTAATGCTGAGAGAGAATCTCATTCTCCTTTAGAATAATCCAGGATTTCCGTGCTCAAGTATTCTCCTCCTCGATCTCATCAAAGGACATAATACTTATACCCGTGTTTTGGTTCTCTACTTCTAAATCATATTCTGTGAATATCTCAAAAGGTTCGGACTTTTGTTTCAACAGGAACATATGTCTGAATCTTGAGAGATTATCAAAGAATGTAACGAAGTACAAAGAACCAGTCCTGGCATATGTAGACAGGGGACCTTACATACATCAACATGTATCATCCCAAGAGTTCACTAACTCTTTCTCTGTTTCCAGTAAACGGAGCTATGGTCATATTATCTCTGTGACATGACTGGCAAATTTCACAAGATATAAATTCAAACTAATTTAAATATACATCTAAATGTAACTTCAGCTAATCGGGTCGCATTGATATGACCTAGTCTACAATGCCTCAAGAAGGATCCGTTCATTTCTGAACTCTTTCTCTTGTGTGTGTTCTATATACTAAGAACCGTAGTTTGATTTAGAACGTCAATACTTTTAGATAACGTGCCTGATCCGATCAACTTTTGATATAGGAAATGTTCAAAACATTATCCAACAATACAAAATTATATCATTTCTTTACTAATAAAGAGACTGATATGATTTTGTATATCAGGTTCGGTATCTAATAACATTCATTCATAATCAATGTATTGGTAATACAGGGTGACAGTGACCAAAAGACTTGGCTGCAACTCTTGCCCAGTTTTCTGCCTCATGAGACTTATCACCCGTTCTCAGTTCTTTACCTATCTTTAGCCCATGTAACATATTACATATGCGGGATCCTGATCCGGTATCATATACCCAGGACGTAAAGGACACTGAGAAACAGTTCTATATAATGAACACACCCGAAGATGATGCATCAGCATGCACTTACTTCGTTTGGGCGGCACGGGAATTCTGGTAATCCCTAATTTCCTGCTCTGTCTTATAACAATTATAAGTTGGAGCGGGACTAACGTTCCCCAGCACAGTATAACAAGCGGGTTCGCTCAAAAATCCGTATTATTATCTTGATTAAGGCGTGATATGGTCGCTACCTGGAGAGAGAGAGAGAAGAAAACACTCAGCGTGCGCTCTTGCAAGAATAGATTGGTTATTATTTTATCTAATCAGGATGGCTCCCACTGTTTTTATCAAATCTTCCTTCAAACCCTAAAAGGAAAGACTAGCCGGGATTAATTACAGACTACAAGTTCGCCAATCTTTCAGCCAGGCCAGTGTCGGTACTTTGAGGGAGGTCCCCCGTGCTTTCGCACAAACCTAATTAATGTAAACCTTGTTTTCCCAAATGATGTTTCAGAGTGTCATGACAACTTTTCTAAATGATGTTTTAGAAGAGAGCGTCTATAAATACACAGCCAGAGGGCCTCGTACACAGTGGGAGCAGCAGAAACGTGTGCAAGATGTTTTATGTGATAAAGCAGACATCGCTAAGTTGGAACATCTATTTTGATGGATTAGTCAAAGAGTTTGACATCATCAAAATAGTAGATGAACCTTGTATAAACAAAAAGGTAGAAGGGAGTATGGTGGCGATCCTTGTAGAGTACGTGGAAGACATAATCTTGATAGGAAAGAAGTTTCCTATGCTACACTCGATCAATCTCCGCTTATCACAATGATTCTCCACATAGGATCAAAGTGATACCTACTAAATCCTGGGTTTTGGATCTATGAGATAGATCTAAATGGATGTTAGGATTCTCACTAGTTGGAGTGAGATGGTATCAATTGATCCAAAGGATAATCACTGGAAAAGTTCCAGAGTGATGAGGACGACTGAATGTCAGTCACAGGCATTGTCTTTACCCTCAGTAAATGGACGGTATGTTGGAAGAGTTCCAAGCTAGATACCATGGCATACTAGACGATAAAGGCTGGATACATCGCTACTTAAGATGCTACCAAAGAGGCTGTTTGGGTGTATATTGGTTCATGAGATGAACTACGCTCCTACCATTGTGAGACAATGGGGTTATGGTTTATGCCAAGGAACGCCGGTCCCATCAGTGATCCAGACATATTCTAAGGCAGTGTCACCTGATCATGGAGTGGTTGATCTCCAAGGGATCGAGGTTAGGAGTGTAGACTCAGAGGACAACACGGCGGATCCACTCACAAAGGCCGTTTCCCAGAGAGAGACTATTATGGGATGGTTGAGTATGAGATACTACAACCACTGCTATCAGATGGCCCTAGTGCAAGTGGGAGATTGTTAGTTATATGTATGCCCTAGAGGCCATTACTATACATAGGATGTATATTGTAGTGGATGCTTGGACGTATATAGGGAGGCCTTTCTTGCTCGACATGATAGTATGCTATCTGGTTGCTCTTTACCTTAACGTGTACATTGATTGTCTCTCTGATACATGTTGGTAAAGCCCTTAGGATGTGTACTTGACTACCTGGACTATGATGCGGATCATACTAGTAGGGACATGGTAGTCCATAAGTACATCCTTCAAGGTCCCTAGTCGTAGGTGTATCGAGACGGGGCATCGATATACAAGAGTAGACTAGCGTATACCTTCTCGACCCATACAGATGGGCGATGGATGATCCCATATCCATTGGTGTTTGACATCGGAGATCATATACGAGTGCTCAGTGGAGACTGGGTACACTGGACGGACTCGCCGAGAACTCCCATATGGTATTATACCTTACGTCAGATGGCAGTTCTCTGGTGACACTGGTACAGGTTAGTCTGTAGACCCGAGATTGTCATAGAGTCTTGTGTGATTCCCACTGTGCTTTGATTTCCACCTTACCACGTCCAAGAGGACGTGCAAAACGGTGGTTTTTGGGTACAGTCCCGAATCACATGGAGGCAATGAGCGATAGGAGGGGATTCGTCTCTCACGATATAGGGAGTTGATGTTGCGCCGTGTTCGATTGGCTATAACCGGAAATCCCTGGCCAGGGTTGCTGAGATTTACTGGTAAGTGTTACCAGTAGTTTCTCGAACTGTTATAGACCTCATATCGACACGACTTATCGAGCTATTGGGGTCTGATGTTTACCACCCCTAGGCAAGATATGCGACATATCAGACGAACAGACCGGACTGTACGGTAAGTGTTACTGGTTGGATTCACAGGAGTGTGAGCAGGATTGCTCGTCGATCTTCTGATCGCTCAATACCCGGGTGGCCGTTACGTTTAGCAGACCGCTTGCGGCTTGTGGGTGTTTGATATGATCATCACCTGCTGCCGGCGTATTGACGAGTCTTTAGAGTCCTATACAGAGGTTTCCTGGCTCAAGCGAAACGAAATAGGAGCGCATATGAGATATGTGCGGGACCGAGAATTATACCAGTATGTGATACTGTATTCTATTCTCGCGATTTGTATCATTGGTCGGTTATATGTGATATAGCCGGGTTACCGAATCAAGTGTTGATTCGATACATTGATACACTTGATATTAGTCGGTTATATGCGATATGACCGGATCGTTAAGTCAAGTGTTGATTTAATGATTTAATGCATAATTATATATTTGATATATTACTTTGCATTAACTAGTATTTGTTCACTTTAAATGGATTTTCTCACTTGAAATACACAAGTTGTATATGTGATATACTTTTGGGCACTTGTTTGTATCATGTTTGATGATACAAGCTAACTTGGGTTTGTGTGTGTGAATAAACCATGGTTATGTTAATGGTTAGGGTTTCATTTGATTTATTTGCTTATTTATTTATCTATTCTTTTTTGAGAAAAAGAGAAAAGAAAACAAAATGGTTGCTTTCTTACATGAAGCTTCTTGATACTTCATGTAACTTTGACTAAGTGACCATTCTTGTCTTCTTCTCCTAACCCTAACCATTCATCTAACCTTAGTTAATTCTCTACACCTAACCATGGTTGATATTATGATAAGTATCATTTTGTTTTCTATTTTTAAATGAGCTTATCATATTCTTTTTTCTTCTTCTTCTTCTTCTTCTTCATCAACAAGAAGAAAAGCTTGCTAGCTTCAATGGCAACTTGAGAAAAAGAGTGAGAAATCCAATTCTAAAGTGAACCCACTTCCTATTTCTTCATCCTCTACCACTTGCCAAGTAGTATATGGTGTTTTCTTCACAAGTTTCATGGCTTGGTGAAGTTGGAGCTTGATCTTGTGTTGCCTCGACATAGATCATCTTCGGCATCGAAGTCGACGACCTAGCCCGCCCATTTCTCCGATGAAGCCGACGCTAAAGCCCGAGATCCGATGATCGCAGCGAGGGGACTTCATCATGGAGCTATGGAGGTGGAGGACCGGATCTACAAAGGTTGTATTTCCGTTCAACTCTTAGTTAAGATGTTAACTAGTTGCTTGTTTCACTTAAACTCTACTCAACGATCCGTATTAGGGTTTCTCGGCACTTGTAAAATTTGAAATTGGCATGGTTGATGCCTTATGAGACCTCATTAGCGTGCCTAGGAACCCTACACTTCACACTTCCTTATCATCTAACTTAAGATTATATATATCCTGTAAACTTACTTAGCTTTCGGCATTTCTTAAGTTTTCCTTCTAGAGTTCCATCTCCACTCAGGAATTTCTATCAACTCTAGTAAAGATACAAGTTCTATTCTTCATCCCTTTCTCTCATCTAAACTCCAATCACATACCCCTACGTGTGTGTATAGATCACCCCTACACTTGGAAATTCAAATCAAGCAATTATACCCTTGTCAGTTGTCCAAAGTATTAATTAGTTGGTGAATTTTTAATTGAATTTTTGCTTACACATCCTTCATGCGACCGTTAATACTTCTTGAGGTACCAACGACCGATTACAAGACGTGTTTGCACTTTAAAGCGTACTTCCTAGTCTTGCAACACCCAAGGCTTTAGCAGTGACTCCCAAACCAGTTGGTCTAAGGCACTAGGTGATGAAGCACCCTCGCTAAATATTTTTCTATTTTTGCAGTCTTAAGTAATCACAAAAACCAGTGTCCAATTTTTTTATTCACACTTATATTTTTTTTTCATTTTCATTGTACTAAGGACTTTAGACAAGAGCATTTCAAGGTCTCTTCTACTATTCCAAGTTTCAAGGTGCGTGATTGTGCAAATTGTAGGGTATACATTTTCAGAATTTAGACTTAAGCTAGGAACTATTTTTCAAACTTATACTCTAATAAGAACATCAATACTCTTCCCTTGTTTCGACTTAGCTTTGCCTATTTCTAAATAAACTACAAAGGCATATACTTTCTACCGTTAAACCTTAAAGAAGGTTATCTTTAGGGTTTTTAATTTACTAAGTCTAAGATCTAGTTGTTCCTAACTAGTTAACCTATCTGTCAAACTCTAGTCAAATAAGCCAAAATTGAATACAATAATTTTTATAATTTTTGAAGTTTTTCAATTTTTATGGGTTTTAAAATAAGTATGCAAATGCAAAAATATGTACAAATGAATGTGAAGGAAGAAGACGTACCGAGCATACCCCAAACTTGAACTTGACAGTGTCCTCACTGTCATGCTAAACCAAGAGGGTCAAAAATGCCAGTACTCCCCTGTTTATTTATTTACAAATTTTTTTTTATATTTTATAATGTTTTGAATTTTTTTTTATTTTTTATAGAAAAAAGATAACAAAAATATATATACATATATACAACAAGATTCCCCCCAAACTTAAGCTTGGCCTTACACAAGCCAAAGGTTGACACCAACCATTCAAAAATCTTATCGTGGTAATGGTAAGGTTGGTGAAAGAATGGGGTGTAAAAGAAAGAAGTGAGAAGCACACGAGACCGAATGGGATGAAGAATGGTATAATAGGGTCTCGGTGTGGGAGAAGAATGGCGGAAGGGAGAAAGAAGGGTTGCGCAATCTTGAGGGTGTAAATCGAGTGAATAAATTAGCGCAATTTGTGATGACCGATGTGTTAAAAGCGATTGCGCTAACCTATCAACTCGTCGAGAAATGGGATCAAATCCCTCAAGATTCGCAAGAAAACATGGGTACGCCGAACTTGGTATTTGAGATGAAAGCGTAACGGTCACTTGCACGGTCGGAACAATAGGAAGGACGAAAGGGAGTGATTGAGGGATAGTCGTACTCTCACCTAAGTAATCTGTATCGAACTGGAAAGATTCCATCAATGGTTCGAAACAACTGTAAGCAACCGAGTCTGATGGTTCAACTAACTCATCTGAAAATGTAAAGGACTTAAACTCGGAAGGTGAGTTTTCAACATCATCCGAAAAAGTAAAACACTCGTAAGTGTTATCATCTGTGAGAACAGTATCAGATTCAAAGGAAAAATTTTCAAGCTCACAGTTTTCAAGTGTGATCGTGGTCGGAACGATGGAAACGAGGGAGGGTGATATAACAGTTAAAGGTTCGGGAGGATGAATTGGAAAATCCGACACATCAAACAAAAATGATTCAACCTCAATATTATCCT
The DNA here is from genome assembly GCA_030015575.1 of Agapanthus africanus. Lineage (NCBI taxonomy): Eukaryota > Viridiplantae > Streptophyta > Magnoliopsida > Asparagales > Amaryllidaceae > Agapanthus > Agapanthus africanus. Next base: position 249,643,999 of record CM057347.1, on the reverse strand, counting down.
CAAAACTCTCCTCAATACTTTCCTTATAATTCTCCTCAAAATTCAACTCATCCATGCCAGTATCATTAACATCAAGACGCATCTAAGATTCGGGAGAAACATTTAATAACTCAGGATGATGATTTGAACATAAAATCTCAATTAAATCGACAGGTTCATCATCCGAAATATTCCCGGCGTCTATATCCTCAATCAAGTGAAAATCAATTTTCTTAGACACCTCATCAAAAGCATGGATATCTATCGATTTAGGTTCTAGATGGGAGGTCTAAAGATCGAAAGGATTAGGTGCGGTTTCACTCGAAAGGGGTTCCTCACAATTTGGCAAATCAAGCACTACAAAATCACACAACTCGTTTTTATTTTCAATTGGTGAATTATTTGGGACAATCGATGGAAAACCGGAGTTGTGGGTTTCAATTGGGTAAGGGTAGGTTTGATTTGGAAATCCTCTCACATTCTCATTCTGTCCAACAGCCTCCTCATGCATTGAAAAATTTGGAGCTAGCGTGAAACTAGCTACCGGTTCAGCAGGTTGCATAAGGGCGGCCACGGACGCTTCCACATTCCTAACCATTTTGTTTGTTGCTGCAATATAAGCCTTCAACGACTCTTCCAAACTAGACTTGGATGGTGAGGGGGTTTCGGTAAAAGATTCGAAATCGTGTGGATATGCAAAACTCCCTAATGGCTGTGTAGAAGCAGTGTCTAGTGAGGGTGGGAAAGTCGGATAGGACTGGTAGGAAGTGGGTGGTTGGACAGGGGTAGGGTCAACATGTGGATAAAAAGGTGAATAATCGTACGGGCCCCTAGAACTAGATGTGTGGAGAGGGTTGAAAGATCGGCTGCGAAATTGAGCAATATGCTCAGCAATGGACATCGGTTTAGGAGTTACAGCAGGATTCGAAAAAGTGGTGTCAACATATGGAGGTGGTAAAGGTTGACTTGGTTGACACAAAGTGGGTTGAAAAGTCTAACTGTTTCTCCTAGACGCCTCTATTTGATCTTTCAAAGATATTTTAGGCAAGGAAGGATCGTCTTTAAATTGACCGAACAAATTGACGTAGGACGCAAAATTAGGTTCGGGATACCAAAGTTCGGCAAGTGATTTATTATGTGGGGTACCCATGTTAGAAGAAAGGGTGAAAGAAAGAAAGTTGGGTGGTAGTGTAAGGATTTATTTGCGGCAAAAGTTTGCAAGTTCTCTAATAAAAATTTTCATTTTTCTTTTTCTTTATTTGAAAATTGTTGCAAAAAGATTTTTAATAAAAGATATGCAACAGAAAAATATTACTTGCAATCAGTTATTATTTTAAGCATATCACAAAGAATCTTTATTTGGAAAAAATTGTTGCAAAAAGATATTCGAGAAAAGATATGCAACAAAAAAGATTACTTGCAATCAATTTCTATTTTAAACGAGGCGCACAAATCCTGCACAAGATTGTTATTTGGAAGGGGAAATATTTTTATAGCGCACAGAATCCTGCAGGAATTTTCAGAAAAGATATTTCAAAAATTACAGAAAAGAAACAGAGGGGCTTACAGAAGATTTTTCACGAGCTGTAGACACTAGATAGCCGCGTTTCCGCGGTATAATGTGGGATTACACCGCGGTTTCGCGGTCAGGTAGTCGGCGCGAGACCCTAGAATTTTTCTGACGCTCTGATCCCACTAGAAGGCCGCGTTTCCGCGGTCTAAGATGGGTAAGCGCGGCGGAATCGCGGCGTGGTGGAGGCTTCATGGTGCGGCAAAATTCCACTGTTCTGTTTTGAAAATCCTTCTCTGTTCTGATCTCCTGATTTCTGTTTCGCTTTCTGGAAATTTCCAGATTCGATTTTGTATATCTTGCAAAATTCAAACAACAAAGTATCCTTTCCAAAAATAACAGATGAAATATTTTTTTATTTTTTATGATTTTTCAGATTTTTATGAATTTTTATTTTATTAAGATTAACCCGAAATTGCAAAAAGGAAAGTTCTGCGCCATCCCCGGCAACGGCGCCATTTGATTTAAGTCTCAAAAACTATCTATTACCGCAATCAAGAACGGCGTCGCATGAAGCTAGCCGGTGAGTACGGGTCGGTCCACAGGGATGTTGTGAATCTCCTAGTCGCGCTAACGAGTTAATTCCGAATGGTGTTCGGATTGCTTATTAAATCTAAAATCTAAATCTATCTATCTATGATTATCTAGATCTAGTCTTGCTAGGGTTAGGTTTAGGGATGGTTTGGAAATGCAGGTAAATCTCAACGCTTTCTATACCCGAATGAAGATCTATGAGGAGTTATGGTAATTATCAATAAAGGGGATTAGATCCATTCGGGAAGGTGTTCCTTCCTCTAGGTTCTTGTCCTTCCTTTAGAGATCCTTACCCTAACCTCCATGGAAAACACGCACAAACGGGCCTTTACACTACGGTGTCACCGCTACCTCGAGGGATAGGGTGCCCTAGGGCGCGGTGTGTGCGTGTATGCATGGAGTCCTATTGAAAATATATTATGGGTAAGAAAGGGATGAGAGATCTCATCTCTCAAAATCCTTCCCCAAAGCTAACTCTAAGAAATTTATCTACGGCAAGAAATTAAATCTACCTAGGGCAAAGAATTGAAATCAAAACTAGAGCAAGGAATTAAATCTACTTACAGATGCTCTCTCCAATCATCAACGCAGCTTTATCAGATCTGAATTCATGAGTTGAAAAGAAACACCGATGCTCTCCATAAAGAGATCTGAATTTATTATTAAAAGGAGGCATAAGAATTACAATGATTAGAGTTCCTATTTATAAAAAATAGGAAACCCTAGGTTACATCTATATCGCATGTCTACAATTACAAAAATACCCCCAGGAAATCTTTTCAGAGCCGCAAAAACATTATGGTAAAATTTAATCTGTGTACAGGCATAGGACGGCCGCGGAACCGCGGCAATGGCGGGCTTGGGCCGCGGTTCCGCGGCCCTTTGACAAGATTGGTTGATCAATTTTTTATGGGCTTCTTCAGGGTTCTTTGGGCTTCTGGTTCTTGGGTTTATTTTATCAATTGAGCTTCTTCATTAGTTCCAGATCTTCAGTGAACATTTTGCAATGGATCTTTTAACTGTTTTGCTTTGACATTTTGGACCTTGCGTTGCCTTGTTGATTGTGAACTGTCTTTCGATGTAGGCTTGACTAAGATCCTCCTATTTGTTGGTCAAAAGTCCATATTTTCATCGTCTTTACATCGTTTTCACTGTTTCCTATCCCAGAACCTGTAACCTGCAACATGTAGCAGACATGCGTCAAAAGCACCTGTTTATTTATAAAAAGAATAAGAATGGGGAATATAATAATGCAATATTATGGTGTGAACATGACTCCGTCAAGGCGTAGTGTACGGTAGCTAAGTGGTGCTTGTTTGTTGCATAAATGGGATTGGTTAGGACAGTCGTGCGGCCTTGTTGACTCCGTCAAGGGCACGTACGGGTGGGTTTAATACAATCCAGATAATGACGGGTTGAACTTGACTAGGACTCTTTGATTTGTTGACTCCGTCAAGGTCACTTGGGTCCTAGGGGTAAAAATCACATCGGGAGTTTCTAAAGAAATTGAAACTTGCCAGGCATGCGCATACCTTCTGGAAAACGTGAGTGGATTCCGTCACGTTATCATGCGATGATAGTTGGATCCCGATTCCTACTGATGAGTTGGTTTACTCCTCAGGTGATCCCGACTAATTCTTTTTTCAGGTTTGGAGGAGAATTTGACGTTACAGTGGGAGGTTTCCTGATTAGATAAATTGGTAAACATTCTGATCTAGGTTAGAGTGCACGCTGAGTGTTTCTTTTCTCTCTCTCTCTTTGGCAGCGACCATGACTCGACCCTAAGACTATGACTCAGTGACCAAAATTAACCGAACCTTCTTTAACACTGGCTTTTGGATTGTCAGAGTTGCAAACCTCATTGCCACTCCTGCTTTTACCCTTTTCTCCAGGACACCCCGTATTACTACGAACGTCCACTTCCATTGGATAAAACCATCGTATGGTTATATACGAACTCGAAGGAATTTATTCGAGGATGGTTTCCGGTTCTGGAGAAAACGGATAGGACTATTCAGTTGTCTTTTCCTTTTACCTTCTCTCAGGTTGCGAGTACTCCTTGGTTTAGGAGATAGTACACCTATTACGCAAATTAGATAGTCTTCTTCCAAACCATAAGCAAGTGCCGACCGGTAGGGAATGAAGAAAACCAATTAGGCTAACGATGGTGTACAGAAGGTATTATGTAAAGACAAATAAAGGGATTAAAAGGAGGGCAAAGTAAATTGCGACTGCTATTCTCGACCAAACCAAGTATTTCATTACCACTCCTACTTCACCTTTGTATTTCTCCAGGACACTCCGTATCACTACGAAGATCCACAGTTTATTGGATACTCCATCGTATGGTTATATACGAACTCGAAAGGAACTTGTTCCAGTTCGGGGATGGATTCTGGTTCAGGAGAAATAGGAATAAGGTTTATTCGGTTGTATTTTATCTTCATCTTCTCTCGCATTGAGAGTGCTCTTAGGATTAGGACAGTACACCCATTACGCTTATTAGATAGTCTTCTTCCAAACCATAGGCTGGTGCCGAACGGTAGGGAAAGAAGAAAACCATTTGGCCTAAAGGGGTGTGCAGAAGGTAACGACTAAAGACAAATAAAGGGATTTGGAGAGGTGGCAAAGAATTATACGGTTACAGTTGTGAATCTGGATAATGGAAGAGGCATTACTAGGAATACCGGGATACCCCATCGAAACATTTCAATGTTTCAGTTTCTCTGTGTACTCTTAAAAGAAAACTGATTTCCCAATTAGATACTTGCTCCAGGGTATGTATTTACCAGGTTTGATTCTCACATCTGTATGGTTTTACAGATGATGAGTGGGAGTAAGTTATTGGGAATTAGGTGATCATCCTCATTATATCGGAATTCGTTGTAATTAGTGATATTTGAGGAAGTCACCTGGGTTGTTTGCCGGACAGCAAATATTTGGTTTTGAATATCCGTTGTTATGCACCAATTTCAAATTGATATATCTATACGTCTATTGTTATAGAGTGAGATATACCTTTTTGAAATTATGTCCATGACATTTACCTATATCAGTGGATGGTTAGGTAAGGAGCATTAAACAGCGGTGTAATTCTTCTTAACCATAAGTATAGTTTTCGACCTACGACACACAGGGAATGAGTTATTAGACTCAGGGGACTTATACAGAGTATTGTATGTTGTCCAGTGTCCATTAGGACAGAGGGGTTGGTCCTCGTACTATATTCTGTTTACCTGTGACTTCTCTGGTTCTTAGACATGTGTTTCATAGAAACACAGGGTCCAAGTTTTGAGAAGTTATAGGTATGTGGATAAAGTAAAGAACCAGGTGTTGCAAGTATCGGGATTCTTCAAGGTGATTGAAGATGTAGATACTTATGTATGGTATTCAATTGATAGTAATGATTAAGAGAACTTGCTTCTCTTTCAGATTACTCATAATTGGAAGCATTCTTAAGTTGAGTAACGCTGATCGGCCTCCTTCTATTTAGTTGACATGCACTGGAGACAGCTGCATGATTTGAATCTGGTTCAATTAAATTAGTGTCTCTGTTTATGTATTGGATACAGAACAGTTCATATCTTAACGATGTTAAGGTACGGGGAGTTGTCCGGCTTATGCTTAAAACCAGACTCTGGATAACTCAAGGCACGTTTTCTGTAATGGTTGTTTGTGGGTTGACCCGGGCTATGACGAGGGTTGATTTTCTACCATATGGAAGATCAATAGTGATATTGTTCTTGACTTGCCACGGTTTTAATAAAAATGGATTTTTCATAAAACAGTAGTGGGAGTATGGTAGAACTGGAAGTGATTCCAGAACCGCAAACGATTACTGAAGATTTGATAAGAACCTAAAGATTCAATCTAGTTTGACATTCCATTAGCCACTCCGCAGATATGGTGGGTAACCTCAGGCACCTGAGAGGTACTCTGGTAGCCTCAAGGACGGTGACAAGGAGGTTCTTGTTTACCCAGACTTGCCATTGCTGTTGTTCCAGACTGTGAGACCAGGCAGGAGGATGAGTATAGCGTCGTTCTAAACTAGCTTTAGAAGTGCACGTGTATATGACTCTGCCAGAGGGTTGTCGTAGTCAGTGGGAGCAGTGAAAGCATGGTGGACAAGTGGCTTATGTCTATTTATATACTAAAGCGGATATAGCGGAGATAGATCATCTATTTCTGATGTAACAGTCATAGGTTTGACTTCATCAGAATAGGGGATGGATCTGTTAAGAAGGTAGTAGGGTGTGATGTCCTGGTATTTGGATGACATACACAGAGTAGGAAGTGAGATTCCTATACTACGATCGGTTATAGTTTGGTTGTCACACAGTGGTTTCTCCAGATAGGATATTAATCCAGTCCTGGAGAAACATTCGGATGCAGTTTTAGAACATAAGTTAATGTTCTAGGGAAATGATAATGGCAGCCTCCTTTGGGAGACGGTTATCATTCCAGGCTTCCAAGGTGACCTGGATGACAGAGTGACTGTCAGAGTTATAGTTCTCCCTCTGAGGAGGGGCGGTATTTTGGACAGGTGGTCCAGGCGGATACTGAGGGAGGCATGGCGCAGGATACTGATTAAGTTCAGTTGACGATACAGCCTAAGAAGTTTGGATTTGGAGTTCATTTATGAGATAGGTCCCATCAGATATCCAGACATATTTTAAGACAGGTATTGCTCATTTCGGGAGATGGGTTTCTCCGCAAACTTGAAATATAGAGAGACATAGAAAGAAACATCACCGCGGATCCACTCACTGAGGCTATTCCTCGAACGCAATAGTTTCACAAACGAGCTTTGTGAGACTGACTAGTAGAGGAGTTGGGTGTTCGGTATCACACGGGCTATGTGTATGCGACATCGCAATAATTAGCCTTGAGTGCAAGTGGGAGATTGTAAGTCCACATTGCTCATCCCGGTTCTTACGGGGAGGCGGAAACGACGAAAAACGATGATTTGGCGCAAGGCAACATGGACTCAAAGTACGGATCTTGGCTAAACTAGAAACTAGTAAACTACTAGAGGTTTTAACTACTATGCTGTAGAAAGTATACCTCACGGAACCGGTCCTTCGAGTCTTCATTCCGCTGTCCCGCTCGTCCATCCAAGCTCCAAGCGTCGATCCGGACCTTAGGCATCTCGGCGGCCTTCTTGAGTCGAAGACGATCCACCCGAGAGATGTACACAGAGCTCCACCTCGAGCCGAGGCAACTAGGGCAAAGAGATTGCTAGTCAAGAAGCCCTAGGATGTGTAGAGGAGATGTATGGATGTGTTTGTCTTTTTGGGATCTTTTTCTCTCAACACATGAGATCAAAAGATGAGATCAAGAGGAGGAAGAAGAAGGAGAAACTTAGCAACCATGGAGCTTTTCTTTTTCTTCTCACTTCATGAGAGAGAATGAGAAGAGAATAATGAATAGATTAACTAAGGGAAATGAACCATGGTTGCAATAATACACTAAAATCATCATTACTAATCTTATCATGATAAAGTTGATGGCACATTGAATTGACCATTATCATAACTCAAGAATTAAAAAGAAAATGAAGGAAGAGGGTAGATCTCTCTTGAAGGTCAATGGTCAACACGGTCAACGGGTCAACAAACACAAGAGAGGTCTAAGTGGTCAAATGGTCAATGCAATTAGCCATCACTAATCTATCACCAAAAGGATTAGTAAACAATGTCTCCGGCTCATAACGGTTTTGACCAAATGAATTGTCAAAACCCTAATAAGTGTGCCACATTACGGTTTTGGCCGAACCAACTGCCAAAACCCTAATGGGGCACCTCCTCCTTCATCGCTCCTCAAAACTGTGCATACACACCCGCATCCGCATTCCGTAGAATGCGAATGCACAGAAGACAAATCGAATCCATCTGTGCAATACTAGGATCTGGCTTAAACCAAAGCCCACTAGTATTGCCAGCCCGAACAGCATACACACACAAGTGCACGTAAGTGATCGTAGCCCTGCCGTAAAACGATACAGCCTCTACACGTTTCTCTCAATTCAGGGAAACTCTCTGTGTGGGACTCTAAAGACTCGACACTACGCTGGCAGTGGGTTTAACCACAGACCGCAAGAGGTACTAGCTGTACGTAATGGTCACCAGGTAAATGTCGATAAGAAGGCCGATGAGGTAAACCCATCTGAATTCCTACTGAGCCTGTATGTGACAATCTCCATACAGTCCGGTCTGTTCGTCTGATACATCGCATGGCGGGCCTAGGGGGCGGTGAACGTCAGTCCTCTAATAGCGGTACAAGTCGTATCGGAGTGTAGCCCAGAACACCCTGAGATAACACTGCAAACCTACCAGTATATCTCGCTTGCCCTGGCTAGGGACTACTTGTGTAATGGCTTTCCTAGACACAGCGCGATGTCAACCCCCAATACCGGGAGAGACGAATCCTGTCAAACCGTCACTGCCTCCAAGTGCTTCGGGACTGTACCCAACTACTACCTGTTTGCACGACTCCTTTGAGCCGTGGTAGGGTAGTAATCTAAGTACAGTAGGAACACACTCGAGGCGAAGTGACAGTGTCAAGTCAGCGGACTAAGCTGTACTCATGTCACCTGGGAACTGATAACTGACGATAGGTATAATACCAACCAACAGTTCCCGATGAGTCCTGTCCAGTGTACTCGTAACCTAACGAGCACCCGCATACTATCTCAAGTACGACGTACTGACGGCTGTGGGACAGACCGTCTCCCCCGCTGGGATGAGAAGCGCATACGCTAGTCTACTCCGGAGTATCGATGCCCTGTCTCAATAGTCCTACGACTAGGGACCTGTATAAGGATGTTCTTATGGATTACCCATCCCCCACGAGTGTGAGCGCCATCACAACGCTGGTAATCAAGCAAAGATCCTAAGGGCTCTACTAATATGTATATAAGCGATATGCTAAAAGAAACACATGCACATATTGAAGTAGAGACAAACCAAGTAGCATACTACCATTTTGAGCAAGATTGTCTATACAACTGTGAATATCCCAAGCTTCCATTAAGTAATATACAAGCTAGTATGATACAGTAATGGCCTCTAGGGCATATACACTAACAATCTCCCACTTGCACTAAGGCCATGTACTGGCGTATCGAAGACCTATCATCTCGATCAGCCGCTCGAACTGAGTCTGGGGTAGGGCCTTCGTGAGTGGATCTGCAGTGTTGTTCTCCGTATTTACTCTCTTCACCTCGATCTCCCTGCGATCTACGATCTCCCTAATCAGGTGGTACCGCCTCAAAATGTGCCTGGACTTCTGATGGGACCTGGGTTCCTTCGCTAAAGCTATAGCGCCGTTGTTGTCGCAATACAGCGGTATTGGATCAACAATGGTAGGAACCACCTGAAGCTCCATGAGGAACTTCTTCATCCAGACAGCTTCCTTTGCGGCATCGCAAGCAGCTATGTACTCCGCTTCCATAGTTGAGTCTGCAACGGTCTTCTTCTTGGAACTCTTCCAGCAAACCGCCCCTACATTGAGGGTAAATACATAACCCGACATGGACTTGGAGTCATCCTTGTCACTCTGGAAGCTGGAGTCAGCAAAGGCCTTAAGTTGGAGGTCTTTTCCGCCATACACCAAGAACATCTCCTTAGTCCTTCTCAGGTACTTGAGAATGTTCTTTACCGCTATCCAGTGTTTCTCCCCTGGGTTCGACTGATACCGGCTTACAACGCTCAATGCGTATGCTACATCTGGTCTGGTACACAACATCGCATACATTATAGAGCCTACCGCAGAAGCGTAGGGTATAATAGACATGCGATTCCTTTCCAAATCAATCTTGGGAGATATCTCTTTGGAGAGGGTGATCCCGTGACAAGCCGGTAAATTACCGCGCTTGGAATCTTCCATACTGAATCTTTTCAGTATGGTATCGATGTACCATGACTGTGAAAGTCCCAACATCCTCTTAGATCTATCACGATAGATCTGGATCCCCAGAATGTAGTTGGCATTGCCCAGGTCCTTCATGGAGAACCTCTGCGACAAGAATCCTTTGACTGACTGTAGCATAGGAATATCATTTCCGATTAAGAGAATGTCATCCACGTACAAGACGAGGAATACTACAGTTCTCCCTACAATCTTACTGTAAATGCATGGTTCATCTGGGTTTTTGATAAAGTCGAATTCTTTGACAGTATCATCAAAGCAGATGTTCCAACTCCGCGATGCCTGCTTAAGTCCATAAATGGACTTGAGCAACTTGCACACTCTACCGCTGCTCCCACTCTGAATGAATCCCTCCGGCTGATCCATATAGACGCACTCTTCCAAATTTCCATTTAGGAAAGCCGTCTTTACGTCCATCTGCCAGATTTCATAATCGTGGAAGGCAGCAATGGCAAGAAGGATCCGAATGGATTTCAGCATAGCCACTGGAGAAAAGGTCTCGTCATAGTCCAAACCAGGTCTTTGACGAAAACCCTTTGCAACAAGTCTAGCTTTAAAGGTCTCAACCTGCCCATCTACACCAATCTTCTTTCTGAAGATCCATTTGCAGCCTACGGGTTTTACCCCTTCTGGAGCAAAGTCCAAAGTCCAAACTTTGTTGGTGTACATGGACTCCATCTCAGCCCGCATTGCATCCAGCCATTTTACCGAGTCGCCGCTCTGAATGGCTTGCTGGAAGCTAGTAGGCTCACCACAATCCATGGTGCAATCCTCTCTATCCCCGTCTATGAGAAAACCGTAGTATCTCTCGGGCGGATGAGACTGCCTACTACTCCTGCGGAGTGGCGCTGGAATGTCCGGTTCTCCTGAACCTTCTGGTTCTACCAAGGTTTCAGTAACAGCTTGTGGTTCTGGAATTTCTTCCAGTTCTATTGCTCTCCCACTTATCTGATTTTCTAAAAATTCAGTTTCCAAGAAGTGGGCATGCTGAGAAACAAAAACCTTTTGTTTCTCTGCGGAATAGAAAAGATACCCCCTGGAGTTCTTTTGGTATCCCACAAACTTACACAGTACTGAGCGTGCCTCGAGCTTGTCCGCATGCTGCTTTTTTACAAAAGCTGGACATCCCCATGTCTTAAGGTACTTAAGACAGGGTTTCTTCCCACTCCACATTTGATATGGGGTGGTAGGCACAGTCTTGGTTGGAGCCATGTTCAAGAGATATGCTGCTGTTTCTAGTGCATAACCCCAGAAAGATCGCGGCAACTCAGGCTTACTCATCATGGTACGAACCATATCCAATAGGGTTCGATTCCTACTTTCCGATACACCATTGTGTTGTGGTGTGTATGGAGGAGTAAGCTGAGAGAGAATCCCATTCTCTTTTAAGTAGCCCAGAAACTCGGCACTTAAGTATTCACCACCTCGATCAGATCTCAGTGTCTTGATACTTTTGCCTGTTTGTTTTTCAACTTCATTCTTGTATTCCTGAAATTTCTCAAAGGCCTCGGATTTGTGCTTCATCAAGAAGACATGCCCATACCTAGAGAAATCATCTGTGAAAGTAATGAAGTATGAATAACCACTTCGCGCATGTGTAGACATTCGACCACACACATCACTGTATATGAGTTCCAAGAGCTCGCTTGCTCTTTCTCCATGTCCAGTGAACGGAGTCTTTATCATCATTCCCATGAGACAAGATTCACAAGTGGCATAAGACTGATACTCGAACGGATTCAAGTATCCCTCTTTATGTAACTTTGTTAACCGTGTCTCATTAATGTGACCCAGTCTACAATACCATAAGAAAGCCTGATTTGTTTCCGGAGACTTTCTTTTAAGTATGTTATGGACACTGAAGATCTGAGCTTGATTCAATACGTATATTCCGTTTTGTAATATACCTGACCCAATCAGAACTTGATTTAGGTGGATGTTGACTGCATCGCTTACAAAAGTAAAATCATATCCATCCTTAGAAATTAAGGATACATATATGATATTACATGTCGCACCTGGTACATAAAAACAGTTACGCAGAATCAATATCTGCCCAGTTGTCAGTCCTAGATGATATTCCCCTACGGATTCAGCATACATGCTCATTCCGTTAGCAACCTTGAGAGTCATATCACCTTTCCTGATAACCCTACGGTTTCTCAGAGCCTGTAACGAATTATAGATATGAGATCCTGATCCGGTATCCAATACCCAGGAAGTAGGGTTAACTGACATACAGTTCTCTATTACAAACACACCCGAAGCCGAAGCCACAACATGCTTCGAATTCTGGCTACTGGTTTTGCAAGCCCTGCAATCCTTCTGCCCATGTTCATTCCCGTTACAATAGGAACATCCCTCTTTTACTACATCCAGTCCCGAAACATCTGCCCTTCCCTTTCTTTCTACTTCCCTGGTTTCCTTCAGGGTAGTAGGTAGAGACTGTTGAACTAAGTCAGCATCTGACCCGTTCTTCAACATGGTTTTCAGGTCCGAGAGCTCAAAAGAGCTAGTCTCTGTAAGGACGTTGCCCCCTACAGATGACCCGATAGCCAACCTCGCTGGAAGCAATTCGTTCGAGTTCTCATATCTTGCGATACGAGATTGCTCTCCATATAAAACTTTGTTATGGAGGAAGATAGAACCTGAGTCCATCTTCTCGTGTTGCCTCTGGTATATACCATCAACTGAAGCTAACACGAGGCACTTGGCTTTCGCACAGTCTTCTTCCGATGTCCTACGGATATCAATATCCGTGACAGGGGAAACTGGACCTGAGACGGCAGGGGTTGGATCAGTCAAGAGGTGTCCTAGCTTGTCATGGGCAATGGACATCTGGACAGACCTTTGCCAGTCATAACAGTCAGATTCAGTCATTTTATTATCTAGATGCAACCTAGGTGCGGTCACTGGGTCGCTGCAATTAAGAGAGAGAGAAGAAAACACTCAGCATGATGCTCTTGCAAGTTTAGATTGGTTTTTAATTTATCTGAACAGGATGGCTCCCACTGTCTCTCGAATCCCTCCTCAAACCATAAAGGAAGAATCAGTCAGGATCAATCTCATCGTACAATACTTGCTTAACCGTTCAGCCAGGCCAGTGTCGGTACTTCGAGGGAGGTTTTCCAACGCTTTCGTAAAGTTCCTTAATTAAGTAACCTCTTTTCCCTGTGGGCGTAGCCCCGCTAACACCTTTCTAGACACTTACTTGGTTTGTAGTATTGATCGTTAAGTGAGAAAGTTCCCGAGGAGTAGCATATACTCACAGTAGGATCGGGATCCAAATATCATCGCGTGACAAAACTGAAGGAATCCTACTAGAATCATCACACTCCAAATGGTATGCAGTGCTATCAAGTTTCAGTACTTCTGAAACTCCCGATGTGGATTTTTTCCCCATGCTCTTATGACCTTGACGAAGGTCAACAAATCATAAGTCACATGTCAAGTTCTACCCGTCTTTGTCCAGGTTAATTTGAACCCACCCGTACATACCCTTGACGAAGGTCAACAAGGTAATACGACTGTCCCAAACCAACGCATCTATCTATGCTACATATAAACACCCAATAGCTACCAATCACTATGCCTTGACGAAGGTCAACAAACATAGCTTGAATACTATTGAATATTCATACGAAATGACGGAGGGCTACGAATGGTTTTAGCGAAACCGTGAACGTAGTGAACTTGATATAATCGATAGAACGAGATAGCTTTTAAAAAGAGTGGTTCAAGCTCCGCGTTTAAAAAGCTGGTTTTTGAAAAGAACCGAGTGGTTTTGAAAGTGTTCCAATGACTTTTACTTGGTTTATTTTTCTTGCATTAGTTCTTTTAATGCGTCCCATCATTTAACCCTACCATTGCAGAAAACAACCAAAATATGACGTACGCTTATGCCATTCGCATTCGCCACGGGGCCCCGTCATCACCTGTTAGGTTACTTAACTAACGACAGAGCGGGGGCTGGGCTAGCGCGGCTGAAAAACATAAGCAACGCCTAAATAGATATCATACATAGATATATAGCAATGATAGCCATTACAGATCACAGATGAACACTTTGGATATACTAGGAATCTGCGATTCGTTCGAGCTTGCAACGAAAAGCGGATTACACGGTCGCGATGAATAGCCAAACCCCACCCTAGACCCCTACGGGTGCGGCAAACTACCCGCTAATTACCCGAAGCAAAGCAACCTCCCTCAACACCGTGAGTAGGCCACTCGGCACTTCTAGATACCCGGTAGTTTGTGCAATCCACCTTGGGTCTATCCTAGGAGCAAAAATAGTAAAAAGAAATTATACAATGACGGCTACAACCCCGACCCGGTTGTGCGGCCAAACAAATAATATTACATCAATTTTCAAATTTTACAATGAATGAAAGAAAAAGAAACTCTCATCTCACACCCATTCCTGGCTATTCATCCGCGACAATCCACCGAGTTCATATACACAAACCATCAACATTACAGATCACAGATATGTATAACTCCCACTAATCGACGTATAGTGATTAGCGGACGTTCAATACATATATCACATCACAGAAAATATTCATTAGCCAAAGAGTACGGAATATCGATCAAAATACGGATTTATAACCACCCCAAAAGTCAATTTGCTCTCTGGAAATTCTGGGTGGAAAAAAACATGTATTAAAAATCACAAAACAGCCAAATAAAAACACTGCAAGAAACCCGGTCCACGACCGAGTCAATGCGGCCGCGGAAACGCGGCAAGAAGCATGTTCTTGTCGCGGAACCGCGGCGGTTTGGTCGGTTCAGTGGACCGGTTTTCTTCTGTAGTTTTAAAAAACCCTGAGACGAATTTTCATATATGTTAAAAAAATTTTAGAGGATTATAAAAATTCGACAGAAACTTGTTTTTTGTCGGATGTGTTTTGCGACTTTTTTCCGATCGATATTCTAAACACTTTGCTAACTTACTAGTTTATGTTTAGCTAGGCTCTGATACCACTGTAAGTCCACATTGCTCATCCCGGTTCTTACGGGGAGGCGGAAATGACGAAAAACGATGATTTGGCGCAAGGCAACATGGACTCAAAGTACGGATCTTGGCTAAACTAGAAACTAGTAAACTACTAGAGGTTTTAACTACTATGCTGTAGAAAGTATACCTCACGGAACCGTTCCTTCGAGTCTTCATTCCGCTGTCCCGCTCGTCCATCCAAGCTCCAAGCGTCGATCCGGACCTTGGGCACCTCCGCGGCCTTCTTGAGTCGAAGACGATCCACCCGAGAGATGTACACCGAGCTCCACCTCGAGCCGAGGCAACTAGAGCAAAGAGATTGCTAGTCAAGAAGCCCTAGGATGTGTAGAGGAGATGTATGGATGTGTTTGTCTTTGTGGGATCTTTTTCTCTCAACACATGAGATCAAAAGATGAGATCAAGAGGAGGAAGAAGAAGGAGAAACTTAGCAACCATGGAGCTTTTCTTTTTCTTCTCACTTCATGAGAGAGAATGAGAAGAGAATAATGAATAGATTAACTAAGGGAAATGAACCATGGTTGCAATAATACACTAAAATCATCATTACTAATCCTATCATGA
This sequence comes from Agapanthus africanus, assembly GCA_030015575.1. Classification (NCBI taxonomy): domain Eukaryota; kingdom Viridiplantae; phylum Streptophyta; class Magnoliopsida; order Asparagales; family Amaryllidaceae; genus Agapanthus; species Agapanthus africanus. The sequence goes on along the minus strand of CM057347.1, from coordinate 249,628,406 downwards.
TAAAGTTGATAGCACATTGAATTGACCATTATCATAACTCAAGAATTAAAAAGAAAATGAAGGAAGGGTGTAGATCTCTCTTGAAGGTCAATGGTCAACACGGTCAACGGGTCAACAAAGTCAAGAGAGGTCTAAGTGGTCAAATGGTCAATGCAATTAGCCATCACTAATCTATCACCAAAAGGATTAGTAAACAATGTCTCCGGCTCATAACGGTTTTGACCAAACGAATTGTCAAAACCCTAATGAGTGTGCCACATTACGGTTTTGGCCGAACCAACTGCCAAAACCCTAATGGGGCACCTCCTCCTTCATCGCTCCTCAAAACTGTGCATACACACCCGCATCCGCATTCCGTAGAATGCGAATGCACAGAAGACAAATCAAATCCATCTGTGCAATACTAGGATCTGGCATAAACCAAAGCCCACTAGTATTGCCTGCCCGAACTGTAAGTCCACATTGCTCACCCCGGTTCTTACGGGGAGGCGGAAACGACGAAAAACAATGATTTTGTGCAAGGCAACATGGACTCAAAAGCAAGGATCTTGGCTAAACATGAAACTAGTAAACACTTAGAGGTTTTAGCTACTATGCTGTAGAAGGTATACCTCACGCAACCGGTCTTTCGGGTCTTCATCCCGCTGTCCCACTCGTCCATCTCAGCTCCAAGTGTCGATCAAGACCTTGGGCACCTCCGCGGCCTTCTTGAGTCGAAGACGATCCACCCGAGAGTTGTACACTAAGCTTCGCCTCAAGCCAAGGCAACTAGGGCAAAGAGATTGCTAATCTAAATGCCTTAGGTTGTGTAGAAGAGAAAGATGGATGTGTTTGTCTATGTGGATTCTTTTTCTCTCAACACATGAGATCAAAAGAAGAGATCAAGAGGAGGAAGAAGAAGAAGAAAGTTTGCAACCATGGAGCTTTTCTTTTTCTTCTCACTTCATGAGAGAGAATGAGAAGAGAATAATGAAAAGATTAAACCCAAATGAAATGAACCATGGTTGCAATAATACATAATAATCATCATTACTAATCCTATCATGAAAAGGGTTGATGGCACATTGAATTGACCATTATCATAATACAAGAAATAAAAAGAAAATGAAAGAAGAGTGTAGATCCCTCTTGAAGGTCAATGGTCAACACGGTCAACGGGTCAACAAAGTCAAGAGGGGTCTAAGTGGTCAAATGGTCAATGCAATTAGCCATCACTAATCTATCACTAAAAGGAATAATAAACAATGTCTCCCACTCATAACGGTTTTGACCAAACGAATTGTCAAAACCCTAATCAGTGTGCCACATTACGGTTTTGGCCGAACCAACTGCCAAAACCCTAATGGGGCACCTCCTCCTTCATCACTCCTCAAAACTGTGCATACATACCCGCATCAGCATTCCGTAGAATGCGAATGCACAAAAGACAAATCAAAACCATCTGTGCAATACTAGGATCTGGCTTAAACCAAAGCCCACTAGTATTGCCTGCCCGAACAGCATACGCACACAAGTGCACGTAAGTGATCGTAGCCCTTCCGTAAAACCATACGGCCTCTACACGTTTCGCTCAGTGCAGGAAAACTCTCTATGTGGGACTCTAAAGACTCGACACTACGCTGGCAGTGGGTTTAACCACAGACCACAAGCGGCACTAGCTGTACGTAACGGTCCCCAGGTAGATGTCGATAAGAAGGCCGATGAGGTAAACCCATCCGAACTCCTACTGAGCCTGTATGTGACAATCTCCGTACAGTCCGGTCTGTTCATCTGATACATCGCATGGCGGGCCTAGGGGGGCGGTGAACGTCAGTCCCCTAATTGCGGTACAAGTCGTGTCGGAGTGTAGCCCAGAACACCCTGAGATAACACTGGAAACCTACCAGTATATCTCGCTTGCCCTGGCCAGGGACTACTTGTGTAATGGCGAACTCCTACTGAGCCTGTATGTGACAATCTCCGTACAGTCCGGTCTGTTCATCTGATACATCGCATGGCGGGCCTAGGGGGGCGGTGAACGTCAGTCCCCTAATTGCGGTACAAGTCGTGTCGGAGTGTAGCCCAGAACACCCTGAGATAACACTGGAAACCTACCAGTATATCTCGCTTGCCCTGGCCAGGGACTACTTGTGTAATGGCTCTCCTAGACACAGCGCGATGTCAACCCCCAATACCGGGAGAGACGAATCCTGTCTAACCGTCACTGCCTCCAAGTGCTTCGGGACTGCACCCAACTACTACCTGTTTGCACGACTCCTTTGAGCCGTGGTAGGGTAGTAATCTAAGTACAGTGGGAACACACTCGAGGCGTGTAAGTGCACGGCGGCGCCCCGGCCGTCAATCTGACGGCCAAATGCGGAAGCGGTGATAAACTTTAATTTTTACTTGAACTGGTAAACCGCCGCGCACTAATACCCGGATCGAACCATTAATTAGTCCTAGCTAACTACAAGATGGGAAGAGAGATATACCGACAGATCCGAGTCCTCCGGTCTTCTCGTCGTCGTCCCGATCTCCTGCGGAAGCTCCGGTCTCCACCTCGTCGCCGGAAGTGCACCACATCGCCTACTTCTTTTACGGGCTCCCACCTCAATGCCGAGGCAACTCGGGCACGAAGCTGGCTAAACGACGTGCCCAAGATGTGCTGTAGAATGTAGTGTGGATTACTATGTCTCATTTTGGGGTTGTAGAATTGCCTTTGGTGGAGGGATTGAACTTAGAGCTTTTGAGAATGATCTTGTGGGATTTTGCAACATGAAATGAGCTAAAAAACCCACCCTCAAGATTTTGGACAGCCCCCATGCATAGTGGCCGGCCATCTTGGTGAGGGGGGGAGTGAGAGTGAGGGAGAGTATGATAGAAATGAGAGAGCCATCCAATAATGCAATGGAGAGAGAGAGAAGGCTATCATGCAAAAGGAATCATCACAAAATCAAACCCACACTCAACTAACAACCATCTCTCATCATCAACAATCATGTCCACAAAAGTCATGCCATCATGACAAGAAGTCAAGTCAAAAAGTCAAGGTATGGAGCAACCATGATGAAGTCAAAAAGTCAAGTGATCATGACATGGCAATAAGCAAAAGACCCCCTCCACAAATGCCTATTTGCAACAATGCAAATAAGCCCTCCTCCACCAATCTTCGGCCAATGAACGATACAAAGGAAATTGGCCGAAACAGAAAGCAAACTGGCAACTCCAGAAAACTAGTCCCGTAATAAATTACAGGAAAACCCCGATACTGTGCATACACACCCGCATTTGTATTCCGACCGAAATATAAATGCAATGAGACAAAATCTACACTGTACTATACTAGGATCCGGCTTAAACCAAAGCCGGCCAGTAATATCCGTCCGATCCTGATCCGTGCAATACCGCATGTATCTGATCGAACCTTGCCATATATCCATACGGCCTATAGTACAAACTGTCCGATCCTGATCCGTACAATACCGCATGTATCTGATCGGACCCTGCCATATCTCCATACGGCCTCTACAACTTTTCGCCCAAAACTTGAGTAACTGAATGTGGGGGACTCTAAAGACTCGTCAACACCTTGGTTGTGGATTTAACCACTAGCACGTCAGAGGTATAAGACAATACGTAACGGGCTACCAGGCATTGACTAAAAGGGACGTCTGTGAGCGAACTCAGCCTGACACCCTACTAAGCCTGTCAGTGACAATATCCGTACAGTCCGGTCCGTTCGTCTATGAGCATCGCATGGTGGGCCTAGGGGGTTGGTAAAAGTCAGACCCCCAAAAGCGGTACAAGTCGTGTCGGAGTGTAGCCCAGAACACCCTGAGATACAACTGGAATACCTACCAGTAAATCTCCTTGCCTCGGCCGAGGGCTTTGTGTAATGGCTCTCCTAGACACAGCGCGACCTCACCCCCAATACCGGGAGAGACGAACCCCTGAAGATACGCTCACTGCCTCCATGTGGCTCGGGACTGTACCCAACTAAAACCTGTTTGCACGACTCCTTTGAGCCGTGGTAGGGTAGTAATCAAAGTACAGTGGGAACTCACACGAGACAAATGACGATCCCCAGGTCGATGAACTAACCTGTACACATGTCACCAGGGAACTGCCATCTGACGTCTGGTATATGACCAACTAGCATGTTCCCGGCGAGTCCTGTCCGGTGTACTCATAACCCAATGAGCACCTGTATACATCTTAGGTGATCTAACTGACACCAATGGCTTGTGAGACCGGCCACCGCCCCTCGTCGGGGTCTCGACTGTATACACTAGTCTACTCTGGAGAATCGATGCCCTGTCTCGAAACTCTCACGACTAGGGACCTTTTAAGGATATGCTTATAGACCCCCAGCTCCCACTTATATGATCGCCCTCATACTGCTGGTGGTCAAACAAGAATCCTAGGGGCTCTATCAACGTGTAATAGCGACGTGTCAGGTCACCTAAAACAGTACACGATGATAAAGGTAAACCAGATAGCATACTATCATCTCGAGTAAGACTGTCCTACCGGGATAGGTCCTCCATCAATCATTGCAATCACGTACCTGTGACCTAATAATTGACTCTGAGGGCACTATCTCCAACAATCTCCCACTTGCACTCAAGGCTAATTATTACGATGTCGCATACTCACAGCCCGTGTGATACCGAACACCCAACTCCTCTACTAGTCAGTCTCACAAAACTCGTTTGCGAAACTATTGCGTTCGAGGAATAGCCTTAGTGAGTGGATCCTCTTTGTAGTTTCTTTCTATGTCTCTCTATATCTCAAGTTCGCGGAGAAAGCCAATACCTGTCTTAGAATGTGTCTGGATGTCTGATGGGACCTACCTCATAAATGAACTCCAAATCCAAACTTCTTAGACTGTATCGTCAACTGAACTTAATCAGTATCCTGCGCCAAGCCTCCCTCAGTATTGCCTTGGACCACCTGTCCAAAATACTGCCCTTCATCAGAAGGAAAACTATAACTCTGACAACCTCCTTGTCGTCCATGTCACCTTGGAAGCCTGGAATGATAACTGTCTCCTGCATGAGGCTATCGTTATCATATCCCTAGAACATCCACTTATGTTCTAAAACTGCTTCCGACCGTTTCTCCAGGATTGGATCAATATCAACTTATTGCATCTAGTGCAAGAACAACATCTGGTGTGGTACTTGACATCTCATGATTGACTCAATTGCCTAAGCAAGTGATCTGCCAATCATGCACATCCCTCTCTACTTTAGTCTATAAGACACCTTTAGAGAGGGTGACTCCATTACCTGCAGGTACACTACCGTGCCAGGAGTCATCCATTCTAAATACTCTCAGAATGCTGTCCAAGTACCCAGATTGGGAAACCACCCAAACCTAGATCTAAAACCATAGATCTAGTAACCAGTATGTCTGATATAATTTCCAAGTCCCATGTGGAGAAACCACTGTGTGGCGACCAAAGTATAACCGATCGTAGTATAGGAATATCACTTCCTATTCCGTGTATGTCATCCAAATACTAGGACATCACACCCTACTACCTTCTCAACAGATCCATCCCCTATTCTGATGAAGTCAAACCCATGACTGTCACGTCAGAAATAGATGATCTATCTCCGCTACATCTGCTTTAGTCTATAAGTAGACATAAGCTACCTGTCCACCAACGCTTCCGCTGCTCCCACTGACTACGACAACCCTCTGGCAGAGTCATATAGACGTACACTTCTAAAACTAGTTTAGAACGACGCTATACTCATCCTCCCGCCGGGTCTCGCAGCCTGGAACAACAGCAATGGTAATTGTGGGTAAACAAGAACTTCCCTGTCACCGTCCTTGAGGCTACCGTAGTACCTCTCGGGTGCCTGAAGTTATCCACCGTATCTGCGGAGTGGCCAATGGAATGTCAATCCAGATTGAATCTTTAGGTTCCTTATCAAATCTTCAGTAATCGTTTGTGGTTCTGGAATCACTTCCAGTTCTACCATACTCCCACTACTGTTTTCTGAAAAAATCCATTTTTAATAAAACTGTGGCGAGTCTAGAACAATATTGCTATTGCTCATCCAGATGGTAGAAAGTCAACCCTCGTCATAGCCTGGGTCAACCCACAAAGAGCCATTACAGAAACGTGCCTTGAGTTATCCAGAGTCTGGTTTTAATCATAAGCCGGACAACTCCCCGTACCTTAACATCGTTAAGATATGAACTGTTCTATATCCAATATAGAAACAGAGGCACTGATTTAATTGAACCAGATCCAAATCATGCAGCTGTCTCCAGTGCATGTCAACTAAATGGAAGAAGGACGATCAGCGTTACTCAACTTAGAAAGGCTTCCAATTATGAGTAACCTAAAAGAGAAGCAAGATCTCTTTATCATTACTATCAACTGAATACCTATACACAAGCATCTACATCTTCGATCACTTTGAAGAATCCCGATACTTGCTATACCTGGTTCTCTACTCTATTCAAATACCTATAACTTCTCAGAATTCGGACCCTGTGTTTCCACGAAACACCTGTCTAAAAACTAGAGAAGTCATAAGTAAACCGAATATAGTACGAGGACCAACCCCTCTGTCCTTATGGACCCTGGACAACATACAATACTCTGTATAAGTCCCTTGAGTCTGATAACTCATTCACTGTGTGTCGTAGGTTGAAAACTGTACTTATGGTTAAGAAGAATTACACCGCTGCTTAATGCTCCTAACCTAACCATCCACTGATATAGGTAAATGTCGTAGACATAATTTCATAAAGGTATATCTCACTCTATAAAAATAGACATACAGATATATCAATTTGAAATTGGTGCATAACAGCGGATATTCAAAACCAAATATTTGCCGACCGGCAAACAACCCAGGTGACTTCCTCAAATATCACCTATTACAACGAATCCCGATATAATGAGGATGATCACCTAATTCCCAATAACTTACTCCCACTCATCATCTGTAAAACCATACAGATGTGAGAATCATACCTGGTAAATACATACCCTGGAGTAAGTACCTAATCGGGAAATCAGTTTTCTTTTAACAGTTCACAGTGAAACTGAAACATTTAAATGTTTCGATGGGGTATCCGGTATTCTTAGTAATGCCTCTTCCAGATTCACGACTGTAACCGTATAGTTCTTTGCCACCTCTCCAAATCCCTTCATATGTCTTTAGTCTTTACCTTCTGTACACCCCTTAGGCCAAATGGTTTTCTTCCTTCCCTACCGTTCGGCACCAGCCTATGGTTTGGAAGAAGACTATCCAGTAAGCATAATGGGTGTACTGTCCTAATCCTAGGAGCACTCGCAATGAGAGAAGGTGAAGATAAAAGACACCTGAATAAATCTTATTCCTATTTTTCCTGAACCAGAATCCATCCCCGAACTGGAACAAGTTTCTTTCGAGTTCGTATATAACCATACGATGGAGTATCCAAATAAACTGTGGATCTTCGTAGTGATACGGAGTGTCCTGGAGAAATACAAAGGTGATGTGGGAGTGGTAACGAAATACCTGGTTTGGTCGTGAATATATGTTGCAATTTACTTTGCCCTCTTACTAATCCCTTGCTTTGTCTTAACTTAATACCTTCTGCACACCATCGTTATGCTAATTGGTTTTCTTCATTCCCTACCGGTCGGCACCAGCCTAAGGTTTGGAAGAAGACTATCCAATTTGCGTAATAGGTGTACTATCTCCTAAACCAAGGAGTACTCACAACTTGAGAGAAGGTAAAAGGAAAAGACAACTGAATAATCCTATCCGTTTACTCCAGAACCTGAAACCATCCTCGAATAAATTCTTTCGAGTTCGTATCTAACCATACGATGGTTTTGTCCAATGGAAGTGGACGTTCGTAGTAATACGGTGTGTCCTGGAGAAAAGGGTAAAAGTAGGAGTGGCAATGAGGTTTGCAACTCTGACAATCCAAAAGCCAGTGTTTAAGAAGGTTCGGTTAATTTGGTCTCTGAGTCATAGTCTTAGGGTCGGGTCAATGGTCGCTGCCGAAGAGAGAGAGAAAAGAAACACTCAGCATGCACTCTAACCTAGATCAGAATGGTTACCAATTTATCTAATCCGGAAACCTCCCACTGTACCGTCAAATTCTCCTCCAAACCTGAAAGAATAATTAGTCGGGGTCACCCGAGGAGTAAACTAACTCAACAGTGGGAATCGGGATCCAACTATCATCGCATGATAACGTGACGGAATCCGCTCACGTCATCATACTCCAGAAGGTATGCGCATATCTGGCAAGTTTCAGTTCTTTTGAAACTCCCGATGTGATTTCTACCCCATGCTCTTATGACCTTGACTTTGGCCAACAAATCATAAGTCACATGTCAAGTTCTACCCGTCATTCTCCAGGTTAATTTGAATCCACCCGTACCTACCCTTGACTTTGGCCAACAAGGCAGTACGACTGTTCCAAACCAACGCATCTATCTATGCTGCATATGAATAACCAACAGCTACCAAACACTGTGCCTTGACTTTGGCCAACAAACACAGCTTGAATACTATTGACTACCCATATGAAACGATGGAGGGCTACGAATGGTTTCTGGCGAAAACCTTTAACGTAATGAACTTGATATCGTCGAAGGAATGGATAGCTTTTTAAAAATATAGTGACGAAAACCTTCGCTAAAGAGGTCACTCCCGGTGAAGGGATCTCGGCTCTTTCCCCGTAGAATGAGGTGCAGGATATTCCAACTGAATACCTCGGTGCAAAGCAAAAGTAATCGGCTATAGTGAAGTTAATGCCCTGACGCAAACTTCTGTCCAAGGGGTCACTCCCGGTGAAGGGATCTCGGCCCTTGCCTCGTCGACTGAGGAGCAGGATATTCCAACTGAATACCACGATGCAAAACAAAAGAGAACGTCCTTGCAACAACAGCTTTTTGAAAAGTGTTCCAACAACATCAGATTAGGTTTGTTTTTAACTTGTGTTGATCCGAATCAACGCAGTCCCATCAAGTGATCACACCACAAAGAACGAAAATAATATGACGTACGTATATGCCATCCGCATTCGCCACTGGGTCCCGTCATTACCCGTTAGGTTAGATAACTAACGACAGAGCGGGGACTGGACTAGCGCGGATGCAAAACATATACAACATCTACTAATATATATACCAATATATTATATTTCGCTCAAGGCGTGATAAAATGCAACATCACAGAAATGTACAGCATCACAGAAACAATACAGATATCTGGGATCCCCGGGTTTCACAGAGCCACTACTGAAACCCGACATTCCCGTGGTCGTGTGGATAGCCTGTGCAATGAAATCCTAGACCCCTACGAGCGCGGCAAGTCACCTGCCAAAACCTGAAGCGAGGCAGCCCCCTTCAGCACCGTGAATGGACCACCCAGCACTTCACGAAATCCGGTAACTTGGGCACCCCTCCTGGGTCAACCTATACCCCCTACGAGTGCGGCGAATAGCCCGCCAATCCTAGAGTGAAACCCCCTCCGTCTCAATGCCATGAGATGCGGGCTTGTTGCCCTCCAGAACCCGGCTATCCGTGCACCCCTCCGCGGGGTAATCCTAGTACAGAAAGTAAAATATACATACAACGGGTACATCGACCGCAACCTGGCCGTGCCCCAAAATAATAATACAAACAGGCAGTGACGGCAGTCCACATGTCATACGCTCGCCCCGCAATATCAAATGTACATAATACAACCACAACTGTACTAACATTGCATCCAGGCTATCCCCCACGACCAATCCGCAACATCACAGCAAAATCACAAAACATCAACGTGAAAGTCACGTTCGCAAATCCGTCTAACCGGGCTATAGCAGTTAGACTGGATTTACCGATCAAGTGACATTCACGGTCGCAGATATAATGTAAATACTGTGAAATAATGTGTTTAAAATATCCGATCAATCAAATTTTAACAAGTGGGCCCCCAAGCATTACTGTAGCAGATCAGGAAATTCTGGGCCCAATGTTATTATTCCAAAACCCTAATTTTAACCCCAGAAAGATACTGTAGAAATTTGGTGCAGGGAACCCAACAGTGTGCGGCGGAACCGCGGCCCAAAGGGGTGTTTGGCCGCGGTTCCGCGCTCCTACAGTGGAGTTGTTGCATCGAATTTTCACAGAACTCTTATATATTTCAGTACATCACTTTTCTGTAACCTGAAAAAAATTTCGACACCAAAAAATTTTAACAGAAAACTGATGCAAGCAAAAATGCGGATTTTGGAATTTTGGTCGATCGGAAATGTATAACACATTATACCAAGCTAGACTAAGTTAATGGCGAGGCTCTGATACCACTGTAAGTGCACGGCGGCGCCCCGGCCGTCAATCCGACGGCCAAATGCGGAAGCGGGGATAAACTTTAATTTTTACTTGAACTGGCAAACCGCCGCGCACTAATACCCGGATCGAACCATTAATTAGTCCTAGCTAACTACAAGATGGGAAGAGAGATATACCGACAGATCCGAGTCCTCCGGTCTTCTCGCCGTCGTCCCGATCTCCTGCGGAAGCTCCGGTCTCCACCTCGTCGCCGGAAGTGCACCACATCGCCTACTTCTTTTACGGGCTCCCACCTCAATGCCGAGGCAACTCGGGCATGAAGCTGGCTAGTCGACGTGCCCAAGATGTGCTGTAGAATGTAGTGTGGATTACTATGTCTCATTTTAGGGTTGTAGAATTGCCTTTGGTGGAGGGATTGAACTTGGAGCTTTTGAGAATGATCTTATGGGATTTTGCAACATGAAATGAGCTAAAAAACCCACCCTCAAGATTTTGGACAGCCCCCATGTATAGTGGCCGGCCATCTTGGTGAGGGGGGGAGTGAGAGTGAGGGAGAGTATGATAGAAATGAGAGAGCCATCCAATAATGCAATGGAGAGAGAGAGAAGGCTATCATGCAAAAGGAATCATCACAAAATCAAACCCACACTCAACTAACAACCATCTCTCATCATCAACAATCATGTCCACAAAAGTCATGCCATCATGACAAGAAGTCAAGTCAAAAAGTCAAGGTATGGAGCAACCATGATGAAGTCAAAAAGTCAAGTGATCATGACATGGCAATAAGCAAAAGACCCCCTCCACAAATGCCTATTTGCAACAATGCAAATAAGCCCTCCTCCACCAATCTTCGGCCAATGAACGATACAAAGGAAATTGGCCGAAACAGAAAGCAAACTGGCAACTCCAGAAAACTAGTCCCGTAATAAATTACAGGAAAACCCCGATACTGTGCATACACACCCGCATTTGTATTCCGACGGAATACAAATGCAATGAGACAAAATCTACACTGTACTATACTAGGATCCGGCTTAAACCAAAGCCGGCCAGTAATATCCGTCCGATCCTGATCCGTGCAATACCGCACGTATCTGATCGAACCTTGCCATATATCCATACGGCCTATAGTACAAACTGTCCGATCCTGATCCGTGCAATACCGCATGTATCCGATCGGACCCTGCCATATCTCCATACGGCCTCTACAACTTTTCGTCCGAAACTTGAGTAACTGAATGTGGGGGACTCTAAAGACTCATCAACACCTTGGTTGTGGATTTAACCACTAGCACGTCAGAGGTATAAGCCAATACGTAACGGGCTACCAGGCATTGACTAAAAGGGACGTCTGTGAGCGAACTCAGCCTGACACCCTACTGAGCCTGTCAGTGACAATATCCGTACAGTCCGGTCCGTTCGTCTATGAGCATCGCATGGCGGGCCTAGGGGGTTGGTAAAAGTCAGACCCCCAAAAGCGGTACAAGTCGTGTCGGAGTGTAGCCCAGAACACCCTGAGATACTACTGGAATACCTACCAGTAAATCTCCTTGCCTCGGCCGAGGGCTTTGTGTAATGGCTCTCCTAGACACAGCGCGACCTCACCCCCAATACCGGGAGAGACGAACCCCTGAAGATACGCTCACTGCCTCCATGTGGCTCGGGACTGTACCCAACTAAAACCTGTTTGCACGACTCCTTTGAGCCGTGGTAGGGTAGTAATCAAAGTACAGTGGGAACTCACACGAGACAAATGACGATCCCCAGGTCGATGAACTAACCTGTACACATGTCACCAGGGAACTGCCATCTGACGTCTGGTATATGACCAACTAGTATGTTCCCGGCGAGTCCTGTCCGGTGTACTCATAACCCAATGAGCACCTGTATACATCTTAGGTGATCTAACTGACACCAATGGCTTGTGAGACCGGCCACCGCCCCTCGTCGGGGTCTCGACTGTATACACTAGTCTACTCTGGAGAATCGATGCCCTGTCTCGAAACTCTCACGACTAGGGACCTTTTAAGGATATGCTTATAGACCCCCAGCTCCCACTTATATGATCGCCCTCATACTGCTGGTGGTCAAGCAAGAATCCTAAGGGCTCTATCAACGTGTAATAGCGACGTGTCAGGTCACCTAAAACAGTACACGATGATAAAGGTAAACCAGATAGCATACTATCATCTCAAGTAAGACTGTCCTACCGGGATAGGTCCTCCATCAATCATTGCAATCACGTACCTGTGACCTAATAATTGACTCTGAGGGCACTATCTCCAACAAGGCGAAGTGACAGTGTCAAGTCAGCGGACTAAGCTATACTCATGTCACCAGGGAACTGATAACTGACGATAGGTATAATACCAACCAACAGTTCCCGACGAGTCCTGTCGTAACCTAACGAGCACCCGCATACTATCTCAAGTACGACGTACTGATGGCTGTGGGACAGACCGTCTCCCCTGCTGGGATGAGAAGCGCATACGCTAGTCTACTCCGGAGTATCGATGCCCTGTCTCGATATTCCTACGACTAGGGACCTGTATAAGGATGTGCTTATGGATTACCCAGCCCCCACGAGTGTGAGCGCCATCACAACGCTTGCAATCAAGCAAAGATCCTAAAGGCTCTACTAATATGTATATAAACGATATGCTAAAAGAAACACATGCACATATTGAAGTAGAGACAAACCAGGTAGCATACTACCATTTTGAGCAAGATTGTCTATACAACGGTGAATATCCCAAGCTTCCATCAAGTAATATACAAGCTAGTATGTTACAGTAATGGCCTCTAGGGCATATACACTAAAAATCTCCCACTTGCACTAAGGCCATGTACTGGCGTATCGAAGACCTATCATCTCGATCAGCCGCTCGAACTGAGTCTGGGGTAGGGACTTCGTGAGTGGATCTGCAGTGTTGTTCTCCATATATACTCTCTTCGCCTCGATCTCCCGGCGATCTACGATCTCCCTGATCAGGTGGTACCGTCTCAAAATGTGCCTGGACTTCTGATGGGACCTGGGTTCCTTCGCTAAAGCTATAGCGCCGTTGTTGTCGCAATATAGCGGTATTGGATCAACAATGGTAGGAACCACCTGAAGCTCCATGAGGAACTTCTTCATCCAGACAGCTTCTTTTGCGGCATCGCAAGCAGCTATGTACTCCGCTTCCATAGTTGAGTCAGCAACGGTCTCCTGCTTGGAACTCTTCCAGCAAACCGCCCCTCCATTGAAGGTAAAAACATAACCCGACATGGACTTCGAGTCATCCTTGTCACTCTGGAAGCTGGAGTCAACAAAGGTCTCGAGCTGGAGGTCTTTTCCGCCATACACCAAGAACATCTCCTTTGTCCTTCTCAGGTACTTGAGAATGTTCTTTACCGCTATCCAGTGTTTCTCCACTGGGTTTGACTGATACCGGCTTACACCGCTCAATGCGTATGCTACATCTGGTCTGGTACACAACATCGCATACATTATAGAGCCTACCGCAGAAGCGTAGGGTATAAAAGACATTCGATCCCTTTCCAAATCAGTCTTGGGAGACATCTCTTTGGAGAGGGTGATCCCGTGACAAGCCGGTAAATTACCGCGCTTGGAATCTTCCATACTGAACCTTTTCATTATGGTGTCGATGTACCTTGACTGTGAAAGTCCCAACATCCTCTTAGATCTATCACGATAGATCTGGATCCCCAGAATATAGTTGGCATCGCCCAGGTCCGTCATGGAGAACCTCTGCGACAAGAATCCTTTGACTGATTGTTGCATAGGAATATCATTTCCTATTAGGAGAATGCCATCCACGTACAAGACGAGGAATACCACAGTTCTCCCTACAATCTTACTGTAAATACATGGTTCATCTGGGTTTTTGATAAAGTCGAATTCTTTGACAGTATCATCAAAGCAGATGTTCCAACTCCACGATGCCTGCTTAAGTCCATAAATGGACTTGAGCAACTTGCACACTCTACCGCTGCTCCCACTCTGAATGAATCCCTCCGGCTGATCCATATAGACGCACTCTTCCAAATTTCCATTTAGGAAAGCCGTCTTTACGTCCATCTGCCAGATTTCATAATCGTGGAAGGCAGCAATGGCAAGAAGGATCCGAATGGATTTCAGCATTGCCACTGGAGAAAAGGTCTCATCATAGTCCAAACCAGGTCTTTGACGAAAACTATTTGCAACAAGTCTAGCTTTATAGGTCTCAACCTGCCCATCTACACCAATCTTCTTTCTGAAGATCCATTTGCAGCCTACGGGTTTTACCCCTTCTGGAGCAAAGTCCAAAGTCCAAACTTTGTTGGTGTACATGGACTCCATCTCAGCCCGCATTGCATCCAGCCATTTTACCGAGTCGCCGCTCTGAATGGCTTGCTGGAAGCTAGTAGGCTCACCATAATCCATGGTGCAATCCTCTCTATCCCCGTCTATGAGAAAACCGTAGTATCTCTCGGGCGGATGAGACTGCCTACTACTCCTGCGAAGTGGCACTGGGATGTCCAGTTCTCTTGAAACCTCTGGTTCTTCCAAGCTTTCAGTAATAGCTTGTGGCTCTGGAATTTCTTCCAGTTCTATTACGCCCCCACTTGCTTCTTTTTCTAAAAACTGATGTTCCAGAAAGTTGGCATGACGAGAAACAAAAACCTTTTGTTCCTCTGCGTAATAGAAAAAATACCCCCTGGAGTTCTTTGGGTATCCCACAAACTTACACAGTACTGAGCGTGCCTCGAGCTTGTCCGCATGCTGTTTTTTACAAAAGCAGGACATCCCCATATCTTCAGATACTTAAGACAGGGTTTCTTGCCACACCACATCTGATATGATGTGGTAGGCACAGTCTTGGAGGGAACTTTGTTCAAAAGATATGCAGCTGATTCTAGTGCATAACCCCAGAAGGATCGCGGCAACTCAGCCTTACTCATCATGGATCGAACCATATCCAATAGGGTTCGATTCCGCCTTTCCGATACACTGTTGTGTTGTGGTGTGTATGGAGGAGTAAGCTGAGAGAGAATTCCATTCTCTTTTAAGTAGCCCAGAAACTCGGCACTCAAGTATTCACCACCTCGATCAGATCTCAGTGTCTTGATACTTTTGCCTGTTTGTTTTTCAACTTCATTCTTGTATTCCTGAAATTTCTCAAAGGCCTCGGATTTGTTCTTCATCAAGAAGACATGCCCATACCTAGAGAAATCATCTATGAAAGTAATGAAGTATGAATAACCACTCCGCGCATGTGTAGACATTGGACCACACACATCACTGTGTATGAGTCCCAAGAGCTCGCTCGCTCTTTTTCCGTGTCCAGTGAACGGAGTCTTTGTCATCTTTCCCATGAGAAAAGATTCACAAGTGGCATAAGACTGGTACTCGAACGGATCCAAGTATCCTTCTTTATGTAACTTTGTCAACCGTGTCTCATTAATGTGACCCAGTCTACAATGCCATAAGAAAGCCTGATTTAATTCCGGAGACTTTCTTTTAAGTGTGTTCTGGACACTGAAGACCTGAGCTTGATTCAAAACGTATATACCATATTTTAATGTACCTGACCCAATCAGTACTTGATTTAGGTGGATGTTTACTACATCGCTTACAAAAGTAAAATCATATCCTTCCTTAGAAAGTAAGGATACAGATATGATGTTACAAGTCGTACCTGGTACATAAAAACAGTCACGCAGAATCAATATCTGCCCAGTTGTCAGTCCTAGATGATATTCCCCTACGGATTCAGCATACATGCTCAATCCGTTAGCAACCCTGAGAGTCATATCATCTTTCTTGATAACCCTACGGTTTCTCAAAGCCTATAACGAATTACAGATATGAGATCCTGATCCGGTATCCAATACCCAGGAAGTAGGGTTAACTGACATACAGTTCTCTATCACAAACACACCCGAAGCCGAAGCCACAACGTGCTTCGAATTCTGGCTACTGGCTTTACAAGCCCTGCAATCCTTCTGCCCATGTTCATTCCCGTAACAATAGGAACATCCTTCTTTTACTACATCTGTTCCTGAAACTTCTGCCCTTCCCTTTCTTTCTACTTCCCTAGTTTCCTTTAGGGTAGTAGGTAGAGACTGTTGAACTGAGTCAGCATCTGACCCGTTCTTCAACGTGGTCTTCAGGTCCGAGAGCTCAAAAGAGCTGGTCTCTGTAAGGAAGTTGCCCCCTACAGATGACCCGATAGCCAACCTCGCTGGAAGCAATTCGTTTGAGGTCTCATATCTTGCGATACGAGATTGCTCTCCATATAAAACTTTGTTATGGAGGAAGATAGAAGCTGAGTCCATCTTCTCGTGCTGCCACTGGTATATACCATCAACTGAGGCTAACACGTGGCACTTGGCTTTCGCACAGTCTTCTTCCGATGTCCTACGGATATCAATATCCGTGACAGGGGAAACTGGACCTGAGACGGCAGGGGTTGGATCAGTCAAGAGGTGTTCCAGCTCGTCCTGGGCAATGGACATCTGGACAGACCTTTGCCAGTCATAACAGTCAGATTCAGTCATTTTATTATCTAGATGTAACCTAGGTGCGGTCACTGGGTCGCTACAATTAAGAGAGAGAGAAGAAAACACTTAGCATGATGCTCTTGCAAGTTTAGATTGGTTTTTAATTTATCTAAACAGGATGACTCTGCCAGAGGGTTGTCGTGGTCAGTGGGAGCTGTTGGAGATAGTACCCTCAGAGTCAATTATTGGATCACAGGCACGTGATTGTAATGATTGAGGGGGGACCTATCCCGATAGGACAGTCTTACTCGAGATGATAGTATGCTATCTGGTTTATTTTTATCATCGTGTACTGCTTCAAGTGACCTTACAAGTCGCTATTACACGTTGATAGAGCCCCTAGGATTCTTGCTTGACTACCAGCAGTATGAGGGCGATCATATACGTGAGAGCTGGCAGTCTATAAGCATATCCTTAAAATGGTCCCTAGTCGTGGGAGTTTCGAGACAGGGCATCGATTCTCCAGAGTAGACTAGTGTATACAGTCGAGACCCCGACGAGGGGCGGTGGCCGGTCTCACAAGCCATTGGTGTCAGTTGGTTCACCTAAGATGTATACAGGTGCTCATTGGGTTATGAGTACACCGGACAGGACTCGCCGGGAACATGCTAGTTGGGATTATACCTGACGTCAGATAGCAGTTCCCTGGTGACATGTGTACAGGTTAGTTCATCGACCTGAGATCGTCATTTGTCTCGTGTGAGTTCCCACTGTGCTTTGATTACTACCCTACCACGGCTCAAAGGAGTCGTGCAAACAGGTTTTAGTTGGGTACAGTCCCGAGCCACATGGAGACAGTGAGCGGATCTTTAGGTGTTCGTCTCTCCC
The DNA here is from genome assembly GCA_030015575.1 of Agapanthus africanus. Taxonomy (NCBI): domain Eukaryota; kingdom Viridiplantae; phylum Streptophyta; class Magnoliopsida; order Asparagales; family Amaryllidaceae; genus Agapanthus; species Agapanthus africanus. The sequence goes on along the minus strand of CM057347.1, from coordinate 249,610,741 downwards.
GGTATTGGGGGTGAGGTCGCGCTGTGTCTAGGAAAGCCATTACACAAAGCCCTCGGCCGAGGCAGGAGATTTGCTGGTAGGTATTCCAGTAGTATCTCAGGGTGTTCTGGGCTACACTCCGACACGACTTGTACCGCTTTTGGGGATCTGACTTTTACCAACCCCCTAGGCCCGCCATGCGATACTCATAGACGAACGGACCGGACTGTATGGATATTGTCACTGACAGGCTCAGTAGGGTGTCAGGATGAGTTCGCTCATCGACGTCCCTTTTGGTTAATAGCTGGTAGCCCGTCACGTATGGCTAATATCTCTGACGTGCTTGTGGTTAAATCCACAGCCATAGTATTGACGAGTCTTTAGAGTCCACTACACTCAGTTACTCAAGTTTCGGGCGAAACGCTGTAGAGGCCGTATGGAGATATGGCAGGATTCGATCAGATACGTGCGGTATTGCACGGATCGTGATCGGACGGTTTTTACTAGCCGGCTTTGGCTTAAGCCGGATCCTAGTATTAGACAGTGTAGATTTTGTCTCTTTGCATTTGTATGAAGTGGGAATACAAATGCGGGCATGTATATGCAGTAGCGAGGTTTTCCTGTAATTTATTACGGGATCAGTTTTCTGAAGTTACCAGTTTGCATTCCGTTCCGGCCGGTTTTTCCTTTGTTCCTTCACGGCCGGACTTTTCCGATGGAGGGGGTTATTTGCAAGTGTGCAAATAACATTTTGTGGAGGGGTTTCTTGCATTTGTGGCATTATGAAAGGTTAATCATCTTTGCTTTTTCATGATGGCTTGCTTTTTTGTGATTAGAGTTGATTTGAGTTGATTTGATATAGTTATCATAACCTTTTGATGTGGTCACCTTTCTACTTTTCCTACACTCACCTCCCTTGTTGCATTATTCTTTTTTCCTCCACCATTTTGTTCAAAGGGAGGGGGGCCGGCCACTTAAAGAGATGAGGGAGAGTTCATTTTTGAGGGGGTATCATTCATCTCATTTGATTCTATGCTTGCCACAAAAATCCCTCACCTCTCCAAAGTTCATATTGATTCCTCCATCAATGGCAACTACATAAACCCCAAGAGACAAGGTTCTACACTACAAGCTACAGCAAATCTTGGACGCGTCGGCTAGCCAACTTCGCGCCCGAGTTGCCTCGGTCCAGAGGTGGGAGCCCGTAAAAGATATCGGCTACGTGGTGCCCTTTCTGACGAGGAGGTGACGGACGGAGATTCCGCGGGAGATCGGAGTGGAGACGAAGACCGGAGGACACGGATCGCTCGGTATAGCTTCTACCCATTCTCTTGTTTGCTAGGATTAGGTTAATGGTTACGATCCGGGTTTTATTGTCCGCGGTAGCGCCAGTTTAAAAGTAAAGAAAAATTTTTGATTCCGCATTTTGGTCTCGAGTAGAAGGTCGGGGCGCTGCCGTGGCGCAACATGGTATCAGAGCCACGCCATTAACCTAGTCTAGCTTGCTCTAGTATGTTTAAAGACCCGATCGAACAAAAATCCAAAAAACCGTATTTCATGTGCATCAGGTTTCTGTCGAATTTTTTTGGACTCTAAAAATTTTTCAGGTTGTTGCAGAATGATGTACATGGTATTCTAAGATCACTGAAAAAATTTGGTAACATGATCCTTCAAAACGACCACGGAACCGCGGCCATAACCCCACTTTGGCCGCGGTTCCGCCGCAGAATTTAGGCTTCATTTCACCAATTTTTTCCAGTGTGCTTCTGACTTGGAATTATGGGTTTTGGGACATTCTTTTTGGGCCCAGATTTTCTGTGAGTGCTACAGTAGTGCTTGGGGCCCACTTTGGTATATTTGTTCGATCGGATATTTTAAACAAGCTAGTTCACAGCATTTACATTATATCTGCGACCGTGAATGTCACTCGATAGGTAAATCCAGTCTATCTGCTATAGTCCTTTTAGACGGATTTGCGAACGTGACATTCACGTTGATGTTCTGTGTTTGTGCTCTGTTGTTGCGGATCGGTCGTGGGGCATAGCCTGGTTGCAGTGGTAGTACAGTTTTGTTTTATATGTACATTTGATATTGCGGAGCAAGCGTCCGACATGTGGACTGCCGTCACTGCCTGTTTGTATTATTCTTTTGGGGCACGACCAGGTTGCGGTCGATGTACCCGTTGTATGTATATTTTACTTTCTGTACTAGGTTTACCCCGCGGAGGGGTGCACGGAAAGCCGGGTTCTAGAGGGCAACGGGCCCGCATCTCATGGCATTGAGACGGAGGGGGCTTCACTCTAGAATTGGCGGGCTATTCGCCGCACTCGTAGGGGTTGGCCCAGGTGGGGTGCCCAAGTTACCGGATTCCGTGAAGTGCTAGGTGGTCCATTCACGTTACTGAAGGGGGCTGCCTCGCTTCAGGTTTTGGCGGGTAACTTGCCACGCCCGTAGGGGTCTAGGATCTCTTTGCTCAGGCTATCCACACGACCAGGGGAACGTCGGGTTTCAGTAGTGGCTCTATGAAACCCGGGGATCCCAGATATCTGTATTGTTCTGTGATGCTGTACATTTCTGTGATGTTGCATTTTATCATGCCTTGAGCAAAAATTATATATTTTATATATACTAGTAGATGTTGTATATGTTTTGCATCCGCGCTAGTCCAGTCTCCGCTCTGTCGTTAGTTAAGTAACCTAACGGGTGATGACGGGACCCAGTGGCGAATGCGGATGGCATATACGTACGTCATTATTTTCGTTCTTTATTGGTGTGATCAATTGATGGGACTGCATTGATTCGGATCAATGCAAGCTAAACAAACCTATTCTGATGTTGCTGGAACATTTTTTCAAAAAGCTGTTATTGCAAGGGCGTTCTCTTTTGTTTTGCATCGTGGTATTCGGTTGGAATATCCTGCTCCTCAGTCGACGAGGCAAGGGCCGAGATCCCTTCACCGGGAGTGACCCCTTGGACAAAAGTTTGCGTCAGGGCAATAACTTCACTATAGCCGATTACTTTTGCTTTGCATCGTGGTATTCAGTTGGAATATCCTGCACCTCATTCTACGGGGAAAGAGCCGAGATCCCTTCACCGGGAGTGACCTCTTTAGCAAAGGTTTTCGTCACTATATTTTTCTAAAAAGCAATGCAGTTCCTTCAACGATATCAAGTTCATTACGTTAAAGGTTTTTCGCCAAAAACCAGCCGTAGCCCTCCGTCATTTCTTACGGGTATTATTTAGTATTCGTGCTGCGTTTGTTGACTCCGTCAAGGCGTAGTGTACGGTAGCTAAGTGGTGCTTGTTTGTTGCATAAATGGGGTTGGTTAGGACAGTCGTACGGCCTTGTTGACTCCGTCAAGGGCACGTACGGGTGGGTTTAATGCAATCCAGATAATGACGGGTTGAACTTGACTAGGACTCTTTGATTTGTTGACTCCGTCAAGGTCACTTGAGTCCTAGGGGTAAAAAATCACATCGGGAGTTTCTAAAGAAACTGAAACTTGCCAGGCATGCGCATACCTTCTGGAGTGTAGTGACGTGAGTGGATCCCGTCACGTTATCATGCGATGATAGTTGGATCCCGATTCCCACTGATGAGTTGGTTTACTCCTCGGGTGATCCCGACTAATTCTTCTTTCAGGTTTGGGGAAGAATTTGACGTTATAGTGGGAGGTTTCCTGATTAGATAAAGTGATAACCATTCTGATGTAGGTTAGAGTGCACGCTGAGTGTTTCTTTTCTCTCTCTCTTTGGCAGCGACCATTGACCCGACCCTACACTATGACTCAGTGACCAAGTTAACCGAACCTTCTTATAAGACTGGCTTTTGGATTGTCAGAGTTGCAGACCTCATTGCCACTCCTACTTTTACCCTTTTCTCCAGGACACCCCGTATTACTACGAACGTCCACTTCCATTGGACAAAACCATCGTATGGTTATATACGAACTCGAAGGAATTCGAGGATGGTTTCCGGTTCTGGAGAAAAAGAATAGGACTATTCAGTTGTCTTTTCCTTTTACCTTCTCTCAGGTTGCGAGTACTCCTTGGTTTAGGAGATAGTACACCTATTACGCAAATTGGATAGTCTTCTTCCAAACCCTAGGCTGGTGCCGAACGGTAGGGAATGAAGAAAACCAGTTAGCCTAAACGGTGTACAGAAGGTATTAAGTTAAGACAAAGAAAGGGATTAGTAAAGGGGCAAAGTAAATTGCGACTGTTATTCACGACCAAACCAAATATTTTCTTCGCCAATCCCACTTCACCTTTGTATTTCTCCAGGACACTCCGTATCACTACGAAGATCCCAAGTTTATTGGATAATCCATCGTATGGTTATATACGAACTCGAAAGGAACTTGTTCCAGTTCGGGGATGGATCCTGGTTCAGGAGAAATAGGAATATGGTTTATTCGGTTGTCTTTTATCTTCACCTTCTCTCGCATTGCGAGTGTTCCCAGGATTACGACAGTATACCCATTATGCTTATTGGATAGTCTTCTTCCAAACCATAGGCTGGTGCCGAACGGTAGGGAAGGAAGAAAACCATTTGGCCTAAAGGGGTGTGCAGAAGGTAATGACTAAAGACATAAAAAGGGATTTGGAAAAGTGGCAAAGAATTATACGGTTACAGTTGTGAATATGGATAATGGAAGAGGCATTACTAGGAATACCGGGATACCCCCATCGAAACATTTCAATGTTTCAGTTTCACTGTGTACTGTTAAAAGAAAACTGACTTCCCAATTAAACACTTGCTCCAGGGTATGTATTTACCAGGTTTGATTCTCACATCTGTATGGTTTTACAGATGATGAGTGGGAGTAAGTTATTGGGAATTAGGTGATCATCCTCATTATATCGGGATACGTTGTAATTGGTGATATTTGAGGAAGTCACCTGGGTTGTTTGCCGGACGGCAAATATTTGGTTTTGAATATTCGTTGTTATGCACCAATTTAAAATTGATATATCTGTACATCTATTTTTATAGAGTGAGATATACTTTTTTTGAAATTATGTCTATGACATTTACCTATACCAGTGGATGGTTAGGTAAGGAGCATTGAACAGCGGTGTAATTCTTCTTAACCATAAGTACAGTTTTCAACCTACGACACACAGTGAATGAGTCACTAGACTCAGAGGACTTATAAAGAGTATTGTATATTGTCCAGTGACCATTAGGACAGAGGGGTTGGTCCTCGTACTATATTCGGTTTACTTATGACTTCTCTAGTTCTTAGACAGGTGTTTCGTAGAAACACAGGGTCTGAGTTTTGAGAAGTTATTGGTATATGAGTAAAGTAGAGAACCAGGTATTGCAAGTATTGGGATTCTTCAAAGTGATCGAAGATGTAGATACTTGTATATGGTATTCAGTTGATAGTAATGATTAAGAGAACTAGCTTCTCTTTCTGGTTACTCATAATTGGAAGTATTCCTAAGTTGAGTAACGCCTCCTTCCATTTAGTTGACATGCACTGGAGACAGCTGCATGATTTGAATCTGGTTCAATTAAATCAGTGCCTCTGTTTCTATATTGGATATAGAACAGTTCATATCTTGACATTGTTAAGATACGGGGAGTTGTCCGGCTTATGCTTAAAACCAGACTCTGGATAACTCAAGGCACGTTTCTGTAATGGCTGTTTGTGGGTTGACCCGGGCTATGACGAGGGTTGACTTTCTACCATCTGGAAGATCAATAGTGATATTGTTCTTGACTCGCCACATTTTTAAAAGAAATGGTTTTTTTCAGAAAACAGTAGTGGGAGTATGGTAGAACTGAAAGTGATTCCAGAACCGCAAACGATTACTGAAGATTTGATAAGAACCTAAAAATTCAATCTGATTTGACATTCCATTAGCCACTCCGCAGATAAAGTGGGTAACCTCAGGCACCCGAGAGGTACTTCGGTATGCTCAAGGACGGTGGCAGGGAGGTTCTTGTTTACCCAGACTTGCCATTACTGTTGTTCCAGACTGTGAGACCCGGCAGGAGGATGAGTATAGCGTCGTTCTAAACTAGCTTTAGAAGTGTATGTCTATATGACTCTGCCAGAGGGTTGTCGTAGTCAGTGGGAGCAATGGAAGCACAGTGGGTAAGAGGCTTATGTCTATTTATAGACTTAAGCAGATATAGCGGGGATAGATCATCTATTTCTGATGTGACAGTCATAGGTTTGACTTCATCAGAATAGGGGATGGATCTGTTAAGAAGGTAGTAGGGTGTGATGTCCTGGTATTAGGATGACATACACAGAGTAGGAAGTGATATTCCTATACTACGATCGGTTATTCTTTGGTCGTCACACAGTGATTTCTCCACATAGGACTTGGATATTATATCAGACATTCTGGTTACTAGATCTATGGTTTTAGATCTAGATTTGGGTGGTTTCCTAATTAGGGTACTTAGACAGCATTCTATGAGTATTTAGAATGGACGACTCCTGGCACGGTGGTGTACCTGCAGGTGATGGAGTCACCCTCTCTAAAGGTGTCTTACAGACTAAAAGGGAGAGGGATACGCATGATTGGCAGATCACTTGCTTAGGCAATTGAGTCAATCATGAGATATCAAGTACCACACCAGATGTTGTTCTTGCAGTAGATGCAATAAGTTGATGTTAATCCAATCCTAGAGAAACGATCGGAAGCAGCTTTAGAACATAAGTGAATGTTCTAGGGATTTGATAACGGCAGCCTCCTTTAGGAGACGGATATCATTCCAGGCTTCCAAGGTGACCTGGATGGCAGATTGGCTGTCAGAGTTATAGTTTTCCCTCTGACGAGGGGCGGTATTTTGGACAGGTGGTCCAGGTGGATACTGAGGGAAAGGCATGGCGCAGGATACTGATTAAGTTCAGTTGTCGATACAGTCTAAGAAGTTTGGATTTGGAGTTCATTTATGAGCTAGGTCCCATCAGATATCCAGACACATTCTAAGACAGGTATTGCTCATTTCGGGAGATGGTTTTCTCCGTGAACTTGAAATAAAGAGAGACATAGAAAGGAACACCACAGCGGATTCACTCACTGAGGCTATTCCTCGAACGCAATAGTTTCGCAAACGAGCTTTGTGAGACTGACTAGTAGAGGAGTTGGGTGTTCGGTATCACACGGGCTGTGAGTATGCGACATCGCAATAATTAGCCTTGAGTGCAAGTGGGAGATTGTTGGAGATAGTGCCCTCAGAGTCAATTATTGGATCACAGGCACGTGATTGTAATGATTGAGGGAGGACCTATCCCGATAGGACAGTCTTACTCGAGATGATAGTATGCTATCTGGTTTATCTTTATCATCGTGTACTGCTTCAGGTGACCTTACAAGTCGCTATTGCACGTTGATAGAGCCCCTAGGATTCTTGCTTGACTACCAGCAGTATGAGGGCGATCATATACGTGAGAGCTGGCAGTCTATAAGCATATCCTTAAAATGGTCCCTAGTCGTGGGAGTTTCGAGACAGGGCATCGATTCTCCAGAGTAGACTAGTGTATACAGTCGAGACCCCGACGAGGGGCGGTGGCCGGTCTCACAAGCCATTGGTGTCAGTTGGTTCACCTAAGATGTATACAGGTGCTCATTGGGTTATGAGTACACCGGACAGGACTCGCCGGGAACATGCTGGTTGGTCTTATACCTGACGTCAGATAGCAGTTTCCTGGTGACATGTGTACAGGTTAGTTCATCGACCTGAGATCGTCATTTGTCTCGTGTGAGTTCCCACTGTGCTTTGATTACTACCCTACCACGGCTCAAAGGAGTCGTGCAAACAGGTTTTAGTTGGGTACAGTCCCGAGCCACATGGAGGCAGTGAGCGGATCTTCAGGGGTTCGTCTCTCCCGGTATTGGGGGTGAGGTCGCGCTGTGTCTAGGAGAGCCATTACACAAAGCCCTCGGCCGAGGCAGGAGATTTGCTGGTAGGTATTCCAGTAGTATCTCAGGGTGTTCTGGGCTACACTCCGACACGACTTGTACCGCTTTTGGGGGTCTGACTTTTACCAACCCCCTAGGCCCGCCATGCAATACTCATAGACAAACGGACCGGACTGTACGGATATTGTCACTGACAGGCTCAGTAGGGTGTCAGGATGAGTTCGCTCATCGACGTCCCTTTTGGTCAATAGCTGGTAGCCCGTCACGTATGGCTAATACCTCTGACGTGCTTATGGTTAAATCCACAGCCATAGTATTGACGAGTCTTTAGAGTCCACCACACTCAGTTACTCAAGTTTCGGGCGAAACGCTGTAGAGGCCGTATGGAGATATGGCAGGATTCGATCAGATACGTGCGGTATTGCACGGATCGTGATCGGACGGTTTTTACTAGCCGGCTTTGGCTTAAGCCGGATCCTAGTATTAGACAGTGTAGATTTTGTCTCTTTGCATTTGTATTCAGTGGGAATACAAATGCGGGCATGTATATGCAGTAGTGGGGTTTTCCTGTAATTTATTACGGGATCAGTTTTCTGAAGTTGCCAGTTTGCATTCCGTTCCGGCCGGTTTTTCCTTTGTTCCTTCACGGCCGGACTTTTCCGATGGAGGGGGTTATTTTCAAGTGTGCAAATAACATTTTGTGGAGGGGTTTCTTGCATTTGTGGCATTATGAAAGGTTAGGCATCTTTGCTTTTTCATGATGGCTTGCTTTTTTGTGATTAGAGTTGATTTGAGTTGATTTGATATAGTTATCATAACCTTTTGATATGGTCACCTTTCTACTTTTCCTACACTCACCTCCCTTGTTGCATTATTCTTTTTTCCTCCACCATTTTGTTCAAAGGGAGGGGGGCCGGCCACTTAAAGAGATGAGGGAGAGTTCATTTTTGAGGGGGTATCATTCATCTCATTTGATTCTATGCTTGCCACAAAAATCCCGCACCTCTCCAAAGTTCATATTGATTCCTCCATCAATGGCAACTACATAAACCCCAAGAGACAAGGTTCTACACTACAAGCTACAGCAAACTTGGACGCGTCGGCTAGCCAACTTCGCGCCCGAGTTGCCTCGGTCCAGAGATGGGAGCCCGTAAAAGATATCGGCTACGTGGTGCCCTTTCTGACGAAGAGGTGACGGACGGAGATTCCGCGGGAGATCGGAGTGGAGACGAAGACCGGAGGACACGGATCGCTCGGTATAGCTTCTACCCCATTCTCTTGTTTGCTAGGATTAGGTTAATGGTTACGATCCGGGTTTTATTGTCCGCGGTAGCGCCAGTTTAAAAGTAAAGAAAAATTTTTGATTCCGCATTTTAGTCTCGAGTAGAAGGTCGGGGCGCTGCCGTGGCGCAACAGGAGCAGCGGAGGCATAGTGGAAAAGTGGCTTATGTCTATTTATAGACTAAAGCAGATGCAGCGGAGATAGATCATCTATTTCTGATGTGACAGTCATATGTTTGACTTCATCAGAATAGGGGATGGATCTGTTAAGAAGGTAGTAGGGTGTGATGTCCTGGTCTTTGGATGACATAGACAGAATAGGAAGTGAAATTCCTATACTACGATCGGTTATACTTTGGTCGTCACACAGTGGTTTCTTCATACAGGACTTGGATATTATATCAGACATTCTGGTCACTAGATCTATGGTTTTAGATCTAGATTTGGGTAGTTTCCCAATTTGGGTACTTTGACAACATTCTATGAGTATTTAGAATGGACGACTCCTGGCATGGTAGTATACCTGCAGGTGATGGGGTCACCCTCTCTAAAGGTGTCTTACAGACTAAAGGGGAGAGGGATACGCATGATTGGCAGATCACTTGCTTAGGCAATTGAGTTGATCATGAGATGTCAAGTACCACACCAGATGTTATTTTTTCAGTAGATGCAATAAGTTCATATTGATCCAATCCTGGAGAAACGGTCGGAAGCAGTTTTAGAACATAAGTTGATGTTCTAGGGATATGATAACAGCATTCTCCTTCGGGAGACAGTTATCATTCCAGGCTTCCAAGGTGACCTGGATGGCAGAGTGGCTATCAGAGTTATAGTTTTCCCTCTGACGAGGGGCAGTATTTTGGATAGGTGGTCCAGGTGGATACTGAGGGAAGGTATGGCGCAGAATACTGATTAAGTTCAGTTGACGATACAGTCTAAGAATTTTGGATTTGGAGTTCACTTATGAACTAGGTCCCTTCAGATATCCAGACACATTCTAAGACAGGTATTGCTCATTTCGGAAGATGGCTTTCTCCGCGAACTTGAGATAAAGAGAGACATAGAAAGAAACATCAGAGCGGATCCACTCACTGAGGCTATTCCTCGAACGCAATAGTTTCGCAAACGAGCTTTGTGAGACTGACTAGTAGAGGAGTTGGGTGTTCGGTATCACACGGGCTGTGAGTATGCGACATCGCAATAATTAGCCTTGAGTGCAAGTGGGAGATTGTTGGAGATAGTGCCCTCAGAGTCAATTATTGGATCACAGGCACGTGATTGCAATGATTGAGGGAGGACCTATCCCGGTAGGACAGTCTTACTCAAGATGATAGTATGCTATCTGGTTTATCTTTATCATCGTGTACTGCTTTAGGTGACCTTACGAGTCGCTATTACACGTTGATAGAGCCCCTAGGATTCTTGCTTGACTACCAGCAGTATTCGGGCGATCATATAGGTGGGAACTGGGGTCTATAAGCACATCCTTAAAAGGTCCCTAGTCGTGGGAGTTTCGAGACAGGGCATCGATACTCCAGAGTAGACTAGTATATACAGTCGAGACCCCGACGAGGGGCGGTGGCCGATCTCACAAGCCACTGGTGTCAGTTGGTTCACCTAAGATGTATACAGGTGCTCATTGGGTTATGAGTACACCGGACAGGACTCGCCGGGAACCTGCTAGTTGGTATTATACCTAATGTCAGATAGAAGTTCCCTGGTGACATGTGTACAGGTTAGTTCATCGACCTGAGATCGTCATTTGTCTCGTGTGAGTTCCCACTGTGCTTTGATTACTACCCTTCCATGCTCAAAGGAGACGTGCAAACAGGTTTTAGTTGGGTACAGTCCCGAGCCACATAGAGGCAGTGAGCGGATCTGCAGGGGTTCGTCTCTCCCGGTATTGGGGGTGAGGTCACGCTGTGTCTAGGAGAGCCAGTACATGAAAAGTCCTTGGCCAAGGCAGGAGATTTACTGTTAGGTATTCCAGTAGTATCTCAGGGTGTTCTGGGCTACACTCCGACACGACTTGTACCGCTTTTGGGGGTCTGACTTTACCAACCCCTTAGGCCCGCCATGCGATGCTCATAGACGAGCGGACCGGACTGTACAGATATTGTCACTGACAGGCTCAGTAGGGTGTCAGGATGAGTTCGCTCATCGACGTCCCTTTGGTCAATAGCTGGTAGCCCGTCACGTATGGCTAATACCTCTGACGTGCTAGTGGTTAAATCCACAGCCATAGTATTGACGAGTCTATAGAGTCCACCACACATAGTTACTCAAGTTTCGGGCGAAACGCTGTAGAGGCCGTATGGAGATATGGCAGGGTTCGATCAGATACGTGCGGTATTGCACGGATCGTGATCGGACGGATTTTACTAGCGGGCTTTGGTTTAAGCCGGATCCTAGTATTAGACAGTGTAGATTTTGCCTCTTTGCATTTGTATTCAGTGGGATTACAAATGCGGGCATGTATATGCAGTCGCGGGGTTTTCCTGTAATTTAAACCCGGGATCAGTTTTCTGAAGTTGCCAGTTTGCATTCTGTTCCGGCCAGTTTTCTTTTGTTCCTTCACGGCCGGACTTTCCGTTGGAGGGGCTAATTTGCAAGTTCGCAAATTAGCATTAGTGGAGGGGGTATTTGTGAAATGAAAGATTATGATAGCATCTTTTGATTCCATTCTTTTCTTTCATCATTTCTTGCATTAATGAGATTAGAGTTGATTAGGAGTTGATGTGAGGCTTGCTTTTGGATGTGGTCACCTCTTTTATTTCCTACACTCACCTCCCTTCATGTTGGTTTCTTTTTCCCCACCAGCAAAGAGGGCCGGCCATTTAGGAAAAGGGAGAGGATGAGTTTTCATTTGGTGAGTGTGGGAAATTATTCATATCTCATTTTTCTTGCTACTCAAATGCTAGCTCTCTCCAAAGTTCATTTTGCCTCCACATTATCATGGCAACTTCTATAACCCCAAGAGACAACCATTCTACACTAGTCTACAGCAAATCTTGGACACGTCGATTCGCCGACTTCGTGCCCGAGTTGCCTCGGTCCAGAGGTGGGAGCCCGTAAAAGAACCCGACGATGTGGTGCCCGTTTCGACGAGGAGGCGACGACCGGAGATTCCGCGAGGAGATCGGAGTGGAGACGAAGACCGAAGGACACGGATCGCTTGGTATAGCTTCTCTACTCTTATTCTAGTTTACTAGAGTTAGGTTAATGGCCCGATCCGGGATTTTTGTGCGCGGTGGTGCCGGTTTCTAAGTTTGAAAAGTTTTTCGTTTCCGCATTCCGGCGTCGGATTGATGGCCGGGGCGTCGCCGTGCACTTACAAATTATAGGTAAAAGGTCCCAGATTTTATCTGGAGCAAAAACAAGAAAAACAAACAAGACCAAATCTCTTATAATACCTACAGACAGCTACCTGCAAAGTTTCAACATGATCCAACAAAAATGGGCCGGCCACTATAGGGGTGATCTCGGCCAAATTCCGGTGAAAATGGTCCAGGTTTTTACACTACACATCTAGCACAAATTATAGTCTAATGTATATGTTTGCTCATCAAAAAAATCACTGCAGATATAGCAGATACACAATATCCTATTACTTTGCTTAAAAACGTTTTAAAAACACTAATTTGCTATATTAGGGTACATTGAGTAATCAGGTGAAAAGGCTTTGATTAAGTGGCACAAACAATACATAATATAGTTAATCTAACCATAAAAACCCTAGCTTAACCTAAACTCCACCCAAACCACCAATGATCACAACACCCACAAAACACTAAAACTAACTATACTATTCCAGATTTTTCCCACAGTCATTACTACAGAATCTAACAATACCAAAAACCCCTAAACCATAGCAGATAGCTACCCTAAAAAGTTCAAGTCCCCAGCCCCTCCTGAGGCCGAGGTCGCCGGATTTCTCCCCCTATCCGCCGGCCAAAACCGCCCAGGTAGGTCCCAAACTCTACGTACACACTCAGGGTAGCTAGATCTACACTTCTACAATGTTTGGGTTTAGCAAAGAGTCTCGGGGTCACAGCAGACTACAAGCATCCAAAACACGACATAAAAATACGATATTTGAGAAAAGCAGAAACTTTAAGGTTCTAGAACAAAAACTACAGTGTAACACTACACAATAACTAGCCAATTATCAGTTAGGGGTTATACCTAAACCAATTTGCTCCAAAATCCAAGTTTTCCTAGCTCCATGGGTAAACTTGGGGTGTAGGATCAATTTTGTTGAAGGAAGTGGTGAATTTTGATGAGGTGAGGTGGGGATCTTGGAGATTTGGGGTGAGGTTTGAAGAGGGGGCTGAAGTGTTCGGTTTTGGGGGGAGAGGGAGCTAAAATTTGAGGGAAAGAAAATAGATTCAAAAAGAAATAGAGAGAGTGTCACGACCCGAAATTTGGCATGTGACGGCCCTAATACTACGCAACGCCTACAGACGTAACGCGGTAAAAGAAAGCCAAAACCCAGAAATCTAATCCATTAAAAAGACAAGAAAAGATAATAGGAGTTTTGAAATATTTGAAATCACAACCCAAATTCTTTAAAAGTCCAACTTTTATTCCTTAAAATTTTGGCAGCACCTCCTTTGTAAAACAAGCCCCCAAAATGGGCACAACATAAATATATAGTAAAGCATCCCAAACGGGAGCAAAATCCACGCCCAACGGCGGAAAACAATCACCACAACAGATATACGACGCCGTAGCGAAGAAAGAGACGATATAAATAAAACTGCATAAAAACCTCCAAGCCACAAAATAATATACAATATCGTCCTCACACCAAGTCACTAAGTCATACATAATACTGGTAGATGGAGAGTACATGGATACAACGAATATACAATACAACATCGGATACCCACAAAACCCACCTGGGCAAAAATGCACACTGTCGGGCGAAGTGGTATCCGCAGCCAAAAGATGATACGAAGGATGGAAATAGCTCTGCCTCTGACTATCCTGAGGAACATCTGCAAACAGTGTGGCACAACGGGGGTGTGTTGCCAACTCGTGAATAGTAAGTAACATATGCAGGTAATCGCGAGTATGCACGTACAACGCGAATCTAACATAAGCATTTAATATCAATGAATAGTCATATGTAATGCAAAAATCATGGAAGGTACACTAACAGGTACAACTACACATGAAGCAGTAATAATATGACAATTTGTATGCAGCATCATGTAAGGTACTATATCAGGTACTACAAGTACATAAATAAATGATATGAATAAAGGTATGTAAATGCAACAGTCATGGAAGGTACTCTAACAGGTACTACTAATACATGAAGCAGTGCATAAACAATAAATGTGGAGTATGGAATTAAAACATGTCATTTCCACGGAAATCCTAACCTCGTAGTAGGACCAAAATCCAACAAGACAACCAAATTCCCAATTTCCACAAATCATCCCCCAAATTGGCTCTCATATCATGTAAGTCTCATATATCCTTAATGTACAATATCAAGTAAATCTTATATATCCTGGATGTCCAACATCAAGTGTATCTCACATATCCCGAATGTACGACATCAATATCTCCCATATATCCTGAATGTCTAACATCACGTATATCTCATATATCCCGAATGTACAGCATCAATATATCTCGTATATCCAGTGTGTACAATATCAGTAAAAAGTATGTTTCATATAAGGTGAGTGTCTAACATCGACACCCAAAACATCATGAAACAAGTGTCAAGCATCGACACCAAAATACTCATCTCTGAGGCGCCATCACCTAGGACTGGCCCTCCAATGTCATGTACGTACATCCTAATAACCTGGGTAAGCACCACCCGCAATCTGCAAGGCATGTACGTACATAACCTCGATCGATATCCCCCAGATATACGTCGAGTCCAAATACTGTCACCGGATGGCAAACGCCCCCAGCCGGGCTCATCGGCATGGACCTTCGACTTTCTTACCCCGGGGAACCAACCGGGCTCCACCATATCCCGCACACGGCCCATGACTCCTCCTCCCCGTAATTTCATGAAACAACCACGGTCCTCAAATCCAAAAAATATCAAGTAGTGAATATGTATGAATGCATGAATCAATACACATATATTAGCGTCCCATTCCACTAATATTGGTATAAAGGCATATATAACAGCGTCCCACTCCACTGTTATATATACATAGTAGTAAAAATATCAGAGAACATCTATGAATGTAATATATGCAATATGAAACGGTAATATGAGCATATAAAGGAAAACAACTATTTAACTGCAACCAGATAAATAAATATATCACACGGTTCCTGATTTCCCCGAAATCAGATGCAACAATATAGACAGGTAAACATGTAGCTATAACAAGGTATGCGTAACCATGTCGGTATAGCAAGATATGTGTGTCCATATGTAAGTATGTATGATGTCAAAGTAGCTGTAGCAAGGTATGTGTCTATACCTATCCATAATACCCTCCAGGTATATGTATGTATGTATGCCAGATGTATAAGTAACTATGTCTCATATGTGTATATACCTATCACAAAGGTACAATACCATATAGGTATATGGGTAACTAGCATGTCAAGCATATGTGTAAGCATGTAGGTATACAGGTATGTTATATGTCATATGCGATAAGAATATGAATCAATGTCACAATGTCCCTAACCAAACAATATCATTTTTATATATGGGTTGTGTGTGACATGGCAATTATTGACGCGGTGTGTGGCATACAATCAGTGCTCGTGCAACATGAGCCGTCAATAATAGTGCAGTGTCCTAAGGATACTAGTCCAAGCACAACAATTTACTAAGCAGTAGGGTAAATGCGCAATTCTAAATCTGACATAGAATATGCGACAAATCTAATCATTTCTAGCCCAGACGCATAACGCCATGCGGGCGATTCCCCTGTAGATGTTAAATCTACTCACCAACACTCCTGGCTAAGTGTAGCCAACCACCTGTTTTCCCTTTGTAGCTGTGTCCGTAGTCCCCGCCTGCGAACCTACAATATTAACACAATAAAACAAGTGTATATTAATAATAACCCTAAAACACGTACAAACTACAATAGACCGACGCAACAACACAAAACATACTCTCAAGTGTTCGTATTGTGGCTAACGTACGTAGCGACACGACGAAAACAACTTAAGAGCAAAACCACCCAAAGTGCACGATCCGTGTCGTATAACGTATCGCGCAGACACAAAACACTACAACCTACCTAGGTGATCCCAGATTTCGTATACAGCGAAAACTAAACAAACAAACAAGACCAAAAACACCCAAACCCAAGCATAGAGCTATCCTCAAAAACCCACAGCCCAACTCACCCTAGGGGCCGATCTCGCCGGAATTTTCCCTCCTGTCGCCGGCCGAGGTCCGAGCAGGTGGGGTCATTTCTCAGGTGGGGTCCTATGGTCACAGGTACTACAAAACTACATTGTTTGGTTTTCTGGTAAAATCTCGGGGTCACAGCAGGTCATAGATATCACAAATGACACTAAAATACGATATTACGCACAAACCCTAACTTTAAACATTCTAAACTGAAACTAACTAGCTACAAAGCACAAACACTACATAAAGAACAAATAGGGACTATTACCTATCCTCAAGAACTCAAAGATCCAAGCTTTGCATGTTCCTAAGCATCCAAGAGGCAAAAGATAAGATTTTGATGAAGTTTGTGAAGAATTGTGGATTTGTGAAGGATTTTGTGAAGAAAAGAGAGAGAGAAATTGTCAAGGGCAGAAGAGAGGGGAAGGGCTCGGCCAAGTGAGGGAGTGGGGAGAGAATTTCCTAGCAATTACCAACATTTAATGCATTAAATGCATTCACACTACATTCATGCATCTCTTTTCGTTTTCTTTCCTTTTCTTTTAAATTAAACCATAAACCCAAACAAATATCTAGATATTATATGGATTTTGGTTAACTCAAGCATAAGAGAAAGAAAAGATCACAAAAGAGAAATTTCCCAAAATGTGAATACCGCATTAAAATAATATTAAAATTGGGAAAAATTCAAATTGGACCAAAACGTCACATATAACCCCAAAGCTTGTGCACTAGCTTTATTTTAGCTAAACCAGGTGCTGACAAGTCTATATGGTCGTTTGATCACAGTCGGTATAAAACAGAAAATACTGACAATTTAACCCAAAAATGGAAAAATTCACATAACAATTTCTAAAACGTTACAATCTCCCCCCCTTATAAAAATTCGTCCCCAAATTTAAATTTCTCACTAAGCGTACCTTCAAAGAGAAAATTACAAAGTCTCATATCTCGCTCGGAGCCTCCCAAGTGATCACCTCACTAAACGGCTACGTCCAAGAAAACACTCCACAAATGGCAAGACCCTTGACCGAAGTTTCTCCACCTGCCGAACCATTTACACCAATGGCTGCCGGTGAACGAAAAGATCGCGTCAAAGCTAAAAGGTCTGATGCTGAATCATGTGAGAAAGTCACGAAGGTAATTGCAAAGTATCATTACAAAGAAAACGGGGTGAAAACTCAATAATCAGGGCGGAAGTGCCAAGTTAAAGGCAACGAAACTAACTCGCTTGAGGATCTCAAAAGTACCTACAATCCTGGGATAAGCTTCCCAAAACACAACACCTCAATCATCGGAAAGTCCGTAGGAATACATGATCTCCCACTGCGAACCCAAGTCTGCGACCACCATGGTCGGCATAAGACCTTTGTCTGCACTGGACTGTCATCATCCTGGCCTGAACCAACTGGATCATCTCCGAAGTCTCTAGACTAGCTGGGGTCTAAAAATCTTATTACGCAGAGTCAGAAGAACAGATTGGTGATCGACACGACCTAACAACAAAACCTAAAGGTTGCCAATTGGATAGTCTCCTGATAACAGCTATCGAATGAGAACTCTAACAATGGCAAGTGACGATCCCAACTGCCGACAACAACAAGTACATACGCACAAGCATAACAAAGAATAACTGAGCAAACTGAGAATAACCGGACAACAAACACCCGAATGGAGTCACACCCTTACTAAACCTGGGTAAACACCACAACGAATTTCGTGGAGATCTGCTCCCATTCCTACTTCGGAACGGTTAAAGATTGCAACTCTCCAGCCGGTCTCAGATGCTCAACCAACACACAAAGAAAGAACCGGCGCAGTTGTCAACCGAGTCTCCAACTGCCGAAAACTCCGAACGCATGCCTCAGTCCAAAGAAAAGAACCTCCTTTCAGGTCAGTCCAGTCAACGGTGCAGCACTACACTAAAACGGCGGTAAAAACCTGCTAAGCCCAAAAATCAACGGACCTCCATCTGTACACCAGTCTGGGCCAAAGCTGTACGGTCTCGATCTCCCTCGGAACCATACGACAACCGTCTCCCGTAACTACAAGACCTAGGAGTCAACACAAACAAGCATGAAGGAACACTCTGAGAATCTAGCAAACAGCTGGCACTCTCCCAATGTATGCACAACAAATCCTCAGTGCTGCTCCTGTTCCTCACGACACATTGTATAGACTAGAATGTCGTCAATAACACAATAATAAATGGTCGAGGAACATCCTGTAGAAATCTGGTTCATCATATCTACAAATGCTGCTAGGGCATTAGCGAGTCCAACGACACCACCACAACACAAACTGCCCGTAGCACGCACAAAAGCCGTATTCGGAATGCCATCACTCCGAACCCGCAACGATGATGACCTGATCCCCAAACAAACTTAGAAAAATGTCTCGCACTCTAGAGCTGATCGAAGAAATCGTCAATGCGAGGTAAATGATACCTAACCGCACCGTAAGCTGGTTCAATTGACGATCCATTAATACACAACCTCAAACTGTCGTCTTGCTCCTTGACGAACAGAAATAGGAGCACCTCAAAGCGAAACACTCAGATGCACAATCCTCCCAACAACCAACTCTGCAGCAGATCCTTAAGCTCCCTAAGGTTCGTTGGCTCATCTAGAACAACATCGGGAAACTCTCGCACGATAAGTACCTGGTCCAACAAATCCACTGTGGCTCCGGTATCTCGAATGAATGCCAAGAATCTACGACATACTCTCCTCAAAAGTCGACTAGCGAAAAAGCTGAATTCAAACTGTGAGAGACGACATCACTGTCCCCCCTGCACAACAAGAACTGACTTGCCGGGAAAACAAACCTGACTGTTTTCTCGCGGTAGTCCACAGACGCATAGCACGTAGCTAACCAATCCGCGCCCAGGAGAACGTCAAATCCAACATCTCTAGAGGGATCAAGTGACGAAAGAATCTCCTAACCGATTGGCACTCGACTGTAATACGTGTTGCGCAACAAAAGAATCGCTGATAGAAATTAACACAACAAGCGGCTGATCTAGCTAACACGATCCTCGTCCCAACCACGGCACAAAGGGTGTAAAACAACAAGTACATCAAGGAACAAGTGAATTAAGAATACCTGCAAACTCAGCATTGGACGTTGTTCACACCATAATATTGCATTATTATATTCCCCATTCTTATTCTTTTTATGAGTAAACAGGTACTTTTGACGCATGTCTGCTACATGTTACAGGTTACAGGTGCTTGGACAGAAAACAGTAAAAGCGATGTAAAGATGATGAAAAAATGGACTTAAACCGACAAATGGGAGAACCTTGATCAAGCCTACACGAAGATCAGTTCACAAGTATAAGGCAGTGTATGGTTCAAGTTTTCGTCTCGAAGAAACGGTTAAAATCCACAACAATGTTCACTGGAAAATCTGGGAAAGAATCAGAAGCCAAATTCAGAAAAGAACCACAGAATTCAGAAGACCAAAGATCCAGAAATCAAGACCCAAAAGCCCAGAGCCCAACTCTTTAGTTTGGCCGCGGAACCGCCGCCAAACCCTGGCTGGGGCTGCGGTTCCGCAGTGGGTCTGCGGATTTGATGGCAGAAAATTTTACCAAGTCTTGTGTGGTGCTGAATGGGTCTACCTAGGGGTATTTGTGTAAATGTAGACATGCGGGTCAAATGTAACCCTAGGGTTTCCTATTCTTTATAAATAGGAACACTAATCATTGTAATTTCTTTATGCCTCCCTTCATTAATAAATTTCAGCATTCTTTTGGAGAGCATCATTTTTTGTAAGTTCTTTATTTTCTGCCCTAGGTTAATTATCTATTCTTGCCATAGATAAATTTAATTCCTTGCCTTAGTTAATCTTTTATTCTCTGCCCAAGATAAATGTATTTTAATTCCTTAGTGAGCGAGTAGTCTCCTCGCTTGTTAGGGTTAGATCTGGGGAAGGTTTGAGAGACGAAGATCTCTCATCCCCTTTCTTGCCCGTCATATATGTAGGGTTCCTAGGCACTCTCAAGAGGTCTCACAAGGCATCAACCATGCCAATTTCAAAAATTAGAGTGCCGAGAAACCCTAATACGGATCGTTGGCTAGAAGTTTAGACGACAAAGCAACTAGTTAACTACTTTAACTAAAAGAACGGAAATACAATCTTTGTAAATCCGGTCCTCCCCCTCCATAGCTCCGCAATGAAGTCTCCTCGCTGTCCTAATGGAAACCCGGGCTCTCGCGTCGGCTTCATCGGAGAAATGGGCGGGCAAGGTCGTCGGCTTCGTGCCGAAGATGATCTACGTCGAGGCATCACAAGATCAAGCTCTCACTTCACCAAGTCATGAAACTTGTGAAGAAAACACACTCTACTACTTGGCAAGAGGTAGAGGATGAAGAAATAGGAAGTGGGTTCACTTTAGAATTGGATTTCTCACTCTTTTCATCAAGTTGCCATTGATGAGGCAAGCTTTTTCTTCAAGTAGAAGATGAAGAAGAAGAAGAAGATAGAATGAATATGATAAGTTATTTCCAAAAAGAAATTTAAAAGAATACTTATCATAATCAAACCATGGTCAAGTGTAGAGAATAAATCATGGTTAGTTGGAATGGTTAGGGTTAAGCATGAGACAAAATGGTGACTTAGTCAAAGCTTCATGAAGCTTCAATATGCTTCCAAAGAAAGCCACCATTTTTCTTTATGCTTAATATTTTTCCAAAAAGAATAAATAGATAAATAAATGAATAAGAAAACAAAAGGAAAACCCTAACCATTTCACAACCATGGTTTAATCTTTACACAAACCCTAGTGAGCATGTATCATCAAACATGATACAAACTTGTGTACAAAAGTATATCACATATACAATGTGCACAATCCAAGTGAGAAAATCCATTTAAAATGAACCAATACTAGTTAATGCAAAGTAGTATATCAAATATATAATTATACATTAAATCATTAAATCAACACTTGATTTAACGATCCGGTCATATCGCATATAACCGACTAGTATCCAATGTATCGGCTTATCGAATCAATCCTTGATTCGATAACTAGGTTATATCGCATACAACCATATCGACACATTCATCGCGAGAATGGAATACGGTATCACATACACGCATTATTCTCGGTCTCGCACATATCTCATATGCGCTCCTATTTCGTTTCGCTTGAGCCAGGAAACCTCTGTGTAGGACTCTAAAGACTCGTCAATACGCCGGCAGCAGGTGATGATCATATCAAACACCCATAAGCCGCAAGCGGTCTGCTAAACGTAACGGCCACCCGGGTATTGAGCGATCAGAAGAACGACGAGCAAGCCCGCTCACACTCCTGTGAATCCAACCTGTAACACTTACCGTACAGTCCGGTCTCGTCGTCTGATATGTCGCATATCTCGCCTAGGGGTGGTAAACGTCAGACCCCAATAGCTCGATAAGTCGTGTCGATCTGAGGTCTATAACAATTCGAGAAACTACTGGTAACACTTACCAGTAAATCTCAGCAACCCTGGCCAGGGATTTCCTATTATAGCCAATCGAACACAGCGCAACATCAACCCCCTATACCGGGAGAGACAAATCCCCTCCTATCGCTCATTGCCTCCATGTGACTCGGGACTGTACCCAAAAACCACCATTTTGCATGCCCTCTTGGACGTGGTAAGATGGAAATCAAAGCACAGTGGGAACCACACAAGACTCTATGACGATCTCGGGTCAACAGACTACTCTGTACCAGTGTCACCAGAGAACTGCCATCTGACGTAAAGTATAATACCATCTGGGAGTTCTCGGCGAGTCCGTCCAGTGTACCCAGTCTCCACTGAGCACCCGTATATCATCTCTGATGTCAAACACCAATGGATATGGGATCATCCATTGCCCATCTGTATGGGTCGAGAAGGTATACGCTAGTCTACACTGGTATATCGATGCCCCGTCTCGATACACCCACGACTAGGGACTTTGAAGGATGTACTTATGGACTACCATGTCCCTACTAGTATGATCCGCATCATAGTCCAGGTAGTCAAGTACATATCCTAAGGGCTTTACCAACATGTAACAGAGGGACAATCAGTGTACACGTTAAGGTAAAGAGCAACCAGATAGCATACTATCATGTCGAGCAAGAAAGTCCTCCCTATATATGTCCAAGCATCCACTACAATATACATCATATGTATTGTAATGGCCTCTAGGGCATACATATAACTAACAATCTCCCACTTCCACTAGGGCCATCTGATAGCAGTGGTTGTAGTATCTCATACTCAACCATCCCATAAAAATCTCTCTCTCTGGGAACAGGCCTTTGTGAGTGGATCCGCTGTGTTGTCCTCTGAGTCTACTCTCCTAACCTCGATCCCTTGGAGATCAACTATCTCCATGATCAGGTGATACTGCCTTAGAATATGTCTGGATCACTGATGGGACGGGCGTTCCTTGGCATAAGCCACAACTCCATTGTCTCACAATGGTAGGAACAAAGTTCATCTCATGAACTAATATACACCCAAACATCCTCCTTGGTAGCATCTTATGTAGCGATGTATCCAGCCTTTATCGTCTAGTATGCCACGGTATCTAGCTTGGAACTCTTCCAACATACCGTCCCTTTACTGAGGGTAAAGACAATGCCTGTGACTGACATTCAGTCGTCTTTATCACCCTGGAACCCTTCCAGTGATTCCCCCCAGGATCGATTGATACCATCTTACTACAACTAGTGAGAATCCTAACATCCAATTAGATCTATTTCATAGATCCAATACCCAGGATTTAGGAGGTATCACTTTGATCCTTTATGGAGAATCATTGTGATAAGCGGAGATTGACCGAGCGTAGCATAGGAAACTCCTTCCCTATCAAGAGCATGACATCCACGTACTCTACGAGGATCACCACCATACTCCCTACTACCTTTTTGTTTATACAAGGTTCATCTACCATTTTGATGATGTCAAACTCTTTGACTTATCCATCAAAACAGATGTTCCAACTCCGCGATGCCTGCTTTATCACATAAAACATCTTGCACACGTTTCCGCTGCTCCCACTGTCTACGAGGCATTCTGGCTGTGTACTTATAGACGCTCTATTCTAAAACATCATTTAGAAAAGCTGTCATGACACCCAACCACCAGATATCGTAGTCATGGTATGTAGCCGTGGTAAGTAGGATCTGGATGGACCTAAGCATAGCTCCTTAGAAAAAGGTTTCCTCATGATCCACACCTGGTCAATGATGCAAACCTTTAACAAGTCTAGCTTTGAAAGTCTCAACTTTTCCATCTACACCAAGTAATCTTCTCAAGATATACTTGCTCCTGATGGGGATTTAACCCTTCAGATATAGCAACCAAAGTCCATACTTTGTTGGTGTATAAGGATTCCATCTCAGATCGATAAACATCCAGCCATTCTTACGGAGTCCCACTCCTGATGGCCAGCTCGAAACTAGTTGGGTCATCATCTCATGATGCAATCCTCGCTCCCACTGTCATCGAGAAACCGAAGTATCTCTCAGGCGGATGAGGAACCTTACTAGATCGGCGGAGAGGCTGAGGTTCGTTGGTAATCTATTGAATTCTTTGGTTCTACCAAATCATCAGCTGCAGTTTGTATAGCTGGAACCTTTCCAGTTCTACATTACAGACCTTGCCTCGAGCTTGTCCGGATTTTGCTTTTAGACATAGGCTGGACAACCCCAAATCTTAACTAACTTAAGAGATGGGCTCTTCCCTTATCATATCAAATATGAAGTGGTAGGCAACTGATTTGATTTGAACCCTATTCAATAGGTATGCAACTTCTCAAGTGCATAACTCCCAAAAAGGAAATAGGTAACTCAGTAGTACTCATCATAGAGCACACCTTATCATATAGGGTGTGATTGCTCCGCCCCGATATACCATCGTGCTATGGTGTATACGGAGGAGTAATGCTGAGAGAGAATCTCATTCTCCATTAGAAAAGTCCAAGAATTCCGTGCTCAAGTATTCTCCTCCTTGATCTCATCATAGGACATAATACTTATACCCGTATTTTGGTTCTCTACTTCTAACTTATATTCTGTGAATATCTCTAAAGGTTCGGACTTGTGTTTCATCAGGAACATATGTCTGAATCTCGAGAGATCATCAGAGAACGTAATGAAGTACAAAGAACCAGTCTTGGCATGTGTAGACAGGGGACCTACATACATCAACATGTATCATCCCAAGAGTTCACTAACTCTTTCTCTGTTTCCAGTAAACGGAGCTATGGTCATCTTATCTTTGTGACATGACTGGCGAGTTTCACAAGATGTAAATTCAAACTGATTTAAATATGCATCTATATGTAACTCTAGCTAGTCGGGTCACATTGATCTGACCTAGTCTACAATACCTCAAGAAGGATTCGTTCAGATCTGAACTCTTCCTCTTGTATGTGTTCTGTATACTAAGAACTGTAGTTTGATTTAGAACATCAATGCTTTTAGATAACGTGCCTGAACCGATCAATTTTTGATATAGTAAATGTTCAAAACATTATCCAACAATACAAAATTTTATCATTTCTTTACTAATAAAGAGATTGATATGATTTTGTATATCAGGTTCGGTATCTAATAACATTCGTTCAGAATCAATGTATTTGTAATACAGGGTGACAGTGACCAACAGACTTGGCTGCAACTCTTGCCCCGTTTTCTGCCTCATGAAACTTATCACCCGTTCTCAGTCCTCTACCTTTCTGTAGCCCTATGTAACATATTACATATTTAGGATCCTGATCTGGTATCACATACCCAGGACATAAAGGATACTGAGAAACAGTTCTCTGTAATGAATACATCCGAAGGAGATGCATCATATGCTCTTTCTTCGTTTGGGCGGCACGGGAAATCTGGTATTCCCTAATTTCCTGCTCTGTCTTATAACAATTATAAGTTGGAGCGGGACCAACGTTCCCTAGCTCAGTATAACAAGCGGGTTCGGTCAATAATCCGTATTATTATCTTGATTAAGGCGTGATATGGTCGCTACCAGGAGAGAGAGAGAGAAGAAAACACTCAGCGTGCGCTCTTGCAAGAATAGATTGGTTATTATTTTATCTAATCAGGATGGCTCCCACTGTTTTTATCAAATCTTCCTTCAAACCCAAAAAGGAAAGACTAGCCGGGATTAATTACACACTACAAGTTCGCCAATCTTTCAGCCAGGCCAGTGTCGGTACTTTGAGGGAGGTCCCCCGTGCTTCCGCACGAACCTAATTAATGTAAACCTCGTTTTCCCAGAGGAGTAACCTAGTTGCATCTTTCGCCTAGACATCTAGTTAACGATCCGTATTAGGGTTTCTCGGCACCCGTAAAATTTGAAATTGGCACTGCGGTTCCGCGGCCCTGTAGGGTTCCTAGGCACTCTCAAGAGGTCTCACAAGGCATCAACCATGCCAATTTCAAAAATTAGAGTGCCGAGAAACCCTAATACGGATCGTTGGCTAGAAGTTTAGGCGACAAAGCAACTAGTTAACTACTTTAACTAAAAGAACGGAAATACAATCTTTGTAGATCCGGTCCTCCACCTCCATAGCTCCGCAATGAAGTCTCCTCGCTGTCCTAATGGAAACCCGGGCTCTAGCGTCGGCTTCATCGGAGAAATGGGCGGGCAAGGTCGTCGGCTTCGTGCCGAAGATGATCTACGTCGAGGCATCACAAGATCAAGCTCTCACTTCACCAAGTCATGAAACTTGTGAAGAAAACACACTCTACTACTTGGCAAGAGGTAGAGGATGAAGAAATAGGAAGTGGGTTCACTTTAGAATTGGATTTCTCACTCTTTTCATCAAGTTGCCATTGATGAGGCAAGCTTTTTCTTCAAGTAGAAGATGAAGAAGAAGAAGAAGATAGAATGAATATGATAAGTTATTTCCAAAAAGAAATTTAAAAGAATACTTATCATAATCAAACCATGGTCAAGTGTAGAGAATAAATCATGGTTAGTGGGAATGGTTAGGGTTAAGCATGAGACAAAATGGTGACTTAGTCAAAGCTTCATGAAGCTTCAATATGCTTCCAAAGAAAGCCACCATTTTTCTTTATGCTTAATATTTTTCTAAAAAGAATAAATAGATAAATAAATGAATAAGAAAACAAAAGGAAAACCCTAACCATTTCACAACCATGGTTTAATCTTTACACAAACCCTAGTGAGCATGTATCATCAAACATGATACAAACTTGTGTACAAAAGTATATCACATATACAATGTGCACAATCCAAGTGAGAAAATCCATTTAAAATGAACCAATACTAGTTAATGCAAAGTAGTATATCAAATATATAATTATATATTAAATCATTAAATCAACACTTGATTTAACGATCCGGTCATATCGCATATAACCGACTAGTATCCAATGTATCGGCTTATCGAATCAATCCTTGATTCGATAACTAGGTTATATCGCATACAACAATATCGACACATTCATCGCGAGAATGGAATACGGTATCACATACACGCATTATTCTCGGTCTCGCACATATCTCATATGCGCTCCTATTTCGTTTCGCTTGAGCCAGGAAACCTCTGTGTAGGACTCTAAAGACTCGTCAATACGCCGGCAGCAGGTGATGATCATATCAAACACCCATAAGCCGCAAGAGGTATGCTAAATGTAACGGCCACCCGGGTATTGAGCGATCAGAAGAACAACGAGCAAGCCCGCTCACACTCCTGTGAATCCAACCAGTAACACTTACCGTACAGTCCGGTCTCGTCGTCTGATATGTCGCATATCTCGCCTAGGGGTGGTAAACGTCAGACCCCAATAGCTCGATAAGTCGTGTCGATCTGAGGTCTATAACAATTCGAGAAACTACTGGTAACACTTACCAGTAAATCTCAGCAACCCTGGCCAGGGATTTCCTATTATAGCCAATCGAACACAGCGCAACATCAACCCCCTATACCGGGAGAGACAAATCCCCTCCTATCGCTCATTGCCTCCATGTGACTCGGGACTGTACCCAAAAACCACCGTTTTGCACGCCCTCTTGGATGTGGTAAGATGGAAATCAAAGCACAGTGGGAACCACACAAGACTCTATGACGATCTCGGGTCAACAGACTACTCTGTACCAGTGTCACCAGAGAACTGCCATCTGACGTAAGGTATAATACTATCTGGGAGTTCTCGGCGAGTCCGTCCAGTGTACCCAGTCTCTACTGAGCACCCGTATATCATCTCTGATGTCAAACACCAATGGATATGGGATCATCCATCGCCCATCTGTATGGGTCGAGAAGGTATACGCTAGTCTACACTGGTATATCGATGCCCCGTCTCGATACACCCACGACTAGGGACTTTGAAGGATGTACTTATGGACTACCATGTCCCCACTAGTATGATCCGCATCATAGTCCAGGTAGTCAAGTACATATCCTAAGGGCTTTACCAACATGTAACAGAGGGATAATCAGTGTACACGTTAAGGTAAAGAGCAACCAGATAGCATATTATCATGTCGAGCAAGAAAGTCCTCCCTATATATGTCCAAGCATCCACTACAATATACATCCTATGTATAGTAATGGCCTCTAGGGCATACATATAACTAACAATATATTTTTATAGAACTACATGCATACCTTCTTATTCCGCTCCCTACGGCACTCTACCCACGAGGTAACGGTGATCTGTAGTCTAAAGGCCCGGATTTTAAGGTTTTCCATGGAGCTTAGGGTAAAGATTAAGAAAGGAAGGACAAGGATCTAGAGGAAGAATCATCTTCCCAATCATCCTAATCCCCTTTATTAATATTTACTATAACACTAATATGATATATTTAATTAAAGGCATTGGAAAGAGGTGTAGATCTTTGTTTACCAAATTTTCCCTAAACCTAATCCTAGCAAGTTTCTAATCCTAGTATAACACAACTTCAATTTTTAGATTTAATAATCAATCCGAACACCCTTCGGAATTAACTCGTTAGCGCGATTAGGAGATTCACAACATCCCTGTGGACCGACCCGTACTCACCGGCTAGCTTCATGCGACGCCGTTCTTGATTGCGGTTATAGATAGTTTTTGAGATCAATCAAATGGCGCCGTTACCGGGGATCGAACCCGGGTCACCCGCATGACAGGCGGGAATACTCACCACTATACTACAACGACGCCATTTGATTGATCTTAAAAACTATCTATAACCGCAATCAAGAACGGCGTCGCATGAAGCTAGCCGGTGAGTACGGGTCGGTCCACAGGGATGTTGTGAATCTCCTAATCGCGCTAACGAGTTAATTCCGAAGGGTGTTCGGATTGATTATTAAATCTAAAAATTGAAGTTCTGTTATACTAGGATTAGAAACTTGCTAGGATTAGGTTTAGAGAAAATTTGGTAAAAAAAGATCTACACCTCTTTCCAATGCCTTTAATTAAATATATCATATTAGTGTTATGGTAAATATTAATAAAGGGGATTAGGATGATTGGGAAGATGATTCTTCCTCTAGATCCTTGTCCTTCCTTTCTTAATCTTTACCCTAAGCTCCATGGAAAACCTTAAAATCCGGGCCTTTAGACTACAGATCACCGTTACCTCGTGGGTAAAGTGCCGTAGGGAGCGGAATAAGAAGGTATGCATGGAGTTCTATGAAAATATATGACAGGCTGTTAGTTGTATGTATGCCCTAGAGGCCAGTATTGTACAGATGATGTATATTATATTGGATGCTTGGACATATATAGAGATGACTTTCTTGCTCGATATGATAGTATGCTATCCGGTTGCTCTTTATCTTAACATGTATACTTGTCTCTTTAAACTGTCTTATAGTTACATGTTGGTAAAGCCCTTAGGATGTGTACTTGACTACCTGGACTATGATGCAGATCATACTAGTGGGGACATGGTAGTCCATAAGTACATCCTTCAAGGTCCCTAGTCGTAGGTGTATCGAGACGGGGCATCGATATACCAGTGTAGACTAGCGTATACGCTTCTCGACCCATGAGATGGGCGATGGATGATCCCATATCCATTGGTGTTTGACATCAGAGATGGTATACGGGTGCTCAGTGGAGACTGGGTACACTGGACGGACTCGCCAAGAACTCCCAGATGGTATTATACCTCACGTCAGATGGCAGTTCTCAGGTGACACTTGTGCAGATTAGTCTGTAGACCCGAGATAGTCATAGAGTCTTGTGTGATTCCCACTGTGCTTTGATTTCCACCTTACCACGTCCATGAGGGCGTGCAAAATAGTGGTTTTTGGGTACAGTCCCGAGTCACATTGAGGCAATGAGCGATAGGAGGGGTTTCGTCTCTCCCGGTATTGGGGGTTGATGTTGTGCTGTGCCCGATTGGCCGTAACAGGGAAGTCCCTGGCCAGGGCTGATTCAGAGATTTGCTGGTAAGTGTTACCAGTAGTTTCTTGACCTGTTATGAGCCTCACATCTGCACGACTTATCGGTTATTGGGGTCTGACGTTTACCACCCCTAGACTTGATATGCGACATATCAGACGAGGAGACCGGACTGTACGGAAAGTGTTGCTGGTTGGCTCGACGGGAGTTGTAGCAGGTTTGCTTGTTCTCTTCTGATCGTTCAATACCCGGGTGGCCGTTACGTTTAGCTGACCGCTTGCGGCTTGGGGGTGCTTGATATGATCATCACCCACTGCCGGCGTATTGACGAGTCTCAGAGTTCCACAATGGAGTTTCCTAGTCCAGGCGAAACGTTGTGGTGCGCGTATACGATATGCGCATGGACCCAATTAAAATGCGCGTATAGGATACCGTGTATTGATCGGGCGGCTTGCTTTTGGTTAGGGTCGTATGTGATATGGCCGGATTGATAAATCAAGTGTTGATTTATCATTTAACCATTAGTTTCTCACTAGAAATCCTTTCTTGTGTTGGATGAATGTATGCATGCATGTATGTTTTTCTTCCTTTCTAGTTTCATGCACATATGGTTGTGTATACATACATACATACATCATCTATCATGGTTGCTTATACAAAGAAAATGGTGGCAATATAAGACTCACACCATGGTTTTATTTATATATATTATTATTGAATTTGATTTAAAACAAAAGAAAAGGAAAGGATAATTTATGGAAGCTTTCTACACTCTTCTTGACCTAACCATGCTCACCCACCATTTAACCATAGATTACTTTTCCTTTTGGGTTTTAACTCAAGTTCAATAATGTTTAAACCATGGTTTGAGATGAGAACAAGAAAATATATATTGATATATTTTCTTTTTCCATGGACAAGAGTTATTCTTTTCACTCTTGAAAAAGATATAGCCATCATCTTCTTCTTCCTCTCTCATATTGCTCTCTAGATTTTTCAAGTGAGCATATTACTCATAAAGTTAGGATTTTGAAGTGAGAAAGAGAACCACAACATCATTCTACACAAGTCTAGCCCACTTGTTTGGAGTGTTAGTTTGATTTCGTTCACTTGATCGGATAAAGTTGCAAGCTTGGACAAAGCGGACTCCAGGTGGATCATCGGTGACCTCGAGGAGTTCAAGCGGAGCTTTTTCAAACCCCAAGTAGCCGAGGAGTCTAACGTAGGGAGCTACGAAGGTTGTACTCTCTAAACCCCATCTATTCTTTCATATGTTGATGTGAAAATTTTAGAAACCCTAATTTTCTAGGCACAATCCGATGTTTGTTAACTTAGCACCCTAAAGACTCCACCTTTGGCACATGTGATGCTTCCAAATCCTTCATGAGGTGCTAGGCTAACCTTTCACGGGCAAGAAAGGGGATGAGAGATCTTCGTCTCTCAAACCTTCCCCAGATCTAACCTTAACAAGCGAGGAGACTACTCACTCACTAGGGAATTAAAATACATTTATCTAGGGCAGAGAATAAAAGATTAACTAGGGCAAGGAATTAAATTTATCTAGGGC
Source organism: Agapanthus africanus (assembly GCA_030015575.1). Taxonomy (NCBI): domain Eukaryota; kingdom Viridiplantae; phylum Streptophyta; class Magnoliopsida; order Asparagales; family Amaryllidaceae; genus Agapanthus; species Agapanthus africanus. Next base: position 249,579,310 of record CM057347.1, on the reverse strand, counting down.
AGGAATTAAATTTATCTAGGGCGAGAATAGAAAATTAACCTAGGGTAGAAAATAAAGAACTTATAAAAAATGATGCTCTCCAAAAGAATGCTGAAATTTATTAATGAAGGGAGGCATAAAGAAATTACAATGATTATGTAAGGTTAGTATAGCACCCTATGAAGAGTTTTGAAGCATCACATGACCCAAAGTTTTATCTTTTAAGGTGCTAAACTAACATGCAAAGGATATATCCTAGAAAATTAGGGTTTACAAAACTTAAAGCTAACAAAAGTTAGGGTTTGAAGGCTACAACCTTTGTAGCTCCCGTTTTTGCTTCGCTCCTTAGGCTCTTTAGTGTTGAAACGAGGTCCTCTTGAACTCCCCTTGTGTCCACGATGATCCACCGCGGAGATATCTGTCCAAGCTCACTACTTCGTCAAACCGAAGATAACACTCTAAACGAAACGGCTAAGCTTGTGTAGAATGTTGTTGTGGCTTTGGATCTCACTTCAAAAACCTTTCTTTTGTTGTATTTCACTCACTAGAAAAGAACTAGAGAGGAGAAGAAGAAGGAGGATGAAAATGGTGGCCTTTTCTTTTCAAGAGATAAAATGAAAAACCTTTTTGTTAAGAAGAAAAAGAAATGAATATCACAATATATATTTCTTTTCTTCTTGACTCTAACCATGATTAAATGATGGATGATTAATTTAACTTGGGTTTAGAATGATAAAGGAAAAGATAACCATGGTTTAGTGGTGGGTGAGAATGGTTAGGTTAAAAGAAGCATGTAGAAACTAACATAATTATCCTTTCCTTTTCATTTTCTTTTAAAACCAAAATTAAATAATTATCCATAGTTTAATCTATGGTGTGAAGCTTATATTGCCACCATTTACATATATAATCAACCATGATGGTTTGATGTATGTATGTGTACATGTATGCACATCTTCATGTGCATGAAACTAGAAAAGAAAAATAGAAACACATGCATGCATGCATACATCCATCAAACCCTAGAAAGGTTTTGAGTGAGAAAACTAATGGTTAAATGATAAATCAACACTTGATTTATCAATCCGGTCATATCTCATATGACCCCACCAAAAGCAGTTCACCCGATCAATGTTCGGTATCATATACGCACATTTCAATCGGGTGTATGCGCATATCGCATATGCGCACCACAACGTTTCGCCTAGACTGAGTAACTCCTCTGTGGGACTCTAAGACTCGTCAATACGCCGGCAGAGGGTAATGATCATATCAAGTGCCCTCAAGCCGCAAGAGGTCAGCTAAACGTAACGGCCACCCGGGTATTGAACGATCAGAAGACAACAAGCGAACCTGCTACAACTCCCGTCGAGCCATCCGGCAACACTACCGTACAGTCCGGTCTCTTCGTAAAATATGCTGCATATCGAGCCTAGGGATGGTCACGTCGACCCCAATAACTCAATAAGTCGTGTCGATGAAAGGTCTATAACAGATCGAGAAACTACTGATAACACTTATCAGCAAATCTCAGCAGCCCTGGCCAGGGACTTGCTGTTATAACCAGTCGAGCACAGCACAGCATCAACTCCCAATACCGGGAGAGACGAAACCCCTCCTATCGCTCATCGTCTTCGTGTGTCTCGGGACTGTACCCAACGGCCACCTGTTTGCACGACTCAGTAGAGCCGTGGTAGGGTGGCAATCAAAGTGCAGTGGGAGAACACACAAGACTCCATGACGATCTCGGGTCTACAGACTAACCTGTACCAGTGTCACCTGAGAACTGCTATCCGACGATAGATATAATTCCATATAGGAGTTCTCGGCGAGTCCGTCCAGTGTACCCAGTCATCACTGAGCACCCGTATATGATCTTGATGTCAAACATCGATGAATGTGGGAACATCCATCGCCCATCACATGGGTCTAGTATCATATACGCTAGTCTACTCTGGTATATCGATGCCCCATCTCGATATACCTACGACTAGGGACGTTCCAGGATATGCTTATAGACTACAGATGTCCCACTAGTATGATCTCCATCATAATCAGAGTAGTCAAGCCGATATCCTCAGGGCTTTATCAGCATGTATGAATGAATAAAAGCATGATCAAATAAACATGTCAGATAAAGAAGAACCAGATAGCATACTATCATGTCGAGCAAGAATGCAAACTGAATATATATATATACATGTATAGATACATCCACTATCACATAATGGCCTCTAGGGCATACATATATCCAACAATCTCCCACTTGCACTAAGGCCAGTTATTGGCGTATCTCATACCCAACATCTCAAAAAGTCGCTCATGCTGCGGCTGAGGGAGAGCCTTGGTGAATGGATCCGCGGCGTTGTTCTTTGTGTCTACTCTCTTAATCTCGATCTCGCGGCGATCTACAATCTCCCGGATCAAATGAAAGCGCCTCAGGATGTGTCTAGACCGCTGATGGGATCTGGGCTCCTTGGCTAACGCCATCGCCCCATTATTGTCACAATACAAAGGTATTGGATCAATAATGGTTGGAACTACTCCTAGCTCCGAGACGAACTTTTTCATCCAGACAGCTTCCTTGGCGGCATCATTTGCAGCAATGTACTCAGCTTCCATCGTAGAGTCTGCAACGGTATCTTGTTTGGAACTTTTCCAACTTACCGCCCCTCCATTGAGGGCAAATACAAACCCTGAGATAGATTTGCTGTCATCCTTATCGCTCTGGAAGCTCGAATCGGTAAAGGCCTCCATTTGGAGATCTTTATTACCATACACCAAGAACAATTCTTTAGTCCTTCGCAAGTACTTAAGAATGTTCTTCACAGCTGTCCAGTGGTTCTCCCCTGGGTTGGATTGATACCTGCTTACAACACTAAGTGCATAAGCTACATCTGGGCGTGTACATAACATCGCATACATTATAGATCCTACTGCCGAAGCATAAGGTATAATGCTCATGCGAGCTCTCTCTTCATCGGTCTTTGGACAAGAATCCTTGGAGAGAGTGACTCCATGGCAAGCGGGTAAGGCACCCCGCTTGGAGTCTTCCATACTAAACCTCTTTAGGATGGTGTTAATGTACCTGGTTTGGGACAGTCCCAATAACTTTTTGGATCTATCCCTATAGATCCTTATGCCCAGGATGTATGTGGCATCACCCAGGTCCTTCATGGAGAACCTTAGTGATAAGAATGATTTGACCGACTGTAGCATAGGAATATCATTTCCTATCAGAAGAATGTCATCCACGTATAATACGAGGAATGTGACAGCTCTTCCTACAGCCTTCCTATAAACACAAGGTTCATCTGGATTTTTGATGAAATCAAACTCTTTGATAACATCATCGAAACAGATGTTCCAACTCCGAGATGCCTGCTTTAACCCATATATGGATTTAAGCAATCTACATGCTTTCTCGCTGCTCCCACTGTCAATGAAGCCCTCCGGCTGATCCATATAAACACATTCTTCTAAATCTCCATTTAGGAATGCTGTTTTAACGTCCATCTGCCAGATTTCATAGTCGTAGTGAGCAGCAATAGCAAGTAGGATCCGAATAGATTTAAGCATGGCTACGGGCGAAAAAGTTTCGTCATAGTCCAATCCTGGTCTTTGACGAAAACCTTTCGCCACAAGTCTTGCCTTATAGGTCTCTACCTGCCCATCCACACCAATCTTTCTTTTAAAGATCCATTTGCACCCTACAGGTTTTACCCCAGGGGGTACAACGTCCAAAGTCCATACTTTGTTGGTGTACATAGACTCCATTTCGGATCTCATGGCATCCAGCCACTTCACAGAGTCACCACTCGTGATAGCTTGCTGAAAACTGGTAGGATCATCATCTTCCATGATACAGTCTTCTCTGTCACCATCAATGAGGAAACCGTAGTACCTCTCCGGTGGGCGAGAAGTCCTACCAGACCTACGGAGTGGCCGAGGTTCTTCAGTTTCTGTTGCAACAGCCGGTTCAACCAAATCGTCATTTGTAGTTTGTGTCTCTAGAACCTCTTCTAGATCTACCACTTTGCCATCATCTTTATCTGTGAAAAACTCTTTTTCCAAGAATGTGGCATGTTGAGAAACAAACACTTTTTGTTCCTCTTTGTGGTAGAACAGATATCCATAAGAATTCTTTGGATATCCCACAAAGTTACACATGACTGATCGTGTCTCGAGTTTGTCCGGATTCTGCTTTTTAACATAGGCCGGGCAACCCCAAATCTTAATTCTCTTAAGAGATGGTCTCTTCCCATTCCATATCTCATATGGCGTGGTAGACACGGCTTTGGTCGGAACCCTGTTTAGCAGAAACGCTGCAGTCTCCAACGCATGCCCCCAAAACGAGACTGGTAACTCAGCATCACTCATCATGGACCGGACCATATCTAATAGGGTCCTATTCCGTCGTTCTGACACACCATTGTGCTGTGGTGTGTAAGGAGGAGTGAGCTGAGAGAGAATCCCATTCTCTTTTAGGAAGTTTGCAAATTCTGTACTGAGATATTCTCCACCTCGATCTGATCGAAGCATCTTAATACTCAAGCCGGTTTGTTTTTCTACTTCTTGTTTATATTCAATGAATTTCTCGAAAGCGTCGGACTTGTGCTTTAATAAAAATACATGACCAAATCTTGAGAAATCATCAGTGAATGTAATGAAGTATGAAAAACCGCCTCTAGCCTGTGTAGACATAGGCCCACATACATCACTATGTATGAGGCCCAGGAGCTGAGTAGCTCTTTCTCCGTGTCCTGTAAACGGAGTTTTGGTCATTTTACCCTTGATACAAGACTGGCAAGTCGCATAAGATTTATATTCAAAAGGATTTAAATATCCATCTTTGTGTAACTTGTTTAGTCTTGTTTCGTTAATATGACCAAGTCTACAGTGCCAAAGAAAAGCTTCATTTAATTCTGAAAGTTTTCTTTTATTAGTGTGTTGTATACTGAAAACTGTGTGTTGATTTAGGACATATATTCCGTTATTAAGTGTACCATACCCAACCAACATTTGATTCAGGTGAATGTTCATAACATTGTTCTGCAACACAAAATTATATCCTTCATTGTCCAACAAAGATACGGATATTATATTACATAGCATATCAGGTACAAAATAACATGGATTCAAAATCAAAATACATCCAGACGGCAACCCCAAGTGATACTCTCCCACTGCGACTGTATGTACATTGGAACCATTTCCAACGCGGAGAGTATGGTCACCTGTCTTCAAAACCTTGCTATTTCTCAGCCCCTGCATAGAATTGCAAATGTGAGAACCTGAACCGGTATCCAATACCCAGGAAGCAGAGTTTATTGAAAAACAGTTTTCAGTCACAAACGCACCTGAAGCAGAAGCTTCACCATGCTTCTTCTTAAGACTCAGGTACTCCGTGCAGTTGCGCTTCCAATGTCCTGTCTTGTGGCAATGAAAACACTCGCCTTTCCCTGGGTCTCCAGCCGTGGACTTTCCCTTTCCCTTCACCTTTTTGACTCCGCCTTTAGGATTAGTGGGTTTCTTCTTTTTCTTTCCCTTGGCCTTAGCTTTCGGGCGAGAAGAAGAAGACTGTCCAATCGTCATAACGGGAGTCTTTGCTGACTTCATAGTGCTCTCTGCACTCCTTAACATATTAAGGAGTTCAGGGAGGTCCTTCTCCATGCCGTGCATGTTGAAGTTCACTATGAACTGAGCAAAGGTGGAGGGGAGGGACTGCAGAATAATATCTATATATTGTTCATTGTCCATAGTCCATCCGAGGTCCTCAAGCTCTTCTATAAGAGCTATCATCTTCAAAACATGGTCTGCTACCGGTGTGCCAGGGGCCATCCGCATGTGAAACAGTTTCTTTGATGCCTCGTATCGTAATACGCGGGACTGCTCCCCATACAACTCCTTTGTATGGAGCAGTATCCCGTGGATGTCCATGTCCTCGTGCTGCTTTTGATGTGTGTTATCCATCGACGCAAGCGCGAGGCATGTGGCTGTGGCACAGTCAGCATCCCATGTCTTGCGGACTTCTATGTCTGCAACTGAGGATTTTGGGCCTGGGACGGGCGGGGCTGAAGCCGTGAGGAGATATGATACTTTATCATAAGTCAAGGCGATCTTCAGATTCCTTAGCCAGTCTTTATAGTTGGTCCCGTTCAGTTTGTTTTTATCTAGTAGAAGCTTAAGTCCAGTCATTGGTATCTGCCATTAAGAGAGAGAAAAGAATACACTCAGCGAAAGCTCTTGCATAGAATAGATTGGTTTATTATCTTGTCTAATCGATGTTTCCCACTGCTTTTTATCAAGTTTTTCTTTCAAACCTTAAAAAGAAAAACTAGCCAGGATTAATTACAGTCTACAACTTCGCTAACCGTTCAGCCAGGCCAGTGTCGGTACTTTGAGGGAGGTTCCCCGTGCTTTCGCACGGACCTAATTAGAGTAAACCTCGTTTTCCCAGAGGCGGAGCCCCGTTAACACCTTTCTAGACACCTAATGAGTTAGCTAATTGTAAACTGTAAAACTCTCCTAGGAGCAACCATTGCCCACAGTGGGATCGGGATCCAACCATCAAATGGAAGGTATGCAATCTCATTGCAAATTTCAACACTTGAAATTCCCGATGTGGTTTTTACCCCTAATACTCGTGACCTTGGCTAAGGTCAACAAATCACGAGCATTAGTCAAGCTCAACCCGTCATTTCTTGATTAATTAGACCCGTTCACATGACCCTTGGCTAAGGTCAACAAAGTCATATGCCCGTCCTAATTAATCTGCATCATATGCGTTTGTAGGAAGACATCACTTAGCTACCGTACACTACGCCTTGGCTAAGGTCAACAAACGTAGCACGAATACTAAGTACTCTACTTCCTAAAATGACGGAGGGTTGCGGATGATTTTTAAGAAAATCTTTAACGCTTTGAACTTGATATCGTTGTAGAATTAAACATTTTTCAAAAGGAGTGGCTTAAGCTCCGCAGTTTTGAAAATATAGCTTTTTCATAAATAGCCGAGTAGTTTTCAAATCCGATTCTACAACATCTTTTTAGGTTTATTTTCTTTACATTAATCACATTAATGTAATCCCATCATTTAAGTCCTAAAGCCAATCACAGAAAAGAAACGAAAATAACACGTACGCTTATGCCATCCGCATTCGCCGCAATGTTCCGTTATGCACCGTTAGGTTACTTAACTAACGGCATACCGGGACGGGACTAGCGCGGGTGTAAAACATAAGCAACGTCTACTATATATCATATATATAATAAGTCATTCGTCTCAGATATCACAGAACACAGGCAGCAGAAATATAGATATAACGTGGGATATACTAGGACGTCCGTATTTAGTATTTAGCCAGAATAGAAAATACGGATTCCACAGTCGCGATGAACAGCCAAGCCCACACCCTTGACCCCTACGAGAGCGGCAAGTGACCCTTCCAATCCTGGAGTTTAGGAGACCGGTCTCGACTCCTCGAGATGGCCTCCCACTGAACCCCAGAACCCGGTCACCTGTGCTCTCCTCCTTGGGTCCAACCTAATGCGGAAAAGTAAATAATATACAACACTGGTGACACAACCGCAACCTGGAAGTGCCCCAAATAAAAGAATATTACATTACATTTGAATTTACATGAATGAAAAATATAAAACTCTCATCTCACAAAAACCCCCCGGCTATTCGATCGCGACAATCCTGCACATCATATCTCAGCAACACATAATATCACATATCATCAACGTAAGTAAGTATGCGTATCCCGATTGTCGTTGATGTATAGCAACGAAACCGGCGATATCTAACATACTACACTTACGGTCACAGAAAAGAAAGTGTAAAACTACAATATTTGGAATCCAGATTCTCTTTAGACATCATAAATGCGAAATATCACATATTCCGTATTTCATATCTAAACCATATGAATTCCACATATTGTATCACATTCCAGATAAACAGACAGTATTAAAGTTTTCGAACGAACTATCAAGCACCCAAGATTCACTAAAGCTCAACACTTGAGCAGGGTTCAAAAGATCCGGAGTGTGGCACAGTAGCGGCGGTCCAGCCGTAGAAGGGTCAAGCCAACGCCTCACATGTGGCACGCCGTACTGCCCCAAACCCGAGGGTTCAAAGGGTAGTTCGAGACGGTCACATAATCGAGTTAAGGTTTGTTGTCTTCTAGAGGGACCACCGCAAAAAGACTTGCACGTATTTCCAAACTATTTAAACCCCGTGAATATTGAGTAAACGATATTCGTTCAAACACTTCAATACTTTCTAGTTTACCCGGAAAAGAAATACGAAATGAAAATTCCGATCGAAACAACTAGTTCAAAACCATCTCCAGAATTTTCAACAGAAGATTCAGATTAAATACTCTCAAAATGTACTGTAGCAGGTAAGTAAAGTTACTGTGCAAACAAATGTCAGAGGGCCCCTCAAACAGCCGCGGAAGCGCGGCATAAGCCTTGCTTATGCCGCCCTTCCGCGGTCAAACGTACTGTTCAAGTGTACGGATTTTCCAGATCACCCAAATTTTACCTGCTCTATTTTTTGAGAATTTTTAATTCTGAAAAAGATCAGTTTTTTAAAAATTTCCAGAGAGCATCCCATAAATCCGTATTTTTGTTTCGATCGGACTTTTTACTTCGCAAAAAGGTCGCCTAATGTTCTAGGTCGGCTCTGATACCAATGTAAGGTTAGTATAGCACCCTATGAAGAGTTTTGAAGCATCACATGACCCAAAGTTTTATCTTTTAAGGTGCTAAACTAACATGCAAAGGATATATCCTAGAAAATTAGGGTTTACAAAACTTAAAGCTAACAAAAGTTAGGGTTTGAAGGCTACAACCTTTGTAGCTCCCGTTTTTGCTTCGCTCCTTAGGCTCTTTAGTGTTGAAACGAGGTCCTCTTGAACTCCCCTTGTGTCCACGATGATCCACCGCGGAGATATCTGTCCAAGCTCACTACTTCGTCAAACCGAAGATAACACTCTAAACGAAACGGCTAAGCTTGTGTAGAATGTTGTTGTGGCTTTGGATCTCACTTCAAAAACCTTTCTTTTGTTGTATTTCACTCACTAGAAAAGAACTAGAGAGGAGAAGAAGAAGGAGGATGAAAATGGTGGCCTTTTCTTTTCAAGAGATAAAATGAAAAACCTTTTTGTTAAGAAGAAAAAGAAATGAATATCACAATATATATTTCTTTTCTTCTTGACTCTAACCATGATTAAATGATGGATGATTAATTTAACTTGGGTTTAGAATGATAAAGGAAAAGATAACCATGGTTTAGTGGTGGGTGAGAATGGTTAGGTTAAAAGAAGCATGTAGAAACTAACATAATTATCCTTTCCTTTTCATTTTCTTTTAAAACCAAAATTAAATAATTATCCATAGTTTAATCTATGGTGTGAAGCTTATATTGCCACCATTTACATATATAATCAACCATGATGGTTTGATGTATGTATGTGTACATGTATGCACATCTTCATGTGCATGAAACTAGAAAAGAAAAATAGAAACACATGCATGCATGCATACATCCATCAAACCCTAGAAAGGTTTTGAGTGAGAAAACTAATGGTTAAATGATAAATCAACACTTGATTTATCAATCCGGTCATATCTCATATGACCCCACCAAAAGCAGTTCACCCGATCAATGTTCGGTATCATATACGCACATTTCAATCGGGTGTATGCGCATATCGCATATGCGCACCACAACGTTTCGCCTAGACTGAGTAACTCCTCTGTGGGACTCTAAGACTCGTCAATACGCCGGCAGAGGGTAATGATCATATCAAGTGCCCTCAAGCCGCAAGAGGTCAGCTAAACGTAACGGCCACCCGGGTATTGAACGATCAGAAGACAACAAGCGAACCTGCTACAACTCCCGTCGAGCCATCCGGCAACACTACCGTACAGTCCGGTCTCTTCGTCAAATATGCTGCATATCGAGCCTAGGGATGGTCACGTCGACCCCAATAACTCAATAAGTCGTGTCGATGAAAGGTCTATAACAGATCGAGAAACTACTGATAACACTTATCAGCAAATCTCAGCAGCCCTGGCCAGGGACTTGCTGTTATAACCAGTCGAGCACAGCACAGCATCAACTCCCAATACCGGGAGAGACGAAACCCCTCCTATCGCTCATCGTCTTCGTGTGTCTCGGGACTGTACCCAACGGCCACCTGTTTGCACGACTCAGTAGAGCCGTGGTAGGGTGGCAATCAAAGTGCAGTGGGAGAACACACAAGACTCCATGACGATCTCGGGTCTACAGACTAACCTGTACCAGTGTCACCTGAGAACTGCTATCCGACGATAGATATAATTCCATATAGGAGTTCTCGGCGAGTCCGTCCAGTGTACCCAGTCATCACTGAGCACCCGTATATGATCTTGATGTCAAACATCGATGAATGTGGGAACATCCATCGCCCATCACATGGGTCTAGTATCATATACGCTAGTCTACTCTGGTATATCGATGCCCCATCTCGATATACCTACGACTAGGGACGTTCCAGGATATGCTTATAGACTACAGATGTCCCACTAGTATGATCTCCATCATAATCAGAGTAGTCAAGCCGATATCCTCAGGGCTTTATCAGCATGTATGAATGAATAAAAGCATGATCAAATAAACATGTCAGATAAAGAAGAACCAGATAGCATACTATCATGTCGAGCAAGAATGCAAACTGAATATATATATATACATGTATAGATACATCCACTATCACATAATGGCCTCTAGGGCATACATATATCCAACAATCTCCCACTTGCACTAAGGCCAGTTATTGGCGTATCTCATACCCAACATCTCAAAAAGTCGCTCATGCTGCGGCTGAGGGAGAGCCTTGGTGAATGGATCCGCGGCGTTGTTCTTTGTGTCTACTCTCTTAATCTCGATCTCGCGGCGATCTACAATCTCCCGGATCAAATGAAAGCGCCTCAGGATGTGTCTAGACCGCTGATGGGATCTGGGCTCCTTGGCTAACGCCATCGCCCCATTATTGTCACAATACAAAGGTATTGGATCAATAATGGTTGGAACTACTCCTAGCTCCGAGACGAACTTTTTCATCCAGACAGCTTCCTTGGCGGCATCATTTGCAGCAATGTACTCAGCTTCCATCGTAGAGTCTGCAACGGTATCTTGTTTGGAACTTTTCCAACTTACCGCCCCTCCATTGAGGGCAAATACAAACCCTGAGATAGATTTGCTGTCATCCTTATCGCTCTGGAAGCTCGAATCGGTAAAGGCCTCCATTTGGAGATCTTTATTACCATACACCAAGAACAATTCTTTAGTCCTTCGCAAGTACTTAAGAATGTTCTTCACAGCTGTCCAGTGGTTCTCCCCTGGGTTGAATTGATACCTGCTTACAACACTAAGTGCATAAGCTACATCTGGGCGTGTACATAACATCGCATACATTATAGATCCTACTGCCGAAGCATAAGGTATAATGCTCATGCGAGCTCTCTCTTCATCGGTCTTTGGACAAGAATCCTTGGAGAGAGTGACTCCATGGCAAGCGGGTAAGGCACCCCGCTTGGAGTCTTCCATACTAAACCTCTTTAGGATGGTGTTAATGTACCTGGTTTGGGACAGTCCCAATAACTTTTTGGATCTATCCCTATAGATCCTTATGCCCAGGATGTATGTGGCATCACCCAGGTCCTTCATGGAGAACCTTAGTGATAAGAATGATTTGACCGACTGTAGCATAGGAATATCATTTCCTATCAGAAGAATGTCATCCACGTATAATACGAGGAATGTGACAGCTCTTCCTACAGCCTTCCTATAAACACAAGGTTCATCTGGATTTTTGATGAAATCAAACTCTTTGATAACATCATCGAAACAGATGTTCCAACTCCGAGATGCCTGCTTTAACCCATATATGGATTTAAGCAATCTACATGCTTTCTCGCTGCTCCCACTGTCAATGAAGCCCTCCGGCTGATCCATATAAACACATTCTTCTAAATCTCCATTTAGGAATGCTGTTTTAACGTCCATCTGCCAGATTTCATAGTCGTAGTGAGCAGCAATAGCAAGTAGGATCCGAATAGATTTAAGCATGGCTACGGGCGAAAAAGTTTCGTCATAGTCCAATCCTGGTCTTTGACGAAAACCTTTCGCCACAAGTCTTGCCTTATAGGTCTCTACCTGCCCATCCACACCAATCTTTCTTTTAAAGATCCATTTGCACCCTACAGGTTTTACCCCAGGGGGTACAACGTCCAAAGTCCATACTTTGTTGGTGTACATAGACTCCATTTCGGATCTCATGGCATCCAGCCACTTCACAGAGTCACCACTCGTGATAGCTTGCTGAAAACTGGTAGGATCATCATCTTCCATGATACAGTCTTCTCTGTCACCATCAATGAGGAAACCGTAGTACCTCTCCGGTGGGCGAGAAGTCCTACCAGACCTACGGAGTGGCCGAGGTTCTTCAGTTTCTGTTGCAACAGCCGGTTCAACCAAATCGTCATTTGTAGTTTGTGTCTCTAGAACCTCTTCTAGATCTACCACTTTGCCATCATCTTTATCTGTGAAAAACTCTTTTTCCAAGAATGTGGCATGTTGAGAAACAAACACTTTTTGTTCCTCTTTGTGGTAGAACAGATATCCATAAGAATTCTTTGGATATCCCACAAAGTTACACATGACTGATCGTGTCTCGAGTTTGTCCGGATTCTGCTTTTTAACATAGGCCGGGCAACCCCAAATCTTAATTCTCTTAAGAGATGGTCTCTTCCCATTCCATATCTCATATGGCGTGGTAGACACGGCTTTGGTCGGAACCCTGTTTAGCAGAAACGCTGCAGTCTCCAACGCATGCCCCCAAAACGAGACTGGTAACTCAGCATCACTCATCATGGACCGGACCATATCTAATAGGGTCCTATTCCGTCGTTCTGACACACCATTGTGCTGTGGTGTGTAAGGAGGAGTGAGCTGAGAGAGAATCCCATTCTCTTTTAGGAAGTTTGCAAATTCTGTACTGAGATATTCTCCACCTCGATCTGATCGAAGCATCTTAATACTCAAGCCGGTTTGTTTTTCTACTTCTTGTTTATATTCAATGAATTTCTCGAAAGCGTCGGACTTGTGCTTTAATAAAAATACATGACCAAATCTTGAGAAATCATCAGTGAATGTAATGAAGTATGAAAAACCGCCTCTAGCCTGTGTAGACATAGGCCCACATACATCACTATGTATGAGGCCCAGGAGCTGAGTAGCTCTTTCTCCGTGTCCTGTAAACGGAGTTTTGGTCATTTTACCCTTGATACAAGACTGGCAAGTCGCATAAGATTTATATTCAAAAGGATTTAAATATCCATCTTTGTGTAACTTGTTTAGTCTTGTTTCGTTAATATGACCAAGTCTACAGTGCCAAAGAAAAGCTTCATTTAATTCTGAAAGTTTTCTTTTATTAGTGTGTTGTATACTGAAAACTGTGTGTTGATTTAGGACATATATTCCGTTATTAAGTGTACCATACCCAACCAACATTTGATTCAGGTGAATGTTCATAACATTGTTCTGCAACACAAAATTATATCCTTCATTGTCCAACAAAGATACGGATATTATATTACATAGCATATCAGGTACAAAATAACATGGATTCAAAATCAAAATACATCCAGACGGCAACCCCAAGTGATACTCTCCCACTGCGACTGTATGTACATTGGAACCATTTCCAACGCGGAGAGTATGGTCACCTGTCTTCAAAACCTTGCTATTTCTCAGCCCCTGCATAGAATTGCAAATGTGAGAACCTGAACCGGTATCCAATACCCAGGAAGCAGAGTTTATTGAAAAACAGTTTTCAGTCACAAACGCACCTGAAGCAGAAGCTTCACCATGCTTCTTCTTAAGACTCAGGTACTCCGTGCAGTTGCGCTTCCAATGTCCTGTCTTGTGGCAATGAAAACACTCGCCTTTCCCTGGGTCTCCAGCCGTGGACTTTCCCTTTCCCTTCACCTTTTTGACTCCGCCTTTAGGATTAGTGGGTTTCTTCTTTTTCTTTCCCTTGGCCTTAGCTTTCGGGCGAGAAGAAGAAGACTGTCCAATCGTCATAACGGGAGTCTTTGCTGACTTCATAGTGCTCTCTGCACTCCTTAACATATTAAGGAGTTCAGGGAGGTCCTTCTCCATGCCGTGCATGTTGAAGTTCACTATGAACTGAGCAAAGGTGGAGGGGAGGGACTGCAGAATAATATCTATATATTGTTCATTGTCCATAGTCCATCCGAGGTCCTCAAGCTCTTCTATAAGAGCTATCATCTTCAAAACATGGTCTGCTACCGGTGTGCCAGGGGCCATCCGCATGTGAAACAGTTTCTTTGATGCCTCGTATCGTAATACGCGGGACTGCTCCCCATACAACTCCTTTGTATGGAGCAGTATCCCGTGGATGTCCATGTCCTCGTGCTGCTTTTGATGTGTGTTATCCATCGACGCAAGCGCGAGGCATGTGGCTGTGGCACAGTCAGCATCCCATGTCTTGCGGACTTCTATGTCTGCAACTGAGGATTTTGGGCCTGGGACGGGCGGGGCTGAAGCCGTGAGGAGATATGATACTTTATCATAAGTCAAGGCGATCTTCAGATTCCTTAGCCAGTCTTTATAGTTGGTCCCGTTCAGTTTGTTTTTATCTAGTAGAAGCTTAAGTCCAGTCATTGGTATCTGCCATTAAGAGAGAGAAAAGAATACACTCAGCGAAAGCTCTTGCATAGAATAGATTGGTTTATTATCTTGTCTAATCGATGTTTCCCACTGCTTTTTATCAAGTTTTTCTTTCAAACCTTAAAAAGAAAAACTAGCCAGGATTAATTACAGTCTACAACTTCGCTAACCGTTCAGCCAGGCCAGTGTCGGTACTTTGAGGGAGGTTCCCCGTGCTTTCGCACGGACCTAATTAGAGTAAACCTCGTTTTCCCAGAGGCGGAGCCCCGTTAACACCTTTCTAGACACCTAATGAGTTAGCTAATTGTAAACTGTAAAACTCTCCTAGGAGCAACCATTGCCCACAGTGGGATCGGGATCCAACCATCAAATGGAAGGTATGCAATCTCATTGCAAATTTCAACACTTGAAATTCCCGATGTGGTTTTTACCCCTAATACTCGTGACCTTGGCTAAGGTCAACAAATCACGAGCATTAGTCAAGCTCAACCCGTCATTTCTTGATTAATTAGACCCGTTCACATGACCCTTGGCTAAGGTCAACAAAGTCATATGCCCGTCCTAATTAATCTGCATCATATGCGTTTGTAGGAAGACATCACTTAGCTACCGTACACTACGCCTTGGCTAAGGTCAACAAACGTAGCACGAATACTAAGTACTCTACTTCCTAAAATGACGGAGGGTTGCGGATGATTTTTAAGAAAATCTTTAACGCTTTGAACTTGATATCGTTGTAGAATTAAACATTTTTCAAAAGGAGTGGCTTAAGCTCCGCAGTTTTGAAAATATAGCTTTTTCATAAATAGCCGAGTAGTTTTCAAATCCGATTCTACAACATCTTTTTAGGTTTATTTTCTTTACATTAATCACATTAATGTAATCCCATCATTTAAGTCCTAAAGCCAATCACAGAAAAGAAACGAAAATAACACGTACGCTTATGCCATCCGCATTCGCCGCAATGTTCCGTTATGCACCGTTAGGTTACTTAACTAACGGCATACCGGGACGGGACTAGCGCGGGTGTAAAACATAAGCAACGTCTACTATATATCATATATATAATAAGTCATTCGTCTCAGATATCACAGAACACAGGCAGCAGAAATATAGATATAACGTGGGATATACTAGGACGTCCGTATTTAGTATTTAGCCAGAATAGAAAATACGGATTCCACAGTCGCGATGAACAGCCAAGCCCACACCCTTGACCCCTACGAGAGCGGCAAGTGACCCTTCCAATCCTGGAGTTTAGGAGACCGGTCTCGACTCCTCGAGATGGCCTCCCACTGAACCCCAGAACCCGGTCACCTGTGCTCTCCTCCTTGGGTCCAACCTAATGCGGAAAAGTAAATAATATACAACACTGGTGACACAACCGCAACCTGGAAGTGCCCCAAATAAAAGAATATTACATTACATTTGAATTTACATGAATGAAAAATATAAAACTCTCATCTCACAAAAACCCCCCGGCTATTCGATCGCGACAATCCTGCACATCATATCTCAGCAACACATAATATCACATATCATCAACGTAAGTAAGTATGCGTATCCCGATTGTCGTTGATGTATAGCAACGAAACCGGCGATATCTAACATACTACACTTACGGTCACAGAAAAGAAAGTGTAAAACTACAATATTTGGAATCCAGATTCTCTTTAGACATCATAAATGCGAAATATCACATATTCCGTATTTCATATCTAAACCATATGAATTCCACATATTGTATCACATTC
The DNA here is from genome assembly GCA_030015575.1 of Agapanthus africanus. NCBI lineage: Eukaryota > Viridiplantae > Streptophyta > Magnoliopsida > Asparagales > Amaryllidaceae > Agapanthus > Agapanthus africanus. The sequence goes on along the minus strand of CM057347.1, from coordinate 249,562,825 downwards.
CAGATAAACAGACAGTATTAAAGTTTTCGAACGAACTATCAAGCACCCAAGATTCACTAAAGCTCAACACTTGAGCAGGGTTCAAAAGATCCGGAGTGTGGCACAGTAGCGGCGGTCCAGCCGTAGAAGGGTCAAGCCAACGCCTCACATGTGGCACGCCGTACTGCCCCAAACCCGAGGGTTCAAAGGGTAGTTCGAGACGGTCACATAATCGAGTTAAGGTTTGTTGTCTTCTAGAGGGACCACCGCAAAAAGACTTGCACGTATTTCCAAACTATTTAAACCCCGTGAATATTGAGTAAACGATATTCGTTCAAACACTTCAATACTTTCTAGTTTACCCGGAAAAGAAATACGAAATGAAAATTCCGATCGAAACAACTAGTTCAAAACCATCTCCAGAATTTTCAACAGAAGATTCAGATTAAATACTCTCAAAATGTACTGTAGCAGGTAAGTAAAGTTACTGTGCAAACAAATGTCAGAGGGCCCCTCAAACAGCCGCGGAAGCGCGGCATAAGCCTTGCTTATGCCGCCCTTCCGCGGTCAAACGTACTGTTCAAGTGTACGGATTTTCCAGATCACCCAAATTTTACCTGCTCTATTTTTTGAGAATTTTTAATTCTGAAAAAGATCAGTTTTTTAAAAATTTCCAGAGAGCATCCCATAAATCCGTATTTTTGTTTCGATCGGACTTTTTACTTCGCAAAAAGGTCGCCTAATGTTCTAGGTCGGCTCTGATACCAATGTAAGGTTAGTATAGCACCCTATGAAGAGTTTTGAAGCATCACATGACCCAAAGTTTTATCTTTTAAGGTGCTAAACTAACATGCAAAGGATATATCCTAGAAAATTAGGGTTTACAAAACTTAAAGCTAACAAAAGTTAGGGTTTGAAGGCTACAACCTTTGTAGCTCCCGTTTTTGCTTCGCTCCTTAGGCTCTTTAGTGTTGAAACGAGGTCCTCTTGAACTCCCCTTGTGTCCACGATGATCCACCGCGGAGATATCTGTCCAAGCTCACTACTTCGTCAAACCGAAGATAACACTCTAAACGAAACGGCTAAGCTTGTGTAGAATGTTGTTGTGGCTTTGGATCTCACTTCAAAAACCTTTCTTTTGTTGTATTTCACTCACTAGAAAAGAACTAGAGAGGAGAAGAAGAAGGAGGATGAAAATGGTGGCCTTTTCTTTTCAAGAGATAAAATGAAAAACCTTTTTGTTAAGAAGAAAAAGAAATGAATATCACAATATATATTTCTTTTCTTCTTGACTCTAACCATGATTAAATGATGGATGATTAATTTAACTTGGGTTTAGAATGATAAAGGAAAAGATAACCATGGTTTAGTGGTGGGTGAGAATGGTTAGGTTAAAAGAAGCATGTAGAAACTAACATAATTATCCTTTCCTTTTCATTTTCTTTTAAAACCAAAATTAAATAATTATCCATAGTTTAATCTATGGTGTGAAGCTTATATTGCCACCATTTACATATATAATCAACCATGATGGTTTGATGTATGTATGTGTACATGTATGCACATCTTCATGTGCATGAAACTAGAAAAGAAAAATAGAAACACATGCATGCATGCATACATCCATCAAACCCTAGAAAGGTTTTGAGTGAGAAAACTAATGGTTAAATGATAAATCAACACTTGATTTATCAATCCGGTCATATCTCATATGACCCCACCAAAAGCAGTTCACCCGATCAATGTTCGGTATCATATACGCACATTTCAATCGGGTGTATGCGCATATCGCATATGCGCACCACAACGTTTCGCCTAGACTGAGTAACTCCTCTGTGGGACTCTAAGACTCGTCAATACGCCGGCAGAGGGTAATGATCATATCAAGTGCCCTCAAGCCGCAAGAGGTCAGCTAAACGTAACGGCCACCCGGGTATTGAACGATCAGAAGACAACAAGCGAACCTGCTACAACTCCCGTCGAGCCATCCGGCAACACTACCGTACAGTCCGGTCTCTTCGTCAAATATGCTGCATATCGAGCCTAGGGATGGTCACGTCGACCCCAATAACTCAATAAGTCGTGTCGATGAAAGGTCTATAACAGATCGAGAAACTACTGATAACACTTATCAGCAAATCTCAGCAGCCCTGGCCAGGGACTTGCTGTTATAACCAGTCGAGCACAGCACAGCATCAACTCCCAATACCGGGAGAGACGAAACCCCTCCTATCGCTCATCGTCTTCGTGTGTCTCGGGACTGTACCCAACGGCCACCTGTTTGCACGACTCAGTAGAGCCGTGGTAGGGTGGCAATCAAAGTGCAGTGGGAGAACACACAAGACTCCATGACGATCTCGGGTCTACAGACTAACCTGTACCAGTGTCACCTGAGAACTGCTATCCGACGATAGATATAATTCCATATAGGAGTTCTCGGCGAGTCCGTCCAGTGTACCCAGTCATCACTGAGCACCCGTATATGATCTTGATGTCAAACATCGATGAATGTGGGAACATCCATCGCCCATCACATGGGTCTAGTATCATATACGCTAGTCTACTCTGGTATATCGATGCCCCATCTCGATATACCTACGACTAGGGACGTTCCAGGATATGCTTATAGACTACAGATGTCCCACTAGTATGATCTCCATCATAATCAGAGTAGTCAAGCCGATATCCTCAGGGCTTTATCAGCATGTATGAATGAATAAAAGCATGATCAAATAAACATGTCAGATAAAGAAGAACCAGATAGCATACTATCATGTCGAGCAAGAATGCAAACTGAATATATATATATACATGTATAGATACATCCACTATCACATAATGGCCTCTAGGGCATACATATATCCAACAGATTAGAGTTCCTATTTATAAAGAATAGGAAACCCTAGGGTTACATTTGACCCGCATGTCTACATTTACACAAATACCCCTAGGTAGACCCATTCAGCGCCACACAAGACTTGGTAAAATTTTCTTCCATCAAATCCTCAGACCCACCGCGGAACCGCGGCCCCAGCCAGGGTTTGGCGGCGGTTCCGCGGCCAAACTAGAGAGTTGGGCTCTGGGCTTTTGGGTCTTGATTTCTGGATCTTTGGTCTTCTGAATTCTGTGGTTCTTTTCTGAATTTGGCTTCTGATTCTTTCCCAGATTTTCCAGTGAACATTGTTGTGGATTTTAACCATTTCTTCGAGACGAAAACTTGAACCATGCACTGCCTTATACTTGTGAACTGATCTTCGTGTAGGCTTGATCAAGGTTCTCCCATTTGTCGGTTTAAGTCTATTTTTTCATCGTCTTTACATCGCTTTCACTGTTTTCTGTCCAAGAACCTGTAACCTGTAACATGTAGCAGACATGCGTCAAAAGTACCTGTTTACTCATAAAAAGAATAAGAATGGGGAATATAATAATGCAATATTATGGTGTGAACAAATACCCCCAAACTTATCTTTTGCTCGTCCTCAAGCAAACTTATTATTTTATTCTCGATAAAACCTAACCTAGCCGCACTTTCGCAGGGAAACGCGATTGCACTGAGCTCGTGCAATAAGCCGTTAAACCTCTAGGTGTCCCTAGTAGGAGGAGTGTTGTCTCCTGAGGGTTTTCAGCGGATTACACCCACAAAATCCTATCAACTCGGCCCATTGATTTTTGTTCTTCATTTAGGTTTTCCAACAAGGAATTCTATTATCTTTTGACTTGTAAATTATCCACCCATATTCTTCACACTTCCTCATTGTTTAACTTAAGATTATATATGTCCTGTAGACTTACTTAGCTTTCGGCATCTCTTAAGTTTTCCTTCTAGGTTTCCATCTCCACTTAGGAATTTCTATCAACTCTACTAAAGATACAAGTTCTATTCTTCACTCCTTCCTCTCATCTAAATTCCAATCACATACCCCTACGTGTGTGTATATAAATCACCCCTACACTTGGAAATTCAAATCAAGCAATCGTACTCTTGTCCATTGTCCAAAGCACTTATTAATTGGTGAATTTTTAATTGAATTTCGCTTACACATCCTTCATGCGACCGTTAATATTTCTTGAGGTACCAACAACCGATTACAAGATATGTTAGCACTTTTAAGCGTAATTCCTAGTCTTGCAACACCCAAGGCTTTTAGCAGTGACTCCCAAACCAGTTGGTCTAAGGCACTAGGTGATGAAGCACCCTCGCTAAATATTTTTTTCTATTTTTGCAGTCTTAAGTAATCACAAAAACCAGTGTCCATTTTTTATTCTTTATTCACACTTGTATTTTTTTCTTTTATTTTCTTCGTACTAAGGACTTTAGACAAGAGCATTTCAAGGTCTCTTCTACTATTCCAAGTTTCAAGGTGCGTGATTGTGCAAATTGTAGGGTATACGTTTTCAGAATCTAGACTTAAACTAGGAACTATTTTTCAAAGTTATACTCTAATAAGAACATCAATACTCTTCCCTTGTTTCAACTTAGCCCAAAAAGTGAACCCAAAATTTGCCTATTTCTAAATAAACTACAAGGCATATACTTTCTACCGCTAAACTTTAAGGAAGGTTATTTTTAGGGTTTTTAATTTACTAAGTCTAAGATCTAGTTGTTCCTAACCAGTTAACCTATTTGTCAAACTCAAGTCAAATAAGCCAAAATTGAATACAATAATTTTTATAATTTTTTAAATTTTTCAAATTTTTTATGGGTTTTCAAATAAGTATGCAAATGCAAAAATATGTACAAATGAATGCGAAGGAAGAAGACGTACCGAGCATACCCCCAAACTTGAACTTGACAGTGTCCTCACTGTCATACTAAACCAAGAGGGTCAAAATACCGGCACTTCCCTGTTTATTTATTTATACAATTTTTTAATATTTTTTTAATGTTTTGAAACTTTTTTTTATTTTTTATAGAAAAAGAAAAAAATATATATGTATACATATATACAACAAGGTTCCCCCCAAACTTAAGTTTGGCCTTACACAAGCCAAAGGTTAGCACCAACCATTCAAAAATCTTATCGTGGTAATGGTAGGGTTGGTGAAAGAATGGGGTGGAAAGAAAAGAAATGAGAAGCACTCGAGACCGTGTTGAAAGAAGAATGGTAGAATATGGTCTCGGTGGGGGAGAAGAAGGGCGGAAGGGAAAAAGAAGGGTCGCGCGATCTTGAGGGTGTAAATCGAGTGAATAAATTAGTGCAATATGTGATGACCGATATGTTATAAGCGATTGCGCTAACCTATCAACCCGTCGAGAAATGGGGTCAAATCTCTCAAGATTCGCAAGAAAACATGGATAACCCGAACTAGGTATTGGGGATGAAAGCGTAACAGTCTTTTGTCCGGTCGGAATGATAGGAAGGAAGGAGGGTGATATAACAGTCAAAGGTTCAGGAGGCTGAATTGGAAAATCCGACACATTAAACAAAAATGGTTCAACCTCAATATTATCCTCAAAACTCTCCTCGATATTATCCTTATAATTTTCCTCAAAATTCAACTCATCCATGCCATTATCATCAAATTCAAGACGCATATGAGATTCGGGAGAAACATTTAATAACTTGGGATGATGATTTGAACATAAAATCTCAATTAAATCGACAGGTTCATCATCCGAAATATTCCCGGCGTCTATATCCTCAATCAAGTGAAAATCAATTTCTTTAGACACCTCATCAAAAGCATGGATATTTATCAATTTAGGTTCTAGAGTGGAGGTGTAAAGGTCAAACGGATTAGGTGCGGTTTCACTCGAAAGGGGTTCTTCATAATTTGGCAAATCAAACACTACAAAATCACACAACTCGTTTTTATTTTGAACTTGTGAATCATTTAGGACATTTGATGGAAAACCGGAGTTGTGGGCTTCAATTGGTTAAGGGTAGGTTTGATTTGGAAATCCTCTCTCATTCTCACTCTGTCCAACCGCCTCCTTATACATTGAAAAAATTGAGCTAGCGGGAAACTAGCTACCGCTTCAGTAGGTTGTATAAGGGCGGCTACGGACGCTTCCACATTCCTAGTCATTTTATTTGTTGCTGCAATATAAGCCTCCAACGACTCTTCCAAACTAGACTTAGGTGGTGAGGGGGTTTCGATAAAAGATTCAAAATGGTGTGGATATGCAAAACTCCCAACAGGCTGTGTAGAAACAGTGTCTAGTGAAGGTGGAAGGTCGCGTAGGACTGGTAGGAAGTGGGTGGCTGGACAGGGGTAGGGTCAACATGTGGATAAAAAGGTGAATAATCGTGCGGATCCCTAGAACTAGATGAGTGGAGAGGGGTGAAAGATCGGCTGCAAGATTGAGCAATATGCTCAGCAATGGACATCGGCTTAGGAGTGACAGAAGGACTTGAAAAAGTGGTATCAACATATGGAGGTGGTAAAGGTTGACTTGGTTGACACAAAGTGGGTTGAAAAGTCAAACTGTTTCTCCTAGACGCCTCTATTTGATCTTTCAAAGATTTTTTAGGCAAGGAAAGATCGTCTTTAAATTAACCGAACAAATTGACGTACGATGCAAAATTAGGTTCGGGATACCAAAATTCGGCAAGTGATTTATTATGTGGGGTACCCATGTTAGAAGAAAGGGGGAAAGAAAGAAAGTAGGTGGTGCAAGGATTTCTTAGCGGCAAAATTTTGCAAGTTTTTTATAAAAGATTTTTCCTTTTCCCTTTTTTTTTATTTGTTTGGAACTTTTTGCAAAAAAGATTTTCGATAAAGGGCTAAGACACACTTTCGATCAACCAAAAATGCACAATCAGGCCTAGATCTAGGGTCACCTAGGTCAGCTAGACAGCTCCTAACTGTTCCAAAGGGCTAGAGATAGGACCTCAAACCGCCTCTTCACCGCCAATTGCGGCCAGGTAAGTGCCAGGTAAGTGGGAAGGAACCACACTGTGGGCCTAATTAAAAACCACTAGCCTTTGACACACTTGCCTAGACACCGCAAAGTCAGGTTAGGATAAACGGTCGATGCCTCTAACTAGTCCTCTGTCCTATTGAGCTCGAAATCCTTAGGGTTGAGTCTAGTATTTTTTAATTAATAGATGGTCAATACATATGCCTTATGTGATTTCTGGGGTCCTAGGAAGGGTGATGAAATCCCTACCCAATTTGAATTGGTCAAAAGCCCCTTAAAATCCGATTCAAGATATGCAAAACAGTAAATCACTTGCAATCAAATATTTTTTGTGAATTTCAAGGTTTGCAAGTTTTCTAATTAAAATTTTCCTTTTTCCGCTTGCTCTTTATTTGGAAAGATATCTTTAGCAAAAAGATTAAGGATATGCAAATCAGAAAAGATCACTTGCAATCAATTATTATTTTAAGCGCGTGCAAAGAATCCTACACAAGATTTGTTATTTGGAAGGGGGAAGATTTTTAAGCGCAAAGAATCCTGCAGGAGATTTTGCAGAAGATATATCAGAGATTTGCAGAGGAGGAGATTCGAAGACTTACAGTTTTTTTTTTTAACTGCGCTTCTGCTGTTTTTTTTTTTGCTCCAGATGTCGACCAGGCCGCGGCGGTTCCGCGGCCAGAAGGGATGTCCCGCGGCGGTTCCGCGGCCGGAAAGATCGGCTGATCTAGCTAACACGATCCTCGTCCCAACCACGGCACAAAGGGTGTAAAACAACAAGTACATCAAGGAACAAGTGAATTAAGAGTACCTGCAAACTCAGCATTGGACGCCCGCGCGTCCCGATGAGTAGAAGCAAACTCCCGAGTCTGCCTTCTACCCGAAACAAGCTGAAATCCTCCTCTCTGCGGTAAAGCTGCCTCGCGACTACGTGGCTCAGTACAAACTCGAACCCAATGATCCAAACTCCCGCACCGATAACATCCGGAAGAAAACTGCTGACCATCCTGGGGATAAGAGCTAGACGACTGTCCTCGCCTCAAGCCTCTTATACTCCCATGACGTGCACGAAACCTGTCATGACGAATGAACCTCTATCTATGGGCTGGCACACCTGCATGAGCCCTCCTCTGATCCGAAACTCCAAAAGTCTCCGGAAGACGTATCTCGTCAACTGGGGCTGCATCCACTGGTGTTGTGTAGGTGACGGAATACTGTGTGCTGATTGCAAGGAACAACTGGGTAACAGGGGTAACAACCTCCTATCACTGCACTCGAATGGCCTCAACCAATGAACTCATAGTCTGGCGCATGTCCTGCATCTCTGTCACAAGCCTAGCGATACTATCTGTCAAAGGCGAATCCGTCCGCTCCTGTGCAACGAGCATGCCATCCTGGTCAGTCCTCGTCTCACCCGAGTCAATCTTGACCTCGGCCCTCGTTGCACCTCTCTGAGTCCCCATAGTCGTCAGCGGCAAAGGCTTTAAATAGGGATAGGATTCGATATGAACACGGAAATCGAATCACAAGGATATGAATCACCAAGGAAAGAATTTCAAACAATTGTACTTAGGTCACTTTAGGCGGAGTACTGCATTGTGAGTATGCTGCAGACATACGCACACTACGTCACTCTGCTTAAGCTACCTACTCCATCATACCAAGGTCATCCTACACTCCGAAAGGTAAAACCTAGCGCTCTGATACCAACTTTGTCACGACCCGAAATTTGGCACGTGACGGCCCTAATACTACGCAACGCCTACAGACGTAACGCGGTAAAAGAAAGCCAAAACCCAGAAATCTAAACCATTAAAAAGACAAGAAAAGATAATAGGAGTTTTGAAATATTTGAAATCACAACCCAAATTCTTTAAAAGTCCAACTTTTATTCCTTAAAATTTTGGCAGCACCTCCTTTGTAAAACAAGCCCCCAAAATGGGCACAACATAAATATATAGTAAAGCATCCCAAACAGGAGCAAAATCCACGCCCAACGGCGGAAAACAATCACCACAACAGATATACAACGCCGTAGTGAAGAAAGAGACGATATAAATAAAACTGCATAAAAACCTCCAAGTCACAAAATAATGTACAATATCGTCCTCACACCAAGTCACTAAGTCATACATAATACTGGTAGATGGAGAGTACATGGATACAACGAATATACAATACAACATCGGATAACCACAAAACCCACCTGGGCAAAACTGCACACTGTCAGGCGAATTGGTATCCGCAGCCAAAAGATGATACGAAGGATGGAAATAGCTCTGCCTCTGACTATCCTGAGGAACATCTGCAAACAGTGTGGCACAACGGGGGTGTGTTGCCAACTCGTGAATAGTAAGTAACATATGCAGGTAATCGCGAGTATGCACGTACAACGCGAATCTAACATAAGCATTTAATATCAATGAATAGTCATATGTAATGCAAAAATCATGAAAGGTACACTAACAGGTACAACTACACATGAAGCAGTAATAATATGACAACCTGTATGCAGCATCATGTAAGGTACTATATCAGGTACTACAAGTACATGAATAAATGATATGAATAAAGATATGTAAATGCAACAGTCATGGAAGGTATTCTAACAGGTACTACTAATACATGAAGCAGTGCATAAACAATAAATGTGGTGTATGAAATTAAAACATGTCATTTCCACGGAAATCCTAACCTCGTGGTAGGACCAAAATCCAACAAGACAATCAAATTCACAATTTCCACAAATCAACCCCCAAATTGGCTCTCATATCATGTAAGTCTCATATATCCTTAATGTACAGCATCAAGTAAATCTCATATATCCTGGATGTCCAACATCAAGTGTATCTCACATATCCCGAATGTACGACATCAATATCTCTCATATATCCAGAATGTCTAATATCACGTATATCTCATATATCCCAAATGTACAACATCAATATATCTCGTATATCCAGTGTGTACAATATCAGTAAAAAGTACGTTTCATATAAGGTGAGTGTCTAACATCAACACCCAAAACATCAAGAAACAAGTGTCAAGCATCGACACCAAAATACTGATCTTCGATGCGCCATCACCAAGGACTGGCCCTCCAATGTCATGTACGTACATCCTAATAACCTGGGTAAGCACTACACGCAATCTGCAAGGCATGTACGTACATAACCTCGATCGATATCCCCAGATATACGTCGAGTCCAAATACTGTCACCGGATGGCAAACGCCCCCAGCCGGGCTCATCGGCATGGACCTTCGACTTTCTTGCCCCGGGAACCAACCGGGCTCCACCATGTACCCGTACACGGCCCACGACTCCTCCTCGCATGGGGTATATATAAGCTCAGAACCGAGAAATATCATGGTGGAAGCTGAAATATCATATCAAGAGAAACCGGGTTTTTCAATAATGCATAATTTCATGAAACAACCACGGTCCTCAAATCCAGAAAACATCAAGTAGTGAATATGTATGAATGCATGAATCAATACACATATATTAGCATCCCATTCCACTAATATTGGTATAAAGGCATATAAAACAGCGTCCCACTCCACTGTTATATATACATACTAGTAAAAATATCAGAGAACATCTATGAATGTAGTATATGCAATATGAAATGGTAATATAAGCATATAAAGGAAAACAACTATTTAACTGCAACCAGTTAAATACATATATCACACGGTTCCTGATTTCCCCGAAATCAGATGCAACAATATAGACAGGTAAGCATGTAGCTATAACAAGGTATGTGTAACCATGTCGGTATAGCAAGATATGTGTGTCCATATGTAAGTATGTATAATGTCAAAGTAGCTGTAGCAAGGTATGTGTCTATACCTATCCATAATACCCTCCAGGTATATGTATGTATGTATGCCAGATGTACAGGTAACTATGTCTCATATGTGTATATACCTATCACAATGGTACATTACCATATAGGTATATGGGTAACTAGCATGTCAAGCATATGTGTAAGCATGTAGGTATACAGGTATGCTATATGTCATATGCGATAAGAAATATGAATCAATGTCACAATGTTCCTAACCGGACAATATCATTTCTATATATGGGTTGTACGTGACATGGCAATTATTGACGGTGTGTGTGGCATACAATCAGTGCTCGTGCAACATGAGCCGTCAATAATAGTGCAGTGTCCTAAGGATACTAGTCCAAGCACAACAATTTACTAAGTAGTAGGGTAAATGCGCAATTCTAAATCTGACATAGAATATGCGACAAATCTAATCATTTCTAGCCCAGACGCATAACGCCTTGCGGGAGATTTGTTAGGTCCACGTTACCTCTCCCGGTACTTTCGGGGTTGCGGAAACGGTAAAACAAAAATTTTTCTAAACTTGGTAACATGGACCGTAAAAGCCGGATCTTTGCTAAACGATACACTAGCATCCTAACTAGAGATCTATCAACTCGGTTAGGGGTTATACCTCAACTTGAACTCCTTCTCTTCTTGTTGTTCTTCTCCTTGCTTGCTCCGAGGGTTGATCCGGACTTTGGTCACCTCCGCGGTCTCCTCAACTTGAACTCTTTCTCTTTGGTTGTTCTTCTCCTTGCTTGCTCCGAGGCTTGATCCGGACTTTGGTCACCTCCGCGACCTCCTTGAGCCGTAGACAATCCACCCGAGAGATGTGCACCGAGCTCCACCTCGAGCCGAGGTAACTAGAGCAAAGAGATTGCTAATCTAAAAGCCCTAGGTTGTGTAGAAGTGATGAAGGGGTGGTTTTGTCTTTGTGGGATCTTTATCTCTCAACACATGAGATCAAAAGATAAAATCAAGAGGAGGAAGAGGAAGGAGGAGCAACAACCATGGTTCATTTCTTTTCTTCTCACTTGAAAAAACAAGAGAGAGAATGAGAAAGAAATTATGATACAAAGAAAAGTAACCATGGTTGCAATAATGTAAAAACAACATCATTACTAATCCCATCAAGATAAAGTTTGATGGCTACATTGAAATGACCATTATCATAATCCAAAAGAAAAAGAAAAAGAAAAGAAGAGTGTAGATCCCTCTTGAAAGTCAATGGTCAACACGGTCAACCGGTCAACAAAGTCAAGAGAGGTCAACGGGGTCAAATGGTCAATGCAATTAGCCATCATAAGATTATCACTAATAGGATTAGTAAATGATGTCCGCGGCTCATAATGGTTTTGACCAAACGAACTGTCAAAACCCTAATGAGTCCGCCTCAAAATGGTTTTGACCGAATCAACTGTCAAAACCCTAATGAACCTGCCACATAACGGTTTTGGCCGAACCAACTGCCAAAACCCTAATGAGGCACCTCCTCCTTCATCGCTCCGGAAAACTGTGCATACACACCTGCATCCGTATTCCGTAGAATGCGGATGCACAGAAGACAAAACAAAACCATCCGTGCAATACTAGGATCCGTCTTAAACCAAAGCCCACTAGTATTGCCTGCCCGAACACCACACGCATACAAGTATACGTAAGTGATCGCAGCCCTGCCGTAAAACCATACGGCCTCTACACGTTTCGCTCAGTGCAGGGAAACTCTCTGTGTGGGACTCTAAAGACTCGACACTACGCTGGCAGTGGCTTTAACCACAGACCGCAAGCGGCACTAGCTGTACGTAACGGTCCCCAGCTAGATGTCGATAAGAAGGCCGATGAGGTAAACCCATCTGAACTCCTACTGAGCCTGTATGTGATAATCTCCGTACAGTCCGGTCTGTTCGTCTGATACATCGCATGGCGGGCCTAGGGGGGCGGTAAACGTCAGTCCCCTAATAGCGGTACAAGTCGTGTTGGAGTGAAGCCCAGAACACCCTGAGATAACACTGGAAACCTACCAGTATATCTCGCTTGCCCTGGCCAGGGACTACTTGTGTAATGGCTCTCCTAGACACAGCGCGATGTCAACCCCCAATACCGGGAGAGACGAATCCTGTCTAACCGTCACTGCCTCCAAGTGCTTCGGGACTGCTCCCAACTACTACTTGTTTGCATGACTCAGTAGAGCCGTGGTAGGGTAGTAATCAAAGAACAGTGGGAACACACTCGAGGCGAAGTGACAGTGTCAAGTCAGCGGACTAAGCTGTACTCATGTCACCTGGGAACTGATAACTGACGATAGGTATAATACCAACCATCAGTTCCCGACGAGTCCTGTCCAGTGTACTCGTAACCTAACGAGCACCCACATACTATCTCAAGTACGGCGTACTGACGGCTGTGGGACAGACCGTCTCCCGTGCTGGGATGAGAAGCGCATACGCTAGTCTACTCCGGAGTATCGATGCCCTATCTCGATACTCCCACGACCAGGGACGTGTATAAGGATGTGCTTGTAGATTACCCAGCCCCCACAAGTGTGATCGCCATCACAACGCCGGTAATCAAGCAAAGATCCTAAAGGCTCTACTAATGCGTATAGGTGATGTAATGAATAAAGACACATGTACACATTAAAGCAGAGACAAACCAAGTAGCATACTACTATATCGAGCAAGATTGTCTATACAACTGTGAATATCCCAAGCATCCATCAAGTAATATACATACTAGTATGATACAGTAATGGCCTCTAGGGCATATACACCAACAATCTCCCACTTGCACTAAGGCCATGTACTGGCGTATCGAAGACCTATCATCTCGATCATCCGCTCGAACTGAGTCTGGGGTAAGGCCTTTGTGAATGGGTCCGCTGTGTTGTTCTTTGTGTCCACTCTCCGCACCTCGATCTCCTGGCGATCAATGATCTCCCTGATCAGGTGATACCGCCTTAAGATGTGCCTGGATTTCTGATGGGACCTTGGTTCCTTCGCTAAAGCTATAGCCCCATTGTTATCACAATACAAAGGTATTGGGTCAACAATGGACGGAACCACCTGAAGTTCACTAATGAACTTCTTTATCCAGACCGCCTCTTTTGCGGCATCGCTTGCAGCAATGTATTCAGCCTCCATCGTCGAGTCTGCGACGGTATCCTGTTTGGAACTCCTCCAACATACCGCCCCTCCATTGAGGGTAAACACAAAACCCGAGACAGACTTGCTGTCATCTTTGTCACTCTGGAAGCTTGAATCGGTAAAGGACTCGACCCTGAGGTCTCCATTACCGTAAACCAGGAACATCTCCTTAGTCCTTCTCAGGTACTTGAGAATGTTCTTCACTGCTGTCCAGTGGTCCTCACCTGGGTCTGACTGATACCGGCTTACCGCGCTCAGCGCGTAAACTACATCTGGTCTTGTACATAGCATCGCATACATTATAGATCCTACCGCCGAAGCGTAGGGTATAGTGCTCATGCAAACCCTCTCCTCGTCAGTCTTAGGAGACATCTTCTTGGAGAGGGTAATTCCGTGCAATGCGGGTATGTTACCGTGCTTGGAATCCTCCATACTAAATCTCTTTAGTACGGTCTCTATGTACCTGGACTGCGAAAGTCCCAGTAGTCTCTTGGATCTATCTCTATATATCTTGATCCCCAGAATGTACGAGGCATCACCCAGGTCCTTCATGGAGAACCGTTGTGACAAAAATAGCTTGACCGATTGTAGCATAGGAATGTCATTTCCTATCAAAAGAATGCCGTCCACGTACAAGACTAGGTATACGACAGTTCGTCCTACAATCTTCTTATAGACACAGGGTTCATCTTCGTTCTTGATGAAATCAAATTCCTTGATTGCCTCATCAAAATAGATGTTCCAGCTCCGCGATGCCTGCTTTAATCCATAAATGGATTTAAGCAACTTGCACACCTTCCCGCTGCTCCCACTGTCTACGAAACCTTCTGGTTGATCCATGTAAATGCACTCTTCCAAACAACCGTTTAGGAAAGCCGTTTTAACATCCATCTGCCAGATCTCATAGTCATGGAAGGCAGCAATGGCAAGTAGGATCCGAATGGATTTGAGCATAGCCACCGGAGAAAAAGTTTCGTCATAGTCCAAACCAGGTCTTTGACGAAAACCTTTTGCAACGAGTCTAGCTTTATAGGTTTCCACCTGCCCATCTACACCAAGTTTCCTTTTGTAGATCCATTTGCATCCAACGGGTTTTACCCCAGGTGGAGCAATATCCAAGGTCCACACTTTATTGGCGTACATGGACTCCATTTCGGATTGCATTGCTTCCTGCCACTTATCAGAGTCCCTACTGATAATGGCCTGCCTGAAACTGGTAGGGTCATCTTCTTCCAAGATGCAATCCTCTCGATCCCCGTCTATGAGAAAACCGTAGTATCTCTCGGGCGGATGAGAAATCCTACCAGATCTGCGGAGTGGCTGAGGTTCGTTTGGGGTTATTGAATCTAGCGGTTCCTCCAAATTTTCAGTTACATTTTGTGGTCGCTGAATTTCTTCCAGTTCTACCGAACTCCCACTAGTTTCTTTTGCAAGAAACTCCCTTTCTAAGAAGGTAGCGTGTCGAGATACAAACACCTTCTATTCCTCAGTGTGGTAGAACAGATATCCTAGTGAGTCTTTAGGATATCCCACAAATTTACACAGAACTGATCGTGCCTCTAGCTTGTCCGGTTTCTGTGTTTTCACATAGGCCGGACAACCCCATATCTTAAATCGCTTAAGATACGGATTTCTCCCACTCCATATTTCATATGGAGTCTTAGGCACAGATTTGGATGGAACATAATTCAGTAGGTATGCTGCTGTCTCTAGCGCAAGTCCCCAGAATGAAAGAGGTAACTCAGCATTACTCATCATGGATCGAACCATATCCAATAGGGTACGATTCCTTCTCTCCGATACACCGTTGTGCTGTGGTGTATAAGGAGGAGTAAGCTGAGAGAGAATACCATTCTCTTTTAAGTAATCTCGGAATTCCGTGCTTAAGTACTCCCCTCCCCTATCAGACCGGAGGATCTTGATACTTTTGCCTGTCTGGTTCTCTACTTCCTTTCTAAATTCCTTGAATTTCTCAAAAGCTTCAGATTTGTGTTTCATCAGATACACATATCCGAATCTAGAGAGATCGTCAGTGAATGTGATGAAGTAGGAGAACCCACCCCTTGCATGTATAGACATCGGACCACATACATCACTATGTACGAGTCCCAAGAGCTCTGCTGCTCTTTCTCCATATCCGGTGAACGGAGATTTGGTCATCTTCCCTTTAAGACAAGACTGACAAGTTTCATAAGATGAAAACTCGAACGCATTCAAGAGTCCATCTTTATGCAACTTACTCAGTCTTTTCTCTCCGATATGACCAAGTCTACAATGCCACAAGTAGGATTCATTCGTATCTGAATTCTTCCTCTTGCGTGTGTTTTGTACATTGAGAACTGTATTCTGATTTAGAACGTAGATACCATTACACAGTGTACCCTCTGCAACCAGTACCTTATGAAGGTAAATGTTCATGATATTCTTGTCAAGAACAAAGTTATATCCATCTTTATCGAGTAAAGAAACTGATATGATGTTGCAAACCATGGAGGGTACATAGTAGCAATCGTTCAAAATCATAGTCTTGCCATTTGGCAATACTAGGTGATATTCACCGACGGCTGCCGCATTAACTTGTGCTCCATTCGCTACTCTGAGCGACATATCACCCGGTGCAACTTTCCTACTTTTTCTCAATCCCTGCAATAAATTACAGATATGAGATCCTGATCCGGTATCAAGTACCCAGGAGGTAGGGCTGACCGTAAAACAGTTCTCAATTACAAGAACACCTGAAGTAGATGCAAAACCATGCTTCTTCTTCAACTGGGTATCCTGGAAATCCATACAATCCCCTTTCTCATTCTCATACTCATGACTGTTGCCACAAGTTAGAGCTGAACCAACGTTCCCCAGCCCCGAATAAGAATTCGGATCGGTCAAGCGATACATTTTATTATCTTGATTAGGGCATGAAATGGCTGCTACCTGGAGAGAGAGAAAAGAAACACTCAGCGTGCGCTCTTGCAAGATTAGATTAGTTTATTAGTTTATCTAACCAGGATGTCTCCCACTGTTTCCTCAAATTCTTCTTAAAACCTTTTAAAAGAAGAACTAGTCGGGATTTCATTCACGTCACAATACTTGCTTAACCTTTCAGCCAGGCTAGTGTCGGTACTTCGAGGGAGGTTTTCCAACGCTTTCGCGAAGTTCCTTAATTTAAGAACCTCTTTTCCCTGGGGGCGTAGCCCCGCTAACACCTTTCTAGACACCTACTAGGTTTATAGCATTGATCGTTAAGTGAAAGTAATCTCCCGAGAGTAATCCAACTCATCAGCGGGATCGGGATCCAACTATCATTGTGTGATGACCTAGATGGAATCCACTCTAGTCACTACACTCCAGAAGGTATGCTAAATCTGCAAGTTTCAGTTCTTTTGAAACCCCCGATGTGGTTTTTGCCCCTAGGACCCAAGTGATCTTGACGGAGTCAACAAATCAAAGAGCCCTAGTCAAGTTCAACCCGTCATTATCTGGATTGCATTAAGCCCACCCGCATAACCCTTGACGGAGTCAACAAGGTTATACGACTGTCCTAATCAATCCCATATACCGATACAAACAAGCAGCACTTAGCTACCGTACACTACGCCTTGACGGAGTCAACAAACGCAGCACGAATACTAAGTGTTACTTGTAAGAAATGACGGAGGGCTACGGCTGGGTTTTTGGCGAAAAACCCGTTAACGTAATGAACTTGATGTCGTTGAAGGAACCTGGTAATCTTTTTGAACACATAGTGGCGAAAACTTTTGCTAAAGAGGTCACTCCCTGTGAATGGATCTCGGCTCTTTCCTCGTCGAGTGAGGTGCTGGGCATTCATAAGATGAATACCTCGATGCAAAGCAAGAATAATCGACTATGGTGAAGTTATTACCCTGACGCAAACTTTTTGTCCAAGGGGTCACTCCCGATGAGGGGATCTCGGCCCTTACCTCGTCGATTGAGGTGCTGGGCATTCATAACCGAATACCTCGATGCAAAACAAAAAGATGAACGTCCTTGTAATAACAGCTTTTTGAAAAACTTGTTCCAACAACGTCTTTTAGGTTTATTTTCTTGCATTAGTTCTTTTAATGCGTCCCATCATTTAAATCCTACCATTGCAGAAAACAACCAAAATATGACGTACGCTTATGCCATTCGCATTCGCCACGGGGCCCCGTCATCACCCGTTAGGTTACTTAACTAACGACAGAGCGGGGGCTGGGGTAGCGCGGCTGTAAAAAATAAGCAATATCTAAATAGTTATTATATATAGATATATAGCAATGATAGCCAATCCAGATCACAGATGAACACTTTGGATATACTAGGAACCCGCGATTCGTTCGAGCATGCAACGAAAAGCGGATTACATGGTCGCGATGAATAGCCAAATACCCCACCCAAGACCCCTACGGGTGCGGCAAACTACCCGCCAAGTACCCGAAGCGAAGCAACCTCCCTCAACGCCGTGAGTAGGCCACTCGGCACTTCGAGATACCCGGTAGTTTGTGCACCCCCTCCATGGGTCTATCCTAGGAGCAAAAACAGTAAAAAGAATTATACAATGACGGCTACAACCCCGACCCGGTTGTGCGGCCATACAAATAATATTACATCAATTTACAAATTTATTACATGAATGAAAGAAAAAGAAACACTTATCTCACATCCACCCCGGCTATTCATCCGCGACAATCCAACGAGTTCATATACACATACCATCAATAACACAGATCACAGATGTGTATAAACCCCACTAATCGGCGTATAGCGATTAGTAGACGTTCAATACATATATAACATTACAGATATAACCATTAGCCAAAGCCTACAGAACATCGACCAAAAATACGGATTTTTGAGCCCCAAAAACAAATTTTGCTTTCTGGAAAATCTGGGCAGAAAAGTCATATACCAAAAATCCCAAAATACCCAAATATGAAAACTGCAAGAAAAAAATTCCCCAACAGAGCCAAGGAAGCCGCGGAAACGCGGTGCTTTGGACGAGTTGGGGGATGAAATTTTTCCAGTTTTCAAATAAAAGCCTGAGCCGATTTTTAGTGTATAAATTTTTAATTTTGGAACAGATCTGAAAATCGGCAGAAACTGAATTTTTTGGGGTGATTTTGCGGTTTTTCGTCCGGTCGATATTCTTAATACTTTGCTAACATGCTAGGGTGTGTTTAGTTAGGCTCTGATACCACTGTTAGGTCCACGTTACCTCTCCCGGTACTTTCGGGGTTGCGGAAACGGTAAAACAAAAATTTTTCTAAACTTGGTAACATGGACCGTAAAAGCCGGATCTTTGCTAAACGATACACTAGCATCCTAACTAGAGATCTATCAACTCGGTTAGGGGTTATACCTCAACTTGAACTCCTTCTCTTCTTGTTTTTCTTCTCCTTGCTTGCTCCGAGGGTTGATCCGGACTTTGGTCACCTCCGCGGTCTCCTCAACTTGAACTCTTTCTCTTTGGTTGTTCTTCTCCTTGCTTGCTCCGAGGCTTGATCCGGACTTTGGTCACCTCCGCGGCCTCCTTGAGTCGTAGACGATCCACCCGAGAGATGTGCACCGAGCTCCACCTCGAGCCGAGATAACTAGGGCAAAGAGATTGCTAATCTAAAAGCCCTAGGTTGTGTAGAAATGATGAAGGGGTGGTTTTGTCTTTGTGGGATCTTTATCTCTCAACACATGAGATCAAAAGATAAAATCAAGAGGAGGAAGAGGAAGGAGGAGCAAAAACCATGGTTCATTTCTTTTCTTCTCACTTGAAAAAACAAGAGAGAGAATGAGAAAGAAATTATGATACAAAGAAAAGTAACCATGGTTGCAATAATGTAAAAACAACATCATTACTAATCCCATCAAGATAAAGTTTGATGGCTACATTGAAATGACCATTATCATAATCCAAAAGAAAAAGAAAAAGAAAAGAAGAGTGTAGATCCCTCTTGAAAGTCAATGGTCAACACGGTCAACCGGTCAACAAAGTCAAGGGAGGTCAACGGGGTCAAATGGTCAATGCAATTAGCCATCATAAGATTATCACTAATAGGATTAGTAAATGATATCCGCGGCTCATAATGGTTTTGACCAAACGAACTGTCAAAACCCTAATGGGTCCGCCTCAAAATGGTTTTGACCGAATCAACTGTCAAAACCCTAATGAACCTGCCACATAACGGTTTTGGCCGAACCAACTGCCAAAACCCTAATGAGGCACCTCCTCCTTCATCGCTCCGGAAAACTGTGCATACACACCTGCATCCGTATTCCGTAGAATGCGGATGCACAGAAGACAAAACAAAACCATCCGTGCAATACTAGGATCCGGCTTAAACCAAAGACTACTAGTATTGCCTGCCCGAACACCACACGCATACAAGTATACGTAAGTGATCACAGCCCTGCCGTAAAACCATACGGCCTCTACACGTTTCGCTCAGTGCAGGGAAACTCTCTGTGTGGGACTCTAAAGACTCGACACTACGCTGGCAGTGGGTTTAACCACAGACCGCAAGCGGCACTAGCTGTACGTAACGGTCCCCAGCTAGATGTCGATAAGAAGGCCGATGAGGTAAACCCATCCGAACTCCTACTGAGCCTGTATGTGACAATCTCCGTACAGTCCGGTCTGTTCGTCTGATACATCGCATGGCGGGCCTAGGGGGAGGTAAACGTCAGTCCCCTAATAGCGGTACAAGTCGTGTCGGAGTGAAGCCCAGAACACCCTGAGATAACACTGGAAACCTACCAGTATATCTCGCTTGCCCTGGCCAGAGACTACTTGTGTAATGGCTCTCCTAGACACAGCGCGATGTCAACCCCCAATACCGGGAGAGACGAATCCTGTCTAACCGTCACTGCCTCCAAGTGCTTCGGGACTGCTCCCAACTACTACCTGTTTGCACGACTCAGTAGAGCCGTGGTAGGGTAGTAATCAAAGAACAGTGGGAACACACTCGAGGCGAAGTGACAGTGTCAAGTCGGCGGACTAAGCTGTACTCATGTCACCTGGGAACTGATAACTGACGATAGGTATAATACCAACCATCAGTTCCCGACGAGTCCTGTCCAGTGTACTCATAACCTAACGAGCACCCGCATACTATCTCAAGTACGGCGTACTGACGGCTGTGGGACAGACCGTCTCCCGTGCTGGGATGAGAAGCGCATACGCTAGTCTACTCCGGAGTATCGATGCCCTATCTCGATACTCCCACGACCAAGGACGTGTATAAGGATGTGCTTGTAGATTACCCAGCCCCCACGAGTGTGATCGCCATCACAACGCCGGTAATCAAGCAAAGATCCTAAGGGCTCTACTAATGCGTATAGGTGATGTAATGAATAAACACACATGTACACATTAAAGCAGAGACAAACCAAGTAGCATACTACTATATCGAGCAAGATTGTCTATACAACTGTGAATATCCCAAGCATCCATCAAGTAATATACATACTAGTATGATACAGTAATGGCCTCTAGGGCATATACACCAACACGATTCCCCTGTAGATGTTAAATCTACTCACCAACACTCCTGGCTAAATGTAGCCAACCACCTGTTTTCCCTTTGTAGCTGTGTCCGTAGTCCCCGCCTGTGAACCTACAATATTAACACAATAAAATAAGTGTATATTAATAATAACCCTAAAATACATACAAACTACAATAGACCGACGCAACAACACAAAACATACTCTCAAGTGTTCGTATTGTGGCTAACGTACGTAGCGACACGACGAAAACAACTTAAGAGCAAAACCACCCAAAGTGCACGATCCGTGTCGTATAACGTATCGCGCAGACACAAAACACTACAACCTACCTAGGTGATCCCAGATTTCATATACAGGAAAACTAAACAAACAAACAAGACCAAAAACACCCAAACCCAAGCATAGAGCTACCCTTAAAAACCCACACCCCAACTCACCCTAGGGGCCGATCTCGCCGGAATTTTCCTTCCTGTCGCCGGCCGAGGTCCGAGCAGGTGGGATCATGTCTCAGGTGGGGTCCTATGGTCACAGGTACTACAAAACTACATTGTTTGGTTTTCTGGTAAAATCTCGGGGTCATAGCAGGTCATAGATATCACAAATGACACTAAAATACGATATTACGCACAAACCCTAACTTTAAACATTCTAAACTGAAACTAACTTGCTACAAAGCACAAAAACTACATAAAGAACAGATAGGGACTATTACCTATCCTCAAGAACTCAAAGATCCAAGTTTTGCATGCTCCTAAGCATCCAAGAGGCAAAAGATAAGATTTTGATGAAGTTTGTGAAGAATTGTGGATTTGTGAAGGATTTTGTGAAGAAAAGAGAGAGAGAAATTGTCAAGGGCAGAAGAGAGGGGAAGGTCTCGGCCAAGTGAAGGAGTGGGGAGAGAATTTCCTAGCAATTACCAACATTTAATGCATTAAATGCATTCACACCACATTCATGCATCTCTTTTCTTTTTCTTTTCTTTTATTTTAAATTAAACCTTAAACCCAAACAAATATCTAGATATTATGTGGATTTTGGTTAACTCAAGCATAAGAGAATGAAAAGATCACAAAAGAGAAATTTCCCAAAATGTGAATACCGCATTAAAATAATATTAAAATTGGGAAAAATTCAAATTGGACCAAAACGACCCATATAACCCCAAAGCTTGCGCACTAGTTTTATTTTAGCTAAAGGAGGTGCTGGCAAGTCTATATGGTCGTTTGATCACAGTCGGTATAAAACAGAAAATACCGACAATTTAACCCAAAAACGGAAAAATTCACATAACAATTTCTAAAACGTTACAGAGACAGAGTGAGAGGGGGGGTTAGGGGACAAAGCATGGCACATTCTCTCTCCTCATTTAATGCTAAGCATGCTTTGTCTCCTCTCTCTCTCTCTTCCTCCTTCTCAAGTCAACCCCCAAAAAGAAATTAAAAGTTTTTATTTTTGAGTTAAAACACTTAATTTAAATACCTAATTTAGCTAAAGAAATGGTTAAAGCACCATGACTACTAAGCATGGTTTAAACCCAAAATTAGCCTTAATTTACATGCACATGTGTGTGCAAGCCCAATTAAATTCTAATAAAATATTCGTTAATTTTATAAAATATTTTAAAACAGTTTTGATAAATTTTTTACTAAAAAACCATATTTTCACTTAATTAACCACTAAACGCATTCTAAGGTATTACATCGGTGTAGTTTTCATGCACTTTTAGTACTTTGATTCGATTTTGTGCACGCTGATGCACGTGGTTGTGAGATTTTATACCACGGTATACCTGATTTGGATTGAAATGTGTTGTATACCGTCGATTTCGATTGCGATACTCGATATTTGTTTTCGTACACCTTGTGCACTTGATTTGGATTCTTGCGCATGCTTGGCGCGCTTGATGCGATTTTGGTGCACACCAGATGCACTAAATCGGGATTCTTCGTGCATATCAGATGCACCGGATATTGTTTTCAGGCACACTTGTTGCCCTTGACAGGTGATTTCGTGCACACCCGTTGCACTTAGATTTTGTTTCTGTGCACATGTATGGCACATTCATTGATTTCGATTTTTGTGCGCACCAGACGCACATGGCATTGTTACATGTACTATTGAGTACGATTTCTCTTGAGCAGCACGTTTTTTATGATATTTACTATTTAGTTTAGTAACTGAGCAGGACTAGTCAGAGGACAGTACCTGAATATGTTTTTGCATACATCGATAGTTATCGAAGGGATTTCCAAAAATGAGCTACAGTCTCGATACTTTTCCTATGTGTCCAAGATGACACAAACATTTTATAAAGGAAGCCCTTCTAAATTACTTTCAAAACGGCGGGACGTGAATGTTAAACAAAGGATATATATATAGCTATTTTCTTACACTAAACGTCCGCTACTTGTGATGTGATACACGCATCGCACAGCGACTTGAAAAAAAAGGGTTGGCATGCATTTTCTTTAAGATGTTTTGACAAGTTTACAACAATGCGTACTATGTACATGTTATAGCTTTGAGTATACCATGTTGGTTTTTGTATTGGACTTTCATGTTGGTATCTTCACCATGACTCCGATGATTGCGTGATACTTGACGGAGTTTTGATTTTGAGTTATATACTCGCTTTCCATGCGCATGTATTTCGCTACAATATGTTTTATGTATTTATGATTTTGGAGCCCCGACGACTTGATCATTTTACTAAAATGTTTTTGTATTTAAGGGGTTTAAATTTAAATTCGGGGACCGAATTTATTTAAGGGGGTAAGACTGTAACATTTCAGAAAAGTAAAATATTATTTTGGGAAATTAAATAATTAAAATAATAAATATAAAGAATATTTTAATGAATGGAGATTTGTTTTAATGTTATGGTTTGATTATATACCAATAGATTGGAAAATTACATCGAATGTTGATTTTAAAAGAATTTGTGAGATTTAGACATTTTATGAATTATTATATAATTTATTATATACAAGTTTATGTCTAAACTCGATTAATAATCACTAATCTTCATTAAGCTTGATTATGCATCACGACATGCACCATGTCATATCTTCTAAAAATACTTGTTACACTTCTTAATTTGTTGAAAACCATGCTTCATTTGTTATGTTACTTAGTCTTTATTTGTTTTTGGATTAGAAAAGGAAAGAAAAGAAAATGAATAAAGAAAGGAGGTATAGGCAAGAGGGAGAAGAGAGAGAGAGAGAGAGGTGAGGGGTTCATTGACTATGGCTCATTCTCTACATTCCCTTCATTCTTCTTCTTCTTCCTCTCCTTCTCCTCACTTGGCTGCCCTCTTCCCTCCACCTCCTTCACCTCCTCACTACATCCCCATTTCCACATCAAAATACCTCATTTCCTTCATTAAAAATGTGCACAAGCTCACTACAAGCATGGGGGACTAAGCAAGATAGGATTTTGAGCATTTAGGGCAACTCAAGAAAATTCTTGAGTTGTCAAATGAGGTAATTCTTTCACCATTAGTGTAGTATTTGATTCACTTTAGCATATATATTAGTTTAGAAGTGTTTAAGTGTGGTTTAGTGTTCTTGGAAAATTCCAAGATCAAGTTTAGGGGATTCTTGAATTTGGATTGTGTATTGAGATGTAATTAGTGACTACAACCCCTGTAATGATTGTATTTTGGACTAAAACCAGAGATTTAACCCCTTCACCCAAACTTAGAAACCCCGACATCGGAAGATTGTGGGAATTGTGGCGATATTTGGAGTTCTGCTATGACCCGGGGCACCTGAAAAATATTTAGCGATTACTGAGATGTGTGCAGGTGATTTGGAGTGTACCCTAAAGACCCGAGGCCCTATCTCCCATTCATGGCCGCAAATATATCCCTTATGGCCGCAATTTGTGGCCTGGGTACTTCAGAGTGGGTTCGTGCTTGGTCCATAGCTCCATTTTCAGTAAATTAGACCTACCCTATATGCAAAATTGGCTAATTCAACTTAGGGTAAAATCTGGAGGTGTTTTCTTGAGTTGTTGTTTTGTTTTGCGTCTTTTAAATGACTTGAACTTTGGATAATGTGTTTTGTCTTGACAACGTGTTTTGTCTTGATCGATTGCCGTTTGTACTGTAGGGTTCCTAGGCACGCTCAAGAGGTCTCACAAGACATCAACCATGCCAAATTCAAAAATTCTAGGTGCCGAGAAACCCTAATGCGATCGTTGACTAGAGTTTTAGACGAAAACTACAACTAGTAAACTGCTTTACTAATAAGTGAACGGAAATACTGTCACGACCCGCAGGGTACGGAACGTGACTGGCACTTAAGTTTACGAAACGTCTAAAGACGTCCGTAAAATAAGTAAGCCAAAGCCCAGAAAACAAAACCAATTAAGCAAAAGAGTGAAGAAAACCCAATCAATTGAAAGCGAGTTTATCAAATAAGTCATGTAAAACCCTTTTTAAAAACAATACTAATTTTTCCGAAAATTTCGGCAGAGTCTCCTTTGTAAATACTGACCCCCAAAAATGGGTACAACAAAATATATACATGAATCCAACAAAATAGGGCATCCCCAAGCGGGAGCTAGCTCTTCGCCATAAGGCGGCCACAAATCCCACGCAATGTAAATGACAGCAAGCATAATAATCATAATAAAGCATAAGGAAGCATGAAAAAGTAGCATGTCGGCTCAAGTGAGCTCGACCCCAAAATACAGCATAAAATCCACAACCCTCACAGTCTCATCTCTAGGTCAATATACAATAATCTGGTAGAAACAGTAGATGGAGTACACTAGATACAAGAATATACAAGGTGGTACAAAAATAATAACATAACCCACCTATGAGCAAATCTCGAGCTCAAGCAAAAGAGGCAAAAGAACAAGTGCGCCCGCCGCTACTGAACTGACGGAGCGGACCTGCAAAAGACTGTGGCACAACGGGGGTGAGTTGCCAACTCGTGAGTAATAAATAACATCTGCAAAGGCTATCGTATGCATGCACACAAGCATCCTAGCATCTAAAATACATGCATGACTGGATGCACTAGCAGGTGTGTATATCATATCAGTGTGCTAATATGTATGCAACATGAATATCTGAGGTCTCAATATGTATATATAAGAAATATTTATTCTCTTTTTGTTTTTGAAACTCTTTTAGAATGCCAGCATAATGTCAATGAATCGACGAAAATCGGTGTCCAGCAACGACACCCAAAAGCTGTCTCAAATCTCATAAATCCATGTCATAGTGTCTCTGGCCTCAGCCATCCGGCTGACCCATCTCAGTATCAATATATCATCCTCTCGCGGCCCCGGTTGGTATCCTCTGGATATCCGCCGTGCCCAATGAAGTCACCGGTAGGTAATCCGTCCCCTGCCAGGCTCATCGTCAACACCACGAGCTTCTTGCCCCGGGGTACCCTACCGGGCCCACCATGTACCCGAAACGGTTCATCCAACTCCTCGAAACGGGTCTCCAAAAACCACAGCAAACTCATGGTGGACGACACTTACATCACTAGAAAACCGCAATTTACATGTTTTAAAAATATCATAAGTTTGGAAATTTTGCGGCTTTCCCCCGAAATCCAGCAATATCATAAAATCTCAAAAAAATCCTCATAAGTGCATATATCAATGATAATGAATGCGTATGATATCAATAATCAAGTTGCGATGTGTGATTAATGTATTAAGCATGAACAATGAATATGATGAAGTACATGCACATGAATAGCAATCCTACGGTTTCATTTTAAGGAAATAGCACAATTTAAGTATCAATTAGTAAAAGGTTTAAATTAAAGGTTATCTAGTGTGGTGGCATGGCAATTACCAGGGTGTGTGTGTAAACATGAATAGTGCTCGTGCTGCATATAAAAACCTGGTAATGGTGCATGTGTCCTACAATTGAGTTTGCGTATATGGGTATAACATATTGATCTAATTGCAGCAATTATCATGCCAGTATTATTATTCTAATGTCACAAGTGATTATCCAATTTACTATTTTCCAGTTTACTAAATCTATCGGGCGACTTGCGCCATCCAAACGATCGTCCCCCGTAGATGTTAAATCTACTCACCGGAATCCCTGGCTAGCTGTGTCCAATCACCGCCTTTCCCTTTCGCGCCGCGTCTGACGTTTCCGCGACCGAACCTGGAATTTACATCAGTACCAAATATAAGGTTACATATCAAGAATGACGCAAAACCCCAACGAAACTACTAAAGTTCGCTAGCTAGGTACAACGTGCACAAAATGCGCGGAACACACGCGAAAATCGCAAAAACTGCCAAAAACGCCGATTTGGGTCACCCGGCAAAACTAAAACCCGACTACCCAAAAACCGCACTCACGCATCCTAAAAGTCGTAGGACAAGCCATTACAATCATCAAGATGTCGAAAATAATCCATCACATAATTTATATAAAAATCTAGTAAGCAGATACATTCCAAAAATCGGTGCAATGTCGCCGATTTGCGACAAAACGACTACAATCTAGCATACTCACCCAAGCACACTACAAGCAATCCACACACACTAATTACAACACATTAACCATGCTCCAAAACCTATATTCCACAACCAAACCCTTTCTTGATTTTTATAAATAGCAATTGCAAATCAAAATCCATACTTGAAATACTTGATTAACACTAATTTCAAACCCAATTAGCACGTTCACCCCTTAGATTTAGGTTAGCAAAATACTAGATAACAAATTAGGTTCAATCAACTAAATAATGTTTTCTAAAACTTAATCCACTCACTAATCATGTTTCACAAACCACTACTAAACATAAACCCTCTCTTGAAAATTTCAAAACAACAATTTCACCCTTCTAAAGTTAACTAATTTAGCAAAGTTGAAAACTATAACAACAAGATAACTATATGGATTAGTTAATTAACCACTAGATTAACTATAAAACAATCTAATTAAGTATTATAGCTACAAAACCCTAGCTAAAATTTTCAAGCAAAACCTAAGAAACTAGATTAAACTACACTAAATTAACACTAAACCATCTAACATAAGAACTTAAACAAAAGAATTTAACATGATAGAAATTATACCTCTTGATCTATGGATCTAGCATGATGATTTGCCTCTAAAATTGCCTCCTTTCCACATGATTTCAACTAAATTAGGCTTGAGAAGAGGTAGCACAAGGATTTGTTTTGGTTTTGAAAACAAATTTGTGGATTTATATGGATTTTTGTAGCAACCTTTGAAGAATTGTTTGAAGAAGATGAAAGAAAAGAGATGGAGGGGGGGCTGCTGTGATTCTCGGCCTGAAGAGGGAGTGGGGGATGGTGTGGGGTGAGTGGGCAAGTGGGGAAAGTCAAGGGTCAAGTTCCAAAGTCAAATGCACCATACTTTGTCCAATATATTAAATAAATCCATAAACAACCCCAATTTCACACAAGAAAGCAACCAAAGAAAGGAGCCCAGAATTTTCTGGTCTTGGTCAGGGTTGGGATGTTCTAGGGCTGAGGGAAAAGATAGAGGGGTTTTACAAAAGAAATTTTATGCAAAAAGGCCCCCTACAACTCAAAAATTGCAAGTTTTAGCTCAAAATTTCAATAAATTCGTTTCATAACATAAAAATTTGTTAAAAATCAAAATAAATTACTAAAAATTCATGTTATCACTAGATTATAATTATCATAATTTTAGAGATTAAAATTACCCCGGAAAAATTTGTATTTATCGCTTATTTAATGTATTTTCTTACCGGCTTAAAATAATATTAAAAATTGAAAAATAGGGAAAAAATTTTAAATGACCAAAATTTCATAATTAACTCATTAGCTACTAAAAACAAGTAATTACCTATCCATTTAAGGTATAATTAGCCCTAAACTGCAAAATATCGAGAAAGACGGTTTTCGGAAAAATACCGAATTTTCACCGAATTTCAGGAAAACACCAAAACGACTTTTCAAGACGCTACAATCTTCCCCCCTTAAAGAAATTCGGTCCCCGAATTTAAAAATATAGCTACGCGTACCTTCAAAGAGATGGGGATATTTCTTCCTCATCTCGCCCTCGGTCTCCCAGGTAACCTCCTCGCTGCTCGGGCTACGCCAAAGGACCTTGACGGTTGGTATAATCTTCGACCTCAACTTCTTCACCTGCCGATCCAGGATGGCCACCGGCTGCTCTGTAAAAGAAAGGTCGCGCTCTAGCTGGACTGTCGGGTGCTGAATCGCATGCGAAGGGTCGTGAAGGTACTTGCGGAGCATCGAAACATGAAAGACGGGGTGAACATCGGGAAAGCTGGGTGGAAGAGCCAAACAATATGCAACAGCGCCAACCCGCTCGAGGATCTCGAAGGGACCTACGAATCTAGGGCTAAGCTTCCCCTTTCGTCCAAAACGCATCACGCCCTTCATCGGAGAGACCCTCAGAAAAACATGGTCGCCAACTGCGAACTCTAATCTGCGACGGCGCCTGTCTGCATACGATTTCTGCCTGCTCTGAGCTGCTCTCATCCGGTCTCGGATCAACTGGATCTTCGATGTCGTCTCCTCAACAAGCTGCGGCCCCAAAATGCTGCTCTCGCTGAGCTCTGTCCAACAAACGGGCGATCTGCATCTCCTCCCATACAATGCCTCGAAAGGTGCCATCTGAATAGTATCCTGGAAGCTGTTGTTGTAGGAGAACTCCACTAGAGGCAAATGACGATCCCAGCTACCACCAAAGTCTAAAACGCACGCTCTGAGCATGTCCTCGAGAGTCTGAATGGTCCGCTCTGACTGTCCGTCGGTCTGCGGATGAAACGCTGTGCTGAAGCTCAAACGAGTGCCCAAAGCCTCCTGAAGTCTCTGCCAAAGTCGGCTGGTGAACTGAGTGCCTCGATCTGACACGATACAAGTCGGTACGCCATGTAGTCGCACGATCTCGTCAATATAGAGCTGAGCATACTGAGCGAAGCTGAAAGTCGTCTTCACCGGAAGAAAGTGAGCCGCTTTCGTCAATCTATCCACGATCACCCAGATGGAGTCGTACCCTCGACTGGTCCTGGGTAGACCCACAACGAAATCCATCGAAATCTGCTCCCATTTCCACTCTGGAATGGGTAATGGCTGTAGCTCTCCTGCGGGCCTCTGGTGCTCGGCCTTGACTTGCTGACAAGTTAGGCATCTTGAAACGAACTCCGCAATGTCCCTCTTCATCCCGTCCCACCAGTAGGTCTCTCTTATATCATGGTACATCTTGGTGGAACCGGGGTGGACACTATACACTGATCGGTGTGCCTCCTCAAGAATGTCGCGTCGCAATCCATCAGCATCTGGTACGCACAGTCTAGATCCATATCGTAAAATCCCCTGATCGTCAACCATGAACTCGGAAAATCTGCCCTGTCCCATCTGTGCCATGATCTCTGAGCAACGGTCGTCACTGCGCTGTGCCTCATATATACGGTCAAGCAACTGTGGGCGTGCACGAACATACGCGAGCTGCCCCCCTGTCTGAGTGAACTCGAACTCAACTCGGCTGTCGCATAACATCTGCCAATCTGCTGACGACTGCATCTGCACTGCGCGCAAAAAGGATAGACTAGCCCCGGGCCTCCTACTCAACGCATCTGCCACCACATTCGTCTTGCCGGGGTGATATAAGATCTCGCAGTCGTAGTCTTTCACCAACTCCATCCAACGACGCTGTCTGAGGTTCAGGTCTCGCTGCTGAAATATGTACTTTAAGCTCTTGTGATCGGTGAATATCTGACACGACTCGCCGTACAGGTAATGTCACCAAATCTTCAGTGCAAAGACCACTGCAGCCATCTCCAAATCATGAGTGGGGTAGTTCTGTTCATGCTTCTTCAACTGCCGAGAAGCATAAGCGATCACCCGGCCATGCTGCATCAATACGCATCCTAATCCCACTCGCGAAGCATCACAGTAGACAACAAATCCGCCTGATCCCGAAGGCAAAGATAATACCGGCGCCGTAGTCAAACAAGTCCGTAGCTGCTGAAAACTGCGCTCGCACTCCTCTGTCCAGACGAAAGGAACTCCCTTCCGGGTCAAACCGGTCAACGGTGCAGCTATACGGGAGAAGTCCTGAACAAAACGCCTGTAGTAGCCCGCCAAGCCTAGAAAACTACGGATCTCAGTCACCGATGTAGGTCGGGGCCACTGCTGAACAGCCTCAATCTTCTTCGGGTCCACACAAATGCCGTCTCTCGTAACCACGTGACCCAAGAATCCGACGCTGTCTAGCCAGAACGCACACTTGGAGAACTTCACGAACAGCTGATGCTCCCTCAGAGTCTGTAACGTAATCCGCAAGTGCTGCTCGTGCTCCTCTCTGCTCCGGGAGTACACCAAGATATCGTCAATAAACACGATGATGAACAGGTCAAGATACGGCCTGAATGTACGGTTCATCAAATCCATAAATGCAGCTGGGGCGTTGGTGAGTCCGAACGACATCACCAAAAACTCGTAGTGGCCGTAGCGCGTGCGGAAAGCTGTCCTCGGTATATCCTCCTGTCAAACTCGCAGCTGATGGTATCCTGATCGCAAGTCGATCCTCGAAAAATACCCCGCACCCTGAAGCTGGTCGAACAAATCATCAATGCGCGGCAACGGATATCTGTTCCGAACGGTAACTTTGTTCAGCTGGCGGTAGTCGATACATAAGCGCAAACTTCCATCCTTCTTCTTGACAAACAGGACCGGAGCACCCCATGGAGAAACACTCGGCCGAATAAGCCCCTTATCTAACAGGTCCTGCAACTGATCCTTCAGCTCTCGAAGCTCTGCCGGGGCCATCCGATAAGGAGGTATAGAAATAGGCCCCGAACCGGGAATCAAATCAATGCAGAACTCAACATCGCGCTCAGGCGGTAGCCCAGGTAGCTCATCAGGGAAAACATCAGGGAACTCACAAACTACCGGGACCCGGTCCAACGGAACCTCTGCAGCTCGAGTATCACAAATATACGCTAAGAATCCCTGACATCCCTTCCGCAAGAGCTGACCAGCGCGAAGAAACGAAATTAAACTGGGAAGGGTGACACTGCGGTCTCCCTGAACAACAAGGACTGGCTCTCCCGGAAAGCTAAATCTGACTGCCTTCTCACGGCAGTCCACCGAAGCATAACAAGTGGCTAGCCAATCCATGCCCAGAAGCACATCAAAGTCCAACATATCGAGGAGTATCAAATCAACTGATGAATCCCTCTCCCCGATACGAACGGAACACAAACGAAAAACAAAACGAGCGACAAACGACTCGCCTACCGGAGTAACAACAACAAGCGGCTGATCTAACGACGACGACTCACGGCCCAACATCGGTGCAAAGTGTGTAGATACGTACGAATGTGTGGAACCTGGGTCGAATAATACCCGGGCGTCGAAAGAACAAACTGGCAAGGTACCTGTCACAACGGCATTGGATGCCTGCGCATCCTGCGGTGTCAAAGCAAATACTCGGGCCTGTCCTCCACCGATAGCGGGCTAACCTCGGCCTCGGCCTCTGCCTCCTCGTCCTCTCTGAACAGGACCGCCGCGTCCACGACCTCTCAGTGCACCTAACTGGCGTGGAGCATCGCCTGGGGTAGGAAGTAGGGCTCTCTGAGGAGGGGGTGGTGATGGTGGTAGGGTCACATGCGGAACTGTCGCTACTCCCTGTCATCTCACCGGACAGTCTCTGACAAGATGGTGCAAACTCCCGCACCCAAAACATCCTGGCGACGGCTGCTGCCCCTGGGGGTAAGAACCATATAACTGTCCCCGCCCAAATCCTCTGCCAGGCCTATCTCTCGGAAAGAATCTGGCACGCTGTCTCTGAGACGGTACATCGGTGCGAATCCTCTTCGGCCCAGAAACGGCCGAAGTCCGCGATATGCGTACCTCCATCCGCAATGCTGTATCCATAGCAGCTGAATAAGTGTCGTAGTGCTGGGCGCCAATGGCAAGATATAGCTGGGCATCAAGTCCCTGTACAAACCTCTTCACCATCTTCTCCTCGGTATCCACCAAATACTGAGCATATCGGGATAACTGTGTAAACTGGATGTCATACTCAGACACCGTCATCCCAGGTGTCTTGACTAAGGCCTCGAAGCTGCGAGCTCTGGCGTCACGAACGCTCTCTGGAAGGAAACGGGCTAGAAAGACCGCTGTAAACTCGGCCCAAGTCATAGGCGGTAGATCTGCAGCTCGACCTCTCAAGACTGACTCCCACCATGTCTGCGCGAGACCCTCTAGTCGGAAACTCGCAAGCTCTACCCATCGATCATCCGAACATCTCAGCGAACGGCAGATCCTGGCTAAACTGTCAAGGAACGTCTGTGGGTCCTCCGCTGCCTCGGTGCCGGTGAAAACTGGAGGTCTCAGCCTCATGAAATCCTGTAGTGAAACCGGAATGGCCACGGTGGTAATAGTAGGAGCAGGTATCATGGTCGTCTGTGATGTAGTAGGTACGTCATCCGGCCTCGGTGTACGACTGGCTGCAACTAGGGATCCTACCATCTGACGTAGCACCTGCATGCCTCCCATCATCTGTCGCAACTCCTCCATACCGGTCTCGAGCCTAGCCATACGGCCTGGGGAAGGTGGATCGGTCTGTCCCTGCGGCGTAGGCATACCGCCCTGCTCAGTCCTAGTCTCGGACGAGCCAGCTCGAATCTCGTCTCTGGCGGCAGCCCTCTGTGCCCTCGTAGCCTTCGGCGGCATAGTGGCTGTTACAGGAAAACGGATAGTAAGAACAGTGCAATAGGATCATAGGATACACGGAATTGAAGAAGGAATTTTCAAGCAAGTATATCCTAAAGTCACTTAGGCGGAGTACCGTATCGTAAGTATGCCGCGGACATACGCACGCTACGTTACCCTGCTTAAGTCACTTACTCCATCTACCAAGGGTCATCCTACACTCACAAAGGTAAAACCTATCTCTCTGATACCAACTTTGTCACGACCCGCAGGGTACGGAACGTGACTGGCACTTAAGTTTACGAAACGTCTAAAGACGTCCGTAAAATAAGTAAGCCAAAGCCCAGAAAACAAAACCAATTAAGCAAAAGAGTGAAGAAAACCCAATCAATTGAAAGCGAGTTTATCAAATAAGTCATGTAAAACCCTTTTTAAAAACAATACTAATTTTTCCGAAAATTTCGGCAGAGTCTCCTTTGTAAATACTGACCCCCAAAAATGGGTACAACAAAATATATACATGAATCCAACAAAATAGGGCATCCCCAAGCGGGAGCTAGCTCTTCGCCATAAGGCGGCCACAAATCCCACGCAATGTAAATGACAGCAAGCATAATAATCATAATAAAGCATAAGGAAGCATGAAAAAGTAGCATGTCGGCTCAAGTGAGCTCGACCCCAAAATACAGCATAAAATCCACAACCCTCACAGTCTCATCTCTAGGTCAATATACAATAATCTGGTACAAACAGTAGATGGAGTACACTAGATACAAGAATATACAAGGTGGTACAAAAATAATAACATAACCCACCTATGAGCAAATCTCGAGCTCAAGCAAAAGAGGCAAAAGAACAAGTGCGCCCGCCGCTACTGAACTGACGGAGCGGACCTGCAAAAGACTGTGGCACAACGGGGGTGAGTTGCCAACTCGTGAGTAATAAATAACATCTGCAAAGGCTATCGTATGCATGCACACAAGCATCCTAGCATCTAAAATACATGCATGACTGGATGCACTAGCAGGTGTGTATATCATATCAGTGTGCTAATATGTATGCAACATGAATATCTGAGGTCTCAATATGTATATATAAGAAATATTTATTCTCTTTTTGTTTTTGAAACTCTTTTAGAATGCCAGCATAATGTCAATGAATCGACGAAAATCGGTGTCCAGCAACACACCCAAAAGCTGTCTCAAATCTCATAAATCCATGTCATAGTGTCTCTGGCCTTAGCCATCCGGCTGACCCATCTCAGTATCAATATATCATCCTCTCGCGGCCCCGGTCGGTATCCTCTGGATATCCGCCGTGCCCAATGAAGTCACCGGTAGGTAATCCGTCCCCTGCCAGGCTCATCGTCAACACCACGAGCTTCTTGCCCCGGGGTACCCTACCGGGCCCACCATGTACCCGAAACGGTTCATCCAACTCCTCGAAACGGGTCTCCAAAAACCACAGCAAACTCATGGTGGACGACACTTACATCACTAGAAAACCGCAATTTACATGTTTTAAAAATATCATAAGTTTGGAAATTTTGCGGCTTTCCCCCGAAATCCAGCAATATCATAAAATCTCAAAAAAATCCTCATAAGTGCATATATCAATGATAATGAATGCGTATGATATCAATAATCAAGTTGCGATGTGTGATTAATGTATTAAGCATGAACAATGAATATGATGAAGTACATGCACATGAATAGCAATCCTACGGTTTCATTTTAAGGAAATAGCACAATTTAAGTATCAATTAGTAAAAGGTTTAAATTAAAGGTTATCTAGTGTGGTGGCATGGCAATTACCAGGGTGTGTGTGTAAACATGAATAGTGCTCGTGCTGCATATAAAAACCTGGTAATGGTGCATGTGTCCTACAATTGAGTTTGCGTATATGGGTATAACATATTGATCTAATTGCAGCAATTATCATGCCAGTATTATTATTCTAATGTCACAAGTGATTATCCAATTTACTATTTTCCAGTTTACTAAATCTATCGGGCGACTTGCGCCATCCAAACGATCGTCCCCCGTAGATGTTAAATCTACTCACCGGAATCCCTGGCTAGCTGTGTCCAATCACCGCCTTTCCCTTTCGCGCCGCGTCTGACGTTTCCGCGACCGAACCTGGAATTTACATCAGTACCAAATATAAGGTTACATATCAAGAACGACGCAAAACCCCAACGAAACTACTAAAGTTCGCTAGCTAGGTACAACGTGCACAAAGTGCGCGGAACACACGCGAAAATCGCAAAAACTGCCAAAAACGCCGATTTGGGTCACCCGGCAAAACTAAAACCCGACTACCCAAAAACCGCACTCACGCATCCTAAAAGTCGTAGGACAAGCCATTACAATCATCAAGATGTCGAAAATAATCCATCACATAATTTATATAAAAATCTAGTAAGCAGATACATTCCAAAAATCGGTGCAACGTCGCCGATTTGCGACAAAACGACTACAATCTAGCATACTCACCCAAGCACACTACAAGCAATCCACACACACTAATTACAACACATTAACCATGCTCCAAAACCTATATTCCACAACCAAACCCTTTCTTGATTTTTATAAATAGCAATTGCAAATCAAAATCCATACTTGAAAAACTTAATTAACACTAATTTCAAACCCAATTAGCACGTTCACCCCTTAGATTTAGGTTAGCAAAATACTAGATAACAAATTAGGTTCAATCAACTAAATAATGTTTTCTAAAACTTAATCCACTCACTAATCATGTTTCACAAACCACTACTAAACATAAACCCTCTCTTGAAAATTTCAAAACAACAATTTCACCCTTCTAAAGTTAACTAATTTAGCAAAGTTGAAAACTATAACAACAAGATAACTATATGGATTAGTTAATTAACCACTAGATTAACTATAAAACAATCTAATTAAGTATTATAGCTACAAAACCCTAGCTAAAATTTTCAAGCAAAACCTAAGAAACTAGATTAAACTACACTAAATTAACACTAAACCATCTAACATAAGAACTTAAACAAAAGAATTTAACATGATAGAAATTATACCTCTTGATCTATGGATCTAGCATGATGATTTGCCTCTAAAATTGCCTCCTTTCCATATGATTTCAACTAAATTAGGCTTGAGAAGAGGTAGCACAAGGATTTGTTTTGGTTTTGAAAACAAATTTGTGGATTTATATGGATTTTTGTAGCAACCTTTGAAGAATTGTTTGAAGAAGATGAAAGAAAAGAGATGGAGGGGGGGCTGCTGTGATTCTCGGCCTGAAGAGGGAGTGGGGGATGGTGTGGGGTGAGTGGGCAAGTGGGGAAAGTCAAGGGTCAAGTTCCAAAGTCAAATGCACCATACTTTGTCCAATATATTAAATAAATCCATAAACAACCCCAATTTCACACAAGAAAGCAACCAAAGAAAGGAGCCCAGAATTTTCTGGTCTTGGTCAGGGTTGGGCTGTTCTAGGGCTGAGGGAAAAGATAGAGGGGTTTTACAAAAGAAATTTTATGCAAAAAGGCCCCCTACAACTCAAAAATTGCAAGTTTTAGCTCAAAATTTCAATAAATTCGTTTCATAACATAAAAATTTGTTAAAAATCAAAATAAATTACTAAAAATTCATGTTATCACTAGATTATAATTATCATAATTTTAGAGATTAAAATTAGCCCGGAAAAATTTGTATTTATCGCTTATTTAATGTATTTTCTTACCGGCTTAAAATAATATTAAAAATTGAAAAATAGGGAAAAATTTTAAATGACCAAAATTTCATAATTAACTCATTAGCTACTAAAAACAAGTAATTACCTATCCATTTAAGGTATAATTAGCC
This sequence comes from Agapanthus africanus, assembly GCA_030015575.1. NCBI lineage: Eukaryota > Viridiplantae > Streptophyta > Magnoliopsida > Asparagales > Amaryllidaceae > Agapanthus > Agapanthus africanus. Next base: position 249,524,984 of record CM057347.1, on the reverse strand, counting down.
CTAAACTGCAAAATATCGAGAAAGACGGTTTTCGGAAAAATACCGAATTTTCACCGAATTTCAGGAAAACACCAAAACGACTTTTCAAGACGCTACAAATACAACCTTTGTAGATCCGGTCCTCCACCTCCATAGCTCCGTGATGAAGTCCCTCCACTGTACCCATCGGATCCCGGACTCTCGCGGTGGTTTCATCGAAAGAATGATCGGGCTAGGTCGTCGACTTCGATGCCGAAGATGATCTACGTCGAGGCAACACAAGATCAAGCTCCCACTTCACCAAGTCATGAAACTTGTGAAGAAAACACCCTATACTACTTAGCAAGTGGTAGAGGATGAAGAAATAGGAAGTGGGTTCACTTTAGAATTGGATTTCTCACTCTTTTCTCAAGTTTCCATTAATGGTAGCAAGCTTTTCTTCATTGTTGAAGAAGAAGAAGAAGAGAATATGATAAGTATATTCAAAATAGAAAAAGAAATTGATACTTATCATATTTACAACCAAAGTTAGGTGTAGAGAATAAACTAGGGTTAGGTTGAATGGTTAGGGTTAAGCATGAAACAAAAATGGTGGACTTATTCAAAGCTTCATGAAGCTTCAACTAGAAAAAAAATCAAGCCACCATTTCTCTTTATCTTTCCAAAAATGAATAAATAAATAAATGAATAGATAAGTAAATCAAAACCCTAACCATTAACATAACCATGGTTTAAACTAAACATACACCCAAACATTCATGTATCATCAAACATGATACAATCTTGTGCACAAAAATATATCACATATACAATGTGCACATCAAGTGAGAAAATCCATCTTAAGTGAACCAATACTAGTTAATGCAAAGTAATATATCAAATATATAATTATGCATTAAATCATTAAATCAACGCTTGATTTAATGATCCGGTCATACTGCATATAACCGACTAATATTTAGTGTATCAATGTATCGAATCAACACTTGATTCGGTAACCCGGCTATATCTCATATAACCGTCCAATGATACAAATCGCGAGAATAGAATACAATATCACATACTGGTATTATTCTCGGTCCCGCACATATCTCATATGCGCTCCTATTTCGTTTCGCTTGAGCCAGGAAACCTCTGTGTAGGGCTCTAAAGACTCGTCAATACGCCGGCAGCAAATGATGATCATATCAAGCACCCACAAGCCGCAAGCGGTCTGCTAAACGTAACGGCCACCCGGGTATTGAGCGATCAGAAGATCGACGAGCAAGCCCGCTCACACTCCTGTGAATCCAACCAGTAACACTTACCGTACAGTCCGGTCTGATCGTCTGATATGTCGCATATCTCGCCTAGGGGTGGTAAACGTCAGACCCCAATAACTCGATAAGTCATGTTGATATGAGGTCTATAACAGTTCGAGAAACTACTGGTAACACTTACCAGTAAATCTCAGCAACCCTGGCCAGGGATTTCCGGTTATAGCCAATCGAACACAGCGCAACATCAACTCCCTATACCGGGAGAGACGAATCCCCTCCTATCGCTCATTGCCTCCATGTGATTCGGGACTGTACCCAAAAACCACCGTTTTGCACGCCCTCTTGGACGTGGTAAAGTGGAAATCAAAGCACAGTGGGAATCACACAAGACTCTATGACGATCTCGGGTCTACAGACTAACCTGTACCAGTGTCACCAGAGAACTGCCATCTGACGTAAGATATAATACCATCTGGGAGTTCTCGGCGAGTCCGTCCAGTGTACCCAGTCTCTACTGAGCACCCGTATATCATCTCTGATGTCAAACACCAATGGATATGGGATCATCCATCGCCCATCTGTATGGGTCGAGAAGGTATACGCTAGTCTACTCTTGTATATTGATGCCCCGTCTCGATACACCCACGACTAGGGACCTTGAAGGATGTACTTATGGACTACCATGTCCCCACTAGTATGATCCGCATCATAGTCCAGGTAGTTAAGTACACATCCTAAGGGCTTTACCAATATGTAACAGAGAGACAATCAGTGTACACGTTAAGGTAAAGAGCAACCAGATAGCATACTATCATGTCGAGCAAGAAAGTCCTCCCTATATATGTCCAACCATCCACTACAATATACATCCTATGTATAGTAATGGCCTCTAGGGCATACATATAACTAACAATCTCCCACTTGCACTAGGGCCATCTGTAGCAGTGGTTGTAGTATCTCATACTCAACCATCCCATAAAGGTCTCTCTCTGGGAAAAGGCCTTTGTGAGTGGATCCGCCGTGTTGTCCTCTGAGTCTACTCTCCTAACCTCGATCACCTTGGAGATCAGCCATCTCCATGATCAGGTGATGCTGCCTTAGAATATGTCTGGATCACTGATGGGACGGACGTTCCTTGGCATAAGCCATAACTCCATTGTCACACAATGGGAGGAACTAAGTTCATCTCATGAACTAATATACATCCAGACTGCCACTTTGGTAGCATCTTAAGTAGCGATGTATCCAGCCTTTATCGTCTAGTATGCCACGGTATCTAGCTTGGAACTCTTCCAACATACCGTCCCTTTAATGAGGGTAAAGACAATGCCTGTGACTGACATTCAGTCGTCCTTATCACCCCGGAACTTTTCCAGTGATTCTCCCCAGGATCGATTGATACCATCTCACTACAACTAGTGAGAATCCAATTACTTCTTGTTGGTGATAGTGCCCTCATAGTCAATTATTGGATCGCAGGTACGTGATTGCAATGATTGCGGAGGACCTATACCGGTAGGACAGTCTTACTCAAGATGATAGTATGCTATCTGGTTTACCTTTACCAGTCGTATACATGTTCAGGTGACTGATTACATGTTACACTTTGATAGAGCCCTTAGGATCTTGCTTTACTACCAACAGTATGATGGCGATCATATACGTGAGAGTTGGGTAGTTTATATGCATATCCTTAATTGTGGTCCCTAGTCGTGGGAGTTTCGAGACAGGGCATCGATACTCCGGAGTAGACTAGTGTATACAGTCGAGACCCCGACGAGGGGCGGTGGCCGGTCTCACAAGCCACTGGTGTCAGTTGGATCACCTAAGATGTATACAGGTGCTCATTGGGTTATGAGTACACCGGACAGGACTCGCCGGGAACCTGCTAGTTGGTATTATACATATCGTCAGATAGCAGTTCCCTGGTGACATGTGTACAGGTTAGTTCATCGACCTGAGGTCGTCATTTGTTTCGTGTGAGTTCCCACTGTGCTTTGATTTCTATCCTACCACGGCTCAAAGGAATCGTGCAAACAGGTAGTTTTTGGGTACAGTCCCGAGCCATATGGAGGCACGTGAGCGGATCGGCAGGGGATTCGTCTCTCCCGGTATTGGGGGCGAGATCGTGCTGTGTCTAGGAGAGCCATTACACATAGCCCACGGCCGTAGCAGGAGATTTACTGGTAGGTACTCCAGTAGTATCTCAGGGTGTTATTGGGCTACACTCCGACACGACTTATACTGCTATTGGGGGTCTGACGTTACTAGCCCCCTAGGCAGATATACGATACTCATAGACGAACGGACCGGACTGTATATACATTGTCACTGTTAGGCTCAGTAGGGTTTCCGGATGAGTTCACTCATCGGCCTCCCTTGAGGTCAGTCCATGGGCAGCCGTTACGCATTGCTAGTGCCGCTGACGGTTTGTGGTTAAACCCACTGCCAGGGTACTGACGAGTCATTAGAGTTCCCCACAGACAGTTTCCCAAGTTCGGGCGAAACGTTGTAGAGGCCGTATGGTTTTATGGCAGGGTTCGGAAAATGCACGTGCGTTTACGCACGTGTCGGTTTTTGGACAGTTGATACTGGTCGGCTTTGGTTTAAGCCGGATCCGAGTATTTTATTGAGTAGATATAATATCTTTATCTCAGTTGCATTTGTATTCGGTCGTAATACAAATGCGGGTATATTTATTCAGTTACGGGGTTATCCTGAAAGTCGTTTTAGGATCACTTTTGGAAGTTGCCAGTTTCCAGTTTTCTATCAGCCGTCTTTTAACATTCGGTTAAAGACGGATTTATCTTTTCTTGAGATGAGTGTAGATGCTTCTAGAAGTTTCTAGAAGAGGTGACTAGGATGGTGACTAGGTTCATGAACCTTAAGTTTGCATTAATGAATGGATGACTAGGTTTAGTGAGTCATTCATTTCATTAATGTGTTTTGTTTTGCCATAGATTTTTTCTCTTGATCTTTTCTTCTTGTGGTCACCTCCTCCCTCCTACACTCACCCCCTCTTGATATAAGTGGCCGGCCCTCCCTCCTCCTCCACTCACTCACTTGAGAAAATTATGGTTGTTAAAAGAAAAGACTAAAGTTTTGGATACATGGAAATTTCATAGTTCATTTCTTGTTCCATTTCATTTCCATTGGCAACTTCATTAACCGATCGTCCACGGCTTTGGACGAAGTGAGACAAAGTCATCTAATCATTCTCTACATCAATCTTGGTCATCTCTTTTAGCAAACTTGACGATAGAGTTGCCTCAAGTCAGAGGCGGGAGCCCGTTTAAAGAATCGTCGACGTGGTGCCACCTGGACGAGGAGATCAGAGGACGACGAGATCGGAGCAGCCGCAACGGAGCGTGGGATGATAGTTGAAGAACGAAGGACTCGGATCATTCGGTATAACCTTTCTACACTCTTTACTGTTTGTTAGTTTAGCAATATGGCAGATCCGGGTTAAAGTATACGATAGCGCCAATTAAAAGTTTTTTGTTCCGCATTTGGCGTCTGTAGACGGCCGGGGCGCTACCGTAGACTTACAGTGGTATCAGAGCCTCACCATTTTGCTATACTAAGTTGTGCTAACGCGTTTAAAATATCGATCGAACCGGATATCGAAAAACACAATTTTCAAGCTTCACAGTTTCTGTCGATTTTAAATGATGTCCTAAAATTATTCTACATATCTCAGAAAACTGTGCAGGGTTTTATAAGAACACCGTACAAATTTGGGCTCATGAATCGACAAGACTGCCGCGGAATCTCGGCCAAACCCATGGTTTGGCCGCGCATCCGCGGCCGTTCTGAGTGATCATGCCCCCAAACTTGCACAATATATTCTTCTATGGAAATTGGGGTTTTTGGTACATATCTTTTGGGCCCAGATTTTGTTACTGTTCACCAGTTGTTCGTGGGGCCCACTTTGTGATATTTTGCCGATCGAAATTTAAACATGTTGTTTACAGTGCTTACATTATATCTCCGACCGGGAATGTCATTTGATCGGTATACCGCGTCTGATTTCTATAGTTCTTTTAGACGGGTTTGCGAACGTGACATTCGCGTTGATGTTCTGTGTTGTGCTGTGATGTTGCGGATTTGTCGTGGTGGATAGCAGTGTGCAATGGTAGTGCAGTTTGAGTTTATTTGTACATTTGATATTGCAGGGCGAGCGTCCAACTTGTGGACTGCCGTCACTGCCTGTTGTATAATATTCTTTTGGGGCACGACCAGGTTGCGGTCGATGTACCTGTTGTACTATTTTTCATTACTGTACTAGGTTTTGCCCCGCAATGGAGTGCACGGATAGCCGGGTTCTGGAGAGCAACGGGTCTGCATCTCATGGCTTTGAGAGGCAGAGGGGCCTCACTCTAGAATTGGCAGACTATTCGCCGCACTCGTAGAGGGTACAGGTTGACCCAAGGAGGGGTGCCCAAGATTACCGGATTTCGTGAAGTGCTGGGTGGTCCATTCACTTTGCTGTAGGGGGCTACCTCGCTTCAGGTTTTAGCGGGTAACTTGCTGCACCCGTAGGGGTCTAGGTTTCATTGCACAGGCTATCCACACGACAGGGGAACGTCGGGTTTCAGCAGCGGCTCTGTGAAACTCGGGGATCCCAGATTATCTGTATTGTTCTGTGATGCTTATTACTTTTCTGTAATGTTGCATATTATCAGGCCTGGAGCGATTATTGTATATTGGTTTATATACTATTAGATGTTGTATATGTTTTACACCCGCGCTAGTCCAGTCCCCGCTCTGTCGTTAGTTAAGTAACCTAACGGGTGATGACGGGACCCAGTGACGAATGTGGATGGCATATACGTACATTTTATTTTCGTTCTTTTCTGGTGTGATTAATTGATGGGACTGCGTTGATTCTGATCAATGCAAAGTAAAACAAACCTGTTTGCAGTTGTTGGAACAAATTTAAAAAGTGTTATTACAAAGACGTTTCCTTTTGTTTTGCATAGTGGTATTCAGTGGAATATCCTGCACCTCATTCGACGGGGCAAGGGCCGATATCCCTTCACCGGGACTGACCCCTTGGGCAGAAGTTTGCGTCAGCGTAATAACTTCACTATAGCCGATTACATGTTGCTTTGCACCACGGTATTCAGTGGAATATCCTGCACCTCATTCCACGAGGAAAGAGCCGAGATCCCTTCACCGGGAATGACCTCTTTAGCAAAAGGTTTTCGCCACTATATTTTAAAAAGCTATCAGGTTCCTTCAGCGATATCAAGTTCGTTACGTTAAAGGTTTTTCGCCAAAAACCAGCCGTAGCCCTCCGTCACTTCTTTTGGGTATTCAGTAGTATTCAAGCTATGCATTTTAGCCAAAGTTAAGGCATAGTGTTTGGTAGCTGCTGGGTATTCATTTGTTGCATAGATAGATGAGTTAGTTTGGGACAGTCGTTCTGCCGATTGGCCAAAGTCAGGGGCATGTGCGGGTGGGTTCAAATTGACAAGATAGTGACGGGTAGAACTTGGCATGTGACTTATGACATTTTGACCAAAGCCAAGGTTATAAGAGCATGGGGCAAAAATCATATCGGGAGTTTCTAAAGAAACTGAAACTTGCCAAGTATGCACATACCTTCTGGAGTATGAGTAACGTGGATGCATTCCATCACGTTATCATGCGATGAGAGTTGGATCCCGATTCCAACTGATGAGTTGGTTTACTCTTCGGGTGATCCCGATTGATTCTTCTTTCAGGTTTGGAGGAGAATTTGACAGGACAGTGGGAGGTTTCCGGATTAGAAAAAGTGATAACCATTCTGATCTAGGTTAGAGTGCACGCAGAGTGTTTCTTTTCTCTCTCTCTCTTTGGCAGCGACCTTTGACCGACCCTAGACTATGACTCAGTGACCAAGTTGACCGAACCTTCTTAAAATACTGGCTTTTGGATTGTCTGAGTTGCATAAGTCATTGCCACTCCTTCTTTTACCCTTTGTATTTCTCAGAACACCCCGTATTACTACGGACATCCACTTCCATTGGATAGATCCATCGTATGGTTATATACGAACTCGAAGGGACTTCTTCGAGGATGGATCCAGGTTTAGGAGAAATAGAATTGGTTTATTCAGTTGTCTTTTATTATCACCTTCTCTCAGGTTGCGAGGGCTCCTTGGTTTAGGAGAGTACACCTATTACGCTTATTGGATAGTCTTATTCCAAACCATAGGCAGGTGCCGAAAGGTAGGGAATGAAGAAAACCAATTAGCCTAAGTAGGGTGTACAGAAGGAAATAAAAAAAAGATAAAATAAAGGGATTAGAAAGAGGGCAAAGTAAGTTACGACTGTTATCATTCACGACCAAACCTCGTACTTCATCGCCACTACTATTTCACCTTTAAAAGAATAAGGTATTATTCAGTTGACTTTTATCATCACCTTCTCTCAAGATATGAGTACTCCTTGGTTTAGGAGGGTGCACCTATTATGCTTACTGGATAGTCTTCTTCCAAACCATAGGCTGGTGCCGAACGGTAGGGAAGGAAGAAAACCATTTAGCCTAACAATGGTGTACAGAAGGTAACGACTAAAGACAAATAAAGGGATTTGGAGAGAAGGCAAAGAAATATACGGTTATAGTCATGAATTGGATTATGGAAGAGGCATTGCTATGAATACCAGGTTACCCCTACGAAACATTTTCATGTTTCAGTGCATTGTTAAAAGAAAACTGTTTTCCCGATTAGATACTTACTCCAAGGGTATGTATTTACCAGGTTTCATTCTCATATCTGTATGGTTTTACAGATGATGAGAGGGAGTAAGTTATTGGGAATTAGGTGATCATCCTCATTATATCGGAATTCGTTGTAATTGGTGATATTTGAGGAAATCTCCAGGGTACAGTTTTTCAACCTACGACGCACAGGTTATGAGTTGTTTAACTCAGCGGACTTATGCAGAGTATTGTATGTTGTCCAAGTGTCCTTCAGGACAAAGGGGTAGGTCCTCGTACTATGTTCTGTTTACTTATAACTTCTCTAGTTTTTAGACAAGTGTTTCGTAGAAATACATGGTCTAAGTTTTGAGAAGTTGTGGGTATAAGAATAAAGTAGAGAACCAGGTATCACAAGTATCGAGATTCTTCAAAGAGATCGAAGATGTAGATTCTTGTGATTGGTATTCAGATGATAGTAATGGTTTTGAGAAACATATTTCTCTTTCAGGTTACTCATAATTGGATGGATTCCTAAGTTGAGTAATGCTGATTAGCCTCTTTCCATTAAGGTGATATGCACTGGAGACAGCTGCATGATTTGAATCTGGTTCCAATTAAATTAAGTGCCAAAGTTTCTATATTGGATATAGAATGGATCATACCTTATAAGATATTAAGGTACGGGGAGTTGTCCAGCTTATGCTTAAAACCAGACTCTGGATAACTCAGGGCACGTTTCTGTAATGGCTGTTTGTGGGTTGACCCTGGCTATGACGAGGGTTGATATTCTACCATTTGGAAGATCAATAGTGATATTGTTCTTGACTCGCCACAGTTTTAGTAAAATGGAATTTTTCAGAAAACAGTAGTGGGAGTATGGTAGAACTGGAAGTGATTCCAGAACCGCAAACGATTATAGAAAATTTAATAGGACCTATATATTCAATCAGGTTTGACATTCCATTAGCCACTCCGCAGATATGGTGGGTAACCTCAGACACCCGAGAGGTACTTCGGAGCCTCAAGGACGGTGACAGAGAGGTTCTTATCTACCCAGACTTGACACTACTGTTGTTCCAGGCTATGAAACCCAGTAGGAGGGTTGTCGTAGTCAGTGGGAGCAGCAGAAGCATAGTGGGCAAGTAGCTTATGTCTATTTATAGACTTGAGCAGTTATAGCGGAGATAGATCATCTAATTTTGATGTGACAGTCATGGGTTTGACTTCAATCAGGATAGGGGATGGATCTGTTAAGAAGGTAGTAGGGTGTGATGTCATGGTATTTGGATGACATACACAGAGTAAGAAGTAAAATTCCCATACTACGATCGGTTGTACTGTGGTCGTCACACAGTTGTTTCTCCAGACAGGATATGGATATAATATTTGACATTCTGGTTTCTGGATCTATGATTTTAGATCTGGATTTGGATAGTTTCCCAATGTGGGTACTTTGACAGTATTCTAATGGTTTTTAGAATAGATGACTCCTGGCATGGTGGTGTACCTGCAGGTGATGGAGTCACCCTCTCTAAAGGTGTCGTATAGACTAAAGGGGAGAAGGATAGGCATGATTGGCAGATCACTTGCTTAGGCAACTGAGTCAATCATGAGATGTCAAGTACCACACCAGATGTTGTTTTTTGCACTAGATGCAATAAGTTTGTATTAATCCAATCCTGGAGAAACATAAGGAAGCAGTTTTAGAACATAAGTACATGTTCTACGGATTTGATGACGGCAGCCTCCTTCGGGAGACGATTATCATTCCAGGCTTCAAAGGTGACGTGGATGACAGAGTGATTGTCAGAGTTTTAGTTTTCCCTCTGACGAGGGACAGTATTATGGACAGGTGGTCCAAGAGGATACTGTGGGTGGCTTGGTGCAGGATACTGATTAGGTTCAGTGATCGATACAGTCTAAGAAGTTTGGATTTAGAGTTCATTTATGAACTAGGTCCCATCAGATATCCAGACATATTCTTAGACAGGTATTACTCAATTCAGGAGATGGATTTCTCCGCGAATTTGAGATTAAGAGAGATATAGAAAGAAACATCTAGGCGGATCCACTCACTGAGGCTATTTCTCGAACACAATAATTTTACAAACAGGCTTTGTGAAACTGATTAGTAGAGGAGTTGGGTGTTCGGTTTCACACGGGCTGTGAGTAGTCGACATCGCAATAATTAGCCTTGAGTGCAAGTGGGAGATTGTTGGTGATAGTGCCCTCATAGTCAATTATTGGATCGCAGGTACGTGATTGCAATGATTGCGGAGGACCTATACCGGTAGGACAGTCTTACTCAAGATGATAGTATGCTATCTGGTTTACCTTTATCAGTCGCATACATGTTCAGGTGACTGATTACATGTTATACTTTGATAGAGCTCTTAGGATTTTGCTTTACTACCAACAGTATGATGGCGATCATATACGTGAGAGTTGGGTAGTTTATATGCATATCCTTAATTGTGGTCCCTAGTCGTGGGAGTTTCGAGACAGGGCATCGATACTCCGGAGTAGACTGGTGTATACAGTCGAGACCCCGACGAGGGGCGGTGGCCGGTCTCACAAGCCACTGGTGTCAGTTGGATCACCTAAGATGTATACAGGTGCTCATTGGGTTATGAGTACACCGGACAGGACTCGCCGGGAACCTGCTAGTTGGTATTATACATATCGTCAGATAGCAGTTCCCTGGTGACATGTGTACAGGTTAGTTCATCGACCTGAGGTCGTCATTTGTCTCGTGTGAGTTCCCACTGTGCTTTTATTTCTACCCTACCACGGCTCAAAGGAGTCGTGCAAACAGGTAGTTTTTAGGTACAGTCCCGAGCCATATGGAGGCACGTGAGCGGATCGGCAGGGGATTCGTCTCTCCCGGTATTGGGGGCGAGATCATGCTGTGTCTAGGAGAACCATTACACATAGCCCACGGCCGTGGCAGGAGATTTACTGGTAGGTACTCCAGTAGTATCTCAGGGTGTTATTGGGCTACACTCCGACACGACTTATACTGCTATTGGGGGTCTGACGTTACTAGCCCCCTAGGCAGATATGCGATACTCATAGACGAACGGACCGGACTGTATATACGTTGTCACTGTTAGGCTCAGTAGGGTTTCCGGATGAGTTCGCTCATCGGCCTCCCTTGAGGTCAGTCCATGGGCAGCCGTTACGCATTGCTAGTGCCGCTAACGGTTTGTGGTTAAACCCACTGCCAGGGTACTGACGAGTCATTAGAGTTCCCCACAGACAGTTTCCCAAGTTCGGGCGAAACGTTGTAGAGACCGTATGGTTTTATGGCAGGGTTCGGAAAATGCACGTGCGTTTACACACGTGTCGGTTTTCGGACAGTTGATACTAGTCGGCTTTGGTTTAAGCCGGATCCGAGTATTTTATTGAGTGGATATAATATCTTTGTCTCAGTTGCATTTGTATTCGGTCGTAATACAAATGCGGGTATATTTATTCAGTTACGGGGTTATCCTGAAAGTCGTTTCAGGATCACTTTTGGAAGTTGCCAGTTTCCAGTTTTCTATCAGCCGTCTTTTAACATTCGGTTAAAGACGGATTTATCTTTTCTTGAGATGAGTGTAGATGCTTCTAGAAGTTTCTAGAAGAGGTGACTAGGATGGTGACTAGGTTCATGAACCTTAAATTTGCATTAATGAATGGATGACTAGGTTTAGTGAGTCATTCATTTCATTAATGTGTTTTGTTTTGCCATAAATTTTTTCTCTTGATCTTTTCTTCTTGTGGTCACCTCCTCCCTCCTACACTCACCCCCTCTTAATATAAGTGGCCGGCCCTCTCTCTCCTCCTCCACTCACTCACTTGAGAAAATTATGGTTGTTAAAAGAAAAGACTAAAGTTTTGGATACATGGAAATTTCATAGTTCATTTCTTGTTCCATTTCATTTCCATTGGCAACTTCATTAACCGATCGTCCACGGCTTTGGACGAAGTGAGACAAAGTCATCTACTCATTCTCTACATCAATCTTGGTCGTCTCTTTTAGCAAACTTGACGACAGAGTTGCCTCAAGTCAGAGGCGGGAGCCCGTTTAAAGAATTGTCGACGTGGTGCCACCTGGATGAGGAGATCAGAGGACGATGAGATCGGAGCAGCCGCAACGGAGCGTGGGATGATGGTTGAAGAACGAAGGACTCGGATCGTTCGGTGTAACCTTTTTACACTCTTTACTGTTTGTTAGTTTAGCAATAATGGCAGATCCGGGTTAAAGTATACGATAGCGCCAGTTAAAAGTTTTTTGTTCCGCATTTGGCGTCTGTAGACGGCCGGGGCGCTACCGTAGACTTACACTTTTATCTCATAGATCATAACTCAGGATTTAGGAAGTATCACTTTGATCCTATATGGATAATCCTTGTGATAAGCGGAGATTGACTGAGCGTAGCATAGGAAACTCCTTCCCTATCAAGAGTATGTCATCTACGTACACTACGAGGATCACTACCATACTCCCTACTACCTTTTTGTATATATGAGGTTCATCTACCATTTTGATGAAGTCAAACTCTTTGACTACCACATCAAAACAGATGTTCCAACTCCGCGATGCCTGCTTTATCCTATAAAGCATCTTGTACACGTTTCCACTGCTCCCACTACCTACGAAGCCCTCTGACTGTGTACTTATAGACTCTCTCTTCTAAAATATCATTTAGAAGAGCAGTCATGACACCCAATCGCCAGATATCGTAGTCATGGTATGTAGCCGTGGCAAGTAGGATCTGGATGGACTTAAGCATAGCCACTGGAAAAAGGTTTCATCATTATCCACGCCTGGTCGATGACGAAAACCTTTAACAAGTCTAGCTTTGAAAGTCTCAACTTTTCCATCTACACCAAGTAATCTTCTCAAGATTTGCTTGCTCCTGGGGATTTAACCCTTCAGATATAGCAACCAAAGTCCATACTTTGTTGGTGTATAAAGATTCCATCTCAGATCGATAAACATCCAGCCATTCTTACAGAGTCTCACTCCTGATGGCCAGCTCGAAACTAGTTGGGTCATCATCTCATGATGCAATCCTCGCTCCCACTGTTATAGAGTAACCGAAGTATCTCTCAGGCGGGTGAGGAACCTTACTAGATCGGCAGAGAGACTGAGGTTCGTTGGTAACTATTGAATCCTTTGGTTCTTTCAAATCATCAGCTGCAGTTTGTATAGCTGGAACATTTCCAGTTCTACATAACAGACCTTTCCTCCAGCTTGTCCGGATTTTGCTTTTAGACATAGGCCGGTCAACCCTAAATCTTAACTAGCTTAAGACATGGGCTCTTCCCATACCATATCTCATATGGAGTGGCAGGCTGTGATCTGATTCGAACCCTATTCAATAGGTATGCAGCTTCTCAAGCGCATAACTCCCAAAAAAGAAACAGGTAACTCAGTAGTACTCATCATAGAGCGCACCATATCGAATAGGGTGCAATTGCTCCTCCCCGATATACCATCGTGCTATGGTGTATACGGAGGAGTAATGCTGAGAGAGAATCTCATTCTCCTTTAGAATAGTCCAGGAATTCCGTGCTCAAGTATTCTCCTCCCTGATCGCGTCATAGGACATAATACTTATACCCTCATTTTGGTTATCTACTTCTAATGAATATCTCAAAAGGTTCGGACTTGTGTTTCAACAGGAACATATGTCTGAATCTTGAGAGATCATTAGAGAATGTAATGAAGTACAAAGAACCGGTCTTGGCATGTGTAGACAGTGGAGCTTTATACATCAACATGTATCATCCCAAGAGTTCACTAACTCTTTCTCTGTTTCCATTAAATGGAGCTATGGTCATCTTATCTTTGTGACATGACTGGCAAGTTTCACAAGATGTAAATTCAAACTGATTTAAATATGCATCTATATGTAACTTCAGCTAGTCGGGTCGCATTGATATGACCTAGTCTACAATACCTCAAGAAGGATTCGTTCATTTCTGAACTCTTCCTCTTGTGTGTGTTCTGTATACTAAGAACTGTAATTTGATTTAGAACATCAATGCTTTTAGATAACGTGCCTGAACCGATCAATTTTTGATATAGGAAATGTTCAAAACATTATCCAACAATACAAAATTTTATCATTTCTTTACAAATAAAGAGACTGATATGATTTTGTATATCAGGTTCGGTATCTAATAACATTCGTTCAGAATCAATGTACTGTTCATACAGGGTGACAGTGACCAACAGACTTGGCTGCAACACTTGCCCCGTTTTCTGCCTCATGAAACTTATCACCCGTTCTCAGTTCTCTACCTTTCTGTAGCCCTATGTATCAAATTACATATCTGGAATCCTGATCCGGTATCTAATACCCAGGACGTAGAGGATACAGAGAAACAGTTCTGTATAATGAACACACCCGAAGATGATGCATCAGCATGCACTTTCTTCGTTTGGGCGGCACGGGAATTCTGGTAATCCCCAATTTCCTGCTCTGTCTTATAACAATTATAAGTTGGAGCGGGACCAACGTTCCTCAGCTCAGTATAACAAGCGGGTTCGTTCAAAAATCCGTATTATTATCTTGATTAAGGCGTGATATGGTCGCTACCTGGAGAGAGAGAGAAGAAAAACACTCAGCGTGTGCTCTTGCAAGAATAGATTGATTATTATTTTATCTAATCAGGATGGCTCCCACTGTTTTTATCAAATCTTCCTTCAAACCCTAAAAGGAAAGACTAGCCGGGATTAATTACACACTATAAGTTCGCTAATCTTTCAGCCAGGCCAGTGTCGGTACTTTGAGGGAGGTCCCCCGTGCTTTCGCACGAACCTAATTAATGTAAACCTCGTTTTCCCAGAGGCGTAACCCCGTTGACACCTTTCTAGACACCTACTTGATCGGCTAATTGTAATGTGTAAAACTCTCCCAGGAGTAACTCTTACTCGCAGTGGGTATCGGGATCCAACTATCTCATAGAAGGTATGTAATCTCATTGCAAATTTCAACACTTGAAATTCCCGATAATTTTGCCCCTGGCGTCCTATGACCTTGACGCAGGCCAACAAACCATAGTGTGCTAGTCAAGTTCAACCCGTCATTTCCTGATTGAATTAAACCCACCCGCACGACCCTTGACGCAGGCCAACAAAGTCGCACGACTTTCCTAATCCAATCTGCATCATATGCATAAGCAGATAAATACTAGTTAGCTACCGCACACTACGCCTTGACGCAGGCCAACAAACGTAGCACGAATACTAACTACTACTTATCTGAAATGACGGAGGGCTACGACAGGTTTTTCTGAAAACCTATTGCGTAATGAACTTGATATCATTGTAGAATCAAATGATTTTTAAAATGGAGTGTTTTTTAGGCTTTTCTAGTTTTGCTAAAGGGGTCACTCCCAGTGAAGGGATCGTCGGCCCTTTCCTCGTCGAATGAGGTGCGGGATATATCATATATATCACTGTCCAAAGAAGAAACTATAAAAGCTATCAAAAGACAAACCGAGTGTGTAGCATCTGCAAGTTATTGCTAAAGGGGTCACTCCAGGTGAAGGGATCGTCGGCCCTTTCCTCATCGAATAAGGTGCAGGATATATCATATATACCGCTGTGCAAAGCAAGAACTGTAGATACCTGTTTTATTTCTGAAATTCGATTCCACAACATCTTTAGGTTTCTTTTTACTTTCATTAATTATATTAATGAAGTCCCATCATTTAAGTACCTAAAAATCACAGATAAATACGACGTACACTTATGCCATCCGCATTCGCCTCGATGTCCCCTCATGCACCGTTAGGTTAGGTAACTAACGGCAGAGCGGGGCAGGGCTAGCGTGGGTGTAAAACATAAGTAACGTCTATATAATATATCATATATACTATATACAGTATTTATCACAGAACATCACATGATCACATCACAGATATCGCAGCAGAAGAATCATATGAAACATTGGATATACTAGGACGTCCGTGTTTTCAATACGAGCCAGTATAAAACACGGATTCCACGGTCGCGATG
This sequence comes from Agapanthus africanus, assembly GCA_030015575.1. NCBI lineage: Eukaryota > Viridiplantae > Streptophyta > Magnoliopsida > Asparagales > Amaryllidaceae > Agapanthus > Agapanthus africanus. The sequence goes on along the minus strand of CM057347.1, from coordinate 249,509,039 downwards.
AATATCCAAACCCACACCCCTAGACCCCTACGAGAGCGGCAAGCAACCCTACCAATTCTAGGGTTAGGAGACACGGACTCGACTCTTCGAGTTGGTCTCCCACTGGACCCTAGAACCCGGTCACTTGTGCTCCCCTCCTTGGGTCTATCCTAGTGCGGAAAAGTAAATAATATACAAAAGGTGATATCTTCCGCAACCTGGAAGTGCCCAATAAAAGAATATTACATACAAGTTTTTACATGAATGAAAATGAAAAACACTTATCTCACATAAAAAAACCCGGCTATTCAAACACGACGATCCAATATAACATATCCAGCAACACATAACATCACATGTCATCAACGTAAGTAAATATGCGCATCCCAATTGTCGTTGACATATAGCAACGAAACCGGCGATATCACATATTACACTTACGGTCGCAGAAAAGAAAGTGTAAAACTACAACAGTTGGAATCCGCAAACTCTTTAGACATCGCATGCCTAATCAAATGAATTCCTTAAACATCGCATGCCTAACAATTATAAACCCCGCATTTTAGTCTCATTATCGAAAACTCTTTTCAATATAAAGTCGGGCAATTCAACAAGATTCCCGATATCCTGATCGAATGCTCGTCGCAAACTTTAGTAGGCGGCCGCACCCCCGATACCGTCGACGAAGTGCACCAAGGTTGAACACCGCTGCCGCGAGCACCCGAACGGATGCTTTCAGCGACGGGGTTCTCCTACAGTCACTTGGTCGGGGCTATGGGGTGAGGCTGTCTATTAAGTTTACCGGCGAGTATCCGCGTACGCTACGTGATTGCGACGGACTTTTGATCACATCAAAATTCCGTGGCAACCGATCAAGTGAGACTAAACTGCTATGTTTATAACATTCATTCAGTTATCTCATAACTACTTGTGGATTCCAAATATTGTATCACATTCCGGATAAATAGAAAATGTTAAACTTTCCAATCGAACAATCGAACACCCAAGTTTTCCCGAAACAGCTCATCACATGAAATAAGTTTTAAAACATTCACTTCGTGCCTCAGTACCAACGGTCCAGCCGTAGAAGGGTCAAGCCAACGCCTCACATGTGGCGCGCCGTACTGCCCCAAACCCTAAGGTTCAAAGGGCAGTTCAAGACGGTCACATAATCGAGTTAAGGTTTGTTGTCTTCTAGAGGGACCATCGCGTTACTTGCACTACTTAGAACATCGTTAAACTACGGAAAAAATCCAACAATTGAAAATTTCTCGGCAGGGGAAAAAGTGGGTATTTTTATCCGGTCGAACTTTTTAACATATTCTAAAGTTACCCGGAAAAACACATAGACAAAATCAAAAATTCCGATCGAATCATCGAAGCCCCAAAGCATCCTAGAAAACTCAACTCTTGAGTGCTAATTAAAAATTCCCAGAAAACTCAGCACCACAAAATAGGAATTACTGTGCAAAATTCAATGCATGAGGAGACCGTACGGCCGCGGAACCGCCGCATATGCCACGCTATTGCCGCGGTTCCACGGCGGTTTAGACGAATTAGGCCCTCGTATTTCACAGTAATTCATATAAGACCCTGCTTAATTTTCTGCATATTTTTAATATAGAAAATCTCACTGTTTTAAAAAATGTACAGAGAGCAAATTGGGATTAGGGTTTCGGGTTCGATCGGGTTTCTAATTTCGTCTACTCATCGCCTAAGGCTCTAGCTAGGCTCTGATACCACTGTAGGGTTCCTAGGCATGCTCAAGAGGTCTCACAAGGTATCAACCATGCCAAATTCAAAAATTCTAGATGCCGAGAAACCCTAATGCGATCGTTGACTAGAGTTTTAGACGAAAACTACAACTAGTAAACTGCCTTACTAATAAGTGAACGGAAATACAACCTTTGTAGATCCGGTCCTCCACCTCCATAGCTCCGTGATGAAGTCCCTCCACTGTACCCATCGGATCCCGGACTCTCGCGGTGGTTTCATCGAAAGAATGATCGGGCTAGGTCGTCGACTTCGATGCCGAAGATGATCTACGTCGAGGCAACACAAGATCAAGCTCCCACTTCACCAAGTCATGAAACTTGTGAAGAAAACACCCTATACTACTTGGCAAGTGGTAGAGGATGAAGAAATAGGAAGTGGGTTCACTTTAGAATTGGATTTCTCACTCTTTTCTCAAGTTGCCATTAATGGTAGCAAGCTTTTCTTCATTGTTGAAGAAGAAGAAGAAGAGAATATGATAAGTATATTCAAAATAGAAAAATAAATTGATACTTATCATATTTGTAACCATAGTTAGGTGTAGAGAATAAACTAGGGTTAGGTTGAATGGTTAGGGTTAAGCATGAAACAAAAATGGTGGACTTATTCAAAGCTTCATGAAGCTTCAACTAGAAAACAAATCAAGCCACCATTTCTCTTTATCTTTCTAAAAATGAATAAATAAATAAATGAATAGATAAGTAAATCAAAACCCTAACCATTAACATAACCATGGTTTAAACTAAACATACACCCAAACATTCATGTATCATCAAACATGATACAATCTTGTGCACAAAAATATATCACATATACAATGTGCACATCAAGTGAGAAAATCCATCTTAAGTGAACCAATACTAGTTAATGCAAAGTAATATAATAAATATATAATTATGCATTAAATCATTAAATCAACGCTTGATTTAATGATCCGGTCATACTGCATATAACCGACTAATATTCAGTGTATCAATGTATCGAATCAACACTTGATTCGGTAACCCGGCTATATCTCATATAACCGTCCAATGATACAAATCGCGAGAATAGAATACAATATCACATACTGGTATTATTCTCGGTCCCGCACATATCTCATATGCGCTCCTATTTCATTTCGCTTGAGCCAGGAAACCTCTGTGTAGGGCTCTAAAGACTCGTCAATACGCCGGCAGCAGATGATGATCATATCAAGCACCCACAAGCCGCAAGCGGTCTGCTAAACGTAACGGCCACCCGGGTATTGAGCGATCAGAAGATCGACGAGCAAGCCCGCTCACACTCCTGTGAATCCAACCAGTAACACTTACCGTACAGTCCGGTCTGATCGTCTGATATGTCGCATATCTCGCCTAGGGGTGGTAAACGTCAGACCCCAATAACTCGATAAGTCATGTCGATATGAGGTCTATAACAGTTCGAGAAACTACTGGTAACACTTACCAGTAAATCTCAGCAACCCTGGCCAGGGATTTCCGGTTATAGCCAATCGAACACAGCGCAACATCAACTCCCTATACCGGGAGAGACGAATCCCCTCCTATCGCTCATTGCCTCCATGTGATTCGGGACTGTACCCAAAAACCACCATTTTGCACGCCCTCTTGGACGTGGTAAGGTGGAAATCAAAGCACAGTGGGAATCACACAAGACTCTATGACGATCTCGGGTCTACAGACTAACCTGTACCAGTGTCACCAGAGAACTGCTATCTGACGTAAGGTATAATACCATCTAGGAGTTCTCGGCGAGTCCGTCCAGTGTACCCAGTCTCTACTGAGCACCCGTATATCATCTCTGATGTCAAACACCAATGGATATGGGATCATCCATCGCCCATCTGTATGGGTCGAGAAGGTATACGCTAGTCTACTCTGGTATATCGATGCCCCGTCTCGATACACCCACGACTAGGGACCTTGAAGGATGTACTTATGGACTACCATGTCCCCACTAGTATGATCCGCATCATAGTCCAGGTAGTCAAGTACACATCCTAAGAGCTTTACCAACATGTAACAGAGAGACAATCAGTGTACACGTTAAGGTAAAGAGCAACCAAATAGCATACTATCATGTCGAGCAAAAAAGTCCTCCCTATATATGTCCAAGCATCCACTACAATATACATCCTATGTATAGTAATGGCCTCTAGGGCATACATATAACTAACATGTACGTCGATGTCGAGGGTTATTTAGTTCTTTTGCATGCGTAGACCATAGGTTCTAACCTATGTGTGATACGTGTGCCGTTTTGGTTTTCGTGCGCAATTTCGGTTTTCGATACTATGTGTTTATATGTGTAGGCACCCTCACATGGACTACGGATGACAAGGAGGAGAATGGCGACATCGACTTCGGCACGCAAGGATCGAGGTGAGTAGATATATATCTAAGGGGGAAGTCGGGTGGATGGCGTATAGCACCCCCGCAGTTTCGTAGTGTAGAATACGAATATGTTATATTTATATAAATATGTGTATTATGAGACTAAATGATTATCAAGATAGGCTTTAGGTGTTCATGGGTTAGTTTTAGTGTAATTGGAAGAAAACGTTTTTAGTTAGTTCTTAGTCGCGAACCCTAGAATAAGGTACACACACACGCGCACACACGTTATATACTTTTGGTGTGTATGGTTATATGTATGTGTGTGTGTGTATGTGTGTGTGTGGATGTGTTAATATATATATATACACGGGTGATGAGGATAGTATATGATACTTGGAGATGAGTCGATGTGATTGGACATGATGCCGTAAGATCGGAGAAGTGACTTGGGTCGTATTATGAGATACGACATGATATATATATATGTTGATGGTATCGGAATGTACTATCACTACCCCTAATTCAGGATATGATGATAATGATACCAGATAAATAATGAGTTATATGTGATAATTGACCCGTACCCCGATTTGGGATGCCGTATGATGGATTTTTCCGTACTATGTATAAATAAGATGATTGATCCGCACTCTCAACTCGAGGATGTCGTATTATAAGTTTGATCGTACGTGGCGCTATTGAGGCGGGATCACCGACTACTAGATATATCGACTCGGACTTAGGTGGTTTTCCTTACCCTTTTGATTAGTCTCTTAGTTTTGTCCTGTAGTTTACTTAGTAGATGTTAGACTGGGCTCGAGTCATACTTATTTCCAAACTAACGAATCGTGAGTATTTTAAAGACAGGCCAAGGGATACTACGGATATTTCAAAGGACATATCTTTTCTTAAAAATATCGTAGCCCCTATTTTCTAAACCACACGATTCGTGTTATTTCAAATATCAAAACTGTATGACTCGTACATATAAGGTATATTCTTTATTGTTGCGTTTACTATTCATTTTCTGTATACTCTTTCTATTCACATCGCATTGAATGCTTAAATGTGTTTTCGTAGTTATTATGAAATCCTGCTGTCAGGACACCAGCATCATTACCGATGATGCGTATGCTCCACGTACACTTACTTGCCGGCTCACACACAATATCATCGGTAATTTCCACGTCACGTACACATTAGAAAACACTACTTCATTAGTATAAATTGTTAGCTGATAGTTTCGATATGGTACTAGTGCGCTTGCTTCTATATGATAGCTTAGACATTGCATTTATTACTGTTATATCTCATACATGTGTATTTTCATTTGTTATGCAATATTATGAGGCTTTATGCCGGTATTCACTGTTTATTGACTTTTGATTATGGGATTCGGATTTTCCATGAGATTTATGGATTTGGAGAAACCACAAGAATTTTATAAACTTATTATCATTTTCAAAAGATAGAAATTGCGATTTTCTAGTGATATGATGTGAGATATGTCCACCATGAGTTTTCTCGGCTCTTGAGCGGTATCATACACCCGATTCGGGGAGGAGGTGGAACCGTCTGCGGGTGCATGGTGGACCCGGTGCGGTACCCTAGGGCAAGATGGTCGTAGATGATGGCGTTGAGCCTGACAGGGAGCGTTACCAACCGGTTATTTGTGACGCGGCGGATATCCGGAGGATACCGACGTAGTCGTGAGATTTGATGATTTGGGCCAGTCCGAATTGCCGGAGCCCGGGGCCAGTCCGGATTGCCGGAGCCCGAGATATTGAGACATAGAGATATTGATATTTTATGATATGGGCCACTCCGGATTGCCGTAGCCCGAGATATTAAGATATTGGGATATACACATTTTGTGTCGATACTTGACACGGATTCTCTGTTGATTTCATTGATGATACTTTGATTTTTATGCAGAAATCTCACTGAGATAAGAAAACAGTTTTCTCATTTAGATGTATTCTGTTTTCATGCATTCATACATCATATATATGATATGTTGTTACCTAAGGCACTGACACAAGCACTTGGTATTATACTTATATATAGATGTTTACCCTTGCCATTATATTATGCTTCAGGCTATTTTATTTTTAGGATATTACTATCGTATGACCTAGAATAGAGTCATACATGCGATTTCTGCTCAGTGATTTTTTCTACTCACGAGTTGGCAACTCACCCCCATTGTACCACAGTTTCTTGCAGGTTTTGCCGTACAGCTTTCCTTGGCGGCTTTGCTGGCATACTACTTCATTCTAGATGATTGCTTTAGTAGGTGGGTTCACTCGCATCGTAACCACCATTGTACCTTATTTATATTCAGTTGTATCTAGTAACTCCATCAACCAGACTTGTATTATTGGTAGACTTAGAAGACCAGTGTATATTGTTTCGACCTTAGAGTCGCGCTTGTATTATTATGGTTTTCTTGAGGATATTGGTTTTCTTTCTGAGTTTTGATCCTCGCCCTTCGGCGTTGTATATTATATTGCTTGCATGGTTGATCCGTCAATTGGCGAAGAGTTAGCTCCCACTTGGAGATGCATTTATTCATTATGTATATTATTCATGTTTGTACCCCTTTGGGGCCAGTATTTACAAAGGACTCTGCCGAAATTTTCGGGAAAATATGATGTTGCTTTAAGTGTTTAATGCCATTTATTTTATTTAAACCACTTGCTTTAAACAAGTTTTCCTTCACTTCTTATTTAAAATGGTTTAGATTTCTGAGCTTTTGGCTTACTTGAATTAGGTGGGGTCCTATAGACTTCACATGATTCAAGTGCCAGTCACGTGCTATTTCGGGTCGTGACAATATATGTATTTCGATATGTATATTCTAGTATTACGTTCTTAGTTTTATTCTTTCTCTTTGGGCATTCGTGTTTTTATCTAAATGCAGATATGTATATACAGTAGACTGTAATCCGTATTTTATTACGGATAACCTTCTAGAAGGTGGACACCTAATTATGGATTTTTCCATTTATTGATAAATGGAAATGAGGTGGAAATTAAAGGAGAGGGGGGTATGGTGAGAGCCATGTCTTCAATAGTTGACAAATGAATTCTTTATTCATTTGTGGCAACTATTGAAGCATGGCTATACTTGTTTATTGATAGAAATTCATACACAAAACCATTGTGATTGAATTTCTCTCACATGCTTTCTCATTTTCATTCTTGCTCTCACCTTTTGCTTCACCCTCATCTCCTTCTCTTGAGCTCCTCCGCCTTCATTATCTTCCCCTTCTCTACACTCTCATGTGTTGCGAAATAAGAGAAGGTGCTAGATAGAGATAGTAGAACACATAGAACTCCACACTACATCCTAGACAACTTAGATTAGCAACCCAAGTTCTCTAGTTGCTCCTATTGATACTTAGTTAGGAGCTAGAGCCATTGATCATATCCCTCGGGTGGATCATCTACGACAAAGGAGGACCGGAGAGAAAGCTCGATCCCGGAGAACCAATGGGGCAGGAAAGGAGATCAAGCATGTTCAAGGTGGCCACTAGGAGCACATGATGAAGAAAGAAGACCGAAAGACACGGATCGTTTGGTGAGGCTTTCTTATCATAGTAGATAGCACTCCTAGTTTAGCTAGTTAAGTTTATGGTTGATCCATTTTAATTAGGTTATTCTAGCGCTTTTTTAAACTCGTAGAAAAATTTTGTTCCGCAAACCGCCACGGATGATGGCTAGAGCGTTAGCAAAACCCAACATGAGTAAGATCCTTCAAACTGGAATTCTTCAACTTAACTGAGCCTTTGTCAGTGCATCCAATTTGACGAATCATCTTAGTCGCTCTTATTCAAGATGGACTAGCAATCTTCTGTCACATCCCTGCTTGTAAGCTCCTGTGGTTTCAGCTTATAAAAACTCTGGAGGCGACATCCCGTCAATCTCAGCAACAGCTGGGTCATCTGTTTACACGGTAGACAACATCGCGATCTCTGGGGTAGGCTGTACATCAACAGTCTTCTCAATCTGGCAGCCCCTATCAATGGCCCGATCATCCAGTACAGATCTGAACACTCGTCTCAAACGAGAGATCTTAACACAAGTAATACACCGATACGTTCCTATGTCACCAGAAGAGTAGCATGGTCAGTCCTCGTCCGTGACGAGCTCGCTCTGACTGCTTCTCCAGCAGCAGCTCTCTCTGCGCTCGTAGCCATAGTGACAGGAACCTCAAACAAGCAACGATGAAGATAGATCAAAGGAACGAATGGAATCGATAGGTCTGGAATAGAAATATGATCATAGGAAAGAATGGAATCAATGGGAGTATGATCATAGGAACGAATAGAATCAAGGATATCAAGAAATGTACATCCTAAGGTCACTTAAGCGGAGCAGCGTGTCCTAAGTATACCGGGGAACATACACACGGTACGTCACTCTACTCAAGCTACCTACTTCATCAACCAAGGTCAACCTATGAGATGAAATCTCGGGTCCTAAAAAATACCCTTAGTCAAGTCTAAGTTCCGTAAGGTCTAGCCTAAACTCGAACCAAAGTTAAACCTAAAGCTCTAATACCAACTTTGTCACGGCCTAGAAAAGGCACGTGACTGGCACGATAATTACGTGAAGTCTACAGGTCCCCACCGTAATTCAAATAAGCCGAAGCCCAGTAATCTAAACCTTTTTGCGGAAAATAGTGGAGGTGAAATTTTGAAATATCGGCATAATGAAATTCAAGCCATCCTTTTAAAATATAAGTTATATCATATGAAAATGCAACAATTTACTATCTTTGAAAACATTTTCGTCCTTGAAAATTTGGGCAGCACCTCCTTTGTATATTATGATCCAAAACCACATACTTGCAATATATAGGCATCCCCAAGAGGGAACTAGCTCTTCGCCAATTGGCGAAATCACAACCACGCAATAAGCATATATACGACGCCCTACGGCGAAGATTAAATATAGAAGAGAATAAGTAAAGCAAGACATCATCCAGCTCAAATAACGAACATACACTCATCTCGCTCTGAGTCTCGTAAATACAAGTATGTCTAAGTCAACCAATATACAAAGTCTAGTTTCTGATTGATGGAGTTTTAACTAGATACAATAGAAATAATAGGTACAAGAGTGGTCACGATCCAAATGTGTGTCCCACCTACCAAAGAAAAACACCCTGAAGAAAGTTGTGTGCCAGCGATACCACTACTGATCTAAGCGGTCGAACCTGCAAGAAAACTATAGCATAACAGGGGTGAGTTGCCAACTCGTGAGTAGAAAATATTAGCAGGTAGAAATCGAATAGACAACGATCCCTAAGTCCTACTGTATCATGAAGGTAATACTATGGTATCTAGGGTGACCATGTATGCACATGTGTACAACAACAATGTCATGCCAGTAACAGTATACAATGATAGTCATCTGAATATCTATGCATGTATGCATGTGTATCAAGTAACGTGTGTTCATGAATGACACATCAACATCATGAAACTTGAGTGCCCAACATCGACACTCGAAACATCATGAAACTTGTGTACAGCATCGACACGTAAATCATGATATCTCAGGCGCCGCATCATCGGATCGGCTCTCATGTCCATCTAATCTCACGACTCCGGTCGATATCCTCCGGATGACCGCCGGGCGCAACTATCACCGGTTGGTAGTACATCCCCTGTCAAACTCATCGTCTACTCTATGATCTTCTTGTCCCGGGATACCTTACCGGGTCCACCATGTACTCGCAGACGGTTCCTCCTCACTCCTCGAATCGGGTATCACACAATTCAGAACCGAGAAAACTCATGGTGGACACGAAATATCACATCACGAGAAACCGCGTTTTTAAAACAATTCATAATTTCCTTTGAAATATAACCACGATTTTCAAATCCAGAGATCTCATAAAAACATCATCTCAATGCATGTAACCATAAAGTACAGTATATGCAAACATAAAAACAGTACTGTAAGCATCTCAAGTATTATCATATAAGCATGCCATGTGATAATTACTGAACAATTGATTGTACTTTACAGTTAAGAGTAATACTGTGATATAGCAGTTCTACTGTGAAAGTGGCATGGCAATTACCGATGATGAGTGTGTGAGCCGGCAAATCTGATTATCGGTAATAGTGCAGGTGTACTAGTAGATAAAACCATATACAAGAAATGCTGGGAATATAGTACATATGTCACGAGGAATGATACAACATAACATGAATGGTAATAAGATATGTACCTACCCTTAGATACATCAAATATAACCCATTATCCATTAAGGTGTTTAGCAGCAATGATTCTCCGAATCAAGACAAATCCATAAGTCGGCGATCCAGCCTTATAGTATCAGATGTGATATAATCCTCATACATCATCCTCGAGTAGAGAGTGCAGATCAATCATCCGGTATCCTATCACGTACGGTATAATTTATCGTACGGTGTCATCAAATCAGAATAAGGATATATCTTCCTAATATATAACATCATCTCATATTCTCATATATATACATATCTCACGTCATATCTATATTAAGCTCGTATCATATCTATATTAAGCTCGTATCATATCTATATTAATCTCACATCTTCTTATCAATCTCATAACATATCTTGGCATATGTAACTATGTTTTCATATCGCTTCACATTCTCATATCAAGCATATCCGCTCATGTTATCTTATTTCATCATATCCTCATATCAATATATAACATCTCGTACTTGTCCTATGTTCAATTATATATCTATGTATCGCTTCACATCCTCATTTTATCATATCAATATATCAATCCGAGTCATCTTATATTTATCATATCATCTCATACTAAATCTTTTGATCATATTCGTAAGTTCATAGCATAGGTTTCTCCAAAATATATTCTATGTATCGTTTTCCATTACTGTGTTTGCGGGGTGCTATACGCCATCCACCCGACTTCCCCCCATAGATATAAATTTACTCAACTGCAATATCCTTACTTAGTCGAAGTTGATGAACTTCTTGATCTCCTTCGTCGTCTCGGAAGTCCACGCGAGGATACCTACAAATCAATACATATCGTAACGATATCAAAACCAAGTCCGAAAACCAATACGGCACACGAAGTGCTCATAGGTGAGAACCTATAGTCTACGCATGCAAGAACGGCCAATTAACCCTCTGCGTTGACGTCCAAACGTCCAACGACCGTTCCAAAACTCAAATACCAAAACCAAGTTTTCACGAATCGGACATTCAAAATCAGTAACATGGGAAAACACTCCCAGATTCTACCCTAAGTCAAATTAAGAGATTTAGCATATAGGGTAGGTCTAAATATCATATAAAAGAGCTATGGACCAAACTTGGGGTCCATACATATAAGCCAGGCCGCAAATTGCGGCCAGATAGGATTTATTTGCGGCCATATGAAGGAATTGGGGGCTCGGGTCTCTAGGGTATGCTTATATTTGCCTGCACAACTCTTTGTATTAAATCTCTCGAGTGATACTAGATTCTATATAAATATGACAAACTGTCACAAACCGACATCGGTAAAATTCTAAGTTCGTGTTTTGGGGTTCTAGTCTCAAGTCTAGCCAAAATATCATCACTAATGGCTTAGGGTTCACTAACTAAACCTCAATTATATCTTTACTAGTCCATTCATCCACTAAAACATCCTAAAATTTTCCAAGGTCACTAATCTTGCTTAAACGAACTCTAAACTTAACTAGGAGATAAAAACACTAGATAATATGAAGGATGGTGAAGGTTTTATCTCTTGGAAACAACTCAAGAGAAATCCTAGATGGTTGAAAGTCCTCAAAATCCAAACTTGAGCTTGTTATGGGGTGTAGGATGAGGTGGTGCACATTTTTTGTGAAGGTTGCATAAGGTTTTGAAGTGGTTTCATGAGGGTAGAGAAGGTGGAGAAAGGAGGAGATGAAGAAAGATGAAGGAGTTGAAGAAAAAGGATGAAGTGAAGAAGCAAGGAATGGAAGCCACGGTTGACTAGCCCCCCCCCCCCCCCCCCCTCTCTTCTCTCTCTCCCATGCCCTCTTGTCCCCTCTCGACCAACATCTTTTCCTTTTCTTTTCCTCTCATTTAAATAAAACCAATACTACAATACAAATAGAACCATGCATGAAAAATGAAATATATCATGGTGCACCAGCCTTATAAAACAAAAATGGATTTGTCTTAATCATGAATAGTAGTGCACTGATCAAGTTTAACATAAGCTTGCATATAAATAATTGCATAATTATTTATAAAATATCCAAATCCAACAAATGCCTTTATAGTTAATAATTCATATTAATATCCAAATATTGGTATTTAATTATACCATTTTATGAAAAGCCAAAATAATACTCGAATAATTTTCGTGAAATATATTATTTTATTATTTAAATTCCAAAAATATTATTTTATATATTTCTGAAATGTTACGCTCCCTCTCTCTCGAGAAAAAAAAATCGAAGTCTTGAAAAAAGTTGAAAGACCCCCCTCTCGACATCTAGTGGCGTCATCTTTCAAGTTGCTTACATAACTTAAATTCACGGTGTGTATAAAGATAGGTTGTTAATAGCCATGTATATATGACTAATCTAGAATTGGCAAATTTTCCTGATTTAATGGACAACATTTCTTTCGCTGAGAGCTGTACTTTTCTCCGCGTCATCACCTTTTACATTCTTTAGTCACATCTTATGGAGTAAGCTTCTACAGTAATTCGAGGTTTATTTGGCTAGCTCCCGATTCCTAATAATAATATGAAACCATAATTAGACCGTATTTTATCGATTAAAAAGGGTATTCAACTGAACAATATCATGGCATATATTGACCTAACATGACTCATATCAACTAATTTCATAAATTTTAATTTTTTCCCCAAGGAGGAGTAGCAGCCGTAGAGGCTGAATTTTTTTTTTGAGGTCGTTCACAAGATTACAATGTTTTGGAGGTCTTGTATCAGAAAAAGGAAAAAAAATTATTTATATTTTTGGTAAGGCTTTAAGAAAATCATATGACCTCCTTGGGCAGCGAGTGTCCTGTGTAACAAATGCTACTATAATACTTGCTAATTTGTAAATCCTATCTCTCATGTTTTACCAAAACTGTTTATATCTGTTCGTTGTTTTATTGTTCACAAACAAAAAAAGAAAATAGTTTTTTTATGCTTGGTTTCCATTTTTATTCATCTCTTCTTATTTTATTCTACAGTTAACCATGATATTAAATTAAATAAATATTCATGATGACAATGTATTGATATAGCAGTGGAATCTAGCCAATTAAAGAAAGGGTTGCCCATTGAAAAAATGAAAGAAGAATGGTCCAACTCCTTGATCATGACCTTGAAAAGAAATAGGAATAACTTCGTGGGCAAAAAATCTAATGAAAAACAAGATTAAAAAAGTTATAGGTTTAAATCTCTATACCAATCACTTTTTATCTTTTAATATTTCGATATTAACCTTATCAACTTCTGATAAATAAGTGCTACATTTAGCAAGTAAATCGCTACATTTAGCAGATACAGTGCTATATCTGCTAAGTGTAGCAGTTAATGTAAACTGCTACATCTCCTAAGTGTAGCAGTTTAGCTATTAAATATAGCGGGTTAACTGCTAAATGTAGCAGTTATCTGCTAGAAGTTGACAGGGTAATATCGGAATATTAAAAGGTAAAAAACGTTTAGTTATATTATATAGATTTAAATCGATTACTTTTTAGATCTAGAGTTTTTCATTACATTTTTTGTTCGGGGAGTTGCTTCTGTTGATTTGCAAAGCACAGAGAGTTAGGCATATTTTTCAAATAAATAAAAAATTAAAAAATCCAGCAATTCCTATTTGACCAAATCAATGGGGGACTAAAAAGAGAAACAAACCCACCCACCCACCCACCCCTAATTCTTACATGAACCTCAAAGACTAGCTGCTTTCTAGCTTTGGTCTTCTATAGTAACTTCCACTCCTCTTCCTTCTCTCTCCCCTTTCCTGTTTTCTATTTATTTCTGGGGTCTCCCTCACCCCTCTTCCCCCATTCCCCTTATCTCTCTTGCCTTGACTTCTAGCTTCAAAAAGGGAGGGAGGGAGGGAGAGGGATTCTTCCTCATTTGGTCATCTCCAATTAATCTTTCATCATAAAAATATATGGGAAAGATCCATTTAATCATATAGAGCAAACCCCATCTCATCTTCCCCATTTTCTCCCAAATTTAGTCCTTGTCCTTGGAGATCAAGTTTCTCAACCCATAAAAATCTATCATCTCAATTCTTATTTGGATTCCCCCCCTGCCAATCCCATAAACCAATTTGGTTGACCTAAAGAGTTCCTGGATCTCATTGATGATGGGAACCCCTTTCAGCAAGAAGCCCAAACCTCCATTAGATAACAGCAACGATAGCGGCAGCGGCAGCGGCAGCGGCAGCGGCAGCAGCAGCAACTACAAAATGGAATCCAATCTATCTCTAAGTTCCAATGATGAAGACTTTGATTCAGAGCTCCAGAATCGAACCCTCAGTGCCATTTCAATCCTCACGAGCTCCCAAGTCAACTCCATCTCCTTTGAAACCTTAAGCCAAGTCACTGGATGCCTCCTCGACAACAACCAAGAAGTGGTCAAGATCATTTTAGAATACCAAAAGGATATTTGGAACAACCCTGATCTCTCCAACCTCGTCGAAGATTACTTTGAAAACAGCCTTCGAACCCTCGATTTCTGCACTTCTTTAGAAAAATGCCTCAATAAAGCCCGAGACTCGCAGCTCATAATCCGATTTGCTCTCAAGCATTTCGAAGAAGAAGATTTAGAAGACGGGCATAGTGAGCAAAATGGCAAGTACAACAGAACATTGGAAGAATTGAATCGGTTTAAGGCCATTGGGGATCCGTTCACTGAAGAATTCTTTAGGGTTTTTCAATCGGTCCATAAGAATCAAATTTCAATGTTTGAGAGGCTGAAGAGGAAAAAGAAGAAGCTTGATAAGAAGTTGAAGCAAGTGAAAGCATGGAGAAGGGTTTCGAGCGTGATTTTTGTATCAGCATTCTCTGCAGTGCTAATTTGTTCGGTTGTGGCCGCAATTATGGCGGCCCCACCTGTCGCAGCTGCTTTAGCTGCAGCAGCATCGATCCCAGTTGGGTCTGTTGGGAAATGGATTGATTCACTTTGGAAAGATTATTCAAATGTTTTGAAAGGGGAATTCGATGTGTTGAGCACAATGCAGATAGGGACTTTAGTTGCGATTAGTGACTTGGATAGCATTCGGGTTCTTGTCAATCGGTTGGAGATTCAGACCGTGTCATTGATGCAAAAGGTTGATTTTGCGGTTAGAGATGAGGAGACGGTGAAGTTTGGGATCGAGGAGATCAAGAAGAAGTTGGGGGAGTTTATGAAGGGCATCGAGGATCTAGGTAAACAGGTTGATCGAAGTAGTAGGGATATACAGAGGGCGAGGACAGTTGTTTTGCAGAGGATTATAAAGCATCCCAAATGAATTCGAGGTGGATTCCTGGTATAATTTCTTGTTATTGTCATCTTTTTACATATATACTCTTTAGATCGGCTTTGCTGGAATGGTTGTTTGATCGTGATTTTCATGAAGGTATCTAATTGTCATATTATTTCTATTTTGTCAGAACTATTGATTATGTAAATTTCTTGCTTCATCTATTATTGAATTGTTCAAAAGTAGACTTATGCAATATTTCAGATTATCTGTTCATTGTTTATATATGTATTTAGTGAAAAATCTGTTGCTAGTAATTCCAGACGCTATATACATGACTGATAAATCTGATATCAGAGTTAGCAATTTGAGATGATTTTTGGCTATTCCCAGCAAGGGATGCTCGCTATAGTTTCCAGTTTACATCACGAACTTTCCTTAGGAATGCTTTGCAGTTACGTTACTTGGTGAATTGATAAGTAAATTAGTTGAGCGGCGAGGCTTGTTGTCTGTAATGGTAGGTGACTTCTCATTAATCCTAAGCAAATTGCAGGGTGACGACATGCACTAAGATGAGCATTGGAAATACATACTAGCTAATCCATCTCTTGTTTCTTTCATAGGAGGTGTATAATTGTTCTTCCCCTGTTTGTCTTAAGGGCTCGAAATCTGTTTAGGATTTAACGGCTGTTTGAAACCCTACATTTCAGAGATTGTTTATTTTTCTCGAAACGCCGAGTTCAGTTGTCTCTCACTTTTGTTATCACTAAAAAAAGGATATGGAGTTTTGATGTCATTCTTATTGATTATTATGGAGCTTTTGTTGTTGTTCTTATTCTATATAAGATTAAAGTATTGCCCAAGGAATCTGAAAGGATCGATGGTTGGTAGAGTTCGAGTAGAAGAAAATGAAAATCTAGGTATAAATCAGTTATGTTTGTTGGAAGGACAGGACGATCCTTGGGTTTATCTTTAATTAGAAAATGCTTATCTTGTTGAGATAATTGACTAGATAAGATTTTGGCTTGAATTTGAGTAGTTTCGTTTTGAATATATTTAGGACATGTCTTCATGGATAGGATTTAATTTTAATATAGCTATTTGGATAGGAGCTTAATATGAGTTATATTTTATCATTACCTTTTTAGTTTCCCTACAAATGTCTGGTTGGACCCTCTTGGATATTTCTGAGTTCCCTTTAGAAGCTTCATCCTCGTTCATTTTCATTTGAAAAAGCATTTGGTGTATCCCAATAATTTTTTTTTTCCTGTATGCAGGAATTTTATATAACCGGTTTTGCAAACATCAGAGCATCATTATTACGAATTTCCATGTAGATTCCAGATGAATAGAGAGAAAAAATCTTATCATTAAATAATCTAAAAGATTTGTACTCACAGAGGATTATTTTTCTGTCATTAAATCAAACATCCAATCTTTGAGTCCAAATGAACCACAATGATAGTAACTGGATATGGAGATGTCAGAGTGTGTACTTCATTGGCTAAAATATTCTAGAAATGAAGCAAATGGTGAAAGAAAGAAGAGTTTGATGGTAAAATTACAATTGAAAGTTATCGGTAAATTACTCCGAACTTCTCGTCAAGGTTGCATGGACACGTATACGTGGACACGAACATGACACCATGTGACATGGAGATACAACAAAATCCAAAAATATATGATACGGGGACATTGGGCTCTCTCTCTCTCTCTCTCTCTCTCTCTATATATATATATATATATATATATATATATATATATGAGAATAATGAAGAAAAGAGATCCTAAGAGGCTTTTTCGTTAAGTGGCTTTAAAAATATATATCCTCCACGATTTTTTTCAACGATCGGCAACCATCATCTTTATCATGTAAGATGTGGATACACTAAATGTCATATAATTCTACCACTTTTTTACCGTTGAATTAGCAATGTAAAAAGTTTTATTGTCGGTAAACTGTTAATTTTGCACCCACTAAATCAAAGGTGATAAGTGATGAAATCACATGAAATTTGGTGTATCCATTACATGATAAAGATGATAATGGGTGCCGATTGTCAAAAAGAATAGTGGAGGGTTTATTTTTTCGACACCATAAGAGGAAATTCCGTCTTGTGGCACCTTTCTTCCATTATCACCCTCTATATATAAAGAGGGAATAATAAAGAAAGGATACCCTAAGAGGGTTTTTTCGTTAGATGGCGTCAAAAATCTATATCCTTCATGATTTTTCAACGATCGGCACCCATAATCATCTTTATCATGTAAGATGCGGATAAACTAAATTTCATGTGGTTTCACCACTTTTTCACCGTTGAATTAGCAATGCAAAAAGTTCTATTGTTGGTAAACTGTTAATTTTGCACCCACTAAATCAACGGTGAAAAGTGATGGAATCACATGAAATTTGCTGTATCCACTTCTTAGATGGAGTGATGGATGCCGATCGTCAAAAAGAATCATGAATGTATTTTTTCAACGCCATAGGAGGACTTCTATGGCACATTTTCTCCATTATTCTCATATAGAATAATGGAGGAAAGGTGCAATAGGAGAGAATTTCCTTCTATGACGTCGAAAAAATACACCCTCCACTGTTTTTTTCGACAATCGGCATCCACCATCATCTTTTTCATGTAAGATGTCGATACACCAAATTTCATGTGAGTCCATCAGTTTTTCACCGTGTGTGTGTATAATGGAGGAAATGTACCATACAAGAGAATTTCCTCTTATGGAGTCGAAAAAATCCACCATTTATTTTTTTCGTCGATTAGCACGTGGCGGAGATGTGCATATTTCGTTGGATGCGTGGTAACACTAGAAAAGATAAGGTGCAAAATAAGCATTGCAAAAGTTGGTGTATCATCTATGGAGGAGAACATGCGGAAAAACCGGTTAAGATAGTTTGGTCATGTGCAACGCAGACCTATAGAAGCACCGGTTCGACGAATAGATACTCTCGATATAGGCAATGTCAAAAGGACAAAAGAGAGACCGAAGAAAACATGGATGAAGGTGATACGAAAAGATATAGTTGCCAAAGGCCTCAATGAAAGTATATTATTCGGTAGGAGTTAGTGGAGGCGGAGGATTCATGTGCTGGACCCAGTGTGATTCTCATGTTGGTTCATATAGCCTATCTTGTATGCTTAGGATAAAAGGCTCCGTTGTTGTATCAGCATCCATCATCATTATCGTTATCATGTAAGATGTAGATACACCAAATTTTACGTGATTCTATCACTTTTTCACCGTTGATTTAGTGAGTGCAAAATTAACGGTTTACCAACAATAAAACTTTTTACATTGCTAATTCAACGGTGATAAAATGGTGGAATCACATGAAATTTGGTGTATCCATATCTTACATGATAAAGATGATGATGATGGGAGCCGAATGTCGAAAAAAATCGTGGAAGGTGTATTTTTCGACGCCACCTAATGAAAAAACCTTTTAGGGCCTTTTTTCTTCATTGTTCGCATATATATATATATATATATATAGAGAGAGAGAGAGAGAGAATGAAGAAAAGAGGCCATATGATACTTTTTTGTTAGGTAACGTCAAAAATCTATATCCTCCACGATTGTTTCCGTTGATCGACACCCATCATCATGTAAGATGTGGATACACTAAATTTCATGTGATTCCACTACTTTTTCACCGTTGAATTAGCAATGTAAAAAGTTCTATTGTCGGTAAACCGTTAATTTTCCACCCACTAAATCAACGGTGAAAAAGTGATAAAATCACATGAAATTTGGTGTATCCTCATCTTAGATGATAAAGATGATGATGGATACCAATCATCGAGAAAAATCGTGGAGGGTTTATTTTTCCGACGCCATAGGAGGAAATTCCCTCTTATGGTATCTTTCCTCCGTTATATATATATATATATATATATATATATATATATATATATAACACATAATAACATTAACATACAAAATAAGTTATTTCAGCACAACTTTAGCAATTTCAGCAAAAACCATATGATGGTAGCATTTTCCTAACTGCACTTAACACCGTTTCAGCAAAAACCTATATGATTTTCTAGCTGTTATTAGCATAATTCCAAGAAAAATAAAATATTACCTCAGCATTTTCTAGACAATTTCAGCATTACCCTATCAAAAATCCACTAAAATGTGTATATCTTGCCTGTGTTCGAGTCCAGATACGCCCTAATTTAAAGCGGACACAGAATTTTTGTTTCGGACACATGCTGGCATGGTTGGGCATGAGTCTGTGTTCGACACAGACACTGCACTAGAAAAACCGTGTCGGCACAACCTTGCTTCTAGTACTAAAGATCTTGGTAGGAAAAGGTGGTGATAAGTTTGTTGCATTGGAAAAATGACAGACACCGAGTAGTGCTTAGTGTTTCAAATTTGGTAATATATAACTTAATGAACATGATGATAAATTGTTAATTTTCTGTATCCATTTACTAATACGTAATCTTATTGAGTAAACACTCGAATGTTACCAGATAAAATTGCATTTATTATTTGAATTACTTTAATCGCATATAATAATCACGTTCGAAACGCCTATACTTGTGCTTACCTTCAATTAAAAACAAACATATATGTTTTCATGCTATTATCCTTTATGATCTTTACTGAAACACTTCATCTACTATATGTTAAGATATACTGATGTATCTAGTTCCATTTGCTAAGTGGCATCAGAATCAAGAATTGATGGTAATAATATAAGTATATATGTCATGGATCTTATAATTGTCCTGATTTCTCTAGCATCACCTGAATGTGCAATTTATCGATCTCATTTTCTTTTTCTAAATCCAACTTTGCTAGTCTCGGTAGATGATTATTCCCCAAATCAGGTCTATTTAAGATTAATCAAGGCCTGATATTTGATCATGAAATTGTATATGTTAATTATGGGTATGTTTTTGTAGATCTCACATTATCATGCTTCTGAATTGCATATAAGATTAAACACTGACCCTTAACCTGCATACGCACTCCCCCATATTGTTAACAATATTTGTAAATCTTGTTGCGTCTACTCTGCCTGATTTTATGCTTAGTGATTGAGAGAGATCCTAATACAAATGATTGCAACAAGCTACTTCATAAACATAATGTGGTTAGTCTCTATTTCAGGCCTAAGGTGATGCTTTTTTTTTGCTTGGCCTTTAAGTGGAAATTATTCAATGGATTGTTTCGTTTTCTCTTACTTATTTAAGATATATAAGTTTGTGTGGGAAGAAATGTTGGTTTTGATAATAGCAGAAGTTCGGGTGTAGTAAAATTTCAACATGTTAATAGAGAAGGGTCTAACTTTTTTATGTTGTTCCATGCGCAGGATCTGAGCACCTTAAATCTGAGCATTTGGTTTACAGACTTTCAATGTTTTCGATCAAGAATGGAGGCTGGAGAAGCTTGTAACACCCAAATGTAGAAGAAGCAAATCGGATTGCAATAAAGTTATAACTATGGTTAAGTACCACCTTCTCATTGTATCCTTCTTCGACTCTGTGTAATTAGTGAAGATGATTTCTATCTCAATGAAAATAAGTGCCTTTAACCAAATATTGCTTGGGTTGGCACTTTCATGACATTATAAAACCTGAGAAAACCAATGTAATTCATGCCTGATACATTTTATTTGTGCTAAACATTCCTCTTTTGTTCATCAATGGTGACTGCATCAGTTATATTTTGTTTATTTTATATCTCGTATCGCACATGCCTTTTTCAGGAACTAAGTTTGTTGAGATAAACAGCGATCATGCATTTTTATTTTAAATGGATGATATAAATTGCATTTGCTTTATTTCATACTAGCATGATATTTATGTCATGCATATTTATTTGTTCACCTTTAGATCTGTTTCTCAATTAATTCCGAGTAAATTACCCTTAAATACCCTTAACTATCTTGTTTTTTCACTAAAGTTCCTACAAGCATTTTTATGAGAGCAAAAGTACCTTGAACTATGACTAAGAAAGCTCATTTCCATTTTGGCCAGTTTCTTTTGGCTTCCTTGTATCGTTGCACCGGCATGTCGACCGAAGGTCAACTCTCCCAACAGATAGCTATTTCAGGCCCTTTGTTGGTTTTACAATCGTGGCTCGGCCTTTATTTTCCTCAGCTAACCGGTGTATTCGCTAGGCACACCAGCTGTCCTTCTGTTCCCTCTCTGTTAAACCAATCCAAACCTTCCTTCCACACTTGGTTCTCTCTTTTCTATATCGATATTTCTTACGATCTCCCACTCTATAGGCAACTCGTCCCCAGTTACTCCCAGGGCTTTGGTCCGGGGCCTTTCAAGAGTACTGTTCTTCCTGTTGATCTACTGCTAAATGTCAGTAATGATGACAAGTCCAGCTCTGAGGCTTGTTGCCCCACGCGGCGGCTCGGAAATTCAGGATGGCCTAAAGCATACCTGCCCCAGTTGTATAACTTTGATGACGCACCGGTGGTCCCCTAATCGTTGAGATTGGTGTCCTCAGTGGCTGCGTTCTTAGCCACACTAGCTAGAAAAGCGACCGTTGCTCTTTCTACACGCCCACTACCGAACCTGAAATTGTGCATGTGTTCGCCTTCGCTAGATGATGGGCTGACTACTAGACAACCTTCCACCCGAATTCCCTTCAAGAAATGCTGCATCTTGCCTCTTCTGCCTCTTTCGTGCCTCAAGTTCACCAGTCCAGTTCGGATGTTGACATGCCAAAATCGGCAAAAACCTTTTCCACCAAGAAATCGGTTCCCAAAATCAGAGTCTCTACTGGCCAAGCATCGAAACCTTCGACTCCTTCCATTCACCTCGAATCAAAGGAGAAACGAGCCGTTCCCCCTATCCAGGCCTTGAGACATCGAAGATGTCTCTGCCCTCAGCATTTGGTCACTACGTGAGATTCGAAGGAATGTTAAGGCAATTGCTTCGCCGGAGCCACAATCTTCCCCTGATGTCGATGACCCTAACCTTCCCCTGGCAGCACCAACTGCTTCAGATGAAGGCCAAGAGGCTCCGGTTGGAGCCTTAGTTCTAGAAGACATTCACCCAGTTCCTGTGACGGCTTAGTCTGTTAGTAGTGCAATTGTTGTTGAAAATCGAGAGATGCCTTCGGAGTATGCCATTTGCTGAGCTTGTCCCGAAAGCCTTTCTTCCCCTTGTAATAGCTGCCCCTCCAGCATCTTTTGTCGAGACAAGCTTTTATAAATTGAATTATACTTTGAGACACTTTAGCAAACTAGGAAATTAATTAGCGTGGAACTTGCAGGCTGAACTTTCTCGATCCCTCAAGTGAGAAGCATATCACGGGACCAGTCCTATCGGCTGAAGCTACTAGGTCATCGACTTCGCAGCCACACATCCTAATTGTCCACTCATCAACACCCCAACCGAGAGTTGTCCCAACTAGGAGCTCGCATCAAGTAAGGCTTTCGATGCCTGATGATGCTCAATATTGGCGATCTCCAAGATCAGGACGCGTGACAGATGACGTGTCCCAGAACTCAGAAGAAAGGGCTCACAGGGGCCGGCCCGGCCACCCCTGTACCCGACCTGCAAGCACAAGCTGGCTCTCTTCAGAGCCCCTGAAATTTGGCCTCCTCGGCCGCCACAGGACCAAGAATCCTCGGCCTTCTCGCTTATTCCCGAGCTCCCCAGCCGAGGCCATCTTCCTCGGTCCTCCGACTGACCAACTCCACTACTCACAAGCGTAACCGACGCTCCTCAAATCTCGCTATGCACAGATTCCCCGCCAGCAACATCCCACGTTCCACGCCATCGCGATCCCCATTAATGGACGATCCGCTCTTTACGCGGGCGTGACGTTGGAAGCGTAACTGCCGACGAGATGTTGTCTCCTGCTATGTTAGGTCCACGTTACCGCTCCCGGTACTTTCGGGGTTGCGGAAACGGTAAAACAAAATTTTTTCTGAACATGGTAACATGGACCGTAAAAGCCGGATCTTTGCTAAACAATACACTAGCATCCTAACTAGAGATTTGTCTACTCGGTTAGGGGTTATACCTCAACTTGAACTCCTTCTCTTCTTGTTGTTCTTCTCCTTGCTTGCTCCGTGGCTTGATCCGGACTTTGGTCACCTCCGCGGCCTCCTTGAGTCGAAGTCGATCCACCCGAGAGATGTACACCGAGCTCCACCTCGAGCCGAGGTAACTAGGGCAAAGAGATTGCTAATCTAGAAGCCCTAGGTTGTGTAGAAGTGATAGATGAATGCTTTTGTCTTTGTGGGATCTTTATCTCTCAACACATGAGATCAAAAGATGAATCAAGAGGAGGAAGAAGGAGGAGCTAGCTAACAACCATGGAGCTTCTCATTTCAAGAGAGAGAATGAGAATGAGTAAATGAAAAACTTAACCAAGAGAAAAACCAACCATGGTTGCAATAATGCAAAACATTATCATTACTAATCCTATCAAGATAAAGTTGATGGCTACAAATGACATGACCATTATCATAACAAAAAGAAAAAGAAAACCAAAGAATACTTTAGATCTTTCAAGAAGATCCTAGTCAACTTTGGTCAAACGGTCAACAAAGTCAAGATGGTCAAATGGTCAATGTAATTAGCCATAACATAATTATCAATGAAAGGATTAGTAAATAATGTCCCCGACTCATAATGGTTTTGACCAAAACGAACTGTCAAAACCCTAATGAGCCTGCCACATAACGGTTTTAGCCGAACCAACTGCCAAAACCCTAATGAGGCACCTCCTCCTTCATCGCTCCGGAAAACTGTGCATACACACCTGCATCCGTATTCCGTAGAATGCGGATGCACAGAAGACAAAACAAATCCATCCGTGCAATACTAGGATCCGGCTTAAACCAAAGCCCACTAGTATTGCCTGCCCGAACACCACACGCACACAAGTGTACGTAAGTGATCGCAGCCCTGCCGTAAAACCATACGGCTTCTACACGTTTCGCTCAGTGCAGGAAAACTCTCTGTGTGGGACTCTAAAGACTCGACACTACGCTGGCAGTGGGTTTAACCACAGACCGCAAGCGGCACTAGCTGTACGTAACGGTCCCCAGGTAGATGTCGATAAGAAGGCCGATGAGGTAAACCCATCCGAACTCCTACTGAGCCTGTATGTGACAATCTCCGTACAGTCCGGTCTGTTCGTCTGATACATCACATGGCGGGCCTAGGGGGGCGGTAAACGTCAGTCCCCTAATAGCGGTACAAGTCGTGTCGGAGTGAAGCCCAGAACACCCTGAGATAACACTGGAAACCTACCAGTATATCTCGCTTGCCCTGGCCAGGGACTACTCGTGTAATGGCTCTCCTAGACACAGCGCGGTGTCAACCCCCAATACCGGGAGAGACGAATCCTGTCTAACTGTCACTGCCTCCAAGTGCTTCGGGACTGCACCCAACTACTACCTGTTTGCACGACTCAGTAGAGCCGTGGTAGGGTAGTAATCAAAGAACAGTGGGAACACACTCGAGGCGAAGTGACAGTGTCAAGTCAGTGGACTAAGCTGTACTCATGTCACCTGGGAACTGATAACTGACGATAGATATAATACCAACCATCAGTTCCCGACGAGTCCTGTCCAGTGTACTCGTTGTAGGGTTCCTAGGCACTCTAGTGAGGTCTCACAAGGCATCGAACATGCCAATTTATAATTTTTGGTGCCGAGAAACCCTAGACTACGGATCGTTGCTAGAATTTTAGGCGAAAAGAAAAGCTAGTTAACACTTAACTACTTGGATATGGAAATTACAACCTTTGTAGATCCGGATATCCACCTCCACGGCTCCGCAACGAAGTCTTCTCGCTGTCCATGTCAAACCCCGGGCTCTAGCGTCGGCTTCATCGGAGAATCGGGTGAGCTGGGTCGCCGGCTTCGTGTCAAAGACGATCTACGTCGAGGCATCGCAAGTGCAAGCTCCGACTTCACAAAGTGATGAAACTTGTGAAGAAAACACACTCTACTACTTGGCAAGAGGTAGAGGATGAAGAAATAGGAGGTGGGTTCTCTTTAGATTTGGATTTCTCTCACTAGATCTCAAGTTGCCATTTTTGTAGCAAGCTTGAAGAAAAAGAAGAAGATGAAGAAGATGATAGAATTCCTATGATAAGTTATTTCTAAAATGAATAATAAAGGAATTCTTATCATCTTCTAACCATGGTCAAGTGTAGAGAATTGACCATGGTTAGTGGGAGTGGTTAGGTTTAAGCAAGGAGACAAAATGGCATCATTACAAAAAGCTTCATGAAGCTTCACCACA
Organism: Agapanthus africanus; assembly: GCA_030015575.1. Taxonomy (NCBI): domain Eukaryota; kingdom Viridiplantae; phylum Streptophyta; class Magnoliopsida; order Asparagales; family Amaryllidaceae; genus Agapanthus; species Agapanthus africanus. The sequence goes on along the minus strand of CM057347.1, from coordinate 249,483,237 downwards.
CTTCATGATAAAATGAAACCCTTTTGTTTCCATAAATCCATTTAATAAATAATAAATGGATTTAATGATAAGAGAATAAATCTTAAACCCTAACCACTCTCATAACCATGGTTGCATTCTTTACACAAAGCCAAAACTACATGCATCATCAAACATGATACATATAAGTGCACAAAAGTATATCACATATACAATGTGTAATCCAAGTGAGAAAAATCCGTTTAAAGTGAACCAATACTAGTTAATGCAAAGTAATATATCAAATATATAATTATACATTAAATCATTAAATCAACATTTGATTCAATGATCCGGTCATGTCGTACATAACCGACTAGTATCCAATGTATCGATTTATCGAATGAACAATTCGATAACTAGGTCATATCGAATATAACCAATCGAAACAATTATCGCGAGAATGAAATGCGGTATCACATACACGCGTTATTCTCGGTCCCGCACATATCTCATATGCGCTCCTACTTCGTTTCGCTTGAGCCAGGAAACCTCTGTGTAGGACTCTAAAGACTCGTCAATACGCCGGTAGCAGATGATGATCATATCAAGCATCCACAAGCTGCAAGCGGTCTGCTAAACGTAACGGCCACCCGGGTATTGAGCGATCAGAAGATCGACGAGCTAGCCCGCTCACACTCCTGCGAATCCGACCAGTAACACTTACCGTACAGTCCGGTCTCTTCGTCTGATACGTTGCATATCAAGTCTAGGGGTGGTAAACGTCAGACCCCAATAACCCGATAAGTCGTGCCGATGTGAGGCTCATAACGGGTCGAGAAACTACTGGTAACGCTTACCAGCAAATCTCTGATCAGCCCTGGCCAGGGACTTCCCTGCTACGGCCAATCGAGCACTGCGCAACATCAACCCCCAATACCGGGAGAGACGAAACCCCTCCTATCGCTCATTGCCTCCATGTGACTCGGGACTGTGCCCAAAGACCACCGTTTTGCACGCCCTCATGGACGTGGTAAGGTGGAGATCAAAGCACAGTGGGAATCATACAAGACTCTATGACGATCTCGGGTCTACAGACTAATCTGTACAAGTGTCACCTGAGAACTGCCATCTGACGTGAGGTATAATACCATCTGGGAGTTCTCGGCGAGTCCGTCCAGTGTACTCAGTCTCCACTGAGCACCCGTATACCATCTCTGATGTCAAACACCAATGGATATGGGATCATCCATCGCCCATCACATGGGTCGAGAAGCGTATACGCTAGTCTACTCTGGTATATCGATGCCCCGTCTCGATACACCCACGACTAGGGACCTTGAAGGATGTACTTATGGACTACCATGTCCCCACTAGTATGATCTGCATCACAGTCCAGGTAGTCAAGTACATATCCTAAGGGCTTTACCAACATGTAACTATAAGACAGTATAAAGAGACTAGTGTACATGTTAAGATAAAGAGCAACCAGATAGCATACTATCATGTCGAGCAAGAAAGTCATCTCTATATATGTCCAAGCATCCAATATAATATACATAATCTGTACAATACTGGCCTCTAGGGCATACATACAACTAACAATCTCCCACTTGCACTAGGGCCAGCTGCTGTAGTATCTCATACCGAGCATCCCGAAGAGTCTCTCAAACTGTATCTGGGGAATGGCCTTCGTGAGTGGATCCGCCGTGTTGTTCTTCGTGTCAACCCTCCTAACCTCGATCTCCCGGCGATCAACTATCTCCCGGATCAGGTGATACCGCCTCAGAATATGCCTGGATCGCTGATGGGACCTGGGTTCCTTGGCCAAAGCCACCGCTCCATTGTTATCGCAATACAAAGGTATTGGACGCTCAATGGATGGAACCACTCCAAGTTCAGTAATGAACTTCTTGATCCAGACAGCCTCTTTGGCAGCATCGTTGGCAGCGATGTATTCAGCCTCCATCGTCGAGTATGCCACGGTTTCCTGCTTGGAACTCTTCCAGCTAACCGCCCCTCCGTAAAGGGTAAAGACAAAGCCCGACTGCGACTTAGAGTCGTCCTTATCACTCTGGAAGCTCGAATCGGTAAAGGACTCCACTTGGAGTTCTCCGTTACCATACACCAAGAACATATCTCTAGTCCTTCGCAAGTACTTGAGAATGCTCTTCACAGCTGTCCAGTGACTCTCTCCAGGATCAACTTGATACCTGCTCACTACACTTAGTGAGTATGCTACATCGGGTCTGGTACATAGCATCGCATACATGATAGAGCCTACTGCCGAAGCATAGGGTATCCCTTGCATGCGAGCTCTCTCCAAATCAGTCTTGGGAGACATCTCTTTGGAGAGAGTGACTCCAGAGATCGTGGGCAAGTTCCCACGCTTGGACTCTTCCATACTAAACCTCTTTAGTATGGTGTCAATGTACCTGGATTGGGACAATCCCAATATCCGTTTGGATCTATCTCTATAGATCCTGATCCCCAATATGCAGGAGGCATCACCAAGATCTTTCATCGAGAATCTTTGTGATAAGAAGAGCTTAACCGATTGCAGCATAGGAATATCATTTCTTATCAAGAGTATGTCGTCCACGTACAATACGAGGAAGACAACCTTACTCTCTGCCACCTTCTTGTAGATACAAGGTTCATCTGGATTTTTGACGAAATCAAACTCTTTGATAACGACGTCAAAGCAGATGTTCCAACTCCGCGATGCTTGCTTTAATCCATAAATGGATTTAAGCAGCTTGCACACCTTCCCGCTGCTCCCACTGTCTATGAAGCCCTCTGGCTGAGTCATGTACACGCACTCTTCTAAATCACCATTTAGAAAGGCGGTCTTGACATCCATTTGCCAGATTTCGTAATCATGATAAGCAGCGATGGCAAGCATGATCCGGATGGATTTAAGCATAGCCACTGGAGAAAAGGTCTCATCATAGTCCACACCTGGTCTTTGACGAAAACCCTTTGCTACAAGTCTAGCTTTGAAAGTCTCCACTTTCCCATCTACACCAAGTTTCTTCTTGAAGATCCACTTGCTCCCAATGTGTTTTACCCCTTCAGGAGCAACGTCCAAAGTCCATACTTTGTTGGTGTACATGGATTCCATCTAGGACCGCATAGCATCCAGCCATTTCACTGAGTCCCCACTCGTGATGGCCTGCTCGAAGCTAGTTGGGTCATCATCCTCCATGATGCAATCCTCGCTCCCACCGTCTATGAGAAAACACTTTAGCGTAAGCTCGTGCAAGATCAGATTGGTTATTATCTTATCTAATCAGGATGGCTCCCACTGCTTTTTATCAAATCTTCCTTCAAACCCAAAAAGGAAAGACTAGCCGGGATTAATTACACACTACAGGTTCGCCAATCTTTCAGCCAGGCCAGTGTCGGTACTTTGAGGGAGGTCCCCCGTGCTTTCGCACGAACCTAATTAATGTAAACCTCGTTTTCCCAGAGGCGTAACCCCGTTGACACCTTTCTAGACACCTACTTGATCAGCTAATTGCAATGTGTAAAACTCTTCCAGGAGTAACTCTTACTCGCAGTGGGTATCGGGATCCAACTATCTCATAGAAGGTATGCAATCTCATTGCAAATTTCAACACTTGAAATTCCCGATAATCTTTTGCCCCTAGCGTCCTATGACCTTGACGCAGGCCAACAAACCATAGTGCGCTAGTCAAGTTCAACCCGTCATTTCCTGATTGAATTAAACCCACCCGTACGACCCTTGACGCAGGCCAACAAAGTCACACGACTACCCTAATCCAATCTGCATCATATGCATAAGCTGATAAATACTAGTTAGCTACCGCACACTACGCCTTGACGCAGGCCAACAAACGTAGCACGAATACTAGCTACTACTCATCTGAAATGACGGAGGGCTACGCAGGTTTTTCTGAAAACCTATTGCGTAATGAACTTGATATCGTTGTAGAATCAAATGAAGTTTTGAAATGGAGTGATTTTGAGGCTTTTCTAGTTTTGCTAAAGGAGTCACTCCCGGCGAAGGGATCTCGGTCCTTTCCTCGTCGAATAAGGTGCAGGGTATATCATATATACCGCTGTGCAAAGCAAGAACTGTAGCTACCCTTTTTATTTTAAAATTCGATTCCACAACATCTTAGGTTTCTTAGCTTTCATTAATCACATTAATGAAGTCCCATCATTTAAATACCTAAACATCACAGATAGATATGACGTACACTTATGCCATCCGCATTCGCCTCGATGTCCCCTCGTGCACCGTTAGATTAGGTAACTAACGACAGAGCAGGGCAGGGCTAGCGCGGGTGTAAAACATAAGTAACGTCTATATAATATATCATATATACTATATACTATATCCATCACAGAGAACATCACAACACAGATATCGCAGCAGAATAAACATATGAAATATTGGATATACTAGGACGTCCGTGTTTTCAATACGAGCCAGTATAAAACACGGATTCCACGGTCGTGATGAATAGCCAATCCCACACCCCTAGACCCCTACGAGAGCGGCAAGCAACCCTGCCAATTCTAGGGTTAGGAGACCCGGACTCGACTCCTCGAGTTGGTCTCCCACTGGACCCCAGAACCCGGTTACTTGTGCTCCCCTCCTTGGGTCTATCCTAATGCGGAAAAGTAAATAATATACAAAGGGTGACAACTTCCGCTACCTGGAAGTGCCCCATATAAAAGAATATTACATACAAGTTTTTACATGAATGAAAATGGAAAACACTCATCTCACATAAAAACCCCCGGCTATTCAAACACGACGATCCAATAAAACATATCCAGCAACACATAACATCACATGTCATCAACGTAAGTAAATATGTCCATCCCAATTGTCGTTGACATATAGCAACGAAACCGGCGATATCACATATTACACTTACGGTCACAGAAAAGAAAGTGTAAAACTACAACAATTGGAATCCGCAACTTCTTTAGACATCGCATGCCTAATCAAATGAAATACTTAGACATCACATGCCTAACAGATATAAATCCCGCATTTCAGTCTCATTATCGAAAACTCTTTTCAATATCAAATGAAACTAAACCGCTAGATTTATATCATTCATTCAGTTATCACATAACTGTTTGTGAATTCCAATTATTGTATCCCATTCCAGATAAATAGAATATATTAAACTTTCCGATCGAACATTCGAATACCCAAGTTTTCCCGAAACCATCCAACACATGAAATAGGTTCAAAGACATTCGTTTCATGCCTCAGTACCGACGGTCCAGCCGTAGAAGGGTCAAGCCAACGCCTCACATGTGGCACGCCGTACTGCCCCAAACCCGAAGGTTCAAAGGGCAGTTCAAGACGGCCACATAATCGAGTTAAGGTTTGTTGTCTTCTAGAGGGACCATCGCGTTACTTGCACTACTCAGAACGTCCTTAAACCACACAATAATCCAACACTTGGATATTGATGGCAGGGGAAAGATTGGGTATTTATATCCGGTCGAACTTTTTAACATACCCAAAAAATATCCGGAAAACACATAGACAAAGTTCGATAATCCGACCGAATCGACAATTCCCAATACAACCCCAGAATACTCAAACCTGGAGCCAAATTAAAATTCCCAGAAAACTCAGAATAATAAATCAGGTATTACTGTGCAAAGAAGTGTGGCTGATGTCATCAAGGAGCCGCGGAACCGCCGCAGAAGCCATGCTTCTGCCGCGGTTCCGCCGCAGTTAGTACTGTTCACAGAAAACTTTTTACACAGTAATTCTTAGATTTTATTGCTGATTTTTTTAGGCATTTTTAATTGACAAAAAAGCACAAATTCGGAAAATTTCCAGAGAGCTATTTTGGGGTTGGGTTTTCGGTTCGTCCGGGTTTCAAACTCCGTCTAGACTTCGCCTAAGGCTCTAGCTAGGCTCTGATACCACTGTAGGGTTCCTAGGCACTCTAGTGAGGTCTCACAAGGCATCGAACATGCCAATTTATAATTTTTGGTGCCGAGAAACCCTAGACTACGGATCGTTGCTAGAATTTTAGGCGAAAAGAAAAGCTAGTTAACACTTAACTACTTGGATATGGAAATTACAACCTTTGTAGATCCGGATATCCACCTCCACGGCTCCGCAACGAAGTCTTCTCGCTGTCCATGTCGAACCCCGGGCTCTAGCGTCGGCTTCATCGGAGAATCGGGTGAGCTGGGTCGCCGGCTTCGTGTCAAAGACGATCTACGTCGAGGCATCGCAAGTGCAAGCTCCGACTTCACAAAGTGATGAAACTTGTGAAGAAAACACACTCTACTACTTGGCAAGAGGTAGAGGATGAAGAAATAGGAGGTGGGTTCTCTTTAGATTTGGATTTCTCTCACTAGATCTCAAGTTGCCATTTTTGTAGCAAGCTTGAAGAAGAAGAAGAAGATGAAGAAGATGATAGAATTCCTATGATAAGTTATTTCTAAAATGAATAATAAAGGAATTCTTATCATCTTCTAACCATGGTCAAGTGTAGAGAATTGACCATGGTTAGTGGGAGTGGTTAGGTTTAAGCAAGGAGACAAAATGACATCATTACAAAAAGCTTCATGAAGCTTCACCACACTTCATGATAAAATGAAACCCTTTTGTTTCCATAAATCCATTTAATAAATAATAAATGGATTTAATGATAAGAGAATAAATCTTAAACCCTAACCACTCTCATAACCATGGTTGCATTCTTTACACAAAGCCAAAACTACATGCATCATCAAACATGATACATATAAGTGCACAAAAGTATATCACATATACAATGTGTAATCCAAGTGAGAAAAATCCGTTTAAAGTGAACCAATACTAGTTAATGCAAAGTAATATATCAAATATATAATTATACATTAAATCATTAAATCAACATTTGATTCAATGATCCGGTCATGTCGCACATAACCGACTAGTATCCAATGTATCGATTTATCGAATGAACAATTCGATAACTAGGTCATATCGAATATAACCAATCGAAACAATTATCGCGAGAATGAAATGCGGTATCACATACACGCGTTATTCTCGGTCCCGCACATATCTCATATGCGCTCCTACTTCGTTTCGCTTGAGCCAGGAAACCTCTGTGTAGGACTCTAAAGACTCGTCAATACGCCGGTAGCAGATGATGATCATATCAAGCATCCACAAGCCGCAAGCGGTCTGCTAAACGTAACGGCCACCCGGGTATTGAGCGATCAGAAGATCGACGAGCTAGCCCGCTCACACTCCTGCGAATCCGACCAGTAACACTTACCGTACAGTCCGGTCTCTTCGTCTGATACGTTGCATATCAAGTCTAGGGGTGGTAAACGTCAGACCCCAATAACCCGATAAGTCGTGCCGATGTGAGGCTCATAACGGGTCGAGAAACTACTGGTAACGCTTACCAGCAAATCTCTGATCAGCCCTGGCCAGGGACTTCCCTGCTACGGCCAATCGAGCACTGCGCAACATCAACCCCCAATACCGGGAGAGACGAAACCCTTCCTATCGCTCATTGTCTCCATGTGACTCGGGACTGTGCCCAAAGACCACCGTTTTGCACGCCCTCATGGACGTGGTAAGGTGGAGATCAAAGCACAGTGGGAATCACACAAGACTCTATGACGATCTCGGGTCTATAGACTAATCTGTACAAGTGTCACCTGAGAACTGCCATCTGACGTGAGGTATAATACCATCTGGGAGTTCTCGGCGAGTCCGTCCAGTGTACTCAGTCTCCACTGAGCACCCGTATACCATCTCTGATGTCAAACACCAATGGATATGGGATCATCCATCGCCCATCACATGGGTCGAGAAGCGTATACGCTAGTCTACTCTGGTATATCGATGCCCCGTCTCGATACACCCACGACTAGGGACCTTGAAGGATGTACTTATGGACTACCATGTCCCCACTAGTATGATCTGCATCACAGTCCAGGTAGTCAAGTACATATCCTAAGGGCTTTACCAACATGTAACTATAAGACAGTATAAAGAGACTAGTGTACATGTTAAGATAAAGAGCAACCAGATAGCATACTATCATGTCGAGCAAGAAAGTCATCTCTATATATGTCCAAGCATCCAATATAATATACATAATCTGTACAATACTGGCCTCTAGGGCATACATACAACTAACACTCGTAACCTAACGAGCACCCGTATACTATCTCAAGTACGGCGTACTGACGGCTGTGGGACAGACCGTCTCCCGTGCTGGGATGAGAAGCGCATACGCTAGTCTACTCCGGAGTATCGATGCCCTATCTCGATACTCCCACGACTAGGGACGTGTATAAGGATGTGCTTGTAGATTACCCAGCCCCCACGAGTGTGATCGCCATCACAACGCCGGTAATCAAGCAAAGATCCTAAGGGCTCTACTAATGCGTATAGGTGATATAATGAATAAACACACATGTACACATTAAAGCAGAGACAAGCCAAGTAGCATACTACTATATCGAGCAAGATTGTCTATACAACTGTGAATATCCCAAGCATCCATCAAGTAATATACATACTAGTATGATACAGTAATGGCCTCTAGGGCATATACACCAACAATCTCCCACTTGCATTAAGGCCATGTACTGGCGTATCGAAGACCTATCATCTCGATCAGCCGCTCGAACTGAGTCTGGGGTAAGGCCTTCGTGAATGGGTCCGCTGTGTTGTCCTTTGTGTCCACTCTCCGCACCTCGATCTCCTGGCGATCAATGATCACCCTGATCAGGTGATACCGCCTTAAGATGTGCCTGGATTTCTGATGGGACCTTGGTTCCTTCGCTAAAGCTATATCCCCATTGTTATCGCAATACAAAGGTATTGGGTCAACAATGGACGGAACCACCTGAAGTTCACTAATGAACTTCTTTATCCAGACCGCCTCTTTTGCGGCATCGCTTGCAGCAATGTATTCAGCCTCCATCGTCGAGTCTGCGACGGTATCCTGTTTGGAACTCCTCCAACATACCGCCCCTCCGTTGAGGGTAAACACAAAACCCGAGACAGACTTGCTGTCATCTTTGTCACTCTGGAAGCTTGAATCGGTAAAGGACTCGACCCGGAGGTCTCCATTACCGTAAACCAGGAACATCTCCTTAGTCCTTCTCAGGTACTTGAGAATGTTCTTCACTGCTGTCCAGTGGTCCTCACCTGGGTCTGACTGATACCGGCTTACCGTGCTCAGCGCGTAAGCTACATCTGGTCTTGTACATAGCATCGCATACATTATAGATCCTACCGCCTAAGCGTAGGGTATAGTGCTCATGCGAACCCTCTCCTCGTCAGTCTTAGGAGACATCTTCTTGGAGAGGGTAATTCCGTGCAATGCGGGTATGTTACCGCGCTTGGAATCCTCCATACTAAATCTCTTTAGTACGGTCTCTATGTACCTGGACTGCGAAAGTCCCAGTAGTCTCTTGGATCTATCTCTATAGATCTTGATCCCCAGAATGTACGAGGCATCACCCAGGTCCTTCATGGAGAACCGTTGTGACAAAAATAGCTTGACCGATTGTAGCATAGGAATGTCATTTCCTATCAAAAGAATGCCTTCCACGTACAAGACTAGGAATATGACAGTTCGTCCTACAATCTTCTTATAGACACAGGGTTCATCTTCGTTCTTGATGAAATCAAATTCCTTGATTGCCTCATCAAAACAGATGTTCCAGCTCCGCGATGCCTGCTTTAATCCATAAATGGATTTAAGCAACTTGCACACCTTCCCGCTGCTCCCACTGTCTACGAAACCTTCTGGTTGATCCATGTAAACGCACTCTTCTAAACAACCGTTTAGGAAAGCCGTTTTAACATCCATCTGCCAGATCTCATAGTCATGGAAGGCAGCAATAGTAAGTAGGATCCGAATGGATTTGAGCATAGCCACCGGAGAAAAAGTTTCGTCATAGTCCAAACCAGGTCTTTGACGAAAACCTTTTGCAACGAGTCTAGCTTTATAGGTTTCCACCTGCCCATCTACACCAAGTTTCCTTTTGTAGATCCATTTGCATCCAACGGGTTTTACCCCAGGTGGAGCAATATCCAAGGTCCACACTTTATTGGCGTACATGGACTCCATTTCGGATTGCATTGCTTTCTGCCACTTATCAGAGTCCCTACTGATAATGGCCTGCCTGAAACTGGTAGGGTCATCTTCTTCCAAGATGCAATCCTCTCGATCCCCGTCTATGAGAAAACCGTAGTATCTCTCGGGCGGATGAGAAATCCTACCAGATCTGCGGAGTGGCTGAAGTTCGTTTGGGGCTATTGAATCCTGAGGTTCTGTCAAAATTTCAGTTTCGGGTTGTGGTCGCTGAATTTCTTCCAATTCTACCGTGCTCCCGCTAATTTCTTTTGCAAGAAATTCCGTTTCTAAGAAAACGGCATGCTGAGCAACAAACACCTTCTGTTCCTCGGTGTGGTAGAATAGATATCCATAACCATTCTTTGGATATCCCACAAACTTACACAAAACTGACCGTGCCTCTAGTTTATCTTGTAAGTCGATGTACTACACCCCAATACTTGTGGGGAGGCGGAATTTTCAAAAACGAACTTGTTTAGTGAACGAACATCGACTAACCGCTTGAATCGAAGCTAAACTATAAATAACCAAACACAAAGTGTTTCTTAACTACTGTGTTTAGGGATTATACCTAATGAACCAACTCCTTCGTCTTTACGATCTCCTTGTCCTCCTAGGCCTTCTCTTTGTAGTAGACGATCCACCCGAGAGCAAAACTCCAAGCTTAGCCTCTAAACTTGAGGCAACTAACCTTCTTGGATTGCTAATCAAAGAAGATAGATTGAGATAGAGTGATGGTTATGGATTGTTTAGTCTAACTAATCCTTGATCTCAACACATGAGGGGTGAGGATTAGGGTTTGAAGAGGGAGAGCTTGAGGAGAGAGAATGTGAGGATAATAATGAAATGAGATTATTGAGTATCATAATAAATATGAAGCATTCTCTTTTATGAAGAAAAGAATAATACATAATGAATAAGCATGCTTCACAAATATCTAATGGTGATTCATTGTCATGAGTCATTAAGCATTTATGATGCATTAATGACCATGATGAATCACTCTCATGACTCACTAATCTCATTCAATGTATATGCCACCTAAACCTCCTTAGTCACCATCTTCTAGAAGCTTCTCGCGTAATTACGAGAACGCCCCTCCGATCCGTAAAAATACGGAAAAACTTTAGACTGTATAAATCCAATAACCGGATACCAGTAACTGGCTTAAACCAAAGCCGACTGGTAAAAACTGTCCAAACGACGTAAGTGTGTAAACACACATACGCGTCCGAACCCTTTGTCGTAAAACCATACGACCTTTATATCGTTTCGCCTGGAGTAGGAAACTCTCTGTGTGGGACTCTAGAGACTCGACTACTACGCTGGCAGTGGGTTTAACCACAGACCGCAAGCGGCACTAGCTGTACGTAACGGTCCCCAGGTAGTTGTCGATAAGAAGGCCGATGAGGAAACCCATCCGAACTCCTACCGAGCCTGCTGTGACAATCTCCATACAGTCCGGTCCGTTCGTCCAAGACTATCGCATATCGGGCCTAGGGGGGCGGCAAGCGTCAGTCCCCTAATAGCGGTATAAGTCGTGTCGGAGCGAAGCCCATTACACCCTGAGAAACTACTGGAACCTACCAGCAAATCTCGCTTGCCCTGGCCAGGGACTTTGCGTAATGGCTCTCTGACACAGCGCGATATCTACTCCCAATACCGGGAGGGACGAATCCTGTCTAACCGCCACTGCCTCCAAGTGCTCGGGACTGCACCCAACTGCTACCTGTTTGCATGACTCCTTTGAGCCGTGGTAGGGTAGCAATCTAAGAACAGTGGGACACACTCGAGGCGAAGTAGCAGTGTCAAGTCTGCGGACTATGCTGTACTCATGTCACCTGGGAACTGTTCACTGACGACTGGTATAAAACCAACCAACAGTTCCCTGTGAGTCCTGTCCGGTGTACCCGTAACCTAACGAGCACCTGCATACTATCTCCAGTATGACGTACTGACGGCTGTGGGACAGACCATCTCCCCAACTGGGATGAGAAGCGTACACACTAGTCTACTCTGGAGTATCGATGCTCTGTCTCGATAATCCAACGACCAGGGACCTGAATAAGGATGTGCTTGTAGACTACCCAGCCCCCACTAGTGTGACTGCCATCACAACGCCGGTAGTCAAGCAAGATCCTAAGAGCTCTATCAATACGTATACTCACATATTAAGATAGAAAAACCAAGTAGCATACTACCATGTTTAGCAAGACTGTTATATACATGTGAATATCCCAAGCTTCCATTAAGTAATATACAAACTAGTATGATACAGTAATGGCCTTCTAGGGCATAAACACTAACAATCTCCCACTTGCACTAGGGCTATGTACTGGCATATCGTAGACCGATGATCTCGAGTAGCCTCTCGAACTGAATCTGAGGTAGGGCCTTCGTGAATGGATCAGCAATGTTCTCTTCAGAAGCAACTCTCCGAACCTCGATCTCCTGACGATCAATGATCTCCCTGATCAGGTGATACCGCCTTAAGATGTGTCTGGACTTCTGATGGGACCTTGGTTCCTTTGCTAAAGCTATAGCTCCGTTGTTGTCGCAATACAGAAGTATTGGATCAACTATGGTAGGAACCACCTGAAGTTCTGTTAGGAACTTCTTCATCCAGACTGCTTCTTTTGCGGCATCGCAAGCAGCTATATACTCCGCTTCCATCGTCGAGTCAGCAACGGTGTCCTGCTTGGAACTCTTCCAGCACACCGCCCCTCCATTGAGGGTAAAGACATAACCCGACATAGACTTGGAATCGTCCTTATCACTCTGGAAGCCGGAATCAGCAAAGGCCTCCAACCTGAGGTCTTTTCCGCCGTAAACCAAGAACATCTCCTTAGTCCTTCTCAGGTACTTGAGAATGTTCTTTACTGCTATCCAGTGCTTCTCCCCTGGGTCTGACTGATACCGGCTTACCACGCTCAGTGCGTAAGCTACATCTGGTCTGGTACACAACATCGCATACATTATAGAGCCTACCGCAGAAGCGTAGGGTATAATAGACATGCGTTCCCTTTCCAAATCAGTCTTGGGAGACATCTCTTTGGAGAGGGTGATTCCGTGACAAGCCGGTAGATTACCGCGCTTAGAATCTTCCATACTGAATCTTTTCAGTACAGTGTCGATATACCTGGACTGCGAAAGTCCCAACATCCTCTTGGATCTATCACGATAGATCCGGATCCCCAGAATGTAAGAGGCATCACCCAGGTCTTTCATGGAGAACCTGTGTGATAAGAATCCTTTGACAGATTGTAGCATAGGAATGTCATTTCCTATTAATAGAATGTCATCCACGTACAAGACGAGGAATACGACACTTCTGGCTACAACTTTACTATATATACACGGTTCATCTGGATTTTTGATAAAGTCATATTCTTTGACTGTCTCATCAAAACAGATGTTCCAACTCCGCGATGCCTGCTTTAGTCCATAAATGGACTTAAGCAGCTTGCATACTTTCCCGCTGCTCCCACTCTGATTGAAACCCTCTGGCTGATCCATATAGACGCTCTCTTCTAAATTTCCATTCAGAAAAGCCGTCTTTACGTCCATCTGCCAGATTTCATAATCATGGAAGGCAGCAATAGCAAGAAGGACCCGAATGGATTTGAGCATAGCCACCGGAGAAAAAGTTTCGTCATAGTCTAAACCAGGTCTTTGACGAAAACCCATTGCAACAAGTCTAGCCTTATAGGTTTCCACCTGTCCATCTACACCAATCTTTTTCTTGAAGATCCATTTGCATCCTATGGGTTTTACCCCATCTGGAGCAAAGTCCAAAGTCCATACTTTGTTGGTGTACATGGACTCCATTTCGGTCCGCATTGCATCTAACCATCGTACCGAGTCGCCGCTCTGGATGGCCTGCTGGAAGTCAGTAGGTTCATCATCATCTATGATGCAATCCTCTCTATCCCCATCTATGAGAAAACCGTAGTATCTCTCAGGCGGATGAGATGGCCTACTACTCCTGCGGAGGGGTGCGGGAATGTCCAGTTCTTCTTGAACTATCGGTTCTACCAAACTTTCAGTAGCAGTTTGTGGTTCTGGAATTTCTTCCAGTTCTATTTCGCTCCCACTTATTTCCTTTTCTAAAAACTGATATTCTAGAAAATGGGCATTACGAGAAACAAACACCTTTTGTTCCTCTGCGTGATAGAATAGATACCCCTTGGAGTTCTTTGGATATCCCATAAACTGACACTTTACTGATCGTGCCTCGAGCTTGTCCACATGCTGCTTTTTAACAAAAGCTGGACATCCCCATATTTTCAGATACTGAAGATAGGGTTTCTTCCCACTCCACATCTGATATGGTGTGGTAGGCACAGTCTTGGTAGGAACCATGTTCAAAAGATATGCCGCTGATTCTAGCGCATAACCCCAGAAAGATCGCGGTAACTCAGCATTACTCATCATGGATCGTACCATATCCAATAGGGTTCGATTCCGTCTCTCCGATACACCGTTATGCTGTGGAGTGTATGGAGGAGTAAGCTGAGAGAGAATTCCTTTCTCTTTTAGGTAACCAAGGAACTCGGCACTCAAGTATTCACCACCTCGATCAGATCTAAGTGTCTTGATACTTTTGCCGGTTTGGTTTTCTACTTCATTCTTATACTCTCGGAATTTCTCAAAAGCCTCGGATTTATGTTTCATCAGATAAATGAATCCGTATCTTGAGTAATCATCCGTGAAAGTAATGAAATAGGAAAAACCACCTCTTGCATGTGTAGACATCGGACCGCATACATCGCTGTGTATGAGTCCTAAGAGCTCGCTCGCTCTTACTCCTTGTCCAGTAAATGGAGTCTTTGTCATCTTTCCTTTGAGACAAGATTGACAAGTGTCATAAGTTTGATATTCGAACGAGTCCAAATATCCTTCTCTATGCAACTTAGTCAACCTTCTCTCATTGATGTGACCCAGTCTACAATGCCATAAGAAAGCTTTATTTAAATCTGGAGACTTTCTTTTTAGTGTGTTCTGGACATTGAAAATTTGGAGTTGGTTTAAAACATATATACCGTTATTTAGGGTACCGGACCCAATCAAACCATGATTAAGGTGGATGTTGACAACATCTCTTACAAACGTGAAATCATAACCTTTATTTGATAACAAGGAAACTGATACTTTTGAGTAATCTAGGAATTCCGTGCTTAAGTACTCCCCTCCTCTATCATAAGCTGAGAGAGAATCCCATTCTCTTTTAAGTAATCTAGGAATTCCGTGCTTAAGTACTCCCCTCCTCTATCAGACCGGAGGATCTTGATACTTTTGCCAGTCTGGTTCTCTACTTCCTTTCTGAATTCCTTGAATTTCTCAAAAGCTTCAGATTTGTGTTTCATCAGATACACATATCCGAACCTAGAGAGATCATTAGTGAATGTGATGAAGTAGGAGAACCCACCCCTTGCATGTATAGACATCGGACCACATACATCACTATGTACGAGTCCCAAGAGCTCAGCTGCTCTTTCTCCATGTCCGGTGAACGGAGATTTGGTCATCTTCCCTTTGAGACAAGACTGACAAGTTTCATAAGATGAAAACTCGAACGTATTCAAGAGTCCATCTTTATGCAACTTACTCAGTCTTTTCTCTCCGATATGACCAAGTCTACAATGCCACAAGTAGGATTCATTCGTATCTGAATTCTTCCTCTTGCGTGTGTTTTGTATATTGAGAACTGTATTCTGATTTAGAACGTAGATACCATTACACAGTGTACCCTCTGCAACCAGTACCTTATGAAGGTAAATGTTCATGATATTCTTGTCAAGAACAAAGTTATATCCATCTTTATCGAGTAAAGAAACTGATATGATGTTGCAAACCATGGAGGGTACATAGTAGCAATCGTTCAAAATCATAGTCTTGCCATTTGGCAATACTAGGTGATATTCACCGACGGCTGCCGCATTTACTTGTGCTCCGTTCGCTACTCTGAGCGACATATCACCCGGTGCAACTTTCCTACTTTTTCTCAGTCCCTGCAATAAATTACAGATATGAGATCCTGATCCGGTATCAAGTACCCAGGAGGTAGGGCTGACCGTAAAACAGTTCTCAATTATAAGAACACCTGAAGTAGATGCAAAACCATGCATCTTCTTCAACTGGGTATCCTGGAAATCCATACAATCCCCTTTCCCTTTCTCATACTTATGACTGTTGTCACAAGTTAGAGCTGAACCAACGTTCCCCAGCCCCGAATAAGAATTCGGATCGGTCAAGCGATACATTTTATTATCTTGATTAGGGCGTGAAATGGCTGCTACCTGGAGAGAGAGAAAAGAAACACTCAGCGTGCGCTCTTGCAAGATTAGATTGGTTTATTAGTTTATCTAACCAGGATGTCTCCCACTGTTTCCTCAAATTCTTCTTAAAACCTTTTTAAAAGAAGAACTAGTCGGGATTTCATTCACGTCACAATACTTGCTTAACCTTTCAGCCAGGCTAGTGTCGGTACTTTGAGGGAGGTTTTCCAACGCTTTCGCGAAGTTCCTTAATTTAAGAACCTCTTTTCCCTGGGGGCGTAGCCCCGCTAACACCTTTCTAGGCACCTACTAGGTTTATAGCATTGATCGTTAAGTGAAAGTAATCTCCCGAGAGTAATCCAACTCATCAGTGGGATCGGGATCCAACTGTCATTGTGTGATAACCTAGATGGAATCCACTCTAGCTACCACACTCCAGAAGGTATGCGAAATCTGCAAGTTTCAGTACTTTTGAAACTCCCGATGTGGTTTTTGCCCCTTACGGTTTATGACCTTGACTAGGTCAACAAGCCACAAACCGTTAGTCAAGTTCTACCCGTCATTATCCTGACTGCATTAGTGTTAGTTATATGTATGCCCTAGAGGCCATTAATGTATATTGTAGTGGATGCTGGGACATATATAGGGAGGACTTTCTTGCTCGACATGATAGTATGCTATCTGGTTGATCTTTACCTTAACGTGTACACTAATTGTCTCTCTGTTACATGTTGGTAGATCCCTTAGGATGTGTACTTGACTACCTGGACTATGATGCGGATCATACTAGTGTGGACATGGTAGTCTATAAGTACATCCTTCAAAGTCCCTAGTCGTGGGTGTATCGAGACAGGGCATCGATATACCAGAGTAGACTAGCGTATACCTTCTCGACCCATACAGATGGGCGATGGATGATCCCATATCCATTGGTGTTTGACATCAGAGATGATATACGGGTGCTCAGTAGAGACTGGGTACACTGGACGGACTTGCCGAGAACTCCCAGATGGTATTATACCTCACGTCAGATGGCAGTTCTCTGGTGACACTGGTACAGAGTAGTCTGTTGACCCGAGATCGTCATAGAGTCTTGTGTGGTTCCCACTGTGCTTTGATTTCCATCTTACCACGTCCAAGAGGGTGTGCAAAACGGTGGTTTTTGGGTACAGTCCCGAGTCACATGGAGGCAATGAGCGATAGGAGGGGATTCGTCTCTCCCGGTATAGGGGGTTGATGTTGCGCTGTGTTCGATTTGCTATAACCGGAAATCCCTGGCCAGGGTTGCTGAGATTTACTGGTAAGTGTTACCAGTAGTTTCTCGAACTGTTATAGGCCTCATATCGACACGACTTATCGAGCTATTGGGGTCTGACGTTTACCACCCCTAGGCGAGATATGCGACATATCAGACGATCAGACCGGACTGTACGGTAATTGTGACTGGTTGGATTCACAGGAGTGTGAGCGGGCTTGCTCATTGATCTTCAGATCGCTCAATACCCGGGTGGCCGTTACGTTTAGCAGACCGCTTGCGGCTTGTGGATGTTTGATATGATCATCATCCGCTGCCGGCGTATTGACGAGTCTTTAGAATCCTACACAGAGGTTTCCTGGCTCAAGCGAAACGAAATAGGAGCGCATATGAGATATGTGCGGGACCGAGAATAATGCGTGTATGTGATACCGTATTCCATTCTCGCGATGAATGTATCGATTGGTTATATACGATATAACCTAGTTATCGAATCAAGGAATGGTTCGATAAGCCGATGCATAGGATACTAGTCGGTTATATGCGACATGACCGGATCGTTAAATCAAGAGTTGATTTAATGATTTAATGCATAATTATATATATTTGATATATTACTTTGCGTTAACTAGTATTGGTTCACTTAAGATAGATTTTCTCACTCGGATGTGCGCATTATATATGTGATATGATTTTGTGCACTTGCTTGTATCATGTTTGATGATACATGCTTTTTGGTTAAGTGTAAAGTATTAAACCTTGGTTAATGAAATGGTTAGGGTTTATTATTTGTTATTCATTTATCTTATTTAATTATCCATTTATTTTTGATAAATGAATAAAAGAAAATGAAATGAAATGGTGGCTTTCATTTGTTGTTTTCATGAAGCTTCATGAACACTTTGACTAAGTGACCATTTTGTCTCTAGCTTGACCCTAACCATTCCTTTAACCATGATTGATTCTCTACACATTACCATGGTTAATGATATGATAAGTATTTGTTTTTATTATTCCTTTTAATTAACTTATCATAAGATTATCATCTTCCTCTTCTTCTTCTTCTTGAAGAAAACCTTTCTTCATCAATGGTGATTGATGAAGATGAGTGAGAAATCCAATTCTAAAGTCTACCCACTTCCTATTTCTTCATCCTCTACCTCTTGCCAAGTAGTAGAGTGTGTTTCCTTCACAAGTTTTCATGACTTGGTGAAGGTGGAGCTTGATTTAGCGATGCCTCGACGTAGATCATCTTCGGCATGGACATCGACGACCTAGCTCGCCATTTCTCCGACGAAGCCGACGCTAGAGCCCGGGAATTCATTTGGACAGCAAAGGGACTTCGTTGCGGAGCTATGGAGGTGGAGCACCGGATCTACAAAGGTTGTATTTCCGTTTCTTTGTAGTTAAGTTGTTAACTAGATTATTTTTTCGCCTAGAAATCTAGCCAACGATCCGTTCTAGGGTTTATCGGCACCGTTTAAATTTGATATTGGCATGGTTGATGCCTTGTGAGACCTCATTAGGGTGCTTAGGAACCCTACAGTGGTATCAGAGCCTAGCTAGAGCCTTAGGCGAAGTCTAGACGATGTTTGAAACCCGATCGAACCGAAAAACCAACCCGGAAAATGCTCTCTGTACTTTTTCTAAAAACAGGGATTTTTCAGTATTAAAAATATGTAGAAATATCAGCAGGAATATCTAAGAGTTACTGTAAATTTCGATGCCCTAATTCCATTAAAGCGCCGCGTTTCCGCGGCACGAGCCTGGCTCGTGCGGCGGATCCGCGGCCTGTTTGTCGTGTTATGAGTTGAAGTTTGCACAGTAACTCCTATTTAACAGTGCTGGTTTTCCTGGGTATTTTTAATATTTTTTCCAGAATTTGAATTTTCTGAGTTGTTTTGGGGATTCGGTGTTTTGATCGGAGTATCAGATTTTGTCTATGTGGCTTTCCGGATAAATTATAGAATATGTTAAAAAGTTCGACCGGATATAAATACCAAATTTTTCCCCTGTCGGGAAATTTTCAAGTGTTGGATTTTTCCATAGTTTAACGACGTTCTAAGTAGTGCAAGTAACGCGATGGACCCTCTAGAAGACAACAAACCTTAACTCGATTATGTGACCGTCTTGAACTGCCCTTTGAACCTTTGGGTTTGGGGCAGTACGGCGTGCCACATGTGAGGCGTTGGCTTGACCCTTCTACGGCTGGACCGTTGGTACTGAGGCACGAACTGAATGTTGTTAGACTTGTTTCATGTGTTGATCTGTATCGGGAAAACTTGGGTGTTCGATCATTCGATCGGAAAGTTTAACATTTTCTATTTATCCGGAATGTGATACAATAATTGGAATTCACAAGAAGTTATGAGATAACTGAATGAATGTTATAAATCTAGCAGTTTAGTCTCACTTGATCGGTTGCCACGGAATTTTGATGTGATCAAAAGTCCGTCGCAATCACGTAGCGTACGCGGATACTCGCCGGGTAAACTTAATAGACAGCCTCACTCCATTGCTCCGACCAAGTGACTGTAGGAGAACCCCATCGCCGAAAGCATCCGTTCGGGTGCTCCCGGTAGCGGTGTTCCGCCTTGGTGCACTTCGTCGCCGGTATCGGGGGTGCGGCCGTCTACTGAAGTTTGCGACGAGCATTCGATCAGGATGTCGGGAATCTTGTTGAATTGCCCGACTTGATATTGAAAAGAGTTTTCGATAATGAGACTAAAATGCGGGGTTTATAATTGTTAGGCATGTGATGTCTAAGGAATTCATTTGATTAGGCATGCGATGTCTATGCAGGTTGCGGATTCCAACTGTTGTAGTTTTACACTTTCTTTTCTGTGACCGTAAGTGTATTATGTGATATCGCCGGTTTCGTTGTTATATGTCAATGACAATTGGGATGCGCATATTTACTTACGTTGATGACATGTGATGTTATGTGTTGCTGGATATGTTATATTGGATCGTCGTGTTTGAATAGCCGGGGGTTTTTATGTGAGATGAGTGTTTTTCATTTTCATTCATGTAAAAACTTGTATGTAATATTCTTTTATTTGGGGCGCTTCCAGGTTGCGGAAGTTGTCACCGTTTGTATATTATTTACTTTTCCGCACTAGAATAGACCCAAGTAGGGGAGCACAAGTAACCGGGTTCTGGAGTCCAGTGGGAGACCAACTCGAGGAGTCGAGTCTGGGTCTCCTAACTCTAGAATTGGTAGGGTTGCTTGCCGCTCTCGTAGGGGTCTAGGGGTGTGGGTTTGGCTATTCATCACGACCGTGGAATCCGTGTTTTATACTGGCTCATATTGAAAACACGGACGTCCTAGTATATCCAATATTTCATATGTTTCTTCTGCTGCGATATCTGTGATGTGATCATGTGATGTTCTGTGATAGATACAGTATATAGTATATATGATATATTATATAGACGTTACTTATGTTTTACACCCGTGCTAGCCCTGCCCCACTCTGCCGTTAGTTACCTAACCTAACGGTGCACGAGGGGACATCGAGGCGAATGCGGATGACATAAGTGTACGTCGTATTTATCTGTGATGTTTAGGTACTTAAATGATGGGACTTCATTAATGTGATTAATGAAATAAAAGAAACCTAAGATGTTGTAGAATCGAATTTCAAAATAAAACAGGTAGCTACAGTTCTTGCTTTGCACAGCGGTATATATGATATATCCTGCACCTTATTCGATAAGGAAAGGACCGAGATCCCTTCACCAGGAGTGACTCCTTTAGCAATAACTGGCAGATGCTACATACTCGGTTTGTCTTTTGATTGCTTTTAAGTTTTTTCTTTGCACAGTGATATATATGATATATCCCGCACCTCATTCGACGAGGAAAGGACCGACGATCCCTTCACCGGGAGTGACTCCTTTAGCAAAACTAGAAAAGCTTCAAAAACACTCCATTTTAAAATCATTTGATTCTACAACGATATCAAGTTCATTACGCAATAGGTTTTCAGAAAAACCTGTCGTAGCCCTCCGTCATTTCAGATACGTACTAGTTAGTATTCGTGCTGTGGTTGTTTGGCCTCCGTCAAGGCGTAGTGTACGGTAGCTAACTAGTGCTTATCTGCTAGCATATGATGCGATTGGATTAGGGTATTCGTACGGCGTTGTTTGGCCTCCGTCAAGGGTCGTGCGGGTGGGTTTAATTCAATCAGGAAATGACGGGTTGAACTTGACTAGCGGACTATGGGTTGTTTGGCCTCCGTCAAGGTCATAGGACGCTAGGGGTAAAATATTATCGGGAATTTCAAGTGTTGAAATTTGCAATGAGATTGCATACCTTCTATGAGATAGTTGGATCCCGATACCCGCTGCGAGTAAGAGTTACTCCTGGGAGAGTTTTATACATTACAATTAGCCGATCAAGTAGGTGTCTAGAAAGGTGTCAACGGGGTTACGCCTCTGGGAAAACGAGGTTTACATTAATTAGGTTCGTGCGAAAGCACGGGGGACCTCCCTCAAAGTACCGACACTGGCCTGGCTGAAAGATTGGCGAACTTGTAGTGTGTAATTAATCCCGGCTAGTCTTTCCTTTTAGGGTTTGAAGGAAGATTTGATAAAAAGCAGTGGGAGCCATCCTGATTAGATAAAATAATAACCAATCTATTCTTGACAGAGCGCACGCTGAGTGTTTTCTTCTCTCTCTCTCCAGGTAGCGACCATATCACGCCTTAATCAAGATAATAATACGGAATATTGACTGAACCCGCTTGTTATACAGAGCTGGGGAACGTTGGTCCCGTTCCAACTTATAATTGTTATAAGAAAGAGCAGGAATTTAGGGAATACCAGATTTCCCGTGCGGCCCAAACGAAGAGAGTGCATGCTGATGCATCATCTTCGGGTGTGTTCATTACAAAGAACTGTTTCTCTGTATCCTCTACGTCCTGGGTATGTGATACCAGATCAGGATCCCAGAAATGTAATCTGTTACATAGGGCTACAGAAAGGTAGAAGAACTGAGAACGGGTGATAAGTTTCATGAGGCAGAAAATGGGGCAAGTGTTGCAGCCAAGTCTGTTGGTCACTGTCACCCTGTATTACAAGTACATTGATTCTGAACGAATATTATTAGATACCGAACCTGATATACAAAATCATATCTATCTCCTTATTAGTAAAGAAATGATAAAATTTTGTATAGTTGGATAATGTTTTGAACATTTCCTATATCAAAAGTTGATCGGTTCAGGCACGTTATCTAAAAGCATTAATGTTCTAAATCAAACTACAGTTCTTAGTATATGGAACACACACAAGAGGAAGAGTTCAGAAATGAACGAATTCTTCTTAAGGTATTGTAGACTAGGTCATATCAATGCGACCTGACTAGCTAGAGTTACATAAAGATGCATATTTAAATTAGTTTGAACTTACATCTTGTGAAACTCGCCAGTCATGTCACAAAGATAAGATGACCAGAGCCCTGTTTAATGGAAATAGAGAAAGAGTTAGTGAACTCTTGGGATTGATACATGTTGATGTATGTAAGGTCCCCTGTCTACACATGCCAGGACCGGTTCTTTATACTTCATTACGTTCTCTGATAATCTCTCAAGATTCAGACATATGTTCCTGTTGAAACACAAGTCCGAACCTTTTGAGATATTCACAGAATACAAGTTAGAAGTAGAGAACCAAAATACGGGTATAAGTATTATGTCCTATGATGAGATCAAGGAGGAGAGTACTTGAGCACGAAATTCTTGTACTTTTTTTAAAGGAGAATGAGATTCTCTCTCAGCATTACTCCTCCGAATACACCATAGCACGATGGTATATCGGGGCAGAGCAGTCACACCCTATATGATAAGGTGTGCTCTATGATGAGTACTACTGAGTTACCTATTTCCTTATTGGGAGTTATGCACTTAAGAAGTTGCATACCTATTGAATAGGGTTCAAATCAAATCAGTTGCCTACCACTCCATATGAGATATGGTATTGGAAGAGCCCATGTCTTAAGTCAGTTAAGATTTGGGGTTGTCCGGCCTATGTCTAAAAGCAAAATCTGGACAAGCTCGAGGCAAAGTCTGTTATGTAGAACTGGAAAGGTTCCAGCTATACAAACTACAGCTGATGATTTGGTACAACCAAAGGATTCAGTAGATACCAACGAACCTCAGCCTCTCCGCCGATCTAGTAGGGTTCCTCACCCACCTGAGAGATACTTCGGTTTCTCTATGGCTGAGGAGTAAGACTCTGTAAGAATGGCTGGATGCTTAGCGATCTGAGATGGAATCCATATACACCAACAAAGTATGGACTTTGGTTGCTATATCTGAAGGGTTAAATCCCCATCAGGAGCAAGTATATCTTGAGAAGATTACTTGGTGTACATGGAAGAGTTGAGACTTTCAAAGCTAGACTTGTTAAAGGTCTACATCATTGACCATGTATGGATGATGATGAAACCTTTTCTAAGTAGCTATGCTTAAGTCCATCCAGATCCTACTTGCCACGGCTACATACCATGACTACGATATCTGGTGGTTGGGTGTCATGACAGCTTTTCTAAATGATGTTTAGACGAGAGTGCCTATAAGTACACAGCCAGAGGGCTTCGTAGACAGTGGGAGCAGCGGAAACGTGTGCAAGATGCTTTATAGGATAAAGCAGGCATCGCGGAGTTGGAACATCTGTTTTGATGAAGCAGTCAAAGAAGTTGACATCATCAAAATGGTAGATGAACCTTGTATAAACAAGAAGGTAGTAGGGAGTACGGTGACGATCCTCGTAGAGTACGTGGATGACATACTCTTGATAGGGAAGGAGTTTCCTATGCTACGCTCGATCAATCTCCGCTTATCACAATGATTCTCCATATAGGATCAAAGTGATACCTCCTAAATCCTGGGTTTTTGGATCTATGAGATAGATCTAATTGGATGTTAGGACTCTCACTAGTTGTAGTGAGACGGTATCAATCGACCCTGGGGAGAATCACTGGAAGGGTTCCAGGGTGATAAAGACGACTGAATGTCAGTCACAGGCATTGTCTTTACCCTCAGTGGAGGGACGGTATGTTGGAAGAGTTCCAAGCTAGATACCGTGGCATACTAGAAGATAAAGGAAGGATACATCGCTACTTAAGATGCTACCAAGGAGGATGTTTGGGTGTATATTAGTTCATAAGATGAACTTTGTTCCTCCCATTGTGTGACAATGGAGTTGTGGCTTATGCCAAGGAACGCCGGTCCCATCAGTGATCCAGACATATTCTAAGGCAGTATCACTTGATCATGGAGATGGTTGATCTCCAGGGAGATCGAGGTTAGGAGAGTAGACTCAGAGGACAACACAGCGGATCCACTCACAAAGGCCTGTTCCCAGAGAGAGACTTTTATGGGATGGTTGAGTATGAGATACTACAACCACTGCTACAGATGGCCCTAGTGCAAGTGGGAGATTGTTAGTTATATGTATGCCCTAGAGGCCATTAATGTATATTGTAGTGGATGCTGGGACATATATAGGGAGGACTTTCTTGCTCGACATGATAGTATGCTATCTGGTTGATCTTTACCTTAACGTGTACACTAATTGTCTCTCTGTTACATGTTGGTAGATCCCTTAGGATGTGTACTTGACTACCTGGACTATGATGCGGATCATACTAGTGTGGACATGGTAGTCTATAAGTACATCCTTCAAAGTCCCTAGTCGTGGGTGTATCGAGACAGGGCATCGATATACCAGAGTAGACTAGCGTATACCTTCTCGACCCATACAGATGGGCGATGGATGATCCCATATCCATTGGTGTTTGACATCAGAGATGATATACGGGTGCTCAGTAGAGACTGGGTACACTGGACGGACTCGCCGAGAACTCCCAGATGGTATTATACCTTACGTCAGATGGCAGTTCTCTGGTGACACTGGTACAGAGTAGTCTGTTGACCCGAGATCGTCATAGAGTCTTGTGTGGTTCCCACTGTGCTTTGATTTCCATCTTACCACGTCCAAGAGGGCGTGCAAAACGGTGGTTTTTGGGTACAGTCCCGAGTCACATGGAGGCAATGAGCGATAGGAGGGGATTCGTCTCTCCCGGTATAGGGGGTTGATGTTGCGCTGTGTTCGATTGGCTATAACTGGAAATCCCTGGCCAGGGTTGCTGAGATTTACTGGTAAGTGTTACCAGTAGTTTCTCGAACTGTTATAGACCTCATATCGACACGACTTATCAAGCTATTGGGGTCTGACGTTTACCACCCCTAGGCGAGATATGCGACATATCAGACGATCAGACCGGACTGTACGGTAGTGTTACTGGTTGGATTCACTGGAGTGTGAGCGGGCTTGCTCGTCGATCTTCAGATCGCTCAATACCCGGGTGGCCGTTACGTTTAGCAGACCGCTTGCGGCTTGTGGATGTTTGATATGATCATCATCCGCTGCCGGCGTATTGACGAGTCTTTAGAGTCCTACACAGAGGTTTCCTGGCTCAAGCGAAACGAAATAGGAGCGCATATGAGATATGTGCGGGACCGAGAATAATGCGTGTATGTGATACCGTATTCCATTCTCGCGATGAATGTATCGATTGGTTATATACGATATAACCTAGTTATCGAATCAAGGAATGGTTCGATAAGCCGATGCATAGGATACTAGTAGGTTATATGCGACATGACCGGATCGTTAAATCAAGAGTTGATTTAATGATTTAATGCATAATTATATATATTTGATATATTACTTTGCGTTAACTAGTATTCGTTCACTTAAGATAGATTTTCTCACTCGGATGTGCGCATTATATATGTGATATGATTTTGTGCACTTGCTTGTATCATGTTTGATGATACATGCTTTTTGGTTAAATGTAAATATTAAACCTTGGTTAATGAAATGGTTAGGGTTTATTATTTGTTATTCATTTATCTTATTTAATTATCCATTTATTTTTGATAAATGAATAAAAGAAAATGAAATGAAATGGTGGCTTTCATTTGTTGTTTTCATGAAGCTTCATGAACACTTTGACTAAGTGACCATTTTGTCTCTAGCTTGACCCTAACCATTCCTTTAACCATGATTGATTCTCTACACATTACCATGGTTAATGATATGATAAGTATTCATTTTTATTATTCCTTTTAATTAACTTATCATAAGATTGTCATCTTCCTCTTCTTTTTCTTCTTGAAGAAAACCTTTCTTCATCAATGGTGATTGATGAAGATGAGTGAGAAATCCAATTCTAAAGTCTACCCACTTCCTATTTCTTCATCCTCTACCTCTTGCCAAGTAGTAGAGTGTGTTTCCTTCACAAGTTTTCATGACTTGGTGAAGGTGGAGCTTGATTTAGCGATACCTCGACGTAGATCATCTTCGGCATGGACATCGACGACCTAGCTCGCCATTTCTCCGACGAAGCCGACGCTAGAGCCCGGGAATTCATTTGGACAGCAAAGGGACTTCGTTGCGGAGCTATGGAGGTGGAGCACCGGATCTACAAAGGTTGTATTTCCGTTTCTTTATAGTTAAGTTGTTAACTAGATTATTTTTTCGCCTAGAAATCTAGCCAACGATCCGTTCTAGGGTTTATCGGCACCGTTTAAATTTGATATTGGCATGGTTGATGCCTTGTGAGACCTCATTAGGGTGCCTAGGAACCCTACAATTAGACCCACCCGTACGTGCCCTTGACTAGGTCAACATGGCCGCACGACTGTCCTAACCAATCACATTTGCAATCCACAGAAAAATATCATTCAGCTACCGTTCACTACGCCTTGACTAGGTCAACAAACGCAGTACGAATACTAAATAATATTAATCTGAAACGATGGAGGGCTACGACTGGGTTTTTGGCAAAAAACCCATTAACGTAATGAACTTGATATCGTTGAAGGAACGTGATTGCCCTTTTGAAAATATAGTGGCGAAAACTTTTTGCTAAAGAGGTCACTCCCTGTGAAGGGATCTCGGCTCTTTCCTCGTCGAGTGAGGTGCTGGGCATTCATAAGACGAATACCTCGATGCAAAGCAAGAATAATCGACTATAGTGAAGTTATTACCCTGACGCAAACTTTTGTCCAAGGGGTCACTCCCGATGAGGGGATCTCGGCCCTTGCCTCGTCGACTGAGGTGCTGGGCATTCATAACCGAATACCGCGATGCAAAACAAAAAATGAACGTCCTTGCAATAACAGCTTTTTGAAAAACTTGTTCCAACAACGTCTTTTAGGTTTATTTTCTTGCATTAGTTCTTTTAATGCGTCCCATCATTTAAATCCTACCATTGCAGAAAACAACCAAAATATGACGTACGCTTATGCCATTCGCATTCGCCACGGGGCCCCGTCATCACCCGTTAGGTTACTTAACTAACGACAGAGCGGGGGCTGGGCTAGCGCGGTTGTAAAACATATGCAACGTCTAAATAGTTATTATATATAGATATACAGCAATGATAGCCAATCCAGATCACAGATGAACACTTTGGATATACTAGGAATTCGCGATTCGTTCGAGCCTGCAACGAAAAACGGATTACACGGTCGCGATGAATAGCCAAAACCCCACTCAAGACCCCTACGGGTGCGGCAAACTACCCGCCAAGTACCCGAAGCGAAGCAACCTCCCTCAACGCCGTGAGTAGGCCACTCGGCACTTCGAGATACCCGGTAGTTTGTGCACCCCCTCCATGGGTCTATCCTAGGAGCAAAAACAGTAAAAAGAATTATACAATGACGGCTACAACCCCGACCCGGTTGTGCGGCCATATAAATAATATTACATAAATTTACAAATTTATTACATGAATGAAAGGAAAAAGAAACACTCATCTCACATCCACCCCGGCTATTCATCCGCGACAATCCAACGAGTTCATATACACAAACCATCAACAACACAGATCACAGATATGTATAACCCCCACTAATCGACGTATAGCGATTAGTAGACGTTCAATACACATATAACATTACAGATATAACCATTAGCCAAAGTCTACAGAACATCGACCAAAAATACGGATTTTTGAGCCCCAAAAACAAATTTTGCTTTCTGGAAAATCTGGGCAGAAATGTCATATTGTAAAAATCCCAAAATACCCATCTAAGAAAACTGCAAGTAGGAGATCCCCCAACGGAGCCAAACTGGCCGCGGTTCTGCGGCATAAGCAAGCTTATGCCGTGGAAACGCGGCGGTTTAGTCGAGTTGGGTGATCAAATTTTTGCAGTTTTCTAATAAAAGCCTGAGCCGATTTTTAGTGCATGAATTTTTTATTTTGGAACAGATCTGAAAATCGGCAGAAACTGAATTTTTCCGGGGTGTTTTGCGGTTTTTCGTCCGGTCGAAATTCTAAATACTTTGCTAACATGCTAGGGTGTGTTTAGTTAGGCTCTGATACCACTGTTAGGTCCACGTTACCGCTCCCGGTACTTTCGGGGCTGCGGAAACGGTAAAACAAATTTTTTTCTGAACATGGTAACATGGACCGTAAAAGCCGGATCTTTGCTAAACAATACACTAGCATCCTCACTAGAGATTTGTCTACTCGGTTAGGGGTTATATCTCAACTTGAACTCCTTCTCTTCTTGTTGTTCTTCTCCTTGCTTGCTCCGTGGCTTGATCCGGACTTTGGTCACCTCCGCGGCCTCCTTGAGTCGAAGACGATCCACCCGAGAGATGTACACCGAGCTCCACCTCGAGCCGAGGTAATTAGGGCAAAGAGATTGCTAATCTAGAAGCCCTAGGTTGTGTAGAAGTGATAGATGAATGCTTTTGTCTTTGTGGGATCTTTATCTCTCAACACATGAGATCAAAAGATGAATCAAGAGGAGGAAGAAGGAGGAGCTAGCTAACAACCATGGAGCTTCTCATTTCAAGAGAGAGAATGAGAATGAGTAAATGAAAAACTTAATCAAGAGAAAAACCAACCATGGTTGCAATAATGCAAAACATTATCATTACTAATCCCATCAAGATAAAGTTGATGGCTACAAATGACATGACCATTATCATAACAAAAAGAAAAAGAAAACCACAGAATACTTTAGATCTTTCAAGAAGATCCTAGTCAACTTTGGTCAAACGGTCAACAAAGTCAAGATGGTCAAATGGTCAATGTAATTAGCCATAACATAATTATCAATGAAAGGATTAGTAAATAATGTCCCCGGCTCATAATGGTTTTGACCAAAACGAACTGTCAAAACCCTAATGAGCCTGCCACATAACGGTTTTGGCCGAACCAACTGCCAAAACCCTAATGAGGCACCTCCTCCTTCATCGCTCCGGAAAACTGTGCATACACACCTGCATCCGTATTCCGTAGAATGCGGATGCACAGAAGACAAAACAAATCCATCCGTGCAATACTAGGATCCGGCTTAAACCAAAGCCCACTAGTATTGCCTGCCCGAACACCACACGCACACAAGTGTACGTAAGTGATCGCAGCCCTGCCGTAAAACCATACGGCTTCTACACGTTTCGCTTAGTGCAGGGAAACTCTCTGTGTGGGACTCTAAAGACTCGACACTATGCTGGCAGTGGGTTTAACCACAGACCGCAAGCGGCACTAGCTGTACGTAACGGTCCCCAGGTAGATGTCGATAAGAAGGCCGATGAGGTAAACCCATCCGAACTCCTACTGAGCCTGTATGTGACAATCTCCGTACAGTCCGGTCTATTCGTCTGATACATCGCATGGCGGGCCTAGGGGGCGGTAAACGTCAGTCCCCTAATAGCGGTACAAGTCGTGTCGGAGTGAAGCCTAGAACACCCTGAGATAATACTGGAAACCTACCAGTATATCTCGCTTGCCCTGGCCAGGGACTACTCGTGTAATGGCTCTCCTAGACACAGCGCGATGTCAACCCCCAATACCGGGAGAGACGAATCCTGTCTAACCGTCACTGCCTCCAAGTGCTTCGGGACTACACCCAACTACTACCTGTTTGCACGACTCAGTAGAGCCGTGGTAGGGTAGTAATCAAAGAACAGTGGGAACACATTCGAGGCGAAGTGACAGTGTCAAGTCAGCGG